>OU744320.1:6120705-7505221 GCA_916610145.1 Eristalis arbustorum | reverse complement strand
GACGTGATTGGGCGATGGGAGATGTTAAAGAACAACATTCCATTTAGAAAGTAAAACAACACCTTCAAAGATTCGAATTGAAACATTTTAACAACAATTTCATGCGTAACACCTCTAATTCTACCTTCTCACTCGCGCTCACTTATTGTCCAATTATTTTTTATTTCGCCCTCAATAAGCAGCTAAGTGACTCTGAAACTCTTGCCGAAAAACAACTTCAGTCTAAACGGATGCCCATAGTTTCTGCTTAACTGCGCACGGACCGAGTATTACTCAAAATCTTCTGCTCCACTTCAAGTCACAATCTCGCTCAAACACTCTTGACACCACAATTCACCCTTAGCCTCAAAGGAATTATTCAAAACAAAATGCCATTGCGCCGGAGATCATGACCGGAACCAGCGCATAACCACATACTAAAACCAAATTGAATCCGCTCCGAACAGGCCGCCTAATACCTCAGTTCTCGGCCACCCGTGGTCAGGATGGGAACCAATAACGGCACTGAAGAGCACTCACCCACAAAATTGTGCCACACAAATGCAAAATAAACGAGTTTCCGCCCCATGGACCGTTTGCTTCAGTCTTCTGCTGCCACCAACGGGACGAGAGGATGCCCCAACAAAATGTGAAAATCCGAAAAACACGATAATAGAATATTAAATAGAATATTAGGGATAATTATCTCGTCCTATGAAGGAGAGCTGTGTCTCGTGGAGACCCAACACCCACAGTCAGACTCAAGATGTCTGCATACATTTTAATTAAAGTCCTTTTCCACTGAACGGGCCCAAGGTGAATGTTTGGAATTCCAGGGCGAATGTGTATGTACATTCCATTCACTCGTCGTGAAGCTGGCTCTACTGTGAATATTTAATTAACTCTTCTCAGGACAAAGCCAGCGTGCAAAGCTTAAATGGATGTTTTACGTTTCCAACTGGCCGTTCATCCTCCGCTTCGCCCTTCACCAACAACAGGACTAAGAGCCAACAAGTAATGTCTTCTACTAGTCAGTTCGCAATTGTATAATAAACTTTTAATTGAAATGCTAAGATCGAAGGAAGCAGCAGAGTGGAAGAAGTGGGATGGGGTAGCTTTCGAAAGGAACAGGATGCACGAAGAGCAAACGAGATGAGCGCTCTTCACAGTGCGCCATCGTCGAAGGAGGTGCCGACGACAAGTACAATGGGGATAGCAAGTACACTGGTGGGGATATTTTATAAAATTATTTTGAAATGCTTCTTCAGTGGGTGCTCAAAGGCGGCCTTTAACAAAACAAATTATTGTCGAGAGCTAGGTTTGGTAGGATAGTTAGCACGCTCCTTTGGCTTGTTTAAGGGCACCCTGTTGGAGAGTAATGAAGACGTGGCATGCGGATGAGTCTCGCTCACCGTGATGGTGCTACTTGGTCGCACCATCTCGCATCATATCAAGTTCATCAGAAATGCTTCATTACACTGTTGATTTATGGTCATGGAGACTCCGGTTTGCTGTAGATTTAGTGGAAAGAAATTTAATTTCGGCTTATGTTTAATGTTCTTTTTGAGCAGCGTACAAAAACTTACTAGAATTTGTTGTTGAAATTTATGTCAACGGTTTAGGTGCGTCGGCTTGACTTTGTGTTCATCCCTTTCAAGTCACTGACAATGCAAGGTGAATCCAAAAAATTGTTACAAATGTTTCATCGTTAAAAGAAGCATACGACTGTGTGTACTCTTTACCTTATGAACAGAGTCCTTCTCGGACTGTAGACGCATTGAAAAAGTGAACTGACATCACTACTGACAAATTTACTGACACTTTACCTGAATCGAGCAAGCTTACACATGTGGACATGGTTTGCATCGAACGAACAATATCGTTGTAACAAACAAATGAATCAAAACAAATTATGAATCTGATCTGACAAGTCAATAACAAGCATCATGGTTTCTTACACTAGTTTGACCAAAATATCACATATTTAATGAATTGGTTTCCATACGAAGCTAAAATGCAATCCACTCATAAATTGCGACAGCCTATGACCAACCTCATGCAGTCTTATTGCTAGGTTTATTGTAATGAGTAGAGATGAGAAGATCAATGACTGTGTCATCGTGCATAGACAGGGTCAAATGAACACACTTTGGTTTATCGTGACCACTGTTCGAGTTTATCATGTTATAACAGAAGTCTGCTATTGCTAAACTCCAGTGCACTGAAAGCTACTGCTCCCAGTTTCCAGACAAATTTCTCCTGTCACCTTACAATTTTAATATCGTAACGCAAAACTAGCATAGTTGTGCAACTGCAACATTCGTCATAAATTTGCTAAAGATCACAAAAGAAGGCGTCATTTTTGTTTTTAATTTCTTCTTTTTCTTGCTCTTAACCATAACCATTCCATCAGACATGAAAAGACTGAACTTGCTCTCATTTACGAAAATAACATCACTCGACAGTTTAACACTTCTGGTTTTATTTTCGGCGAACGGTAGACTCAGTAACATGCTTGCCACATTCAACCAACAGCTGACGTACACTCTAAGGACCGCTAAAACGGCTGTTATCTTAAATTTTACTGAAAATTATGCGTTCTTCGTGCCATGATAATTTGTGGGATTGGCCTTTTTGCTTGTTTAACTCTGCACGACCTTAGTTCCTGAACCGTCGTACGATGTCACCTACCATGTCCAATTTTGCGCAATTTCATTATATGCTTCATGCTTCTTTAAGTGCTGCCTTAACACCAACTCTCTAATGGTAAGCTATTTTTATAAAAAAAATTGCTTTTTTCGAAGAAAAGTAAGGAATCGTAAAAGCTGATAAAGAATGGGTTAAAAACCATTTTATTTTAACCTGTAACTGAAAATTTTCAAACTTTCAAGTAAAATAGTAAATATTAATGACACCCACCATAATCACGAATAGTCCGCAATGCAAGCCCATAATAGAATAACATCCCCGGTTTTACAATTTGTTGATTAGCAGTCACATTTGACAGTAACACTTAATTTTGGTCGCTTCCTCTCATTTCAGTCTTTTCACAATCGCTTACCGGCCGTAGCTGCTATAATTTGCGTGATTTTGACTTTGCTTAGATAAGTAAGCTCATAATGACTATGTTTTGTATACATTTTACGTAGTTTTCTTCCATTCATTTCTTTTTTTCAGGTCAAATATAGGTCAAAAAGCAAGGTATAATCAGAAGTTCAGTGAAGGAAGGCTGGGGGATTGCTTTTTCAAAAATTGAAAAAGAATTGTTTGACGAATACAATTGTTTTGCTTCTCTTCGATTCCGTGCCATTATTACAATGCAACAGATTGCGTCCTAAAACGAGATGGCGCAGGTAAGTGACGAGGAAGCTCAAGAAATGTCGTGCTCACTGAAGATGCTTGTAAGTCCACCGGACTGCCAAACAAAGAGGTAGAAGTGTATTGCTTGTAATATTACTTTCGACAAACTTGACAAAAGTCAACTTCTACGGCATACTGAATGAAAACATATCAATTAATTTAATTACGTTGAACAGCAAATTTACGCATAAAACTTATCAACAACTGCGATAGATATCGAAATTTAAAAGAATACAGAAATTAGAATTCACATCTATCAGTTTTTAAGGCGGAGCTTAATATGAGGGCCTAATTCTGTTGACCACTTACTTGACATCCTTAAGTCGCTGGACGTTAAGTGCCGACAAGTGCTGTAAGTCCGGCAAGCTCTTTCTTCTACAAGCAAGACCAAATGTTGGGTTACAGTAACAGTTGCTACAATTGAGATTAAAACTCCTAAACAAGACTCTTATTTATTCAGAAATGTTATATGAATTTGAAAGTTTTTACAATAAGGGAAACATGAGAGCTTGATGCCTTCAAATGAAAAAGTCTGCATCGCCATGTATAAACACGAGTATAGGAAAAGTGAATTGCAGAGAAGACATAACCACCAGCTCTTCGAGATTTATGTAAGACTATATTCGATTTATTACAAGCTAACCAATTTTTGGCAACTAAGCCAGTGTAAGATAAACATAGATACAGGCATGCAGCTCGTCTATAAAAGCCAAAAAGCTTTTCCGAAGCACGGTAGAAGGAACTGCTACAGCATATAGCTCGGAAGGCAAAGAACCGCCGTCAACTGCCTGGGCGATCGAACCCCTGCCATAAACATGAAGTTTTAGTGAACGCATGTCAGCTTGCTCTTTGATGACTGGTGGCTTTGACTTTATCCTTGAATAGGGATTTAAATAATTGGGTCCAGAGCGCAAAGGAGCAGCGATTGACAAGCATTGTATTTGGAAGCGTTTGAAATATTGGATTTGATGCACAGCGCTTTGTCCCTGGCGATGCCAACTTTAGCCCTTTCAGTATGAGCGGTTGAGAACTTACTCAAAGACTCATCCACTGACAGCTGCATGGATTCAATAACATCTTTAGAAATTCACAAACTGACTTGAAAGTTTTTCAAGAAAAAAATATATTTTCTACAGCACCACCAATTTCCATTAAAATATCCAATTACACGATCGTTTCATTACCTTCATTGGCAACTGTATTTTGAAGAATCCATCCGACTTCGAAGTTGACTCTTTTCAAGAATAGAATAAAGTTTTTAATGGCAATTAAAATCGTCATATTTTTGAATCCGTCATTACGAGATGACGACAAGCATAATGAACTCTGTGATGAAAGTCGTAATTCATATTCATCATGTCGTCCTCGTCCTCATTTCTGTTGTCAAACTTATTATTCCCAGTGCGCTGCCGACAGTCTAAGAAAAGCAACAGCTCTCAACTCATCGCATTAGGACACATGCTCTGTTGAGGGTTTCTTCAAATTTATGGTCCATTAAGTAATGTTTTTTTTCTCCATTTCTCTTGAACTCTGTTTTGTTGAAAACTTTGGGGAATTACATCGAATTTGGAATCTGTAAAGTGAAACTTTTGCACCTTAACAGTCCGGGGATATGGGTTTCCCGTTTCAATTACGTTGAAAGGGATAGACATTAGATGATGTATCTGGCGACAAGATTCTGCGCATAGCTTTGCAATGCAAATGAATGAATGAAGAGATTGAATCCATTTAGAGAGGATGCTGAAGTCAAGGTCTGAACATTTCCCTCGTCTTAATCTGAGCATGACTTTAACACCTCTGATAATACTCTCTTAAAATGATTCTTAAAAATAAATGTTAGGAATCTCCTGCCGAATATCGCATAGCCACACCCAAAGTCAAGCTAATCCTCCGCCCGCCATTGACACAGCAAATCTATAGAACCGCATAAAATAAAATCGAATCCTTTAAGAGTGAGGATTTCAAAATATTTACATTGCTACCTAAACGATTCAAAACATTGCAACATATCTCAAGGATATCAGCCAACGCTCTCTGCCAGTCATAAATAGCACGTATACGCCCCATCGCACTCGAGCATCGCAATATTGAACAATAGTGGTGACATAAAGCCTCTTAAAGCTTCCTCCGGCTACCTCGATGGATGCATTGGATTCAGTTATGTGCACTATATGCATTCGTGCCATCCCCTTCGAGAGGGTGTGTGGCCGCAGCATGGGACACAAGAGAAAACAAGGATATTTGGTCGGATTATTATTGTTTTCTTCTGTGCACGAGCACTCGTTGTGACACTGCATATCGACGCGGTTGCACAATGCAAAGTACGAATCACTAACGACCCAACCCCGCAAACAGTGAGGCAGATGGTGTAACTTGAATTGATGCAGAGGGAGGATTGAGGGAAATTTAAGAGCTTGCCCTGATTCAGTTTCCATTGCAGTGGCTATTTTCTCTATTCCCTTGGTAATTTTAAATTCTTCTGAAAAGAATGAGGAACGCTGTCCGTGTAATCACGCTAATCACAGTTGTGGCACTGCTCTACGAACTGCAGTATCATTTGTCGATCTCCGGACGTTCGTCGCATAGATCCTAGACATTTCCACACAGCTTTAATGCGAAATCAGCCCTTCATTCCCACAGTCGCGCACCCTATTTCCTCAATCGAATTTAGGTGAACATATTCCCCATTCGCCTACTGTCATCGTGCTTGAATTCACAACCAACTTGCTAAACGAACACTGCCACCCCGACGGTTAAATATGAAAATATCGACGCAGAACTCTAATAAATAGACAAACGGAAGCGAGCACAAACAATAGGACGAGCCGGACAAAGTGAATGATAAAAGAGAAAGAGGAACACACACATTCAATTGATTTACTCATTCAACGCGGAACTCCTGACAGGTGTTGCCGTCTCCCGGAGACAATGCCACTGCCGCAGGACAAAAATAATCCATTCCCCTTGAACAGTAGCTGAAGCTGTCCACACTGATATACATAGTGGAGCCATTACACTGTTTCATTGATTTGTGTGGCAGCGTCGTGGATAAGGGGAGTAGTCTGCAGACAAGCTGGGGTGCCCGACATGCTGGGCTATTTTTAGTCACGTAAAGTACGCACCGCTGCTGACCTGTCTCCTCCTTCGGCTTATGGCACAAATTTGCATAACAAAATCGAATTAGTATTGATTTTCCGCTCCACTCCGTATTCGATCCGATCCGCCACTCCACCATCACCCGACCGGTTGTGACCTGACGGAGTCACAGCGAGTCGAGTCATGTGTGTCCTGCTTTCGCTCGGATAATTATATTAATCGAAGTGTCATCATGGATAAACGTTGCAAAGTATGATACTTTGGCCGAGGTGACGCCTAAGTGGGTGGTTTGACTGACTCTTGCCACCTGGATGGAACCGGGTTCGCCTGTGTGTTTTTTGTTTTTTGTGACAGACAAATTGAATTATACATTATGTGGGTGTTATGTTTCCCTTATGCTCCCATCCCCAATAGGGGTGGCAATCAATTTAATTTATTTCAGTGTAATGACTATATTGTCTCATTAACTGATTATCGGCACTTAAACCTGCAATACGGTGGTGCAGTAAATCAACTGATTCTTATCATAGGAACTTCGCGGTCGGGTATGACGTGGTTTTACATAAAAAGGCGGTTCAATAAGGAGTCTTGATTTTATCGATTTTTGGATTTTGGTTTTTCTTAATGGCACTTGATAAATTATCAGATTTTATCACACTGATAAGATGTTATTTATATGACTTAAGATAGTCCCAAGAAAAGAAGTTTGAAGATTGATAAACTGTGTGATCTTAGGTGCTCTTAAGTTCTTCTTCTTTGTGTGGCGCTACAGTTCGGGGTGGACCTGGGAATCAACCAACATGCCTCTCCAACTAGCGCGATCCCTGGCTAGCTGTCTCCAGTTTCGCACACCAAGTTGGTTGAGGTCCTTCCCCACTTGGGTGCGCCACCTTAAACGCGGGCGTCCTCTGTTACGTTGCCCGACAAATTCGGATTCGAAGATTCTTCGGGTCGGAGCTGTGGTGTCCATACGCTCTACATGACCTAGCCACTAACTAGGCTCATGTCGCTGTACAGCCCGTACAGTTCGTGATTGAATCTTCTCCTCCAGAACCCGTCAACACAAACAGGACCAAATATCGTGCGTAGAACTTTTTTCTTAAAGAGACCAAGGACTTCTTCATCCGCTTTCGAGATTGTCCATGCCTCCGCGCCGTATAGCAGGACTGGGATGATCAGGGTCTTATATAGAGTCAACTTGGTTCTTCGAGAGAGAGCTCTATTACTCTATGACACACTTTCTTTCAACGAAGACTGGGTCTTTGGGTGGATGTTCTAGTGATGACTTGGTACCACATAAGCCAGAAAAATACCGAGTACCTGTGCTGCCCATTTTCTAATCTACTCGGACCTCATAAAATGAAAAAGTGATTTCCAAGTGCGAAAATTAATGCGTAAGAAACTGTGATGATGATATCATTGATCGCGTAAGCGTAGGTGGGATTAAGTGGTGGGGAAACTCAGGCATTTCGTGTGACCTAAAAATGCACTCGAAGCTGAAAGGAATGCTCTACACCGCAGTCATACGTGCAGCGCTCCATACGTTTCACAATGCTGGGCAGATTACAAAAATCACGGGCAAATTGATCGCAACTGAGATGAAGGCAAGACTCGATAAAATAAGAAGTACAAAGAACGAAGGAAGCCTTCACGTTAAAGAACACATCTCTAACAAGGTTAAGCACGACCGCTTCAGTAAGTATGGCCATGTTCAAAGGAGAGATCCTTCGAACCCCGTTAAAAAGCAAATATCATTCAACATTCCAACACAAGTGCGTAATTTCTTGTAGTCAAATCGGCGAACCCCACAAGTGCACCAATAGAGATGCAGTGGGAGAATTATGATCCCAATAATTCAGGTCATAACCACTTCGATATAGAAACGAAGATGGTGTGGATCTCAGTTATTCTGCTTTAGATGTAAAATATCAAACCGAATGCAGGTTGCTGCCCCTCATTGATAAATTACACCAGATTTTTTTAGGCAAATGCTCTCATTCTGAGACTGAGCTTATTCGTAACATCATTACATTGAACTTGAAACTTTGTTGAAGTTACAGAATTCTTAAGTGTGTGTGTTGATTGGAACTAGTTTTAATGAACACCCTCCAACCACAGCAGCGATTTTTTCTGCAGATTCTGTCATGTTTTGGGCAATGCTTATTTGTCGCATAGAGTAAAATTTGGAATGTTGCTGGGCTTAAATTGGGTGTGCTCGACACTCTAACTCACATATACCAGGAAACAACACAAAACAAGACAAGTCTTCCACCACCTAGACCCTAAACACAATCAAATTTTTGTGTGTCCATTTTGACCCCTCTTACGACAGTTAAGTCACTCATCCAGAATGTTTAGTAAAGATCAACTCTTTATGTGGAAAAAAGTAGGGAAGAGGACTACATTCTGTATACGTATGTAAAACGGGTGTGGTGTCCCTCCTCAATCATTTCACTCTATATTAGTGTGCGTGTCTATTTACCATGAACACAAACAAAGCATAATTCCGGCGCCATACTCTAATAAATTCGGGAAAACTGTTCCGTGCGGATGTGCTGATTAAGGGAGGAAAAAATTACAATTAATTTAAATGTATTTTTATTCAATTCGCCAAAATCGCGCAACGGTTCATTATAATTGCAAAGAGTTGCCAAATGAAACAGTTTCTATGCGGGGCCTCACTGATTTTTGCAATAATCAGATTAAACCGACACCGACAAGTGATAGTGTTTGTAATCCGCGTCCGGAATGGTCTCAATTCAAAACAATTTCGTTTCCCTATAATCAGTCCCTCTCCGCCACACTCTCACCCCGCCAGGGACATTAACAGTTGAGGCAAACTCCAAATTTCCATACAATTCCGACAAATTTTATGCACCAGTCCGTTGAAACAAATTACCGCTGCCCCATCGCCAACTGCCCCGTCCAACCCCTTTGGCATTAAAATCCAATTCTAAACTCAACAGCTCATATCCTTTCCGGGAAAATTATTAGCAGCTCTTAAATCAACTTTCCGTATAACATTAAACAGCAAATTAAGACCAACAAAATGCAGAAGGGAAGCGAAAAAAAAAACAAAAGAACGAGCTCAACCAACCGATTGGTGCTCCCATAAAAATTCCCGGGACGTTTACCTCGTTCTCGATGGTCAGAGGAGGAAGAGGTGGAGGGTCCTCTTCAGCCTGCCGTTCGATTCGTGAAATTCGAGTGCACTAATCGCTGGCGTCCTTCCAAGCCATTTCCTTTGTGCGGCGCAAAGAGCTGTAAGCAATAGGGCTGCGAGACTGAATCCGATGAAAGGCGGCCAAAAATCAAAAAAAGGGATTTTGTCCCATCGAAAATGGGATCATTATTTAAATTTATGAACTGCTGCCTAGGCTGATGGTGTTACGGAAATGAGTATATCCTTTTGGGATCCAATGATAGCTCAGAGTTAGTCATCAACAGTGTGTCTTGTCAGTCGGTGACGGTGGTGGGATGTGGCGTCAGTGGCTTTTGTGCTATCGACCTTTTGCGTTTAGTATCTATGATGGTCTTCCGATTTGAAGCCAAAAAAGATTTTTATTACACCAATCATGGGTAGTTGTGTTTGTGGGTGGATAGGCTGGGCTACTCAAGGAGATCACTGATGTGGTGGGTGGTGTGGCTTATAAAGAGGTACTTAAGAGGTTTTGTGAACTGATGCCGAAGGAAGAGCGGTTTGGTTACATTGGCGGTTTAAGGGATCAACAAATTGGTTTTGCAAATGTGTGCAAAGCGTGGATGCTCCAGGCGTTTGGGACTTTCGTGTGATGTTCACTTTTGAAAGACATACAAGTAATTTTAGATGGGTGATTAAAAAAAAACCAAGAAATAAGATTTTAATGTTGTCTTGCAGAAACGACTTCGAAATGGATGACATCACCGCCGGTTTTTTAATAGAATTTCAGATTGAATAATCAGTTGGGAATCTGATATATGGCACATACATGTTTGACATCCCGGTTTCCGATAATATAAACGACTACCTTCGTAGTTTCCAACCGTGTAAAAATATGACTTCATTTATTATTTTAATAAAAGTAGGAACTTTTGAAACTGCCCAGCACATAAGAAAAACAGGAGAAACAACTCTAATTAGAATTAAAATTACGACAACTCTAGTATTCAGTATCAAATAGTACGCTCTATTTAATGCGATTTCCATGACTCGCCCACACAAACTGCTTGCAGCTTTGGGAGACATTAATTGTGACCCCAAACTAAATCGCACTGCAAGTGTAGCCATGCCTTTGTCTCCTTATCCATTTAGGAAAAATAAAAAGGTTTCTAAAGATACAGGCACTGTCCCTGGGCAGTGGCCCAAGGCTCTTCGCATGTGATCGATGACTGCAAGCTTTCATCTCAATCACTCGAAGAACTTTTTTTTGTTTTCTTTAGTTGTTTATTTTTATCATGGACTTGTCGGCTATGTTTGCATCTTTTAATGTTCTTAATGCTCTGTTCGAAAAATGTTTTTCTGTGATTTTGTGAGTACCCAGTTGCAATTAATGCTCTACCTTTGAAGCTTTTAACCCGTTTAAGCTTGGGCTGTGGTGCATTTTCGAACTTCTTAAAGGGACACTTACAATTATGAAACAATTTTATTATTTTCTAAAAACTTAAAGTCGTTATAAACGAAATATATATATATTTTGAATGTCTATGGGGTCGGCTTATTAAAAGAAATTCAAATGAAATTCTTTTATTACGAACTAAAAAAGCAACAAAATTAATAGCAAATCATTCTAAATTTGGAAAATCTGTACGAACTATTGCAGAAATAGTTAATAAGCCTCCATCCACAGTGTTCATCATTATTAAGCGTTACAAAAATGTGGATAATTTTGCAAACAAAGCCAAACCGACCAAGAGAAACTTTTTTTAAGATATGGTTGAACGGTGGCTTTTAAGGCAGATCAAGAACCAGCCATATCTTAGTGCCCCAAAACTTGCTGTTGGCTGGGAAAAAATATCTTTGAAGCCAACAGTGAAGCACGGTTTCGAATCACTCATGGTATGAGGTGCAATATTGGCAGATGGCCTGTCAACCTACATATCGTAGAAGGTATTATGGACCACAAATACTACCTCAATATTTTGAGGACAAATATACCTGAAACTGCAGCAAAATAGAGTCTTACTGATGATTTTTATTTCTATAAGGACAATGACCCGAAGCACACGGCTTATAATGTACGAAGTTGCCTGCTGTATAACTGCCCTCATGTGCTCGAAACGACACCACCCCCGATTTTTATCCAATAGAGAAGTTATTTGGATACAATTTAAGGACCACCTAATAAATAATAAAAACCAACTAATTTCAGCACAGAAGGATGATTAGAACAAACTGTCGGCTGGTCACTGCCAGAAATTGGTCAAATCGGTGCCTCATCGAATAAAAGCAGTAATAAAGTTTATTTGATTTTTGTTTTTTAATAAGCTGACAGACATAGCCCATAGACATTCAAAATTAATGGATATATCTTTTATAATAATTGTGAATATTTAGAAAATAATAAAAATATTTCATAATTGTAAGCCACAGCGGCATTTGACTTTTAAATAAACAAAGAAATTTTTTTAAATCCACTTCATGCAAGTGAAAATGGACCCAATGTACTGTCCGTTCTATTCACACAAAAACAAAATTAATTATTATTCATATTGGGTAGGTTTGCTAGGAGATGGCGTAACTTGTATTATTCCATTGGAACATGCGTTGGAAAGCTACTGTCATTGTACGTCATTTCAGTATATGTCATTCAGTTGAAGATAAACAGCAAACATTTTTTTACGAACTATCTGCCCTAAAAATTGTTTTTGCAGGGAGTTCTTCCTCATTACTTTTAATATGAAGAAAATGGCTGCAGAAAGTCATCGTATTTTGGTGGAAGTTTATGGTGAACATGCGCTTGCTAAGCGAATGCGCCAGAAGTGGCTTGCACAATTGCACAAAAAAGTGGTTATTTTGGCTTGGAAGACGATGAACGTCCTGGGCAGCCAAAACAGGTTGAAGATAAGGAGCATTACTCTATGAAGATTGTTGGCAAACACAAGAAGAGCTCACAGAATCAGCCAATTCAAAATGTTTAAAAGCAGCTAGATATTCAGAGCAAGGAATAACATACTCAATACCTTAGTTAAAAATTCTGCTCCAGCTGTTGCAAAATGTCACTTAAACGTCACACAAAATAGCTATACACCTCAGACAATTTCGATGCACGACTTCCTGTCCATTGACGTCATGTTAACCAGAATACTCTTACCGAAACTTGATTGTTTCGGAAAATACGCTATAACATTAAATTTCTCGGCCATATCACAATACCCGAAGTCACTCTAGTATCCTTCTCATAGAGCTGGTTAGTTTATGCGTCGAAACTTTTTTGGCATACCTACTCCCGGAGCGTTGCAATGACACTGGATTTGAACGTTGAGTCCGGAATCAAACTCAGACGTTAGTCACCGAAATCAATACCCTTCGAAAAAACTTACAGCTTTAAAAAAGCACTTAGTGTCTTCGTCTAAGCAAAAAAATCAGTCGTACGACGCGCACGTGTAAGGCTGATAGAAGAGTAAATCCATTAGAAAACCTTTTTGTATCCATCTTTGCCAGGAACATAGACAACATTATTTATGATTAAAAAACAACACGAAACACGAGTACTCCCACAGAGCTTATCAGGTAACAATGAACGAACTGTCAGTCTCTGTTTCATCTCCTCTGTAACACCTCTGCATCCCATGCGACGTCTCATGGACATCTTGAGTCATGACACACTCAGCAACAACTCACTTTCCAGTGCGCCATTGTTGCCAAACATGTCTCTTTTTAATTATTCTCACATCAAATGCAGGACCAAATTCATGAATTTAATTGTCCCGCCAAACAAAGGAGCGCATCCCCCCGAACCGCATTACTTCCTCTTCAACAATCAAAGTGATCCCTCCCATCTACGAGGAGCGAACACTTCCTCTCCATTCAAAGGGAGACCGAGCAAAAGCAACGAAAGAAAATCATGAAAAGTTAAAAACTCATATGTCAAACTGACAAGCATCCTCACATTCAATTTATCCCTGAGTAAATATTAAAATGTCAACAGCAAATAACAATTCCATTGAAATTGTTTTCTATGGCTCCTTACCGCCCACCACTCAGTGGTCGTCTGGCTGGTGGGAAGAGGCAAGCCCCTTCAGCTAATTTTACCTTCTCACCTTTTTTTCTCCCCGACAGCCTTGCCGTGGCTGGATGTCTTCGAAATCAAGCGAGGACAGACAGACAAACATTGACGGCGGGTGCCAGAGAATCGTCTTTCATTTGAGTTGAATTGTATTGTCGGAGGCAGTGCGGACCCACAACTCAGCCATTAGAATCATGTCATTTGCAGATAGAGAACCACCGTGAAATGGGTCTCGTTCGAGGAGTGGGATCATCTGAAGCCGAGAATGACTGATGGGAATGAAAAAATTTAACATTACATGAAAAATGAGTCGCCGTCCTTAGCAGTCGGATGGCAGCGAAGCGAGGTTCACTCCTCGACTCTCCTGGTTCAACGCAATCGGTCTCCGGCGATGTTGTGTTCTGGTATCGCATTACGTTCACACGAGAGACATTCTTGTGAGGACCCTCTGTTTGTACACTTCTCCTTTTCGCCTTGGTATAATTTTTTTTCTCCCACTCGCCTGTTCCCCCCGCGCCTACCTGGCGAAGCGAAAACAAGCGGTTAGGCTAAAATGAGCAAAAAACAACCAGCCCAGCGATAAGTGGCATCCACCCCTTCGCCGCTGCCGCCGTGTGCTCATACTTGTCCTCGTGCCGCTCACTTCTGCTGAATTAGAGGGCGTTTTTTTTCATTTTCTGTGCACCGTTTCAAGGACTTAAAACTTTCCGTAGTCATATTTGTAAAATGATATGACAGTTTACAGTCGTCCGCAACTCTGGAAATGTGCGCTGGTGTATGAATGTGTGTGCGTGTTTCTGCTTCCTTCTGTCCTCACACCAATGCTTCGTAGAAAGGCGGAGGACTCGGTTCGTTCGGTATCTCTCTTCCTTGTACGTAGTACTTCCGGCGTGAATTGCCGCTGTGGAGAGTGGGAAATGATGCTTTCCCCGGGTGGCTTACTGACACACATACGAGTTTAGGGGGAGCTCATCTTTTTAATATGAGCTCTCGTACGTTGGCTTCTGTGCAAATCGATGTTTAAGTGAGCGTGTGTAAGTGAGTATTATCCTGCCAGTCAATTTATTGTTATGATGCCGAAAGGTGTCTTTTAATTGGCAATGCTTTGCTTTGCTCGCATCCATCCTTGTCAGAGATTGAAATGATTCTGTGTGGACGTTGAGCGAACGTTGAAGTGCTTCAGTTGGTCACTTGGATGCACTCATCATCGTGGAGTGTGGATTGTCAGATCTAGATGACCCATTGAAACCATTATTCGACGTTAATTTTTTGAGAGTTTGGAAATGACCAGCGTTATCAAACCGGACTATCCTATGCTCCTACTGGCATAATATAACTTCCCATAAAGGGAATACCGAATTTGATCACAAACATGTGGTGGCATAATTAAAATATTGAGTTTACCTAATAAAAACTATTTTTTTTTCAGCACCTTACTTTGCGGCAGCAACTGTCGTTGTGATTGATGAGACGTTTAAATCAATCTGGACAAGAAATATACCAACTGCGTCACAATCGATAGTCGTGCCGCTATCCTGGCATTAGACTCCTACATCATCAAATCTTAGCTTTGTGTGGAAGCCTACAGAAGATCAATGAGCTGAGTATTGAAGGCAATGAAATGGCCGACTCCCCAGCTGGGAAAGGGGCACCGAAACCCTTTACAGGCCCTAACCATTCTCCCCTGTAGGAAACACAGAAAACTGGAACAATGCTCACGGCATGAAGCAAGCCAATAACCTCTTGCACCAACATAACCGCATGTATCTGCAAGACTAACATTCGTATCCTAACAGGCAGGGAACTCTAGGAAGGTAAGGTACGAAAAGGCGACACAATAGATCTAAAGGTCACAGTGCAACATACCGTGAACAATAACAAATAGTTATAGTGTTCGTAATTGATTTCGTCCGATGATTAGTCATAACAATTTAATTCTTTCTAAGAGCGGTTATGACTTCAAATGTGTTTGAAATGTGCAATGTAAAGCGCTGTACACATGAGCGGCGAATTTCTTCTTCTTCTTTGGGCGGCGCTACAGTCCGGGGTGGACCTGGCCTTCAGCCAACACGCCTCGCCATCTATCCCGGTGTTGTTCTAGTTCGACTTCTTCCTTTACAGCGTTGTTTACCGGGTTGGAGCCGAAGACTTTCCGGGTCGGAGCAGTGATGTCCATTCGCTAAACGTGACCTAGCCATCTCAGACGACAGAATCGAACTCGTTTGACCAGATCGATGTCTCTGTATAGCCCGTATAGTTCATCGTTTAGTCTACTCCTCCGACCACCATCCCTACATACGAGACCGAGGATAATTTGAAGAACTTTTTTCTCGAAGCGACCAAGAATATCCCCGTCCGCCTTGGTTAGTGTCCATACTTCAGCGCCAGACAAAGTCTTTCACTACATCGAGGTTAGAGCTGTCATAGTGACGTTTTGTGTAAGACGTCGATATTGGTGAACCTTTTTCGTGGACCCTCATTTATTTTATCCTCATTAAACGCAAGTGCCATCTTCGCCGCTTCCTTCTCGATGCTCACAAGCGCCCAACTGACAGCCCGTTATGTTCTTCCGAAGATGTCAATGGGATCGACATATGGTATGAGCACTTGCACAGATTTGTAGAAGTTCGTGCCTGTGGAGTTGACGTTTGAGTTCCTCACTATTTTCTCGAGAATGATGTTAAGGAAATCGCATGACAGTGTGTCGCCTCGTTTAAATCCTTTTTTTGACATAAATTGTCTCGGTATACCTAGACGGAGCATCGAGCGCTATCCATCGTCATTCTGCTGGTAGACGCTGTATAGCTTGTCTCTATGAACACTGTCATACGGGGTCTAAAAATCTAATTCATCCATCATCGCCTATATTGGATGGATTATTCTGTCTTTCTGGTTTCCGTTTTGTTTTTGCGAAAATTACATGTTCTTTTTACCCCTTAGTAAAGTTGCCGAACATCGATCCTGCAGTAACATCCGTCAATTATGCTTGTAGTGCTCAAGACAAGCTATCATCTAAGTTCTCGCTGATTTTTAAATGAACCAAAGGTTTCTTTTTGGTGGCAAGGTGAAACCTAGCATATGAGTTGCGGTTTTTCTAATGGCTTCTTGGCAATATTCCCATGCTATAATTTTTAATCTTTTCTGCTTTTGAAGCTGAAATTATGTACGATTTATAAAGGTGCGAAGGCGATTCACGAATTCCCGAGAATTCTTCTACGACACTTCAAAGAAAGCGGAGTTAGCCAGCCCAAGTTCGCAGGCCACCGCTCATGTTTACACAAAAGTTTTGATTTTTCTTAAAAGTTAAATTTATTTCGTATGCCTTAGCATCATAGGTACGTGCATGGAGAGCGATTGAATAAAAGTGAACGAAACTCAACGAAGCTGATTGTATTGGTTATATCTCAGACAGTCAAAAACAATGTCATGGCCAACAGAGTCCTAGCTGTGACCTAGAGTAGACCTTAGCTACACGTTTGTTTGCCCTTGACCACTAGAATACAGGAGTTTTTATTTGTTGTTCACTTATAGCTTAAGTGATTTATTTACTTTTCAGAAGTCTTGTTTTACCTCAAGTTAAAAGATAAACTGCCTAATGGCGCCTTGATAACTGAGGACTGTCTCCTACTGTTTTCACACTACATGAAAAATATAACAATCGCCATGTAGATTATGTAGACTTTCAACAAGAGCTGGCTACAGTTCCCAATAACTAGCTGTAACGTAAGACTTTCGACGTTATAAGCCCGATACATATATAAGCGTCAACCAAAATGATCTATCCAACAGAGTGGATAAGCCCTATTTTGCCCAGACATACTCCCATAATCGCTTCTTCTTCTTCTTCTTGTGGCGCTACAGTCCGAGGTGAACTTGGGCCTCGGTCAACAATCCTCTCCCATTACCGTTAGCCCTACAAAATCCGCTTTGGTTGTCAAAATAGATTCCAACTCAAACATTGGGATTAAGAAGTTTTGATGGGATCGACTCTTTCCAACAACGTTCCTAATCAAGCCAATTTGCCACGTCAAAATCCACTTTACAATTTTCTTGATTGAAGTTCTAATGAGAGTTAGACGAGTTTACAGAACCGAAGCACGTTTACCCTTCCTAAAGTCCTTTTCATCGCTCGTCGCTTAGAATAATCGATTCGATTCCCTCTAAATTGATTCCACTTTTCGATGGCGCATAATGTAAATTGAATTTAAATCTACTAACCTATGCCCAGATACCCAAAAACACCTCTCCGCCCCGCAATCATCGACCAATTGTTCGATTTATGTATTTGATTCAATTTCACAAACTGTGTCAACTCCACCAACTTTTGGATTAGTTCCAAAAAACGGGTATGAATCAATTTCGGAACTACTCCCTGGACGAAGATACAGATCTGTTGTCAACTAATATTGCACAATCAACAGGAAGACAAACGGTCCGTCGCGCCGCCAAGAACTTTCCCTTTTTTATGCCGAGGCACACTAGGCATCCTTTAGGGGAGATGGTTGTGTTGTTTCTTTCGCTGTCTTGGCTGAAGGACATGTAAACATGTCCTCAGGACATGTCACACAACCCTTGAAAGAAAAATATGAAAACAAAAGAGTCCTCCATCGAGGCACTTCAAGCGAGGAAACTTTTTTGGGGGAAGGACTTCGTCCGAGAAGTGTATCCGGTCTACTTGGCCCTGGGCGAATCTCTGATGGGATGGGCGTTGAGTGGTAGAGGGCAGCTATAAAAACGAGAATATGATGGAAATCTGTTCGTTAAAGTTCACAGAGTTGATGTGGAAAAGTTTCATTTGGGCCAGCCAGGCAGGTACACTGCTAGCTATCGTTCGTAGCAGCTGACAATATATAACTGGAAGAGCGGGCAAGAAATCAGTAAATCCAATTAAAAGTTGGACAGGTAATTTACCGCAGATAGCTGAGCTGGATGGAGAAAGGGTCAGATAAGTCAACTTGTGGTGAAACTTACAGCTGAGGAGTGTACTTCGTTGTTTGAAGGAACATGAACAGACTGCCCTAGTTGTTGATGTACTGCGACGCTTTTTTTCTCTTGTCTAATTCAAGCAGCTTAAGGTAGTTGATGATGACGTGGTGGTCAGGTAGTTGGAGAGTGACCTCGTAGCAAAAGAAAGTAAAGGTTTTTTTTCGCAGAAAGTTGAATTGAGGTGAGAGTAGCTGCCTGCCGTTGTAGAGAGACTTGCATGTTGTAGGCATGTTGGTTGAGACGTAGATGACAAAAAACACACGTCCCCTTTTAAAGGGAGAATAAAACACACACAAAATGCGGATCAAATCATTGCAGAAAACAAATTATCTCGATTCCTAGTACACACCCACTTATCAGTTCCTCTGAAGTGCAGACAATAACCACGCATCTTAATTGTGCCATCGGGCATGACACAAACCACCGTCATTGAAAATGTGGTCCACCGCTAACCAACTATCGGTTATGCTTGTCAAACTGTTGCTCTCAGCCCTCACATGCCACCGCACCCTCCATACCTTATCCACGGCAGGGTTAATAGAAGTTAACGCCGCACACACACAGACTTGCACGTGCACAAATCGTTATTTTAACCTCAGCCCATCGTCAACGCCTTCGCTGTGAAGAGAAAGAAAACCGAAAAAGCCAGAAGCAAAATTGACAGCTGACCTGAAAATTTCAATTCGGAATAGTTTCACTTTTCGCCAGTCGATATGGGGTGGCAATGTGGTGCGTTCCAGTGGGCATAGACAGCAGATCAACTTTATCGTAGTTTCGAGATAGAAAAGTTTCTGAACTTTGAACACAAATATGGCATCCCTCTGTGGGCAGGTGTCTATGTGTGGGAGAGGAAAGGTGTTAACCGGAGAACTCGAGAAATGTGTTTTCAAAATACTTTTTCACAATTCGAGTAAGTGGTGGATTAGAGTTTTTTGTCTGGGGCCTGCCATTCGTATTTATTGCAGTGTGGCGGGCACGATGATTTACAAAAAAATGCCATGGTAGTGTCCAGTGTTCGATAAATTTGTTTCTTCGCTTAAGAAATAAATGTCGGCGAGGTTATAGAAAGCAGTCTGCTGCAGGCACTGGGCGTTTTCCAAAACGCATGGCAACCATTCCAAAACGCAAAGAAAAAACGTCATACCAATGCGTAGTATTCCATATCGCATTTTGAACAGATAGAATGTGCAACAAAAGTTATACCCATGGACTCGGGATTGTCTCATTCCTTTAGTTTACTTCATAATGTTAACTTTTCTGTCTTCTCTAATTGTTCAAAGCTGTCAATATTCTTTGTCTTTTCATTGGCTGAAGACGACGAGTCTAGTCTTTGGGCAATGAACCAGTGGATCTGAAGAGGTAGTCCGAGGTCTATGAAGAGCCAAAGAACGGCATATGTGGTAACTACAGTCCGACAATCACGGTTTCAAAACCCGATTCTTCGTGACGTTCAGCACTTAGTTTTGAAGCCTAGCTCGTGTTTAGGAGATCTCCAGCCTTTCTAATAGACTCTACTATTTAAAATTGTGGCTAGATGAAATAATTGATTACCAGCACTAAAGTATCCTAGGAACTAGTCACATTGCAACAACTGTCAATTCGTAAAAATATTGTAAATTCTTGAGAGAATAGGAAGAGCTGGGATGACTCTCCAGGATGTAGACAAGCCAAGCGCTTGCTCTCTAATGTTTGGAATAAACCCGGGGAATTTTAATTATCTATCGATAAAAAAAACTGCAGACGTCTTACCAAGCACCGAAGTGTGCTAGGGCTAGAAAACTCTCTGTGACGCCTGTCGAGAAGACGACGACACTAGTCTGTCTCACCTATTTGGTGCTGATGCGGTGAGAGTTTATGATGAAGGCCCCTTATCGCAGAAGCTCGCTGCAATTCCTCTGGAAGACTAAAAAATTCCAGCAATGGACCAGTTTTGATTTTGAGTTCTTCATCGTTTTAGAGCCGACAGAAAAAGGAAAAAATGTACGTACATTTTATGACTACATTAGATTACGTCTCCAAACCTATGGTTCATGTCGTCAAGGAATGGCACCCAAACAATATCGTCACTAGCTTTACCAACGCCATCACTACACAACATAAATTAATCCTTTCCACTTCACTTCATCAAAAAGGAAGAATAAATTTAGACAACTCCAAGTGTAATTGGGTTAGTCCTGCACTCTGAAAATTGGCTGTAGGGGTAAAAAGCTACGAAAATCCTTTATTCTGCTTCCCCACAAAGTGCCGGACAACTGAAAAGTGATTATCATGGCATTTTACAAAAGACACAATCTCTGCTTGATGAACACGGCAGAGGTTGTAGTTGCTGGTAACCTTTACCAAATCACATCATTCCCAGAGAGCATAAATAATTCAAGAACTTAACTAACGCTTGCCTACTTTGATTGATTTAGCTCTGTCCCCTTCAACAGTCAACATCAGCAACCACAACAAAATGGTCTATTCTCGTCTCATCACAATTTTCCAATCCCCAATTGCTCTAGCCAAGCCAGTCCGCTTTGACGAGCTGCCATGTAAATAAACTATAAGGTCATCTTGCACTAATGTATGCAGCCAAATAATCTTCATCGTCGGGTCACCCCCGGAGCATGGAAGGCGGTTTCGCAACTGCTTATCCAGACACATGTACACACATATGTTATCCACTTCATCGTGTGCGCACCCAAAATACGGTCACGTCTCGCTCCTAGACTAATGCTTTTCGTATGCCAAAGACACGTCGTGCATATATTGCCGTGGCAGCATCCTTGCATGAAAGTGGATGGCAAGTAAGCCACCCACTCCACGGCACGACAGAGAGAGACTGCCTTGCCATAGGATCAACAGGATGAGTAAAATTCATTGCAATCGTGTCTCGTTTCGAATTTTCGTTTAAAATGCGAAATGGAGCGAGCATAAGTTGGCGACATCTCCTCAGTCGACCGAATAAATACTTAATAAATGTGTCTGTGGGTTTGTGTGAGCTAGTGTGGGAAGGATATTCACGTCGGCAAAGTTTTCAAAATGATGAAAGTTTCTTTGTATTAACCGAGTGTCGAAGGGTATGCTGGTATAATCAATATTGGTGACGTGTGTGGACATCGTATTTATCTCGAGATGATACACATTTTAATTGGGCCATCTCTACCCACCCCCCAGTTGTGGCGCGTACGCAAATGTAATTAATGGCGACCGATATGGAGGCGGATTTCATATGTGTTTGCATAATGTCGATGGAAATTGACCCAACAAATCCATCGATGCAGATGCACCAGCTGTGCCACATATGGTTGCACACATGTTTGCCGACATGCTGCAGAAATAATTGGTTATTAATGTGATTAGGCATGGTAATGCAGATGTCATTTGGAGACATTTCATTGCAATTTAGCAGGAACCTTCCACAATCTGTATCCGTTTTCTTTGCTAGAACAACAGTGGGTGAAAGGTCTCTGATGGAGGGCTTTAAGACAATCTTCACAGTTTTGGGATTTTTGTTTTTGAAGTGATAAGCTCTCCGTCTGGATTATGTCTGAGCAAAGCGAGGTGTCTGGACTTAGGCTCTGTCAACCGCTTTGCTACTCCCGAAAATAAGATACTTAACCACCGTTATAGGCGGTTGCAAACAAAGGAGGGGCTGCGTGAGTCTGTAAAAGGCCATTCCACTCTTTATGAATGGCTGCTCCACTCAGCAGAAGCTCTCTGATGCTTGCTGTGTTTTGCAGCAACTCGAACATATTCGGAGGCAGGTCTAACGTGAACCTACCAAAGCCTTGTTGGGACAGAACATGACTCAGAGACAAGCATCTGACCACATACAAAATTAAGAACGTCGTCGAACGTCTTCAAACGTCTGCCTCAATTCCAACTCAACGAACGGCATTACACCTGCGCTCAGGTATAAGGGATAATGAAAAAGAAAGTGTGCGACATATATTACAGCTGTCACCAAAGGTTGCATATATTTGGATGCGGATTCGTCGCGCGAAACCGGCTAAGCCCGAAGTTTATCGATTTTATGCCGATATGCGGTCGCTTGGCTATGTTCCGCATGCAGTTTGGTTCAAAAACTTGTGGATCGTTCGAAACCTGCACCGTATTTCGACAAGGAGATAGTGTGGCGGGTAGCTGTAAACACGGAAGTCAGTCCAGCTGTCGGGATGCGCTGAATAAATAGACATTGTAGCGCGGTCCCAACGCGGCGTAGTGGAAGCTTTCACGACAATTGAGGAATAGGCGAAAAGAGCTGGTCTTATGGTCAACGAGGACAAGACAAAATATGCTGTCTAGCAAAAAACGATTCGCCGCATTTCACCTAAGGCAAAACATTACAATCTACCTCGGGACAAACGTACACTCCACGAATAACAAATTTGTGAATATTCGACGACTGGTGTCTAAATCCCTGACGAATGGAGAATAAGACATAACAGCGAGCTCTACGGGCTGTTCAAGTATGTGGATGTAGTCCGAAAGGCAATAAACCGTCGCATCGGCCACATCGAGCAATGGACGCTCCAGCAAAGAGGGTGTTCGAAGACTGAACCTCCGGTATAGAGACCAAGTCATCGCGGATGGAAGGGAGCTTAAATTTGATGACTGGAAGCAGCGCAGCCAGGACCGTCACCGATGGAAGGCAGCTATTGCTCAGGCTCGGACTACTGATGGATCACCGTCCTGATAAGTAAGAAAATAAGTAAGTATGTTCTTCCTTAAGCTTACTCTGTAATAAATTTTGTCAAATTAGATTAAGATATCAGTTTGCTGAGTTCAACCATTCCGTGAGGGGCCGCCCACTTGTCTGAGTCGCAGAAGTACCGACGGCCGATCAGCGCTCATACTCCGTGCCCGCCGGTCGTCCAGACTTTTAAAGAGGAACAATTGCATCATACATTTTTTTTGCTTAACTCAAACTGTTTACTACATGAACGGAAGTTTTTCTGTTTTTGCAACATTTTCCAGTTATAAGCCTTTCTCGATAAATGCAACACAAATTTAAACTTTTCAATTCAAACTAGCAGTACCGAGGGTTAGTGCAATTAACCAAACAAGCTCTCCAGCTTTAGTTTAGATTACGTTCGCAACCACAAAATGGATGGACCTGAGTCATAAGCTAATCATCTCATATTTCAAATTTCAATTAACTTGGTTTCACTTAAGAGCCACGTGGCACGTACAATCAACAAAATTCTTATGTAAATGCTTCAAGTGAACATCAATTTCACAAATAACCTCCACGACCCACGACAGTGATATCAATACAAAGATCCCTTAACTCGCTTTGGTTAGTTTAGGCATCAATCTGAAATTGAATAATTCATTATTAACCTACACTGTGTCCACAAGAATGACTAAACAATGTATCTCTATCCAGGGAACTAATTTCAGTTCGTTCAGTTGCTGTCTCAAAATATGATGACTTCTCTCCGCTGATCAACTGTTCAGCATTCCGAAACACGATAAATACATAAATAACAGAAGTAACAAAAAAACAGCAAAAGTAGCAGGTCTCCAGTCACCAGTTCGTTTGCCATTTCGGCACGTTCCTTCACTTGATGAATAATAAAACACAAATCGAAGGAAAGGCGCGCAAGCACCCGAGCCAGCTACAGCAGCACCACCGCCCATTAGGATCCTTGTCATCGTCGTCGTCTTCGTACAGTCCCATTTACCATAAACATGTAAATTACCAAGCACAATTCGGGGGCATTACCACCTGCATGAGGGAGGCCTTCCAGATCAACAGCCCAGCCAGCTGTGTATCTCGAGAGTTTTTTTTTTTTGTTTGCCTCCCCAAAAAAGAACAAGTCGAGGACTGTGAGAAGCTTAACTACGATTGTCATCTAAATTTCAAATGTAGGGACTGTGACATCCTCCTCATCGGTGAGTGGCTGTAGGACGTGCGTTGGGGCGATGCTCAAATGAGGATTGAGTCCTGACGCGCAGACTTGCAGTACAGGATTGTCTGTTACTAGTGGCTGCCGTCCGTGCGAGGGAGAGTAGCCAGTGTGAGACTTGTGAGTGTGTCTGGTAAAGTGTTTCCTTTAGGTGTTTATCTTGTTTGTGCCGCCTGCGTATGGGGCTGGCTTGACGCAATTTGGAGGGTGTCTGGAAGGGGAGAATGTGTTTTTCATGTGACGGAAGTGGGGGCTGTATAAATTTGTGCCCTGTTATTTAATTTAGAAGGAAATTGAAGAAATTCAATGTTTTTTGCGTGGCATGGGGCTCGTTGGTGGAATGAGTGATGGACTCGACATTCTGACTCAAATTTGTAGGTATTGATGCTTATTTTGAAATGACAACAAGATGATGAGGTATAATAACGAACGCAGTCAGTTTGCGGAAGCAAGAACAAGAACAGTGACAAGAAACCAGCACTATTTCATGTGGTGAGGCTATTTCCCAGAAGGTATTCCATGTCTAATCACAGAGCACTTCCTTTAAATTTTTCAGGAAATGAATTGGTCGTTTACTGAAAGTTTTCTTCTAATTTAAGAAACAAAATATTCCTATATCAGCTTTCCACAGGAACATCACCAGAGCAAACATTTTTCCAACAAAAAACTTCTGACCTATTGCCTGGTATACTTGAAACATCGAAGTGCCACATTCCATCACGTACGGAAATCCGGATGCCTGTGGGGACATGACATCGATTTAGGGTGAGATTTTGGCATGTTAGTTTTCAAGTACGCGTGTAAGGGCAATCTCTGTAGGTATACAAAAATAAGTTTTTTAATAAAAAACAGATAAATTGTTTTTCAAGTTGTACCCAAAGTTATTCTCGTGTCGTTGATTGGGTGATGATACACAATTATTGCACATTTCACTTCAGAAAGATAAAAAAATAGTGAATTGATTTAGATTGAAAATAAGCATCTGCAATAACACTCTCTTGAGATTCCTGAATTAATTGTTGTTAGAATGAAGGAGAAAATGATGGCGAGCTGCTTATGAAGGACTAGTGCAGCTGCATAGACTAGACCTTACAGAGACGAATCGATGGCAAATTGTCTGTTAAGTGACGAAGCCAATGAGAAGAAATACATATTTTTGGCTAACTAAAGGTCGTTACCTTGATTTTGCAATATTCACAGAATTTGTATATCAGTTTCACTTCGGAGACTTTGCGCCACTGCTTTGAATTTTTCTTGCACGCTAATTCTTAGTCAAACATTTGAGACTAATTAATCCATACACCTTGAAAAATGTCCATACAGCGTTGAAATATTAATATTTCTCTTTCGCGTACATCAGAGTAAAACAAACGGATCGGTGTTCCGGAAACTTAAACCGTCAGTTCTGCGCTGCAATCTGGACCTTGGCCTATTCAACTAGCGCCATCAATGGCAAGCTGTCTCCAGTTTCGCACGCAATGTTGGTTAAGTCCCTTTTCCACTTGGTTGCGACACCTCATTTGCCGAGGTCCTCGGTTGTGTTGACCTACAGGCTTAGAGTCGAAGACTCTTCGAGCCGGAACTGAGTTCTCAACACGCTCAGTTGATGGCCGAAGCGTCTCCTTCAAATGTCGTCAACGCAAAGAGGACCAAAGGTCGCACGCAGAACTATTCTCTCGAAGAGACTGAGGATTTCTTCACCCGCTTTTCAGAGTGCTCCATGCTTCCGTACAGTAGGACTGAATGGTTATTGGTTTGGATTATTAGCTCGGTCCTTCGAGACACAGCTTTATTAGCCAACTGGTCAGCCCATAGAAAAGATTTTGTTCGTACTGTTTACTATGCAGCCGAGGAATTGTGACGCTCGGCTAAGTTCGAGAAGTTTTTCCAGACAGGAATACTTTTTGAGCATTGTCAGTGGCTCGAAGAAGGTAAGGCTGCGAAAAATTATTTTTGTCGTACAGACCAGCGATCGAACCTGCATGTCGAGGTCCAAGAGCTTTGGGGTAGACGCACATACCCACAGCACCACGGCCGCCAATTACTTATTTTCTTCCTTTACATCTTTCTTTAAAATCCATGAACATCTTTCATAGATCAATCTTAATAACAAAGCCCATAATCTTTCTGCAAAATCGATGAAATTTTAATTTTCTGTCTACTTCAAGAATTAGGAAACACTAAATCAGACGATAAAACGTGACATTCTTCGTATAACTCACGTGTTTCTCATTAAAACACTTCAGTTGTCATTTTCTACCTAAACCGCTGCGTTTGACATGTGATCTCTCCACGATGTACTAATTCCACAATCTGTACTGAGCCCACCCCAAAAGTGTTCTCAAAGAAAAGTCAGTCAATTGTTATCTCACCCCTTCCTGTGATGTTAAAACACACACATTTACCTGTCATGCTAAATTTTCCATTCAATTCACGCAGCTTCAAGGTGTTGTCAGAGTGGGGGCAATCCTTTTAAGGTTACCCATTCTCCGTCACCTATTCAATAAATTTATCTCCACCCCCTTACAGTCTGCGGTTCCTGCGGTATCCGGCAAAAGGAAAATCTTTTCAATTGGATATTTCTTTTGAAGAAACCAAGCGAAAAGGTCGCTAAGGCATTGGGTGGACATTTTTTGCTTTTGTTGGTGTAACTGCTGTTGAATTGCGTGTTTTTCGGAAATGAAAGCATTGATTTTAATGGATTTCAAATTAAATTACTGCGAATAAGAGTTTTCGATAAGGCACAACGTGACAGATGTTAAATGAATTGGATTTTGGAAACATACAAAATATATCTGCGTTGATTTGGAGGAACTGGATTGAGTGGTGTTGAATAGAGAAGACATAACTGAGAGTTTTCTGAATTTCGAGACGGAAGATTCTACCCAAGGGAGTGCAAATCTTATTTTTTTACTGACGCCATGCCGTTATGCCAAGAACATTGTAGTTTTACAAGTCAAAGGTTGTTTGGAGACCGTAGGGAATAACCTGACCAGTTAACTCAGCGGTCCCACAACTCAAAGGGGACGATTTCTGAAATTGTCTAGGAGCTATGACTGGTAACAGGCTTTGGCCTAGCCGTTACAAAGAAAATTCTTCCGATCTCACATGGATAAGCAGAGAACTCGGAAATTCTACGCGATGTTCCGATTTGTATGGAAGCTGTTGCGGTAAGAGAAGCCAAAGCGTTGTTTTAAACGTCATAGCGAGTCGAAATAAACATACTGTGAATAAGTAAGTCGGGCCAGGCCTTTCCATTTTCGATACTATTTTACCCCAATTGATCGTCGTGACGACGACGATGAAGGCAATGTTCCCGAGTGAGACAAATCTGGTTTGGAGCTTGGTGGCTGTGGAATTACCGGAATTAAAAGATGCCAATGATGACGAGATGCTAGAGGGGTGAGAGGTAGAGATCGAGTTCGCCAAGCGTTAGAAGAACAATTCTTCAAGAAGAACTATTTGGCCAGTGATGGTGCTAGCAATTCCCAGTAGTAGGTCGTCTAAGCACACAATGTCATTCGAGAAGTCGGTGGCTAAACAAGATGAGGAATACCTCATAGTCATCTTGGTACCTTCTACTAAAGAACACTATACACTACCTTTGGATGTACATTGGTTGGAACAGCCAGCACTTTGTGGCTCAAATGACTGGAGAATATACATGTAAACGAAAGATAAGGCTATGCCTGTTGGGTTTTTGCTACCACTTGTTGGATGTTGCAGCAATTGCTCTCTTCCTAAGTTTTTCACTGGCATCGAATCTTTCTTCGGAGCACCACAGCTCCACAGCCCGGCGGTAGCGAGGCTTCAATGCGCCAAATACAAAGAACATCAGATATGCATTCACTGTCTGTTAAGAACATGTCTTAGTTCGACATAGTGTTTGGTTACATTAATGTCATATATGTTAATAATTTGTGCGGCCCCATCTCATTTCTATCTCTAGCTTCCAAACTTGCCCGTTCGAATCGGTATAAAACTGTAGGCCCTTCCACTCGCAAGGGAACAACAGCACGCACAGTAGTTGCTGAAAGGCTAGGCTTCGGCAATCGAGTTGAAATTAGTACAAGGGCTATTCGAAAAAAAAATTAAACTTAAAGGGAAAACAAAATTAATTTTCTTAAAGAAAATCCCCTTGACAAAAATTAATAAAGAACGTCCTGAATTGCTACACCGAAACACAGGATCACAGTTTTCCTGTGAGAAACAAGAAACATCAGTTTTCCATTACCACCATGCAACAGGAGTGAGCAGAGCAGAGCAGTATGAGGAAACAGCCACAGGAAGGACGGTCGAAGGAGGACCGTCCGGGAAGGCAAAGAATTATTAAATGGATTTCTCCTTTTGTTTTCCTTTTCTTATGCCATAATCCGTCTTTAATTCTCTGATGAAAGGACATGAAAGAATCACAAAAAAGAAAAAGAAACTACTACGAAACTGAAATCTTTTTTCCTTTTTGGTGTGATTCATTTTTTTGTTTGAATTTGTTTTCTGTTTGTTCATCTCGTGGTATTCAATTTATAATGTGTCCTGTCAGCCATGGCTTTGTCCCTAGACACATTGGTTGGGCAGCTCTCTAATCCGTTCCCTCTTAGTGTAATTAAATGTATCAACACAACACAGCAGCCAGTGAGAGGAAGCTTCTAATGACGGCTGTGGTGGAGATAGTGTTCATAATAATGATGGCACACAACACCATATCGGAAGGATGTGGAGACTAATGATGAGGTCGCTGTGATTGATTCAATGAAATATTTATTAGCGAAGAAAAGTCATTTTACTCGGTTTACTGTGATACATTCGATTCAATGCGGAGAATTCAATGATTCCAAGGAGTCCCAAGTGAAATTGTGACTAGACGGAGGTAATAAGGGTAGACAGCTCATTAAAAAATCATTAATATTGTATATCACATCATTATGCTTCAAACAAACAAACACCTTCACTAGATCATGTTCGGTGGATCGTTTCTTGCCCGACAGCATATATTTTGTCTTGTACTCATTGACATTAAGTTTCGCCATATTGTGGCTTCGCGCTAAAATGTTGACTTCATATGCGTGTCCTAGCAGATGGACTGACTTGTAGACAGAAGAAATCACATGACAACGAATCTCCTCCAATGCTGCCGCAAGTGGCCTTAAAATATCTCTTCTCAATGATTTGCCTCAGTGTGAAGATTTGGTTTATAAAAAATATGCCGGACAGTAAGCTCTATTGTTAAATGCCGTTAATGCGGTGCAGCATCATCTGATCAAATATTAATTGTGTCATCAACAAACCAATTGTATTTATCTGAGCCAACAATTTAGAAATACATGGTTCCTGCCGCAGACTTGTGCATATTTTTTCCAAATGATCGTGTTACACACAGAAGAAATATTTATTTGTGTTATCACGCCATTGTTAAGAATTGAATAGAAATAGTAAACCTTTCGGGATATATCTAGACCGCACTTAGCATATTCATCCGTCATTTGGAATTCTCCATATGATACAGCAGAACTTAGACTCGAAAAAGTTTAAAAGAATTTCGCGAGATAAGCTTTATGAAAGTTACATTTCTTTGAAGACCTGCCTAACTACGACAAAAATGACGATAAAATAATTGGCTAGCAAACCTTAAGTTTCAGGCGTAAGGCGGCGTCAGTCATGTTTATCCGCGACATTATTATTAATCGTATAAATTCGTAGGAACTACTTTTTGGAATGAATATATACACTCCCCAAATATCTCTTCGGCTGATAAAAGGCTTGCTCTTACTCTTTGATAAAAGGCATAGGCCCAACTAGGTTGCAAAGAACCCATAAACACATTGAATGATATATACAATAAAATTGATTTGTCACGAATTGGGCTTAAAAAGTTAGTTTTACCTTGTTAGTTGATTAATGTTGTTTATTTGAAGTAATCTGTAAGACGAATAGTCGGTAGATGATCTTAGTCGGGCCCTTTATGCTGAAAGTTAACGCTTAGAGAACGCAGTGTTTTGTATTGCTGTGCGATGGATATTAAAAAAATTATGGTTTTCAGTCCAGCAGCAAAGAGAAAAAGTATCCCCTGAGCTGAATCATAATCACATTCTTATCCACACATGTCACTGTCATTCCCCACCACTTCTTGATAATTCTTACCATGTGTGCCTCGACTCATAATATGCCAAATGACATCACATCACGAAGAAAGCGAAATTATTGCCTGCCTCAGCAGTCTTCCATCTACTGTCTCGCATAAATACTTAATTGAATATTTTCTCCCCAACACTCAACGTCTAGACAAACCACATTATTGTAACGACGCAAGCCTCCAAGGTATTGGCTGTGACGACAGCCGCCTTTATCCAAAGACTCACGCAAATTATGAAACAGATACTTGCCTTGACTACCCTCCAACGAACATCCCTCTCTTATTTCAATAAGCTTCAACAAAAAATTTAATAAACCTCTGAATGACGGGTTTTATTATTATGGAAAAGGTAAACAATCCTAGACTTAAATCCCGGAGGAATGTCTACAATTTCTCCACCTTCATCTCCGCCCCTGCATCCCAGACCACCGTTGCGTTGCTGTCGCACAGGGATGCGTCATTTTTCGATGAAGACTTTTTAAATACCAGAGCCACAATGGGATTCATAATTTGCGTATTTCATATTTCTACGGGAATAAATTAAAATTGGCATTCCTCCCTGAGGCTACGCAAGGACGATTGTATCCTCTCGACGCCGGGATGTCTGAGAACAGCCCGCCGAGTACTGAGCCCACCTGTTTTTTTGTTTTTGCGAACTCAGGGGGATTTCGAATACAAGGAATCTCACCGACTCACTGGGGATAATTTATCATGCATTTCATACACTTAACCCCCCTCCACTCAATGGGGAAAAATTCACGACGAATTCGCAACGAAATTTGTATACATACATACGTACGTATGTTAAATTCGATACCAAATTTGCATTGCTAATGGATACAAAAATAAAACAACAACACCGTGGTGGACAACATTCCACTGCGAATGCAGCTTAAATTCGAAATATGAATTTGGGAAAGAAATACCAACCGCCGCGCCTACCTGGTGCTCTGCTGGAAAGTGAATATGGCAGTCTGCGGATGTATGATTTTTATTAACGCAACTGCGGGTGACGAATGTACAGCTTATAGTTTCGAATTGCATTACGAAATGTGGAACCCGCCAAGGGCTGGATTTCTGGTGAAAATTTAATGCCGATACGACGAAATGAATTAAAATGAAATGTCCTTTGGGTTGTTTATTTGCAGATTGAAAGTGACCAATATTCCTTGGGACGTCAGTGCTGAACTGATGTGTTAATGTGACCACGGGCTTATTAAAGGCGTCATTTCGTGGCACATGCAACATGTGCGTCAATTGCTTATTTGTCCGTTCGCACATGTTCAAGTTTTCTCAGATAATTACTTGGAGAACAAGCATGGATCGTCTTCTCACTGTTATCCGACTTCACGTCAAACACAGCACAGCGATTCATTTAAATACCACATGCCCTCACAGATTTGACTATTATGGAAGTCTTAACGTACCCAATTGCACCTGCAACTTCAGCAACCACCCGTCAAATGGAATATAAAAGAAACGCCGTCAGGCTGGCATCACATCCTGAACTCTTTCCAAAGCACACCACCGTGCAAACAGGAAGCACAGGTTTTAGACACGCTCGATGGCCTTGTAAGGCAACAAAACCCCCACTACCGCAACCACCACCACCACTACCACCAGCACCACTTGACAGAGTTAAACAATGCCTCTTGCGCAGGTACCACGTTTGTTTTTTCCGACCCTGGAAAACAACAACAGCGAACTGGGTTCCATTCCGCCAAGGAAAATGCTTTGCAACTGAGATCCTGTCATGTTGGGTGGAGAAAAGGCCTTGTGCAGGAAAAAAAAGCAAAAACCGTCTCTTCCGACGAGATGTTTCCCTACACCCGCCACCCACACAATGCGTGGATAAGGGCATGGACCACAGCCACTGACATACTCTATCTACAAATGATCCATGGGACTTGTCTCTCTCACCCCAACGTTGACAGTGGTGGTTAGTATCGGCAATCTTCAACCCGTACACTCGGCTCCTAGAGACCTGACTTGACAGGAACTACAGACCATTTGCACCCCCATCATGGGTGCCATGACTGCAGGCAGCTAGAGAACAAAACAATTCAAAGCAGTCGGCCTGTCACGGCAGTGGCATCACGAGTACCACTCCCTCCCGTCTCTGACATCTACACTAGCATGAGGGGTGCCCAACTCTCACACGCCGGATAGGCCACGACAACTATCTCAACTCATATCCACGAACTAGAGACAGTTTCCTGTTTCCCTCACGTGCCTTTGATCGATGGAGGCACCCTCTGGCCAAACAATCGCACACGACAAGCCCGACCAAAATGTAAAGTACTCCACGGCGTGCCGCTACGCGATTTCGTCACGTGCCGGTGATCCACGCCCAGGGGGTTGCCATCCGCTGGCTTTATCTCGATATCATTAAAAACTCATAAAATCAAGAAATATGTAGGGCAGCTAGAAATATTGTATCTAGAATAAAATCAACAGATATTCCAGTGGCACGTATTCACATCATGTTCGGGATTCACGTCCCCTACCCCAATCTCGGCACTACTCCCGGGACGGTGTGTATTGTAAATTGATTTCTTTCCGCTCATGCCTTGAAGGCCCTCCTGGCCTGATCAAAAGTTAACTGCACGCACGAGGATTGGACTGCAGAACCTGACTGCAAATGGAACGGTGGAATGGAGGAGGGTGATAGCTCGAGACACATCGAAAAAGAATTGGATTCTAGTCTCAGCCCAGTCATTTCGCCGCACCTACCTTGAAGCATCGCACTGTAATTTATTAGATTTTGATGCGTGAGATATCATCGCATATGTATCTCGGCACAAGGTGATTGGTATTCCGTTTTCACACTCAAGAGAGCGACCCGGCGTCATTCGAAGTACTGGCGGCAGCATACGGGTTACGGCCTATCGATGGATGAGTCCCTAACGCGCGTCGGCTACCGTGTGGGCGTGGGCTTGAGGGTGGGCAAGCGATTCGCATAAATTTAAAAGAAAACAACGAAAAAACCGAAACAGGAGTCAGTCTATTCCTCGGGAGAATGACGGCAGGATATGCGGTATAAATTTTGTTTCAGCAGAGATAAAGAGTCCCTGGTTGATGGAATTTCTCCGTGGGTCGATTCTAGGCTTTTGGCCCAGATTCAGCTGGTGTCGCTGTGCGTAGGTTTAATAAATGTTTCCCCATTGAATGTCATATTTCAATAACGATAACGTGCCGACGGAACTGTTTGAATGAGAGCTTGTGGGTAGTGGGGAATTATTTGAAATTATTCGCTTTGTAAGGTGTAGGAATTTGAGGGACGCTAAGACTGGTTTTAGTCACCATGGGTTAAGACTGCTAATCATTTAAAAAACAAGGAACCACACTGTCGATAAAGCGGATTTGATGCTAAGGACAGTGCTTTGCAATTTATGTTAAAAATTGATGATTTTTGATCATTTTAGGGCGATCAAGCTATAAAATCACTTCGGTCAATATTACAGATTTGGTTGGTAATTTGGTAAGTTTTGCTTGTGTTCAATCTTGCTTTGACTTTTAGGTTACATTAAGTGTTGAGCTGTAGCCTAAAGGTAGCTAGGTGAGTACCTATGTCACAAAAGGTTCCATCATCTGGCAATGTCATGGCGGTTTTATATGTATGGGAGTCTCTATGGCCCGGTACCCGAAACGGACGAATGCGAAAGTGTTCGGATATCGTGTTAGGAGTATATGACTACTAGAGAACAATGTCAGGAATTTTGCTTGCTGGCAACTGCAAATATCGCAGGCTATCGTAGGAACGTAAGTTCCACCTCGTCCAGGACAGAGCTTCGATAGTAAGATTAAGATGTTCAACGAATGAAACACTTCCTAGCCCTTCCTCCGTCTTGGATCCGTCTGTATATATGGCATTATCAAAGGTTACAGTCATACCACAGGCCTCATTCTGAAATCAGGTTTTCGAAGTTTTTCTCTGCTAAATATGTGGGTGAGGTATAATAAAGGTTTGCATGAGAAAGTCATTGTTCTATCAGAGTTTTTGGAAGAAAATGCAATCGCGACATTTATAGAATGTCTTTAACCAGACTGTTCAGTGTTTTGCTATTTGCTTGCCTTGACACTAAATTGGCGTCAAGCTCATTGGTGGAAGTTGTTCTCAATGCTTTACGTATGTATACATATGCCGTGGCGGATAGATTTTTCGCCCATGTAAATATAAGGCCGAGATAGCTTTTCTTGTTCTTTTAGGCGTATTAAGCTTCCAATTAAATGTTCGGTCTAGTGTAAGGCCAAGATATTTTGCCTTATCTGATAATTGTAAGCTGGTGCCACTAGGGTGGGAGGATCAAGGTGAGGCTTAAATAGGACGATGACGGATGCTGTATCTCAATCAGGAAATATGTGTAATACTTTGTAGTACCTCCGACACTCCACCCACGTTCTAATAGGTCTATGAAACTACATCTTTTAAAAATTTAAATTATGCCTTTCTTCACATATAATTGCTCGGTTTATCCCCATCTAAACTGCGTTTGTAATAGGAAATTAAATGTTGCCTTTAATGACTGTATCCGCTTTATTTATAATGTTCCTAGGTACTTTAGTGCGACCCATCTTAATCCTGGTGTCTTAGGTTTAAGTCTGGATGCATTCCTAGACTTTCGTATTATCTTAAAAGTGTATAGGATTGTTAATCGTATGTGCCCAAATTGTCTTTATGACAGGCTAAAGTTTGGACGATAAGCTCGTGGCATAAAGTTAATCTTACCACGATTCGCGGTTCGTTATTGCCGAACTACATCCCAATGTACTGCGAACAGCATGTGAACGATTGATGTGGCAATGTCGCCAAAATCACTTTCTGGTTTTACTTCAGGTAAAACTGCCATGGTTCCGAACAAGACATACTTGCATCTATAACCTTTTTGTCAAACTCTACCAACACTCTTACTGAACTATCTGAACGAACTAAACTGCTTTGCTTCGCGCACATGTACATTCTTCCCCAATCGGGGAGAACACACTGTTGACATTTGGCTACGAAAACAGGTGGGTTCTATATATCGATTGATAGTCATAGCTTAAAATGATGACAAATTGATGAATCAAAAAAATATGACAGTACTGTGATTTCACTTGAATCCGTTTTTAAAATGTCTCAACATTTTGAATCTTTGTCTTAACAAATTAACTGCAAAGGCATTTCTTCGAAATTAAGGAAAAATGCTGGCCACAATTTACCATCTGTCACAATGCAAGGGAAACATAAAAATTCAACGACCACAGATACATAAAATTATGTGAAGAAAAAAAAAGTCAAGTCAAATCGTCTGAATTATATCAAATCTTTATGGATCGTTAAAATGATACCGCAAAAACAAAATAAAAAATGTCTTTAAGAATGCGGAGGTGTGTAAAGCAAGGCAGGGTGCGGAAAGTTGACAGCTGGAAGACACATTTTTTTATAGTGTTTTTACATTAGCATTAAATCGATGGCATTGGAAACTATCCATGCTCCTTGAAACATGCTTAGCTGCGACCTCCGACTGACTGGCGGTCTTATTGAAAATTGATGTCAAATATTGTCATCGCTGGCTTTAAGTAAGCACACCTTAATAATACATCCCGCCAGACACAAGATTAAAACCTTATTAAGTCTCAAATCTTATACAGAAAATTTAATTAAAAATCGTATTACTCTTAATCAAAAGTTTAATTTAAAATATGAAACCTTTTTTCCGAAAAGTCATTCGAATTTAATGATGGTCCGCAACGCAGCAGTAGTTTGCTTGTTTCGTCATTAAATCGACGAGAAGTTCACTTTTATCGCATAACTTGAAACTCTGCCAATCGAAAAGCATGCAAAAATAAATAAACCAGACACAGCATCTGTGTGTCGATATAATTATGAAAAATTCTCATAAAGGCCTGTCGAGTGGGTAATTATTTTTTAAGTGGCGTTTTGTGTTCATTTTTTGTAATCAAGACGCCAATCTCTCGACATAATCGTTAAAAAGATGTCATTAGACGAGTCTTTCAGTGGATAACATGTGCTAAACTCATATCCTCACTTCCATGCATGTGGGTGGTGTAAGGTGGTAATGATATGGTTTTTTATTATGTCTGCACGATATAATTACGTGGCTGTAATGTTTCCTTATTTACTGTTCAAATTTATATTCCATCTCAACACCTTAGACGGGGACATTTTTGAGCGGCTGGTGTGACACTTTCCTCCTAATGTGCTTGGTTCTATGCTCATTACCAAATTTAATTAAAATACGCTTCACTAAGTACAACGTCGTTCCTCCTCTTGGTTCCACCGCGTATCCAGTCAAATTGACAATCCCGCCCATTCAACAACGTCAATTATATTTAACGAGCACCCCTAATAGCATCATGTCTTTCAACAACCCACTTATTTATCAATAACTGTAATTAAAATAAACACATTCCCTAGCAGTGTTTCTCGATGTCTCCGCCTCTCAGCTTTGATATCAATTCCTCACTTTTCCACTTAAAGATCAAAGTCAATCAAATTTAATTACCACTACCCTGTGCGGCAGACATCTCATACATCGCCAACCCCGCACGGTGGATCCCTTCTCATTCCGTGGCCGTCGTCACCCATGAACGAATTTTCTTGTTTTTTTTTTTTCTTTATTAGTTTTGGCTGACATGCATGAACTTTATGACACTCAACCCTGGCGCCTGTGCTTCATTCGTATGGGATCCAACGTCGCCGTCGACATGTTAGCTTGTCGCTGCTGTCTTTCGCACAGCGGAATTCGGAGGAGAATATTTAACAAAAATTATCGAACTGAAATAACTTTTTTCGGGGAGAAAAGTTCCACTTTTTCCTGTCCCGTTGAACATGAAAATTATCATCTGACGGCTAAAGCAAGTTTTTTCTGGCCCGAATTTCTCTCGGAAAAACTACCCATCGTTACACACAACTTGCTCAACACTGAACCAAGGGAGGGAAGGGGACGAAAATCCTGTTTTAATGGTGCGCACAGTAAAGTTTCTTCCTGGCACTTGCAACATTTTGTAAGGACATCAAAATATGTTACAATTTTGACAATAAAAGTGAAAAAGGAAATCTGGCGAATTTAGCCGTCCTTCTGTGTCTGCATCCGCCCAAGGAGCACCGAACGGGGGAGATAATAGCGTCGGGATGTGCATGAACATTTTAAGGGGAACTCGAACTACTACTACTACCGACGACTGGGCGAACAGGGATTTCAAGTTAACTAGACGCCAGCGGTGGGTGGGTGTCTTGTTGAATTACTTTTCTGCATGTATTCAGTGCAATCTTCCGGAAAGGAGATGACAAGGACGAGTACACTTCTATTGAAATTATGGAGATTTTCATTTTCATTTTCATTTCATTTCGCTTCATGGTCACGTGATGTCGCTCCCCAACCCGTTCTGAGCTGTCGTCGGCGCCAAAATTGTGATTGCAGCTATGCCACTGGTGGTGGCCCGATAGGGGGAAGTAATTTGCCAAAGGATATTGATATTATCAGCCTTGGCTAAAGTTAGGAAGGGGGACGAGGGCAGTTGGTCGGCTGAATGTTAACTTGTAACTTGTGGAATAAGGTAGAACTGGGTCGAGGGCTGTTCGCTTTCAGATTGACTAAGTTTGCAGTTTTTTTTATTTTTGAAAGTTTTGCAATCCAAGCTTTTTTTTAACATCTGGACGCACTGCCGTTTCCTGGGGACTGACAAAAATTTGTGGAAAAAATTGAAAATTCAATTCAAAATGACCGAAAGAAAGGAGGCAAAGATTTTGACTTATCATCGCCGATTTTTAAGTCATATTTTCATTGACAGGAGTAGTTTTTACGACAGCTCTAGATGACGATGGATGCAGGGTTATAATTCATCCAAAGGACCTAATTGAAGTACCCTCTAAGAATCCGTGGTCCATCAAGTCGAGAATCAGTCAAGTACGACGATGTGTTAGCCGACACAGTTTTTGAGCAAGAAATCTGAATATTATAAAAATCACAACGTAACCTCTGTTAGCACTTTCACCCGCCTAACCTGCTCGTCATCTCCACTTCAAGAAATCACTTTAAAGTAATGCCAAAAGCGAAGCTTGTCACATGACAAAACCATGACGCTTCAAAGCAATTCAAGCAGACAACTTTGAGTCTGAGAACGTCATTCTTCAAGTGACGCTCAAAAGTTTATCGTGTTCACTTGATCTTTAAAAAAACCCCCCTTCATTTGCATTCGACTGCGAAATGACATTTCCATTTCAAAAACACACGCAAACGACTACCAAACGGGATAAATCCACCTGTGACGAAGAAAGAGAACTTCATTTGGTTCGTTTCAGTCTCAAGAGTCACCACAATAAGCAGCTTAATATCATTTCCACACAGCGACGAGCTACAAAAAACAATATTCTCAAACTTATTCAAAATCCACGAACGCAAGTCGGCAGCAGCCAACCTTGGTCACGGAACCACCGCACGACAAGGACTACAACTAAGCTCTTGGGATAAGACGATGACAACTCTTCTTCGTGTGTCATCGTCCCTCCACTGCCACGTGCTTAGCTGCGAGATACCTTGTATCTGAATATCAAAGAAGTTAAAAATGAAACCAACACACAAAAAAACCAAACAAACAAAATTTTCTTCTGTTGTCCTTGCCGTCGTCGGCGAAGCGGCTGGATTCTAAAGGATTTGAGCGCTCAGAGCTCCGTGAAATTTAAGGAAATTTATTTTCTATTCCCACTTTTTGCCTTAGACTTATCCTTTCTGACCTCATTTTATTTATTTATTTTGTTTTGCTTTCATTTTTTTTGGATTCTGTGTGCGTTTTTGTTCTCTCTGTTTGTTTGTGCTTCTAGTTGTGCTTGACCTTCTATTCACTTATGGCAATGCTACGATGCCCGCAGTTTTTTTTCTCTGGAAAAATAGACTGCAAGGCAGTGAGTGCGAGAGATGTTTTTCTTTTGATGATGACTTTTGTGTTGTCGGGGCACTTTTCATTCGTTGATCCATCCCGGCAGATTGAGAACACTTTAGAAGAAATTCGGACGGTAAACGTTTTAAAAAGGACCTGTGATGAGGATGACCAGTAGTGGAGCTATAATTCTCTTCTTTGAGTGCACACACAGTGGACTTGAAGGGAAACCAGAACATACATTTTTCTTCTAAATTGAATGGCCTTACGAATCTGTTTAGCAAGAAAATGTCAAGTATTTTTAGAAAAGAGTGTAACGTAGGCGTGAGGTGTAAGCAGAAGACCATTTGGAGCGTTTTAAATCTTTCCAATAGAAGGAAATATCTATTGACTTGAAGCAGCCTTATATTGGCCGCTGTGAAGTGCTATGAGGAACCTTTCATAACTTAAGTGGCCAGGAAGCATGAGTCCATTTTTTGACGTGCTATAGGAGAGCAAAATCACAGGAAAACAACACAGCTTCCATTAATACAGACGGTATTCAGGGGGACCCCGGCACAGTAACAATACAATAAACACATGTACAGTGAACTGACCATCGCATGCAACAGCTCTTCAGCTTATCATTGGTGGACAATGAGTAATGCTGGGTAGAGACTCGTTTTGTACCTCCAAATCTTGGCACAAACATTCCCCCGCACTTCCATAGGATAAATTGCTTACAAACACATAATCTATTCGCAATCACCCTAAGAAACAACTAGGACGTCCTCTTTCGAGTGGAGTGGCAAGGCACACTTCTATTCATTATCATTATCCTCTTGATTAACGATAATCTTCAAGAAATTCCTCCCCTATTTGTAACGCCGTCACCTAAGAATGTGCTGCGTTCTGTTACCAAGTGAATATACTGCTAATCACCGGACTTCCAAATTACAACTCCAACCAAACACACTCCGTCCCACACCCCGGTTGGAGGATAAACCGAAAGAAGTCTTGACCTTTTCATCCCCAAATTAGCACTTATCCTGATTAACATTCCAGCAGCAGCAGGATCGCAATGGAACCACTACAAATCCAATCCACAGCTAACTCAACACTACTTCTCGCCTATTCACAGGATAAGGACACACAAACAACACCATCAAAAACAAAACAAAAAAAATACGGAATGCTACATACCAGGCAAGCTCATAGCTCTCGAATAAATCCGCCCCACTGACCGGGGAAAGAGGAAACATATTGAAACAAATCACTTCAATCTGCGAAAATCCTGCGAATAATGAAAATAAAGAACCGACCAGCCCCGGAGGCTGGGATCGAGACACAGCACACTCGCCTCCTCCCACATATACACAAAGCAAAACTCATTAATATTTATCCTCAGTCGGAGAGCTGCGCCAGAGGAAACGTATCACCGTGAGAGAAGGAGACTGTCTTAAGGCGGAATATTAGAAATGGATATCCACCTTTCCCGCCTCCTAAAGAAGATGTTTGCTTTTTCGTTTATCTATTCGGTGGTTTCGAGTGAAGTTAGAAGGATTAGGGTGTGGATTACCGGAGCGTTTTTGGCATCTCATCTCTCAGTGGACTATGCAGCGGAAGTGAAACGGATTAGAGATACACCAGGCAACAGAATGCTTGAAGTAATTAGTGAAACTGCCGAGTGCTCATGGGGTGGCGGCGTAGTTGTGCCTAAGAAAGAAGATCGAGAACCGCACCGCACATCAAATTTGAAGGAACAAATTCGTCTGAATAATTCATTAGCATGTAATAACTTTCAATAATCACTGTAGAAGACTTACGGGTGTGTAATCGTGTAGCTTACGCCGACGCTCACCTGGAAAGAGAAAGGAGAAAAGTGTAATTATTCATTTATGAATTAAAGTGTGCCTTCCAAGAATAATATTAAAGGGATAGTAGAGGGAGCTGTTGATTGTTATAAGAAATGAAAATATTTTGTTTTTGATGCTCGCCTTCGAAGGGTTGTGCGAAAATCCTTGAGAGTATACCAATGGATAAACGGACATAAGGGAGTAAGCAATCGACCATTTAGCAGCCAGTTGCGGATTGAACACCGGCTAGATGACTTCATGAAGCTATCTTGACACAGAAAGGGTGATTTCGAAAACGTTTCACACCATCTAAAGAGAGCTTTCCAACTGGATAGACTTTTTACATCTGGAGTACGTCACGCCTTCAAACATCTCTGCCTCGGCATCGTCATACACGTTTCCGACTTTGATGCCTAGTATCTGCTTTCTGTCACATTTAAAGTACAAAAGCGAGGGCCGTACACAGTACCCGATCTTTTGATATCATTTAAAGTGAATGGAGGCCTCCTAGTGACCTTGATGTGTTCAATGTACTTTGTATTCAACCGCGGTTTTTAAGTAAAAAGTGGTCAGTCAGTTCTTGGCTTATTTAAGATTCGAATTTCGAATAAACTCCATCGTGTTTATAATCACATCAAAATAAAAGCAAATCGAAGCAAACATTTCAGGTCCAGCATGCGTTCATGCTGTCGTAAAATTCTTAGTCTCTTAAATACAGTGCGGTGTAAGGAAAATAGACGCACGACAGGTATATTGTATTATTAATGTTTGCTAACAGGGCTCGTCACTCTTCGCGGAGGATATTATTAACAGTGGATTGATGTATGCGTTTCACATGCATAATCTTTCATGTTCACAACTATCAACAGATTGTGGTCAAAGCGTACCTTTGCATAAGCCTTCGCTGAGATCCACTTGATGTTTATGCGCATGTTGGAAAAGAGAGAACAACTTAACTCGTACCGTAGCGCTAGGAGGGAACTTTTGTTTGTAAGAAATGCGGATTCAATGTAATAGACTGCTGGTATAGCATATACGAACTCTTAATAATTCAAAAATTATGGCTTTTTTACCTCCCTAATATTACTTCTAAATTAATACAGCGCTATGTATGTTATCATGCCACACCTAAACTGAATGTCACAATCTTATAACTTTTGAATATCACAAAATATAACAAATCTTGAAAGTGAAAGTTGTACGAACTTTTTGCCTGCAGGTTCTGGGTTCGAATCTGGCTTGAACCATTTTTTGTGCAATAACATCTGTTTGGTTTTACACACATTCATACAGTGGTCGTATGCCAGGCTTTTAGCCTAGTTTGAAATAAAGTTTATTTGTTATTCTTCGACTGTATTAACATGGCTACGTAACAAAAGTCAGCCATGAGATTCCTGTGCCCTGTCTACTACTGAATAGAAAATATTGCAGATGGCAGTAGAGTTTACAATTTTTAAATGACGGAAAAATACTACGATCAAGTTAAAAATGAGAACAAGGAATCAGTTCTGCCGTTATACATCGTCTCCTGTTCATGAACATGGTATGAAAATATCTAGTGGAGACAAAAAAGTCCATGTCCATGATATGAGCGACTGGGCATGATATGTGAAGTTTTGCTATACATATACATATGTATGCGTTTTATTAGAGTTAAGGTGGTGAGAATAAAAGTTGAAGTATTAAGAAATTCCATTCTTAGCATCATATTTTTAGTGAGAAGCGAAATTATCAGTTACAATCCCCGACCATCTTTGGAGAGGATAACAAAATCGAAGATTTTGTCTACCTATGCTCCGAAGTTAATACAAGCATTGACTGCATCGCGGAACCTGGAAGGCCGCTGTGAAACAAAGCCATTAATGTACGGCCTGTACAGCGACATCGATCTGGTCAAACGAGTTGGAATATCTCGTCTCAGATGGCTAGGTTATGTAGAGCGAATGGACACCAATGCTCCGGCCAGGAAATTCTTCGACTCCAACCCCGAAGGACAACGCGGTAAATAAGGACCACGCCTCCGGTGGCGCACGCAGCTGGAAAAATATATAAACGTGCGTGGCTGGAAGCAACTATCATAAGACCGGGCTAGATGGAGAGGCATGTTGGCTGAGGCCTAGGTCCTCCCCCTGTAACGCCAGCCAAAGAAGAAGAACGCAATCGAAGACGCCCAGGACTGAGCTCGATAATTCAGCTCTATTGTCAAAACTATTTCTTCTCCAAACCTCAATAATTCCAAGATTTTCCCCCGAAATTCGAAATATCGAAAGTTCAATGTACAACAATGACATTTCTCTGAAAAATGCTACTTAATTGCCTTCATCATCAACGGTCATCACTATAGATCCACCACAAAAATGCCTTTGGCACAAGCTGTATGATGTCGATGTAAACAACATGTCCTATCACTAGGGCAGCAATACATGCCACACAGCTCACGCCACAGTGTACATTCCAACATTATATTTGAGTGTATGGTAAACTCACACAGAAGCAAAATGAAACACCCTGTGCTTTCGTTGGGTTCCACTTTTTCTTGAGAGGCTTATTAAAGTCGCAATATAGAGATTAAGATAAGGCCCAAGCTACAGCTGACCTTAAGGCCAACATAACACGATCATTGTTCAAGTTCTGACTGATTTATATATACATCATTCATTGCTGTGAAGTTGTGGGTTTTTGCCATGCACTTGAACCTAGTTGTCTAGGTTCGAATCTCAGTACCAAATATCGTTCTGGTCACTGACAATGCTCAAAGAGTTCAATTGTCTCACAAAAAGCTTCTCAAACTTGGCCTTGTAATCGGCACAAAATTGCAGTCATTCCACTCTGTACAGAACAACTTCTCAACTACCGCTCGTGGAAGAGACATACAGTTTTATGCCGACTCCGAACGGCCAAGTTTGAGAAGCCTTTTCGGGACGGGATATACAATTTGAGGATTGCCAGTGAGTCGAAAGAGGTGGGGCCATGAAAACTATTTCTGTCGCATAGATCAGGTTGAGGTCAACGAACACACCCACAGTACCACAGACCACTACATATTATTTTCATAAATTTATTAAACTGGACGATGTTTCAAGGGCGGATCAAATACTTCCCTGAAATTTTATTACGGCCAGGGATTCAACTAAAAATCCAACTCAGTCAACTTTCATTTAGTCAGTCTAGAGAGGCTTGTACCACCCAGACTCTTCTGAAAGGCGCCACCCATGTTCTTATTTTTACATCAAATTCCCTGGAGTTAATGCATCACCCACACCCATTAGCAATGTCCTTAAAACAAGTATATTTCCCTGTACTACCGAATAAAAGAAAACAATAAAAAAAAGCATTCAAACTTCAAACTCATTAATTCTGATGACTTTTTCCAGCCCTCTACTGTGCATAGAACTGCTTGTACACACACATATACATGAATATGTATGGACAAAACAATGTTTACAATAAACCGAAAAATAGACGGAATACAGTTTCCTCTTATTCCCCTTTTCACTATTCACGTTTAAAGCATTTTTGAGTCTTGAACTGTTGTTTGGGAATTTTTACTTTTGTTCGCGGTTTTCCTTGTTTTCAGTTTCAGTTTTTTTGTTTTTCTTTTTCGTGAATGCCACTTGTTGGTGTGTGTGCATTGCTTTTCTCGGTACAGTTGTACATCCCTTGCTAACCGCATGAAAGGCAATGGCAACCGGACGAACCTTGATGCTGATTCAACGAACATGCCCCTTGAGTGAAATTTTAATTCTTTTGACTTTCTGCTTGTGTCCAATTTTCTCATTCCACATGGTTTTTCATCCATTTCTTGCTTCTCTTCACGATGCGATGGTTTCTCTTCATTTTGAAATGATTGAGCAAAAGGTGAATGAATCACGTTGATTTAATGTAAACAAAAGAACAGAAAACTAGAGATATGACTAGGAAAACAAGAACAAATGTACATCTGAACGGATAGCAAAATGTTTCAACACTTTTTACGAGGAATTAATTGTTGAAAGTGGTTTTCGAAAAGACTTGATTAAATCGCAATGACTCATGAAACTCAAAATGATGTGGACCATTTCTTTATTCAATGCTGAGTGCTGACATGAGTATTATCCCATCCAGAGAGCTATTTTATGTGAACAATGATTTTCACTCGCAGGCAATTTCAGAGTATTGGAATCTCTTCCCATCTAGGGGCTTTGCTCATTCCATGAAAATCAAATTAAAACCGCATGGAGGAACAAGAAATATCCCACCACTATTACCTCCAACTACATACATCAAGCTGATTGGTGCTGACACTGAATCCAAGTAAAAGTGCTTACTGCCGCATCATTTTGCCACAAAGTGGAAATTCTATTCGTCCATTGCCAGTGGCACTGGCAGCCTCGGTATATCTGGAACTTGACCTGAAGTTACGATTCATACGTCAATTCAAATTCAAAGGAATGTCAGAAACAAACAGTGCACCAGATTGATTAGTTAATTGGAAGTTGCTCATGTGCTTGTTCGGAATTCATTATGGTCGTCGACAGCGGCGGTGGTACGCTCAAATCCGACGAAATTGATTTGTTAGTTCAGTATACTATCGGTCGCTGACAGTAAATCAATTCAGTGTGTCACGCGAAAACCAACAAGTATTGTTACTCGGTAGCTTTTCCATCAAACACATGAACATGAATCGAACTGGAGAGATGCAGGACTTTACGTGTAGCAACTTCTTCATTGTTGCTCGCGTGCTATTATCCCTTCGTTCCATCGTTCAAGCGCAATGGAAAACTGTCCTTAATTAAGCCGCAGCACTCTCCACAATGCAAATATCAATATTTGACTGTCTTGTGGGCGTTCGAATTACAAGCATACATTCATGTCTCGCCACCCCCTCAATCGGCTGTCTTCGATATAGTCAATGTTGTATTTTCTTTATTTATGAATTTGATGGATTATTTTGTTGCGGTGGCAGATAATGGATGGGCTGTGGTTGGGAACAGAGACAGAGTGGGTCCCAAATATTGATTAGACACTAATTGGTGTTTCGAACGTGACAGGGAAATATAGATCGTTACGTTTTTTTTTCTTTTCAGAGATGATTAATACATGCATATAAGCACGTTCCGATAAGCAAATTGTAGATTAGGGTGAGTTGTTGATATGTGACAATTGAAAGCGAAGAAGGCGCAATGGCAATGAGACTTTCGTGCAATCAAGCCAAAGCAAAATTAAACTGAATTTTAGCTCTTGTCAGTCTTGGTCCCGCCTTCACGTCCTGTGTCTACGAAGCGTTGGTCTCAATTATGAAATCACATAGAAATTTAATCTCTTCGGCTTCCATTCGCGGTCATTACTCAATATTCTTAATTTGGTTTCCATTGAAAGAGCAAGGCCCCATAGCTGTGCAGAGATCCCAATCCTCTGAACTTCTCTGCTAGTGAAAATAATTGTTCTTTCTTCAGGGAAGAGTTGGAATAAAAGCTTGAAAACCTTTGTGGTTTGGCTTTGAAACCAAAGTCGTTTTTTTTATTACAAATCTTCCACGCTGTCCAACATTTCTTCTCCCACTTCTTTACATTCTAACATGAAGACTCAATTGAACAGGCGTTCTGGAAATGTTGGTAATGTCGGATTTGACGAAGTTGACCTTCATTCCAGCATTTGCACAATTGGCCACAAACCTGTCGATTGCGCGCTGGTATCCCATTTCGAAAGATGTGAGAATAGCCTCAATTCTCCGTATGTGAAACATTCCTCGCATTGGCTGCGCTGCAACATCTAAATATAGAACGATTGTTGATGTCAAGACGCATACTTAGCAAAATCTAACATTCACGGTGATAGGTATTGATTTCGCACCGTTAACGCTAACGAAGCTGCTTCAGTTTGTGCATCAATCCAATTATCCTGTCTCCTGCAGAACAAAATGGAACACTCCTGTCTCCCGTCAGGAAATCAGTCTTCTACCAATTTACAAAATAGCTGCAGCTCGATTTGGCAAACTCCGAAGCCTTGACTATGAACAACTTATATGAAAAGTGTCAACAGCGTAGCCCTTTCGCTGCGATTTTGTGCACTATGCTCCTCTGGAAATAAAAGAAATATATGTGACTTCCTTATTAATTCAAAACCCAAACATTAGTTTGTTCATGGTCATGTTCTCATGGTCAGGTTCTCATGACATCAATATCGTTCAGTCACCAATCTTCTCCATTAAAGAAGCATGTCATCTAATCACAACAATCGAATACGCACAGACTCGATAGAAAGTGCAACTATCCTCGTTGACAGCCATGCAGCCTTTAAAGCTATACTGTATTCACGTGATCTCTGGGCAACAATATCCTCCAAAATAGTTCAAGATTGTGAAGAGCTTGCTACTTAAGTAGAATAATATAAGATAAGAATTATTTGGGATCCCAGTCACATCCCTTTGACATAGAGGTGCACCCTTAGGACTAGTCAAAGCTAGAATCAGTTCATATTTCCGGGAAATTGCTGGTCGTAGGTGGTCTCAACTGTGAAGGCGCGTGGCGTTGTTAGTATGTGCTTCGATCCCAACGCACAATATGCAGTATTCCTGTATGGAAAAAGCTGTTCAAACTTTACCATTCGGAATCGGCATAAAGCAGTTGGTTCTTGTAGGGAATAATATCACGCACAACACGAGCGGTTACGGGCTGTAGCTCCCATTTTGTTATTAGGTCGTCTCAAGTGACCTTGCACACTCCAGGAAAACATGTCTAAAATATAATGAATACGCGAATTTTCAGAAACAATTTCTTTGCATACAAAAATCTCAAAAAAGGTGAGAATAGTATTCCAGTTCAGTCTCAGTCAGTCATTCTCTTTGCGAACTGTCACGCTGAGTTCGCAATCCACAAGTTTACTACCGTTCGCGAAGTGTCGGTTTTCACTTATAGATTCCTGCGAATGAGAAAACACCATTAATTTGAATTGTCAGAGTTTGCAAAATTAGCAATTCGTAGCGACCTCATATGAACGGAACTTAAGTCGGACTAAGCTGGTGGTCCAGAAACCACGCAATCAGAAAAAAACATTTCATACAACACACACAGTCGCAGCTCTAACTACACTTCGAAGTGAACAAACCTTCACCAGATACTCTCCGTGCTGGAATTTCATTACCACGTTTATACAAGCAGTCATTATGCAAATGTCATTGCCATCCTTTGATAAAAATCATCCCCCTACTTTCACCCGACGTTTTCAATTTCAACCCGTGCGCTGTCGTGTAGGAAAACAACTGTGTGTCCGTGTCCTTGCCTTGTCGAGCCAACAGTTGCCTTTCAAATGCAAACCTCACGGATGATTGGATCTCGGCACATTTTTTGTGAATTGACATTCGTGTCCTAATAAATACAATTAGCATACCCGTAAACTGTCGCCCCCCAAAGTAGACCGCCCATTCAACAACATTGCCGACACAGTGATGGCGGCATTTATCTTTGTGTGGCAATAACCTGCAATTTATTTTTGTAATAATTCAGTCAACCCCCATCCTGTCGGCTCCAAGAGAAAATAGAAACAAGCCCCGTCATCATTAGCTCACCACCTTTGTCTCCCTGCCCGCCCCCATACGCCAGGGGAGAAACTCAAACAAAAGAAACTACCCAAAAAAAACGGCAAGAATTTTCTACAATTTTGTTGGCTTGGTGTTTTCTTTTACTACCCTCAGGATAGTAGCCTTTGTGGGGGTTCACTGATAGACAGGGCACTTTCCCTGCACAGTTCGTCCGTTGTGTGGTGCCAGATTCGATGGCCGGGACAGGAAGAAATATGTCATTCCTAGGAATCCAGTCAACTTGATGCAGTCATAATTCACTTCGTCCGGCCACCGATCACCCCCTCCTGATCAATAAATTCAATAAAGGAACATTTTTTGCGTGCCACACCAGAAGATGGGGAAGTCGCTCGTCGCTGTGTACAAAATACGGAAGATTTCCTTGGGGAGACAATACAGCTTGAGAAGCAATATTCGAATACAGACGAAGACGATGGGTCGGGGGAGTCTTGTGGTGAAATTAGGGTTTCAGATGAGCAGAGATAAGGGAAAACCAATTGCGGACTGCTCTGATACTTAATCTAACAAATTATCTGAATGTAAATAAATTTTATATCGCTCTGCGTTACATTTTCCGTTGCCGTCGTCGTCGTTGTCGCTGGGGAATGATTGGAGAGGTCATCGAGTCTAGAGGGGCCATGGGTCATTGTTAGTCTTTTATTTTCATTTTGCTGAGTTTGTTTTGCTGTTTTTGGAAAATCGCGGTTATTCTTATCGGAGATTTGAAATTGCGTGGTTATGATTTATACTGCAGATTGTATCTAGACATGCCACGGAAGTGGTTTTATTTATGACTTGTTTGATTTCCCCATTTCAAGGGGCGTTGGGCGGGAGCTGCTTCAGCACCCACGGTATGACATTTCGTATTGATTACAGTGATTGTTGTGCTTGAAACGAAATGAAAGTAAACAAAGGTGCCTTTGACGGAAATGGCAGTCATTTGGCGAAGGATTTTGAGCTTACGTGGCACTCGGAGCATGGGAAGTGACTTTGACTGAGATTCAATGAAAAATAACCAAAGCAGGTTCAATTAAGAAAGGTTGTGAAGCGTAATCGGAAATTTACTTGCTTTGGGTGATTTTCTACCCATAGCTGTCATTGTTGAATAAGATGAAAGTTATGCCATCATGGAATGCGATACGATTCATCTGAATGGAAATCGAAGTGGCAATCATTTGAAGCCCTAAAGTTTAAGCTCTCTTTCGTTATTCAAAGTGCACAAGGTGACAAGAACTTATTTATCGTGTCGGAAGATGTTATAGTTCTTGCAAATGGCATCGTGTGTAAATTATATTTGTGAATTAGGCAGCTGCAGTATACAAACAGGCATCGAGCGCTGTACTCAGTAAGAACGCTGAATAATTGTGTCAATTTGTTTGTTACGCTCTTAGCTACACAACTGGAGCCAGACTGGAACCATAGACGGCCTTCGGCAATGTGGCCATTGTTATTGAGGAACTCTACAGGGCCATGATAAACGACTTCTTACAGCCAGAATTAGATGAGCCGGGCTTGGTGAACAAGTGCTTTCAACAAGATGTGCAACCGCTCACACAGTACGAATCACAATGGATATTGTGAAGCATGCTTTGCGTTTTCTGGATGCGTAGGCTTCCGTTTGACAATATTAGTACAACATCTAGAGCAGAAGTTCATCAACTTTTTCTTAAAACTGCTAGACAACCACATCAAAAGTACCCCAAAAACAAAATCAAGAGTTCAATAGAAAAATACGATTAACTCGGTGACCATATACTAGTTCAAAACAATTTTAAGGTAGAGCGGGTGTTTTCCCGAATCCACACGTCGCTCTTCAGACTGCCAGATGCCAGAAGCATGCAGCATTTTCAAATCGCTAGCAAAAAGCTAGTCAATAACCTATAGGCATTACTTGGAGCTCGATTAAAAATGGGTTTTAGTGACAGTCAAGGCGTACATAAGGATTCAAGCATGGGCGAATTGAACACTTCCTTTTCTACTTAAAAGCCATACTAGCTCAATAACAAAATTGTATGTATGAATATTCGCTCTATAAGTTCTGTACATTCTGAACTGTTAATTACATTTATCGGCATTGTCCCTTGTCAAAAATATTAGAGATGTACACAGCATACGTTACAGTCAAAGCACTGTAGAATGTCTTTGAAATTGGCAAAAACTGACCAAAGTAAGAAAAAATACACTTGATAGTTGATATTTCTTAACAGCCTTAAAGGTGTGAAAAATATAAATCTACATAATTTATACAGCTTTGGGCGTTCTTCAAATTAATTCCGTTTAAATGCCAGTAATAGTCAAGCAATGAAGCTACTGAGCGTTTTCAATTTTTTTTTTTTTTTTGTGGCACTATTGACCTAAGCTGCTTTATGTGAGGCTTCTTTCGCCATTGCGACCAACCTAACCTCTGCCAAGGAAATGGCTTCCAAATATTCAAATAAAATCTAGAAAAACATAAAATGTTCCATTCTAAATTTATGCCGCAAGCTATGAAAACTGATGGCCGTTGAAAAGGACCATTCCTTCGAACAATAACTGCACCATCGTTTATCAACCCCCGACGATATTTTAATGTAAGCAACAAAAAGCCACCCCCGCAAGTCCTAAATAATCGGTCAAATATTGATTAAGACTTAAATGAAATTAACTCTTATCGGCACAGCCCACGAAATCCGCAAGAATACGATTTATTTTTTCAATTACACTAGAAAATTTTTATTTTCCGACATTTGAATTCAGAAAGCAGGTCTACAGTCGAATGCTGGTGAAATGATAAAATGTCCAACTTTTAATGAATAAATTTCTCCCCGGCCGGAGGGTAGGACTTATGCCCAGCCCCAAACCGTTTCATATCCCCAGTCCTAATCGATTGTAAACGAAAAGAAGAAAAAATGGAAATAATCCTCAAAGGAACTGTGCCCACTTCAAAAAGTTACCCGAGAATTGATTTATATTCCAATTGATTGGGATCTGCTCAGAGGCACTCTTACAATTGTGGCCACGTCGAGGTCGATGCGATAATCGAAAACCCACAAACCATTCCCACACGACTGACGCCATGGCGCGCCGCCCTGGATATTTATTCGACTTCAACCCAGATTACAGTGATTCATTGCGTCTGCCATGATGGATGAACGGATGAGTAGATCATCACATTTTGACCCCTCATCGCACAGCTCACATCTGACGTCTCCTCTCATCCACAGCATTCATCCTCATTATGCCCGAACAGACTTCCGTTTTCTTTTGCAAAGCTTGTTTACATTTCCAAATGGGCGTTCAAATAAAGCCGCCTACCATCGCCGTCACGGTGACATACCAATTCGTTGCGCCGACAAATTTATCTAAAGCAAATTATTTCGAAAACAAATCGTAAATTAAATTCGAAATTCTTAAGAAAAACAAAAGAGAGCGAAGCGTGAACCAAAAAAATGAACAAACGAACGCTGGGAACGCCTTCAAAAACAATTTCGACAGATTCTAAATCCAGTCATAGCGCGCACCGGTTGGATAGGTATGCGCCGGTATTGGTATTTATTCGTGTGTCAGAGGCGGTGGATATGTATTTTCGAAATAAATTTCGGGCGTGAACTTGGCTATAATTTAAGATACGGCAGTCTCAAATTAGATACGCGGAATTTGCTGTTTTCTGAGGTAATTTATGAGAGTGCTGAGTGCCGAAGTTCGCTGAAGCTGACGTGTACTCATGGGACGGGACATTTTAATGGACTGAGTTGGTATTTGGTTGAGGAGAATTCCCAGTTGGTCAACGTGGATACCAGGGTGATGGAGCGAGATTTGCACGAAAACCGTTTAGTAGTCAATGACTTGTTTTTTTATTCATTGTTGCAAAATTGGGTGAGTTGAGGTCATGAATTTATTTAAATTGCGTTGTGAAATCTGTGTGAGAGATTATCACAATTAAATGCCTACAGATGTTGTCTATGGTCAGGGGGTGGTTTATAGCCACAAAATTGTCTGTACTCTAATAATAAAGAAGATTTAAACTCAATTGCAAAGCTCCTTCAGCAATGAAATCTACCATCTTGTTCTAGTTTTTGTGGCCCTACCGTCCACGATGGATTTGTGGGAGCACATACCACTAGTGATCCACGTTTCGAGAGCGATAAAGGTTGATAATTTCCAACCCTGAATGGAGAGCATTCTCCAGTGCAAAGCTGTTGATTTCTCTCAACTTGACGAGATGCCAGCAACAATCCCTGTTAGTGCATAGGTCAAGTTTACACGTTTACACACAGTCTTCTCATAGCGTTCTCATGGTTTACTGTAACCACTTAAAGGTGTACCAACTCGCCTCGAATACGGATGACCCTACTGCTGACGACCATGGAAAACGATTTTCAGTTCAGCAAGTGGAATGTGAGGTCCCTTAACAGATCACTTGCAGCCGATGAGCTTGAGGAGGCCGTACAAGCGCACAAGGCAAACTTCACCGCCATACATAAGGTGAGATTGGATGGGACTGGCAAAATTACGATAAGAAACTGCGGCATGTATTACGGCGATTGCTACAAAAAGCGAAAGCAGCGCTTGTTTGGATTCAGTTTTGTTGTTTAAAGCAAAATTAGTCAAGTAGTATTAAACCTTAAGTACGTAAGCGAGGGCCTTATAACAATCAACACCTTCCGCCAATCTCCGTCGTGAAAAAATGTGGAATTTTATGTTCAGACTTCTTCTGTGCTTGCTTTTCAGTTCGGGGGACCAACAACACTCTCCAGCCAACACTGTCTTTCACCAGTTACTTCAGATTTAGCACACTAATTTGATTGAGGTGATCGAGGTACACTTTATTGTTAAATCCTCTCCTCTAGACGCCATCAACGCAATTAGAACCAAAGATAGCACGCAGAACTTTTCTCTCGAAGAGACCAAGGACTTCTTCATTCACTTTTGATATTGTCCATCCTTATTCAGTTCACCTTGACTGATTAGTGACTTATATAAAGTCAGCTTGGTCGCAAGTCCTAGAAACAACTGTTGACAAGAGTTTATATTTATTTATATATCCACTTGATCTCGCAACTGATGTCAATCGTTACTGCGGAGCCGAAATACTTTACCACCTCAAAGCTCCTGCCGCTTGCCGTTGTCGATGTTGTGCTTCCGTGATGACAGCAAAAACTTTGTCTTGGCCTCATTTACTCCTAGACCCATTCTAAGGACCTAGGTATCATTGTAGACTCTTAGCTCAGGGGAAATCTGACACAGAAAACCGGGTAAAGAAAGCAAGTACGACTCTCTATTGCTGCAGTAAAACATTCGATAGAAGGTGGGGTCTTAAACCCAAATGACCTTCTAAATGTACACAGCTGTTGTTCGTTCTAATGTCAGCTGCGGCGCACTGTCAACCATACCGACAGCCCTAAGTAAAGCATACAATCTAAACAAACTCAACCAAGTCCAGAGATCGGCAGAAATCGGAACTACCTGATAGATAAGATCATCTGCAACTCCTACCTGAGTACCTAAGACTTCGACAAGTCTGCACAATGTCGGTTTCCATCCAGAGATGACTGGAAAAACCTAAACACATACCTCGGAATCAATTTTTCTGATCTGATCTTGTGTAAGGAAGAACTGAAACACTCCAGTTGTACTTGCAATTTTACTCTGCAACACCATAGAGGGACACCATAAGAGGAACACGTCAAGCAAGGAGCTTACGAAGAAAAAAATTAAATCGTGGGCCAGCAACATTTCATGTTCGTAAGTAACAGAAGGTGAAATAGGCCAGCCAAGTGTAATCTGTCGGGGAAAACCTAGCTTTCCTATGTGAAAAGCAGGACTACCGACATTGTCAGAAGAAATCGCTCCGAAATAGCTGGAGTCATGGCTGCAAGCACAGGGCGCTGGTCTATAGGTATACACGCAGCTAGACTAGAAACACCGTTCAAACCACACTGTCGCAGTTGCCTCGACACTTTCGCAGAGGAAAGTCTGCACTTTTTCTGTGGCTGTCCGGCATTAGCCAATCAAATATTAATTACGTTTGGCAAACCTCTCCGAGACCGCTAATCAAAGTATATCGAACATATTTCTAAGCTCCACAGTCTACCCAAACAACCCAGGTCTACGAGGCATTAAAACGGCCCGAATGTGCTCCTATATTGAGTACAATCGGGTAGGCAACTAATACACTCAATTGGACCCATTTTAGCCGCTTTCGATTAACCAGCTTTATTTGCGTTTATTACAGCCAAGTCAGCTGAGGACCTAAAATCTGATTATATTCATCGTGCCAGGAATTAAACCTAGTCATTCAGCGTAGGAGCCGACCACTAATACATTAGGGTGCATAGCTCAGGAGTATTTCTGTCTGCCTAGAAAAGGTTGGTTTCCGGTCAAGTTCCTGTAGCTAGTTTAAAATGTGAACACTTCGAGAAATTGAGTAACGATTATAGTGCAAATAATGATACTTCGGTTTGACGTATGTATATTTGGTTCTAGAACATCTAATCCGGACCATGAATTGGATGACCCATGCTCACAATGCAATCATCTAAGGTCCCCATCCAACATGCATTCTCATTTGATTTATCCTCAAACATGTGCCCCTGTACCAGAAATAGAATTTTTCAATGCAATTATTAGATACCGCAGTTGCTATGTCGGTGCGTACCTACCTCGATTTTGCTCACTTATTCCAGACACAATTGCATACGTTGCCTTATTTTCTTCCGAATCACCAGCCACAAGAGAACAAAATATTCCGTCTCCTGTGTATTTGCCAAGAAAAATAATTCACCCTTGTGGTTGGCGTCCCAATGATGATGAAAATGATTTATTCATTCATTTCTGCCAAATGGATTCCCTAGGCAGTTGTTAACGTCCAGATTTCGTATGAAAACGATAGCTCACTCTTGAAGAATATTATTCACATCCCCTCTGTAGAGTAAAGCTTCGTGCTCCCAAAACAAAACCAAAACTATGAACTCCGAAGCCACACGACTCCCAAAGATGCACCGATGCATCTCAATTGAATTCCCATTGTATCTACTCAGTCGAAGATAGATAAATGGAAAATATTACATCCACCCACACCCAAGTGGGCTGAATGAACACACAAGCACGTGTGCGATGTACATATCTGATATTTAATTAAGGCATCTGTGGCTACCACCGGGCTGTAGATATGTGGATCTCTCTCTTTTGCCATTTTAAATGTAAACAGCAACAAAGGCAACGGCAACAGGAGATATTTTCGACTCGAATTATCTTTTGGATTACTTTTCATTTTTTGTGTCTCCGTTTTTTTTTTTTTTTTTTTGTGGATGTTCTTTCGGTTTAGAGCTCGTGCTCGTTGGTTTGGTTTGTGTCTTGCGGCGAGCTTTTTGGGTCCTTTTCAGTTTATTAATTCGTAATTTTGTGAAACTTGTCAAGCGCAAGTAAGACGAAGAAAGGAAAACGATAGATCTGTGTATGCTTTCCTTCCGAAAATAGCCGGAAACAATTATTTTCGTTTATTCTGTTTGTTTCTTGGTTTCTTTTTGCCATTTATTCCCCGATTCCGGAGGAGAGTCACCCTCTCCCTCTTCGATTGCGTTTGGGTACTTTTACGAGTTGTACAGCAAAAGTTGAGGGTTATGAGGGTGCCTTGAAGAGTTCTATGGTATCCCAAGGAGTTGTGTCCAACTGCTGTGGGCGTGATTTGCTGCCCCGAGAAACTGTTTTAACGATGTTGTTATGGGATAAAAATAGCTTGGCGACTAGAAAGAGTACCTAGGGGTTTTTGTAATAGAGCAGGCGTATCAGCGAGGAATGTCACCCATGCGAGGATGTGTAATTTTTATGAGATTTTCTTTGCATGGAATTCGGTAAGGGAATGTTGTAAGATTTTGCTTAGAACCTTGAACTTTATTAAAACTAAATTACCCCAGATCATGGAACTCTTCTGTGTTCTTACAATTTTGTGAAATACTTAATATATTTCGTGATGTTATGTCTTCATTTTGTCAGCATTTTACTAGCGAAAAGCGATTACGAGAATGACAAGATTCAACCCGCTCATTTGTTTATGCAACGAGTATCCATGTACGGAATAAGTATTTTTCTATAATTTCTTATCTCACTCTGTTAGACACGAAACTGACAATGATGGCAAGAGCATCATATCTGCATCTCAGCATTTGCAGCAATTTAAGCTAGAAACTCATCATAAGCCGAAATATTTTAAAAGACATCAACGGCCCTTAGCTGATGCAATCCATTGATCTACATGCATGATCAATCTCATTCAATCGGACAGAGCTTTTCGAGAATAACTTTTCTACCAGCGTTTCCGATGTACTTCTTGTTATCTGACCATTGCGGTAGGTAGATTCGTGTGTAGACCACGGCTGAGATATGGGTGCTTAATTACTGAATGACTTAGATGAGGTACCTAACCGAATCTAACGATAGTGGCCTGTAGTGTTGTGGGTATTCTCTTACGTACTTGAACCGACTGTGTCCATTCCGATTTCCGGTACGTTAAAAACAATTTTCGTAGCCCATCCTCTCTCGAGTCACTGACAATGCTCTAACAGAATAACTGTCTAGAAAAACGTCTCAAATCTTGGTCCTTCCGACTCGGCATACGACTCGCTTTGACACGTGGGAGAACAATAGCACGCATCGAGTGGTAGTTGAGAAGCTAACGAATCCTGTTGGTGTATCCTGGTTGTAACCAAACAACTACAAAGAACAAAGACCATGATCGTTCGGTGTTAGGGTAAACCTGGTCCAGAAATCCAAACTTCATGTAGTCCTGTTTTTCCACGGCGTGCTAGTTTATGTCCCTTTTGACTGGTGTCCCTAATGTATTCATGACTCTTTCATTCTTCCTTATTCTGCCATGTCTAGATTGATTAATTATGTTCCGTATCCTGTAGGTTCTAGCGCCTTACAATACCTACACGTCATCACCCTTTCGGAGAGTGTGACCATTCCACGTCACTTTCGTCGTCGAATGGTTGGTACATGGTTCGTTCTCTGATTCGTTAATGATATGACATGGCCAAAATACCAGGTGTACCAGTATGAAGTGAGCGTCAAGATACAAATGTCTCGATAGGGAACATTTGTTGTGAACGAGCCCTTATTTTTTTGTTTATTTAGTGTACATCAAGTCATTGAACAGACAAAATCATAATTTTTAATTGTGTTAAAAATGTGGAATTTTGTACCAGAAAGTGATGATTTGCGGAAAGCATTCATTTTTTGTTATTATTTGAAGAAAAGTGCTGCAGAGTCGCATCGAATGCTTGTCGAAGCATATGGTGATCATGCTCTATCAGAAGCAACATGCAAAAGATGGCTTCAACGGTTCAGAAATAATGATTTTGATGTGAGAAATGAAGAACGGTGAAGACCACCAAAAAAGTTTGAAGACGCTGAATTGCAAACGATACTGGATGGAGATGACACTTTGAGTCAAAAGCAAATGGCAGCAATGTTAAATGTTGCACAACAAACAATTTCTGACCGTTTTTACTTTCCCATTAATTTTATAAATCTTATTTAAAAAAGAACGTTTCATTTCATACCGGTACACCTAAAAATGTAGCGAAGGGGTGCTCAACCTACAGGTACAATGCCCATACAGTAGCACATATTAATCGTTAAAACGGAACAGTCATAGCTTGGTTTAATTCATCAAGCTGTGGATAGCACCACCAACGCATTTGTTTTGCCTATGCTATATACAGCCAGTTGGTTGAGTTTGGTCTTAAGCTAATTACTTTTGTTTTTGCCGCGTTAATTTTAAGCCCAACGATGTCTGCTTCCCTCTCCATATTTGCTGTCATTGAGAGACAGAAGGATGAATGATTGCAAAACGAAGTATATGCGGTCCTCAAAAAACGAAATGCAACATCGATGTCTTGGACAGAGCGTCACAATGGGCAGCTATAACTTCGAGGTAGTCAATGTCTCCACTTACCTCGGCTCCGGAGTAAGCTGTAAATAACATCAGTACCGAGATCAAGCATAGGACAACTCTTGCCAACCGCTGTTTCTTTGGGCTCAAGAGGCAATTGAGTAATAGGGCCCTCTCTCGAAGAACCAAGTTGACTCTATGCAAGACACTGATCATCCCAGTCCTGCTATACGGCGCGTGGAGTAACAATTGCACGCACAACGAGTAGCTACTGAAGAATGCCACACATGTTGTCACAAACGTTAGGATTGAAGATGCTGATGGATTAATCCATTGTCGTTCTTAAGAATGTATGAACAATTTACAACAGATTCCAGTAATCAATGATATAAAATTCTGCTAAAACAAAATATAAACCAGCACAAATCGGTCATAAAACCTGACGTGAAACCCTATGTAGGTACACATAAAACCAACATTCAATATGAAATCTTTGAATGTTATCACCGCAAAACTACTTCATCAAAGTTAATAAAATGCAGTTACGAACTAATAAACTTTTCCAATAGATATGACCCTTGACTTTTGCGAAATGTCATCCGACTGCATTGAACCCCAAAGTCATAGAAAATTCTCAAAAGTCTGTGGTTCCGCTTTGTTGAATTTTCTGAAAGAACTTGTGAATGCCGTCATATGAACGATAAGGTCTAGTGAAATGCGTGAAACGTGAGGTTTTTTAATGTAATTTTAACCTTACACATGCGCAGGAACGTCTGTGCATAGTTAAACACCTTGACCTATGCGAAGGACAATTTTTCAACTTCCTTTGATGAACTTTTATAATCATGGTGAAGTAGAAATTGCGGTGGCGCCATGCCAATACCAGCATACTTCTGTGGTTTTGAATCTAAATCATTTCGCAGAAATATGTTTTTCATTTCTTAATCTACCGACGTTTTCTCCATAAATAACCAATAACTCGATTCCAAGAATTTCATTCCGCAAAACAGCTGAATCAAAGAAACAAATTAAGTAAGAACAGGTGACACATTATATGCTCCACAATTTCCTCTTGACAATATTTCTGGAAAACCGCATTCCTCGTTTCCCCCCACAGACGAGTGTTGTCAATTTTCAATTTATGAAAAAAGAAAACGTCACCGTCATAATTTGTGGCATGTGCCACACATCATTGTTTGATGAATCCTTCACGAGCATCAGGCACAATGATGCCGCGTCAGATGTCGTTCCAAAAAAAAACTGTTGATCAAAAAGATACCAATTTTAATAGGTTCTCTCATCTGCAGCAAGCAACAAACAATTTCAAGAGCAAATATTTCTGAGACGAGTGGATCATGTGGACGTCATATCACATGACTTTATTTAAAATTTGAGCATCAGAAAGATACAAAGAGGCAGTGTGTGTGCTTTGAAGGCCTTTAGTCATACGTGCATCATGCGTTTGGTTAGCGTGGGTCTTTGTGCCGCAAATATATTCTTTAATGACTTTATGACAATGTCTAATAGAATTCGGGAAGAAATGAATTAAGACTGAAAATAAGAAAACAATGAATCTTAAAGCATCATCTCAAGTGCTTATTGTTTATTTGTGTAGCAAGTAGGAGGAAAATAGCTGAATGAAGTGTATTCGATGTTTGCCTGGGATCGTTTTGGAGAACGTCCACAATTAAGGCGCGAGAAACTGGAGACAAGAATAGTGCAAAAAATCATACTGGGCGAGGGGTCTTATGGTTGAGGCCAAAGTCCATGATTGGAATTAAAAAAAGGGTTTTTCTCTCCACAACGTCAAAAGTGATTGCGTTACGGTCGTATTCTCTGTTTCGTCAAGATTCTTCAATTAAGCAGTGATTGAGCTATTTTACATTTGTTGTTGACATTTTCGACGTAATTCTTGGTGGACTGTGGCGTTGTGGATATGTGCGTCGACCCCAACCTCATTGTCGTAGGTACGATCCCTGGTCTGTACAACAAAAATAATGTTTATGGCCCTACCTCTTTCGAGTCACTGACAATGCTCAAAGAGTATTTCCGGTCTAGAAAAAGCTTCTCAAACTTGGCCGTTCGGAGTCGGCTTAAGACAGAGTGGTTGCTGAGAAGTTAGGCCTTAGCCCTCTATGGGCTGTATCGCCAACCATATAATGATTATTATTCTTTAACTTTGTACACTTTTTGTAAGTTTTGGGTATACAAGGCGCTGTGATAAATTACACATTTCGGTTAAGCAATAAAAGAAAGTCACCAGATAAAACAGTTGCAGAGATAGATTAAATCCCTCAAAATCAAGTGTTTTTACCGATGAAGTGAACTGAGTCTACCTATAAGCCCATAGGACAACAGTGTCCACTGAAGGACAAAAGTGTCTGGACCATGAGTTACATGTCGCAACACTGTCCATACCTTTGCAACACTCCTAGCTACATGATGTATTTGTCTAAGTCTGTCAGTAGCGTCCTATCTTCATTTCTTTAATACGCCTTTGTTTACGTAATGGCATTTTATTTAATTGGCTTTGTGTTGCCATTTCATTTGATTTTACATGTTGTTATCACTTAAGCAACTGTTCAATTGTTTGTTTACTTTGTAAATGTTGTTTTGGTTCGTTAAAAAGATAAGAATTGGAATAAATCGCTTTGTTTCAGAATTTTGCATTCCACATGTTTTGCAAACCTACAACATGGGTTCTACCTGATCAATCAATTTCACCTGTTATACTTGGCAAAAGTAGTGCTTTCACTTTCTAATGAGTGATGGCAAGTTATATCAACTTCAATTTCGTCACACTGTGAAATATATAAGTAGTAAAAATGTGCGTCCACATGTGGGTCAGTAGCTTTCCAAAATCCAGCAACTAAGAAATGCAAGATTGTGTGTAAGCTTTTCTATTTTTGATAATCCTTAACACTGGACAATAGGCTAACCATTTGAGAATGGCTTTTTTCTAATGAATTTATTATTTCCATATAATGGAATAGGGATGGGTACGTATGTGTTCATGCTGCTTAAGCCCGGTGTCTTAATTTTGTTCAGTTCAGTTGGTCTCAAAAATATAGTGCCCATTTTCAGAATTTGGTTTCGACGAGGCCAAATGGTTGGCAACAGCACCAAGACTCAAATGTACATGTACTTTATCTTTGATGACTCTAATGTCTTGATAACTCGAAGAGATTATTTGGCATCACCTTCGATAAGTCGAATACTGAGGAGATATGGTCATCCGGCTGCACACAATTTCTGCGTGTTTTTACAAGTTTGCGGAGGCACCGTGTTCGTGTATCGATTTACCCTTTGAGCTCTCAGTATATTTATTTATATCGAGATTTCATTGTGTATCATACAATCTTTACTATCAACAGTAAGAAACCATATCACCATTTCAGTTTGTTTTATTTTTGAATAAATAATGGGCGCATAGGAAAACAAGGAGAAGAAGAAGAAATACACACGTATGAACAGTGCTGGGCAAATTCTTATATACCAAAACTAGATAATAACGATGACAGCGACAATAATGTAATGTAATGTAGAGAGAAAATCTGGAATATCAATACAAATTATATGTAAAATATCTCACAATCCCAAGCATAAAACACATAGAGACATGGCAAAAAAAAAAGAAAAAAAATCACTATGCAGGTCTTTCTTGAAAACTTAGTAGAATCCTAACATACACTGCTATTTTTTCCTGCGCACATGGGTAAATAAAAAAACAAATCATTTCCGCAACAAATCATAAACTCGTTCAACCTAGTCAAACATATCCAGTATTTGAGAGATTATCCCAAGAGCCTTTTAAAAGAAATGGTTTTTTGTGGTGGTTTTCACATGAATCCCTGATTGTGAATGTTAATACTTCAATACCCTTTGATATTCTTGTTGATAAAATTGTTTTTAGACTTTTTGCTTTTCGGGGATGTAGATTGAAGTGAGTTACTAATTAAAATGTATGAAACCTGACTTTAAATCGGCCACTATCCTTAGTCTCAAGCTCTGTTCTTAAAAATTGAGAAAGAAATAAACTTTGTGCTGTCATATGCCGGTAATAAGATGAGGTATAAATGTCAAGGACTTAACATAAGTCTAAAAACTTAAAACTAAATTTCTGCGGTTCTATGGGTGTGATTGAATACATATGTGATTGCCTTGATGATAGTAGCATGTAGAGCGATACCCGAGTAAAAACTCGTAAGGGATTCTATTAACTAAAAATCGAATCACAATTCTTGCGTTGACCATAATACAGTAATGAATTAAATCACTCACATCACATTATGAAAAGAAAATCCTGACCGAGACATAAAAATTTAAAAAAAAACACAAAATATGCTCACACTTTTTTTTAAAGTATGAATATAATTAAGCAAAAAAGTCGGTCATTGTGTCAGTCATAAAAAACCACATGTTAATCAATTAAATTTAAAAACTTACCTTTTACTTTCAGGGGAAAAAAGTGTGTATCTTATGCCGTTTCCTTTCTCCCTCAAATACCGCTAAAAATAACGTCCAAAAATATCCAAAATCCACCACCACAACGAATCCAATCACAAAACCGAAACGTCGAACACTAAACACAACACCACTACGTGAATATCTTTCAATGATTTTATCCAAATGCCACCGCAACTAGATAATCAAATGCGAAACGATAAATACATTCCACACCATCCGAACTTCGAACTCAATACGAAGACGTACCATAAAATATTAACAACTATTTCGCACGAGTATTTACACTATGGAGGCTGCATTCATTTTTATATCATGTACCGAAATAAAAACAAGATCACACGGAAAATATAACGCTACCAGCAACCGAGCCCCAAAAACATGATCAGATACAAAGGTATGTATCTCGCTACTCAATCGAACAGGCGTTGATCTCTGATTTTCACACTTCCTCACCGTTTATAACTCGCACCGAATATCTGCTGTGTATTTCCAATGAGAAAAGAAGAAAATCAAAAAAAAGACACAAGACACGAAATTCTCCTCAAAGATACACATTCAATGGATTTCAATTGAATCTCAGCAAACGTTGAGATCGCCACCAAAGCGCCGACCAAACAGATTCGAAATACGGAAAACGCAAATTTTTTTCCAAATTTTATTATTATTTTTTTTTTGCTTCTCTTATTTTCAAAACGAACACTTTCAACCACCGAGGGGCATACACACGCACATGCAACCGAAACTAAATGGCCGAGAGATTTATATCTTTAATGGAGAAACGAACTTTTTTTGTTTCATTCTCAAGTGATTTCTCCTCACCAGTGCACGGTTAATTTCGCAATTTGTATCTCGACGAGATGCAGAACTGCATTCGAAATCGATGTCTGTATCTGCTGCGAGTTGCGTTGAATTTTGACTGATTTTTTTTTCAAAAAAACGCTCACAAGTGAATCCTTTTCAAAACACCGAACCGAACGAGGTTTTTTTTCTGCTTTTTTGTTTTGTGACTTAAAACAACACCACTCGAGGGACGAGATGGAATCGCAATTCACATCCAGCATCCAAGGCAACGGTTCGCTGACGGAGGAGTAGCACACTAATTAAAATTTGCACAGTGAAAAAATACACTCGCTACACACGATGGTACGTTTTTCATTCGTTTCTGCTTCAACTTTCTGGAGAACATCACATCCAGCCGAGAAAGATACTCAAAGTGTACCTCTAGACCAGAGGGGGATGTGAATGTATGGATTTTTTTTTTCAAATTTTCTTAACTTTTTTGTTTCAAATTTTCGCTTAGAACAGAGAAAGAGGAGGAGGATTTACAAAAAAAAAAATCAACGACTCAAGGATTTCAGGTACTCATACACGTCACGGTTGCTCGCAAATTAATATTTAATCGAAAGATACGTGAACAACGCTCGCAGATACATAAATTCTCACTGAAACACTGTGTAGTTGTTCGAAGTTTGAAAAAAATTCACTTAGCCCAGCCACGCATAGGATACTCCCGCAAAGACATCGATTCGATCGTGTGTAGTCTATATCCTTATGAATATTTTATAACGGTCAAGTGGAAGCAAAAAAATTCAAACAAGCGAGCGCACTCACACTTGATGGGTCAAGTATATTTTTTCACACGGTATCACTCACGACTTCTTCAAATCTCAAGCGATGCGAATGACTTGCCAGCAGGACAAAGGATATTTTCCTTGGGAAAATTATTCAAATAACAAAAAATCGCAAAAAAAATTCACAACTCCCGCAGGATATATAGTTTGAAGGAAACTATTTTTTTGTTATCCGCTCGGAGGCTGAGAGCCTACTGGACTTACTGAAGTTCCATTCGCATGGATGTATCGGGTGTGCAGGCCTTGGCCGGAGATGTAGATACATTGGGGGTCGATTGGGGAGCAGGTGATTTTTCCAAAGAATTTCAAATGAGCGATTGCCTGCGCCGTCGCAATGGAAATTCCACGAGAGAGAGGATACTGCTGCCAGAGAGTCAGACGTTTGTTTATGTGGGGAAACAAAACAAATCCGAGCAACAGATGAAAATTTCCACCATCCATGCGCCTCTCGCGCGATTCGATGCGAGCGGATTGCTGTGAAAACAGGTGAATACCTTGGAACTTGGAAGTGCTTCTCTCTGGGCGACCAGGTGAAAGAGAGAGTATTGCGAGTTGAAAATGAGAAATGGAAAATTCATGAGAGTTGGGAGAGTAAGGAGAGCGAATACACCTGAATGTACGTTCCTGGTCTGGAGCAGGGCTGTGGAACGTTGCGTTGCCGGGCCTTCTTTTCTCTTATCATTCGGATATTCTTCTAAATTTCTTCCCGTGAATTGAACAGTAAAACTACCGCCCGATAGCATACACATTTCAATGCTTTCAATTGAATTTCTTTTCGTCAAAAATTACAAAAATAGTACACATGAAAGAATGACAAGCAAACATTTAGAAACTATCACAGTGTATGCTGAGGATCTGTCGCCGAAGTAGCTCACGTACATTCCAAAGTTCAGCAGGTCCTCATTGGCGGTTTTCAAGTCCATCTGTCCAAGCAGTTTATTCCTAAAATATTCCAAGTTAGCCTAAAATACACATCGAGAGTGTAAAGCCCACTTACATGTCCTTGTCGTATGTAACGCTAAAATCGAAATCATTCACCGGCAGTGGCAACAAATCTCGGTCAACGCTGTTAGGCATCACTAAGGCGTTCTCAGTGTTCGTAAAGTAAGCAGCAATACTCATTTCTTCAAACTTGAATGCAGGGCTGACCACAGAGTCATTACCGAAGGTCACCCCACAACCGTCGAGTGTGTCATTGACGCAGGCCATAACAGTGCACACAGACCAGCCCAACGGGTCGATGCCGGTGTATATCCGATCGCCATCGAATGCCCCCAAGCGGTACTGATATGATACCGAACCAGCAGGTGGGGTGTTGTTGCTCACAGAGTACTGGAATGAACAGCAAAAGTCCCCTTTGCAAAGATTTGTCCTGACTGATCCTTGGATCAGTTGAACTGGCTCTGTGGTGAAATTATTGATCCCTTCGTCTCTCTTCACCAAAATGTCCTTGATGTAGCTCGTTGTGGTGCGTTTCTGCCGACTGCGTAGTGGTGCACTTTGCTTGGCAAATCCCCTTTTCGGAACCTGGGCCACATAAATCTGTCGCTTTCCAACGCTGTTCATTACCGTGACCAAAGGGCCGTCCCTGCCGACATAAATTCCCGAACCAGTGCTGCCCGATGAAGGATTACTAGCGCCGGACGCAAGCAAGGTTACATTGTATGCGTACGCCCAAGACTGCTGTGCCTGGGCCGCTAAAAACAAGACAAAAGATCTATTTTACAAGTCTGACGATGACTGATCTATCCATAGATACTGACCTGTAAGGAATGGCAACTCCGAGAACCACATGGATGAAAATATGAAATCAGTGATCCCCTGCTTCACCAGCTCCGTGGTGGGGGTGTAGAACAATATATCGAAACAGATGAAGTGGCCAAATGTCACACCGAAGTCCGTGTCAAATCGACCGTACTCTGGTGTATAGGTGACATTCCATGGTTCATAGTAAAGATTGTACTTTCGGTAGCGTGACACCACCGTTCCATTCCGGTCAAGCACTACATGGGTGTTGTACGTGTTGTAACCGTAAATAGCACAAGGCCTTGGATCCTTGATGGCCGCTTGACTTGCGGTCGTACACTTCTCCATTTCCGTCAAGTTTATAACGATGTACTTTCGAGATGCTCTCGCTTGGCATGACAACTTCTGGAGAAAGGAAGCATATTCCGTTTGATCGCATGGAGCTGTATGCGTTGCTGGGTCTGGAACGGAAGTGAGGCTCAGTGGACCGTTGAGGGTTGCTTCGGGGAATACGATGATATCAGTTTCTGCTGCTTCATCTGATGTGATTATTTTTAGGTAATCAGCCAGATTGTCTTCTAGTTTCCCAAGCAGTTTGCTTGATGAACTGAACTCGACCACTCCCGCCGTGTAATATGGAGTTGTTGGGGTAGAAGCCTAAGATGAGATAAAATTCAAATGAAATTTAGGATGGAAAAATCTAAGTTAAAGCTAAGTTATATCTCTGGGCTGACGAACAATAAGCACTCGTGTTGGAACTACTGTCTTATGGCAATAACTGAGACCCTTTCCTTGACATGTGTACTGTCTAAGCATTGATTATGACTCGAGAGAAGTAGCACCTTGAACGATGGAAGTTTATTTTCTTTTTCGGTTTCATCTGAAAGTCTGAAGTGGATTTGGGCTCAACTTCCACAGCAACGACCACAGAGTGGAGGGGGTTTTGAGTTTTTTGAAGGCCTAAGCAACGAAGTTTGAAGCGTTTTTCTTGACAGTTTAACTCCTAAACTGCTGTTCCGAGAGCGAATTTTCATTGTTGTTTCTTGGGTTAAACCATTGATCATCATCGCACTATCCGCTTAAAAAACTACGGTCACCAATTATACCAGAGTAACGTTCTCAAATGTTTAAATTAAAACAATAAGCAATTTCAACAATTATCTATTGACATCTAAATTCAGCTGGATTTAACAAATCAACACACCGACACTTATCACATACAGAGCACATCAACAGTGCTTTGAAAGATTAACAAAGTAAACCAACCTGCCACGAGGAGCTGATAAAGGCCAAGACGAACACGGTCAGCAATCGTTTGTTACACATGTCAACAGTGTGAACGCCGAAATATTACTGAACAGTCAATTCTTAACTTCTGGTACAAAATTACTATCAGTATTGAATAAGCTGAGATATTCGCAGATATGAATTTCGTTATCAAGCGAAATTGGAGAGTGCAGTGGAACCCACGCTACAGGCATTCACAACGAGAAACAAGCAGCACGTTCTTTTAAGGCATGTACAGCAAAAATGCAGCACTTTCTTTTACGAGACTTGTGCACTTTTAGCTAATCGTTTCATAGCCTTACTAGTCACATTTCGAAACTTGAACTTTATGTATTACTTGCGCAGTTGTAGATATAGACATTCATATCATCAATTTATCTGTTCATGGATTCTCCCTCAAACAAGATGCGAACAATAAAGATAACCCACACGGAAAGATTATTTACATTCAAGTTGGGCTGGAAAAGCACGTATCATTTATTGGCATACCTGGTCGTGCAACTCAGTTATCAATGAGAAACAAAAACCTATCAAGCGGTAAATATGACGGTGAACAAAGTTGTGGATTATTCATGGCCTCTTTAAACCAAGTTCATCGTATGTGTCATTTGTGCGCACGACTTGTGAAGACGATATCATCATAAAGTGAAAAGGAATACCAAGCAACATTGCTTTGGTTCGAAAATGGTTTTAAAATGTGCCCACATCTCAGAAACTTCTAACTTCATTTAACCCGATTACGGAAGTAAACAGTCCTTTGACAATTGAGAAGAAATGAAAATCTGAATTCTCTACCAAAATGGTGGATGCGTATGTACTGGCTTCAGGAAAGTCTACAATAGACCAGATCTTTACATTACGGCAGATCCTCAAGAAAACCCACGACACTCGCCATCTATATGTTGATTTGAAGGCTGCACATGAGTTATAGAATGTCATGTATGTTTTTGACATTCCTGCTAAACACGTCAGGTTCTGCAGGATTCCATCAAGGTCAATAAGGAACTCACCGAGGCCAGTGTCAAAAAAAAGTTTTAGACATGGCGACACGCTGCCTTGTGATTTCTTCAACATCGTCCTAGAGAACATCATGCAAAATTCACACGCCAACACTTAGCGCACGATTTTCGTAGAGCTGTTAGCATACACCGATGATATAGATGTGATTGTCTAAGAAGCGGAGAAGATTCAACCACGAACTGTGCGGTCTGTACAACTCCTACGGTGACTGAGCCATGTAAAGCGTACAACTAAGCTCTGGCCCGAAGATTATTCGAAGCCGAACCTATTAGATAACGTAAAATAGGACGCCCGTGTTTAAGGTGGCGCACCCAAGTACCTTAACCAAATTGGTATACGAAACAGGAGACAGCTAGCTAGAGATCGTGATAGGATTGGAGAGGCTTGTTGGTTGAGGTCCAGAGGCACACCGGAATGTAGCACCATACAAAGAAAAAGAATAACTGACTGAGTAGTGTAGTTAAGCCGTTGAAAAAAGTTAAATATTTGTGTTTTGACAATCCAAGTCCAATAACACTTTCACGCATTTTTCTCAGTATCAGCAGTGGAAGGAAGTTAATTTTCTAAATGCGAGTGAAGCAAACAAAATATAAAGAATTGTGTTTTCACAAAATTATTATTTTCTACGTATTTTTTGACAGTAGTGGTTTCTTGACCACCAATTGACTGGGTATTTTTATTGTATAGCGAATTTCAATTCATTAACATCTACATTTATTCTTGACTGACAACATTTGCTATTTCGCTCAACCAACCCTGATTCTTAAATTGCTGTTCTTCGTTATTGATCCATTCGTCATCTTTTTGCCATTTACATTTCGTCAAGAATTACATTGGAAATTCAAGAGCAGACACATCGTTTTACAATTGAAGACGAATATTAGTTGGAAGAATGTCTTCACAAATACGATGACAAGCAAGCAATTGGTTTAATCAGCAGCAATTGATGTTGGTATAACAAAGTTTGTCGTAAATATCCTGACAACAAAATCAAAGCCCAAAACAAATCAGAATTATCTCGTAAATATGTAGGCCTTCTTTCCAAAGCTTCAACTGTTTTTTATGAACCATGGTGGCCTCATTCCGCACAACAAGAGCAGCGCACAGCACTGCACTTAAGCTATATTTGACTTTTTTCGATGTATATTGCTATTTCATTTATTAGCATATTTAGCGGCAGTTTTAGTTCTGAATTTGCAGTTCAACCTTCCAACAATGTAGCTGCAATACCAGTAGATGCTAGGGCTAGATTACTTATAAACAGCGGCTAGCTTTTTAGCAACCACTTGTGTTGCGTGCTAATGTTCTCGAGTGGAATGGACCTGCAGTCTTATGGCGACTCCAAACGGTCAATTTTAAGAAGCTTTTTCTAAAGACGAAATACTCTTTGAGCATTCTCAGTGACTCGAAAGGGGTGGAGCCGTACACAATATTTACGTTGCACAGAGAAGAAATCGAACCTACGACGTCGAGGTTGGGGTCGACGCACATATCAACAACGCCACGGGCCACCACATTTTTTATTGCCATCTACTATCCCACACAGAACATTTTTTTCCGAAAGAATATACCATTTTCGAGAACACTTACGACACACAAAATGTGAGATTATTTTGTATGCACGGATTTTCTAGACAATTGCCTCAATTGAGATTCTTCTACGTTTCCTAGGCTGACAGGAATCGACTGACATATCCTATAAATCCGAGCGCGTCGGTATGAATACCAGTGTTTGAGATTATTGACGTGTGCATTAGCACTACATGGATGTTGAGGATTCAAACTAGGAGGAGCTACCAGAGTCTTAATTTTCTTCTCCATAGTGCTAAATTCCGGTGTTTGAGCCTGTATCCATGACCAACAATGGCCCCTAGTCAATTGCGACTGTTTCCCCAATTGTTGTCTCTGATGCGTAAAACTGGAAAAAAAACATTAAATCAAAACACACATTTTGCTGAAATTTTGCAAACTTGTGTCAGTCGATCGGTATACAGCCTTTTCGGAGTTCCAAAGTACTGACACAGTAATTCTTCAAAAAGGCGAGAAAATTCCCACAATAAATCTCTTCAGAAACGGTTTCCGGATAATTGGTTTATCTGCAACGCATAAATTCTCGGCATTGCTGGCCTTATATTCGGAACGAAATAAAAAATGCACCCTTTTCACCTTTATTCGCATTTTAATCCCTCAAACGAGCCGGCCGTTCGCAGAGTTCCGAACTTAATGAGGTATGTGTCGGCTGTAATCAAGACATAACTCATCAGAGTACACACTTGCAGCTAGGCGGCGGCATCGAATTCTTTAGCGAAATGAGGTTTGGGATGTTCTTCTCATTTGCCAACTCCTCGGGCCACGTCCTTTGCCATCAAATTCGTCTTCTGGGCATTCGGTATAATTTTTCTTTTATTGATCTAATAAAGTTCCCACAAGCATTACTAGGATCTGCTGAGTATACTTGGCGAAGTCATTATGTCTATTTAGGATGTGTTTATTCCTCTTTTATGGACAGTTAACAGCCATTGCGAGTGATTATCGTACGGGTAATGCTTGTCAAGATGTGCCCTTGCGTTCTAGGGGCAATAGCAAATGCCTTTGAATCCTCCTTCATCGTTTATCAAGCTAAAAGGAGTCAATCGGTGTCTTGATTTATTCGTTTGTAGGCACTCGCAATTCATCTCAATTTTATTCCCAAAATCAACAGATAAGTGGAAATAAATAGGATAATCGGGCGGTAGAAAGGGTGACTTTCAACGTTTCACGGTTCAATTAAGATGTTTACGGGTTATCTAAATCAATTCCATGATTGCTCCACTTTGAAGACAGCTGGGGGAAGTGAAGTGAAGATCCAATGGAAGCTAATAAATAAATATTTATGCATCCAACCTCTAAACTGAAATCATTCACAAATTTAAACTGACATATTTATCCAGCTACTTAGTCACCCACGCCACGACGATCCTATTAATTAACTGTCCTTTTTAATTTGCCGAATTTGCCAAGTCATGTGAAATGACCCCTGATGTACTCTGCCAACCTTGCCGCCTTCAGCATACCAGCAGCAACCATTATGCTGGCATCAAGCTTAGTTAACTGAAATGGAATGTGCGAGAATAAAGAGAAGCGCTGCTGATGAAAGGCAGTATGGGGTGAAAGGACTTCAGAACGAAAACACAAATGCGCACACCTATAGAGATTCTGTCTGTCGTTAATAATTGAAGGGGAGCCCACTTCTACACGGCGGTGATTGTGAGGGGATGCGTTCGGAACCTAGATTCCGGTAGAAATGTGGTGGATTCATGAAAATTCGTTCGTTTTTTTTCGTTTCTGCATTCCCACGCGGACCAATTACGTGGTGGAAATGTGGTTGCATTGTGGAGCGGAGAACACTGATTTTTGACAGGAATCGCCGTTTCGACGTGACACTTGACCATGTTTTTGCTTTTTGATTAATGTATGTACAATTTATCGTTTGCGATGTTGATGACGTTTTTTTTCACTCAATACGTTGGGCGGACAAAGTTGTCTTTTGAAAAATGTCCCCAGAGGCTTTAAATACCGTGACCTCGTTGTTATACATATTCATGCCTGCTAGAATCTTTGTATGCAAATCGTTATTATAACAGTCAGTGGAGTCCGCAGTGTGGACTCATGTCTATTCATATATATGAGGTTCAAATATAGATAGTTTGTTTCAAAAAGATACTGTTTAAAAATGAGTCTTTATTTCAAATAAATAATTAATTCAGGGAATTACACGCGTGAGACATAACCAAAAAATTTAGAACCCAAAAAAAGGAAAAGTACAATTCAAGGTTATTACAAAAAAAAACCATCTGTCCTTGACAGATCAAAAAATGTCAAGCACTTGATCTGCTGTCAAGCCTTCGTTGAGCGACAGGGTGATGCTGAATCCGAAACATCCTGCCCGGTCGAATCGGTGGATTCGAAACGTATGTCCTTATCGTCCTCTGACTCCAATATCCGGCACAGCTTCTGCACTGCCCGGGTGCACAGACCATTAGCGGTACGGAGGGTAACATTCCGAATCAACCCATCGGTGCCCGGATGAATCTCGATCACTCGGCCCAGCCGCCAATACGTTGGAGGTAGATTTTCGTTGCGAACCAGGACAATATCTCCAACCGTAACATTTTCCTCACGTCGCTGCCATTTGTTGCGAATTTGTAAAGTGGAAAGGTACTCCTCACTCCAACGTTGCCAGAAGTGTTGATGTACGCGTCGCAACCACTGCCACTGCTTGAGCCGATTGATGGGGACATCCAGGAGGGTAGGTTCTGGAACAGCAATTAGTGGAGCTCCAATCAGGAAATCGCCTGGAGTTAGAGCATACTTTTCTTCGGGGTCGTCATGTAAGGGTATGAGCGGGCGCGAATTGAGGCATGCTTCTATGCGGACTGCCAACGTTTGCAGCTGGTTGTACCATAGGCTCTGGCTTCCAACAAGGCGAACCAAATGCCTCTTCGCAGATTTAATAGCCGCCTCCCACAACCCACCTTGATGAGGAGCACGAGGAGTAATAAAATGCCATTGAGTTCCCAAATGCGCCAACGATTGCTGAGTGTGTTCGCTTCGCCAAGCCGCCAGATCTTCCTGCAGAATTCTGTTAGCTCCAATAAATGCCGTTCCATTGTCACTATATAAATCTTGGCAGGGTCCACGTCTGCCAGTGAATCTGGAAAATGCCTCCAAGAAAGCCTGTGACGACAAGTCTTCAACCACTTCAATATGGACGGCCTTTGTAACCATACAAATAAAGAGAGCCAGGTAGGTTTTAACTGTTGAGCGAGATCTCTTTGATCCAATGCGCAGCGAGAAGGGACCACAATAATCGACGCCGGAAGCGATGAAAGGTCTAGCAACGTTGACACGATGTTTTGGTAATGATGCCATTTGTTGTTTAAGAGCAGCACTGCGATAGCGACGACAAATGACACAACTATGCACATACGTTCGTATTGATTGTCTTGCGTTAAGGATCCAGTAACGAGCACGAAGCGTTTGCAACATCAACTGCAATCCACCATGTAGGGTATTGTCGTGAGCCTGTTTAATCAGCAACCAAACAAATGCGCTCTTCCTTGGCAATATTATCGGGAAACGATGGTCATGAGGAAGAAGTGCTTTATGAAGGCGTCCACCAACTCGCAAAATTCCGTCTTCATCCAGGTAAGGGTTGAGTGGAAGCAAGGCACTGCCAGTATGAAGTCTGGCATCCGCACGAAGTTGATGGATTTCCGATGAGAACGTTCTGGCTTGTTCCATCCTGATGAGAATCATTAAAGCGGTTTCCAATTCTTCAGCACTAACTATCCGAGTTCGGAACCGTTGCCTTGCCGGAGGCCACCGCAAAATAAAGGCCACAGTCCGCAAAAGACGGGAAAGTACGCTAAAACGTTCAGTGAGTGGGATAACCTCTCCGTCCCGCCTTCGTGTGACCAACTCGTACCTAGGGGAAGTAAGCATTACTCTTACCGATATTTTTTCCTCTGCCTGGATAAGGTCCTGCTCCCTTTGGCTCAGCTGCATGGTCGGTTCTACGTCCAAATTCTCATCCATTAACCAATCCGGTCCACGCAACCACAACTTGTAATCTACCAGCTCATCAGCCCCGATGCCTCGACTAGCGCAATCCGCCGGATTCTGGACCGATCGTATATGATGCCAAAGATCGGGAGACGTCATTTCCTGGATTTGTCGAACGCGGTTCGCAACATATGGTTTAAGTGTAGACCATTCTTTACGAATCCAACAGAGTGCGATGCTCGAATCCGACCATAGGTGGTAAGGCATATCAGTCAAACCCAACGCACTCCGAACATTTTGAAGCGTTAATGCCAAAAGATGAGCTGCACAAAGCTCAAGACGTGGTATAGTAGCACCTTTGATTGGAGCAACCTTTGTGCGAGCCGTTAGCAAAGACACCCGGACCTGCTTGTCCAACCCAATGGTTTTGGTGTAAATTACAGCAGCATAAGCACGTAAGCTCGCATCACAAAAGCCATGAAGAGTTGTTGTTTCTCCATCCACCATTCCCACCCATCGGGGCACTCGAAACCGGTTCAACGCATCAAGTCCATTGCGAAATGTACGCCACTTTGCACAGAGATCGTTCGGGAGGGGAGCATCCCATGTGACACCCTTTGACCAAAGTGTTTGAAGAAAGAGCTTTCCTGTTACCACCACAGGAGCCAGCCACCCAGTGGGGTCAAATAGTTTGGCTACTTCACTGAGAACACGTCGCTTTGTTGGGGCTTTCGGTTCGGGAGTGAGTCTAACTTCAAACAAAAACTCATCTGCAACTGGGTCCCAGCGCAACCCAAGAACGGACGTTGTAGGTGTATTGATGATACGGTTTGACGTCGACATATCTTCATTGGTCAGATGTGTTATGACTCGTTGATCGCTGCAGTGCCATTTCCTCAATTGAAAGTGACCAGCTCGGAGGATTTTGTCCACGTTTGTAGCTAGCAATATTGCATCGATCACCGTGTTGCAGCTTGTCAAAAAATCGTCCACATAAAACGAGTTCAATATACTCTCTCGCGCCGAGACGGCCTGCTCTTCAGGAACCACTTCTCCATAGTTATCAGCTGCACATTGATTGAGCGACCGTATCGCATTGTATGGACTACAGGACATGCCATATGTCACTGTTGTTAACCTGTAGATGCCAATAGGATCAGTGGGCCGCTCTCTCCAAATTATTCGCTGGTAGTCCCTGTGTTGTGGTGCCACCAGTACCTGGCGGAACATTTTTTCAACATCGGCTGTGAGCGCAATACGAAAGCGACGGAAACGGAGTATGATATTGAGCAAGGAATCTTGAATCGTAGGGCCTGCTATCTGAATGTCGTTCAATGAAACGCCTGTAGTAGTCTTCGCAGATGCGTTAAAAACAACTCTAAACTTTTCGGTAACGGCGTGATGGGGAATGTAGTAACACTGAGTGTGATCATTTGCTTGATCAATCTTCTCCATGTGGCCAAGCGCAGCATATTCACGTAGGAAAGTTACATACTTCTCACATAGTTCCGGATTGTCTGCGAAACGTCGCTCTAGATGTTGAAATTGACGTAATGCGGATTGATACGAATCCCCAAGAAGTGGGGCATCTCGCCGAAACGGTATGTGCACTACATAACGGCCATCCGCAGTCCGGGAGTGCGTGGAAGAAAATATACGCTCACACTCATTGTCGACAACTTGCTCAACTTGAGTAGGTACCTCTTCTAAGCTCCAAAAGCTCTGTACAAGCTCTTCCAGCCGAGTTTCATCACCACTCATCTGCGCGTGGAAGCACTGTTGTTGCATTGGTGTCGTAGGTGTTACTGATGCGGGTCCGAATATAACCCAACCCAGCTCTGTTCGTTGCGCATGAGGCTCATCCTGGTTGCCACCGATTACACCATCTCTGAGAATTTGACCCCACACATCTGAACCAAGAAGCACATCAATCCGACCGGGGGTGCCAAAATGCGGATCGGCTAACTGAAGACCAAGCAAATGATGCCACTGGTTCACGTCAACATGCACCGTTGGTAGAGTTGAGGTTATTGACGGAATTACCAGGGCATTGACCAGTAATACGAATGATGAGTACGCTGATTGAAGTTTTAGATTTACGATCCCCCGTGTATGAGTATTCGCGAAGGCCCCAATCCCTTCCACTGCGACTGCGTATGGGGTCCTGCGGAGATTCAAAAGATGAGCAAAATTATCTGACACCAAACTTACCTGCGATCCAGGATCGCAGAGGATGCGAGCGAGGCGCTGTTCCGAGTTATCACCATATGCATAAGCTCTTGCGGTTGCAAGCAAAACAATATTCGGCATTTGAGTACGGCTATTCGAAGATGATAGTCATAAAGATGACGAATTCCCTCTTGACGACAAATCAGTTTGAACGACATGGTGGTCTTCTTGTAATCCAATTGTAGATGCTGGTGTGGAGGGGAGGTGCAACTGCGACCCTCGACAAAATAATGTGTTGTGCTTGCGGCCACATTGTCTGCAGCCACCAGATGGGCACTGTTTCGACGAATGTCCCGGTTTTAAGCAATTGAAACATAGCCGACTATTCTTCAGTGTCTCGAACCGCTTCTCTGGTGTCATTGCCAATAACAATTGACATCGAGATATTCGATGAGGTCCTTGACAGTGAACACACTTTCCGTCCTCAATCGTGACGGCATAGGATCTTAATGAAATCTTCTGCTGCTGACGTGATGACTGCGATTCATTGCGATTCGAAACCTTTACGAGCTCAGTAGCGAGACTGTGAGCCCGTTTTTCCAAAAATTTGAGAAGCTCTGCTAAGCGTGGGATTTTATTGGAAGAACAGGTGAGGCACCATTCGCGCTGGGTAGAAACTGGAAGTTTGGCAATAACAATCGGTACAGCTAGCGCGTCCCAACTATCCACCGGTAACGTCATGACACGTAATGCCCTTAGTGATTCGTGCACTGTATCCACAATGGTGAGAAGATTTTTGGATGTTTCCTCTGGCGCTGGCTTGATGTTTAGGAAACGTGCGACATGTATTTCGGCTAGCAGTTTCGGGTTATCAAATCGCTCCTTCAATGCTTCCCATACTTCCTTGTACCCGCCTGAATACAATCCGCCCATGAGGGGCACCTTAGTTGCGCTCACCGCCTGGCGAAGCTTATTTAGCTTATATGCCTCCGGGTACTCTTGGTCATGGACCAGCGTTTGGAAGGCGTCTTTGAATCCCAACCAGTTGTGTATGGCCCCATCAAATGACGGAATAACCAAAGGATCCAGTTTGAGGTCGAAGTTCTGTGGGGTTGATGTACTGGGTTCTACGGTTCCACGGTCCGCGGTTACCTTGGTTTGCTGCTCTAAATGTCGCAATCTTCCCCTCAGAATCGCACAAGTCTCGTTGTAATCCTTTTCTACCTCAGCCCAAAGTTGGTCGTGGGCGTCGAGTTCACTTGCTTCCGCACGGCCAACCAATATCTCGTGGTTCTTCACGAAGCGGGAATAATGTGATGTCACTGAGCTTAATTCCTGCTCAAGTTGTGAGTCGTTGGACTGCTCCAAGGTTGCCCCACGCACGCGCTCGGTAATACGTTTGACGGCGGTTACCGCCGACTGTCGGAGATTTAATTCTGCCATTTCACCAAATTTGTCAAATTTCCTCACAGGAGGCACCAAAAAATGTTTAAAAATGAGTCTTTATTTCAAATAAATAATTAATTCAGGGAATTACACGCGTGAGACATAACCAAAAAATTTAGAACCCAAAAAAAGGAAAAGTACAATTCAAGGTTATTACAAAAAAAAACCATCTGTCCTTGACAGATCAAAAAATGTCAAGCACTTGATCTGCTGTCAAGCCTTCGTTGAGCGACAGGGTGATGCTGAATCCGAAACAGATACTAAGCCCATTAACATTGTGCGCTTTTTATCTGCTAACCCCTTGCCCTTCATTACATTTCACCCCGCAGTACTACCGTCTTGATATTTCATCACAGAGTGGGGAGAACCCGCCTTTCAATTTTTGCACCCAGTCCTCAGACCAATCGGCAATTTACTGCGTTCACTTTAAAGTGTGAATAATAGCTATCCGTCGTAGTATTTAAAATATTGCGTACTTATTTTTCTGTCTATCTAGCTAGTTTAAGTCCTACTCTCCTTAATTCCCTAGTAAGTTTGCCAGTATTTAAGAGCTCCGTCATTTCCGGTTAACGTGATCGAAAAGCCAAAGATAATGTCTATTAGCAACATTTTTGACATCATCTTCAATCCTTCCAATTTCTAGAAATTTATGGAGATTCGTGTTTATTTCTTCTTGCTTTTACTATATTCTGTCGAACTATATTTAAAATGTTTGTAGGTAGGAAGGCGTCAGTGGTGGTATACAGAGAACGTAAATAGAAGGACCTGAAGCATGTTAGTTCTCTAACGTATTCTCTCTTGTGATCCAAAGGCCCTCTTACGCACGGGATCCAACAACCTCAACGATTAAGATTTATTGCTAATTTTTTCCTCTTTCATGCACATGCCTCAACTATTTCTCATTTTCATATGTAAAGTATGCTTCAAGTGCCAATCACAAGAATGAAGCAAAACCAAGGGTGAATACGGATAATCCTAAGATTTCTCATCTACAGTGAATTCGATCTACCCATCATACGTTTCAACTCCCTTCCCAACAAGATGGAAAAGCTTGCTGTCGAAATTAGCGTGTGTAAAAGAAGCCCAATCGCTCGCTGTCAGGCTTTAGCAAGGACAATGTTCAAAGGTCTCCCTCTGATTAGTGTTGTTGCAGCTGCGACAAGTTGTATGCGATACCGATTTTTTCGGAAGCTAGTGTCCTGTACAGATCTCCATATCAGATCTTTAGTTCTGGATCGATTATACTCAGGCCACTCAGGCTACTACTAGTTTCGCAAATACTACCTCTGCAAGCGATCTTTGGAGTGCAGAACCTTGCATTGCCAGCTCATCAACGTTCTCATTCACTGTGACCTTTACCCATGCTAGTCCAGTCCGACTTCCTCTACAAGTTTGTAGTGTGTGGTATAGGAGGCAAAAACATTGAGTGGCAGCTTGTCTATCAATACACATAGCCATCTTTTGTCTTGGCAGGATATATGAATGTACTTTGGCCTGACTACATGCTTTCAGGATAGCGAAAAACTTCGCTTGGAAAAAACACTGCAATTATAGGCTTTGGAAATATTGATAGATTCTGAGAACGAAATGTTGGTAGATTTGCAATATTGATTCGCATATGTATGCCCGTAGATGGAATCCGTAGGGCCGTACTAGTCTCAAAATTAGCTTATAAAGAAATAATTTGTTGTAGTTATACAGCATTTTCGTATGCGTATCATCTGATAATCGCAGGTAAATAAAGGATATAATACAGGACCTAGCACATTGTCTTGTGGTACACCAACATTTATTTCTCTTAGTGAGGAGTAGTCATTTCCGTTAATTCCAAAAAATTTCTAAGATATACTATATAACATTCTAGAATGTCTGAGTATTGCTTCGGCAGGTTCTTTAGCAAGCAGTCGTTTATGCCATAGTTTCTCGAATGCTTGGTTATATCGAGGAAAATACAAGCCTGTAGAGCATATCTTGTTTTCTTCAAATGCTTTTTCGATTTTGTCTGTTACTTAATGCATTCGATCAGTAGTGGAGTGCTTATTTCTAAAACCAATTTGATGGCTTGGGCTTAGCGATTTTTATTCAATTAACGTAGGCATTTTTTTAACATCTTTTCAAACTACTTGGCAGTATCGATATGGAACGATAGGAAATAACTTCACTAGGTGTTTTAGTTATTAGGTTCAAGTTCTCTCTCTCTCTCCCGAGTGGAAGAGGCCTGCAGTTTTATGCCGACTCCGAACGGCCAAGTTTGAGAAGCTTTTTTGAGCATTCTCAGTTACTCACAATAGGTGGGACCGTAAAAATTATTTTTTTTTGTCGTCCGGACCAGGTTTTAAACCTACGATCAAGTGCTTTAATGTCGACACACATACCCACAACGCAACGGGCCATCTCTATAATAATTAGTGTTGTTTAAAACGTTCTTATCGTTGACACTTTTGTGAGCCACCAAACTTTACGGGTAATATATGCAAAACTCAATTGCTTCAACTATAACGCTAACCAACAGAGGAGAATGAAGGTAATCACATAAAAAAATCAAACCAGACTGATTTAAATCATGTCACATGTGATTATTAGTTGCAATGCTGATGATAGTGAATTCATTTTCAAGGAAAAAACAACACCCTCCAAGACTAACAAATTAAAGGTCAAAAAATTCCCCAACTTTACTGTAGTCCAAAGTACAAAACCCATATATTGATAATGTCCACGGGTATCTGTACAGAAATCTCAAAATAGTTTCTTTTTTATCGATTAACCGTTTTAAATCGAATCGACCGATATCGCGTGACTTGAGTCTAGGCCTTGAATACACTTTGACTCCACTTATCTTTGTTTCACCTATCTTAGGCTGAAAATCTGCGACAATCCCCCGCTGATGATTATGAGGTCAGACGAAATTATCGGTATTCTATTCACTTTCTCAAAGTGTGATTAAATGTAGTTTGTATACAGTTGTGATTGTTGTGATGCAACTTTGTGTTAAGCTGATCGTTGACTGTGTTCATCTGTCTACAGAATTATGTGCGATTACTTTTTTTCGCGGAATGTGCAATGTTGCAAAAGCATTTTCTTGGCAAACATTGAACTCGAACTGAGAACCGATAATACAACCGATGGAATAGTCGGTGCGTCATCCACGTGCTTCCGTGCTCGTCCAAATGAGCGGTATGAATGAATGAATATATTGGAGTGAAGTACTTGTTGATTGCTTCAGTTAGTTATCGACCCCGGAAAGTCAAGCATGGTGTTACTGAAAAACCTCAGAAGTCTAGGTCTGGGGCTACTAATTGTCTGCTGTTTTGTTCCGTTGCGGGTTTGTTTGTTTGAAATATGCTAACTCATTCAGTTATCAGGATCGGGGTGTTGGCGTAATTTCAATTAATCGGTTCATTCAGATTGACTACTGTTTATCTTCCTTAACCTTATCGATTCTGAGTGTTTAAACATTAATCAAGTTCATTTCGTTTTCTACTCAAGTGCCCTTGTTCTCCTATATATTACTTACCCCAAACAAATATAGTATCACATGTTTCTGTTCCGGTTTACAGGCTTCATCTCCATCAGATCACTTCTACATTGCCGGCGTTGTTGAGTTCCAGCCGGCATCGAGTAAGCTAGAATCGCATGAGAGACTAAATGAAAACCTTCGTGGCTACCTGGACCTCTTGGATTCCAATCAAGCCGATGAGATTGACATAATTGTCTTCCCAGAGGGTACTCTCAACAGCTATGAGCAGCTTACCTACGTTCCAGATTCACAAGAAAATGCCGAACCATGCGGCAACCCGAAGTATGCAGATTTCCTTCAAACCATCTCGTGTCGTGCGCGCTCCTTGGGAAAGTACTTAGTGATCAATGTCATTGAGAAGGAAGATTGCACGGGGGATGATCAACGTCCCTGTGCTGCGTCAGGATTGAATCTGTACAACACCAACGTGGTCTTCGATAGGAGAGGCGTCATTGTTTCGCGCTATCGAAAGTGGAATCTGTACAAAGAACCTTGGAACGTAACCTCCAGCGCCGAACAGGCAACCTTTGAGACTGACTTTGGGGTCACCTTTGGCCACTTTATCTGCTTCGATATTTTGTTCTTCACTCCTGCCTCGGAGATGGTCAAAGCTGGCGTCACCGACTTCATATTACCAACCATGTGGTTTTCACAGCTGCCCTTCTTGACCGGTAAGCTTTGGCATTTGTAGCGCCTCCAATACATCTCGCCATGTTCTTTCAGGGGTACAGATCCAACAATCCTGGGCGTATTCTTATGACGTCAACTTGCTTGCGGCAGGCGCAAGCAATCCCTCGATTGGCAACACGGGATCTGGGATCTATGCCGGGACACACGGATCACTTGTTTCGGTGATGAACAGCTCCCCAGTGCGAAAACTGTACGTGGCCAATGTCACGAAACGAGCATTCGCCCGTCAAAATCCGACTACAGCTCTTCAGTTGCAAATCCGAAGCAAGCGCGCTGCCGAAACCAGCACCTTAAATGGCCTCTTCGTGAAGAGAGACTACCGCATCGACGAATACACAACGGCACTGGTTAAACCTTCTGATACGACAACTCGTCTATGCCACGAGTCATTCTGTTGTCACTACAAAGTCAAGGTTAAGTCCTTAAACGTCGAGGAGGGTAGCTCTTCCTATCGGTATCGATACGCTGTGTTCAGTGGACTTCGACCTTACACCGACATGGAGCCGATTTATACACGAATTTGCACTCTCTTTGCTTGCATAGACGACTCCCTGGAGGGTTGTGCACTGGCCTTCGACGACACTGCTCATGTCAGTCCACAGCTATCGCTGGAAAGTGTCACTATCGAAGCTGATTTTGTGGCGACTGATGAACTACTCCTGATGCCCAATAGCGTCGATGCCTTTCTAATGCCTTTGACTGTGGACAGTTTTCAGTTCAACATCACCGAGAATGGGTAAGCCGATTAACTTTCCAAGCATGCGATAAACTTAATCTATTTACAGAGGAAACAAGCATGTCTCCTATGAACTTCTAACACCGAGGCACGACTTGATGAACTTCGGCATTTACGGAAATTACTTCCATGGATACTCATCCGCTATAGCCCTTCTGGCATCAAAGACAATACTAATGGCAGTATCTCTGATTCTTGCAATAAATGCTAATTTAATGTAATAAACGTGCATCCGTGGGACGAGATGTAATTTTTTGCCTTCCAACGAGAATGAGACAGACAGCATAGGTGAACTGATTCACGCACACACTTCTAAAAGCGCCATCCATGTTAACATGTGCTTTTTTCATGAAAGAAATTAATTAGTTGTGGGATCACTGACTACGAAGGTGTGCATAACTTGTAATTACATGTCAGCCTAGATTATTATCGACACCAAAACGGTATTAATTTTCCACTCGACAAAGTTTAATCGATTTTTGAAGGTAGCGAGAAGAAGCATATTAACCAAATCGACCTCGCGAATAATTCATCTAGTAAACACAAAATTTGCCCGTGTAAGAGACGCTTTTTAATTAAAATAAACATGATGTTGCATGTCGGTAGTGGGGTACAAGGAATAATGGGTTTTATGCAAGACAAAAATTAACACAAGTTTTCAAAGGAATGAGATCTCTATGCAAATGTATGAACATATTTATTAAAGACTTTCTCATCTAGTTGCCGTAGAACAAATTTGTAGTCGCCAGATGACTCTGAAGGCTTGTGGAAGAGTTCTTACAGATTTGTTTGGTGTCAATTTTACACAATGTGGTATCGGTCAACCACTGGTCAGCACCTTGGTTCATCAGTCAACCACAAAAAAATGATTAGAAGACATGTGCCCCCAAACTTCTAATGCAAATTTGTACAGTGTTTGAAAGTCGTTTTAGTGTATTCAAGAAATCTGAAATAGATCATCAAATTCATATCAAACAAAATATCGGCAATCTCGACTCGAATTGTAGTTTTTTCCTCCCTAACAGAAATTAAGTCTAAAATACATATTTCTAGTTGAAGTGCTAGAATAATAAAAATAACAAACATATAAGCTTTTTGCAACGAACTATAATGATGATTTGACTCTACAAGCGACAGTGAAAAAAAGCTTTTCGAATGAACACCAAACTACAAATTAGTATCGCAAAACCAGATAGAGGCTAGTGTTAAGAGAAAAGACAGTCAGAAGCAGAGCAAAAAGAATACTGGTCGAAGTCAGATAACAAGGCTGGGGTTGGGATGATAGAACCAATATGTAGCCTTCTTTTTCCTCTCTGCTATGATATGATAACTAAATTAGAAAACGACATATCATTAACAGACAGGAATACATTTTCTCAGACATCCAGGCTGTTCTTAAAACCCCAAGAAATTACACTTCTAACTCTCAAGTGGTCTGGGAATGTCACAAATCACTAAATACCCTGCAGAACGCAGCTAATGTGTGTGTCTGACCATGAAGCTGAAACAAATGCAAATGCAGATACACAAGTCATGAAAGGTGTCCAAGTACTGTTTATTAGACCCGCTTCAATCTTTGATTTTAGCAACAGAGACATCCAGCAGCACTTCCAGAATTGAACTACGAACAAAAGCATACAATTGTGGAAAAAAAACACGACGTTATCAAGCACTTAAAGAAATTCATAAGACAGAATTACAACCCTTAGAGAACTATGAAAGCTTTACAACTGAGCAAAACAGACCTTAAAATGCTATAGCTCTGCTAGCACTTGCAAGTCACCGCACGTGCAATTACCAACTCTAATAAGGACTGTAAGAACGTCTTCAGGGGCATCTCATCTAGGGATGTTCTCAAATTAATAGATACAATAAATCTTTAAGGCCGCAGTAAAATGTTGTTTTTTAGACAAACCCCTTGCACTTCAAGTCAATCCGCAGAACCCATCATTGCTCACAATTTGTATGAAAAATGAACTGTGAACAAATTCTGCGAACATTTTTGAGATTATTAATGATATATTTTTTTCAAACCTAAAACTATAAAATGGCAACATTGTTTTCTGCCACAGCTGGAGTTCATTGACACTTATGACTTCAAAAATAGTTATGCCTAAACGCTCCAGTTAGCGGTACGGAGACTTGGACTTGACAGCTAACATTGAGAAATATTTTGGTGTAAAACGGATTAGATACTGACGATTGATGGCATGATTGCAGTTTGGTTTTCGGTGACAATTTACCTGTCACGTAGCAGAAAAACACCCTTCGGTGTACTCACTTGAAAAAGACAAATCAGCAAATCTATTTAACCTCTCCCAAAGACATGTTAAATCATCCAAATCCCGAAAAAATAATTTAATTTTTCACACACAAACGTTTAAATAACAATTCACAATAAACAAAACCTAACAGAACCGATCACTAGTAAAGACATAACCAAAGCGGTCACTGAGATCGCTTGCAATGGTGGGACCGAGTTGTAGTAGTTCGCATATATGCCGAAGGTCAGCAAGTCTCTAGTTTCATTCATGTAAACGTAGCTGACATGTGTGTATCTACAAGAAACACAAATTAATGTTAGTTCCAATTGAAAGCCAATAACTTACTTGTCTTTATGCACCATAAAATCTGAGTACTCAACTGGCAGAGGATAAAGATTTTGATCCACACTACTTGGCATGTAGAGTGCTTTTTCCGTGCGGGGAAAATTCGCTTCAATCGAAATGTACTCAAACGCATACTCAGGACTGACGATAACGTCATCATCGAAGACCAGACCGCATGAGACACTCGAACTATTTGTGCAAGCATAGACGGCACAAACCTTATATCGAGTGTAGCCATTGCCTGAGTACTGACGATCTCCATCAAAGGCCGCCATTCGATATTTATACGACGATGTACCGCTTGGTGGCGACAGCTTGCTCACATTAAAGTAGAAGAAACAACAAAAATCACCGTAACACACATTCTCATGCAGTTCGTTGACACCATCCAGCTTTAGGGGCACCGATGCAAATTCAGGCAATTTGTATTCTTGCATCAATTTGAGTCCCTTGACCGTCCTTTTCCTTGGAGCCTCACTCAGCTCTGTGACGGGCTTACTTTGCACATTCTCTTTGGTGGCATGGGAGAGCTTTGTGACGTTGGCAACGTAGATCTTTCGCTCTGGAGCTCCTGCCATCACAGCCACCAAGGCACCCTTTTCACCGGCGTATATACCAGAGCCTGTGGTTCCAACTGAAGGGTAATTCGCTCCAGCGGCCAACAGATTGACGTTGTTGGCGTATGCCCACGATTGCTGCAGTTGGACAGCTGTCAGGAATGGCAACTCTGAGTACCAGAAGCTGGTGAAAATCATGTCTCTCACTCCACTCTTGACTACATCCATGGCTGGAGAGTAAAAGTTGATATCAAAGCAGATAAACTGGCCAAATTTAACCCCAAAGTCTGTAACAAATGTGGACTGCTCTGGCTGGTAGGTGACATTCCTCGGTTCTCCGTAGACGTTGTACTTCCGGTACCGCGCCACGACTGCGCCCTTACGATCGAAGACTACATTTGTGTTGAAGGTGCTCAGCCCGTTCTGTGCGCAAGGTCTTGGATCATTCTTCTTAGCTTGGGACTCCGCGGTGCATATCTCCTTTTCCAGCACGTTTATGACGACGTATTTGGCTTTGTCTTTTGCTGCGCAGGAGAGCTCCTGCAAAAACGGCTGGTACACTTTGTTCCCGCACGGCACCACAGCATGCTCTGGATCAGGTACGTATGTCATTTGCAAGACATTGTTCAGTGTGAGTTCAGGAAACACAATTATGTCCGTTTCTTCGGCCTCTGGTGACATGAGGATATCCAAGTAGCCACGAAGATTATCGTTAACTTGATTTAGAGACGATTGATTCAAAGCAGCTGGTGAGAACTCAACCACACCAGCGATGTAGAAGGAATCCTCTGGCTTGGACGCCTGCAAGGAAAAACCAAATGAAAACAAGGCACAAGATGGAGAAATGACAGAGGAAGAAACATGAGCGAGATTCAGACACGGCAAACCAATCTTATCAAGTCGTACAACTATGTCTGCCAAGCCCTTCAGAGTGTATGCCAAGTGCTAAAGATTAGTAGATAAAACAGAAACCATTCAATTAAGCAAAAGTACACTTAAAATAACAATAGCAACACTTTTGCTCTTATGGTAATCATCACACGATTGCAGAAACTCACGTGGACTTATCATAATCTTTACGCCGGTATTTAGTTACATTTTCGATCACAATGGCAGGTAGATAAACAAAAAACGACCGCAAATGCATGAGCGTACACACCTGATATGACAATCCAATAAAGGCAGCTAGAGTAAACACGTATATCAACTGTACAGCCATGCTAACGCGTCAAGCTTTTGACATCGACTGATAGTTCTGTAAGGTCTCACTTTTGACCCATAACAAGCTGAAGGCAGATTAAGTGAAAGTGCTGACATAAGTAGTGTTGCCGTCGTCGTCATAAGAGCATGATCTCTAGAATATCAGTACGTCTGGTAATTTGTCAATCTGAAAATGTAACAAGTGTAGAGTTAGTGCCGAGTGGGTGATGTGAATAAAAATCGAGTACATGTTGCATCTTTCGATTGGCATATTTTCTGAAATCGGATCAAAAATAGCACATATGTACATTTTGATATTTTGGTATTTTTAAAGACTTATCGTATAGCCAACCCTTGTCAAATCACAATTGCAATAATGCCGGTAAGGAAGTGCTTAGCAGAAAAGATCCAAGATTGGATGTATGATGTATTTGGTATAGATGTAGGCCTTGAAGAATTTAAATTGAAAAATTTAACAAGCATATAATGGGGCATTCCAAGAAACAAACTCGGCCCATTATTTCTCATTACCTACACGAATGAATTGTCAAAAATTATTTCAGCATCGCGTTCGAAAGTATTGGTCAATTGTATTCGAAAACAAGTAAAGTAAACATCACCAAACTCATACTTTAGAGGCAATGTACAATTATTGTGAATACCATAAGCATTTAACTCTTCCTATATGTTTGGCGCTATAGTCCAATGTAGACTTGGGCCCCAACCAACAAGCCTCTTCAGCCAGTACGATATTTCGTCAGCTACATCCAGTTGCGCACACCAATTTGGTTAAGGACCTTCTCCACTTGTGGGCGCCATCTCGATCGGAGGCGTCCGTTTTTGCGCTGTCCCAATTACAGGGACTCGAAGACTCTTCCTACCGGATCTGTTGTGTCCATCCGAAGACGAAGGCGCTGTACAGCTCGCACATTTCGCGTTTGAATGTTCTCCTTCAAATGCCATCAACGCAAATAGGCCCAAAAATAGAACTTTTGCCGCAAAACGACCAACAGCTTCTTCATCCGCTTTCAAGAGATTACATGTCCGTGCTTATAGACAGGACACCGCTAGATACACTGTAGGATTGTCTGCATTGAACATCTCCGTGAGTTCGCTACCGACCTCATGGAGCAGCAAGAGTTCTCCATCGGCATCCTGCACAACCGAGATTGGTAGGGATGTCTAATATAAATATTCGCAGCGGATGGAACAAGTAATGATAACACGGCGGATTGTTGCGTTCAATGATTTTTATTGATTCGAAATGATAATATCTTCCGGTGTCGCTTCGGTCTACTCTCTTTACACGCTTTTACGAATTTTATAATCATGTTGTCATAATATCAGAAAATAATGGGTGACGTTAAGGCATTGTTCACAGAATAATGAAACGCAAGTACTACTATTAAAGCACGTGTATTTTACACTAGTAAGCCCCAGACATAGACACATCACGGTGGGACCGTGAAAATTATTTTTGTCGCATAGACTAGGGATCGAACCGACAACGTCGAGGTTGGGGTCGGCGCACATACCCATAAGACCACGGACCATGAAAATGTATTTTGATTATCAATTTCCATAAATACCTTAAAATTATGACGGTCCCGCATTTTTTCGCTATGCGAAAGTTTCTCTGTAGTTCCAAAAATACAATAGTTCCAACAAGAATTTCCCAAAATTCAATTCGTTTCTTCATTCTTTCTGTGTCGCAACTCTTGGTTGTAAATTGGTTTTGGTCATACCTCGTTTCAGAATTCGGAATGTGTACGCACTTCCTGCTACATCTTCTCTCAGAAATAACTGACAAAAAACACACCAACCCAAACCGAGCAACATCCCCTGCTGAGTTCTAATTGCTAAACACCTCATCATACTGCATAATAAACATCGCGAAACAATCGAAACCGCTGCAGAAAAATAACTATCAACTACGCAGTCAACTCAATGCTCACCACACACCAGCGATCAACTGAACAACTATTCCATTATCCAATCCCACACCGTAATCAACAAAATCAAACCTCCGCATCATTCCACTCAATATGGTGATTTGATTAATTGGTCACCGGAATAATTTGCAACACAGCCAACCTGTGGGACCCCACTGTCATTCAGCGAGAGCTCGCGGGCTTAATTTACGACCCCAATGGCGTCTGCCAGTGATATGAACCACGTTATCCAGCAGGAATCAGTCGGCTATAATCAGCAGCCCGAACGTGCTAATAATTTGCGCGGTTTCGCGGTGTGCGCGTTTGTGTATGTAAGTGAGTTCTTAATTTACGACCACCCTAATTCTCTACCGTGCACGTGGTTGTAATTATTTATATTTTTCATTTTTACTACATTTTTTTTGTTGACTTACCTCTCGCAGATTCAGGTTCATTTTTCACAGCCCTCCATCGGTGGCTTCCTGTGTACGCTGATAGGCCGTATCAGTGGCTGGTGGAGCAACCACCATCCTCCGATGATTCCCTCGAGAAAATTGACCTCCGCTGGAGGAGAGCATGAATTGTGAGCGTTTAATGCGGTCGTTAGGGGCAGTGTAAGATTCGTTAAGGGACGCTTCATGTGATTTTAACAGTCTCAATGATTTATCATGTTTACGATGAAGGATCGCTAAGGAATCGCTTGTATTACACTTATTAACCTTAAATCATTTTTGACCCAGATTGGGAAAAAATTGGTTTGTACACACTTGATGTTTCTTCAGTTTTCATTAAGTTTAAACAGAAGAATTAGCGAATAATTGTATGCTAAATACGTACAATTTGTTTAAAGTCTAAGACCGTTTGTGCCCGTAAATTTGAGGCACGGTTGCAAAGAGTAATGCGAATCCGAGTCAAACAACAATGCAATTTCTTAGGAATGAAAGGAGAAGAAGATATGAAAACAATTCAAAAATGGCTTCAAACTTTAAGATCTTCCTCCACTCCGTTTCCTGAATCTCGTTATTCTCATTCATTCAACCAGGCCAGCATTGAAATCGGGTCGGGTCGGCCATTACAAAGTAGCCTCATTTCCTGGTCAAAGACATTTTCACCTGCAACACTCTCCATTGACTCGAGTTATCGAATCTTTCCGTATCTCCTTTATTTCCCATTAGGTAGTCCAATAGGAAGCAATATCGACAACCCAAAAGTACGGCCCTAACAGTCCCATAGTCTCATTCACCCTTGAAATTGCAATTTAAATCGTTTCCCATCCTGAGGCGACTGGTCCGAACCGAATCACTTCGGTTGAATGGAAATATTTTTCCAACTCACTTAAGAGACTACGCACGGATCCCATTCACCAGGACCCCCACCAGCCGTACAGGAGCATCAGGTTAATCCTTGCATATAAATACATTTCAAAACAAAATAGGAACTCAATTCAATTGCGCTCCCTAGGGACGAGATGAATCCTCCGGAGGCGGCACTGAGAAAAAGAGATTATCTTCCGTTCCTTTTTTTTTGTGCCGTATCATTCTTCACCCCCTATTGATGTTTATGGGCGGGAAATTAAATAAAAGAGGACTTCGAACAGGAAATTCGAGTTCAATTTTATTCAACAGCACTTTACACCCAGTTTACTGCTGTGCGTCAGTTCCCTACGACAAAAAAGAGGCAAAACGAAAGGGTCTCCATTTACGTTAACATAAATAGTTGTCTTGGCACCGTTATTTTTGAAAGAAAAAGAAAGGCGGACACAGAAAATGAATGAGAGAAAGTAAGTCAGCGTCACGTGCTGACCCTTGAATGTGACACGTCCATAAACCATAGAACGGAATAATGTGAAATGCGACAAGGACAAAGGGAAATGAGAGCCCAATGATCAAATCATGGAAACCACTTCCAAAGATGAATATGATGAAACAAATACAGGAAGATATAGACTCGATGCCGAATGTGCTATCCCACCCTATTATGTAACAACATGTTACAGTTGCCACACTCTCTGGTTATAATAGCCAGCTACGTTTTTTATTTGCCTAGGTGGGAGCGATCACTCTCTAAGTGCGTACTACTATGCAACTGTCATAGTTGTCATTGGAACCTTGCGTTAACTGAATGATATTTCGGGCTATTTATCGTTTCTGTGTTAGGCATATTAAGTTGTCTTAATACAGTTTTGGTTGTACCTTAACTCATCACGGTCAGGGCCTCGCCTAAAATTGACTGCAGGAATTCAAATAAATCGATCATGACTGGAAAGAGTGGAATTGCGTTGCCAAAACAGCTGCGTCTATTTATCAATCAATGCCTGCTACCACCACCTAATCATGTCTATCAAAGAATTGGTTAACACCAGTTCAGCTACCCGTAAACTAAGCCATAAGTGCCCACCTCACCATCCGATGTGTTCTAAACAACAACGCCAACATAAAAAGCGGAAGCCACTTAATAAAGTTGCAAACGTGGTAAATTATACCGAATGCAACAGGAAAAATCTAAACAAACGGCAACATCCACTCGCCAGCAACAAATCTCTTAAGTTTCAATTAGTCTTGAAGAACTTTTTTAGTGTGTTGTCGAGACACTCAAGTGCCGGGCAACTCATTTTCAGACAACAAAACACACCCTATCTTCAGCAAACACACAAAAAACTAGAAAAGGGCGTGTTTCGGGATGACCTGAATTAAGTTTAATCGCTTGGAAGGAGTTCAAACGATGGGCAAGAACTGGCCAGACAGCAGGAGTGCGAGGGACCAGTCGAATCAATGTGGCAACAGTCGGATCGAAAAATCAACACAGAAACACCACGAAACGTATGCAGCTGAACGTGAAGCGACGTGAATGTTTCTTCTTTTTCTTTTTGTTTGCCATCCAAGGATGCCGACCAGTCTCGCCGAGCGAACGAGTTGAATGCGATGTGAAGAGAACAGATTCAGCGTGAAGCAAGGATGTAACGCATTAGCACGTTACCCGAAATGCCGTTGAAATTTTATGTGTGCTTCGTGACAAAATTCTCGTTAAAACCCCGGATGGTCTTACCAGGATTACGCAAGGGAACTGGTTATCTTGTTAAGAATGTGTGAATTGGAGCCGCACAATTTGTGCTGAGGATGGGTGAAACTATTCCGATTAGAATAATTTCCATAAGGTAAAGTGGTTTTCAACGCCTTGACCGAGTCAGGAGATGCTCAAGAACAGCATCGAAATTCAATAAGTGCTGCAGGTTACAGTTTCCTTGAGTATGAAAATGAGACTAGCTATTTGCATGGAGTTTCGATCTATCGATTGATGGGTGATAGCGATGTTAATAACATTCCATAGTATGTTCTAAGCGTACCGTCGTCAATTAGTTTCAGTTCAGAGCCTCATAAACACGCGAAACTTAAGATAACACCACACCACTGAAATTATTACTCCAAAACGTTGCGCCTTCGAATAACTGACATGCCCCGAACCATAAATCGACATCATTAAAAGGCCATAATGAACCGCAGAAGAAAAAAAATTATCCACTTGCACCAGCCGATGTCCTTAAGCACCTCCTAATTGTATCATAAAGCATCTGTACTCCTCTCCCCCACCACAGGCCAGGTATTCCGTCTGTTGCTGGCGCAAAATAACACGGAGCGCGACTAAGCCATATTCACGCCGGCTGGGATGCGTACATATAAATATTGCTCTCGTTCACTCCTTCGACCTTGAGTGGCATGCAGTTCATTTAGAAGCTCATCCGTTGATATAAATCCTCGTACGTGGCGCACATACGCGCACATGGATATGAGGCGTATTTAGATAGAAGATTACGGCTTACCACTGATTGCGTTGTCATCCTTAGATACGACACCAAACCGGTAGCTCGTTTGGAACAAATATGCTGGAAACCCAAGCCGCCGTGCCGCGCCGTTCGCTTCTTCCGTCTCCTTCCGGTTGCCGAAGATGTTTGGCGTTGTCTCTTCACTTCACATTATGTACACGTGTGACAGCTGCTTCTTATTACACACTTGGGAAGATGTTAAGTCATTAAGAGGAGACCGAGTCGACATAGTTGTGTGGGTGTGTTTCCCCTGTGTTTGTGTGGATATTTAATCAAAGTACATCGTGCCACAGCAGTGGAAAAATCCATTTTATGTCGTTTCCGGATCCCACAAAGGTGAAGCATCTAATCCCACACGCATAACACAGCCAAAGTGCTTCCATAACCCTTGAGCAGCAAGTCAAATAACGCCCTTGCCTTCCCACGTCTGGATATATATGTGCTATGTAGTTGTGGTGCTCCGTCTAGATGAACGGTGATAAATTTCACCAAACTGAGGCTAATTTATTCCGCTCATTTAACGGAACGTAAACGTTTCCGCGAACTACTCATCCCCGGCTCGTGTCCCAGGATATCTGCGGTGAAGTAGGCTGAACGGTTGGTATTTAATTAAAGACCACTCTGTGCGGTGGGAAAGAAAAGTCTGTGACAGGGCGACATAAAAAAAGAAAAGTTTTTTCAGAGGAAAGAAAAATGATAAAGATGAGTGGCCGTATGTTTTTGCATTTTATGAGGAGTTAAGAAAAATGCCTGTATTAAACTTTACATGAAAACTGGCAGAGATACTGTGGTTATTGGCAAACGAGGCTGAAGGTCGTGAGAAATAAACCTTTTTGATGTTTATGGCGATTCTTAAAAGCTTTTGCCGAACAAATACTGAACTACCTATAGACTTGTTTTTGCAACAACATATTTCAAACCAAAATGTAGTGTAAGCCTAAAGTCACCATCAAGAATCTTGTAGGATATTGGACTGTAGCAGAATTTGGAAAAAAAGCCTGAAATATATGTACTTTCTTCGATTTCAAGACATCCTTCGAAAGCGAAAAGTTCTGACAAAGTCGTCAAAATTCTAAAGGGTGGCATGCGTAGGAATGGTAGTGGCGCGCTTCCAACATCGTGCTTGATAACATAGAATGTGCAAAACTGATTGACCAACACTAGAGACGTGATATTTCAAATTGCCATTTACTGTCGACGTCGTGATCAACGGTCATACATAGAGTTGTTTAAAACATATACCATTCCCGTCTCCAACTTAATTAACTAAAGCCCGCACGACTTACTTACTTATCAGGCCGACGACCCATGAAGGGTCCGAGCCTGAGCAATTGCTCCCTACCATCGCAGACGCTCCTGGGCACGATGCCTCCAGTCACCAAGCCTAAGCTGTCTTATATCCGCGATGGCTTAGTCTCTATACCGGTGGTGGGGTCTTCCTCTCCTTCTCGAACCAGGAACCAGGCACAAGTTCTTTGCTAGAGCCTTGTTGTCCTTTCGCTCGATGTTGCAGAGCTAGTGTACTTGACGGATATTTGCCGTTCGGATTACATCCACATCCTTGTACAGCTCGTAGAGTTGGCAGTTGTGTCTTCTCCTCCATTCGCCTTCCTTGCAGACGGGACCATATATCTGACGTAGAATTTCTCTTTCGAATGCACCAAGAATATGCTCTGCAGTTTGACTTAGCGTCCAGTTTTCGGCTCCATAAAGCAGGACTGGCAAGATAAGAGATTTGTAGAGCATGGTTTTGGTCCTTCGAGTCAGGAGCTTAGATCCCAGTTGTTTTGACAAACCGAATTAGCATCGGATGCCAAGGCCGATTAGAGCCGTAGGTGTGATACTGGTCCTTCGAATAACATCAGTGCGTAGGATAACTCGATAATAGAGTCCTCCTTCGAAGGACCAAGTTGACTCTATATAAGACACTGATCATCACAGGCCTGCTACTCGGCGCGGATGAAGAAATCCTTGGTCGCTTCGTTCTGCGTGTGGTCCTATTTGTGTTGACGGGCTCTGAAGAAGAAGATTCAACCTCGAACTGTACAGAAACGTAAGCCTAGCCAGGAGTCTACAGATCGAAGAATCTTCGAATCCGAACCTGAGGGGCAACGCAACAGAGAAGCCCGCGTTTAAGGTGGCGCACCCAAGTGGAGAATGAGTGAACCGGTTCCACTTACGTTCCTCGTGCTGCAAAAGCTTTCGTCAATTCGTCACATTTGAATCAGATAAACCAGCACTCCTTATTTATAATTATTCCAAAAAAATTAAATTCGGTGCATAAATGACTCCCGACATTGCACAGTTAACTTAAGCTCTGATGAATACGAGTAGGTTGATCATGGTCTACAGCTTAAAAGGTACGATTTCGTGATACGTTTACGAATACTGTGTTCCATATTATAAAATGGAAAACTTAATTAAACTTAATTTAAAAGAATCACCCGTGTAATAAACAGACCCATAAACAAGCTGTATACTGTTTCTGCTAGATATAAAATGCCCATTCATTCCACCAGCTGGCTGCCTTAAGTCTTCACTTCACATTAAGACGTTTATTCCTATTTTATCAATTTCCAAACACGAATGTAGTTAATAGAAAAAATACTTCATTCGCGAGCTGTATTTGCAGACCCTTGCCTACAGGTTACAAAAGGATAAGTGGTAACCGCCAACCAGTTATGAATCTCATTCACAATTCCCCAGAAAAAATGTCTGAAACAATTACCGGGGACAACACATCGTGTTCGAATTCACCACAACACTCTGTTCGCAGCAATTTCACACAGACTCCATCCGCAATTGTTGCCCCGGATAGCACAGAACAACCATCTTTCCCGTTATCCGCATGCACATTTGTACATTTTAATTAAGTTGTAACTGTAACCATACACGCCGTGCCACAACGTGTGCGCGGCGCAACAGGGCAACCCAATGTCGGTGGTGTTCGCTTGGGTTTCCGAAAGTGTCTGGAAGCCGTAAACTAATTTATTAGACGCTAAACTCTGAATGCACAGCTAGTGTGAGGATATCAGTGGTTGGAAGATGTGCACCCAGGCACGGGTACGTATGGAAGTGTGTATGTCCTTTTGATGTAATTTATACTACTGCAAGAACGCAACTTCCTGCCGCTGGAAGTGAATGACTTGACTGCAGTCGTTAGGGACTTAAGCTCCTTAGGATACAGTTGCAGAGTGTGTGCGAGCGTAGTGCGTAATGCGTAATGCAGAAGTATGTAATAGTTTTGCTTCCTTACGAATGCATTGACAGAACGTGTGTCCTTAGATTGAATGTAGGAAAAGACATCTTGTACAGGCAAACCAAGAAGAGAAGGAAATGTTCTTTTTGATTCGTTAAGTATGCGAAGATTTGTACGGAGCTCTTAAAACTTTCTTTTGTATGCGATGTGCAGTCATCTTGCCGCAAGTACTCAAGTTTCGTTTGCTTTAAATTTTATTTTTTTTTTAAATAAAGCCTTGAACGGGAAATTTTTTAAGGATTTTAGTTGCTGTTGCCAAATGTATGACAGCCGGTGTCTAAGAGGCATATAAAGGGCGACCAGATAGCAATACGTTCACATTATAAAACCCTATAGTATGACATGTCGAACGACCTGGTCGTTAAGACCACATTGTTCTTGCCCGTAGGACAGGCGTTACGACGGTCTTATCGAATTTCGAAATTGTTCTCTCTGTAGTGCAGCAGGTAGTACAATGTGAACATATGTAGCACGACCGCACTACAAATTTTCATTCCGTTTTAGATTTCAACGAGTGAGCATCAGCGAATGAATGAAAATGATATGTGCTCTCGACAGTTTATCACTGAAAAAAGAACATGTGCTCCGATGTTGATGAACTCAATACTCAGCTCAGTAATGAATCTCAATAAAACGCTCTTTTACTGAGTTACATTTTTCTTCCAAAAGTTGGTACGTGTGTTAACATTGGTTTGCAATAGATGTCAAAATACTTTAATGTCAAATATAAGGAATTAAATTCTGGGACATGTTTTCAAGTAATATGAATGAGTTGATATGTTATGTCGTAGTGGCCTTGTCTCAATAACATGATGCCCATGAGTTAAGTTCTTCATCTTTGTTTGGCGCTACAGTACGAGGTGGATTTGGGCCTGCAAGTCTCTCCAGACAACATGATCTTTCGCTATTTGCCTCCAGTTGAACACACCAAGTTTGTTGTGGTCCTTCGTCACTTGCCAACGTCATATAGATCGAGGCAGTCTCCTGTTGCGTTGTCCCAGTAACTCGGACTGAAAGACTCGGTTAAATTGTAGGGTTTTATTATGAAATTGGGTCCGTATGAGATGGCAGCGAGGCAAGAATTGGAGCAGCAACATAGACAACAACGTCAATTCACAAATAGGGCGCAGGCAATGTTGATCAGATTTTGGACAAAAAAACATATTCTCGAATGAAGGCCAATATGGCTTGGTATCTATACCTGTCAAGATTTGGGCCTTAAAGCAGTAGTCACAAACCGAGAAAGCTCTTTCTGAATTCCTTGTCTTCGGACTTCCATTGAATCATACGTCTCTCGATGCAAAATTTTTAAAATCCTATTTCCTTTTCAGCTGCCATGAAATGTATCCTATCAGCTTTTCGATAAATCAAGTTCTTAACCGAACATGGTTCGTTTTATTGGTTCCGTTCCCCGCAACCTAAACGTTTGCCTGAAAACATACGTCAATGCCATATGTTATCCCTGAAGTCGATGATGATGTTAATAACAATCATAAATTCACCACCCCCCACGGACTTTATGCGCCCAAAATTGCTTTCCACTTAGTACGTGAGCGTGGGCAACCCTTCCACCGGAGCCGGAACCCACTTAACCCGCAAAACCTTGTTCTTTCTTTTCCCAAACCATCGGCTGCTGCAGAGCCCACAACTAATAAATCTCACTATGACTTCAATTGAATAATAATAGCACTTTTTCCCGTTCCATTCGGCCCGTACGGAGCCGCCGTAGAATACGACCAGGTCCTTGGTCTGGGCCACAACTGTAGAACAACAAAATGTCAAACTACCCCCATCGTCGTCGTTGTGGTGCCCTGAAAGACCGAAGCGATAATAATCAGTTAGAGACTTGGGTCGGTGCGATTTATTTCTGTTCGCCAACGGGGTGGGCGGCCATGCTCCCGCAATGGATGAACTGGATGCAGAAGCCCTTCATGTTCAAGGTCGCCGTTATGTGTATGTAGTTGCCGAGGAGGAGTGGACCCGTTTTCCGACTCCGAAGCATGGAATTGGGAAGCATTTTTTCTTGTTCCCTCTCGGGGTGCTTTTTTGGTATATTTTTTTTCTGTGGGTGGGATATCCTGTTTCAAGGATGGATTATTCGTGTAATCATTTGCCGCATCGGAGGAGGCTTCATATCATGTCGAGTGACAGGAGGAGGTAGAATTTTTTTTAGTTTCGAATGTTTTATTCCATCCGCCCCCAGATTGGGATTGGAATGAAAGCGTAGTGCTTCATCGTAATTTGAAGGGAAAACTTTCGAGAAAACTGAAGGGAAAAATGTGTTTTCGGTAAAAGGAAAGAAATGAGAAAACATAAAATATTCTATTACATTCTCATCTGAGGGAGACCTCATTCCCTGGGTCGGCGCGACGGCAGAAGCTCTGAGACCGAAATGGTGTGCAGTGTAGCATCACTCAAGTGCCGCGGATGCCACTGCTGTGCTGGTGCATGTGAATGAACGTAACGAACGATGAGGGTGAAGACTCGAAAAAATACTTCTTCTTTCTGTCTATTTGTTTTTATTTTATCGACATGAAAATATCAGAGATGAGGTATGTGTGGAGTGATGTCTAAATCATGGTATGCTTACGAAGTAAATGATGTGAAAGGAATGAGTGGGTTGCGAAAATCCTTGCATCACATATCCTGACAGACATTTTGGAAGTCAAATTGAGATGTTTCGGTTAAACCATCGATAGTAAAACGTTCTGTTCTGGTTGGAATGAGTTTAACTTTGAGCTGTTAGAATCGTGTGCTCAGTGATGTGTCTTGGCAAACAGATTAAGTCGTCGCTTGACTAGAGATTGAGGTACGCCTTGACTTTCAACTACAGCTTGTTCGCTGATAGGCTTCCTCGTTTTACATATTTCGAGGAAAAGTTTGTACAGAATCTTCGGAATCGGAATGACGAAAGAATTCGCATGAATACATGCAAATGACACTCATTAATCAAAAACGACACGCTATAACCATAATCGCAACATCACTCAGTTTCGTTGAGTTTCGTTAAATTTTGCTGAAGTGAGAGATCCTTTTGCATTTTGCCTAAGATCTTCAAAACGCTACTAAATTTAACGAGTTTCTATTGCACTTTATTATTTAGTTATGCTTACATTTAGAAATCAAACCTCGAACATTAAATTTTCCATTTCAAATGCATACGCAATCAGAATAGACCTCATGAATTAACTGTATCATCTTAGACCACCGCAACGATAGTTCAGTAATCAAGAGGCCATTAATTCACCGCATTTGTACCACTTTTCTTGGTCGTTGGTTTTCCATCGTCTTTATTTCACTCATTCCTTCATTGAAGATTGCCCCCAGCTAGTAAAGCCACTATTTCCTTGTCTAAGATTACAATTTCGTTATATGCACGAGGAGATACATTCCCGAACGAACAGAGAGTCCTACTGCCATCCTCCATAGCTTTAAAGGAACATGGGCACTGCGCTGTTTGGCCGCACTAGATACATCTGTATCCTAAATTCATTTCCTCTTCTTCGCCCAGAGTGCTCGCCCTCGTTTCGTCGATTTAGCGTAATGCATCTCGTTGTCGAGATTATTAAATTACCTTCTGAAGTTCTCGCGACTGCTCTGGGTGCCTTTCAGAGGCCTCCTTCAACAGTCGGTGGACTGGATCCCGTTGTTGCTTGCTTCCACCCGGATGATGACGATGGTGACAGCAATTGGTTTGTGCGCGCTCCTGTGTACATTTTGTGAATTGCTATTTATTTATTCAAATGGCATTCATCCTGCGTTGAATGGCTGAAGGACATTGTCATGACATCCCCATTTGAAGATGGATCCTCTGCTCATTGGGGATTGGATTTACGGATGCTCTGTGTTTGAGTGTGCTTCATCTTTTCCTGGTGCAAGTCGGAATGGAAATGTTCTTATTTTAATAATTTCAAATATTTCGTATTTTCTGTTGGTTGTTGGTGGGAAGGGTGGGCAATCTCGATTGACGCGAACGAAACACGTTTGGTGGTGACTTAGGTGAGGTGGCCCGTCGCGCCTGTAGCTACTAATGATATAAGTAGATTGACACTTGTATATTTTTCCTTTTTCTTTTGAGATCAAATTGGATTATAAGAAAAAAAATGCTGAAGTGAGGATGTTTTCAAATTATATTACTGTAATAGATTTGAGGGGTTGAGACAATTCAATGAAAACAAATCAACATAAAGCTAGAGGTAGACAATCAAATCATTGTTCAATTACTGTGGACTATATTTTGGCAGACAAAATTTTGTTTAAATTGACGTAGACTTCGTTGAGGTTGTTATTTTGGTAGAGGTTGAGTGTACCCATTACGGCGGCATGGCAAATTCTTCTTAACTAGGTGCTCAGGTAAAGTCCAGACTTAACATACATTATTGCAATATGTATTGGAAGAGCTGAGGATTTAGTCTCTTAGAAGTTCGGTATGACAAAATCGACAAGTTTTGTGTTTTCTTTACTCAGTATCATCACTTGTTTTTGAACTAGTGCATAAAATAGGAGCACCATCAATGATGTCTTCGACAGGATACCACAACCAAAAGCAGATTGGCACGTAAACTGATTTTCGCGGTAGAAGCCTGGACATTGAGAGCTCACGGGAACTGCAACTACCATTGCCTGCAGTTCTTGTCGATCAATGGAGGTTATCGATAATACCTGCACCAATTTGGTCACGATTGATCACTCGGGGGACCCGCCAACTAACTCAAATAAGTATCCAACTCAGATCGAGCTAAGAAAAATCACATTTAGACTATTGTTGGTCCATTGTGGTACCCAGAGTCAGACCAATGCCACTGATTCAGAACTCCAGTGAAAATGCCGCTAATTTTCCAACTGCGGATGTTAACTGAGGGGGCATGGGCTTATGTACACAGGGCAAAGTTGCTGACTGCACCCAACCTGGTAGGATGCCAGCGCGATCCCTGCTTGTCCATAAGCCAAGTTGACATACAGCCTCCTAGTGGCGCCCCTGGATAGCCATCACAACAACCGTTGTGTGGTGAACCAATGTATGCAGCGATCCCCCTCTGCCCGAGGGTCAAATAATGGGCCTGGCCTACCAGTTGTAGGTTGTGCGTGAGGTTAACTCCCTCACCACACAAAAAACCAACGGTTACGAACCGACAACAGGCCTCGGATATGGACGGATTCAAAGTTGATGACCCCAGCAAACGATCAAAGGACAATGATTTTCGGTTCTGCACGTGGAATGTGAGGTCCCTGAACAGACCACGTGCAGCCGATGAACTCGCGGAGGCCCTGGACTGCTACAAAGCAGACGTCACCGCCATCCAGGAGATGCGATGGGATGGGCCGGGCAAAAGGAAGATGAGAAACTGCGACATCTACTACGGTGATTGCTACAAAGAGGGAAGGCAGCGCTTATTTGGATGCGGATTCGTTGTTCGAGGCAGACTTAGGCAAAAAGTCTTAAGCTTTGATTATATCAGCGAGCGCCTCATAACAATCCGCATCAAGGCTAAATTCGGGAACATCAGCCTGATCTGCGCACACGCCCCGACGGAGGAGAAGGATGACGATATCAAGGATGACTTCTATGATCTCCTAGAAAGAACATACGATCGATGCCCCAGCTATGACACCAAGATCGTTCTAGGAGATTTCAACGCACAGCTGGGCAAGGAAGAAATCTTTGCTAGAGTCATCGGAAAACACAGCCTGCACGACAACACATCCGGAAACGGACTCAGGCTGGTAGATTTCGCCTCGGGGCGTAACCTCTCTGTGATGAGCACGCGGTTCCCACACCTCAACATCCATAAGGGGACCTGGCGGTCTCCTGATCAATCAACCGTCAACCAGATTGATCACGTTGCGATCGACGTCAGACACTCCTCCACTATTCTCGATGTCCGCACGTTCCGAGGAGCCAACATCGACTCGGACCATTTCCTTGTTGTAGCCAAGGTAAGGATGAGGATATCGAGAGAAGTACGGAGTCGAGAAAGAACACTACGGTTTGACGTCGGAAAGCTACAATCGCAATCGACCGCTAGGAACTTTGCCGACCGAGTCTCCCTGAAACTCTCTGAAAGTTCGACGCTGCCTGCACTTTCAATAGAAGAAGAATGGAAACGTTGTCAAAAAGCCATCAAAGAAGCTGCCACTGATGTGCTGGGTTTCACGACACCACCCAGAAGGAACCCATGGTTTGACGACGAGTGCAGGCAGGTACATGCAGCCAAGCAGGAGGCCTACAAGGCAACGCTGCATCGAACAACGAGAGCTGTTCGTGAGCTCTACGAACAGAAGAGAAGGGAAGAGCACCGGCTTCTCAGAAGAAAAAAGAAAGAGCATGAGAAGCGCGCGGTCGTGGAGATGGAGAGGTGTTACGACAGGAAGGAGGTCCAAAAGTTTTACCAAAAGGTAAAACAAGTATCAGGAAGATATAGACCTCGGACCGAAGCCTGCAGGGACGAAAATGGACAACTAGTAGTAGAATCGCAGTCGATGCTGAGAATTTGGAAAAATCATTTCTGTAGACTGTTAAACGGCGATGACGACACAAATTCCGCTGTCAGGCAGAATGTTTCACTCAATTTGGACGATGATGAAAACGAATTCCGTCCCCCGACTTAGACGAAGTCAAGAAAGCGATTTCTAGACTGAAGTCGAACAAAGCTGCTGGAGCGGACGGATTGTCCGCGGAACTGTTTAAGGCAGCTGGAGATGACCTGGTTGGGCGCATGCACCAGCTCATCTGTAAGATATGGTCGGAGGAAAGCATGCCCGATGAGTGGAATCTCAGCGTCGTTTGTCCGGTCCACAAGAAAGGAGACCCCTTTGACTGCGCCAACTATAGAGGGATCAGCCTCCTTAACATCGCTTATAAGATACTCTCTGCCGTTCTGTGTGAACGCCTGAAACCCTTTGTCAACAACCTGATAGGTCCTTATCAGTGCGATTTCAGGCCAGGAAAGTCCACTATCGATCAAATTTTCACATTACGGCAGATCCTGGAAAAGACCCAAGAGATGCAGATCGACACCCACCACCTATTTGTCGATTTCAAGGCCGCATATGACAGCGTGCATAGAGACGAGCTATACAGCGCCATGTCTAGTTTTGACATTCCTGCCAAACTTGTCAGGTTATGCAGGATGACGATGGAGAACTCTCGCTGCTCCATCAAGGTCGGTAACGAACTCACCGAGACCTTCAATTTCAAAAAAGGTTTTAGGCAAGGCGACACGCTGTCATGTGACTTCTTTAACATCATACTTGAGAAGATCGTGCGAAACTCTAACGTCAACACCCGAGGCACTATCTTCCAAAAGTCCGTTCAACTGCTTGCATACGCGGACGACATTGACGTGGTTGGACGAACACAGCGAGCCGTCAATGAGGCGTTTGCTGGCATTGAAGCGGAAGCGGCTAAAATGGGTCTAGCGGTAAACCAGGGCAAAACAAAGTACATGCTGTCATCACGAAAGGACGCACAACACCGACGTCTCGGACAGAGCGTCATATTGGGCAGCAGAAACTTTGAGGTAGTCAAGGACTTCGTCTACCTAGGCTCCGGAGTAAATAGGGACAACAACACCAGTACCGAGATCAAGCGCAGAATTACTCTTGCCAATCGCTGTTTCTTTGGGCTCAAGAAGCAATTGAGTAACAGAGCCATCTCTCGAAACACCAAATTGAGCTTATATAAAACCCTGATCATCCCAGTCCTGCTCTATGGCGCAGAGACATGGACGCTATTGAAAGCGGATGAAGAAGCTCTTGGTTGTTTTGAGAGAAAGGTTCTGCGTACGATCTTTGGTCCTGTTTGCGTTGATGGCGTTTGGAGGAGAAGGTTCAACCACGAACTGTACGGGCTGTACAGCGGCATGCACCTAGTTAAGCGTCTTCGGATCCAACGCTTAAGATGGCTAGGTCATGTAGAGCGGATGGACACCACAGCTCCGGCCCGAAGAGTCTTCGACACCGAGCCATTGGGACAGCGCAACAGAGGACGTCCTCGCACTAGATGGCGCACACAAGTTGAAAAGGACCTCAACCAACTTGGTGTGCGCAACTGGAGGCAGCTGGCGAAAGATCGTGCTGGCTGGAGAGGCATGTTAGTTGAGGCCCAGGTCCACCCCGGACTGCAGCGCCAATCAAGAAGAAGAGGATGTTAACTGAATCTGGGACCAGCGTATTAACTCTGATATCACTGGGATTCGAACCGGGGATCCCTCTAATCGTGTGGGCTATCTCAGGTTGGGTTAAGTTCGAAGCTCTAACTAGTGTATATGGTAATGATAGTTAAGCCAGAGTATTCCCGTTGCGTAACCGCAATAATCAAGTTAATCCTATTCGGCACCTAGCAGTAACAGACAAGCTGTTTTATGGTCTCCTACCCCTCTTCATCTCTGCAGCATCTCCAGAAGTCTTTACAGGGAATACCCAATTTGGAGGCATGTATACCAAAGTGCTCGGTTATCCGCTTTGTAATACTCAGAAATGTCACAGATTCAAGGACACACGAACCACACATGAGCAGGATGTTCAAATACTTGATCATCAGTGGCGGTAGATAACGGGCGTCTTAAGTTGAACATATGTCTGCGCTCAGTGATTTGACTAGACGAATAGATACCAATATCTGTGCTTAATATTACAATTGGATAGTGCTCCTCATCGAGACGTGTGCAGGGCAGCTACAGAGAAGTTGTTGTAAAATTTCCTTTTCTTCATCGTCTAGTTACCTACTGTTTGAGAATATACTTCGCTTGAGAACTTTTTCTTCTTCTCCTTGTGGCGCTGCAGTCCAGGGTGAACCTGGGCCTCGGTCAACAATCCTCTCCAACTGGCACGATCTTAAGCCCGCTGCCTCCAATTTCGCACTCCGAGTTGGTTGAGGTCCTTCTCCACTTGAGTGCGCCATCGGGTTTGTGGTCGTCCTCTATTGTGTTGTCCCACTGGTAGGGAGTCGAAGACTCTTCGGGCTGGAGCAGTGTTGTCCATGCGCTCAACATGGCATAGCCATCTTAGGCGTTGAATCCGTTGACGCCTGACTAGACTGATGTCGCTGTACTGCCCGTACAAGTCGTGGTTGAATCTTCTTCTCCAAGAACCTTCAACGCAAACAGGACTAAAAATTGAACGCAGAATTTTTCTCTCGAGAGACCAGGTGCGTCTTCATCCGCTCTTGAGATAGTCCAAGCTTCCGCGCCATACAGCAGGACAGGGATGATCAAGGGTTTATATAATGTGAGCTTGGTCTTTCGGGAGAGGGCTCTGCTACTCAATTGCCTCTTGAACGCAAAGAAACAGCGGTTGGCAAGAGTTATTATACTTGGGAGCCAAGGTAGATGAAGTCCTTTACTACCTCGTTGTAGCTGCCTATGGTGACGTTCTGACCGGTGACCGGTTCTCGGTGAGTTCGTTACCGACCTTGATGGAGCAGCGAGATTTCTCCATGGTCATTCTGCACAATTTGACGAGTTTGGCAGGAATGTCAAAACTGGACATGGCGCTGTATAGCTCGTCTCTATGCACGCTGTCATATGCGGCCTTGAAATCGACAAATAGGTGGTGGGTGTCGATCTGCATCTTTTGGGTTTTTTCGAGGATCTGCTGTAATGTGATGATTTGATCGATAGTGAACTTCCCTGTTTGAGAACAGTGCTAGTAATTTTTGCGAGTACCGGTGTGGACTGACTAGTCTTACGCAGTGTCCGGTAAGGTTCGATCCCTTGTCTATGCGACAAAAATAATTTTCACGGACACACCTCTTTCGAGTCACTGACAATGCTCAAAGATTATTGCCTCTCTACAAAAAGCTTCTCAAGCTTGGCCGCTCGGGTTTCGGAGGTCCTTTCCACTCAACACGATTGGTTGCTGAAAAGCTAGGCGCTGGCCCTCTACGGGCCTTAGTGCCGCTCATATTATATGTTATAAATGGCATATTGCCTGTCTTTGACTTTTTCTCAATTGACTTTTTGTTCACAACGAGAATGTAGAGCTGTAGATACGTCAATGTGACATTTACGGCCCAACGTCAATTTCCTAACCATAAAGGTCCATTGTGCGGTCAATTACGTCGGCTGCTTACGAGGTTCGTTATTTCAGGAGGATGCATTGTAATGTATCACTGTAAAATCATGCGGTTCTGCAAAAAGGTATATCTTCAACTCAATGTCCAAACGATTTCAAAACAGAAACTGAGAATCGATTCACTAATTCCATACAATTTTCACTTAATCACCGACAACTATGCAGTCGACATCCTTGTCTCCACGTACTCCCAATCGATAAAAATGTCCCACCCGATAAACATATAATTGTTGTCAATTTGCGAGTACTTATTCCCGGTACATGCATTTCGATGTTGAACGTGCAATAAAAACTGCACACGCTCCATCATTGATATCCTTACTGCAAACGTACATATGTATATCCATATTCTCACTCATATATCGATCCCCTTTCAGAAGTATCCTCGGATATTATATATGGTTTTGTTTTGCACGCTATATTTCATTCACAGCCACCCTCGCATGCAACGTCCTTCGACTGAGGATTCAATTCAATTCAGTCGGTCCGCTCAGGATTGCAGGTGCGAGGAACGATTTTACCTTTTCCTTCTACGGATTCTGCCCGTTTTTAGATTTGTGGTAATGTGCAAAATGGGAATTTGGATATATTTCTTAGTTTTTTTTTCTTTTTCATCCGTCCTTTGGTTCAGTTGATTTATGAAGGACATTTACTTGTGAATATTTTAGGAAGTGTATGTGCCTTGACAATTCACGTGTATTTGTGTATTTTCAGATTTCACAAATGGACTGCGAGGATATCCTCTGGAATAAAATAAATTTATAGTCAAAATGTTTTTCGGTACTTTGTTCGTTTGTGTTTTGTTTGTTTATGGGACACGTTCGTCCTTCAGAAGTCGAAGCTTTGGACCGACAGTAAAATCGGATTATCGAATGAATGAGTGAATATATTGGTTCAAGACGCACGGAATATTGGACACGTGTTGACTGTAAACTGCGTCTATAAATTACTTTTAGGTCGAATTCATTGGCTGGGAAATGGTGAGAGGATCTATTACTGAATTGATTGGATGTTTATCAACACTCGACACATAATTCGATTGCAAGCCGCGCGTTTAAATGCGTGTATAGAGACCAGTTCTATGGATGCGGATGTTAAACGATAACGACGAACATGTTCGGTAAAGAATTGATGGCGAAGTCACACAAACTTAATTAACCAATATTGAAAACGCCAACTTAAAGAAATCCTGTTAGCATATACTCAAGATGTCGCCGAGATTGATCGAATGCAGGGAGTCGTTCTTACTTATCAGGCCTGCGACACATGAGTGGTTAAGCCTGAGCTATAACTGCAGTATATCGCTTATGGTCCTGGGGCCGCTGCTTGCAGTCATCATTACCAAGTTATATTGCAACTCGAAAAGGTAGAGTTTCGGTCTTTCTCGGCTTCAAAAACCATTAGATTTGGATATTTCATGCAGCATTGCTGTTTGCGCTCAATAGGGCCAAGTTATTGTTTTGAATTTTTGCATCCCGTCCCATCCACATGTTGACATACATAACTCGTGAGGTTCATAGCTGTCCAAGCAAAATCCATCACAAAAAGAAAAAGGGAAACAATCTCTATATTTCCGAAAAAACAGATTCCAAACCGCAACGACGAAGCTTGTTACCATGCGACATAACATTCCACACTTGTTAAATGTGCACTGAAGCAATAAACATATGTGTCAATACAACAGCTAATGACAACAGTTCCATCAAACATGAATGAACTACCCCGCCCAACCGCTTCGCAGCCTTCAAACAGATACGACTCACATCATCAATCAAGTCATCTGATTCATTTCACACATACGATACGATTAGCTGACAATGAAGTTAACTACCGGCATCGTGTCCTCGTCCTCGCTCAGATAACAGCACCAAATCGAACGAATAAAAGCAAAGCTAACAGAGTAGAACCTCCATCGAATCAGTCAGCCAGTCAACCAGTCAAGCAACAAGTTGGAGCAATAATGACAAACGCTAGAGAGCATAAAGAGAAGAAGGAATAGAATCATGTCCTGTATCCATTTATTCTCCGAAAGCCGCATGCCTCTCCTCTGCCAGGCACCAACATGATTTCTCTGAAACTAATGATGATGTCCTTCCACCCCACCAGAGGAGCTATCATCCCTCAAGACATCCCCGATTCGTGGGCTGGCAATGAAATAATCACTGAGAAGTGAAGGAACGTAACGATTCGCCAAATTGTGACGAAAAAATAATTAAAATTGGGGCAAGCTGATTTTTCACCATTTTCTCGTTTGACTTTTTGTTTGTTTGTGCCACTTACCCGTGATCCCCTGTTTTTCAGTGCGTGACATAATTAGAGAAGTTTTGGTCCAAATACACTCGGAAGGGGTGCGATTTGCTTTGGAATGAAAAAGGTCGTTTCTGAAAAAGAAAACTTCATTTGGAGCTGAATTTCAACGGGCATTAATCGTTCTGTGACTGAAATAGAGACATTTCTGTCTTGATGTGTTTCCCCGAGACCGAGAGACCGAGAGCCAGGCCGGGACGAAATCAGTGTCGCTTCGATAATCTTGGGTGACATTTCCACTTTGGTGAGTTTTTTCTTTCTTCTCTTATTTCCAAGCATCTCAACAGTTCTTGAGATGTCAAAAATGGTCACAAAGGGGATGAGAGGAGTTGGTGACTTTGAGAAAATTAATTAGTTTCCACTTGAAATACGTCGCATCAGTGAACAGAAGCTCAGAAGGGAATTAAGAAATCAATTAAAGATGTGATTTAAATGCTTAAAGTTCACATTATCCACGAGTTTGTGGGCTTTTTTGTGGAAAGTGTGGTTTTGAATTGTGACAACGATTTGTTGCATGTTCATTGAAACGTAAAGATCTGCTGGTTACAAACGTGGCCTGTCATTCTGTTGAGTGAAAATGCTAACTGAGTTAGGCGGAGTCTTTGTTTTTTGTTAACAGATTTATATTGCTGTATTCTTCCATATTTCCATCATGGAGAGATGAGAAACTATCATCAGCGACATCTATGTCCTCTGGAGAAGCATTTTGAAGATGTGTTTTTTTTTTTTTTTTTGAGGAATCTTATTAACACAAGAAAACGGACAGGGGTAATTTAACCACTTTGAAGTTACGTAAATTCATGGCATATCCTTTTGTGATTCTTCTGTCAATAAGTAGTTTTCGGCAGACATTGATAATTCAATCGACTAGAATAAAAATGTTGTCTGGTCCACTCAGAATCTTCAATCAACAATAGTCTACACTAAAGCAATAAAAATATAAACACTGACAAGGTCAGAAAATTTAAAGATGGAAATTTCAACAATAGAAAAGGTCTGGCCAGACCTTCTTATTGACAGCAGGCTTAAAATAGTTAAAACTTACATTTTAAAACTAAACAAATAAAATAAATAAACATACAAATAGTTGGTCATTTGACCAATATATATCTACTACAGTTGCCGCTCGAACTCAGCAACACTCCAGAAGAATCCGCTACTTCTTCAACACAACTAACAATGCCGATGTATCATTTAGTTGTTGGCACATGTAAAAACGTCACTGTTATATTTCCAGCTGTAATACTAATTCTGGTTATGTGTTCGATAATTGCAAAAATCTAAATTGTCTGCTCTTAGTATCTCAATTGGTGCTTAAAAGACCATCTTGTGGCAAATGATAATAAGACCAAGCTTATTTCTCAATTATGTATCTTTCAGTTTGAATTTCTCTGATTTTACAAATACCCTTGTCGTCCTGCGATCTTGTTATTTTTTAAAGTCTTACGGCGCTACTGTCCTTTGTGAACCTGGGTCTCATCCAAAAAGCCTCTCTAGCTGACATGATCCTTAGCCAGCTGCCTCCTGAGGTCCTTCTCCTTTTGAGTGCGCCATCGGCTTCGTTGTCCATGTGGTTCGGAGTCGTAGACTCTTCGGGCTGGAGCAATTTTATACATGTGCTCTATATGGCCTAGCCATCTTAGGCGTTAAATCCGTAGACGCCTGGCCAGACTCATGTTGCTGTACAGACCGTACAATTCCTGGTTGAGTCTTCTTCTCCAGAAACCTTCAACGCAAAAAGGACTAACGATTGAACGCAGAACTTTTCTCCCGAAAAGACCAAGCCCGTCTTCATCCGCTCTTGAGATAGTCATCATAAGTTCCTTAAATCAGCATGGAAGGGCAGGGTATATTATAACAAAACAGTAATATGGCAGAGTACTTTAATTTACTGTGTTGATCTTGGTGCTGCTCTTGGGTTAGCTTAGGTGATGCCCATAGGTATGATGAGAGACAGTCCTACTCGTTCTTTAAATATTCTGCCGTAGGTGTTGATGTTGTACTGTCCCGTTCTGTCCCAGATTTTACAGGGATTGCTGATTCTGGCGGATGAATTCTCCTTGCATTCTCTGTCTCAATTAGCAAAACTAGGGCATTGACAATGATAATGAGGAGTGTCCTCAATTTCTTCATCGTCCCCACACCATCTACATATAGTGCCATGGGTAATATAATGCCAGGACATTCTAAAGGACGACGTGTTCTTATATTGCAATCGGCATGTCATCTCAGTATACCAACAGTTGTGCAGTTCTCTTCAGGCTGTCATGTACCATTTACAATTCTTGGGTGCTTTCCTACCACCTCTCCTACGTTTGCGCCAATTCTTACTTCCACCTGTTTAAAAACAAAATTGCTTATTTCTACAAAAATTCTCGTTTCGCATGCCGCCCAGCAGTGAAGTTTTCGAAGGGTTCACGAACAAATAGCATTTAAACGACCAAAGGTCGACAAAAATTGTCTTTTCAGAAAACTACCCACCATACCACCAGACCAGACTGCGAAACCGTTTCTTCGTAATTTGTTAGAATACCCCCTTCAAATGAATGACTCCTTATTAAGTCACCTGCCTACTTTCCCAGACAAAGTTCAAAGACTCCTTGAAAGAAAAACAATTTCATTGCTATTTAAACATCTTGAATTTTATTACAGCCATTGATGGCTTCAAGCTGCCGTCCCTTTGAAGTGACAGCAGATCAATAGCTCTAGGGAGCTCAGATGGCCGCATAAACACCGTAGGGATATGCCACTCCAACTCGAGCCCCAACAGCGGAATATCCAATGGGGGAGTATCCCGAAACGAGCACATCAGGCCTAGCGGCAGCCAGTGCCACGAACAGGGCCAAAACCAGGATCAACTGAAAGGTAGGAGGTACCACTGTGACTCAAAAGGAACACACCACGTTAATGTTGAACTTGTACTCACGTATTTGAACATGTTGATTGGATTGAGTTTGTATTGATTACTTGGAGACCTTTGAATGCAGCAGATCACAAGTGACTGATGCTAAACCCAACGACTCGTCCCGGTATTTATACTGCTGGGAATACACTCCAAAAGACCCCCCCATGTGTCGTTTAAATCACGCTTCATGGCAGATGATTCGCTTTTGGTGAATGCTCATCTGTCAGCAATGGCATTCATGGAGAGCAATCCAATGAGCCGTAAATTCACAACTCGCATTTCAATGCGTTCAAACCAGTTGCAGCAAACACAATCAAGCATTAGCGCATCTCACCAGCCAGCCAGCGTCCACTGGGAGAACGAAAGCAACTGAATTTGGCACACGCTTCAGCACAGGCTGAAGTAATCCCCGCCAACCCATTGTGAGAAGTACCGATGTATGTATGTTCAGCCTCAGAATTAAACATCGACCTAGTTACAGTTTCGGGATAAAACAAGGATTCAAATGACTCAGCTCTTCACTCTCTGCTCTCATTGGAACAAGCGTGCTCAGGCGCATGCCTTGGAATCGAAATGTGGGGCAATTGCTTGGTGCTATAGGCGGGAAAGTACATTAGAAGCACCTCTGAGGTGCATCATAAATTATTTAAAATCTCTCATAAAAAGGAGAACAGTACGACAACAAACGGAGTACTTTTTGACTTTTATGCTGTGTGCCCTAACCTTAAAGTTGGAAACGTGTTTTGTTACTTTAATTTAATGAGACGCACAGTTTTTGACTAGGTACCATACCGTGAAAGCTGCCGTTCTGGAACACTTGCTGGTGCAACAGATGAATCAAATTTCCAGACCAGTTGCTGATCTAGAGAAATCAAATACTTGTTACTGATGCTAGTTACTGGGATGGGACGACGAATATTAACGAAGCGCAACAATGTGACTTGTTGTATCTGACGGAATCGATTATCAAAATTATTTGGCTGTTTAGGATGGAATCACGGAGTTAAGGAAAGTAAAGACCCCTCAAGTTAACCATAATTTGCCTCTGTTCGGACTTATCCTAATGGTAAATTTCTTCCGGTTTTTCTTTCTTTAATTTTTCGTCCCATAATCTGATTCTAGGAAAGAAGATTATCTTTTTAATCCGAGGGAAAAGTAGCTCAAGAGGTTTTTTGCCACGTGCTTTATTTTTCCGTTAGTGCTTTGTTCTCGAGGGTAAATCTGCAAACGGAAAGTGCCAGTTGCGTTGAAGTCAGTGTGCTTGCTCTTCCATAGATCTTAGATTTTACTGTTCTTTAAAATGGCCAATTAAGACCATTGTGCAATCGCACTCGAAAATTTAGCTTGAGAGACATGAAACAAATGACATGAAAGAGGATATGAACCTCTTAGGTCAACATAACCGATTTACAAACCGAATTACAAAATCAGTCTCCGTACCCAAATAGGCTTCCTAACATGACATTTCTGGCTCAGTGAGCACTTAAGGAAACTAGGGCTATCAGAAATTATCTGCAGATTCTGTAAAGAACCTCATGAAATTCCAGAGCATATACAGAGATTTTTTGAGGGACTTGTCCACAACCGACATGAATGTCTGGGCAAGGACATATTATTAGAGGAAGACATAAAGCCACTAGAACAATCTTTCATTCTCAGATTAAAATTATAAAGTGGATGCTAAGAACGGAAGCTAAGTGTCTGGGCATCGTTCTCGACTCAAACGACTTTTTTGTCTGTAAGAAGTGGCAAAATGTGGAAAAATGTGGAGCTTGCAACCGTTCATCACTCATTGGATGTATAGGGTAATCATCAGATCCATAAGCTATTAGGTCAAAGACTGGTGGACTTCTAGCAACAACAAAATGCATGGTCACAAAATTCAAAAGGTGTACCGCTATTTGTTCAATGGACCTCTGGACCTGTTCATAGAAGGCTGTGCTCAGACTGTTGCCGTGATTTTAAATAAACTGATTTGGGAAACAAGCTTTCAAATAATTATCTTTCTTACTTTTATTAGTTAATAGTAAAAATGACCATGAACGAAATTCCAGAACAATACACGTAGAAGAAACTAGAAAAGATGGACGACTTTATAAGTTCTTTTGTGCCGAAAATAAGGTTTTTTATTTTGTCGTCAGGCCATGGCTTGCCTTGCTTGTGACGGTTTTCAATTTTACGCAAATTCAATGCATAGCATTGCCAGGTTTGGCAATAGACTCTAAGCGAGGCTTTAAGCTCGAAAACTCTTTGTGGAAACAAACCAACTATGGACATGCAGCTATAATTTAAATAATAGATGATCTGGAGAGGAAACATAGTGCCAGTACCAGTACATAGCTAGCACCTAAGATATAACTCCCCACACTGCCTTACTCTCAAAATACCAATCCCATTCCCCGACAGAGACTAGTGACCAGCGAGCCTCCTTATCAACGACCACGAGATAGACCTTCTCACCGACGGATCGAAAATGGGCACTGGTAATACGGAAGGATTATACTCGGACATTCTGCTTACACAAGAATCATTCAGACACCCCGATATATTACAAGAAAGCGATATTCCACTATCTTTGTAGACAGCCAGGCTGCACAGAAGTCAACAGGATTCTGTACAACGTAATCAAAGACTGTTTTGAAATGTCGCGACTCACCGATGTCCAAAAGACAGGTCAACTCTGGGAATGAAAGATTGGACAAATTGACCAGGTAGGGTTCTGAAATGAACATCAGCGAATTGGACACAGGACCCAGGATATTGTTCGATTGGAATAATACTTCGGGAATGCAACCGGGAGTCCAACGATCTCTGCCGGAGGTGCAGCGACAGAGAAAAACCGAGACAATCCAACACCTTCTTTACCACTGCTCCGCTCTCCAGAATCGGCGCCTAGCTTCGCTGAGCTATGATCTTTCAAAATTCATAAAAACCAATAAAGAGCACGGTGTAGTTTAAACCACCACGCGACATGACAATTTCATGTCACACTCCCCTTCCAAAACCTAACATAAACTGAGGCTTGTTTTTTTGACTAGTCAGTACTCAGTTCAGTAATGATCCTCTATGAAATTTTCTTCCAAAAGTTGATACGTGTGGTTACGTCCATTGCATTAGATGACTCTATTGTAAAAATTTGTAAAATTTAATTCTGAGACATATTTTCAAGTAATATGAATTATTTTATATGTTATAGATCTACGCAAGAAGCATCAAAAAGTAAATAGCAAGCAACACTTAGAAGTGTCAAATAATCAATTGATACATTTAATAAACAAATAGTTTCTCTGGCGCCATCTATGAATGAGATTTTTAACACGTCCTAATCAGTAATAACAGCCCTAATCACAAACACGTCTCTAGAAGCATGACCACATGTTCTTTTGCCTAAAAAAGAAATATCTACTTCTTCCAAATCAATATCCCTACCTAACTACCATCTACACAACATGACTTGATTATAATCCAACTAACACCAAGAACTGATAAAATAAGTAAAATATGTCAATACTGTGGATCCCAAATTGTGTTTTGCCAATTCAATCTGACACTTTAATCATTTTCATTCCTGCATAACCCCACCTGGCTCTCCGATTTGTGAAGTCATCAGCCTAATATTTTCCATCCATCATCGGGTAACACAATTAGAATTTCATCCAAAAAAACGTTCGTGTCCATCTGTCCCGGATGCCGCCTTCAACTCATCTCAACTCGACACCTACACAGGAAATCACACCAAAATTGAAAAACTAATCGAAAAAATCTCCTCTAATACATCATCAAAATGGCCAGCAATCTAGATAAACGCCACCAGCACCCACCCCAGGCCCAAACAGAAGTCATTGCATCCCTAATAGCTAGCCATAAATCCACTCACCCAAGGATATACGGCCAACTCGGAGGAAAAGTCAATAGCCACACACACAACAAATGATCCTAGCAAATAACCTGTTATCCTGTAAATTAATTTGATAACGAAAACGAAGCTCAGTGTAAGAGACAAGCGAAAATATCGAAAACATCGATATTATCCTGGACATAGAAAGACAAAAGGCAAACGAAACAAAAACCTTACCAATGCGACACAACACACAGCTGAATCCCAGATGTCGCACATACGCTCCGTAATCCCCGTCAGGAGAAAAAGGCCACGACAAACAATAGAAACAACGTTGCCGCTATCTTGTCTCTCGCATCACTGGCAATTAATTGCCAGCGTAAGGCCTGTGCGATGCCCCAGAGGACAAGGGACAAAGGACTGTTGACTCGATGGGATCCAGCAGTGAGTCTGCACAAGTATATAGCCCACTCAACACGGTCGTATTTCACCCGCTTCCCTGCGCGCCCGTCCGAGAACGATGATCTAAATGGATTTACTTCCTACCCTCCGTGTCCTCCATGACGATTGATTAGAAACGTCCGAGCCCTAGTCGGCACCGAGAGCAAGTGAAATGTTTCGATTTACTTGGACTTAATTAAAGCAAGCAGAGGATTTGTGCCCTTGTGGGTCAGTGGGTGAATTTGATTATTGATTATCCGAATCCGCACGCAGATGCTGCAAGAAGGAACGGGGGTTGCTTATCGACTAGCAACATTTGGATAATTCAAACTTCCATTCAGATGAAATGCTACAACTGGGATTTCACAAGGACCTTCACTACCCAAGTGCCTAGTGAATTTTTGATTCACTGTCACATAACGCCTGCACGACATCATTACGTCTTAGAGTCGTTTAACGACTACGACCGCGACGTTGTTGTTAGCGAGACAGCGCACGGCAGCGGCGGCTCTGTATGGAAAATTCTCATCATCCGCGCACATCCCAGTCCAGCAGGCCGTGCCTGTTGAAATGCTTTCAAAATATTTTCTGATCCTGCCGCTGGTGATGGAGCCACTTCACTGTGGTTGTATTAATTTGCTCAAAAGGATATACCACCGCGTTTGGTTGATGTTAAACGAGATAGCATTTCTGAGGACAACATAATAACACGATTGGGGGAGTAGGAGAAAATTAAATTGCGGCTCTTTGTCGAAGGTTATCGGGCCGGGCCCAGCAGAGGTAGACGACCAAATGATATTTGCATTTTGAGGAATTTTAAGGACTCTGTTGGTGCTCATTTAATGGAGAGAATATAATGTGAGGCAGACAGAACGATGGGGAAAGTCTTTGGCTTTATTTTGAGTTTATCCCCTTGTAGTGGTTCTTGTTGGGATTTGCTTTTATTGTTGATCCAGCTTGACCTTGTGTACGAATTTGGACTGTAGGGTACATTAAGGAGTTGACTTATAAACAGGGCACGTTTCATTGGATTTATGACGGAATAAGCTCTGGCCGGATCAGTTCAATAAGCTGTTAAGAATCACATCAATGCACAGGCGATGTAGCATTTTTTAATAAAACAAACTGTTAAGACATTAGTATACTAGCGTAAAAGAGTAATGATTAAATTTCACTTTTTTGCCAAGTAAAATCATGGCCAATTGTTATGTTTCAGTAGCTGTATCAATAATATGCTTACTTACTTTTAATACTTGTCAGGCCGCGGTGATCTGATATCTATACTGGACGTTCGGTCTTCCTCTCCTTCTCAAGCCAGAAGGCTCGGATTTGAAGACCCTCTGCTGGAGCCTTGGTGTTTATGCGCTCGATGTTGCCGAGTCAGTGCAATCGACGGATTTACATCCTGGTAAAGTTCGTAGTATTCGCGGTTATGTCTTCTTCTCCATTTGTCCTTGGGCCATATTTCCGAAGTAGACAAGTAACAGCTTTGCTTATTATTCGGCTTCATAATGCAGGAGTGGCAAAATAAGACTCAACATGGTTTTGGTGCTTCGATATAGGAGTTTTGACGCTAGTGTTGTTTTGACAAACCGAAGTAGCATCGGTTGCCAAGGGCGATTCTACATCGGATCTCTACTGTGATGTCGTTTGTGGAGTTACTCCTTTCCAAGGGGATGTGCGTCGGGGCGTTTCTTTGTCGACTGTATATATTTTCTTTTGTCCAACAACATCCAGTTGAGATAAATTCAGTAAGGCTTGATATTTCTTTCCGAAAGATGCAGAAATCAAAAACAAATATTGATACGTGTATTTCGTTACGAGGTCGACACGTTGTTGACAAGATTCACAGTGCGTCTGAAACTCTGTTCGACCAAAAGCCACTAACCATACGAAAATTGGTGCTAAATTAAGAAAACAATGTCGCCGTAGCGAGCTAATTTGACCTTACTTTGAAATAAGGAAGGAGACACTGTAGCTGTCAATGGTGACAGTAGCTGTGTTAACTGACTTTCTGTGGCCAAAACTCTACAACATCCATATATGCTTATGCGAGCTGTGGCTTCTTCTTATTTGGTTGGCGCTACAGTCCGGTGTAGACCTGACACTCAACCAACATCCCTCTCCAGGCAGCACGATCTTTCGCCCGCTGCCTCCAATTGCACACACCAAATTGGTTGAGGTCCTTCTCCACTTGTGTGCGCCATCGAGGAGGTCCCCTGTTGCGTTGTCCCAATGGCGAGGAATCGAAGATTCTTCGGGCCGGAGCTGTGGTGTCCATCCGCTCTACATGACCTAGCCATCTTAAGCGTTGGATCCGAAGACGCTTAACTTGGTGCATGTCGCTGTACATCCCGTACAGTTCGTGTTTGAATCTTCTCCTCCAGACGACATCAACGCAAACAAGACCAAAGATCTCAAGCACACGTTTCAAAACGAACAAGATCTTCTTCATCCGCTATCAACAGCGTCCATGTCTCCGAGCCATGGATCAGGACTAGGATGATCAGAGTGTTATATGAAGTGAACCTGGTATTTCGAGAGATGGAGGCAGCGATTGCCAAGAGTAATTCTGCACTTGATCTCAGTACTGGTTTTATTGTCCCAGTTTCTGCAGAGTCAAGGTAGACGAAGTCCATTTAAGCCGCTTTCGTCTCAATCCCGCTTTGTTCGTCCAATCACGTCAATGTCGTCGGCGTAAACAAGCAGTTGAACGGCGTTTGGAAGATCGTGCGTCTGGTGTTGACGTTTGAGTTTCGCAAGTATTTATTAAGGAAATCACATGACGGCGTGTCGCCTTGCCTAAATCATTTTTGATATTAAAAGTCTCGGTGAGTTTTTTTACCGACATTGATGGAGCAGCGACAGTTCTCCACCGTCATCCTGCACAACCTGACGAGATTGGCAGGAATGTCAAAACTAGACATGACGCTGTATAGCTCGTCTCTATGCACGCTGTCACATGCGACCCTGAAATCGACAAAGGGATGTGCATCTGTATCTCTTGAGCCTTTTCAATGATCGACCGTAGTGTGAGAATTAAGTCGATGGTGGACTTCCCCGACCTGAAACCGCACTGAAGGACCTATCAGGTGAGCATAAAGGAGTGTTCAAAAATTGAACTGACAATATGAAGTACTGCCAACGAATATGAATGAAGCTTCAAAAGAGTGTTTGACACAGTTACATATGCTGAGCAATTCTATGATGCCACTTATAATGCTGCAAAATCAAACGTGCAGCTCCATTACGAATAATTAATCTGATTGCATTTCTAAATTATTGCAAAATGCAGCTATATATCTAAGTACATCCTCATACACTCCTCATTTTCATAAAAAAAATATTTTGGGATAGAAGCACTCTCATTCGGAATAAAACAAATATCCGACTTACCATGAGGACACATCTCGTTGCTGTTCCGGAAAGTTCTTCATTCTGAAAATAAAATACCGTAGAAGAGGTTGTCGTGACCAAGGTCGACCAAATAACCGTTTCTGACTTCATCAATAATTGCTGCAAATTCCACAAACATGGTCAACATTTTTTCAGCTTCCACCATTTCACTTCGCTTTCTAATAAATTGATTGGACTACTTCAACCTCGTCGCCAGTCCGGAGCCAGCACCACTACTCGCCAGTCGTGTCCGCCTCCGTGCGATACGGCGGAAATGAAAGACGTTCCTTGACTAAATTGAAATTGGTGATGTGCATGAATTTCCGGAGCGCTTATAGACCAATACCAACCGACTTCTAACTGATCTAAGGATGAATCCCAACTGCATGCCGTGCCAGCAGGCCACCGCTCTACTCGTCACTTCAAATTTCGAAGGTCACACAGTCAAGGCAATTGCTGAAGCTGTAACGTTCCCATATCCTTTTAGATAAATGATGGCCAACTAATTCGGTCGAAAAGGGGTGGTCGCCAGTGCGGGTGAGTGTGTGCGTGGGACACGTGCATGAGTCTGTGATGTCCAACTCCAATTTATCACCTCTAATGGGGATACTTCCTTTGACCAAATTGGATATATCTCACTTCGATTCGTGCCCAATTTATACTAGACCCTGATGTTTCGAGTGCAGACTGAGAGGGTGGTCTTCTCATGCATGAACGTGTTGATGCCGTCAGGGAGCAAGGGCATAAAAAGAGGATGTTCTCCTTCGTCAGAAAAATGAAAGAGGAGATGTGTGTCTGTGGAGAGAGGTGGAGCAGGCGAATACAGATACGTGTCAGGTATCCTGAGACGGGCATATTCCGAAAGACAAAGTTTCTTGAAACACGTAGGGCCCTGACTAAATTGCCCAGAGAAGTGTGATTGTTTATCCTACACGTGGCACTGGGGTGATGGTGAAATTTCGAAGAAAAATGAGGTGCTACACGATGGGTTGTGGCAATGAATGGCTCGTAAGTCAGTGTACATACCGTTGATGGGGCGGGCCATTTCGTAAATTTGCAACAAATTGTCTTTCGTCTGAAGCAACAGGGTTAATGTAAGTCTGAGCGCTGTGAGTGAAGCAGTCGTGACTTGATACCACAAGGGTATTGGGTTTGTGGTGATGACGCTCTTTATGATGCGTGTCCCCGTCACATTTGCAAGGTTTTCAAGGTTAAGCTTTAATGCTGCTACGAAAATGTATGGAGCGTTACATTGTGTGAAAGAAAGAGATGCTGTTCATCAACTTCAACAAAGTAAGTGTAAAAGTATTCAAAAATGTATTTCGCGGCATCATGTTTCTACTCTTTGTTTAGCTTTGGTTAAAGTGACTGTCGCAACTGAAGCAATGTGAATGTTTAGATCCAATATGATATCACTGTTAAATACTTGGATTCTATTGACTACACGTGAGATCTACATACTGGTTCCCTTGTGTTCTGTGCCTGATATGCACTCTTCTGCTGGGTTATAGTCAATTCGTTTTTTTTTTATGGAGTGGTCTAGAATCTTTATGTCTGAGAAATCTTCTACGTGATTGAATGAATAATTGCCTAGCGTGAATTTCCTTGTTCTTCCAAGAGCTGGACAAGTGCCGTTGTAGTACAGTGTCGTTTCTATTTCTATATCCCGCCCCGTCTCTACAGAATTCGTTGTGACCGACTTCCATTTGCTTGCATGTGTGCCGAATGGGTAACCGGTGATAATGCATATATGCAAGTTTCTATGGATTTATTGAGTGCCAAATCAAAGAAGCCTCAAAGCAATTCATTTGTCTAGTTCAGTTTATTTGAAGCGAAATATGTATAGAAGATAGGGATATAATAATTATTTGTCATGATATAATGTAATTTTTGCTACCTCGACTACCATAATTTCCCAGGAGCCCAGTATAGAGGTAGATTTCATCTGAGCACTATATCCCTGATAGTTAGCGTCTTACGATTCTTTCAACGGTGTATCTAGAGCCTTAATGGGCGGCTCACTGTCTATGTATATATGGACAATGGGTTCTTTGGAATGGAGATGTTGCAGGAAGCAAACGGATGGGCCCCCGAAGAGATATATTACTGTCCCAACTTCTGACGGGTCCAGCGAATCGATGGTATTGGCAGTAAAAAAACGAGATCTTTTTCTGTCCACTACGTCCTACGATCTAAGCCGTGCAACCACAAGCGGCTTCCTTCTCGACACTGAGGCACAAACCCACTTAGTCTGCTGCAGCAATAGATAGCTCGTCTTTCGGACTCATGGACAGTAAGCTGGTAGTTTTTTATACAGATTTTTCTTTGGCCAGTAGTTTACTCCCTATATTGGCTAGGCACTCGCAGAGAGAATGAGATGTGCCGCAAATGCAAGGATACTCCTAGTTCTGTAAATTGGGATTATGGTGATTCCTGCCCAATATGTTCTTACTTACTTACTTACTTAAGGTGGCGCTACAGTCCGGGATGGACCTGGGCCTCAACCAACAAGCGTCTCCAGCCAGCTCGATCTTTAGCTAGCTGTCTCCAGTTTCGCACGCATAGTTGGTTGAGGTCCCTTTCCACTTGCGTGCGCCACCTGAGTCGCGGTCTTCCTCTACTGCGCCGTCCTTCGGGGGTGGATTCGAAGACTTCTCGGGCGGGAGCATTGGTTTCCATCCGCTCTACATGACCTAGCCATCTCAATCGTTGGATTTTCACTCTTCTGGCTAAGTCGATGTCGCTGAATAGCCCGTATGGTTCGTCGTTATATCTCCTCCTCCACTCACCATCTATGCAGACGGGGCCGAAAATCGCACGAAGAATTTTACTCTCGAAGCAACCAAGAGCTGCTTCATCCGCTTTTTACAGAATCCATGCCTCCGAGCCATATAGCAGGACTGGGACTTTTAAGGTCTTGTAAAGCTTTACCTTGGTTGTTCGAGAGAGGGCTTTGTTTACCAATTGCTTTCTTAGCCCAAAGAAGCACCGATTGGCAAGAGTTATTCATCGTTTGATTTCAGCGCTGGTGTCATTGTATGAGTTGATAGCGGTTCCAAGGTAGACAACGTTTTTGACTACCTCAAAGTTACACCTGTCAGCTGTGACGTTCTGGCCGAGACGTCGGTGTTGGGTGTCCTTTCTAGTTGACAGCATATATTTGGTTTTACCCTCGTTTACCGCTAAACCCATCCTCGCGGCCACCGTTTCAATACACACACGATGGCTGGGTGTTGTGGGAATCGGGTAGGCACTGACTGGCGTCAACCTGCCGATGCCCAGTGTTGCAGTGTGTTCCTACACATCAATTGTGCTTATTTTACCTCCAAGTGGTAGCCATCGGGTACTGGTTGCAGTTCACCCGAGCTCAACCTGCCAAACTTATAAGTGCGACCTCTTGTCCTAGGGGTTACAAAAAAGGAACTGGCCCCTCTAGGTTGGGGGTTGTGCCGTCGGGGTAACTGCCCGACCACACAAAACAAAAATAGTTACGAAGCAACAACAAGCCTCGGAAACGGATGATTTTACTGCCCAATATGTTCACTCCGTTCAAAAAAATCGAAGTAAAAGGATACTGCCTACTGCCTAGCACCTTATTGTCTCCGCAGCTTCTGAAAGTTATTGTGTGCAAGCATCTTCTTAAAAACACGGATTGGACATGGACTATGTTAAGAAAATTTCTTTTGACAGTTGTACATTGCCAATGACAGCCGTTATGTCCAAATATTACGATTTTATACAAATTCATCGTTGAGGTGAGTAAGTGTGGGCTGGATTGAGATTATAACATACATAAATTATAACATCTCTTGAAATTGTGAAAGTTAGTCGCCGGGATAAGGTAATGACCACAGTAGTACGCAAGAAACTCAATGACGAGCAGCTGCTCCTTTGATTTGGACACGTTGTACGACTGTCCTGCCTCCTTATCCTGCCAGTCCTACTTTATGGAGCCGAAAGCTGGACATTAAGTAAGGCTGCAGAGCTGATTCTTGGTGCCTTCGAAAGAAAAATTCTACGTCGGATATATGGTCCCGTCTGCGAGGAAGGCGAATGGAGGAGAAGACACAACCGCGAACTCTACGAGCTGTACAAGGATGTGGATGTAGTCCGGAAGGCAAAAATCCGTCGACTACACTGGCTCGGCCACATCGAGCAAATGGACAACAACGCTCCAGCAAAGAGGGTCTTCGAATCCGAGCCTCCTGGTTCGGGAAGGAGAGGAAGACCGAACCTCCGGTACAAAGACCAAGTTATCGCGGATGCAAGACAGCTTGGCCTTGATGACTGGAAGCAGCGTGCCCAGGACCGTCACCGATGGAAGGCAGCAATTGCTCAGGCTCAGACCCTTCATGGTTCGTCTGCCTGATAAGTAAGCAAGTACGACTGTCCGCATCATCCTTGTCCTCCGAGAAGTACCTTAAATGCCAATCCATCAGGAATGCGACCTGAACTAGGTGGTTGGACCAAGTGCAAAAACGCGCTTGGTTGCGCCCGTGCCTAAGTTCTGATGAGTTGGAGACCGATGGCGGAGGATTGATTGGTCTGGAGATATTTAGTGCGTGCCTTTAATTGATTATGGCGGTGATAAACTCTTGAGCACAGAGTGGCGGCATGATGCAGCAGTGACGGAAAGTTAATGGCGGTATTTTGAATTGCCTTTGTCTTATAGATTAGACGCATGTTTTCGTCTGAGCAAACAATTACTGGAAGGTATTCTGCATTATATCATCACATAAGAAATAACATTGCATCCAGTCTCTTAACATTAACCAAATTTGGTCTGAAAAAAAGTTTGGCACAAAAGTAATCCACTTTGCTGCATTACCCCATTTAAAAAAAAGCCATGTTAGCGTCAGCTTGTGCTAGAGTTGGTATTAATCATTAGTAAATAGACCCGCGTGTAGTAGGATGAAAAAAATCGTCAGAACCGCAGCAAAATTTGAAATTTGTGAGATCCTCTACATTCAACATGGTTCTTCATGCTTCAAACATAAAACCTATTTTTGGCATTTGTTAATTTTAGACGAAAACTTCTCAAAACGAACAAAATTAACCAGATTTAGCACATTAAACAACCAACAGTCTCAGTGAATATTCTCAAGAAAACGTTTTTTTTTTAACATTACCATTTGCGAACACCAGAAAAAACGAGTGATTGTGTGTAACTATTAAATAAAACTTTTTTATGTACCATGGAAACTTAAAAATGTTTCCACTCGCAGTCATTAAAAGAAAATGATTCATAAAAATGCCTTAATAACAATGTTATACTGAAACATTTAACGCAGTGTCAATCCTCAACGGCTACCACATCATCGCAGTCTGCGGTGGCCAGTGTGTCCATTTCGTCGCCTGCAACGTCTGCATCGGCATCGGCATCACCATCCACTTCAGCTTCTTCTCCGTTCGCACCAACCGAATCCACTTCGGCTTTCTTGAATTTGTTCTTTTCTGTGGAAAAAATTAAACTTAAATCCATTCTCTCCCCATTTGAGAGTATAATGAACATACCAAACTTTGATAGATCTGCTCCAAGCAGTCGCAGAATATGAACTGTTTCATTGCTATCTACATACGCCCGTAAGCTGGAGGTACCACGCCATCCAACTACGAAGAGGGTGAACTTCGGGTCTACGTACTTCAGAATACATGAGCCCACACCTAAACGGACAAAGAATCTTAAAATCATGTGATATGAGGTAGCTGGTGTAACTCACCTAGTTCTTTCGTCCTCTTCTGCGTTTCCTCGCAAAGCTCTGTAGTCGAAGGTGGTTTTGTGGGATCTGTACACTGCAGTAGCAATATCAGATCTTCCTTGCTCACTTCAATGCGACGACTGTCGCCGATGAACGCGTTCGATGTTTGCAGGCCTTCCTGGGCCAGGCGGTATGCATTGCTGGAATGTCGATTCTCACACCGAACAAAGGTCTTTACACCTGTGTTGATGATCTTAACCGATTCTTCATTGAGAACAACTAAGTCACGAATCGGCTCGGAGCAGTAGTATATGTTCTTCTTCTTCTCGGCGTGACACCTCGTCAGCAGACACCGTTTATCGAAAGTGTCATCCAAGTTGTAGAAACTTTTGATCTCGTTCCAAACGTCCTCATCTTCCTTGAAGAACACATACGGATCCTCCTTGTAGCCGTGTAGGCGGCGTCGCTTACGCTGCGGTCCCCATGGAGCAGATTTCGCTTCACCTGCTTCAGCTCCCTCGGCTGATTCCACCTTGGGTTGAGGTTCCTTCAGCGCCTCGACGTCATTCTTTTCGAACGGCAGCTTCTTCTTCTTTTCAATCACTGCAACGAAGAAGGCACCTGTCTCCTGCAGATGTGGCAATATTCGCATACTGCAAGAAAGGGTGTTATATAACCTCTAATGCAGCTCCAAATGGTGGCAACACTCACCACTTCTCCAGGCCAATCTTTTCGATTTCTCCAGGCGGCAAAGGGAACATATTTGGTCGAATCACTGTGTGGTACTTCTCCGGAACCTGGTCGAAACTCGTGAAAATCTCTAAGTCCTTCGACGACAGCACCCAGTCCGTCATTCCAGGATTGTGCTTCAAACCGGGCACTAAGTGGGAACCATCCACAATTTCCAGAGCTCCGTCTGAATCTTGGATGATTCGCTGCAAAACAGCCTCATTTTCGATGGGATTCATCGAACAGGTGGAATACACCAAGCGACCACCGACCTCCAGCATCTCTGCACCACGCCGTGTTATCCGGTACTGGATTCTAAAGTCAAAATTGAATTATTTGGTCCATCTTGGTGCAGCAAGTCCCAGACATACCCGTGCAAATTGTTTCCCTGTGCTGTGTTCCACTTCGTCCAGATGTCGGGATTCTTTCGCATTGTACCGTCGCCGGAGCAAGGAACATCGCACAGAATTTTATCGAACTTCAGAACCGACTTCGTTCCGTCTGGATTGGTTTGCTACAGATAAGATGAGTTTAAGAAAACTTTCTTTAATGCATCAGCAACCAATGAAACTTACCAACAAATTGGGAAAGTGACTGCTGTCATGGTTGGTGACCACAAAACACGGCGAATTTAATCTCTTTGCCTGATGTACCAACATGTAGCATCTGTTGTTGTCAACATCATTTGCAACGACAAACCCTGGCGGAATCTTGCTGTCCGATTCAGCATGGAGAGCCTCAATCAGCTGAGCTGTCTTCGAGCCCGGCGCCGCACACATATCCAGTACCTTATCTGTCGGTTTAACGTCCAGAACCAGAGGAGGAATCATCGAGACGGCCTCTTGTCGACTTATGCTCCCAGCGCTTGTTTCCACAATGAGGAAATTGTGCAATCTGAACAACGACTCCGACCGACGAATGTCCTTTCGCGTGAGATGCAACTGCCAAGCCAAACCAGCCGGATACCAAGGTAAACATTTCGGACGCTCTACCTTGTCCTTCGGTAGTTGATTCAACTCCGATACACCGTTCACATAGTCTTCAAACAGTTTCGTCTCAATCAGCTCCAACAATGCCTTCGCTTCGTCTTTGAATCCAGTCACACGGAACGTTGTCGGCAAGTTGTCTTTGATGGCCGCCAAAAACTTAGCCCATTCGGCTTCGTCTTTACAGATTTTTTGCACCTTCATGACAAGTTTTGATCAGAAAATGTGTGAAAATTGCTTTTAAAATGCCATGTTTACCTGATAATATTTGACGAAATCTTCATTTTCGCGGACAATCTCTTTGTAAGGCTCCGACCGCCGGTCCGGTTTGTCACCCTAAAAGACAAGAGGGATTCTGCTGAAATCTGTTGAATGTCTGCGGAAATACTTACATTTTGTCGCTTGTTACGTTTCCTTGCTGCAAAGGGGTTTTGTTTTTTACCGCGATCACGTCCCATTTTATTTATTTATAGGATTTTTGAGATTAAAACGAAACCAAACGCGTCCAGCAATGTTTTCCAAATAAAATGCTCTGCCTCGTTGGTACGGTTTGGTGAAATGTCAAACGACGTAAAGTAGGCACGTGGTATTGAAGTGAGCTTACGTTATTTTGCTTTTATGCGATCTTACCGCCATCTATATTAAGCATATGCTACTTTCACAACTCACTTTTTTATTATATATTCACTTTATTTGCAATTTAAATTATATTTCTGGTGATAAAAACAAACGATTACTGAACCCAATTGATTACCACATATATTATCTTGAAAAAATTAAAGCGGACAGATTGGTTCCACTGTAGTTCGATAATGTAGTGCAGTGCATTCTCAACTTGAGTGCCCGTCACTAGATGTCACCACTGAAGATGTGGGCAAACCACCATTTGACAGTCATAAGACATTTGTCAGCTGACCTACCAAAGAAATTTTCTTTCGCTGCAACGAAGTAGATTTACTCCTTGTTCGTAAAAGAAAATTCGTACAAAATTCCAGCTGCAATATGTCCGGAAAAGATAGGCTAGCTATTTTCCCATCCCGTGGGTAAGTTAAATTTCATATGAAACATCCCTCGCATTTCGAAAATTGCCCAAAACATAATCATTACCATGTCCCTGTAATTTCACTTTAATCATGATATACTTTTCTCCTTGTGCAGTGCTCAGATGTTGATGAAAGCTCGTCTGGCTGGTGCACAAAAAGGCCATGGATTGCTTAAGAAGAAGGCCGATGCACTGCAAATGCGTTTCCGTATGATTTTGGGAAAAATCATTGAAGTAAGACAATCGAACATGTAATCGAGACCCCGTGACTTATGATTGAACGTTTTTTTTCTCCATACAGACCAAGACACTCATGGGCGAGGTGATGAAGGAGGCAGCATTCTCACTAGCTGAAGCCAAATTCACAACTGGTGACTTCAACCAAGTTGTTCTCCAGAATGTGACAAAGGCCCAAATCAAGATTCGCACAAAGAAAGATAACGTTGCTGGTGTCACACTGCCAGTTTTCGAATCCTATCAGGATGGTGTCGATACATACGAATTGGCTGGTCTAGCTCGTGGTGGACAGCAGTTGGCTAGGCTAAAGAAGAACTACCAGAGTGCTGTGAAACTCTTGGTAGAATTGGCATCGCTCCAGACATCCTTTGTGACTCTTGACGAGGTCATCAAAATCACCAACAGAAGAGTGAACGCCATCGAACACGGTAAGACAGATCACTCAAGTGGGTTGTGCACTTTTCGATGATACCTTTCACCTTTCAGTCATCATTCCTCGCATTGAACGCACCCTGGCGTACATTATTTCCGAACTGGACGAGTTGGAACGTGAGGAATTCTACCGTCTGAAGAAGATCCAGGACAAGAAGCGCATTTCCCGTCAAAAGGCCGATGCCAGAAAAGCAGAGCTACTTCAGGCTGGTATCGATGTTCGTCACCAGGCCAACATCCTCGACGAAGGCGACGATGATGTTCTCTTCTAAACATGCTTCCCCTCCCCTCTCGTCGTTCCCCTCCGTTCAACTGGTGTGAAAAGACAAGTTAAATATACAAAATATTCTTCGTTACCATTGTAAATACGATAAACAACAACTCTAGCAGTATTTTACGTTCGACTCCTAAATGTTGCAGGATTGTACCCTTCTGTATTATCTGAAAGTTAGTCTCTGTATTTGTCTATTCCTGTTTTAATGGTTTTCTTTTTGATTGTTGATTTTTTTTTCGTTTTGCACGGATCTTTGCCGTGCATTATTTTCAGTTGAATATTTGTTTCGCAATCGTTCTTGTTTTGTTTTCATTGAGTTGATCAATAATTGAAAATAAAACTGTTTACCGATATTCCATAGCTGTTAGTTTAATGTTTACAACTACATATACATACATATAATGGAAAACAATAAATAAATGTTGTCTCAAAGATTCGTTCGAAATTCAACGAGAATATTTTTTTAATTCTTGCCCAAATATTTTATAGCTAAATGCTGTTTCTGAGAGATATGATCGGACTTGCTTTGCTGACGGTCTTGGACAAGCTGTTTCCAGTCATCAAGACCTAGACGTCTTGCATCGGCGAACTGGGTGTTGAAAGGTGGTTTGGTGACTTGGTGGAACCAGAAGACTCAGATTTCAAGACACTTTTAGGTGGATTATTTGTGTTTAAAGCGTTGACATGGCGTTTCATGCAGGCACAGACGAATGGCTTTAGCCTGTGTAATGACCCGTGGTCTATCTAAAATTATTTAAATTAAACACTTCACTCCAGAGTTCAATAATCGAATATTTATTTTCGCTCCTCCAATATTTATTGACACAATCTCCAACGTGTTTCTGCCTACTCTGTTACTCATAGACTCACTCAAAGCAAGTGTGTGTACCTGCAGCTGGCTAGTCATTCTCGGGAGGTACAGATCTCCACATCCCTCCCATGTTTTTAAGCTTCAGCTTCAACTTTGGACCGCTTGCTTCGCCTTGTGATGTTTCCTGAAGTTGTCGGAGATTAGTATTTGGGTCTTCGACAACCTCTGGGAGAGTTGTATCTTCGCCTGAAGAGCTAAAGGAATTCAGAATAGGTTTAGGAGTTAAAATTGGATCTGATCCCGGAGAAGTCGGTATTCTCTTGAGATGAGAAATGTTTCTCCTAAATACTTTGCCGTCTCCATTTCCTCGAACCACAACATCGCTCCCTTTCCGTTCAATTACTTATAACTCTTGTGGGTCAAAAGTCGGTGTTAGTTTATTCGGGAAGATGACATTTCGAAGGACCACTTTATCTCCCACCCCTATCTCAGAGACCTTGGTTCTTCGATCTCTGTCTGCTCTCTCTTTCCCCTTTTGCTTATTCATAATGTCCAGATCTCGTGCTTCAGAGTCTGAAATATCTTCGTTGATGTCATGGTATTTTGTCTCGGATAGTGCGATTAAACAACAGCTCTGACGGAGTCTTTCCAGTTGTCCAGTGCGGAGTAACGTTGTACATCAGAATGAACTTCTGGATCTCTTTTTTTGTAGTCGGTTCCTTTAGAATTTGCTATTTGTAGCCGCTTTAATATTGACCGATTCATATTTTCTACCTCGCCATTAGCTTGTGGCCAATAGGGTGGTGACGTCATAAGATGCACATTATTGTTTGCACAATACTGTTTAAACTCTTCACTCCAGAGTTCAATAATCGAATATTTATTTTCGCTCCTCCAATATTTATTGACACAATCTCCAACGTGTTTCTGCCTACTCTGTTACTCATAGACTCACTCAAAGCAAGTGTGTGTACCTGCAGCTGGCTAGTCATTCTCGGGAGGTACAGATCTCCACAGCCTGTCTTAACGAACTTTTACTCCTCCACATGGTGAAATTCGGAAGCCGAGCACTTTCGATTGACGATGGGGTACCCAAGCCCGTTCGACGTCGTTGGCAACAGCTAACAGAAAGAGTGATTTATTTCTTTTTACGGATGAAGGCGGAGCTAATCATCAGATTTACCAACCAACCAACATCCAGAACTACCTGGTGCACCCCCTTTTAGAGCTACTCTGACGTATTCGGAGCTCAGATCAAAAAGATCTCCTGCAAGGTCGGGCCGGGATCTTTCCAATTGCACAGACAGTGGAAGAAGATTGCAATTTTGTCAAGAAGCCATCAAAGAAATTGTCACTGACCCATGCCCATGGTTTGGCAACGAGTGCAGGAAGGCACATCAGCAAAGCTAGAAATCACAAAGCTACAGTGTAACAAACAAACGGCCTGCTCTTAAGCTCTAGGAACAGAAACGAAGGGAAGTGATCCGGCTTCTCAGGAAGAGAAGCATGAGAAGCGCGTGATCGGGGAGATAGAGGTGTTAAGGCTGCAGCGCCATACAAAGAAGAGCATTTGCTTGATGTGATGATACGTGTATATAACTACACTGCATGGACCCAAGACAGTAGAGTGAAATTTCAAGGCTTCGTAAGAATGTCCCATTAAACGAAAATCCATGCCGAAGTTCTTGAAACTAAAACACTTCAAAATTTGTTCTTTGATATATTTTTATTGCATCAATAAGTACAAAAATGTATACATAGGATAACTTAGGTCTATCGACATGGAATATATTATTTTAGATCTCTTGAATAACTTAATTACATATGTACGTATATTTAAATCTAATCTCAATTGCAAATACATCTTGAAGATGTGGCCCTTAAACGTCTACCCATCACCAGAAAGAGTTTGAAAGGAAAATACCCAATGCGTATTCATATCGAATAAAAAACCCAAATGCAAGAGTTGCTTAGAAAATTCCAGCACCATTGCTTACATTCTCACGTAAGTACATATCTGCCAGGTGATATAAGGAACACAAAGTTGCGTCATAGAAGCTTACACTAACACCACCATCAGTTGGGGAACAAAGTTCCGACACAAATGGGGGCACCTAAATTTACTCTTATTCACCTGAAAGAAGTTGAAATAGTCTGGTTATAGCACAGATTTCAAACATCTTTCACGTGAATCTCCAACGACGCTAAGGCCTTGTTTATGAGAGAAAAGATGCGATCAGTCTTGAGAAAGTTATCATTAAAGTATCGAGCTTGAGCCCAAAAATTCTATGTGTAGTCTTAAATCTAGAACTTTTAAGCTAATGTAGCTTTTTGGTTTGATGAGTATTGCAACAAATAAAGCGGTCTTAGTAGACCCGGCCATAAGGTAATGTTGCTGGATGATAGGGGATGAAGAGTTTACTTCCAAATCTCGCCGACTGAGCTGATTCACTGCTACAAAAGGGAGAAATGCATGTCAGTCTTGATAAATATTCAAATGGTTGAGATGTTCAGCTTACCTCGACGAGAACATACTCGTGGTGGAGTCTCGAGTGTTTCTCATTGCAGGGTTCCGCGTTCTGGACCGGATGAGACAGCAAATGGCCACAATGATGGCAATGAGGAAGATCAGTCCTAGGACACAGAATGATATCGCTAACTTGGAAATCGAAAGGCATAGTGTTCCCGGATCACTGGGTAGGCTTCGTACTCGTGGCGGAGACTCCTCAACTGAAAATGTACGGAATAGAGTTGTTAAGTTCAATTCAAGATTTCTTCATTCAAATGATGAATCGATTACTGCCTAGCATTGCTGAACATAATCACTTTGAAATTGTTTCACATCAGGTTTTTATAAATGCACTACCTGAAAATACACAGTTCACTATGAGAAAGTCTACCCACATCTTGGAAGAAAGGCTTCGCGATTCAGTAATAGGAACGACAAACAACACTCTGCGCATAATAGTTTATATTTATATACAGTGACTCTGTCACAGGAATAAAGCAAGGATGCCCACTCACAAGTGTCCCGGATGAAAATATAAGAGAAACCCCTACACAAACATAACGACATTCAAGCTAAATTAGACCATGATTAACAAATATCTAGAAAACTAAGGTCATGAAAATCAACACCTGCAACAGACGAAAAATTATTATCGAAGGAAGCCCCGTCTAAAATGTAGCTGTCTAGGTAGTATAAAACAAGAGACGGCGGCGCGGAAGCAAATGTTGATAGCAGACTTCATGAAATGGAAATCTACGACCTACATACATGATGGAGTTGCCAGATTTCCAGAAACTCAGAAAAAAATAGTTACTCACTGGGATAGGATGAGAAACACGGCAGTACGCGAGGCACTCAATGTTGAGCAGTCAATGTCGCCGTTATCACAACTACCGAGGAGTGCCTTAAACGTGACTCCAACATGTAGGCTACCACTTGGCATACCCGAGACGAGGTGGTTGAACCAAGTCAAAAAAAACTCGCCCCTTTGCGCCTGAGCTTACATTCTGGTGGGTTAGAGTCGACGGCATAACAATTCTCTATTATGACGCCAGTGAGGGGTCTATATTAGACCTGCTAAAATTGATCAGGTTAAGTGCTCGTTTTGGATCTAGCATAGGACAGGGTTTTTTTTATGAGGAATCCTGACCCAGTTGACAATCTATGATTTGCTCGAGCAACGAGTACAGAATGTCTACCCTTTCTAGCGAGTTCGCCAGCTTTGCAATTCCCGGGAATGTCAAAGTATCCTGGCACCCACATAAGTAGGATGCTAAAATACTTAGCTATCTCCTTAAGAGACGGGCGTCAATTACGAGAAGTCTTGTAGTTGAAGGTGGCTGTGCTCAGAGATATGATTGCTGCCTGACTGTCGGAACAGATGTCGATATCTACTCTTGATGCATTGTTTTTTCTTAGCCAGGATAGAGGTTCCATCTTCAATCCATCTGTGAAAATTCGCAGTAGACCCTCTAGAGTTTAATGTTCAAAGGGGATGCTGACTGAGAAATCATATTGTATATAGGTCTGATCTTCTGAGTATCAAAGAAAGTCCAAATCGAACTTCCTTCCGATTCAACCTTATCGCCGTATTAGCTGCTTTCTGTCTGTGGAGATCTGTACTGTACCTCCCGAGAACGACTAGCCAGCTGCAGGTACACACACTTGCTTTGAGTGAGTCTATGAGTAACAAAGTAGGCAGAAACACGTTGGAGATTGTGTCAATAAATATTTGAAGAGTTAAAATAAAGATTCTATAATTAAACTCCGGAGTGTGGTTTTTATTTAATTTAGATAGACCACGGCTCATTACAGGGAGTATGTTTCAAGCAGCGCGGGCGGCTAATGCATACGCACAACATTTTATACGTTTCGTAACAAAACATATACGTTTTTAATTGATTTCCAAAATATTTGCTAGGGAATGACATCATCATTCCCCGACCCAAGGGAAAAGTCCATACCAAGGCATTTTAACTACTTAATCCTCCGCGAAGAAATTACAGTCTGAGCTAACGACACGAATCTTAAGATTACATCCATTTAATCATGAGTCCACCAAACCTAGCAGACGCCAATCAAATTGCCTTTCGTGTCAGACAATGCATTTTAGTGATGTTTTGGTTCATTAAGACATATTGTCCAGGTATGACTTACAGAGAAAGACGACTGACATAAGTGATAAACAGGAATCTTAGCTAAACTAATGAAACCCCCTATAAAATAATCAATGACATTTTTTGCGGCTTCTGGAGCTTATCTTATCACACTTTGCATAACCGTCGTTCAACCTTATCAGTCGCATTTGATGTGTGGACTGAATTAATAAATTGAAAACACTTGACCCTTCTATTCGGACAAGAAAAACGGTTGAACCATCGTCAGTTCATAAATTCGGAGGTCACCAAAAGTATTACACAAGAATCTGCCATCTATGTATGTATGTACCTCCGTAGGGCAATAGTTAACCAAATGAACGCTTGTTCAAGCCCACCTGCTGGCTCGATTCATCTTTATCTTCTTCATTTTTTACACTTACCACTCATATTGTATCTCCTATCATATCTCAATCTATCAACTTCAATTTGCGGCGCTGTGACAGCCAATGAGTTGAAGACCTCAATTCGTGCCAAATGCTTGTCCGACGGCAACACCAGCTTTTCCCCACGCCTGCAATTCACCTGCAAAAGTACGCGGATCAATTAAATTGTTTTAACTGTTAATGAGGAGCACAAAAAGTAAGTTAAGGCAAACAAAAAAAAACGAAAGTTCGCTAATTTTCACGCCTCGGTACGTTTGAATCTTGCAAACTGCACATCATCCACGAGCCTTATGATCGCGTGAGTGTGCGCAATGTGCGCGTAACAATCTTTTGTTCAGTGTACAACGTGCCGCTCACATAATTAATTAAAAACATCCGTACTCTGAGCATGCGCAACTGACCAGCGGGTGGTGCCGGGCCATAAAAACCGTGAACAATTGCCAATAGGACAGGCTCTTGCACAATCTGTCAATATTACATTAGTCATCTGTCAGATATGTACATGCCCGTGAGCATTTAGAGTTTGAATTAAATTTGCTTACACACTAGTTTGTTATTTGTATAGCAGTTCACTCACGTGTGGACACTTTCCTTTGCACAGTTGAACGCCACAACTGACATGCAATCGTTCCCGGTCTGGGAACTTGAAAGCAGGAAAAGTGGCAGTAAATAGTTTCTCAACGAAGTCATCTTCGTGTGGTTTCGACCATCCTTCTTCGACGGGACTGAATCGAGTGTGTAGTGCTGGCATAACCTGAAATGGAAAATATAAAACATTGATTAAGGTTCAGTTTCTGGTGACTGAGTTTGAGGAGATAGATGTGGGAGGAAAAGGTTATGCTGTTGCTTTAAAGTTGGTTTGGTGCTAAGGTTAGTAGATATCAAACTGGTAAAAGACTCAGTCAATATAGAAGGCACCGAAGATCAGCAATGACATGTCATGAACATTCCAATTAGAAGCAGCAGAAGAAGTTGTCGAACTCTTTTGTCTGCAATGATAATATGTACGTGCTATGATGTTCCAAGTAAGTAAGGAACCTTCGCACAGATTCCCATCACTAATCGAAAGGTGTACTCAAACTCCCATACGTCATTAAACAGCTCATTTGCTTAGAACATCCGGACTAATTGTAACCAAATGCAATTAGGTTCAACATTGCCAGATAACACGCTAATGACTTCGTGGGCACATCCATGAACTTACATCAAATGCCAAGCGGTTGTGTCTGCGTTCATCTGCATATGAAAACAACACGTATTTCAATCATGAATCGGTTAAGTTGACTGAACTTTCTTGGCGCGTTTGGCGGTGTGTAATGCAATTAAACCGTGCTATGATTTAATAGCCATAACTTTAATTACATAGCCAAGTGAATTTCATATTAAATAATCAGAGCAGCATATCTTAGTGAATGGATGAGTTCAGTTCGTTTTCACTGAAACGAGAAGATTCACACGAGCCCCCAAAGGCTGCCTCACGGTTTAGACGCAAACAATTGAATTATGAATTACAACGCCTGTCTGTGTGGTTGTCGGCTGACTCTGCCGTCTGTATAGGTGATGTGTAATTGCGGTCATAACCGAGTTAATTTTCTTAATCTCAATCAATGTGAGCAGACACATCTTCATTTAATTTCAATTCCTTTGCCTACTGCTATTCCGCTTTCCATTATTTTTATTGTTTTAACTTTTGTACCGTATATCTGATTATGCTGATTGCCACCTCTTTGGATATTGTTTGGGGAAAGGTGGCTGATCTTGGCGAGTGTTGCACGATGGCTCTGATGTAACCCGAACGTGGATTCCGTGAGATAAGGTCAACTTTGAAATTGAAACCTCTTAATCAAGGCTAATAAATGCGCTGGTGATGGTGCATGATGGGTTCCGTCTTAATGATGCTTCTGAAATCCCGCGTAAATTATCAATTATATGTTTTTTTGATTTTTAAAAATAATTATTCAAGAGTTGATTTATATTTTTTGAATTAAATTGTAGAAGCAAAAGAAAAATGACTTGATCTATGCAAAAGCGTAGCTTTAAATAAAAAAAGCGTTGCCTTAAATAAAGTTTGACCGTTTGGATTTACGGTTTACGGCAAACCTTTTATCAATCTATGCATATTTTGCCTTCCTTCTCTGTAGAAATCACCGTAATAGAAGTCGCTGTCAACCGCAAATTCATGCGCCGCACGTGGTCTATTCAGGGACCCCACATTCCACGTGCAGAGCTGAAAATCATCATTGTCCTTTAATCGTTTGCTGGGGTCGTAAACTGTGAATCCGTCCATATCCGACGCATGTCGTAGGCTTATAAACACGGTTATTTGAGGGATTGAGAGAGTTAAACTCACGCACAACCTTCAACTGGTAGGACAGGCCCATTTTTTGACCGTCGGGCAGAGGGGCATCGCTGCATACATTAGTTCACCTCACAACGGTTGTAGTGATGGCTATCCAGGGATGCCACGAGAAGGCTGTAAGTCAACTTGACTTAGGCTCAGGCAGGGATCGCACTGGCATCTTTCCAGGTTGGGTGCAATCAGCAACTTTGCAATGTGTACATAAGCCCATGTCCATTATCTTTTGGATTTTATTTACGCTTTAAGGCGACTTCTCCTGCAAGTTAAGGGCGATTACGATAACTTTGACGCCAAAAATTGTTAAGGGGTCAAAGATAGATCGCCCTCCCATAGCAAAATGCTTGTCCTCTACAAAAACTGTTCTCAATTTTAGGCGCCAAAATTATCTTACTTTGCACAGAATTGCTCTTTAAATATTTATAAAATTTTTGGCTACTTTTACAGCCATACAAAAACATCAACAACATTTATTTGCATTTGTGAGATTTACTTTTCAGTTTACAAGCAATGCACTATGTGAAAGTTGGCTAGAGTCTTGTAATGCTTTTAGACAATGTTATTTCAACATCCTCGATAGTATAGTGGTCAGTATCCCCGCCTGTCACGCGGGAGACCGGGGTTCAATTCCCCGTCGGGGAGATGTGTTCACATTTTTTTTTCTTCTGCGGCAACTTTGTCTCGTATTAATTTCTTATATTTTCAATGCCGTAATGCATATCTTCAAAAGAGACTCAATTTTATATTGTAGAAATGTAGGAACAGTTATTATACTCCAATCGTGTTTATGATTGTCATTTAATAAAATGTCACCCGGTGCATATGAGCGTTATTCTGATGCACTGTCTCGCAGCGGCACTGCATTTGCGTCCTACTCACAAATAAATTGAGTCGTGCACAGGTATTTGCTGTCATTTAAGTAGTCAAACGACGTCATTTAACGATAATAGTCATTATACCTATGTAAAATATATTTCTTGCTCAACTTAACCCTTCAATGCCCAAGTTTTTTGGGAAAAAAGAAGTGATGATGTAGACTCACATGGGTATTTCTGGTAATTTCAGATAGTGCGCCCAAATGGGCACTCTGGGCATTACCGGAAAAATAATTCATAAGGTTTATTTTTTATATGGAAAAAATTGTTTGTTGTATGGAAATGACATTGATTTGTCCCCGTTTGGCTGCGATTTACCAGGTTTTGATGCCAAAGGGCTGTTTGATTTCTTAAGACATATGGTCAACTTCAAGACGATTTTAGTAGTTTCTTAGTTTGTACCGTCCAATCGAAGTGGCGTGGATCTACATCCAAGCGTTAATAATGGCCATATCGCATAGAAAATTGTGTCAATCGCGTGAATTGATGTGGATGCGAAATCGACAAAAGCACGCGTTCATCAGATGGAAGCCGCCCATACATTTACTTTATTAGTAAATGTGTTAGGACACTCAACTGATCCCATCAATTTCGACTATTTTTTGAAACGCTCAACAACTTGTCGCTGCTGTTTCATCTGTAGATAAATATACCTTGATCCCGTCTGTCGTGGGAACTATATCAATATAATTTTGTTGTAGTTTTTTTGCTACTGTGGAAATATCGATGTCGTAGTATGAAGCCACAAATTCAATGCTTTCATCGCGATTATCGAATTTTGCACATTGGAACGGAAAAATATGTCGTGCCCCACAATTCGATAATACATTTAAAATTACAAGTTGATACAAGTGCCCCAAATATGATCGGGATTGTTGATAGAAGAAATATTAAATGAACGCAGTGTGACACAACGATCAGGTGGTCCTTAAAAGTGCTAAAGCGCCATTTGAATTTAACCTGCAAGATTGTACGATCATACAAATTTGCATCAGATCGATTTTTATACTCTACGAATCCTGCCTCAACTAATTTCCTTGCCAATTGTCTCAAACTGCTAATCTCAGACTTAGCTTTTATTAGACTTAATAGTACCAAACTTTCGCGTCTTGCATAAACAGATTCAAAAGAATATTTGCTGCTTTCACTATTCATTTCTGATTTGTTTCGCAGAAAACGAAACATATTACTTCCGCCCACGAAGATTGCCTCTCATTCATCTTTTGACCTCATTGCAAGCCAGCATTTCCTTCCAACTCCACTTATTTACCTTCCATTCGAGTTGCAGTAGGTCGCATTTCAATCTGAACCTCTTCTCAACCGTTTAGCACAAACCGGGGGGGAGCGTCTGACTCTGTATGTAATCCAATTTCCCCGCAGCACCTCCGAGACGTCACCAACGAGGTCGAAAGATCTCCCTCTTTAGCGGCTAGATATGCTGCTCTCTGCCCCGTAATGTCATTATCCATAACAGTTACCCTCCTTTACTAATTGCTTCTGATGGTCTGCACAACAGTTACTGATTCTAAAACAAATTGTTTTTGCTCATTTTCTTGTATCTGTCAGTTCTAGCATGGGGCTGGGCTGCTGTTTCTTATTCTCACTTTTATTTTTTCCGTTTCAGTTTTTTTTCTTACGTTCAGGTCATCGTTTATAAGTTTATTTATTATTCGGGGCGACATTAATTATTCTACACGGCGCGACGGTGTTGTGGCGGAAAGCCGGTACATGTTGTATCTTAGGCTTCAGTAAGTTTGGAGGTCATCGCGATTGGCAAAGAGTGAAACGCACGATGCTTGTGAATATTTATTTCAAATTTTAGAAAACGAATTTAACTTGTGCTGCTAGAGAATACTAAGTGGAAGCGAAATTCTGCGAGAAAATTTGTGTGCGCGTTAAAATATGTCAGATTAATGGCTGAGGAGGATGAATGGTGGGAGAGACGGCTGAGAATGTGGGTCACACGGTGATTCTAAGGCGTATTACTGTTGGAAGAAATGTTTATAAGACCGGATGAGATACCAAGTAACTGGTTGCAAGCAATGCGAAAAGAATAGAAATGGAAATGATATCATAAAATTCTAGATGTGGTGGAAAGACTGAAAAAATTTCGAGGGAGGGTCTTTGGTTGGGTTAGGTAGTAGTGGCTGACTGCTGCAGCGCAGTAACACTTAGGCCAGAGTAGGTACATTGTGATACCACGCGGATTAACTTCTCCTAACGCTGGAACCAGTTGGTGCTGCTGATGAACCGATTTATACGGCCAATGCCAATGAAGTAGTAGGCTTCTAGGTGCAGGAACCTACGACTGGCAAGAGCACTGCAGGAGCAGAGAAGGTGATGAGTATTTTCTTCCTCCCCTTCATCCTTGCAGCTTCTGCAAAAATCATTATATGGAGCACCCATCCTGCGAGCATGAGTGCCAATTACATTGTGCCCGGTTCCGGTTATGACTCCAATGAGGGTCCTTAATGAGGGCTTTGCTGAGTCCAAGTAGACTGAGTGACCGTTTTAGGCAAAGTGATGGCCAGATTTCTTTTGCTTTAAGGCAGGTGGTGCCTTCTAGCCATTTGTCATTAGTGGTTTTAGTTGTGTAGATCTTAAGAAGATGGTAAGCTGTAGCGATCGGCATGGAAGGCGGTACCCTTGGGTCTTATGCAGTGCAAAACAATTTAATATTGTCAACGGAATTCTCTGTGAAGATGTCAAGTTCTGCAAATTTTTCCTAACCAACACTTTGGATGTAAATGGCGGTATAATCGAATGGTTATGGGCAATTACTTGTCACTTGTCACTTGTCACTATATGTTGGATTAACTACCAACAACTCCTTTGTCTAATTCGAGTTAATAATTGGACTCTTCAACAAAAACCAACGCTACATTTAGTCTCTTTATCTCACAAGAAACAAATGTCTCTTAAATAATCTTCCCTTCCACGGTTCAACACGCAAGATACGTCTTCACAGTCGATAAAATTAGAAATCCCGACGGTTACCATTGAATCTTCGATAAATTGCCGCCAATTCATCATGTTGCGGATCTCTATCTTCACGAGCGCCAGCAATGCATTGTTTTCAAGACAAGCCGTCTAACTCCCGGCGGTAGCGCTTCCGCAAACCCATTATAATTCCAACACTTTCTTCGGTGGTATGTGTGGCTCAGATTCACGTTATGTATTTAATTTTGAATACTTCCTTCAAATGCAGCATGTTTGCAAACACACATGTGTGTATCTACCTATATGCGGTTGTTTGTTCAAGTGCAATGCCACTGGTAAAATGCTTTCAATGTTTTCGTATTCACAGGCAGATTGAATGCAAAGGAAGAGTTATGATTTGCGTGTGGCTGTTTTGTTATCGTGAATTGATTTTTTTCCCCTGGATTTTGTAAAGCATCGACGTATGATCTATACAAGTTTAGAGGAGAAAATGAAATAAATCAGTCGAAGGAACGTGAAGATAAGATGGATATGATGGGGCATGATTTCCTTCACATGGTTAAGTAAAGAAAGAGCACATTTGGTGAGAGTAGGCATTTTTGGTATAGGTTGTGCACTTTAAAACTAGGAAGATATTATTTTTATTTATTCCACACAGCTTCTTTGTAATTAGGAACTGGATTCTCTATGTCGTATACAATATCTAATACGGTTCCTGATTCCACTGCGGTTTAATATTCAAAACCATTTCCACTCCACAGGACTGTCTATACACACTAGGCGTCTTCACAATTCAATTTGCAATAAGCTCATTCATATGACAAGTAATTGTCAATGGCGGTGACATGTGCTGGTGGTCGCCCGAGTCGGAGGGGTACAACCGCACAGGAAGATGTTCAGATTTCGAATGTGCCAGGTGAAAGATATTTTTCTCTCGAGACGCAGACAATGTATGTATGCGTAGGCTAATAGGAAATAGAGACAAACAGACAAAAATCATCTCCTATCGAAATTTGATCATTTGAACGCACCAAATTATGAAACGAGTACTAAAAGAAATAGGCTATGTATAGTGAATCCGAATGAATTTGAACATTTGTAAGCTCTAAATGATGTTCAACAAATTAATTGTTTCCATTTATTTGATTTATCAAGACAACCAATTTAATTTAAATAAAAACGCACAAGTAACTTATATTGTTACTTTTTCCACCAATTTTCAACAATCCTCGATAGTATAGTGGTCAGTATCCCCGCCTGTCACGCGGGAGACCGGGGTTCAATTCCCCGTCGGGGAGAACGTGGATTTTTTTTCTTTTTTTATTAATTTTATTAATAATATACATATATACATTTGGTGTGCTAGATACAGAAATGCCGTGGCGAGAAAGAATGATGCCAATCCGAGTTGCCGTAAACAAAAGCTAACTGCTGCCAAATAGTGCCATTTTAGGAGTATGTGTGCCACAAACGGAAAATATATCAATATATACGTTTTTGAGTATTTAATCAACTTTATAAATTGAAAATAATTACAAAATCTAATACAATGTAATACAGCTAAGCTTCAGTTGCACATATACATCGAAATTCAAAGATAGTTCAATTTTTTGGGATTTAAGGCCCATTCATATGAGCGGCGAACTGCGAACGCGAACGTTCGGAAACAACACTTTTCCAACAAATATAAACAAAAAGTTAAACTTTTTGGTATGCAACAAAACTGTAACTGAATTATCGAGTTAGTTTAAGTACCCTAATTAAAGATTTGAAAGTTTTTCTCTACGAATCAATCATTCTCTCCGTGAACTGTTAAACTGAATTCGTGATACACAAACGCGCAAACGCAATCCACAACCTCCACGACCAAAAAATTCGCAGTGAACTGTCAGTTTGCACTAGCGATGGGCGATTGCGAATGAAATTCACAATCGAATAAATTGACAATTGTTAGAATTTGAATTCGATTGTCGATTTATTCGGTCTCATCAGAAAACAATCGAATAACAATCGAATCGAATCGATTATTCTCAGTACCTACTACACCCAAGAGAATGCCGGGTACTAATATCCCATTGTAGAAATGTATGTATTCCTCGATTTATTCATATGTTGGTGTCAGTGTAAAAAATCAGCATAAGGTTGCGTCTCCAATAAGAAACTACCTCCCATAATAGGAACATTGGGAATGGAAATACAGTCAAACCTCTGTAATTGTAACATCCTTAAATCGAATTTTCTATAATACAAACCAAATTTCTGAAAAATATTGGTGCCCGTGGCTATATGAATTTTGGAGGTTCGACTGTATTTTCCATCCTTCTCACCCAATTAGTGAGAGGATTGTACTCTCACTCTCATAAATGTAAAGTTTAAATTGTAGTAGTGAAACGAAATGAAAAAGAGATTGGAAATTGCGAGAATCGGCGCATACACACAATTTAGTGATCTCTCTCTGACTTGAAGAATCGGCGGATACACACAATTTAGTGATCTCTCTCTGACTTGAAGAATCGGCGAATACACACATTCGTTGGCGATTGGATTGCTAGAACAATCGAATTATTCGCTAGTTTGTACCCGTAGTTCTCTGCGAATGAGAAAACTCCATTAGAATGAGTTGTTAGACTTTGCGAAGTTCGCAATTCGTGGCTACCTCTTATGAATGGGCCTTTAGAGAAAGCTGAATATGTACATATGCATATGAATTTAAACTAGGGATAAATTCACGAGCAATATCTATTGCCTCTATCCGGAGCCCTCAAATAGATCGGGGAAAACCTATAAACCCCTACGGTTTGAAAGACACCGTTTTAACATGAACACGTATTTAAATTAACAGCCTGACACTGTCGCGTGAATGGTCACATGAATATGCGAATGACTAGAGTTTCGTATTAATGTACAACGGTATACAGTCGAATTGCAGAAAATAATTTCGCTTTCAAAAGCAATATGGTAATGCAATTTGTTTTCATTTCGATTTCAATATTTCCCAAGTCCATAATTTATGTTCAGAAGTCGAAGCATAGTCTCAGTTAACATAAGAGAATAGATGCAGAATAGAGAATGAGTTAGACTTATCTATTTCTTGCTTGATCAAGAACATTCTTGAGTTAATTAGTACCATTTAATCGTGATGATTAATTTTGTGGGCTTCCACTAAATGTTTTACGGAGTGTGGTTGACAACAGACAAAAGCACGTCACCCTGTTAACTAGAATCAGTTTCATTTTTTTTTCCTACCTGTTCATCTATTGGGCATCCTCTTTCGTCCAGTAACTGCTGGGTTGATTCTCCTAGGCCATCTAACGCTGCACAGTCCACAACTCGAACACCCATGGTGCCAGGCACAACAGCACGTACAGTGAGTGTGGTGGGCTGTCCCACTTCTACCGCTCCAGATCCATCTGGGCCACCAAGCTCAAGCCAAATTCGAACTCGTGGTGTTGGAGTGGAACTATCATCAATAGTTCGCATACGGCCATTTCTGTAAAGTATGTATTGGAAATGAAAACACGTATTTCAACAGATGCCGAAATAGCTCAGTTGGGAGAGCGTTAGACTGAAGATCTAAAGGTCCCCGGTTCAATCCCGGGTTTCGGCAATCTTTTTTTTTTTTTGTTTTCATTTTCTTTTCAACTCACCGTGTGCTTTTTGTCGTTCCATTCGTTACACTCATACCCACCGCGTTGGGCGGCAAAAGACACTTAACTCGCTTCAGAATATCTGAACTCTGACGCAATTTCTCATCAATCTGTATCATCACCTTAACCGACAATTCTAGGCTGCCATCAGCTTTTGGCTCAGTGCGCACACCACAGCCCGAAGTGGGCAACTTGAGGGTCGCATTCGTTTGCTGCGTGCCTCTTGTGCGGCATTCAAACGGGAAATCTTTCGCGTACAACAGACCACGAAAATTCTTACTCAAGTCGATACGCATCTCGAACATGTCCCGCGTGCAATTTGTCTTAACGGATACGATTTTATTCTTTGGATTCTTAAACGACGACGAGGACTTCGAGGCATCGTTCCCTGTGGGCGGTGCATCAACACCTGATCCCGTGGTTGTTGTTGCATCAAAATCGGTAGCCGACCGTTTCATCTGTTGATAGGGTGCCGCGATAAGGTGGCTCGATGTAAGCAGCGTGGCCTCTGAGGATGAGACTAATGGCGTCAACGGAGGTGCTGATGATGTTGTAGCTGTCGGTCTTAATGCCCAGCCAATGGAACAGAAGAACTGCTGATGGATTAATAAGATAATAGCCAATTTGTGGATAAACATTTTCTCCTTCTTCGTATTCTCTCTCAATGTTGCTTCAATTTACTTCGTGTTGCTGCTGCTGTTGCCGTTGATCGTCTGTCGTGGTGGTGTTCTTTGTTGCACATCTGCTATGATAATGAACGCAAAAAATAAATAATTGTTGTTGTTGGGAAACTAGGTAAGTTCAAGTAAATACAACGAAAAATTCCGCAGACGAAGAAGGGAAAAAACAACAATCTGAAGGTTACTAGAGGTGTTAGAAACGGTACTGTACATTGGTTAAGTAATTATTGTATAATGTAACGGTTCCTTCTGGGTGGCAGACGCATGTGAATGGTTGTGTATGGAAAACTGATCGTAGGGTGAGGATGACCGATTAAGCTAAAAACTTTTGAAAGAAAAAAAGCGAACGGAATGCCCTCACAAGTCTAAAAAATGTGAGTACGTTATATATGGAACATGATGATCGATTGTCATTACAAACACAAATTTTCATAGCATATTGCCTTTTTTCTTCTTTGATTGGCCCAGGTCCACCCCGGACTGTAGACTGCCTTTTTTAGTATCAAACTTATAGCCAACGAATGGTCGTGTCGAGAGAAAAGTCCTTCCGATTATATTTTGTCCCGTATGTATTGATGGTCCTTAGAGCAGGTCAGAATAGCTCGAGTCTCGTTTCAGATGGCTAGGTCATGTAAGGTGAATGAACAGCAACGTTCGGCAAGGAAAGTCATCGGCTTCAACTCTACCGGGACAACGCAGTAAAGGAAGAACACACATCATGTGGCCCGCGCAGTTGGAAAGGGACCTCAATCAGTTGAACGTGCCTGGGTAGAATAAGAAATTAGCACAAGACCGTTCTAAATGGAGAGGCATGTTGGCTGTGGACCTGGTCCACCCCGGACTGTAGCGCCAGCCAAAAGAGAAGAAGAAAGAGTCAACAACAGTGTGACTTCGGGGTTCAACCACGTAAAAAAATATAGAAGCGCTTTTGTCAATGTATTGTTTGTTATTACAAGTGGAGTGATTATTGCGATTTTGTGATTAAGTCTTCTATTAAGGATTTACCTCGAAATCCAGAGCTTAGGGACCAGCTCCATCCTATCGTACAGATACATACCATTTTGAAATTAACAAATCGGTGGTGAGTGTGAATTAAAATCGAGATTGTGTGCAATATCTAGCATGGCAGCGGTGTATACCCCATCGCTGTTTAGCAATCTGTAGAAGGGAATCCCTGTTATTTTTAGTGCTGACTATAAAGGTACAACCTGTTTCTTATTCAGAAGGTCCAACAACTTTTAGCTTTCAAATAATAATATTTTATTACTAAAATTTAGTTTTTTAGCAAAATTATCTGCCGTAATGAAGCTCCTCTCATCCTCACATGGTACATGAAGCAACACTTCATCGTTCATCTTCAGATGCAATTGCATGGACTGCACTTGGATCCTCGATATGTACCTTCAACAAGACGGCACAAGTCAGACACAGGGTGGAACAGTCGAATTGACAGAAAACTAAATTCGATGAACGAGTTATGTTAAGTAATACGGGTGATTTTACTCGTTACTTATTATCATTGGCTTTGTTTGACCTTGTTTGATTATTATTGTTAGTAGACAGATGTGCCACCGATATTGATCAATAGAGACGAAAACTGTAAGAACGTTTATATATACAGTAAACGCACCCTAGATTGAATTTCTTTATAACTCGAATTTTTGTTTGTTACACTTTGGCATTAACCTCATTTTTTGATACAAAAAACCATGCTCTAACTTGAACCAATTTGTATATCCCGCGAAAATTCAACTTAGGGATAAGCCACTGTATAAATAAACGTATTGTGTAAAATATTAAACTGTACAAATAACATCAGTACCGAGATCAAGCGTAGGATAACTCTTGCCAACCGCTGTTTCTTCGGGCTCAAGAGGCAATTGAGTAATAGATCCCTCTCTCGAAGAACCAAGTTGACTCTATATGAGACCCTGATCATCCCAGTCCTGCTATACGGCGCGGAGGCATGGACAATCTCGAAAGCGGATAAGGAAGTCCTTGGGCTATTTGAGAGAAAAGTTCTACGCACGATCTTTGGTCCTGTTTGTGTTGACGGGTTCTGGAGGAGAAGATTCAATCACGAACTGTACGGGCTGTACAGCGACATGAGCCTAGTTAGCGTCTACAGATCCAACGCCTACAGTGGCTAAGTCATGTAGAACGTATGGACACCACAGCTCCGGCCCGAAGAATCTTCGAATCCGAACCTGTCAACAGAGGACGCACCCAAGTGGAGAAGGAGCTCAAACAACTTGGTGTACGAAACTGAAGACAGCTAGCCAGCTAGTTGGAGAGGCATGTTGGTTGAAGCCCAGGTCCACCCCGGACTGTAGCGCCACACAAAGAAGAAGAAGAAGTAAAATATTTTGTTGTCCGTCGCATGCGAAACAAGTAGCTGTACATTTCATCTCCAGACTTTTTTGTTGCACTACGTTAAATCATTTATCTTTGCCAACAATCTGGTGTTGTTAAAGGAGCTCAGAGTCATTACTGAACGAAATATAGCGTCTGTTTTCATAGGAATGTGTGGCCGAGTCATCGATTACATGGTGATTTCAACTACTGCAAACTGCTGTGCCCGCGGCGGACATGTGAACGACATCGAATTTCGAACGTATGTGTTTTGATCCAACTCGTCTCCCTTTTGATCTTATTATGCTCATTTCTCTATCTCCAATCCACAGACAAACAGTTTCGCGTTGACGCAAGCTGATACCAGATTTTTCGTATCCGGATATTTTATACAATCATCTGGAATCACCTCTCACATCGGAAATTATACAATTATTGCTTAAAATATTCAAACGATAACACTCTGCAGTCACTTATGATGCACCAACTTTTGGAAGTCTACAACAATCAGTAGCTGGTTACCTAAATGCTCTCATAATCATACCATCGCTTCACCATTGTATCCAATTTCGAGTGTCTCAGATCAGATTCCATTTCAAGATAATTCCCGGAGAGACACCTGCCAATTAACAATTTCATTGTCAAATGAAAGTGAACACTCCTCACCATTCGAAACAGAAAATATTCCCAAGCACAAATCACGCCTTACAGACGGTGAATCTTTAAATTTAAAATGTTAATTTCTCCCCATTTGAGATGTAAACACTGTCTTCATCAGCTTTTGACCTAAAAAGTGATCACTAATCGAATATTCGGGCGAAATTATGCAGTGATACTCTTCATGGTCCATTGTGCTGGAGTTTCTTGCGAGCTTCGTTCGACGCATAACTCAGGTATCGATAGTGGTCCATGTGTAGTTGAGCTCCACACCGAATGAACTGATTGCGTTGTGGCCCTTGTAAAGTATTTGCATATTTCATTTTCAAACGGTCTAAGCGACAATTACTAACCTCTGAATTCAGAGACTTTTGTTTGAAGTGATTCATGGAGAAGTTCGCTCGACGATTATGAAAATATTCAAATTTTAAGCCGGCTTTCCGATATCTAACCACAGGTAATCGATTTATTTCTCTTGATTTTCGATTTCCTAGTGATTTCAAAAAATCTTCCTTGATTATCAACGGTGCCGAGCTCTAATAGGTGTGCTCGATTAACGCAAGTTAATAACGCACAATTTAAGCGATTAATCAGAGTATCACCTTTTGAATTAATATCCATTTATTATACTCGCAACTTTCTATTCAGTGGTTGACTTTTTCGAATTTCCATTGTCTTGAATATTGCACATTGCAACCATTTTTTGGTGATGACGTGATCGTGAGCTCGAGAATTTCTGGACCCCATTGCTGAGGCGTTAGTTCACCAACTTTCATCGATAAGAAGTCTTCAGACATTTGCTTTAAGGTCACCTCTCGTCACCCTAGACAAGCATAAAAACCGCGGTAAGTGCTAATGAATTATTACTTTAACCCGAATTTTGTGTAGATCGCTAGTCTTAGGTGCGGAATAGATTTGCATATTAAGCGAAAGTTTTAGCAACTTTCTGCATAGCAAGAAGTCATTCCTAAGCAAAGCATATCCGATGTTTTTGGCACACAAACATGAATGAGTAAATATTTTATTTCAAAAGGAAATGGGTCTTGGCGAAGGTTAATTATTTTTGGGATATTTTTTAGCATCCAATTTTTCTTATTTGAATGCGCATCTAGTTTAAATCAAGAGTATACTATGTATCATTTGCATCCACTTCTTTTGGCAGCCACTCGTTCTTTTACTACTTAAAACACATTTACGAACCTAGGAAATGATGGATTTCTCGATGAAATGCAATCCTGATGTGAAGGACATCCCAAGGAGACACATCATAGGTACATTGTCCGAAACAAGTCGAGGTACGATGCTAAAAAATAGGTCAAAGGAGCCAAACCCTCTCCGAAAAGTTACTGATGGATATCCAGATATCCACCCCGTCTGCATCTCCACTAGAGCGAATAAACAACTAATTTCATTTGCCGGAAATAGCTAATGCACGTTAATAAATATTCGAGTACCCTTTCTTGCACACAAATTCCATAATTTGAGGTATTGGCCTTAACCATCCATCTGTGCTGCCCGCAAACTGAAGGAAAAACCAACAATTCCATGTCACACGGGGTGTACCATTGACATCCCTCACCCAATGGCAGCAATGATTGATTGTCAAAAAGAGTGATTAAAATAAAAATGAAAGTAAACTGACGGCCTAATATCTTCGGACACAGGTTGCCACACACTTATGCTAATCCAGCGAACGACAACTCCCCACAAGCACCAAATGAGGTTATCTGGTCAACACTCTGAACGCGGCCCAGCCGAGACAAGTTTATTCAACCTGATGCTCGTCGATGGCGATGGAGCAGTGACGGCATCATCGCGCATCTCCGTTCAACGTTGCATCACAACAGACGTGTCTCTTGGACCGGAGACGTGGATTGGTAATGAATTTATCTAACGACGCACCGTTCCAGAGAGACGGGCTATTTTTGTTTGTTCACTTGAAAAATATTTCCCTTTCTTAGATAAGCGAGGCGACATCGGCAAACGGATGCCTACCGAGATGGGAGCGTCCAGTGCTTTGAATAAACAATGATCGAACGGTAAACATACGAGTGGAAATGTGAAATATTTGCTAAATAAATATTTAAGACCTCGGGTCTGTTGGGTGCTAGGGAAATCTGTTTTTTTTTTTTTTTTTGTGCGAAAAGTAGCGCCTAGTTGAGAGGCTTCAGTCAATTATTTCCATAAGGGGTGGAATAATTCTGGTCAATGAACGTCAGGGACAGACGTGAACTATTGAAACAGGGTGATTAGTGGTGCGTTTGAAACACGGCTGAGTGAATAAATCAATGTAATGAAGGTTAACATAACACTTCAAGGCGTGCAAGTCAACTTGACTTCGTGACCGCTTGTGGGTTTTTCGATGAGTGAAGAAGAATAGAAAACTGATTTCCTTTCAGCTGGGGAACGTGATGTTATGATAACTTTGCTGCTTGAATGCTCCGACTGACGATTAAGAATGTGTCTATGATGAAAATGGATTCAAGAATGGACTCTGATGCCAGACATTAGAGCGGCAAACTGTTTGGATGGTATTCGGAAATAGACTTTTACGTAGTTTAAAAAAGTCCAAAAATTGGGCTGGTGAATGAAATCCTTGAAACCACTGTTCCGCCATTCGATTTGCTTTTGCATTTCTCTGTGAACGAAGTGTAACAACTTTCTTTGTTTTTTCTTTGAGCTTAGATAAATTAAATAAAAAACCCCAATATTCAATTTATGATCTTAAATGTAGAAAAAATGTATTGTTTGCAGCGGTTTCTATCGCCAGTAATCTGTTCCATTCGATGAATGTACGATGTCCCTGTCCACTATCAGGCAGAATGTTCCAGGGTAGTAGAAAAGAATTTCGTCCATCAGTCGTAGATGAAATCAACACATATATTAGGTTAGGTTATTCGGCTGCCAGCGAAACCGACAGCACACTTAGACCATATTGGTCAATTATGATACCCATAGTTAGACTACTACCACTGACGAGATGAACGATTTTTTCAAAGTCGATACAAAATTAGAACAAAATGAACTATATGCAAATAGGATATACACCATCGACGTATTGGTTCTCATGTAACCAGTACGATCCTTGACAAAAAGGTGATAAGAAAACAATAAATGATTCGTATAATAAAACAAGACAAAACAAACAGTCTATCGTTATACAGGTAAATGAATGTCCGGTATACATAATATAGGTGGAGACGTCCGATTATTTTGTGAATAACCGGCATTTTCTGGTTAAGGAAACATAACTTTGATAAGAAGACACTCACTTCAGTGGAATACGGAATGCTTTGTATTGGGTCGATAACTTAATTGTGCTGTTTGCTAACAGATGGCGTAACTTGTATTATTCCATTCGAAAAAGCGCTGGAAAGTTACTGTCATTGTACGTCATTTCAGTATGTCATTCATTTGAAGCGTAAACAACAATTATTCTTATCACTCAAATATGTACATATGTAACATTGTGCCTTTTCCCTGTTTTTGCGGGGAGCTCTTCTTCATTACTTAAATATGCAGAAAATTGCGGAAAAGCAATCATTTGTAAGCTGGCATATAGTCCGAATGTTATAGTGGTGGATGTATAAATAAGACAATCAAATAAAAAAAAAACTGTCCAACATGTCTCTCCTAAGCCCTACTTATGATTTAATAGTTTCAAACATGTACGATAGCAATAATGCGCAACGTGAAAGGAACTAGTGCAAACAAAAGCCCGGCACATGATTGTGTTCAAATGAAAAATGTATCCTCATACTCATAATTTGCTCGTACGTAGAATTATGGCTCCTCTCTGAATACAAAATGATTTTAAAAAAAATCGACAAGTAGGATATCGCCGACAAATTAGAATCACCGCGATACAGAACAATTATACTATTACCTCACAAAGACTTACTCTACGCATATTTTTGGCTGGAAATCAGACATGTTCTTGTAACTCACTCAAAAAAAAAAACATAATTTAATAGACAATTTTCTTTTCTTATAATCACATGCCAGGTAAAATTCACACACATTCCGTGCCTGTATCTTCTAAAATGATTTATCCTCACATTGTAGACAATTAATGGATTCCATTCAATTTAGTGGGAATTTCTTTCGAAGCAAAAAAAAAAAACGGATGAAAAAGCTTAGCACTCTTGTGTCGAGACCAGGCGGCGCTCTGCCGACGTACATGCAAATTATCTCATAAGCGACCCAATTTCTTGTTATGCCTCTGATCGCTTCGGCCAAAGCGGTCTAAAAGCGTTTCACTTTCTTATCTAGACGTTGTCACGGCTCTAATTATGGGAAACTGTCTCGTAAAGTTGAGATTTTTTTGCTTCTGTTCTTCAGCCAGAGGAGGAAATTGAAAATGAATATGATTAAGAGTCGGTCGTACGTGTGTGTAGTGACAAACGATTGAGGTGAAAAAAGACATTGCTTGGCCATGGTCACCTAGTTCGTTATAAATAGGTAAAATTGTGTGGAAATAGATGCGTCTGAACACAGTGGTATTATGTTTATATTGAATTGACTTTAAATAGAACAACGCTTACTGGACCTAAAGTCACTAAAAAGTTGTAGTTTGCACTGAGCAATGCTCATGAGAAATTTTAAAGCATACATTTAAGTAGGCCCTCTTATGCAGCATTTAAATTATTGGCATTAATTGAAAAAGATAAATTCGAATCACGTATTTGACTGAAACTAAAGCAACATCAAGATGTGTGCTGGGTTCAACTTTGACATAGCTCAAATGCGCATGATAACCTTCAGCATTGTTATCGTTGTTACAAAAGTTCGAGATTATGAAATGCGAATGAGCTGTGCATATGAAACGATTCCCTGAAGACAAATGCAGCGGTAATGAGCTGAAAAATTCACGACGCGGTGTATAGACCGGCATACACAAAGCATTTATGCTGTGTTTGATAGGGAAGTAAATATAACATTTATTTCTGACATTAAATATGACGGATGGGTAAGGTGACATCTTCGACATTAAAAAATACCGATTAAGACCAACTGCCTTGGATCAAATAAATGAAGGTCAGGTCACGCCTGAGGCAAACAATATGGAGGTACAGCCTCGGAGCTGATTGGCCCGAAACCATTTAGTGCGTTATGCATAAGTATGGTTGACTGATCAAATTGATCAAGGAAGGTGGAAGGTGGGATGTTAGGGATGGGATGAAATGGTATGTTACGTTAAAAATGAAATACAAATGTTGTCAGGCATTTAAAATTAGCATTTGCGACGTGTTGTGGGTATGTGCGTCGACCCCAACCTCGACTTCGTAGGTTCGATTCCTGCTCTGTGCGACGAAAATAATGTTTACGACCCCACTTCTTTCGAGTCACTGACAATGCTCAAAGAGTATTTCCTGTCTAGAAAAAGCTTCTCAAACTTGGCCGTTCGGAGTCGGCGTAAAACTGTAGGTCCCTTCCACTCGTGAGAGAACAATAACACGCACAACACGAGACGTTGCTGAGAAGCTAGGCCCTGGCCCTCCATGGGCTGTAGCGCCACCCATTTATTATTATTCAAATGGCGCTATAATAATTACTATGCTTGCGGATTATGCTCGTAGTGGGAAGAGTTTACGAAACACATGTTTAATACTGGTCAATATCTGAAAATGCCCATAGCTCGGAGCAGTATAATCCTCTACCACATAGCCTCTCCAGCCCCTGGATCTCTGGTTAGCTGCACATACCAAGTGTGTTAGGATCTTTCTCCACTTATGCGAGTTTAATGTCGTTAATAGTTTTCTATTGAAGAGACTAAGGACTTAATTCCCTTTTTTCAATGCATCTACGCACGGAAGGCTTGAACTATCAATTTGATGTATGGTTTGAAATCAGCTCAGTCCTTCGTGAAAGGACTCAAATGCATCTTAGGCCAGCGTTTGGCTAGGGTTATAACCTCTCATTGACAACTCGCTACATTTATCGAAATCAGTCACATGTTATCCGGGCTCTTTGTGATATTTGAACTATCTTCTCAAGAATCAACATTTATCCGATTCTTGGTAATTACTAGATGGATATTCAGTTTATAAGATCTCTCGTACGATTATACACATTATTTTGCTATGCCATCGAGCTAAAAATTACGCATGTCTACAGGAGGAACAAAAATTGCTTCCGATTAAGGATGTATTGTGTGGAAGAATAGTTCCTTAGTACTACTGCTCCAACTGAGAGACAAGCCAAGAAGAAGATGACAAGAACTACTGATATCTTAGAATCGTTTTAAGACCCTGTGATAGACAAAATTGTTCGGCCAGCTTTAAATTGAAGGACATACCAGTTTTAAATGTCTCATGATTTCAGTGGACTTGACGGTGTAGTATGCTTCGAGTAGACAATGACAGTTCACTTTGAAGCTCGATCTGGTAAAGAAATATTCTTTAACATTTTTTTCCATTTTATAATAATATTATTATGTATAGTCAGTAAATATGCTACATGAATATAAATATTTCAAGTAGAATGGTAGATCTCCCTCAAAACAGCAGATAATAAAAATACAATACAACCCCTGCATCTGTACTGAGAATGCAATAGAAAAAGAATAAGAAGAAAGATATTTCAGTAAAAATACTCGTCAAGAAATGGCAAACAATTTGTTTTAAACAAAATATATCCAAATACCCGAAATTTGATATCCTATCAAATTGAAAGCACAATGGGTGGTGTAAATAAAAACTAAGGGAGCACTTAGTGGACTCTTATTTCATGCCTGGAGGAAGTGAAATTGTAAACATTTCGAAAAAACATCTTCCTCCATTTCAATTTTGTTTGACTTTCGCCAAAACCGTTGCAGTAGGATTCCGCTTTCCGAGATGATTTTATCTTTTTCCTCTCAATGCGTACACAACTACTTTAAGTGGCTACGATTCACACCAAAATACAGGGAACATTCACACTCAATTTTTATTTATTATTCACACCACTCAATGCTTTAGAAGACCATATGAATTCGAACTCCAGGACAACAGCTTTGCACTTGTATGTCAAAAGACTAAATTCAAACTCCTCCTTTTGAGGTTCAAGTAAACATGAACATTACAATTTACAAATCATGAAGTAGTGTCACATCTCTAACAACCATGTAATGCAAAACATCATTCAGGAAAACACAGCAAGTAAGAATCGCCACTGAACTACTATAATTAACGGCCAAAAGAATGTTCCTACCGCTCGTCGATAATCCAAATATTGAACTGTCCGCAAAAGCAATACCCTTTCAGTTCTATTAACCGTGCCCTCAACGGCTCAGATTTCTCTAGTCAAAGAACTACTATTTTGATTCAATCCGATAACCATCTGAAATAAGATCGTATCTCATATATAGACGGTTTCTCGAATTTCAGTGGCGAATTCGCTTCGTAATACATATCGATCGGTCATGCACTCCAACAATTTCACGGCCAAATTCCAGACGTTACCTGACAGATTCAAAATTCGCCTGCAATAATCCCTTGGTAGCTCTTATGGTAGTTTGCAATTTTCATTTAAGCACTTCACTCTCATTATACACCACACAAATTAGACTCTGCCAAGAAATGCAATTTTTTCCACTTCCGAACACAAAGCAAACACTATTCGAGAACTAACGATCCGCCGTTATGCCGAATCACTTCTAGGGAAGCTTCTTCGCCACTTGAAGTACGATGCGCGCGCGAATGACACTCTCAACCTTCCACGAACAAGTGTTATCAGGTAATAACCCAGAGCTTCGCATGAGAAACCCCTCAAAGTTGGATACCGTTCCACGAGATGCGATGGGGAGGCCGATGTGGAATAACAAAACGAAATTCCGAATGAAAGAAAGAAAAAACAAACCGAAGGGAAAAGACGAAAACAAAACAAACCAAAGAAACGAAAACAGTAGCACTTCATCGCCACCAACCACGGAGTCTCTTGACGTTTGCCTTCCTTCCTACTACCAATCTACCACACTTCCGAAAGATGATACTCGCAGCATGACTGCACTGTTGCCTGTTGGCGGCGCAGCAAGCGATGGATCACCGTGTTACTGTCCGTGGCAGCGGGTATTTTACAATGGCTTTATCGCCCCCCCGATGGATTGGCTACAGATTACCGTCGAGCAACCAACCATTTCATGGATGAGATTTTCCCTTTAATGAATCACCGCCGCAAGTGTTGAGGAAAATGAAGGAAACAGGTGAAACAAGACCAAGGAATTGACAAATTGGATGCAATATCTGAATTTAGTGTTTGTTTAGTATTCAAGTATTTATGTCGCTTTGGAAGAGGCTTTGGAAGAGACTCACTTATTCTTGAGTGGGTGGAATGGAGTGTAAGACTTGTTGCCATAATTCGGATTTCGCGGCTCGTTGGAGCTTTTTGTGAGTAAATAATATGAACGAGTTTGAAGTGTTATATACATATTTGGGTGTTGCCTAGTTTAATCCATTGTGTCCAAAATTAACGTCTACTAACCATAAAATGCAGTTAAAAGGATTGGATACTAAGCTTTCTGATAAAAGTTGAATGGAGGAGTAGTACTCTATGAATTCAGTGCTCGATTCAAAGAGATGTTAGGCCCTATTTGGGCCTAATCCAACAGAACTCTTTCAAATTCGGCAAACTGTGCTGAAGTACACAACGACTGCATGGAAACCAATGTTAATAGAATATGGAAAGGAGAGGAAGACCGAATCTCGCGTACAAAGAATGTCATCATTAAAAGTTAAACGAATTTATACTGTGGATCTTACTGAAATGATTACGATCTTTAGTCCGATTCAACAAGGCAACATGGAGTACAGACATCTACAACTCAATGCATCATATGCATATATCAGTTCATACGCATTTAGCGAGGCAGCCCTTCCATGGTAAGAAATACATAAAAATAAGCTACCATATCACTGACAGCACTATCGCGGTATTAGACGGTGTTTGATTGATTTGATATAAACTTGTGTTTGAATTTTAAACTAGTTTTTTTCCTTTCGCGGAATCATAATCCGGGATTCAACAAGCTTGTTGAAACTTTGTCCATAATAATAATATGGGTGGCGCTACAGGCCGTAAAAGGCCAGGACCTAGCTTCTCAGCAACCACTAGTGTTGTGCGTGCTATTGTTCTCTCACAAGTGGAAGGGACCTACGCCGACTCCGAACGGCCAAGTTTGGGAAGCTTTTTCTAGACTTTGAGCATTGTCAGTGACTCGAAAGAGGTGGGGCCGTGAAAATTAATTTCGTCGCTCAGAGCTGGAATCGAACCTAGAACGTCGAGGTTGGGTTCGACGCACGTACCCACAACGCCACGGGCCACATTACAGCTCAACTTTGTCCATAGCACTGTAAATACTTCTTCTTTTAAATAATCATTAAAGACGTACTAAATCGATTATTATTCTGCACTCGTTCCCGTTCTTCCTAACAAAACTGGCGCTCTCCTAACCCCTTTATTTCCAACAATTATCGCAATTATCATGATTGTTATGAAAGCATAACCGAATTTGTTGAAAAACGAAACGTAATTACCAAGCCATGAAATTAAGTTCTCTTTCCCCAAATTAGGAGAAACTGTGTATGTCAAGGTCGCACAAAAATGTATGCCTTAAAATCCATGAAATTAAAAATTTTCCGGAGGCAACAGCTTCATAAATCTTAAATTTGAATTATTGAATTGCAGCTACGTGCCAAATAGTGCTGCAGGTTATAGGTCTCAGTGCGAAGATAGGTCATTCAATCGCACAAACCATTTACCATCTCAACTTCAATGTGTGCACAACTGTAAGTGTACATCTAAAAAATCTAAAGCCATTAGCATAAAATCTGGGAATCTGTGCCAGTCGTTCATTAGGGCTACTCATTCCTGACCACCGAAAGGCATCTTCTCCCAGAATTGTCTTAATTGCCACGAATTGACTCTCTAATATTTTTCAATTAGTGAATGGTACGAACTGAGTAAAAGAATTTTTAGGCCAACGGTTTAATTAGTCAGTGTTCTACGCCGGTATGTGCTCTTCCTTCGTGCTGTGAGTATCACATTTCACGATATGTCCGTATCCACGAGCTAGATAAGATTTACTAAGTTTATGTGGGTTGCATGAATGAATTGGATGCCACCGTCGACGGCGGGTTAGGTACATATCCTACTATCAAATGACGGTATCGCGTGCGAGCGAATTTAATGAGGAATTGTTATGGAGTACGTTTATCTGTGGAGTGCCATTGATGAGAAGGTGCAACAGTTTTATGCTTTTAAATACCCTCAACAGGCAGATGCTAGATACGAAAAGGTGCCAATGTTAGGCAGTCAACGAGAGGGAGAGAGGGGAAAGATTTAGATTAGATATTCCTGTGATTATCGAGAAAAAGTTCTTTGACATGCATAAACGAAATGTGAGAACCTGTTACACTAGGACATTCCCATTAATTTGTTCCCAAAATGTCTTACATAGCAAAATACATAAGGAACTCAAATGCAATACTGTGTTTCCGGAAAGCCGATGTCGCCACCGCCTTGGTATAGTGGAATAATTCCATCGTTTGCTGCCCGGCTTCAATTCTGAGCAAGTTTCATAATTCACGGCCCCACATCGCTCGAATTACTGACAAATGTTAGAGAGTATGTCTGTCTAGAAAAAGTTATGTAGACTCTATCAACAAAGCGAATACTTCATTTGTACTATTTAAGATTATCCTGTTCTATACAAATTAAAATAGCTCATAATATAAATCATGTGTGCTCCTTTAGTAATTGTGGTAACTAGTCTCAAAAGACGAATGTTTCAATTGAAAACAAAAACACGTTATTGCCTTAGTTGCGAATTCACCAGGCAATGTGTTTCGTTTCTGTTCATTAATTCGTGGAATAAATGATTTCTTCCGTGCGTTTCTTCACTTCGTTGTATCTTGGCTATTTTAGCGTCTTCCTTATTGTGTCGCTACTTATTTTCGCAGCGGGTTAATTACACCGGTAAGAGTAGTTGAAAATTTAGCGATTGGAGGCATAATTTTACACAATTAAAAACAAAAACGGCTCATTGTAACTTCCTAATCCTTTCCTTTCACCAGAATGTCCATAATCATTGGCGACGCGTGAATAAAAAGTTGCACACAAAAGTGTCCTTTAAGTTTTTTTTTAGAATTTATTAAATTTGCGGGATTCAAACTCAGAACCTTCAAGCAGAAAAAGGTTTTTTCGTTCACATTCCGTATAGGTGTGACAGACTTATGTACATTGATAGCGCTTTTTTATATTAGAATAAATTTCACATTTCGTTTATATTCTGCCAACACGAATAGAGCGTAAAGGCGTGTCTCACTCATAGTTTTGTATGGAAACTTAATATACAGCGACCACATATATCCTTACCTCCTACAGTTGCAACACGATCCGTATACACAAAACTCAACGCTTTTGATGAAAAAATTGTTGAAAAAATCAACACACCATTGAGCTTACAGCATCATATTGCCCGCCAATGACGTGTGGATTACGAACGCCGCTATCAACGATCACAACATAGACCTCTTCACCGATGTATCGAAAATGGATACACCTACTGGGCCGGATTTTACTCAGACACTCTGCATACACATTGCATACATCATTCAGACTCCCTGACATGTGTAGCATTTGCAAGCAGAGATCCTGGCAATAGAAAGAACACTTACATGAAACCGATGTCTCACCACCGGCTATCAGCATCTTTGTAGACACCCAGGCCGCACAGAATAACGAAATCAAAGGATGTCCTGAATGTCGTCTTTCACTGTTCCATCCGACACCACAAGTTCAAACGCTGCTGAGTCTACCGGACGACAGCTCAATCGGAGGGAATAAAGAGGCGGACCAATTGGATAGACAAAGATCTGAAATAAACATCGGTGAGGCGTCCACCGATCAGAGCATTTTACCGGATCATATATGACACAACACTAAATGAAGCAAACTTCGACTCTGTCAAACGACAAGATCAACATGGCCAGAGCTTAATATTGGCAGAACAAAGGAGATTTTGGTGATAGGCCGAAACTTGGTCTGTATGCTTGCCGAAGTGATCACCGGGCACTGTCCAATCGGAAATATGCTCCAGAAATGGAACCAGGCTTCGGAGGTGCGACGACGAGGATGAAACCGAGACGATCCAACAGCTGCCTCTGCCCAGATCAACTGAATCAACGCCTAGCTTCGCTGGGCCACAGATTCTTCACGACACTGCGGACATAGCGAATTGTTTGAAATTCGTGGTGGTTTCAGCCACCACGCTAATGAAGAACTTGATGAAGAATTGTGTACTCTACAAAATAAGGGATTCACAACGGATCCTTTGGCTTCCTATTAGAAGTAATGGTCAATCATCAAACTCCTTTTCTAAAACCTAGCCAAACTTTACCACATCCCTTCTCTTCTGATTGAAAGCAATACATTTTCGTTTCCAGTTTTCTACGGTCCATTTGTGTTGATTGGAATTTTTACGTTAGCTCGTTATCGCGAACTAGGTACAAATCTGATATTTCATGTGGTTGGACGTGTCCTTTTTACATGTATAAATCAACACATTTGAAAGTTCGTCTCGGCAATAATAAAGAGAAGAAGATTCCCGCCCTGTGCATGAAGTTCACAAAAACGGACACACATAAGTTAAACAACTTTCTTGACAACGAGCTTTTGTCTTAGTCAATCTGTTACTCTAATACCAAACACTCTCTGGACAATGCCCAGAATCTAATGGTGAAACAGTGCCATCTCTACATCCAATTCCAAGAGATCGAAACCGGAACATTTTTGCGAAAAAAATCTCTCACAGTTCAGCTTCGTAGTTGAATCGTATCTTTAGCAAAAATCTACAATTTTGTCACTACATTCCGAGAAGAGTTTCATTCTTTCCTTTAATCGACCGACGACCGCAACGACGTTCGCTTACATAATTACGACAAGAACGTACTAATTGCTGTCACATAACGCACTCTTAAACGATACCTGTTACTTTAATAGTGCTACCGGCCGGTGTTTAGCGGTGTTTTCATCTAACTGCACAATGTGTGAAAATTATACAATGGAGAAATGTTAGAATGATTACATAACGTGAGCATGTCCTCATAGCCGACAAACGTTCAATGTTATTCACTGAATCATAAAGCGCACGATTGCACAGAATGAAGACTGCTGCTGTTGCTGCTGGGACAGTTTATATCGGAACAGTAATTAACATGACAGCAGTGGAAAGGCGACGAAGAAGCCGGACAAAGAGGAACCAAGATGGCTAATGACTGGTAGCTTGTGTGCAGTTTTGTGTGTGTTTCGTGTGCTGCTGGTTGTTTTATTAGCGTTTTCCATGTTCTAAGATTTAACGACTTTTCGTAGGGTTGAGGGGACAACCAAAGCTTACCGAATGCATGCATAATAGAAAATGATTTTATTTATTTCAAGAAAAGAGAGTAAAAGTGTTGGCAGCGATTCAGTGCGGCTGGCATTGTATGCAAATGAAGAAAATTAGCTTCAAAACAGTGTTTAGGTAAGAAAGAAAATTGTGGTGAAGCACGGTGGAATGAACTGCCGCTTAAGCATCACAAGCGAATAAGGTAGTCAAGCAATAATTCGTCTTGGTACTTTCATGAGCAAATCAGTGCGATCCTATGAGATCTGAGATCTCTATCGCTCTAAGCCGTTAAACATTTAGCAACATTTGATTCTGCAAAGTGCATTTACATCCCATTTACGTGATTTCTAAACTAATTTGTGAGCAACTCTCAAAAAGTCCATCGGTGGACAAGGGGACAATCAACTCTGATGTCGATACCATCTACCTCTTAAGTAAATATATATGCATGAATCGATACTCAAGTTATCAGAAGCCATATTGGAAGTAATATTTAAATCACACATGTGAAGTGGTCAGTGAAGTGACCACAAATGCAGATTCTTCTGAAGAGGCCCATTCTAACCTTAACTCACAATTCCAGTTGTCTGTCCCTCTTATTTAAAATTTAGTCTTAAATTATAAGAATAGAAATATGCTTCTTGTCTTAAGTTAGAAGGTCATGTGGTTGGTGTTTAATGGATAAGTTTCGTGTGGTTGATTCACACATTTGTTGCCACTTGATAGTCAACTCCAAAAAACAAGAATCTTTGAAATGTTTTAAAAGTACTCAAAATTTGTGAAAGGTTTGAACTCCCAATTTAGTCTACGTCTGAAGAACAATTTTGAACAACGACAGTCATCGACTATCACCCCTATCGTGGAATATGGCATATCTGAGATCCACTTTACTCACCCGACTGAACTTTACTTAATATATGCATCATGGAAAACAGCGAGCAAACTACCTTACCGATTTTATTTCGAACTGGCAAAACAGATGTGTTGTGATAAGTGACAGCACTTAATGCTGCTCGGCCACATCCAAAGAGGGTCTTCGAATCCGAGCCTCCTGGTTCGAGAAGGAAAGGAAGACGTAACCTCCGGTACAAAGACCAAGTCATCGCGGATGTAAGACAGCTTGGCCTTGATGACTGGAAGCAGCGTGTCCAGGACAGTCACCCATGGAAGGCAGCAATTGCTCAAGCTCAGACCCTTCATGGTTCGTCTGCCTGATAAGTAAGTAACTTAATGCTGGAAAAAATCTTAAATGTGCAATCCAAAAACATCAGTGAAATAAGAAAAATTGGACAGTATAGGCTTATATTTGAATGCATTTGAAAAGGACGCAAATGAGGACGAGTTAGCGTCTAACAGAAAAAAGCGAACTAAAAGATTTGGTGTAGTTTTTTTAAAACTCAACATTTTATTCGCTCTATTAAATGTTGGGTGGCCCGTGGCGTTGTGAGTATGTGCGTCGACCCCAACATCGACGTCGTAGGTTCGATTCCTGCTCTGTGCGACGAAAACAATTTTCACGACCTCACCTCTTTCGAGTTACTGACAATGCTCAAAGAGTATTTCCTGTCTAGAGAAAGCTTCTCAAAATAAACCCGTTCGGATTCGGCATTAAACTGTAGGTTCCTTCCACTCGTGAGAGAACAATAGCACGCAAACCTACGGCAGCATTTTCATATCGTATGAATGTCTTTAAAACGAAGTTTAATCCGAGCCTTTTCACTCTCTTCTACATAACAAACACATAGATACCCAATGAATTTGCTGCGTTTTAGAAAGAAAAAGTTTGTATGGGGTGTTTTAATTCGAAAGAAGAAGACTCATTCACCTTACCAACAAGTGAACAATTCACTTCGAACGTATTCAACAATCCAAATTTGACGTTCCCAAAAAACTCCAAGCAGCCAACCCTGTTTCAATCAATCACACTTCTACACCAACATCCGTCGTCATCCATTACCGGATGTCAAGAAATCTGCGTCCGCAACATGCTTGTTCCCAGCAAAAAAGGTAAAACTCTAACTCATTCAATCAATTCAATTCGTCGAGCGATATATGGTGTGACATCTGTTAGTACGACATGTCGAAGGACCAAAAAATGATTAGCATTCACATTGTGCCCCGTGGCTTTGTAGGTATGTGCGTCGACCCTAACCTCGACGTCGTAGGTCTGAAAAAAATAATTTTCGCGACAACGCCTCTTTCGAGTAACTGACAATGGTCAAAGTATTCCTGTCTAGAAAAAGCTCCTCAAACTTGGTCATTTGGAATCGGCCTAAAACTGTAGGTCCCTCTCCCACTTCTGAAAGAACAATAGCACACGAGTAGTTGCTGAAGCTAGGCCCTGACCCTCTACGACCAGGTCGCTCGATATGCACAACTGGGTTTAATACGTCGTGGTAGTCGGATCGGGAAATGATAAGGACTGGAATCTGTGATAATTACAATACTCGCCACTTTATACTTGCCACAAAAGGCAGGATTCACTCGAATACGTCACAGTTTCTTTGACTATTTTCCATAATTTCAACACATCACGTAATACTCAAAACCTAATACGTCATACAACCGCCAACATTTGAAATCACAAATCTTCTAGCCACCTATGTGTCAAATATTTTACTAAGCATTATAGCGCACTCTTATGTGCATCTATGAATCACTGCCATGACTCCCCGTTCAGTGAAGTTAGATGCATTCGAATTTTCACCATTCATCGAATTGGTTTTTAACTTGGATAAGTTTGACAGTACAGTCAGAACAATAGTTTGATTGGCAGTTACCACTAACTTATCCTATTAAATTAACTCCTCGATTGTTCGGGATCAAAATTTGTACATGATATAATTGTATATATATATAGTACAACGTTCATTTTTTAAATTAAAGTTAGTGAAACTATACCCACATCGTGTTTTATACCATATTATACCATGTACTATGCTATCGTATTACCCATCGTATAGCCATCTCTATAAAGATGGCTAATTGGCAATTGGAGGGTATTTTGTTACATATTAAATTAAACAAAACATTTATAAATTAATGGTAACTAATCGATACTTCAAAATATCCTTCTAGAAATTTTTAGACTTAGTTTCTTATTTTACCTATTTTTAAATACACCATCGTGATCCACATTAGATGTCATTCTCCATTGTGACTTGTCATATCTTGCTTTGACATAACATTAAAGTAAAAATAAAACTCAGTTGGTATCTAAACTCGCGTTTATTTTTTTGGATGAAAAAGTAATTCATTTGTTAATAGAAAACGCATGTAAATAAAGCAAAATGAGTCTAATCAATATACAAATTCAACCGGAAGATTTCAATTCGCAAAATGATCTCTATGATGAAATGAACGTTCAACTCGAGGACGACGATTATATTGAAGCGCGTTGCGGCGAAATTTTCATTTCTCATCAAAAAGTGCTCATATTCGCATGTACGGAATGCAAAGAGAAGTTTTCCCATTATGATGATTTTTTTGTGCACCTCTGCGAGCAACATCTTCCAATCGAACACGAACAAAAATATAACCCAGTTGGAAACGAGACAACATCAGGAGATTCAAACCCGGACAATTTCATCGTCGTAGTAGAAGACGGGGAAGAGGAGAGAGACGTAAAACCAAAACTAATTTCAAATCCAGATGATCCAGATGCGGAATATCCACAGGAGTTGTTGGACACCTTCGAAACTATAGACGATTACGAAGCACTTGAAGAATCCGAAGTAAGTGGTTATCAAGTTGATATATTCCGTTCTTTAACTGATCAAATTCAATTCATTTATTATTCTCCAAACATTGCATTGCATTTACTACATAATGAAAGCTTTTGTTGAGTACGAAACGTAATCTGAACTAATTATTTTTAGGAAAAAACGGTAACATTCCTTAACGATTTCTCTAAATTCCTTGAAAAAGATAAAGACAGTGTTGTAGACGATCCAGCAGCAGAGAATGACTCGAACTTCCACGACAATCAGAATGCTGACATTGACAAGCAAAATGTCGTCAAGGGAGAGAGAACTTTCGAGTGCAAGGAATGTCGGAAAACTTTCCAAACGTATGCAAGGCTTCAATCGCACAAAAAGCATCACTCAAAGGAGCGCAACTTCAAGTGCAATATCTGTGGATTCGCCTTCGCAGAGGAGTTCAATTTGCGTGCCCATCTTCGTCGCCACAACGGTGTCAAACCGTATGCATGTGAACAATGCGACAAACGATTCACAACTACAAATGAAGTGAAGGCACATATTCGAATACACACTGGTGAGCGACCATATATCTGCGAGATCTGCGGCCAAGCATACATTACATCGGGCTCCTTAAATGAACACAAAAAACGCCACACCAATTATCGTCCGCACAAGTGTCCCATATGCGAGAAGACGTTCTTCGATACTGGCCTTCTAAAGGAGCACATTGTTGTGCATACAGGAGAACGAAATCATATTTGCAACGTCTGCGAATCATCATTCACACGTCGAAAGGCATTACTTCAGCACTTAAAGCTACACTCTGGTGTTAAACAATATAAATGTAACTTTTGTGATAAAGCATTCGCTCAGAAGCCAGGACTTGCCTCGCATATGAGGACACACAAAAACCTATTAACATCCCTTAAGAAAGAGACTGCTATATCTGACTGCACTGACGCTAGTTTGTAGCCAAATTCTGATTGAATTATTATTTTTTTTTTTTGCTTTGAATGATGTTGAGAATAATAAATGATGAGTGGATTTTGAAAGAAAAAGAATATATCCTTTGATTTTTTTCGCGTACGCATGGGTGGTGGGATGTTTTTTTTTTTTTTTGCATGATCAGTTCACGAAGCAGAAGCGAATTAAATTTGCAACAGATGACGATTCCATAGAACGGTATTGAATTTTACGTTACACGAAATTGCTATCAATGTACTATTTAGGGATAAAAATGTATACATTTTGCATGAACAATATCAGAGCTTTGTAAGGACTTGTACAAACAAAGTCCCTATAAATAACTTCTTAATGATAGTTGTGAACGAAATGTGTACAGTATAAATGTTGACCTTTTTTTCGGAAAACAATACAATTGTATCCCACCTCTTAATGTTTGTTTTTCCAAAAATTGTAAAAACCACAAATACGCATAAATTTATATTTTCTCTCATTTGATTTATTTATTAACACTCTATATGCTACACTGTTCCATGTCCCAACCATTCAATGAAGCCAAATTATTATGAACGATGTTTTACTCGAAAGCATGCGTTTTTATTCAACCACAGCATTTATGTATTTATTAATGAAAAGAATAAAATAATCGTAGCTAACTGAAAAAGTCAGAACACAAAGGCTCTTAAGGCTTTTGCAAATGTATATACATCTGTACGTGTAAATAATATTTGTGATAGTAATCCTTTGAGAAAATAATAAAGTTCTAACAACAGGTTAGAATAATATATGTATGTGAACGTGAATTGCGAATTGCGTTTAAATGAATTGTTCCAAAAAATGTATCCTTGGTTAATTTTTCTTTGAACTGCTTAAAAAAGCTTAGTAGGTATGTGGTTAATTATACACTCTTAAGCTAAAATAAATGTTAACAAATTGAACTTGTTAACGGGATGCATAAGATAGACATCCTTTTTTGACGCAGGTACGACACTCTTTAAAATATTCATGGTTTTATGTTCCGAAGAGTATGAACTGCACATGGTATCATCATCACCAATGACATACATTAGAAGAAACAAATGATCTAGATGTGAAACAAACCTCTAGCCTTTTGTAAATAAAGGAACGAATAAAAATTGGAAAACAAAAATTATCAATTGGCAAGAAACTAAATGCATATAATTACAATGCAAAAAAAAAAACATCAAACCAAGATCTAAACCGTAAAACATGAATACATAAATCCACCTTATTGTATGTATATTGTCTGGACCACTAACGTCTAACTAATGTATTATTCTTATCCATGTAACATGACTAAAATATCTACACCATCTTAAAAATTTGATGTTAAGAGATAATTTAAAAACATGTACCACCGCTGAAATAAATTCCATTGTATGTATTGTAAAACACCGTTAGTCCTTAATTTACTGTTCCGGAGAACAATTCTCTCATTCTGTGGAAGTACTTTGATAACTCGAATCTTCTCCGACACACAAAACAACGAGTTATCAAGTAAAAATGACATGCCCATTCAATATTGGCGCCAACAATTTCATTTAAGTTATCAAAAGTCGGAGCTTGACTGCATGTATGTTTTCGCTTCACACATCCAGCCCTATCAAAGAATCCATTCATAGCGAATCTACGAACTCCGAAAAAATGCTGTCACATAATCCGAAGGCAATCACAAACTCCAACGAACTTTTTTAAAAAAAAAAAGTACAAACTTCCGTTTCATTCGTATTCAATGGATTTGTAGCAGATTTTTTTATTAGGGTTCTACTACGAATTAATTCTGTAATAGATCTTTCGGAGTTCGTAGTCCATTTTCGATTACGATGGAATTTGTGATAGGGGTGACCAGCAAATACGTTGGTTGTAAGTATATATTATTTTTTGACAAATATGCGTTTTGTCTTAAAACAGGTTCTGTTAAAGAAACATAATCATTCCGCTACAAGAAGATGATTCATGTAAACATCATTCCACATATCTCTTAAGTCATAACTCGGCTGAATGAAACAATGACGTATGTATACAAAATAACGCTTTATGAAAATCCGCCATATTTTGCCACTTTGCTAACTTTACAAAAAAGTACAAGTCATAATCGTCTTTAGACTAATATAAATGAATATTAGTTTCCGCAATTTGCAAGCAATTTCAACCGCTCACATCCCCTTTCCGTAACATATGTCAGCATATGTCAGGCGTAATCTTGTATATCCCATTCTTGGAATGAACATAACAAAAGTGCCCCTTATCTTTGACAGTTCTCCAAATTGGGAATTCATCCCCCTTTCGTTCAGTTCCGTGCAAAAATTATCCTTTGAACACACTTCACAAACTTGAATCAGCTAACGTTACTTACGTTTTGACAGTGCTTACGTTCATTCTGAGCAAGTGGATGGCAGCAAATTGTCCCCACATACAGATTTGTATTAACCCAAATACATCACGAGACTGTATCCCCTTTATATATAATACTAATGGGAAACTTTCGAAAATATACATACCTATATTATACCTTTGTTGATATAAAATCTGCGTTACAGTTATTACTTTACATACATACTACTATATCAATATTTTCCATTTTCTCGATTTTACAGTTGCAAAAAAATAAACAATAGATACATGGGTCTTGCAAAAATAATAGGCATCGGGCCTGTTCGGAAACGCAAACTTTGCAAACGCAACCAAGGAGGTGAAACGTCAAAAGCATACAATTGCAAAGCATATTTTCAGCGTTCAAATTATTTGCTTTTTTCGAAAATGATTACATGAGCATTTTGAATGTAAATCTTATCTAATTGATAGCACAGTCTTTACTTTTACTGTGCTTCTTCGCACATTTCCGTCTCTCAAAGAAAACACCGTCCACAAAGTCAGCAACTGAAAAAGGCAATGCGACTTGGATATTTGCTTAATTTAACATATATTTGCACAAGATTTTTGCGCTACTGCCAATTGAATGATATGCTTTGCATGCTTTGCGCAAGGTTTGTGAGTCCGAGTAGGCCCAGTATCTCTTGTATCACCTGTTTCAACTTGCATTTGAATTCAAAAACTTCTAATAGTCCTGCAATGAAATATGCTCGAATCGTTCACTCTCACCGACTATTTTAAAGTTATTTACTGAACCTCCATTAAAAATTCAATGTTCGATAGCATTTGTTGATAGAAAACACATTTGGGCGCCATTTTGTTTTTTCTCTTTTTTGCTTGTAATTCCGATGTGTCATGAATAATTGCGATACAATTGGTTTATATTGCAAATAAAGCACATTTCACTGTTCCAAATGTTAATACATATGTATGTATATACATTCTTATATTACAATTGCTAGTGTAGGTACACAAATAGAAAAAAAAACACAAGGCAACATTATTATCCTTTTAACAACAACAAATACTCCGGTTTTATTTTTATCGCCAGCTAGTACTGCAAACATCTCATTGCTTTTGGACAATTGTAATGAGCTTAACCTACTACAGAATAAAACTATCATGTGAGAAATTCTTTAAGTGTTGAATCTGAGAGTAACAAACAAAAAGACTGAACAAAGCTTTCTAGCAAATCCAGGGACCATTTTCTTTGTTCTAGTTTCTACAAAGTTCTCTCCTATTCTATCAACAGCCAATATCGATACCTTTATAATGTGACCTTTTGTCAATTTAAAATAACTTCGCCAAACAAAACAGCACTAATTCACTATGGGACAAATCCATTCTTCCACTCGTACAGTTGCAAGAGTAGATCAAGATCTCGACGTGTACAAATAACCTGACCCTGATGCCTTTCAAAACTGCTCAGCCCGTCGTTAAAAAGCCCCAATTTTACGCCACCAACCTCTTACCGAACCACTTATGACCATTATGAATACATATGTATTCAACGATGGAAGCGTCTTCGAATCTGTGTCTTGAATAACTTCTTCATTTTTGAGTATTTCCGTACATCTCCTTTCTTAAATGGGTCGAAGATTATAACAACACAAATTCACTATGGGACAAATACATTCTCGAACTCGTACAGTTGCATGTGTAGTTCAACATACCGACGTGCACAAATAACATGACCCAGATGGATCTCTTTCAAAATCGTTCAGGCCCTCGTATAAGTAGCGAATCTTCGCCACCAACCATCATCAACCTCTTACCGACCATACAACTTATGTCCCTTCTGTCTAACGTCATGAAACTGCTGACAAACCGTCAGCATACGAAATATCTTGAATCGAGGAAAATTCTTAATTACCAGTAGTACGGCTATCGCAGTACCAGGTCTATTGGTGATTTGACAGATTTTGGCATCAAGCTCTTTTGTCAAAATTCTGTGCCTATGGTGTCGATAAATCTCTTCTTCTATGGTAAAAAGAATTGAAGGCATAGAACGGAGCGTAGGGGAACACAAACATTTTTTTTTATAGATATCAGACATTGAGCAGTTTGGAAGATAGTTACTAATATAATTAGGTAGTTGAAAGGTAGTCTCTATTATGATTAGAAACTATCTTTCGAACTGCTCAAGTTCTGCTTTCCATAAAACAAATGTTTGTGTTCCCCAACGCTCTGTTCTGTGTCCTCAATTTGCTTCACCATTTGTAAATGACTTTGTCGCATACTTCTAAAGAAATTCGAATCTCTTCTTTAATGGATTCTGATCTCAACAGCATAATTAACTGGTTTATGAACAATTGAGTAGAATTCAATTCAAAAACTCAATGATGTCACAGTAATAATCAGAAATGATCCATGAATGGCGATGTATCGATGCAAACGGAAAATTGTCCATCCTTGGTACATACGTGTGGTCTTTTCAAAATCGATCACAGTTCGTTTAACATTTAATGAGCCACTTTCTTAGGTGGGCAAACAATTACGCTAGTCTCGATCAAACTGCAACTATTACTGGCAAATAAAAAAAATATGATTAAGATATTTCGAAATCGTGTTCAGAGGCATAAAGTTGACTTTATTTCTGAACATTCAACTACTTAGCCACTCTCGGCTTCGAGAGCTTATCCGCACTTAAGCCATTTTTTGGTTGGTTATTTCATGTTTATGAACGACGGGCTTATAATGCTTAATAGCATTAAAACATGTTTTGAGATATTCACCTGTAATATATGGCACTGCGATGAATGTGGAGTTTGCACCAAATGCATTATTTGTAAACATAATTAAATTTCTTGACAATTGTTCTTAAGACACATTCCTCTGAAGTAAAAAACATTTAACATAAAAAAGAATCATACCTCATAACCCACAGAATAAACAAAACAAAAATACTTCTAACTCTGACAGTTCTTCATAATGCGAATTCATCCCCCTTTCGTTCAGTTTCGTGCAAAAATTATACCTTGAACACAATCTGCAATATTTCATCAGTTGACGTTGCATGCGTTGTGACAGTGCTTACGTTCGTTCTGGGCAAATGGATGACAGCAAAAAGTCCCGACATAAATATATAGATTTACGTTAACAATTAGACTACATTCCCCTAAAAATAAAATATTATGGGTAACGTTCGAAAATGTGTATGCATAACACATAAAATATGTTTTAACGTTACTACTTTACGTAATACATACCACCATAATATTGGTTTTCTGGACTTTACAGTTGCGAAAAGATAAACAATACATGTGTCTTAGATAAATAATAAAATTCCTAGTTTGTATCACTTGCGTTTGAGTACAAAAGCTTCTACTACGTCTGTATTGAAATACATATGTATGCATGTATGTTCGAAGTCCACTCTTAGCGACTATTTTAAAGTTATAAATATATTTAAAGTTATAAAGTACCCCCTTTAATCATTTAATGTTTGATAGCAATTGGTGATGTAAGACACATTTGGCGCCATTTTGTTATCTTCTGTTTCAACTGCGAGTAATTCGAATAAGCACCTCCCTCATGAATTGCACCGCAATTGAAAATGGAGTACGAACTTCGAAAAATCTAACACAGAATTCATTCGTAGAAGAATCAAAGTGAAAAATCTGCCACAAGTTTCATGAAAGTTACTATCACTGAATACGAATGAAATGGAAATTTGTATGAGTTTCTACGACAAATTATTTACGTCGAAGTTCGTAATTCTGTTCGGCTTTTGTGATAGCATTGTTTCGTAGTTGGAATTCTTCTAGGGCAACCTGTTATATGGCTAAATGCGAGATGAATAACTGCGATGAAATATACCATATTTTACAATTAAAGCACATCTTTTCCGTTCCAAACGTTAATACATATGTAGAATTATGTGTTACAATTGCGATTGTAGGGACACGAAATATAATTTGAAAAAATAAAACCCAGCATTATTATCTTCTTGAACCATTGTTTGCATTGCATTGAAAATTGCTAAGAAACGACCACATCAAATTGATTGGAAATATTTTCCATCGCCAGCTCGTATTGCAATGTTTGATTAACTTTGGGCTGTAGAATTTTTAATGAATTTAACTTGCTGGAATAAAACTCTCATGTGAGAAACTATTTACCCTTCCGCACACATGTTGTATTGGCTCTAGAGGTTGTTGTAAAAAACAACTGATTTTTTAATAAATTGTCTAGTATTCCTGTATATCCGAAGAGTATAACAACACTAATTCACTATGGGAAAAAAATCCACTAAATCAACTCGTGCACTTGCAAAATAACCAAATAACCTAACTAAAGAGGTAATTTTAGATAGGAAAAACCACTGCGTAAGCTTTATCAACATTTTCCAACCCACTCCTATAAAGGGAGAATCTTCGTCTTCGACACCGTACAGACCTATACCACTTATGTGTGGCCCTTCTGCTGAAGGTCATGGAAACGCTGATAAATCGTCAGCTTATAAGAGCCAGAGATAATGGAATGAAAGAGATGTTCATCTTTCCATTGGAAAACCCCTAGTCCACCACAAATCCACCTCAGATTTTAAGCGTTTCCGCTCTCAAGTCACTAATACACCTCGGATTCTAAGCGTTTCCGCTCTCAAGTCACTAATACTACTCTATATACAGAGCACCGCCATCTTGCTTTTATTATCTGCCCTCAATAGTGTCAAAAATTTGCGAGATTGCCCATGATAATGTCAGAAATGGCCCCGATTGGAAAGTATTCCAGGACACTGTTCGCTAAGCTCATACTTTTTAAAAGGAATTATTGTTTGCTGTTTATTAATTATTAATTATAAAAAGTCGTCAATAAATGCCAATCATTCTAACAAACTAATTGTTATAAATATATTGACGAACATTACGGTCAGGAAAATAGTGAAAACATTTACAAAAATACTACAATTTATTTTCATATACTGATGGAACTCTTATCATAATTTGTTAATGTATGTAGTAGTAGTACGTATTGTGGATTAAGGTAAGACTAAAAGTTATGTATGTACGAAATTTTAACAATTTATATCAAAAGAGCGCTGTCAGGAAAGAGTAAAAAATGTCCCTACCCTGTCCATTTCAACCCAAGAAATGTCTATGGGAAGTTTTGGTTTTTTTTGGCGGTTTTCTCTCAAATCATTTGATGTGTCAATCTCGAATATAGTATTGGCGGCTATTCAACAATTTTGAATTAGTTTGAGTTTATTTGAACAAGTAGTTCAGAAGAATAGAAACCGAATTAAATGCCAAAAAAACCCTGTTTTTTAATGTACATGTTTTGCTGTAAATTTTGATATATATCGTCTCTCACATCATACAGAAACCAACAAGCATAAATTACACATTTTCGTTCATTCTGAGAGGTTTTTATCTCCACTCCTTAAAAAATGACAGTCTTCAAAATTTGGTGCAGAAACTACGGGAACACCCCTATTTTGTTTATCCTGAATTTGTTAGTTTTCAAATTTAACGTCTTTTTTAATGGAATATTCCAGCCTCATAATAAGAACATAATTCAATGCATTTTGCGAACATACACTTGTCTCTTAGTTTCCGTTTTTCTTTTTAGGTGAATATTTGGCGTTCAAATTAGTGGCAAAGACGGAAATTCCGGAGAATTCACTTCATCAACTGCTCTCATAAACTAATACGCATTTACATAAACACATTCACATTCACATTCAGCTGGTCGCGAGCTTTACACGTATTCACAGACTCTGTCTGTGAAACGGATGTGAAGCAGGAGGAAAACAGCTGTGAAATGTTATAAAAAACGCTGTCAGATGAATCTGAGGGGCAAGAAACGTAGAAGTGGCATATCTCCTCCTTCCATTATCTCTGATAAGAGCCCACTGGTGATTTGACGACTTAGATCACCGAAAAGTGGCGCCAGTCTTGGCAGAATACAATCGAAAGCAAGATAGTTGCGTTTTTATAAATAATCTTGTCTGCTACTTCAAGTACAATTTGCTTATTCGCTGACGACAGCACCCTTTTCCTATTCGTTCTAAGACTAGAGGCCCGGCCTTAGGTTCAGATATTAGAACAGCCGTGTATGTCAAGCACGAATTCTGATTTCAACAGCATAATTAACTGGGTTATGAACAATTGAGTAAATGATGAAAACGGAAAATTGCCCATCCTTGGTACATACATGTGGTCTGTTCAAAATCTATCACAGTTCATTTAATGAGCCACTTTCTTAGGTGGGCAAACAATCACGCTAGTCTCGATCCCATAAGGCAGTTTATATAGCAATCAGAACTGTCGAAAACTGCAAATATTACTGACAAATCAAAAAAGTTGATTAAGATATTTCGAAATCGTGTTCAGAGGAATTAAATTGACTTTATTTCTAAACATTCAACTACATACTTAGCCACTCTTGGCTTCAGGAGATTATCCGCACTTAAGTCATTTTTTGGCAAGTTATTCCGTATTTATAGACAATTTAAGGAAAAACAAACACCTAGATAATGCTTAACAGCATTAAAATATGTATATAATATTTACCTGCAATATATGACGCTTCGATGAATGTGAAGTTTCCACAAAATACATTAGTAATAGGCATAGTTTAATTTCTTGACAATCAGTCTTAAAACACGTCCCGCTGAAGAAACAATCATTTCACTAAAGGAATGAGTGAAAAATCAAAAAATACCCCAAACTTTGACAGTACTCTAAATTGCGATTACATCCCCCTTTCGTTCAGTTTTGAGCAAAAATTATCCTTTGAGCGCACTCCACAAACTTGAATCAGTTAACGTTGTTTACGTTTTGTCGTGCTTATGTTCGTCCTTGGCAATTAGATGACAACATACCCCAAATACATACACACTTATATTTATTTATGAGTCCAAATCCTTTACGAGATTATATCCCCTTTACATTATATAAAAAATAATTGGAAACGTTTGAAAATATACACACCTATGTTATACCTTTGTTGATATAAAAGCTGCGTTACAGTTATTACTTTACATACATATCTACTATATCAAAATTTTCCATTTTCTCGATTTTACAGTTGCGAAAAATTAACAATAGATACATGGGGTCTTGAAAAAATTATAAGCATCGGGCCTATTCGGAAACACAAACTTTGCAAAGCGCAACCAAGCAGGTGAAACGTCAAAAGCATACTTTCGACGTTCACGAACAGATTATTTGCTTTTTTTTTCGAAAATGATTACATGAGCATTTTGAATGTAACTCTTATCTAATTGATAGCACATTCTTTACTTTTACTGTTCTTCTTCGCACATTTCCTTCTCTCAAAGAAAACACCGTCCACAAAGTCAGCAATTGAAAAAAGGCAATGCGACTTTGATATTTGCTTGATTTAACATATATTTGCACAAGATTTTTGCGCTACTGCTAATTGAATGATATGCTTTGCATACTTTGCGCAAAGTTTATGAGTACGAATAGGCCTAGTTCCTCTTGTATCACCTATTTCAACTTGCATTTGAATTCAAAATCTTCTAATATTCCTGCATTGAAATATGCTCGAATCGTTCACTCTCACCGACTATTTTAAAGTTATTTACTGAACCTCGATTAAAAATTCAACGTTCGATAGCATTTGTTGATAGAAACACATTTGGGCGCCATTTTGTTTTTTCTCTTTTTTGCTTGTAATTCAAATGTGTCAAATGTGAATAATTGCGATACAATTGGTTTATATTGCAAATAAAGCCCATTCCACTGTTCCAAATGTTTATACATTCGTATGTATATACATTCTTATATTACAATTGCTAGTGTAGGTACACAAATTAAAATAACACAAGGCAACATTTTTATCTTTTGGAAACATTGTTTATTTGAAGATTGCTAAAAAACGAAAAAAAAAAAAAATAATTTGGTTTTATTTTTATCGCCAGCTAGTACTGCAAATATTTCATTGCTTTTGGACTATTGTAATGTGTTTTACTTACTACAGAATAAACCTATCATGTGAGAAACTCTTTATTAAGGGTTGAATATGAGTACAAAAAATGAACAAAACTTTCTAGCAAAACCCAGGGACCATTTCGTTTGTTCCTGTTTCTACAAAGTACTCTCCTATTCTATCAGCAGCCAATATCAATACCTTTATATTGTGATATCTTCTCATTTGTGAATATCTTCGCCAGGCAATATCCGCGTATCTCCTTACTTAGATGGGTCGAAAAGTATAACAACACAAATTTACTATAGGACAGATCCACTCTCGCATCTCGACGTGCACAAAAAACCTGACCCGGATGGGTGCCTTTCAAAATTGTTCAGCCCGTCGCTATAAAGAGCGAATCTTCGTCACAAGCCTCGCCTCGTCGAAACATACCACTTATGGCCCTTCTGCCTAAGGTCATGGAAACCCTAATAAATCGTCAGCTTCTAAGGGTCCAGTGGTGATTTGACAACTTAATTCACCGAAAAGTGGCGCAAGTCTTGGCAGAATACAATCGAAAGCAACATAGTTGCGTTTGATACTTCTAATGGATTTGACAGAGTTTGGCATAAAACTCTTTTGTCGAAAATGTGTGCCTATGATGATTGATACTTCTTCTATGGATTAGAAATTACCTTTCAAAAGCGTTCAATTCAAGTTGTTTATGACGTATTCTAGTCTGATATCCACAAAATAGACGCTAGACGTGTCCGACACTCTTTCATTTTGAAGTCTGCTACTTCAAATCCAAATAGCTCATTCGCTGATGACAGCACCCTTTCATATTCGTTCTAAAACACTAGACCCTGCCTTCGGCTCTGGTATCGGAACAGCAGTGTATATTATACAAGAATTTTGATCTCAGCATAATTAACTGGGTTGTTTACAATAGAGTGGAATTCAAAGCTTCAAAAACTCAATGCTGTGACTCTAATAATATGCAATTATCCATGAATGGCGCATGCATCGATCAAAACGGATTATCCATCCTTAATACATATGTATGGTCTTTCCAAAATTCGCCACAGTTCATTTAATGAGCCACTTTCTTATGTTGGCGAACACGCTTGTCTCGATCCTATTAGGCATTTTTTATAGCATTCAAAACTGTTGAAAACTGCAAATATTACTCGCAAATGAAGAAAGTTAGTTAGCACATTTGGAAATCGTGTTCTCATGAATAAAATTGACTTTATTTCTAAACATTTAACTAGTTAGCTACCCTCGGCTTCAGAATATTATTTCCACTTAAGTCATGGTTTTGATAGGTTATTCCATTTGCTTAAGTCATGAGCGTAATTTGAGAAAAAAAAACAATTTCATTCATATTAATAACATGAAAATCTGTTTTGTAATATTCACCTGTAGTATATGACGCTACGATGAATGCAAAGTTTCCACCAAAGCGCATTAGTTGTGAGGACAGTTAAATTTCTTGACAATTAGTCTTTAAACACGTCCCGCTGAAGAAACAAACATTTCACGAGACCAAGAAAAGATTGAATGAACAAAACAAAAATACCCAAAACTTTGACAATTCTTCAAATTGCGAATTCATCCCCCTTTCGTTCAGTTTCGTGCAAAAATTATCCTTTGAACACACTCCACAAACTTGAATCATTTGACGTTGTTTACGTTTTGACAGTGCTTACGTTCATTCTGGCAAATGGATGACAATAAAAAGTCCAGCCATACAACAAATATATCCTACTTCCATGCATACATATGTACAAACATATATAAATTAAATCTGTTTTACATATCCGATGGGAATACATTCCATTATAGATACAAAATAATGGGATAACGTTTGAAAATATATGTACATACATACCTCCCTTTATTTTAATAAAATGTGTATCAAAGTTTTCTTTTACTTTAGGGACCATCGTAATATTTTCGAGTTTCCGGACTTAACAGTTGCAAAGAAATAAACAATACGTGTGCATACTTTTTTGTATCACCTGTTATAAATATGTTCGAGTTGTTCACTCTCACAGACTACTTTAAGGTTATTAACTGCACGTCCATTAAAAATGTAATATTAGAAAGCATTTGGTGATAGAAAACACATTTGGGCGCCATTTTATCGTGTAATTGAAATGTGTGATAAATAATTGCAATCAAAATTTGCAATTAAAGCACATCATTTGTCTGTTTTTTGTGCTTAATGTTAATACATGCAATGCCTTTATTCCAATCGAGTATTTGTTCGAAAAACGATTTGACTTAACTATGCGAAATAACACTAGGCATCATTTTTATCTTGCTGAACCATTGGTCTATTTTGAGATTGATAAAAAGCGTCCACATTAATTGCTTTGGTACTGTTTTTCATCGCCAGCTAATATTTTTTTTTGATGAGTTTTACTTAATAACAAATACAACTCTCATTTATCAGCGACGAGTAATGCTGTTGTATTGAATAGTAAAAACCGTCTTCGAACCCTTTCTTGATGTTCTGATACGTTCCTACTAAGAACAAAAGTCGTTTTGCAGGAGAGAAGAAACACTGAAGATGTGATGCCTCAAAGTAGTTTAAATAATTTCCATAAATTATGGAAACATTGATTTTCATGAACGTACCAAGCACGTTGAAGAGGTGTGTAACATTTCGTCCCCTCAGAAATTCTGGATATATGTGATATGATATGCAACTTAATTGCAAATATATCTAAAAGAAAACTTCGCCCTGTCTTCGTTAGTAGATTTATAATAAAATAGTATTATTATCAATAGTAATCCGCAGTAGAGTATGACTTGTGAGGCATGTTTACTTGTACATATACAGATTGATTCATCTTCCGGTGGTCCATGTCCCCAGATCCCATCGACCAAGAAATGCTCAAAAATCGCTGGTAGAATGAATGATTTTGTCATAACATGTCTATAAGTCCTTAGATAGGTTGAAAAACATAACGAGAAACCAAGTGTGTTATTTTAGATTAAGTCGAACTGCAGTCCTGAACACAGACTCAAAGTCATCGTAACGAGGGTATTATAGTTACAAATCCATAAATATAACTGAAGACACACTGTCGTACCTACACAAAATAATATACATGAAGTGCAAAAATTCTGCATGTTGCTTCATGAAATGTCAGTGCAATATTATGATCTGGTGCACAAATTCGATTAGCAGGTGGTTTAAAGTAAAACACGTGCCAGCGCAAGACCTAACCAGGTGTACGCGCATCATTCATCAGGACATCAACCTATTGTTCTAGCTATTTCTTACCATGGTAGCTATACTGTGCTTTTTAAATCCGCCCCACAACCACTTTCTTAGATGGACAAACGTCTTCCCCATAAGGCAGATGTTATAGCAACACAATCCTTAGAAAACTGCAACTATTGCTGGCAAATCAAGCACTTTCTCATTTTGCTCGCTGAAAGTAGTATTCCCAGGAATCAAAAGAGCCAAAAACGTTATCTCAAACGTTCTACTAGTTCAATTACTTGTCGGCTGCAGTCTTCAACCAAACCATATTTGGTTAGATACTCCATTCTTGTAAACATTCCCTTATACCATGAGTGCACCGTGAGGGAAAATAAACATTTTAATTGCTTTAACCCATGATTCGTAGAATGTTTTCATGTCCAATGCCAACGCTGCGAAAATGTATCTTTAAATCGATAATCATCAGAGAGTGGGGGCTTCGGATTTTGTCAGCCTTCTCCTCAAAACATTGTATATTACTTTTCCATCCAACCTTATTTCCTCTTTTGCGATGATATGATTGAATTTTGAGGCAATTTTTTCAAAACACATTCAATGCTCCTTTCAAACTCTTGTTTAAATTTGGTATTCTTATTTACCCATACTGTGAATTAAACCATTCTGACTAGTTTTTAATTTACATACATTTACATTGACATCCATACGTACCTCTCATAATAAGCAGTTTCTTATATTCAATTCCGACAGTAACAACGTATTACTTTCATAAACATTAAACCAGCGTTAAGTACAACATACAGTCGTTTTTTTTATATTAAATATCGTGCAAACTTGATGTTATGATTGGTTGCACTCAAATAAATGTATACCTACATACATTAGTCTATACAAACTGGAGCCGCATCTGTTCTTTTTTTTTCTCATCAATACATGCATATACACACGAGCTCCAATTTGTTCCGCCTGATCGGCAAATACTGCTCTTACATCGACTCTAATGAAAACATGCCAAAAACACGTTGCCCCACGTGACATTCCTTTATATATTCATTACACAATACAATACGAAGTAAGCACATTGGAGCCCACGAGAACACACTGAATGTGCTTTCCACATATAATAATTCACAGTTTTCAAAGAAATTCACATGATTTTCAATATAAGTTGACACATTTTTTCGACATTATTGATAATATTGTTATTGTAACATATATTTACACTAAAGACAACAAGTTGATTCTTTTATACCAAAATATAGAATTTCTGAATTCTCAGAAGTATGACAAGCTCGCCATTTTAATAAACCTTTGCATGTGCCAATGTGCATTTGCAAAACATCTGTCTTTGACTTGACCGTCAAAAATACCATATATCTTCTGTACAGATGTATACGTCAGAAGAAAATATAAAAAGTCCTCGGCTTTAAACAGCGGCGTTACTGAAATTCTGCATTTTTTAAACTTCAGATTTAGATTTGAACTGCAATCAACTCAATTCTGCGTATTTTTCTTTCATGTTTCTTATCCATGTGTACCGAGTTTTGTCGGGAAAGTAGACAGTACTTTCTAAACTTAATGCCACTTTACACAGTGAAGAATGCATCTTTCCCAAAATGATGGTTTTAATACAGAAAATAAGAAAAATTGTATCAAGTTTGTCCTCAAAACAATCTCCGTGCAATTGGTTTTGTGAAGAACGAAAGAATTTTCACTGGAAAAAGTTATCTTTACTGACCCGCCGGTTCCGTCGTTACGTTCCAAATATATGTACATTTCAAAGGCGTGAGCAACAAAGTTTAATTCGTAACTTGAATTTTTGTTTGACTAAATTCAATATTAAAGAATTCACGTAGCGCACACCAAAGACTTATGTAAACTTAAATAAGATGAAAGACCTCATTAATAATTGGTTTTATTGATTGAAGGACATTTCGGAGTTCCGTGCTGGTCCTCTTAAAATGAAGTGAAGACAATGTTATCATTCTACTATAACTTCGTATACTCATTGAACAGCTTTAAAAATGCGCAATCACGACGGGCTGATGGGGGTATCCCCCGAGGTTCTGAATTACAATGTGTACAATTGGAATTGTATCTTCGTTTGTACTGAGAATCTTAAATATTTAACATAGATAGATTTGCACTAAAGACATGAGTACATATCAACAATCATAAATTGCATCACTAATCATGTGGATTAAGTTGACAAATTGCTAGTCTTTGCTCAAAATCAAAATTAGTTGGATATGATCTATGTACTGATATGATTTACCGAGTTAAAGTCTTACATTTCCTAAGAGATTTTATCGAATTCTTAGTCGTCTTATGTGTCGTAGCTTTTCCCGAGATAACATTGTAAATATTATTAAACAGACATACAACAGGTGAACTGCTGTTTGAAATAGTTCTTCTTCTTCTTCTTCTTCTTGTGGCGCTACAGTCCGGGGTGAACCTGGGCCTCGGTCAACAATCCTCTCCAGCTGGCACGTTCTTTAGCCAGCTGCCTCCAATTTCGCACTCCAAGTTGGTTGAGGTCTTTTTCCACTTGAGTGCGCCATCGGGTTCGTGGTCGTCCTCTATTGCGTTGTCCCACTGGCTCGGAGTCGAAGACTCTTCGGGCTGGAGCAGTGTTGTCCATGCGCTCTACATGGCCTAGCCATCTTAGGCGTTGAATCCGTAGACGTTTGTTTGAAATAGTTGCTGTTGAAAAATATATGCGACACCAGTCATATCAGAGAGAGATATTACAAAACAACATTCAGTTACTGACCCTGTGGAAAAATGTAATATTCCTTCATATACAATATATTGTAATAACAACTGCACATAATAAAGGACCATGAAAAAAGACAGATAAAGGCTGTGTAAAGACATCACTAAGTGTATCACAATTAACTACACAACTGAACGACATAATCTCCATCTCCTATTTCGAAACAGCTGTCCAGAGACTATATTTCTAATTATTCATGGCATATTTGTGCATAAACCAAAACCATGTAATCTGAAAGTAAAGAGGCAGTAAAGCATACATTCCAATAAGTTATCAACATGGTATCCATTGTCGAATAAATCTACATTTTGTCTTATCACTCATTTCATTTTCATTTCATGCACTCATATAAACATCGAATTCTGGTAGACGGTCATAGGCCAAACCATATATGACTTAGGTTAACATTTACATTGTAAAACATTTATTGAAATCAAAAGTCAACTAAACTAACTAAACTAACTAAACATCGAATTTACAAAAAAAAAAAAACAAAAAACAGTAGACAGCTATGTCTCAGATGTTAATATTGAACAAACTATATTATTCAAGAAGTTACTTTTGCAGACATGTGTTCTCCACACTGACACTAATGCTTTTTGACGAATTCTTTAGTTGCCGAAACTAGTGACGTAAGCTTGAGTGTAGTTTTACATGATACCAGAGAAGTAAAACAAAATCAATATATGCATATGTACGTATGTACACTTAAGATTTCATATAGAAATCTTTCCAAAATAGAACGTAAAACACCAGAAAGACATCACTTTTCTGCAACGTGACTGACCGTCAGTCTCTGACGCATCTAAGTAACTCTGAGTTTCGTTTTGAATTGAAGTAATTTTTTTGTTTTTTTTTTTTCGAATGTTTAAAAAAAAATATACTCATTTCGGCAACATCTGCATAGCCCACGTGAGCGTTTCATCGAATCGCATGATTAACAAAACAGACTATCTTCTTAAGGATTTACCCAGTTATTTCTCTGTGTTAAGTAATTCAAATGTAATAATAATCTGTAGTCAACCTCGAATAGAAAGATTGCAGTGGGGATTCCTACTGTGTAATATGTAGCGACGGTATACGTGTCAGAATGCAAGTTCTTGAAGCAATACAAAACTTCGTCCTTTCCCTGATGATTGCATACTACTTTAAAGAAGACGATTACAAATATCTCCTGATGGTGATAATCAGAATATTGATAGCTTCAAAAACATTTATACTTCGACCAATGCAAAGCAGAAAAGAGATGGTTTTACCGAACTAAACACCATTTCTCTCTTCATCGTGCTAAGTATCCCAATCAGCCCTGTGTATGTTGTCCGCTGTCTATTTAACTTTTCTCATGAAACATAGAAAACTTCATGTAGTCTCTCTTTGCTCCTTGCTTGAATTTATATCAAAACAGTCACTCTAACAAAACTATAGCCATTCAAAAAACAAAACGCATGTGCAGAGGCCACAGCTTATTGATCTATATCTGTCACATCGAAGTTATCAAGATACAACAAAAAGATTAACTCAAATAACAATAACAATTCTAAAAGTGCATACTATGTGCACATCTCTACTTTCTTAACCCACACGAATCGCCGAAATAACAAAGTCTAACTAAATTTGTCTATACTTGACGGTCCGTGGCATTGTGAGCATGTGTGTCACAGACATACACACTCCCAAGCTACGTGTCTAGATTCCAAAGAGAATAAACGTCTAGAAAAAGCTTCTCAAACTAAGCCGACCGGTTTCGGCATAAAACACTAGATCCCTACCACTCGTGAGGTAACAATAGCATGCACAAGCTAGACCCTGGCCTTCTATGGGCTGTAACGCCACCCATATTATTGTTATTATAACTAATTTATTCATTCCGATTAACCCTGACTGGTCATGACTAACACGGTCCGCAAAGCACAGCTTATGATTTGCCTTTTACTAAGCAAAACTATATATCTGAAGGTTAAAAGGATGGTTAAAACAACATCCTAACTAATTTTCTAAGCCAATGCAGACTGTTTTAGCTAATGCTAACCGGTCTAGGTTAGGTTCTTGCCGCCGGCTTAGGTATAATCTGCGAAAAACAATCATTACCAATGCGAGCAAACTAATGTTGACGATAGTAATAATAATGGATTAGGAGAAATAATCTCGCATTAGACTTATTGTAACAACATGTCCCACTCACAACAACCATGTATTGTGTACCAGAGTATGTACAGCCTTCTCCAGACAGGAATCTAACATGCGGGTCAGTCTGCTGCTTGAATGTCTTTACAATCCCAGTCATGTGCCTAAAGGTGTATAACTTATTTTGTATGCTAACAATTCAAAATATTTATTCTACAAGTTCGAACCCAAATTGGATTCACGTCACGTAAGAATAACATGCAATTCAAAGAGCTCATCTGCCTGCCAACAGGTGATACATAAATGAACCTGAACCCTATCATAATTTACACGTTTGAATTAAACTCAAATCATCACCAGGCTAGTGCTGACTATAATCAGCAGCTGACACTTCATCCAGAGCTTTTCCATCGCTAAATTTGCTAAATTGACAACAATGAGTTTTGTACGAAATCTTTTCAAAGCAAAACCCACATACATATAATGATTGCAGGTCCACCTTCGACAATAATCACATCTCAGGCCATTGCTTTGCATTGGTCGAAGTATAAATGTTTTTGAAGCTATCAATATTCTGATTATCACCATCAGGAAATATTTCTAAACGTCTTCTTGTGCAAAGCTTGTCTATCATCGACATCATCAACAGAATCAAAACATTCTAGGAGACCCACTCGCACCATTCCAAGATATACGTATGTACTAGTTTTTACATATCATTGTACATTGTACATACCCCTCTTACATTGTACCCAAGAATATCACACCGTTTCGCCATTGAATGATATTACATAATATGTTTATTACTATACGATAATAAATTGTGTCCGCCGTCGCAATACGGGTAGGTGTGTCGACTCCTACCGCCTGGGGTTCTGCTTTAAATCACCTACAACTGTAAATGCTGAATTCTCAAATCCTGTCCAGAGGTAACAATAGCACTCACAATACGACAGGTTGCTGTGGATACTCGGCCCGAATGCTCCTCGATTAGCAACATACCTTTCTAAAATTATAATAAGTTAGTCTTCATCATTCATGACCTTAAATAACACATCGATTTTCCCTGAGTTCTCAACAAATCTCAAATTCTCTGTGAATTGTGTTGAACCAACACATTCCTGGAATTCCATTTATTGCTGAAAATGTTCCCACTGAAATTGAGGTAAAATCAAAGACTAACAATGTCACATCGACTGCAGTAAAGAATTGGAAATTGTCTTACTCGACGTTTTTAAAATTCATGGATCGCAGAAAATGGCAACTCATTTTCCAAAATCGTTGTAACACTCTTCATTTGGCCTTTGAACGCATACGTTTATGGTACATATGTATATATGTATATGCAATTATGTAAACTGTATACAACATATCTTATTATTTGGAATTGGATTTGAAGGCAAAGGTGGTTTTCGTTAAAACTCTCCATTTCTATAAATTCATATCCTTAAATTAAAACTTTCATGCGTTTTTTCATAAAATTTACTTGAAGCCAGACATTAAATTCTGGTTAATTTCAAGAAATTAAGAAAGTGACTGCGACCTAAGACCTGCCTAAGGATTGTTGGTTATTTTTTAAAACATTTCTCCATACCAATGAAATATCACCAATTTCCTATTGTCCTTCAAAGCTGAACCTTCAATTAGAGAAATCGTTGATTTTTTGTGGCTACCCCGAGGGATATTTTTGTTCTAATTTAATTATGTGTATTGACTGACATGTGTGTACTTACATCCTCGTGTACAAAAGCAATCGTAATCGCATCAATGGATGTTCTTTCTTATATCTATAAAACATATTTGTGAACATAATAAACCAAAAACCAGTAGAAAGACATTCTTTTTACTTACTCATCAGGCCAACGACCAGTGAAAGGTCTGAAGCTGAGCCAACAGCTGCATTGGAAAGATATTCCTTACATATTTAAAACCCGCTAACGCTCCACATACAATTGATTTAGTTAATCCCATATATTGAAAGAGTTTCGATTGAAAATGCACATGATTAAAAATCAGCAACAACAAAAGTTATCTACGCATGTTTATATGGTTTTGCTTTAAAAAGTCAAAGATTAAACTGTTATACTGCTGTTAAATAAACTTGGAATACACACCGCAATTAGCGTTCAGAGGAACGAACAAGAAACGAATAAAAATGCCTGAATTCCGGTAAAAAAAATACTGGTTATACGGTGGGACGTGATACAAATGACATATGTACATCCCTCCAACACACATTTTGTTCTGTCAAGCTTTAATTTGCAAATTTTGGTTTGTTCAGTACAATTCCACAAATAAATACATATGTATGAATCTCCCAAAGACCTCGAAAATTGCCAAAAGCTCATTCGTATTCGAACTGCAGTGAGGCCCGAAAGTCATCATGAATTCAACCAAAAGCAAAACTATTTCACTTAAATATCCTTGGCAGTACGGTTATTTTATTTTTTTTTTTCATCCGACCATAATCGCAAATCAACGTAATGATTGATTATATGTGTGGTTTAGTTCCTTTTTCTACGGATCCTTCAATACATGAAAACAGCCATGACAACCGCACTCCTGGCCACCAACCCGTTCGCTTCATTTTACGCGATTCGTTCCAAACAGTCGTCCTACGTAACATTTTTGCATGTTCGCTTGATTACATACAACGCACATATTCGTCCTCGATTGGGTAAACCATCATTTTTCAAAAACGAATAACCAAACATGTTTAGTCGCAAATACATTTGACTTCTACACAAACTTCTAAAACAAAGAAAAACAATCGTCACTATGTGAAACTCTTTGGTGCAATGTAATGTGATACATTCTGTGCAAAAAGTAATTGAATTTGTTAAAACAATCTGTTTGCTATTGAATTTTTTATCGCAACATTCAGAAAGTGCCTTGCAACTATTCAAACGCTTCTACTGGTCGTTTACTTTACAGGTGCATGTACGATCCTTCAGCAAATGGCTACCACTCGGTACATGGGAAATGTCGGAGGGTGCAACGAACCGATCAAACTGTGATGTCTCAGTTAAACCTTTTGGCTATTTTGCAGTATTGCATCCTGTATGACACGTGCGAAAATTGCCGACTACTGAGAAACAAAAAAAAAAATGCAACATTTTCCAATCCACAAATTCGCACTCTAAACTCTCTACCATTACACTACCTGCCTTTGAAATTAAACCTAAATGCCACTTGCTTTTTGCACAGAATGTAAATTCTCTTCGAACAGTTCACTGAACTTGCGTCTTATTAAGATGAACGAACAAAAGATTTACTTTCATAAATGCGGGTGGAGACTATTCCCAGTTTCTTATTGAATATATGTATGTATATACACAATGTAGAATGCTCCTCCTTCTTGTAATATTAAATCTAGATACTTAAACATCCCTAATTGTCCGTAAATCTGAAAGTGTATCGAGAAACGATACAATGTATCTACTTGAAATTATCTCCCATGCGCAAGTTCCGAATCCATTTTTATTTCTCACTAGAGAACAACAAATCGCTTCCATTTTGTAAAACATTTCATGTCGACTTTGCAATATTAACATATGAGAAGTACATTACATTACGTTTCCAATGCATGTCGTCACTAGAGAAAAAATCATTAAAAACACAAACGTGTGCACTTTATTAACTTAAAATTGAAGACTTGTGAAGAAATAATATCAATAACATTGATGAAATAGCGTAGCATAATAATGTTTGTACACGTATTTTATTAAATTGATGCCGGATGCCATTTTGGTCTTAGACATCGTCTTTAGACACCAATTAAAATATATTTAGCTATCATTACATTATTGCAAGAAATTCGAGACAATAAAGTTTCCACATCGCTTGCAAGTTTTTAACCATTGACTCTAAAATGTGAACATACATTAATCCACAAATATGCATTTCTCTAGTTATTTATTCCGCAACAATAATATCAAATTAATTATACTCTTTAGAGATAATATGAGAAGAGTAAGAACATTTGTATATAAATGCAATAAAAAATAGTTCAAAAAGATAAGCAATGTGTTGTACATTACAATATATACGTACGTCAACGATTTTTGGTTTTCCATTTTTTGCTATGTTCCTGAGAACGTGAGCATTGCAATATATTCTTCTGTAAATTAAAATTTCATGAATACATACATAACTATTAGGGATCGAGTTTCATTACCTTCATTACCTTTCATAAGCAACAAACAAATAAAATGAGATTTTACCTATTTAATCACTCCAAAAATACAACCAACCAATTAGTCTTGCTATATTAATCGCCTACATTCATGATAAGGAAAACAATTCCCGTCGGTCTATTAGGAGTCAAGAGGGATCTTCTCCGCGAATTAATAGTTCCGCAATGTATCACAATATCTTCATCAAATTGTAACAAATTTCGTTGAATACTAATGTTTTCAGCCCATAATCTTCGTCCGGTGTGTTCAGATGTGTCACGCAAGACTTTTTCCATATCCAGTCATATTTGAACTACATACATTCATTGAATCGTAGTTTTTTGCAAACACAACAGAATAAAAGCAAACCATACAGTCGTCCGATTCGTTTTAGTCATAAGTACGTAGCTAGCTGTAAGATTTTAAAAAGTGAGATTAATCAATCGAACTTTCAATTTAGGGCAGCCCATGAGAATATATTCGCCTAAAATCGAATATTTGCAATCTTCAAAAAAAACCTAGATATTGCATGGAATGCTCATATAGGAAATATAGTAAACAATTCCAGAAGTTTTATATTGATTTCTGAAAGTGTAAATTGCATCAAGCATGCTAGATTATGAATTATCTATGCACACATGTATTATTCTTCTATGACCCCTATGTAGGACTACAATGTTGTTACATCGAAACCATTACGTTCACATCGAAAAGCATAAACGTTAACTTATCAGGACGGCCCACTCTAAACAACATTAACTAATTAGGTATTTAAACATTTACTGCAACTACAATTAGCTGTTAGAAGTTACTCACATGTACATCCAGAGATCTTACATTGATTTCTGAAAGTGTATGTAGTATTTAAATGTTGTTACCTTGAAATCATTACGTTCACATCAAAAAGCATAAACGTAAATTTATCAGGACAACCCACTCTAAAAGACGTTAACTTATTAGGTATTTAGACATTTGCTGTTACTATAATTCGCTGTTAGACGTTTCTCACATGTACATTCAGAGATTTTACATTGATTTCTAAAAGTTCGAATCGCAGTTCTTAATTATTCTTCTACGTAACCGTTACCTTGAGACCATTACAATAAGCATAAACGTTAACTCGTCTGGACGATCCAATCTAAGCACCATAAAATAATTAAGTATTTAGACATTTACTAAAATTCGCTGTTAGAAGTTCCTCACATGTACAAATCCCAGATGAAATCAATGTCATGCTTTGGCTGTGCTTATTAACTATTAAAATAAGGATATTTCTGCAATCTCACTGGTAATAACCAATTCCATTCTGCAATTCAAGTATAATTTTATAATAAGTAAAGGTAAGCAAATCCGCTGAGACATCGTCGAAAATATGCACTTAGTAAATTACTGATCTAATTAGTCAACTTTGTGGCATCACGAAGAAATATTCGAAACATGTTTGAGGGTTATTAATTCATTCCTTACCAACGATAAAAATATCTAATGAAACTACATTCAACCTCTGTGCAATTTCTGAGAGGTCGGTTTAAAGTCCAACGCTCGAGATTCCATTCGTGTGTGATCACGAATATTGACTTATATCAAAAATGTTTCTCTAAACCTCACTCACAGAGAACTTCAACCATCATTCACGTAGCTCCTAGTTGTTCCACAAAAGTACACAAAAGTGTAACAATTAATCAAAGTAACTAGTCGCAACACCATCAGTGTACGGTATAGTATCTATTTTGAATTTTGCTATTAATCAAGCCGTCCACACTAAGTGAACGAATTACAATCGCTCAGAGTTTCTGTAAGGAATTGTAATTTTGTGGTATTTTGCAATCAACATGGAATTTCACCTTTTATCAAACTGCAGATCTAAATTACAGATGTAGTAAATAGAAACAATCAATCTCCACATTTTCCTGATTTCTATAAATTATCTTAAACGGCTTGCTTCTATTGCCCTTGCCACTCGCATGATGCAAATTCCTTTCAGTTTTTATTCCATAGTAGATAGTACATGAACAAAGATTCACCTAAAATGATGATCAAATAAGTTACAAAGTAGGAAAACAAAATGTATTTTGTGCCTAAATCCATGGTCTTGCAGTATTAGAAAATCAATGGATTAAGTCTATGTATATATTATTACTCTTAGTCTTCTCCTACTTGGACCGTAACCGATTATGAATGATTACGATAGTCGTATTTAAAATTCATCATAGAAGTCCTAGTAATGAAATTATGAATATTTTAAGGGAATCATACCATCATTGTATTCCTAAAAACCTTCCGATCTATAGTTCTGATGAAACCTAATCCTCACCTTAAGGTGTTGTAAGAGATTCAACTGTAACTCACTAAACTGTCTGAAAAAGACACCTACCCCCATTTCCTTGAAAGCACAAGGAGAACACTGATGTAGTCTACATATCTGTATTTCACATTTAAAATCATTAATCATATTTGGACATTCATAATACGTATTCTTAATAATAATCATTATTTGCTTAAACAGTCAAAAGTCGAATGAATATGCATATTTATAATAATAATAGCGCATATAATCAACTTCCGACAACCGATATGTGAACAAAAACCGAATAATTTATTCTAAACCATACACAAACATTTTAGACACATTCGATCGCCCATCGCAAGCAAAAGATAATCACAGAGTTGAAATATAAAAGTTCCCTACTAAAATAATGGTTGGTGTTACCAAAGAATTTAACTTACCGCAAATGCTTCCCATTTCTAGTCAATGGGAAAAATAACCCTACGGAACATTAACTGTGCCATTTCTGTAGTTGCCTAAATAGTAAAAGCTTTTGATAAGAAACCATCAATATGAACAAAAATAATTGATAATAATCTCTGGCCTAACTCCTAACGCTAGCTCAGCACCACAAGTCTATGCACACAAAATCATGATCTGCTTGACCAAAATAACCATCATCTGTCAGAACTGTCAACGACTTAATAGATGGGCTACAAAAAGTAAATGTGAACAGGTCCCAAGAGCTGTCATTACTCATCTTCGCATTTGTTTGATAAACAAAAAATCCTTCTTGAACAATGTAGAACTTGTAATGACCCTAGAGAAGAAGCTAATTTATTAAAACATCTACATCCCTATTTTATGAACAGATCTAAAATAATTGCATAAATGGCCGAAATGTCTATCTTCTAGTCCTCACTGAATATACACTAGGCAGAAATTAACTAATAATCTGTTAAGAAATAATAGCAAAAACAATATCGAACTTACTTCTTCCAAAAATTAATCGCACAGCCAACAAGCGCATCGCATTAAAAAGATATAAGTTCTCAACATTAGGTGGCATATAACCGATTTTCGAATCTACTTCTACAGCAGTACATTCAAGACACAAAAATGCCTTCAATTCGACTGTTCTGTGCTTTAAGATAAACCATTCAAAAAGACATTCGTAATAACTTAATAAATGCTGTCTAAGTTCTTCTTGTGTGAGCAACTTTCTATAGAAATCATATAGTTACAGTGGATCAATCATTTTTGATTTCAATTCACTGCATACAAGCGATAGCAGTATCATTTGTTCCCATTATTTGAATGTTTGTTTCCATAACTTCCTTTTTACACCAGTTAGAACTATACTTTTGATGACAGCGCATGTAAATAACTTAACTTGCAGCGTACAAGCGATATCAGTATCATTAGATTTCAGTTTTTGGATTTCTGTTTCAATAACATCCTTTTTACACCAGTTTGAGCCACACTTTTAAAGCCAGCGGGTGTAAATAGCTAAAGCAAAACATGCAGCCTGATTGACGTACTTAGTGATCACCCATAAGAACGATTGACTTCTTTAGGAGACACTAAAATGATATGCACATATTTAAGTACACGTATTGACGACACCATCTGTTTCCACTGATCTCAGTGTGTGCCTAAGAAATGGCAATTATATATCTACCCAAAAATGTTGATGAAAAATGTGGTAAAAGACAATCTTAGTGTTAGTTGTTACCTTGCACTATGATAGAAAATATGGCACATCGAAATAAAAGTGTATTTGCGTAGGTTATACAACACATAACAATGTTCACTAGTCCACTGTCAAGCCACCTTGATCTATCATCCCATTCTAATATAAAATTTGGAACGATACAATATATGCATCATGAAAAGCCATAACTGAAACCAAAACAATTCAAAGCAAAATACGCAATAATTCTGAAACTGAATCTGTAGTGGCCTGCTTTAATCTGACAAAATCACGATTCTTACGAAACAAAACTAGCACTTTTTGAATATTTGTAAGCAATTCAGAAAAACAACACAAATATTTTTGCCCAAATCACACATCTCTGTGACAACCGTAATGATTATAATATGATCCGACAATTTTCCATTTTCAATTCAAAATTGCTTAGCAAATTAATATTTAAACCGATACTGTACACCATGGCATGACCAACCTTTATTACATCATATATTATGATAACATATGACGCACAATAACTACCTCGAAAAAAGCCCTCTTCATGTTCGGTCCCTAGATCCATTGCCTTACATCATAATATATTAACCTTTCTAAAATGAACGCACATTGAAATACAGTATTTTTCTTTTTTCTAGGGATTAAACAGTTTTTTTTTTGTCTCTCGATTCATCTACATGTAACCATTATTCTTCAGTGTACATATGCGGAGAAGTGATGTATAAAGTAGAGCTGATTCAAATTATTAGTCATACTACAATATACAACAATTTCACCTTTTCTCTTTTACCCATAGATAGTAATGCCAACTTATCGTTAGAGCCAGTCTTAATGAATGTCCTCATGAACAATTTAGTACGAGAAACCCAAGTATAACAATAAGCTACGAAGCAAAGTGGCTACAAGACATCCAATAACGATTGCACAGTAAAATATATCTTCTTAACCCATCCAAACAATTTTCTAAACTATAGCAACATTGGACAAAAAATTAAATTAAATATTAAATAATTAATAGACGACCGAAGATTCACCAATACCTAAATTTCGTTCAATTATAACGTATAAACGAATCTAATATCATACCAAATGCAAATAAAGCTGATGGAACCCACCAGGTTTCGATAAATCTATACAATATATTTCTTTTCAAGTTGATCAAATACCTATAAAGTGAATCTCTTTTTATTCCTTAGTTCAAAGATCTACAAAAATAACACCATCTACTAACTACCAAAGACAAGAGAATCTACTAAAACGTAATATATATGCTAACAAAAATATTAATTCTTTAGAATTCTGTAGAAAACAATATTTAATAATTATACTTCCCAAAATAACAATTCGCCTTACCTCCTATAAGAGATTTTTACACATTATTTTTGCATGATTAGTAAGCCATTTTCGAGATCGACCACTATAGTTGAGCCTTCCGACGGCGACAAACTCCGTCGCTATCACTGTAAATAATCAAATTGTCGGGAATATGTCGGCAAGTTACTTTTTCATTTTAATGATTTGATTGTAATATGTACATACATACCTATTATCTAGTATCATAACTCACCCTTTTCGGACTTCGAGTTTTTAAAGTATGATAGCGTAATGTTGAAAACGCGTGTTCAACCCAGTCAATCCCCAAAAGGATCTTCTAGCGTACCCAAGAGCAGATAGTCGATTAACAATAGGTTAGAAGAAATAAATATTGACATCATTAAAGCCTTGATTTAAAGTCGTCTTCAGAGGGATACTCCATATTATTTCCTTGACACTGAGTTAAACTATTCAGTTCTTTCATGCACTATACTTCGGATCATTTATTGTCCATTGGCCCATAAATGCCTTCAAAACCTAGTTGTGGCAGATGTAAAATACTCACAAGCAGTTGTAGCCCTTTTAAAAAATGTCCACTGATCGTATCAACGTGGATATTGGCTCCCAATTTGTTCTTTTTGGTTCAAGTACAAAGCATTCGCAGCGAATCAATGTTAATACAACAACATTCTTTCTTCAAAATGTTCATCACTTAATTTACATATTTCTGGACAAAAATCAAAAACTTTTGGGTTTTTCATACATGAAATGCATTAATAATTAAAACTTAACCTTTTGCAATTTACTACACTTGCGTCCAATCAATCACGGTGTGTGCAACACACAAAAACCCCAGCCAATAGCTCATTGACAGAATTTAAACGAATAAAACAATAACAGAAGTACAGTAAGGAAACAAATTATACCCCTCAGTTCAGGGTAATATGTGTGTGTGAACGCATCATGTCTACATATATATACTTCCGTACACCTCCCTACAAACCTTCTGACAGATTGTACACTATGTATGTAGTTCACATTTCGATGATATGTACAGATGTATTTGGAAATTCATATGATTTTTCATCATTAAGTTCATTGAATTTGATTTAATAGCATAATGAACTTCATATCACTATGTCCACATCCATTAAGATCCGTATTTGAATCTAGGAGCTCAACACGAACAATTATTTGTAACATCTCCACATGTTTATGTTCCGGATCAAAACTACATTAAATTTCCATAGACTTTGACTTTCATATATGTACCTGTATGTGTTTGTACATACATAAGCAGAATTATATAAGTGCCGTCATTTTTGAACATAAGTCTAACACAGGATATGCATACTTCCTTCTTGCCTTAATATTCAAAGCAGCCATTATTCAATAAACAGGTCTATCTAAGTTATCGCTTAACTTCGATGTTAACAAAGCTTGCAGTTGATCACATGTCGACCGACCGATAGTTGATTGTAGGGTTTTAAAAACAAAAATCATGAAAATAAATCAACACCAGTTGGCTATTTGATTCGTGATCCCCCTTTTTTGTTGACCCTTAGTTCAATATTACCAATTCCTGGAAAGCTACGTTTTGTAGCATTCATTAGCAGTTGTGTACCTCCGCTGTGTGGTTCCTAAAAATGGTTACATCTGCTGCTGCAACAACAGTCGCCTTGAGGCTTCTTCCTACATAATCTGTTCTGTGCTCATCTGAGAGAATAATTGGATTGCAATTAAACCATAGGATATCCATTGCTCTCATCAGTCATCGTTTTTACTAAAGGAGTTGCTGAGAAGCTATGCCCTGTCCCTCTACGGGTTGCACAGCCAACCATATCAGTATATTATAATGAATATTGCTTAAGGAATTGGTTTCTGTTCATAAATTTCAGAAGCATATCACCTGAATCTGTAATGATTTCATAGAATCCTTGTAATATTCAATATTCAACTCCATACTATTTCTAATAACGAAACCAACTACAATAGTGTGTAGAAAGCTGCCTCTGATGTTAAAGTGCTCACTTAAAGAATATTCACTATAACTTCTGTAGGCATGGTAAGGATGGGGAAGAAAAGGGCAGACAGACGAACCCTAGGTACATAACATCGAACATATAACAAACGCAGATATCAAGGACGTCCTAAAATACCTCAAGACGAACAAGGTAGGGTTGAAATAGACAGGACATAATAAAATTCTCTGAAACAGTAGAACTGCAGAAAGGTCAACAAGGAACCATTGTAAAAAGCCTAAAGTGACAGCACAATGAACCAAAAAGGTCTAAGGGCAGTATTATTTTTTTATAGCCGAACTCTTCTATCAATCCTTTTTAAAATTACCTTCCTTCTTGATATGCGCACTCGTTCAATTCAATAAGAAAAAACTTTTTTATATTTACGTGATTTTCGTACATATGTAAGAGTTTGATATACATTTCTGCCAATCAAATCCTCGTACCTTTTCTCAAGTATATTTAATGAATTTATCTCCAGTGAATATATGTTTATTTGCAAATTTGTATTCTTATTATACATAAACTCATTATTCATATCGAGCCTAATGTATTAGATATTTTTCATTTCCGATAACCAAAAGTGAATTATTCATATTATCGCAGCTGAAATGTCTTGGATTTGTTTATTTATTATTTGCATCTGTCAAATCATTCGAAATAGATTTTCACAGGCATTGTACAGTACAATATCATGCCTCATTTCCTCTCTTGAAGATGTGTGCTTTATTCCTTCATGTTTGAATATGTCAAGGTGTTGCCGAAGTTTAATCAATGGAAGCTAGCTTACTTCCTTCCACACTGAACCAAGGAACAATCCACTCTTGCTAGCTTTTCTCATTACCCACCAACTATCCAGTCGCATATAATACGTTGGAAAGCAATACGGAATTTCAAAAAATTCTTACTGTAAAAAAAACTCTTTTGAATAACTGACCTAGGCAAATTCAGGACGAGGTGATTGGCCAATTTCAAAAATGGTTACTGGAGATCTCAAGTGCGTACATTAACCCCGTGATTTACTTAGTAGATCATGCGGCTCAGAAAGGAAGAACTTGGCTGCTCGGAGCCGGCTTAAAACTGTGAGTCCCTTCCACTCGTGCGAGAGGTCATGAGAGCATTGACCTTGGCTTAGATTCAATATTTGCTTGGGTTTGGCCTTAAGTAAAAAAAAATTTGACTTTTGTTTAGTAATTTGTTTTCTCATAAAATAATCACAGTTCGGTATGAATGCACTTTTGAACATGCTGTAATCCTAGAGAACAAAATCTTATCCACACGGAATGTAACTCTACTACACCACTGTACTCCCATGCAGTATCTTCCAAGCGAAGATTATGGTGATTAGCGAAGCACTGTCCTGATTAAGATGGAACGTGACATCCTCCCCTGATATCTGTGTGCTTACGAAAAGTCAGGCAGCTATAAAATCCCTAACTGTCGCACAGATCTAGACGAGATATACGAACAGTTTCAAATCCGCCTGTAGTGCGTGCCAGATCACAGAGACATTGGGAAGCTGACAAACTCGCTAATATCGTCACAAAACTGCGAGTTAATGTTATTGACCCCCGTTTCAGTACAATGGCCCTGGTTTGGTGCACCCAATAATATCGCTTGAAAGCTAACCTAACCTTAATCGCAGTTTCTGTTTCGTCTAAAAATATTTGAACGTTCATAAATAACTATATGCAATGTGTTCGTATTCACATCTCACATGTATGTACATGAGCCCACATATCAGTCAACATTGAAAGCTAAGAATGTATTCCTACATCTAAGGTACTTAAGTAGATCACAGACATTCAATCTCTTACTTACGAATTATTTTCTGGATCAGACAAAAAATATATTTCTACTTTCGCCTAAGAGCATAATCGTTGAATTTATTTAATATATCCACCCAAATTTAATATATTTAATAAATGGATTTATGTACCTCTCGGCTTTGTATTTCCGTACGTTACACTTGGTGACAACATATAATAATATAATGGATATCCTCTGAAGGTGTAGTTTCCTTTATTTTTACACATTATTGTCAGTCACCATTGCCACTTGCCTTATTCGTTAAATTCAAAATATCAAAACTCAAATTAAAAAAAAAAAAATAGGCAACGTTGAAAATGTGAAAATTCACATCAGCCTTGTTCATGGTTCGCGAAGAGAATAAACATAATTGTGGAACATAATTTTCACACTTTCTGCATTCCAATATTCGATGAACACAGAGTGAATTTATTTTCCATATCGATGAACCAAATGAATTGTCAGATCCATAAACGCCATTGTCAAAATTCTGACATTCATTAAGAAACACTAATTTGATTTCTAACCTAAAGCAAATCACCAACATGGTCGTCTATCCTTATAGTTGTTCCTTTTAGTTTAGGCGTTTCCTGCTATCTTTGCTCAAGAAAAAACTTTATAGACGTTCCTTTTAGTTTAATCGTTTCCTGCTATTTCTGCTCAAATAACTTGTAGTCTAAACAAAAAATATTGGCCGTCGACACATCATGAAACATGAATGTTACACATTTGTAGATATCTCCATGCACAACTGATACCCATATCCTTCTAGGTATTATGACCAAAAAGAGTTGTTTCCAACAGAATCCCTATAATTCGAATTATTTCTATATAATGCATAATCTTGCGAAATCGCAGTAGAATAGATGCACGCAACATCCTTTCAATTGGTTATCTGTATTACAATGCAACGAAATTCAATAGATCATTAAAAGCATTACGCAAATGTTTACATGTATCCACAGCGAGGATTGTGGTATATGTATATCTCACCAGATCTAAATTTTCAGAGAAATGTATATATAGTAGACTGCTTAAGATTCACAGTCTAATATTCATTTGCGAAGTCGAATGTGATATTCATATGCTTCCCTTCAATTCTCCGACGTACCTTAACCCTCCTTATGGAACATACAAATATCTACACCAAAATGTTAAATCAATTTGAACTAACATATAATTTGGCAGTAGTTTCTTCTTTGGGGTGGATCTGGGCACACAATTTTTTCCAGCTAACACGATCTCTGGCTAGCTGCGTACAACTGGGTGCACCAACTTCCAACTTGGTTTGAATCATTCTCCGCTAGTATGCGCCATCTTAGATACTCCCGTCATCCCACAGTTTTGGAGTCGACGACACTTCATTTCGGAGCTAAGTTTGGCTCAGCACATTAAGCATTGTATCCGTAATCTCCTGGCTCATATCGTCGTAGTGTTGGAAATTCTCTTCTAGAGGGACCTGGAGATCTCTAGTCATCAATGCCATGCATCTGCATAAAAAGCCACCTTGATCCTTCGAGATAAAGTTATATTGCGCGTTTGGCTCGTGAGTTCAAAGAAACAGCGGTTAGCAAGTTATTCTCCTTCTGATTTCGGTACGGTTGTTGCTTGTACGGTTTACTACGGCGCCGACGTAGACGAAGTCTGTCTAACAGAACTCCGCCCATTGTGGTGCTCTGTCAGTGACGTCAATGCTGTATGCCTTTTAATAATATAATTTGTTTCGTTCTTATTGGTGAAGATTGTTTAACTCACAAAAATCATGACGACTTTCATAGGTATAATGTGGACATGATACATACATACCTGCCACCACACATCTAACAGCAAGTAATGGCTTCATCAAACAAATGCAAAATTTAAGCTTCGTTTGGTTTCCGAAGAATGATATTTTTGAAGTCAAGGCGATGTTATTTCTAAAGAGCGATATTCACATCTCATTTAATAAACCAGCCTGTGGTCTGGCTTTACGTCGCTTTTCCATATATAAATGTTTCCTTAAGCCAGAATGTGCATATGAGAATGCGTTTAAGGCACAATTTAAAAAGAACCACAATTCCTCTGAGTTAATCCACTAATTTGAGGCATAATTTTGATGCCAGCGGGTGCAGCCTGATTAACATACCTAGTTATGAACCTTAACAATGATTAAACTTCTTTAAGACAGACACTTGAAGTATATGCTCATACAAGCACAGGTATAGTTGCACTTTGTATAGGCAGTACCTGTTTCTACTGATCTCTCAGATGCCAATTTTATCTCCACCCAAAACAATATGCATCATAAAAATGGGAAAGACACCAGTGCAGACACCAGAGGAATCCCGAAGCAAAATTGCCTGTGTATAAACTAAAATCTATTATTCTGTAATTTAATCAATACACCTCGATCTATCACATGCTGATAATATAAATTTAGAACCATAAATAACCATAATGAATTTACACATCTGACAACAAATAACAAGCAACACATCTCATTGAAAACCGCACAGAATCTATTTTGATTCGACAACTTTTGAAAAATTTGATTTACCATCCCGTGAAACGACTTTTATTACATAGCGTGATGGCGCACATATATCCAAACGTTAAAATACCTTAGAAAGAAAGTCCTTCGAGGCTCCAAAAGAAGCGCTCATGTTAATTTTAGTGTCGTTAGAGACATGCTCCCAAATCCAATAACAAGATTGCCATGCAATGATTATTCGTTGACCCTTGATGCAATCCTCTACCCACAAGTCCCCATAACCAAACCTAGTAATTAAAAATCACTCGTTTTGTGTGTGGTACTGTTATCCCACTCCGACTCCGAACGGCCAAACATTTTTAGACAGTTATACCCTTGGAAGTGACACGAAAAGTTTCGTCATTCCGGGTAACAAACCTGGTAACCTTCGCTACTACAATATCGCCAACACCTTCAATTCCAATTCAAAATCTTCAATTCTTCATTTATTATGTATTGCAGGCAATGTTCAAATACTGGAACATTATACCTACAAAATAGCTCAAATTGGTACACAAAACCCCATCATTTGTCTCCCCCCACACTAAAACACTTATGACATAGACTATTCCTATGGGAAGATGGATTAGTGACAAGCCCGTCTAAAAAACTACCTACGTCAGACATATATAACATTCCAAATAAAATGAGAATCGGTCACACTTATCTACGGCAACACTGACGTCAATCGCCTAATGCCAATGATTACGATGTTAAATTAGTTCGTATAGAACCATCCGATACGTAGGCACATATGTATGTCTGTTCATGTCTTATTGAATACATTTTATTTAAAGAATCGCCCTATTCGGTTATCCAATTTCTTCCTCTGACCCACTACACTAGCCATTTAGTAGTAGATTTAAAAAAAAAAACCAATCATCCATCTCTATATATTCAATTCATCACAGCGTTCGTCGTTCCAAAACCTTCTCCGAAAAACATTAACGAAATACTCTCCAATTCTAATCATCGATTTTTTTATATAACAACACAATTGTAAAACTTTTGCTAAATGGTATTTTAACATATTCATAGCTTTAGGCCTTTAGTGCCCTGGCTGCCCACAATTTTAATTATATGGTAGCTGTTAAATATATAAATATGTTAATAAGACACAACCAGTGTCAGTTAAAAAAGGTTTCTGCAGATGCACAAGTTCTCACAGTAGGCAACTGACGACATATTTTGACAAATTGTACCGACTGATGTCATATTTCGATTAAAGTACGTCATATGTAGCTATGTATGAAGTTGTACTTATGTACATTGGTTTGTGACATGACATTTTGCAATAATGTGTCTATAGGTTATGACTTTATGAGTCAGGTTGTATATAGCTTATATTTAGGAATATGGATATTATATATGTTACTCAATACTCGCATCTTTCCTATATTGACTTTAAAAATTATAAAAATGGAGGATTGCCTTGCCGACTGTAAAGGTCGTGAAATTGGCGACACGCGGTTTTCCCTCCGAATGAATGAATCAGATGTCATTTTCCGCTTCCTCCCATTATTTAATATCATAATGTGATATTAAGTGCTATCGTCATCATCTTTTGACCCGCATGATCCACTAAAGGTGTAGATTTCCAGGCCAAGGCCACTTGATCCTCCGCCATCGACTCCTAACTGCTTTACACTCACTTGCAAATACAACCAGTCCTTGGTCATCCAAGAGGACGTCGTCCTGGTAGAGTCCCATTGAAGACGTAAAGCTTAGCCCTTTCAGTTAAAGCAGTTCTCATCCTATCCCGGGGAGAAACTCCCACCGCATCACGAAGAAATCTCATCTTAGCGACTTGTATTCGCTGTTATTCCTTCGGTATTTACCCAAATTAAATGACAAAAGCTGAGAGTTAGCGTAAATACTGAGCTGAAAACCGCTAACCTGGCTTGATCTGTTTCAATATTGATCCAGCAATCCTACAGGAAAGCTTAGCATTACACCTGTACTTGTACTTCTCCAGCAGTTTCAATGGGACATCAAATGCGTGCAGAGTGCATTGAACAGGCGTTCTGCAGATTACCACTCGTTTACCTTCGTCCCAGCATCTTCAAATACGCTCACAGACCTATTGAGTGCGCGCTGATGTTCTGAAACGTTAGAACCATTATCTCGAACACAGTTTATGAATGGCCCTCAAAAGAGAACCAAACCAATCTCACTTCTGTAAAACACTCTAGAATTTATCTCAAGGGACTCTCGGTAGTATGCGTTCTAGAATTGCAAAACAGCTGTACTTTGTTTTGGTATACACCCAAGCCTTTCCGAGTACAATTTTTTGAATGAAAAGCTGGTCGGTTGTGCCTCTGCCGGAACGAAAGCCGCACTGGTTATTGCAATCCTAGACTCGATCACAGCTCTAAAGTGCACCTCTAACACCTTAGCGGAGACTTTCCCAGGAAGAGTTAAAAGAGATGTGCCCCTGTAGTTGGAACAATCGGTTTTGTCTCCCCATTTTAAAAAGATAAACAATTACCCCTATTTACCGAACGCACGGTGTCTCGTCGCATTTCTAGTCCACCTTAATGATAGAAGAGAGCCATAAAAATCCATTTGTGCTCATTGCCTTAAGTATTTCTGGCCAGATTTCGTCCACACCAACGGACTTGACCGTTTTTATCGATTCAATCGCAAAAATGACATCCTCCACACCGCCCTACCAAAAACTATGAGTCTGACAGTATCAGTGCCCTTAACCTAAATGGAGTCCGCTAAACGCCGACTCCTATGTGCTTCACAAAAAAAAAATTATCTTATCGTCATTCTTCACCCTTTGATAAGCGTACACCACTGCCAAGAAGATGTTTCAAATCCCTAAACTTATCCACAACAAAAATTTCAAACATGTTAATAGCCCAGTCTACGACTATAGGGAAATAAATCGTACCTCTATGCACGCAGAATACCTATTTAGCCTTGCACTATTACCACTTCACCTATGCATAGAGATCATAATTTATTGGCTCCGTCTTTTAACATGTTCTTCCACAAATCCTGTTATACGACAGGAACAATGTCAAAAAAGTGGCATTGACTACAAAAAAAGTTCACATTCCGTATTGGTGTGACATGCTTACATATGTATTTATACCCATTTTAAAATATAATTCATATTAAATATTCGGGTTTTTTCAATTAATTTAAATCTTCTAAGTTCTTTCATTTTCCCTTTTTTTGCAGCTTACCAGTTACAGCTTACCTCACGCAGCTACAGATTCAATAAATTCTTGTACACCATACTGTACATGCCCAATACACACTAAACATCGTCAATATTACATTAGACCAGATCGTTTGGATTGTTGTAGTTCTTATATGTACACATATTTCTCTTTATGAATTTGTTTCATTTTATCATTTCATTTTATTAAATGAAAATACATTTTAAGTTAAAATAAAATTGACATTGACTTGTCAAATTACATTAATTTTTCCGATGCTATTCCCATGTTCATACATAGAGCCAAGATGATACTCACTTCAGCACCCCGTCAACACTTACATAAATATTTTGGTGCGAGCCTAGAAGTAAGCCGCATCAAATTACACAGAACATGAAAAACAACTGTTCTCTAGAGATCTTCCTCACGACCTATGCTTTCGCGATCATAGTAATCAGTCAGTATTCAATTTAATCAATAACCCCAATTAACCACGGCAATGACCAATAAGGTCGATGAATATGGTATCATCCGTCAGAGTTTGCTGACAGATGTCAATAACTCTGTTTGCTTTTGCAAACTCAGTTCGGGCAATAGATTTGTAGCCATTCCAGATTTTGGGAGGTTCTGACTATCCAGATCACCACTTTGCCTGCTGTCTGGCAAACAGACTTCAATCGATAGTCCACCTGATAACCATGTAAATGCTCCTCCCTCTTGCTACGAACGAAGGATATTTCGTACTGCTAGAATTTGACTATCCACCCAAGCAACCTTCAAATAATTTAACTATATACATACATATATCAACGAATGGTTATCTGTTACAACCGTGTGTCAGGTAGACATTTACGTTCCATCGTAGACAAATTTCCTTCGGTCGTCTACAAGATCTTACACATGCCAAATATCTGATCACCTTCTCATATTGACCAGAGTAAGCCTGGGCCAACTGTGCGCAAGTGTAGTGAGACGTGCTAGGGAACACCCTGTTGCGTCATAGATCATGTTCGATTATTGCTTGGAGATACTGAGAAAACAATACAGCAATTCAAAGAAAAAACGAGATAATACAAAAAATCCCAAGATTCCCCGAAGAGAAAACGAAAAATCCCAAGCGAACAACTAATACGCACCTCTCTTGCGGTCAACCACACCCCCAACCGACGCAAAAAATCGTATTACGAATTTAACACGTGCCTTATTGTTATGAATAGCGGTGACGTCGTAAACTGTGCAAATGAAATCGCTTGCGTGTGTACAAGATCTGTTTGTGCGGTCCCTAGGGTTGCCGTTGATAGCAATGCTATACATACATTATGTTACCAATTTCTGATTAACAACTGCATGATTTGAATCTATGTTGCTTAGGGAAATACATGCGCTTATTAATTAGTTACTCACTTACAACTACCTAGTAGTTAGTTGCGGAGTTTATTTGTTTGAATATTTTTCGGTTCCATTTAACAGCAAACATTTTTTTCACAACAGTTCAGTGGCAACTCCGGTCGCTTTCTGTATAGGCAAATAGTGGTAAACATGGCAGATTTTTACTTGTGATTGAGGTAGGTCTGTACATCGAACGTCGTAGGTGATTGGAGTTTTGGATTTTTGAATGAATTGCACATGCAGTATACTATGAGCTTGTACGTACGTATGTATATTCATACAATTCAGAATGGTTTGGTGTGAGTTTTTGGACGGGGGAGAAACACATCATCGTAAATTTAAGCAGTCATTGAGAAATAAAATGGCAAATTAGCCCTAGACGCAATTGAGTGATACTGCCGCCCCTCTTAGAACCAGGTGACTTTATCACCCAGTCCTGTTATATGGCGCGGAGGCATGGACAACGTTAAAAGCGGATGAAGTCATTTGTATCTTCCAGTGACCAATGCGTGCGTGCAATCGTTCGCCCTGTTTGCGATGACGTTATTTGGAGGAGATTATTACACCACCCCGTGTGAGGAGAGAGATGGTAGGGGGTGTACAACCCCTTTCTAGAAATAGTGAATGCCATGCATCTATATGACGTCTAGGGCTAGGTATCTGCGAGTTAGCGGATGTAAAGTCCTAAAATGGCTCCTTGTTCGGGTAGCGGTTGAATCTAGCAACAACTACCACATTGATCTGGCCGTCTGCTGGCCGACCCCTGTCTACTTACTACCTCAAATCTGTTGCATCAATAATAGCGTATAGACTGCTGGCATCTTCTTCACATTATAATATCGGCAACAACTTAAAAATATATATATTGCCGACAAAGGATAAGTCTGGCGAACGCTATTTGCGCCTAACAAAACCGAGGTACATAGGTTTCGCCGGATGCATTTTGTTTTCTATAGGGATGGAAGCGAAAAGTCTTGGGTCCAATATCATTGTAATTGGTAAGATTCATCAAAATTTCTACGAGCTTCAACTCTAGAGGTCTGTCTAGGTGTCTTAAAACCCGCTCTTGCTTCTCTACTATCGCCTTGTATCCCCTTAAATGCTGACTTTAAATTCTCCAAACAACCTGAGCATATCGTGTTACTTCACAGAAACAGCGGCCTTGTCTTCATCGACAGACAATTGTAACTTGGGGATAATTAATAAAATCCCGGTGCATCGCCGTCCTCATCAAGCATGACTACCTTACCTTTTATCTTTCACTTGATCGAAATACGTTTATTTTGAACCGACGACAACGATTTACGATGGCTTTTAGTTACTGAGCTAATCCGGTTTCACGTTGGGCGCCAAAGTGCAACTGACCGATTTTTCTCTCCCCTTGAATTCAAAGGTGCTTGGTCTTTTATGAAGACTGTACGTAAGTAATAAAAATAACATAATATATTATGAGTATCACTAGAGGCCATAGGAGGACAGCGTCTAGCTTCTACAACTCAACCACGAGTAGAAGAAATCTCCAGTTTTGTATGCCGAATCCGACCGGCTAATAGGTAATACTCTCACGATCTCACGCTTCCTGGATTGATTGGAAAGAGATGGGGCCGTGAAATTTATTTTGGTCGTATTTTATTCGTAAGAGTTCGTTAAAGTGGTAAAATTGTGGATAATTTAAAACCAAGTCGTAAAATTTTTGATCGAAACCGCGATTTATCAGAGATATCGAAAAGGATGCAAAATGTCCTTTTTATACAAACTAGACTCTCACGCCGTCGACTTAATATCGATTTAACTATTTTCTACAATGCTTATCAAGAACTCTGGGGAATCTTGTGTTCTTCCGACCTTTTCTCTAACCTGGAAAAAAGTTCTTTCTATTGTCAACATCCATCGGAATATAGTTCCCTTAAAAAAATTCGAAGTCGAAACATTTTTCTTATTGGAATTATGAGTTGTGTCTAAAATTCCCGACGGTGAGTTTGAAATTATTCAAGGACATTTTTTTCTGATAAGTATATATATTGATCATTACTTCTTCATGGAAACTTCCAATTGGAAAATCATTAATATGTATAGGAATTTCTTCGTTTTCTTTGGAACTTTGATCGCAATGCCGGTTCTCCGAATTAGGGAAATTTCATAAAAAAACATGAATGCCGGGATTTCCAACTGGGGAAAAAGTTCGGGGGGATTTTATTCCCAATAAGCAGGAATATATTTGAAAGAACTTAATTTTGTATGTGTGGTCAAAAACGTAAACACAACTATACATAATAACGGATAATAGGGCTTATATGGTTAAAATGGATAATTGTCGATCATGAATCAAGATGGTGTTTTTAATTTTGCCCATAATATCGGATCGGCGCATTAATAGCATGTATCACAAAAACAGCAATATTTCAAGATCCCGATAGCTGATTATATTTCAAGATCCCGATAGCTGACTTCTTATGTCAACCTCATTAATCGCCAGATGGCAAGTTTATTTGTGAGTAGCATTGCCTCATAAGTATATGAAACATAGTTTTGTGAGGTGAGCTCTGTTAAATGATATACAAATTTTGAATTTATAATAAACTTTTGGGAACTGCTGACGTATTTGTGATCATTCGATGTGCATATATCGATGCAAATTATGATCATGCATAAAAAAGAAAATTTGTATACCAAGATATATTTTCTTTGGCAAGGGAACTCCAGTTGTAAATTTCAACAAATGGTAGTCAGGTGTAATCTCATCCCTATATTTTGCACTCTGGGCTGTTTCATTATGCCCACGATCAGGGATTATGGGCATAATAAAAAACACTTAATGTTGCCCTTTATATTGTCTATGAATTGTCAGTATGTGAAACTACCATTTCTAGGGAAAACATAGATTGCAGATCTAAGTTTTGTTTTTTAACACAAAGCTAACATTCTTCTTTCATATCGACTAGCCAGTAGCTAAAGCTAATTCAATGTTAGGATTTTCAAAAGGAACTTCTGCTCAAATCTCTGATTCCTAAGCTCTTAAGTCGGTGTGCATGCCAATTGTGAATCCGATTCTTGTATGATGCCCTATGTCCTACGTATAGAAATATTTCAGATGGCATTTCCAAGATTTGTAATTAAGCAAATGAAATGGAAACTTAATAGCATACCTCCATACCGGAAAGATGTGCCTTAATTGGCTTGGAAGCATTCGATCAAAGAGGAAGTGTTCATTGCATAATGTTCATCAAAGATATTTTTAGCTTATCTCTGTAATATCTTGCTCTGAAATTCTTAAGAATGTATTTTTATATGTTCCAGAAAGAAGTCTTCGAACAAGAAAATGAGTATCCCAACCAAGCCACTGCCGTAATTATGGTTTTCAACCATGTAATATCAAACAACAAAAGTATTTCTGTACTGTGGCTAGTTAGCTTGGTAGATTAAATACGTAAATAGAAATATTAATTAACCTCTGTTCTAAACCATTCCGACGATTTTGGAAAATGTCTCACTTATATTTGGGGTTTCCTTAGCAACCCATTTTTATATAAACTTGCATGCATCCCGTTTTACATTGTACCCACCCAGAATGAATCATATGACCAAAGCATGACATTATGACGTTAATATCTTTCATAGCTTGCAAAAATGATAAAGAATGTAAATACTTTATAAAACATGATGTATCCTTATATACCTACCTGAATCCATATAAACTCTCCACCCAATTCGCTATACATATTTCTAGTATGTATATATACATATTTGCATCTGCGAAATGCTCAGTATCATCCCTATTATGTACAAATCGTATAATATTTGTGCGTCAATACCTATTTCTTGACATTTGTTATAAGCGTATTTATATATAGAAATATAGAACTCCTGAACATATTCCTGTCGCCATTTGCCAATGTTACGGAACAAACTTCTTCAGACTATTTTCATGCGTCATTGTATGGGCATTGGGCACGAACATTATATAGTCACTTGTATGATTTTTAAAAATGTTTTTAGGCTTTCCACCTAGAGCGATATCTGTTGTGTCGTTCTACAGGTTCGGAGTCGAAGGCTCTACGGGCGGTTGTCTGGGGAGTGCTGAGTTGTCCTATACTCTAGCTCAGCCAACTTAAATATTGGATCCGTAGACGCATTACTAAGCTCCTGTAGCTGTACAGCCCAAACGCAAACAAGACGTAAGATTGCAAATTCAGTTTATCCTTCAAAGAGAGCAATGACTACCACATTGAGCTTCATACTTCCAAAGACGGTTCTCAATTTCTGTTGACTGCGAACAGTCTTTGACTTCCTCCGAGTTATAGAGACTTCCACTTTGGCGTGGTCCTTCCCAGACGTCAGTGTTTTACACCCTGTCTTGAGGGCTGCATATACACCGTCTTGCCTAATATATTCTCATAAGAAGAATGCTATGCGGAAGTTGTGGAGGATTTTGGACTACCTGAATGGAAATTCAACAATCTCACTTAAAAACCAGCGACTACTATGGTCACATTCTGGTAACTTGCTCTTCCATGTCTATTTCTTTCTCTGTTGTATTCTGGACTTTTTTCATTTGGCTATTTTCTACCTCTATAAGTAAGTTAAGCAATTACAGCTTCGTTTAAATAGTAGACTCCATATACTCCATTGTTTTATTAGTGCAGGACAGTCCATTTGCTGCATCTTACTGCTCCTACAGGTACTCCTTTAAAATCCAACAAGAAGATTCCCATGCACATATTTTTCTTCGAATATTGGTGCTTATCAAGAAAAACGGCAAGAGTCATGTGACTCCATACAATAAAAATACGTATTTTCATCTAGTAAATCATGTGTTAAGTGCATTTAAAGTTAAATGTGTTTTTTTTATTAGGAAGACGTTTTTGTTCTTACTACAATCATAACCAATAATTGCTTTTGACTGATTACATTTTCCAGTCTTCAAAATGAGTCTGTTCTGGTGTTAACCCAGACTTAAAGAAACCTTTTACCTTCCATAATCCTCTACCGAATTCATCTTCAATTTCTTAGTATAAAAATGATTTGGTTTCAAATAGCGATAAATGAATTCCCCAGCAAAACCGCCAAATAGGCACTGAAAACTGCATAATTTTTCTCCTCTAACTAGACTCTATTTGCAATTTGCTACTTTTTGTTTGAAATCGAAAACCAATAAAATATTGAAAGTCAATTGTATTATATATATTTTCCAAATAAAGATGCCAAAATTATTGTAATATACCCGGATAAACTCACGTGCATCTCCTTTTACTAAAATACAGATAAGTTTCATGAAAAAAATTGTTTAATCAACTGACGCACCACCGTGAGCAATGTTTCTTGGTAAACTTTTCATCCTGTTCCAGCACCATTTCCTTCATATGTGAAAATGTATTCCAATTTGTCACAATTGTTGCATATACCTATGTACAAACACTCCAACTACTAGACTAATTTTTGTGTCTTCCCCTTCTGAAATAAACATCCCAGATAAGAAGCATAGTCGTTCTGCATTCAGCTTACTTTATTTGCCAAACAACAATTTAAGTTTAATGTTACACAAGCTGAAAACATACAAGAATATATCTATTTAGTGGATGTCTAAAGCATGCTGGTCATTATGAACAGAAACGTACTGATCAATGACCTTGTTTTTGCCATAAAAATGACGGCATAAATACAATAATCCAGTCAGTCATTAGAAGGGAATCTTCAAATTGAAATGGGTGTGACCATATATATCATTAAAATGTGCATATGACGTTTTTGATTATTGAAAATTCCATGTATGGGGATGTCAACGTCTCCCATCAAAGCTTTAAATTTTCGGATCAAGAAGTGACTCAATGGAATACATTGTTAGTCGGCAAAATTCAATAGGAACTTACAGTTCATATCACGGTGGCCATTGTAGACATGAAATTGCACATGAATGTGCACATGAATATCATCTAATGCACATGGCTAAGAGTGCCATCATTTCTGTTTCAACTCTGTTCACGTTGCTTCCAGCTCGTCCATGAAGCAACCATGAACGGCTGAGAGACTTCTTGTCTGGCGAACTACATACATAGGTATCAAATGGACTTCCAACAGTTCATTCCGTAGGACATTCGCACCTTTATTCCTTTTTTATATTGAACTAGAAACGAAATTAGAGCAATTCGAATCATTATAAAAATAATAAAAAGTGTGAATGCATAGGCACTGGCCCATAACCTACAATAAGTAGATGTAAAATGTCAAACACATTGCATTAAATAATTAATCCGTCTACACTTTTCAGCCACTGCAAAACTTTTTTTGACATTTCATTTCATTTCTTCTCTCTCAATAATTTATGATTGCTTGAAAATCAAATGTCAATATATGAAAGTTCATTGAACCCAGCAAAATAATTGCTTTTTCTTTTATTTGAAAAAAAAAACTTGACGTCTTTTTTCTGAAAAGTTGATAAGTACATGATTTGGGGACTGTCATACGGGCTTTAGAGCTTTATATAACATAAATTCAAATCACAATTAATATTGTATCAGAAGCCCAAATACCTTCTCAGATCTACAGAAACATTCTAGATTTTTATCTTACAATTCAATAATATGCTAACTTATTCTTAATATTGTCACCATATCACCATAACGCAAATAAACTGTTTATCAATCATTGATAGTTGATAATATAACATACATATATAAAAAATAAAAATTTAACTAAATCAGATATCCAAATCGAATGTCAACTGCATTAAGTCCATCTGTAAGACATCTAAATAATGGGTTTATATTGAGATAATTATTGTAGTTTAAAGCTCTTCAATTAGTTATTGTACATTCTCTTAAAAAATGTACTCCATTCCTACCATGCTCCCACGCATCATCATATCAAATCCACTTTACTATACTGAATTTACTTCCCATCCCATTCCCAACATATAGTAGTTCCCAGGAACTTATTTTCATAAAAATGTTTACATATTTTTAATTTCAAGGTAAGATTGACCAATTTTATTATGTCTTTTCTCGAAATAGTTCTTGGTGGAACATTTGTTTTAACCAAAATGAACGAAGACGGCTTAAAACAAAGTCATCCACTTGTGATTTGATTTATGATTGTGTTTGACAAACAGCTTGCACAATTAAAGCATTTGTTGTGGAAATGCACCACTGATAGTCGCCCTGCCCATATTATTTTTATTTTTCAATTCATTAAATGTCCTGCTGAATGTCTAAGATCTCCTTAAAGTAGTTCCCTGAAAATGAAAAGATCAATGACAGTTCATTGGCCAAACAAATTCTATGAATTGTAAAAATAATTCTATATTTACCTGTGTACAAAACACAACCACTTGTAGTTATAACTTAGCTGTTTTACGCATACGTGTCAGCATGGATGCCGATCACAGCACATCGTGTCTAAATGAATATTTAACCTCAATGTATGTTCAACCACAGAAAAATTAGATATCCTTCTCCTTCTTATCTATTCTAAACTTACAATCAGTCCCCTAAGCTCCGCTTGCCATGCATTTTGCATAATTTATAACAAACATGTCTCGCGAACTCTCCACTTTTATGTATCATTGAAACCAAAATAATATAAAAAGATATCATCGCATCACGCATCACACATCATGTTCACAAACACTGCGATTCGCATCGCTACAAATGTCAAACGTACATTTAGCACCATCTGGTGCATCAGATGCGCAACATTCTACAATAATATTAAAAGATTGTTATTCATTTTCTACATGAATAACAAACCGATATTGTCAACTAAAAATGTTACTGAGAACTTTCATATTGACAGGTTTAACATAAACAATGTGTCCTAAAACGTCGACGAACAGTTTAATCAGCATCGCAAAAAAGCGATGTGATGTCGCATCACTAAGCAAATGTTCGACGTTTCTGAATTCAGCCTCACTGTCTTTATCTGATGGACGCTCTGAATTTGTTCATTATAGAATTCGAGTTATAACCTCATATTTAAGTTCTGAGATTATCTTAAACAATGCTTCATTTTACTTGAAACAATGTTCATTGCTGTCTTCTTTTGATGTCTCACTACCTTGTAATAACCCGCGTAGCGTCTGTTTCTATGAACGATTTAGATTTTACGACAATGTTTGGCAATTCGCCTTCATCCCTTCAAATCATTTCTCCAGTTGACATATATATGATCATCTTCTTTATTCTTTGACATCAGGATCAGCTCCATTAAGCACAATTAATTAACATTTTGCATAACGTCATATGATATGATCTTTTCATTCACATTACTAAGAACTATAATTTCATGGTAGTATTCATAGAAACCGATCTGCCCAAGATGGACTATGTATGCATGCTATTCGTAAAATTCTTCTGATCTCTATGTATCCTTTATTCATTTCTTACCATGATTGTCGGCGGGCGCATTGAGTTTTTCAGTCCAAATTGTTTGGCTTTCACAAGGCCTGACTTTAATAGTGCGTAGTTTCGTCCTTTGAACCCAGGAAAATCGCATTCGCAAGTTGCGTCTTAAAGCCGAGCCAGTATAAACAACCTATCTTTGGCGTTCAAGGACTGTCTTCTGTTCCAATGCAAATCCTCCATGTTTACATTACATACATTGATATTTAAATTCTACAAACACTAGTTTTCTTTCTGTCTCCAGGTATTAGCCTAATCATTCTAGATCCATCTCGGGACGTTGAGCAAGTTTTAATTCGCATATATTGTATGAGAAATAGTCCTCTCTCACAGAAAATGGCAAACTAGTGCGGTCACGCAGCTTTGACTCAAATGAACATATTATCTTGTATTCTGTCTATCATGGATCAACACCATTCTTCGCGAATTTTTATTATTTAATGATGTTTTTTGCCCAGAACTACGTCATTCATCTTTATAAATTTACATTCCCACCTACCATTAGTCAATTATACATTTGTTTTCCTTGGTATGAATATCTCCTTTAAATACCCCATTTTATTTTTTTTGTAAACCATCCATAATGACGCAGTTACCTTACATAAACCGATTTATATTTACATATTACATAATATATTTTCCGGAAAAAGCTTCTCCCTCTTTGCCACTCGAAGTAACCATAGACTGTACCCCTCATCCACTCCTGACAAGCAATGGTTGATATAGAAGATAGGACCTGCTTCACTTCGGAGGGGCTACAAAATTTTATTTGGCCATCCACAGTATTAGTATCAATAAACATGTATATTATACATCTTTTGCAACCATTAACGATTTTCATGATATTGATAAGAATCACTTTCATCTTTCAGACATACAAACCCGAAGACTACCTACAAACATTTGGCAGTTCCGAGGCAAACCAAAAAAGAAGCACATCTGTCGACAATAATTTGCCCGCCGACAAGCAAATAAAACCACGAAAAAGTGTTCTCAAACTTAAGCGATCACCTAGTCCGGATGCAGATGAGTTTATCGATCCACTGCCTGCCACCACACCACAGTTCAGCTGTTTGTACTGCCATAAGAATTTTAAACTGGAGTTCGACCTAAAAACCCACCTCAAAACTCATGAAACTAATCGAAGGTACAAATGCGAGATCTGCGGCTTTCGTTTCACTCTCTTGTCAAACTTACGTGCACACGTGCGACGTCATATTGGCGAAAAGAACTATGGCTGTGATGAGTGCGAGAAGAGATTTTGGACATCAACCGAATTGAATACACATCGTAGGAAACATACTGGTGAACGTCCCTTCGTTTGTGAAATCTGTGGAAGCGCCTTCAAGACATCTGGTGCACTTACCGACCATGAAAAACGTCACACTCAAAAGAAGCGGCACAAGTGCAGCGAATGCAATCGGAGCTTCCTACATCTGCAAGTGCTGCGTGAGCACATGAATACGCATACGCTTGATCGACCATATATGTGTAAAGTGTGCAAGGCAACATTTGCCCGGAAACATAGTTTGACTCAACATTCCAGCCTGCACTCTGCCGAGAAGAAGTATGTTTGCGAAATATGCTCAAAGAATTTTGCGCAACTTCCCGGTCTGCTGGCACACAAAAAGCGTCATGAACTCGATTAGTATTAGTTTCAAAAATAACCCAAATAAAATCTAAAATAGAATCTAACTAAAACACCAATTAAAGACGTAAGATCAATCACACATTAGATATGGGCTATCTGCCCGCAAGAAACCTCACATGAGTATGTTGTTGATAAGGATTTAAACTTATCACATTATCTGCATTTATGCATCTCCGTAAAATAACATCGAAGCAGTACAGGACAAGCCAATTAATATTTTTTCATGACGCTCACATCGCAACTTAGTGATTATCGCAATCAAAGCGATGATCAATAACCAAACAGCACCTACTATAATCTCAATCAATTGCCAATTGAAGGCGAGGTCAATACAAATATCTGGCCTCACATACATACATATCTGCAGACATAACCGCCCCAGTTGGAGCCAGTTACGTACACCAGACCTTGGAGGATGTCCGTCAAGTTACCAGGTTGCTTTTTTCAACCGTACGTCAGTTTAACTTACGCACATGTCATCGCAGATTAATTCACCCCGTGCACCAAAATATTCAACCAATGGTGTCGAAGGGCTTACTATGTTCGACATTCCCCGAAAAAAATTCCTGGTATCGGAATCGAGCTTCTCCACTTCATAATTCCCTGGGATTGGTTGAACGAAGCGACGAGACAGTCATGATGACGTCTTATCCACAGAATCAACCTACATACTGGTTGATTCTAAGGATAAAGATCTTTCTCTCAGCTGAAAGCACACCACTACATCATAACACATTACTATCATGGCTAATATTGCTGACACTTTGCCTCCTACTTTCTACAATTGGACGGCTCAATTAAACCCAGTCTGAAGGTTATGTTTATGGTGCACCCATATTGTTTTGTCTTAATACGATGTGACATCTTCAACACATCATCATTTACATATGTACGCATTTTACACACTATGTTAACCAGCCCGATGCAGAAGAATTATTTTTTTTTCAACCCTTCATTTTAGCTGGATTTATGTTTAACTTGGAACCGTCACGCGGTTTTATTTAAATATATGAATCTGAATATTCATACATAAGCAATGTAAGAATATCATAAAACCATGTGAACTATTCATACCAGGACTATATCATATACCAGGAAGAATCTACATATGTGCATAAGCTTCAATTGATATTTATCCCTAGAATTTTGTATTGTTCACCTTTTTCAATGTCATGTGAAAATGTTTGTAAAAAAACGCCCGATACATGCTTCACCATATAGTAATGTTTTACTATAGTCATTAATTTACTTGTACCAATTAAATATATAATCCTGCAATTTTTATTTACTTTATTTTGCCAATGCAATTTCAATGTATTTCAATAAAACTATAAAAAAGGAATCGTTTTAATTTTATCTTTTTACTATTCTCCTATTACAATAGCGCATCAGTGCAACAGTGATGGGAAGAAATAATAGCATACTATGAAGAAGACTAGAACCTGAATAAATGCGAACCTTGTCCTAGCATGTAGCAATTATTTGTTGTTATTTTTCTATAATATGAAAATTCAAATTGTCACAATTATTTATCAATTTCTTATTCCTATCTAGTAAACTTAATAAGAATGTCACTGTATTGTTTTTGGATTGAGAAATAATCATCATAATCATAAATTGCAGCACAAACTCTAAAAAAGAACGAAACAATGTAAAACAACCAAAGCTGCACTCTAGTACTTAAGTTAACTAAGCGAATGCTGCCCAAGAACCCATACAATCAATTGATTAGTTTAATTTGTAAATACATACGCACATACGCTTACATACATATATTAGGTTAAGCTACAGTTCGAGGAGTATCTAATAAGCCTTACTGTGAATTATCGCAGTCGTTTATTTTATAAACTCTTTCGTTGCGGACAGACTTTCGATAATCTCCCGGAATGCCTTTCTAGTGGAATAACTTTCAGTCCTGTTCGCATTCGAGATAAAGTTCCATTCTTTGAAAATAATGCGAAAGTACTCCAATGGAATTATTAGCTTAGATTAGTTTAGAAGTCCTAATCCGCAAACTATCGTTTACCCTTCACTGCCTTAAAATACATGGCGGCTAAGTAGTCTAAGTCCGCGAAAGGAGAGGGCATTGCAATTGCATTCAAGGTGTACAATAGTCTCTTCCTCCTCATCATCTCTCCAACTTCTGCTAAAGTCTGACGGCATGAATTGAAATGACGTAATCATCAGATGCAATTGCAAATTATTAAAATTTACACAAAACTGTAATCAAGTCGCAATAGTACAATGTGAGATCTCCCTACGCACTTACAGCATTCTGTGATCACTTCGCTGACAATTAGATAATGTTTCTTAAGCCGAAGCCGACTAATCGATCACGATCGGACATTCTTGCAACGGCACTGGTCCTATTATGCCTACGAAGGTTGAGTTTATAAATGGAACATTATCGCCTATGCATAAAATATTTTTCACATGCTTTTGTGAACACAAAATGGCAGCTGGTCAGCATTGTCAATAACGTATTCATAAATGCAACATAAGTAGGCGATAGAAAAGAAATCATTTTCGCGCGAACGTGCCACATCCATAGCAAAACAGTGACCTTAGGCGGACATTCAGGCGAAAAAGGAATCTGAACTGGGCGAATCTCTGGTGCTGTCTTAGGCACATTGCCGATCAATAACGAACAAATTAAAAAGACTAAGGTCTGGATAGATCCATGACTCGATGGCTTCGGTCTCCCTCTCCTTCTCGAACTAAGAGGGTTGGAATCCTAAAGATAGCTAGAGATGCATAGACCCTCTTTATGGGAGCGTGGATGTCCATGCACTCGATGCGGCCGAGCCAGTGCAGTAGTGCACCATTCGTCTTCCTCGTAGGCATGACCGAAGTAACATTTTTCTTTCGAAGACACCAAGCTTTGCAGTTTCGCTTAGCGTATATCTTTCAGCTCCATAACACAGGACTGGTAAAATAAGTGTCTTGTAGAACATGATTTTGGTCCTTCGAGTCAGGAGTTTGTTTAGACAGATCGAAGTAAGATCAGTTGCAAAGGGTGGTTTTACGTCGGATCTCCCCTGTGGTGACACTCTTGACATTACCCATCCGTGACTACCTGTTGTAAAACGATCTCGTTTTCTGTAACTTTGTTTCCTTTTATCTAGGATTAAGATTCAAGCACTCCACTCAACATGTAGGTGTACTTGAGTCGTTGTCGGATGTCCGTAAGGGCACTGAATTACATACCTATGTGTATGGACTTCGATAGCAAATATTTTCGTAACGCCATACTTTATTTTAAAGGTAGCCAATACGGTGTACTTAGACATCAGGTCTGGGACCCCTAGAATGTGTGAGCTCGACCGATAGCTGCTGCCGGTCTTAGACACGATCAAGAGCAAGCGATTCTTGTCTTTCGTAGGGAGATGCGTGGGAGATTTCGTTTTTCTCATCTTCTCGAACCAGGGCAGTTGAACTCGGTCTCTTAGCGGCTAAGTCAGCGTAGTCTTTTTTCCATCCGGACCAATCTTGGTAGAGTTCTTAAAGTTCGCGGTTATGTCTTCCTCGCCAAGCAACTTCCTCGCAGATTCTTCTTCTTTGTATGACGCAACAGTCCGGGTGTAACTGGGCCTCAACCATCAAAGCCTCTCCAACTAGCTCGATATCCGGCTAGCTGCTAGCTAGCACCATTTTCACATGAGAAATTGGTTGATATCCTTTTCCAATTGAGGCTTCACCTTATGCGGGCGTCCTCTGTTATCTTGCCTCACAAGATCGGAGTCGAAGACTTTTCAGGCTGGAGCAATGTTGCCCAAACGCTCTTCATGGCTTAGCCACCTTAAGTGTTGGATCCGAAGAATATTAACTAGGTGCATGGCTCTATATTTGTCCTTATATGTAGATCATGTTTGAATCTTCACCTCCAGACTCCAACAACGGAAACAGGACCAAAGATCGCACGATGTACTTTCCTCTCAAAACAAGAGCTTCTTCATCCGCGCTCCGGCCAAAGAAGTCTTCGACTGCGAACCTGTAGAACTGCTATGCAATTTCTAAAAGCCAGATAAGAGTCATGAAGATGACGAAGTATTTCAATATCCTGTTTAGGCGAGTGCCGGGAAGCAGATGAACTCGATTGATAGGGCACTATCAACACTCTTTCGAAATCGTGAACTGCCGCTATTGCAAAGCATCTAATAAATCTAGAGACGTTGAACCAAAGCAGGCGTATATGAATGGTCTACCGGCACTGGATGCCCTCATTACAAAACAATCATGGCCAAGGCTTGATGCAAAACGTTCACACGATATGATAAGCCAAATCTCAGAATCCTTATTGGTGTGCTAACCAAGAACTGCGCATTGGGTATGCACGCCTCCAGATTGTGCATTCCCTATAATAATTCCTACAGAAGCTAAGGAGATGATGAGGAGGAGGAGACCACTGTACACCTTCGGCGCCTAGGCTAGCTGTATACATAGGTTAATTTGCCGACACGAATAAGTGTCATAATTTTCGACTCCACCTCTCCCGGGTATTTCAATGTTTAGAGTGGAGAGTATAGCTATGTAGCATCTCAAATTTCGCCATTCACTTTACTCGAGAGAAAACAAAAACACCCACGACACATGTGGTTGCTCTAGAAACTAAGCTCCGAGTCGAACAAATGCAGAAAATAAACGTGTATATATTTTATTCAACGCCGTTTTAGCAAACGTTCCCCTAGAAACTCCAATTTCTTTTGTAATTCTCTAGAAAAAGGGATGGCCTTTTAATATTTCACGCAATTGACTTTTGACCACTCTTATGTACTCTACACATACACATACACACATCTGTAAGCGCCACATATGGTTCCATCAATTAAGCTATATTGTAGCCTAACCAACATTTGAAAACATCAAATACGCCCACAGAATACCTTCTCCTTTGCTTGCGCCCAAAACAAATATAAGATTGAAAGATACACTCCGTCGTTGACTGTGTAGGGCACCTAGTATGTGTTTGTTTATTAAAACGATGTCTTCAACCAATTTATTGATGGCTACATTTATGAGTGTTGGCTTGTCATTCATCAATACGATACGATCAATGCCCCAGTACTCATCCCTGGAGGCACGTCATTAATTGTTGGTACTCTTTTATTTGGATCAAGCAAACGTAAGGGAGAATGGTTACGCTGTGATCAGAGAGTGTCTGCGAAACAGTGTAGTGTTAAGAGATGCATTCGGAGAAACGATCATTCCAGACCTATCCGGATTAAACCACATTCAATGCTGGTACCGTGCGTCGTCAGAGTAACAGAGAGTACGCTGTTAGTAAGTAATACCGCCAGTTATATGTGGTGACGCAGATCTTGCAAATAATGCGGTCTGTAATTGGCGTCATGTTCAATCGGTTCTAAATAAGCATCTCTCATTGTGTCGGAACAGTGCGTGTGAAAATAGCTTTGTTATTTCTGTTGGTGATTCTGATGCGAAGCAATCAATTCTTGACTTACCGACACTATAATTAGGAAACGTGGTTTGAGTACCAGGAAGAGGATGGAAGGTTAGCTTAGAAGTTACAGTGTACAAAACCCAGCACTGAGTTTAGCAGGATTTTTCTGCCGGGTGAAGGCAGTGCATGCAGGGTACACCATTGTATCTGTATTCATATATGTATATTTGATTACAAATTGCTGAAAAACGCCTAGTAGTAATAATATATTGTATTTGAATATTATGTGACAGACTATTCAGCTTTAGCACTATAGCCGCATCTGCCCTTTAACATTGATTTTTAGGAAAAAATTATAGTTATATAACAGTATTCTTTTTTATTTGTAGTTACTTACATGCTAAACATGCTAAACAAACAAACAAAACTTACTGAGGCTCTGGAGGCTAGTAAAACCCGTCTTAGAAATAGATTAAGATTCTGAGGCATAAAACATCAGCCCCCGTACTTGGAGTAGTAAGGCCCACAGGTCAGATTGTTCATCGAGATCATTGCCCTTTCAACTTGTCTACGAACCATCTCGATTAAGAAACTGCCCAATTCTATTCACTTCACCCTGTATAGGAGGTTTGTTACGATCCAAAGTTTTTTACTGGTACGTATCTTAATCCAAGCCCTTTCAAACTCCCGAATCATTTCCATCAAACGTACTCGCACATTGAAGATGGTACACCCAAAGACTACCATCGGCCAAGTAAGTGTAGATTACCGACACCCTCTCATGGAGTTAGGAGTTCAAAACTAGTCAGAGCATTATCTACTTCTTTGTTTGGCGCTACAGTCCAAGGTGTACCTTGGCCTCAATAAGCAGACCTGTCGAAATTTGTCTGCTGCCTCCAGTTGCGCACACCAAGTTGGTTGAGGTCCTTCTCCACTTGCGTCGTGCGCCATCTCGTTTGAGGACGTCCTCTGTTGCGTTATCAAAGACGCTTCTGGCCGGAGCTGTGGTGTTTATACGCTCTCCATGACCTAACCGAAGTGGCTTAACTAGGTGTATGCCACTGTGCAAGCCGTACAGTTCATGCTTGAATCTTCTCCTCCAGACGCCAACAACGGAAACGGGACCAGAGATCGCATGCAGAACTTATCTCTCAAAACGACCAAGGGCTTCTTCATTCGCTTCCAATAGTCTCTGCGCTATAGAGCAGGATAGGGACGATCAGAGTATTACATAAAGTCAGCTTGGTGTTTCGAGAGATGGATCTGTTATTAAATTGACTCTTGAGTCAAGAAGAAACAGCGATTGTCCGCTTTATCTACTTGTTTGTAAAAAAATGATATTGATCTGGCTCGTGGCGTTTTGGGTATATACGTCGACCCCAACCTCGACGTCGTAGGTTAGTAGGTCTGCACGACAAAAATAGTTTTCACGACCCCACCTCTTTCGGAAAAAGCTTCTCAAATTTGACCGTACGGAGTGGGCATACAACTGTAGGTCCCTCCCACTAGTGAGAGAACAATAGCACGCACAACACGAGTGGATGCTGAGAAACTAGGCCCTGGCCCGGACTGTAGCGTCACCCACATCTCAGATCCACATGTATGTGATTACATTTATTCGCGGACGTGTGGTCCAGCAATTTAGAATTCTCCCCGACACCTATAAATGCACATATAGTAAAGCTATAGCTCCGATCAGGATTGTTTCCAACTGCATACTATGCAACCATTCACATTGTATGTGATATTGTTCTCCCGAGGAGGGAAGGTTTTATGCCGATGTCGAATGAGTAGTCTTAAAAACTTCCGCGACCTAGGTCCACCTGAGGTTGACGCATATAACGCACACCACTCCTGTGTAAGGTTTTGTTCAATATGCACCTGAAATATTTAACACATTCCCGATGACACAACTAGCTCCCCTATCGTCACTGAACACAGTTGACTTCGGAAACTGACCTCATCCCTCATCCTTTGTGACCGACTTCAAAATCAAATTTAGCTACAATAATATATAGTTTCCATTGATCATCCTTCTCTCTTGCAATCCAATAAACAAATCAACGGCCGCAACGCTTGTCAAAGCGAATTGCAAAAGCTTTTCAATGACACACGCTCTGACTAACGATCAGTGCTTGTAGTGCCAATTTTCAATTATATTGATGAAACCTGCGCAGCTTATGATACAATTCATAAATAAGAAAATAAAATAATTCAATAAAAACCAAATCAATACCGATTCAATGCTAAATTTATTCACTGACCGATCAAATGCTGAATAAGATCTCCTACCCTCACTGGTGACGTTCGCAAAGCAATAGAACAATTTGAAAAGGCAAACGAAAAGAAATGTCAGTGCAATTTCTTCGTATGGTATTTTTAATTAATAACATTAGCAAGACACTATGCTCGCGTATAGTTTTTGATTGCGTCTTAAAAATAGAATATAAATCATTTCACACGTCATGCATTCTCATATTTGATTGCTATTGACGTAGTGGTTGACCGCTGTAACTTGCGCACAATACTGTACGCGTTCAGCGAACAGCATAACTTCATTTAAATTGTTCTATTGCCGCAGAAACGTTTATCACATTGGTAAACATAGCCGAAAGGCTCCTACTTGTGGGATTGAATAAATGCCTTATATACATCCTTACCTGGTGACAGGACGAAAACGTACCACGGTGTCGGATATTCTACATCACGGACGTGCGCCTGGCAACCCTTCTCATTCGTGTAAGTATGCCATTACCTTCAATTAGTCATCAATAATCGATTTCAGCTGCATGCTAGCCTATTTATTTACACACCTGTTTTAGATATAAATCCTAGACCTATTCAGCTTTATCCAGTGCCATCCGAGGGGTATTTTGTGAATGATATGTATACCCTCTCTCGTACATAATTGCCGTCGCGTCGTCGTTGTGGCCACAGCTCTGGCGCTTATCTGAGTACAATACTACCCCCAATCACCCCAGACGGATGGCGGAGCACATATGTACGTGCGATTGGAAAAGCGAGCATTTTTTTGAAAAACGTTCTCTGAAATACTGGGATTTAGTTGTTTGTTAGCCTTCAAGGAGGCAACAGCGGAGCAGAGATCTCTTAGAAAGCGAAACAAGAAAAATTTAATTAACCGACAAACACTGGATATTCTTCGCGGTCGCAATGGATGAGTTATTTGGTGATAACTTTGAGAATTGTAATCTTTTATACGAGGTGGCTACGTTTGAGCATTTCGTCAATCATGATCCACAACCGCGAAATTGTAGTGAAGTAATTACCTGTGATATAAATAATTTTATGTTTATTTGTTCGCAATGCGACGGTGAATTTGAAAATGCTGAGCAGTATCATATCCATCAGATGTTGGAGCATCAAGTTAAAAATTCTCATCAAACTACGGATTTGGATACCTGGTACGAGAAGGAGTTATTGGAGGAGTTCTTGGAACAGTCGGACTCCACACATCAACATAAGGAATTCTACGATAGTTTCGATAAGGTGCGAATGAAAACGAAAACAAAACTTGTACCGTATTCCAGGGGACATACGAAAAATGGGAATGGTGTGAGAAAATGTGCCCTCATTAATCAGCTGTTCTATATGGTAGTATTTAGAATTCATTCAGTGACCGTATTCTAGAGTATCGTTGCGATAACGTCAAATTTGTATTTTTATCTTTCGAACGTCAGCCACTACGAGTGCAACGCTACGTAAATAAATGCATTTCCTGTTGCGAATTGCCACAATCGATCGTCCCACACGAAAGGCTGGACACCTTCTGAGTAATGAGCTTCTGCTAGGAACTTTGTCCAACGCAAGCGAGTTCATACAATGTATTTATTGTACGTGAAGTATTAGTGTTGAATAAGTGTGGGAGAGAAATTAGTTTCTCAAAGAAAAATCAGCTGGTAAACAAATTTTTTTTGTTTGTTTGAACCAATTGGATATTTTTGAATGTCCATCTCGTTGAAAGCCACAAGCATAAGCTATTTTCTTGGTGATTGAAAATAAGTATTTGCCTGCATATATTAACCGGTTTAAAAAGTTAAAAATGTCATATAAAAGTGTAAATGAGCGTTAGTTAAATTTTCATTTTCAACACACAAGTTTGCAAGTTTGCAAAATGGTTCCTTGTGCAAAACAAAAACCAAGTGGAATATTGTTATATAACCAAATTTCAACGAACTACCCTTTGTGTTCAACTGTCATTCCGTCTACTACATTTCCCGCAACATAATACATCCTTTGGGAAAACCTGTTGGATTCTAGTGATTATGTGTGTTACCGTAGGTCATGATAAAGGACGACGATCAATATAATTTTGATTTCAGTCATATGTTCGGGATTGTGGCAGTAATCTTCCTCCAACCTCAACTTCTTAAAGAGAAGATAAAGGAATACGATGTTTACCTTATTGCTTTAAAGTTCATATTAAACTTTAATAATGCAGTAAAATAAATATTATGGTTAAACTTGCGGGGAAGTCATCAAGATACAAATTCTAAAATTCCGTTCACTGGAGTGGTTCCTTTCACTTGTGAAAGAGCAAGGACATCATGAATGGCTGCAGGTCATGGTCACCTTGGACTTTATTAGTTGAAGATTGTTTTTAGATAAATGCAAAAAAAAATCGTTGTTATCTGTTGTGAATCGACTATATTTTAACATTATGTGTTTAAATACACAGTAATCAAAATTCTACTAGGAAAACCACGACGAAGTGGTAAATATTTTTCATATTATTGCGATTTCAAAATAGAGTTTGTTTATGCGGTGCATAATTAACCCTTCGTCAATGGATGTTTTGACACTTTTCCATTAATGGAATAGGTCTGGCTGGACCTACATACATATATGATATATTTTGTCATGAAAATTGATGGAATTTATTTGCATACATGAGACATGTATACTTGGGACATATATCTTTTTCGTGTATAGCATTGATACTACAAGGCATTTCCTTGATTTACACGGTAATGCCATTTCCCTAACTACTGTGCTGTAAACAGGCAGGCTCTTCGCAGGCAGTGCATTCAAAACTGTTTTGACTTTGTATTTTGTTATTTACTCCGAAAATTCTACACTCCTTTTTACGCCCGTTGATGTCTGGCTACAGCTGGGTTCCGTAATCATATTTTGCAATGGTACTCCAAAGAAGGATTCCATGTCATTACGAATGGGAAACATTCAAATTATCCATGGATCGTTCATCCTTTTTTCGATCGACAACGGCCACCGTGAATTTTTGTTAGTTGCACTCATACCATTTCATCTTATGAAACGAAACGTTTTCGTCTATAGCTTACATTTATATTTTTAAAACATTTGATCCGTAACGTCGAGGCCAACTATATATTTGTTGTAAAAGCAGAACTATTTATGAGTTCTCGCTGTTCCAACCAATTCAGTGTCATAGTGAAGTATTGATAATCGTAAGACACAGCTGTTCCATCATCTGTAAAGCCACAGATAGCAACTACTATCCGTCTTTGTTGGGTTATTTTCGTTGTATTTCACAATTTCCTTTTGCGCTCTTCTTAATAAATATCTAATACCAATGACTAAGAGACTACGAGACATCTCTCGTCTTGTGTAGTCAACGACATCTTAAATGATATTGGAAGCTCTTGCACGACCTTTGCTGTGCTGTTGCTGACATCATTTTATTCCATTACTTTTTATTCCATATTTCTCGGCAAATCGTCATTCTAACACTTGCCGAAATCAATCGTTTTGTGCTTGTAACTCTTCATCATCTATATCTTTCATATCCAATACGCCCTCGGTAAGCCTGGTAACCTAGTGCACCCATCCTTCTTCATTCACTGGAAGGGCCAGTTGAATGCGCTTATTTTGTGAGCCATAATAATTTACTCAGTATTCCGTTCGAATGTTTCCTAGAACCCGTCAAATAATGCTTTCTGATTGAGAACAATGGTACCTCCATACATTATGTAGCAAGGTCCGGTCAGGCCTATTCCTTTGAATCTAAGGGTTGTTGTAAAAAAAACGGTCACTCTCAGAACCTTAATTTGTTGTCCACATTAAAGCATTAAAAATGTGAATTGGAAATTTACCTGTTCAGTGCTAATGTAATTATTTGAGTGGTTCAGAATTTAATCGCATCTCATTATGCATTCGCAACGTTTTTCTATCCTTCCATTAATATTAACTTCTGTGAGAGGTTTTATTAGACCATATTCTTTGAATGGCAATATGTTGCAGAGTAATATCGAGCAGCTTTTCTTGACGAATAAATTTATGCCGAATTGTGCAGAGAAGCAATGTTAAATTAAACAATTTATTTACATTGTTTAATTTAACATTTGCAATAAAATATCGGCGTTGTGTTTATTTTTAGTCAATCTCGAAAGCGGATGAAGTCCTTGGTGTCTTTGAGAGAAAAGTTCTACGCACGATCTTTGGTCCTGTTTGTGTTGACGGGTTCTGGAGAAGAAGATTCAATCACGAACTGTACGGGCTGTACAGCAACATGAGCCTAGTTAGGCGTCTACGGATCCAACGCCGACGGTGGCTAGCTCATGTAGAGCGTATGGACACCACAGCTCCGGCCCGAAGAATCTTCGAATCCGAACCTGTCGGGCAACGCAACAGAGGACGCCCGCGTTTAAGGTGGCGCACCCAAGTGGAGAAGGACCTCAACCAACTTGGTGTGCGAAACTGGAGACAGCTAGCCAGGGATCGCGCTAGTTGGAGAGGCATGTTGGTTGAGGCCCATGTCCACCCCGGACTGTAGCGCCACACAAAGAAGAAGAATTTTATTTACGTACAATGTTCGTCTTTACGTCTGGTTATTACAATCGGAATGTTGATCCTTTTAAGATGGGTTTATAATGTGGTAGCCGATTTACCCTCGATAATGATTGCTATCGCTGCTCTGGTAGACACCATGCAGCTCGCATGGTGAGAAGATGAGAAGTTCTGCATGCTTAGCAGACTTAGCGCCTTAAGGTAGCGTTGTCCGGGGATTATGTTTCTCAGGATTGCCTCATGGGGATGATTGCTGATTAGCTTTCTGCAAGGGGATGGTGCGTGCTTCTTTGTAGCTACTTGTTGCTATAGTGCTTTCGACGGTTCCTGTCAAAGTTGAAACCGGTACATAGTCGTTGTATTTTGCTTTCGAAAATTGCAAAATTCTCCGTGCTGGTCATTGAGATGGTGTGCAATATTAGTAAACCGAACATCAAAATCAGTCGAATTAGTCGTAATTATACAGCTTGTAGAGCAGCAGCTTTGTCCTCTGGATTAATCCATGTTGCTTACGCATAAAAGAATAGATGCGATGAAAGCCTAGGTTGGCTTTCGTCAGGGTTAGTTTCGAATGACTGTTGAACTTTAATCTTTTACGTAACTTCACGTGGAGATACTTTATCAGTTTGTCCTTTGATATATCTGTACCGCTTGGGAGCAGTCCACCTCAGGATGGTTTACTCAAACACTTAAGTACCGATTTTCCAGCATTTATTTGAATATCCAATTTTGCGTAGTTGTGAAACTTGCTAGGCGATTACTGGTGATTACATAAGTAAATGAATCATCGGCGAATAGACAAGAGTTCACATTTTGGGTGAAGCCGCTTGATCTGCCGTCAAGAAGTTGAAGAACATCAGTTCCAGGTCCGAGCCTTGGGCACCTCCACTTAGGTGCTTCGCTCTGTTGATTGACTGTATATACTTTACGTATTTCTACTGCAGTACCGAGTGCTGTACTGCAAATCTCGTAACATCTCGAGAATTAGAATACGGTGATCTCAGTTGTATTATTCAGTATATATCGCCAGTAATTTTGCATACACAAGACTGTCCATTGTCCGAGTAATGAAATGTGTTCAACTCGTTTGGTTCCCATTGGTATTTGACAGACTTGTTGCTCTTCAGTTTATTCATGGAATGCAAACGTGTACCCCCACCCTCTGCATAATAGACACTCACGATGGTACCACAGGTGTGCGCTATCAGGATAAAAATGGTTCATTGGTCATATCTCTCTCCACGTATGTGGTTAGAACCTATACGCCATCATTTTCGAGATCTTTGACTGGAAACAAATCTCTTCGAAATCAATCTGTTGTTTTTACTCATATGTAGTTCCTTTTGTAATCATAGGAGAGATTAGATTAACAAAAAAACTAGATTCACAGGTGGCAGGTTTTAGTGAATGATGTCGCAACAATGTTTTCTATCTTATTCTTGCATATTATTCGATAGATCGATTAATCCTTTCGAAAGAGATTGAACCTCTGTATTGAATAGTGCAGCAAATTTGATCTATAATTAACGAGTAAGAATTATGTCATCGACTTTATCTTTTTGCTTGTACGCATTCTATTTTCTTAAAACAAAAACAACGTGATAAGTTGATTCAATGGATTAAGGTTGACATGTTTTGCACAATTCACAGCCGCCGCCCCGGTTGTTGAACTAATCAAAACTTACTTGTATGACGTAGTAGTCGCAGTAAATCGATATCAAAAGCACTCAAGTGTCTGAGAGTTAGATAATCAATAATGTTACGATGAAGATAAATGAAATATGTATTTCATTCTTGCTAACCGCGTATAGCGATGTTTTCTTAAGACAAGACGCAACCATGCAACAGTATCACTTACGATTTCTCTGATTAGATTAAGGGAGAACCAACTTCTATGACCTGTTTAAAAGATAATCACATTGTCGAAGGTGTAATTTATCACGTTTTTAAAGTGACTGATAAGATTTTATGGTTTATTTACGTTCGGTATTTATTACGTAACAAAGGGAAATTATATTCATTTTTTTTTAACAATTGACGTCATGTGACCCTAGCTGAATACTTTGTACAAAGCTAGAAATGTCTTTAATTTGTTTGACATGTCTAAACCGTTGGTAAACATTAAACCCATTGCATCCCAAGCACTAAGACTTTAAAACCTTTATGGGAAGGTTGTCACTCTGACAACTATTGAGAATAACTTGGTGAAACCGATTTGATTGCAAATATTCTTAGTTGTATACAGTAAGCTCTCGGTGAATGCAGCCTGCTGGGATAGATTAGGCTTAGGGAGATAAGTGTGATGAATGACCACCACTTCGTAGGCCAAACGGTCCACTGTGGATCCCTTTATTTGTGGGATGAAACCACCCCGTGCTCCTTATGATTATTTTCTCTTTTAAGAATCTGTGTCACACAGAAGCTAGGTACCGATTTAGAGATCGTGGTTGTGGCAAAGCAGAAGTTGGGTCGTCTTTGTTTCTTCCTCTTCCCTAAAGCTCCGGCAGATATCGCTGCGTTCTTGGTTCCATTTCAGCGTTGTTCCGATCGGACGAGCATATGGATAGAGTTTCGGTCTGACGCCGCACATGGCATGCCATGGCATAAACCTATGATACACAGAGTACAAGGTAATATGTTATTTTTGCTGTGAAAGTTGTGTGACGTCACTTGGGTACCCTTTTCTGTGAGAGAGGACTTTTTCTCATACAATGGAGACGAATTGTAAGGAAATATTGAATTAAATTCCGTATAAAAATAGTAAATATTGGGGGTATATGTTCATACCTACGGGTACAACATAATATACATACTTTACATCTCATTGAATTAACGTACTATGAAATTTTATTTTTACAGACTGCATTTTTCAACAATTTTTCCGAAATGTTGTCTTTAAAATTCCAGTTTCTGAAATTATCTTACATCTAAAAAAAAGTGTTTGTTATTCCCGGTCTTGGAGTGGAATTTGAACATAATATGTGATTTGTAATAATTTTAATTTGGGGTCACCAATTGACGTCATATTTAAAAAAAAATAAGACGCGGGAACATATTATCTTTTATTCTGTGTATCATTGCATAAACCTACTTTTTGAACTGAAGAAAATCGAATATGAATACTAATACTTTAAGTAAAATACCATATCAGAAATATCAGAAAAACAAATTATGGAGTCAAACTGTTCCAAGTTGAATGTTTTTCATAGACCGTATGTGCAGTATAAGCGCTAGAAAATCTGCTAATCTATCTATATGATGCGGAATAATGCACTTATCGGTGGTTGTAGCGACGTCTACTACCTCCAAAATGTAATATTTTCCCACGTTTTTCCAAAGACAAAGTGCATTTTTAATAAATGTTCGTTTTTTAATCGAAACTAACTTCAATATGTACATGCGATGTTGTGATCAACGCCTTCCAGCACTTTTACAAAGCAGACGACATGACCATGACTATTGGTAGCGAGCAGGCAATCACAATTTTTAGTTTGACTCTGGACAACTGGTCTACTGCTTACGCCAAATGTGTCAAAAGCCCGTATTTATAAGTTTAGAACTTCAATTATCCTTGCTAAATGCCAGGTACATACGCATCAATGCAAAAAGAACATGATTATTTCCTTGCTTACTTGCCTACCAAAACCGTAGTTTATTTAACACGGAAACCTTGTAAATTTATCCTGATGGTAAGACAAGCGTTTCGAACTTAATGAAAATACATTCAACCAGCGTACTTTTTTTTCGCAAAGTATTTGGATTTCATTTGAACATTAAAATCCACGCACTTTAACTTTAAAAGCTGTCGATGCTTCTGTATGTGTTGGTGAAGCATCCATGCGTTTGATTTAAGAATTTCACTGGAAATAGCACGTTTTGTCCTTCGTGCCTTTGGCGTCCCTTGCTCAGAGTGTATTAATGAAGTAACTACTATTCAGTATCAAAAAACCAATAAGTTTTCATAAAACTATATTTGCACAAGTCTCCAATGCAATGTAACATTTAGTTTATTCTCAAATTACAGATAATCGATGTGGGTACTCAAATAAGTCAAAATGATGGAAATTTGGACAATGTTTGCGATTATTTGCTCAACACCACTTTATTGAACGACATGCCAGGAGAAGCATCCTTTCCACACGCCTTCAGTTATTCTGATGTCAACCAAACTGAAGATCTTAGACATATTAGCCCATCATTTCCACCATCACTCTATCCGCAAATCGATCATCGGGAGCAGGAATTTTCATCCGAAGATACAACAACTACAACAACCTCAAACTCTAGTGGAAGCATCGCTGACAGCAACACAGGCACCACAAAAACAGCACCGGAACGAAAGAGGAAAAAGAAGCGGACACCTGGACAATGTGATGTGTGTAATCGGTCCTTTAACGACACTTATAACTTGCGCATCCACAAAATGATTCATACCGGCGAAATGCCGTTTCAATGTGAGAACTGCGGCAAGGGTTTCCGTCAGTACAATAAACTGAAAATCCACTCCATCATACACACGAACAAGAAGCCATTTGTATGTGATCTATGTGGAAAAGGATTTAGATTTCGAAACTATCTAGCCATTCACAAGCGATTGCACACCGGAGAGAAACCGTACAAGTGCAAGCTGTGCGATGAACACTTCCATTCGTTGCATAACCGACGTCTGCATGTCAAGTCCGCCCATATGAAGGAGGAGCATTTCGTATGCACCTTCTGTGGGAAGGTCCTTTCAACCAAATGCTACCTGCAAGTGCACATGAAACGCCATAACAACCAAAAAGATTTCAAATGCGAAAATTGCGAGGATGCATTTTTTTCGGTAGCCCAACTCAAGGAACACATGTCGCTGGCACACGGCAAGGACGAACCCTATAAGTGTAACATCTGCCTGGTGACGTTCTTGGGAAAAAGCAACTACCACCAACACTTAAAGACCCATGCCGAAGTGCACAACAATGTTTGCCACATCTGCAACAAGGCATTCGCACAAACCTCAGAACTGTATGTTCATATATCATTGCATGGACTGTAAACTACATTTTTGGATCTTACCAACGAGACAGTATTAAACAAGATTTGCTTGCGATATGTCATCGAATATTTCTATGTAGAATATTTAAGTATGTAATTTACGGCCAAATGTTTGTGCATTATTTTAAATAAATACACGTGTATGCACAGAGCCTTCAGGATACCCAACCGTCCTTGCAAACATTTCGAATGTAAAAATGATACCAAGTACAATGAGCTTACTACTTCATAATTTATGTGTGCGCGCATATACATGTGCACAGGTATTTTGACCCAGATTAAAGGTTTCTTTTATTGTAGAAGCCAAATATGTTCCTGTTATTTGACTCAGTTTTTTATTAAATCTATATGTGTGTATTTTGTATGTGTAAGCTTGGGTCTACGCATCCAACGTTTTTTTGGCTGTTCCATTGCCTCATTTATCGACAAATAGATGTATGATGTATGAAAAGTGTTTTATTATATAATATATTTATGAATTTATGTATATGTTCCTATTGGACTAAAAGATATTGCATTTTCATTTATAAAATGTATGAAGAACTTTGGACATCGCGGAGAATCGTTTAAACTACAAGGTTGAGTTGGAATAATACGAAAATGTGAAACACCCATGTGGATAGCCGTTCGAAGAAAAAAAAAAACAACAGAAAGCATGTGCTCTGGAGCTGAATTCCCGGGAAACGACAGTTCTTTGCCGTGAATTTCAAGGCTGATGTGTCTGACATATCAGACTCACAAATTCACGGAAACTACGGTCGAGCGATTATCGATTTTGAAAATTATATAAATTGGTGAAATAACGAGTATTGGAAGTGTGTGTGTTCCACATTAAAGTGTTCGGTTCCTTTCGTTGACTTGAGAAAATACCGCTAAATTAAAGAAAAATGTACATATTCTGTTGAAGATTTTAAAGAAGCGTGTCGACTTCTCTCCAGTGGGTGTCCTTTGAAAAGGTTCAGAGATAGCGATTTATGGTATCTTTAGAGTTTATTTACTGAAAGTGCTCGTAATCATGTCCACTCGATGTATATTTCATCTTTAGTAAATTATAATTTAGACATGTATTCTTACAAGTGAAACGTTGCAGCTCGCTCTGTTTTTAACTGCAACTCGTTTAATGTGCATACATCACAAATTCGGTGCGAGGTGTACTCTTACAAAACAGCTTCAAATTGAAGAATATCAACAGTTTCGAAATTATTGCCACCTGACAACCAATGAGGAAGGAAAGTTTGTATAACACGTTGTTGGCGATTCATATGACAGCAATAGGAAAAACTAAAATGTAAAACAAAGGTATAGTCTCTATGATATCCCATAGCTTTAGACACCGTTGATTGTCCTTTTTAAAAGCTTCGCGTTCAAAACTTTAATTTTTTTTATAATTTGCGCGTGCTCAAGGGATTATTAATACCCTTAATTGTCCAGGGTCAAGACACAGATATAGAGGGAGAGAGGGAAAGAGGGAGAGGAGGTACCTGTGCACATTGGTCTTAAACATCTGCGGATTGTAATCTATGGGGAATATTGAGCTGGGAAGAGCATTCCATATTCGTGTGGTGCGGCTAAAAAACGAGTCTTTAAATTTTACTGTGCGTCCGAAAGTAGGCTTAAGGGTAAACTGATGTGCATTCCTGGCGAGACGTGTATTGCGGGTGAATTCAAGGAGAGGAGGAATGCAATTGGCTAGCTCACTTGAGCATCGTTTGTTAAAATAACGATAAAACACGGACAAAGAAGACACGGTACGTCGATGTTCAAGCGAGTCTAATGAACCCGCGATATCGTTGTCTCCAATAAGTTTTATCGCTCGCTTTTGGATTCTATCTAGTAGGTGCAGGGTGGTCTTGGGGGCACCAGACCAGATATGAGCGTTATACTCAAGCTTAGGGTGAATATACGCCTTATAGATTAAAGCCAAATCAGAGGGGGTGAAATATTTCTTGCATCGATTAAGGAAACCTAAACATTTCGCAGCATTTTTGGCGACCTCGAATATGTAATCGTTCCAACTAAGTGTTGTGTTGATGTACATACCGAGGATGGAAAGTTTTCCGGTTTCGTCGATACAAGCGCCATTCATGGATAATGGCTGATTATCAGGGGATCGCTTTAGAGACAGTAGACAGCATTGAGTTTTGGAAGCATTGAATTCCACTCTGTAGTTCTTACCCCAGTTAATTATGCTGTCCAGATCGGAATTCAATGTGCTTGACATACGCTGCCGTTCCAATATTACGTCCGAAGGGCAGGGTCGTGAATTTTGGAACGAATATGAAAAGCTGAGAGTGCTGTCATCAGTGAAGGAGTGGATTGGATTAGCAGTGGCAGACAGGAGATCATTTATAAAAATGAGAAAGAGTGTCGGAGACAGAACAGAGCCTTGGGCGACACCAGCATTTATTTTGTGGATATCAGACTTGAACCTATCCAAAACAACTTGGATTGAACGGTTCGAAAGGTAGTTTCTAATCCATAGAAGCAGAGATTGGTCTCCAGAATAAGATGATATTGAATTATAATTTGTTAATGAATAATGAAAGCTTATAGAACATTGTGGAAGTATTTCAAGTAAGTAAGTTCAATACCGTCAGCTACAGAAACAATAGTCTTGAGAATCTTACTTTTGATCGTCGTTTATTAAAGTCCAACTTTAAACTGTGTACTTCTCCCGCAAGATTTGTATTTTACAAAATGTTTCAGTTTCATTTTAACAGACTCATATTTCTCTCTGGATTGATTTGTTTTTGCCAATGCGCAGTGGGCATGTTAACTCTTGATTACTACTCTTAAAATACGGACTGTGTTAGAACTCTGAGTTCCTCTGATAGTGGTGAAAACATGTGTCTACCCCGACTGACTCGCAAAGAGATTAATTGTTAGGCTCTGTTCTTAAATCTGTGTTCGCTTGGGAGACAAGGCATGGGTAAGGATGGGAATGAGAATTGTGGCGGTTAATGATGTGAGTAAAACTATAAGCGTTAGTGAATTAATTTTTTGACACCATATTTTAAGTAAGATCTCATTTTTTGATTGGTTGTCGGTTGATGTGTTGATGAACAGGGCATAATTTAGTCACGAACGATGTGATGTTGGGCAAGGTTCACATCAAGTAGAGGAGGTGTGTAATGGTTGAAATTAAAGGTTATATTTCAGTCGCGTTTAACTGTATTTTTACAATAGAAAAGCACATTATATTTGTGAATGGATAGGAAACGTGAAAAAATTTTAACAATATCCGAAAGATAGTAGACTTGTACTGTGCTGCTGGCTCATCATTGTGGATGCGTGGTCGTCGTGGTCTAGTGTGTTAGTGAGACTACTCCTTTGCTGGATGACGAGGTTCGAACGCCGAATTTAGCGACTTTTTTAATTTACTGACAAACATCAAAGCTCAAAAATTATGCCTGTCTAGTAATAGCTTCACAAGCGTATCGGAGTCGCTATAAAACTCGCAGTAGAACAACAGCACCAGCTATGCGAATGTTTGGTGTAGAAGACTGGGCATGCTATATTTTTATTGATTGATCATTGTGGATGCAGGGTGAATGAGGGCAAAACGAAGTATATGCTGTCCTCAAAAAAGGACATACAACATCGACGTCTTGGACAGAGCGTCACAATGGGCAGCTATAACTTCGAGGTAGTCAAGGACTTCACTTACCTCGGCTCCGGAGTAAATTGTACAAATAACATCAGTACCGAGATCAAGCGTAGGATAACTCTTGCCAACCGCAGTTTCTTCGGGCTCAAGAGGCAATTGAGTAATAGAGCCCTCTCTCGAAGAACCAAGTTGACTCTATATAAGACCCTGATCATCCCAGTCCTGCTATACGGCGCGGAGGCATGGACAATATCGAAAGCGGATGAAGAAGTCCTTGGTCACTTTGAGAGAAAAGTTCTACGCACGATCTTTGGTCCTGTTTGTGTTGACGGGTTCTGGAGGAGAAGATTCAATCACGAACTGTACGGGCTGTACAGCAACATGAGCCTAGTTAGGCGTCTACGGATCCAACGCCGACGGTGGCTAGCTCATGTAGAGCGTATGGACACCACAGCTCCGGCCCGAAGAATCTTCGAATCCGAACCTGTCGGGCAACGCAACAGAGGACGCCCGCGTTTAAGGTGGCGCACCCAAGTGGAGAAGGACCTCAACCAAATTGGTGTGCGAAACTGGAGAAAGCTAGCCAGGGATCGCGCTAGTTGGAGAGGCATGTTGGTTGAGGCCCAGGTCCACCCCGGACTGTAGCGCCACAAAAAGAAGAAGAAGAAGGTAAGTATCGCTTCACTCATGGATACGACTGGAATCTATCGCCAACATGTGTAAGCTAGATGTAGCCGGTTAGAGACCGAAAAAGATGAAGAAAAGCCTGCACAAGTTATAGGAATAGATAGAGAAATCATAAAAAAAATCATATCATCTTAGAATTTCTGGATTCTTAATGGATACTGAGTGTTTTGAGGCGTATGCAGAAGAAACAAGGGAACTGTACCTTACAAATTATGTTATTATGGTATAATGTAACAGCATGTGTACACAGTTTTTTTTTTCATGGAAAGCAAATAATTTATTCATCCTTTCAACCAAATAACCTGCCGAAGATGTCCAAAGAAGAAAGAAATAAAGAAAATAGCTTTGGGAAATTGTTCATTAGGAAAATTTCTCATTAAGATATGAACACTTTGATTGGCCTTCTTAATTGATCCATTTTTAGCAAGTTTCACAACAAAATTTTAGATATGTCAAATGATTTAGAAAATTGCCGATTCTTATGCGTTATTTTGTCACAAAATGTTTGCTCATATGTTTCAATAATTTACTATACTCTATTCTTTCAACAATTCCAAAAGAAAAAACAACAAACTTGAACAAAAGTATTAATTTGTGAGCGCTAGTAATTTCATCCCGCTAAAACGGAAATTCGTCACACAGTGCGCCGTGGTGTAGCGCGTATGTGGGTGCGTCAACACCTATGTTGGTTTCTGGGTTTACTAAGCCTTGAGTTTATTAACTTTTCACGGCTCCACCACTATCGAGACACTGTTTAAAGAATATTTCGGTACAGACAGGATTCTTAAACTTTTCCGTTCGGAGTTGGCTTACAGTTGTTGGTGTCATACACTCGTAATATAATAATACCACGTGCAACCCAAGTGGATGTTGTAGAAAGAAAAAACCGTCAGTACCATCATATTCTTATCCAAATGATACCAAACCTAATACATTCACCATTTAAAAATGAAAAGTTTTGTTCTACAATTTTATTGAATATTTATTCTGTTTTTAATATTAATATTTAATATTAATTATAATAATTATTACATTAATAATTAAAGAACGCAGAGCATATATTTATAGATATATTCCATATTAAGAAAATTATAATCTCTTTCACTTTTTACTTGTTTCTTTTTTTCTTTTTTTTTTCTTGCATGCCTACAATCGATTTCAGCCAAACCGATATTCTTATCTTTCTTATAAATCGTCTCTTATGTTTTAAGGTAAATTGTGTCAATTTATGTACCTCATATAATTTCACTCGCTGCTATAGTTTAAAAATTAAAGAACCACAATCAAAAAATTAAAAAAAAACCCTACTAGAAATAAATTGATTCTCATACACATAAATGACTGGATTACACATGTTAATCAAAGAAGAACAAAATTGTTTGGTTTCAACTTACATTCACATCGACAAAAGTTCACAGTTTTAATTTTACTTACGAAGACTAAGGAGTACTTTGTACCCGAACATCTTAAAAACAAAATTATTCATAATCCAAACCAATAAATCATTTAGAGATGATCATTCATCAACATGCGCAAATTTCTGCTTTATATGGTTGCAGTGAATGTGTTCTCTTTGCATTTAGTTCAATTCTTTACATTGAATTTGACAATGTGACGAGAAATAGAATTCTTTTGAGATGGGAGAAAGTACACAATATGTATGTTCATTTTGTGCCTTAATTTAGAAAAAGACGTATCATCCTTGCCGGTGAAGGCATTCTTGTGTTTATCTATGCTTAGTACTCAACTTAAAGCTTCCTTTATGCCTAGAGCAATTACTCAAATTATACACAAAAAGTTCTGCAGGCAAAATTAAGTTAAATAAGATGAAACACTTTACAATGTATATGAAAATAAAGTCAACTAACAAACAAGTTTAATCGTGCGGTTACGAAAAGAACCTTACGACTATAGTAAGATTTCTGGCTGAATAAGGCATTATAAGATGTACTTTAGCAAATGGCAAGCGTGGTAATTTGGCTCAAAAACGACATCTCCTATGTTCTTGAGTTGAACTAAACCAAAACTTTCAAATTGCCTTCCCTTCAACTACGTCAGACCGCGTAGAGAACACATTCATGCTACAAACAAAAAATATTTCAAAACTGAAAACAAAGAGCAGCATGCACATTCAACTTCTTGCAATACTTTTCTACAGCTACATAAAACATACAGCATCTGGTAAATAATTAGAATTTACTGTTTAAAGACCTATTCAAGGGTCCATCCTAGTGCCTACATTACTTTTTCTTTTTTAAAGCTCCTTGCTTAATTTTTTGTGTAATTCTCACAAATCATTTTTTCTCTCTTTAAAAGGTATATCTATGATACGTTCAATTTGGGGTGTCTGTTTTTTGGATTTTGTGTGTGTGTGTGGATCTCATATTAAAATTAGTATCAGTTATTAAAAAAAAAACACATTTATGACATAGAACTGCATGGTAGGCGCGGTGAACCCATTTGCGTCAGTACACGATCCAACCACTGTAGTGGGCCATTCAAATGCAATTCAATCCAACAAGGTGTCGATGTGACTGTTTGTCGGCGATACTCTGCTCCCCAGCCCTTAACGAATGACATACGAATGGTGCACATCCGTGTGAGCTGATAGACAGCTTCGAATCCCTGCGAAACTGATTGTGATAACAGTGCTGCGAATTCTTGATTATTGAAGATCTTTAAATTGCATCCGGGTGGTATTTTGCAAACTGTAGCTGGATGCCATCCATAACGCTGGTTGCAATTTGGGCTTTGCACAAAAATGCTCGAATCACTGAGACACTCGGCAAATACCTCACCGCCAATGTAATACAATCGTACACCTTTACCAATGTGACGTCTCGTCTGTTCGACCACTTCGTTCCGGTTGACATTTGACAGAAGACCCAAGCAAAAACGTTCTGAATTTGACGGATCAGTGAAACCATCGACTGTTATTGAAGGCTGGGAGGCGTGGAAAGTCTCACCCACTCTCGTGTTGAGCTCATAGTAACTAATTGAACACCAGAAAGCTGGCTCATGATACATTACCGGCGCAGCATCAACTGGTGGCGTTAAACGCGACATATTCATATTATCATTTTGATCCATAGGATCACCATCCTCCGACATGTAACCAGGTGGTGGAGTTCCGGTATTTGGTATGCTACTGCCAACCGAGAGTGTACCACCGCTGGAATCCATTATAGTGGCGTTACACGGCATTTGTTGTCCTATGGCGGTTGCTTCCATATACGGCGGTGTCAATGAGTTGCTTCTTATTGCATTATACTCTGTATTGTTTGGTATTTGATTGCTATGATTATCCAATGGGTAGTCAGCAATCGAATCTGGCGGTGTGGGCAAAGATTTTGGAACAAGAATCGAAAGTTCCACCTTCTTATAGTGGTATGGATTGATGCAGATCTCGTCCTTTTTGTATTGGTATGCAAATTCACAGTGATCAAGAGCTTTTAATTCATTCTGTGACTGTAGGTCGGGCCAGCGCCAGAGACGACAATAAATCACATGTGGTAGACCCTTACGAAGATTCTCTGATCCTGCAGTTGGTTTACTCCGAGGTATTGTTACACACTTTGTGTTGCAGTTCTGTGTTGAAATTGCCTTCTCAAGTTCTTCTAAAGCATTGGATTTTTTTAATTTTTTTACGAGATTTTTAACTGCTTTTTCGGACCACTTGCCTTCGACAGAGTCTTCGTTGCCTTTTTTCAATGCTAATAATCTCTTGACAATTTGTGGTGTAAATGGCAACATTTCAATATAAACGAGGGGCGGGTGTTGTTGTTGGCGCAATGAGCGGCTTCTTTTTCAAATCTGCTTTAATGTTTTCTTGTTTTATTTTTTCCTTAGCGACGTATGTAATGATGATAGCGTGTGCTTGATATATCGCCAGATGATGCGCCTGAATGATGGCAACGGGAGTCTACTATAATAGGGATGAGGGAAAAATTAAAGGAAGTCTCAATTTAATTGTATTGAATAGATTAAGGAGCAGAATTTAACTAAAATGTGTGTATGTTTCAAAGATATATTTGCTAACTAAAGTTCTGTAAACATGGCCCGAAGTTTGGGAATAGAAAACTGCAAATTTAACAAACTGATTGGTGGCATTTAGACAATATTTTTCTACCGATACCGAGCAAACCGCTCACACTCCACTTTTTTGTGAATTAGGTGGTGAACTTTTTCTTCGAGAATTGTAATATCAGTTCCACAAACCACCATACAAATTATCAGAAGAATTAAATGTCCAGCTCTTGTAACACTTAAAAACTATACATTTGGTAAGAATGATAATTTGATAATTTCTGATAATTTGCGGTACGAGGTCGGGGCTGATGTGCGCAGCATTTCAGAAATCATAATGTAACCTGAGCTCGTGTAATTCAGATGTCCTGATATTATGACACCGTATCAGAAAAGTAATTCCTTCCAATTGGACTGTTCTTCGAAACTAGGTTTATTCGACCAAAAGCGTACAAATAAAGTGCGATTTTTACAAAAAAAAAAACACAAAATTCACATATAAAAGCAGACTCAAAAATATTACACTCCCAACAAATGAAAATCAGCTAGTCACAGAGACTTCATTAAAACTTATTATCCCTTGCTTACCGCCTATATGAATTAACCTACACTCATAACAGTTATCGTTCAGACAAATACATTGCTTGCGGCTTATGCACAGCAGACGATATTGTGAATGAACAAAATACTATCTACCTACCCAACCTACCACCCCCATTCGCTAATTTTTTTCCTTCCTCCACATTTACATACATTCGGTAATATTTCGCAAAACAAGGAATAAAGTCGTACCAATGAAAGTGAATGATGAATTTATTAAGCGGCACTCACCGGGGTCTCGCCTCACTAATTTGTATATTAAAAAAAAACCTTCCAGAGATATTATGCCTTAAAATCAATCCAACAAGCTAGACATCAATATGTGGATGCTCCTATGTGTACATATATACTTTTATTTTTTGTTTTGTCTGCTGACCTTTTACACTTTTTTTCCTTTTAGCAGTCACCGTCGTCGTAGTCCTGGTTGGATTCTTTGTCTGTTGGTTTGTCACCAATTTACACAAATGTAAAACCTATAATTCAATTATACACGGATGAATGTCGACTCGGTGAATGTTTAACTTTGAAAATTTACCATCAAATAAATATTTTAAGAACTTGAAAAATTATAGAAAAAAGTTATTTTCAACGAAAAAAAATGAACTCCGTCGCTAATTAAAAATGGGAAATGTCAGACATACAGACGAAATTATTATGGATATTCGAACGTGGTTGCTATAATATCGGGCTAGTTCACAATACTTGCTGAACATTTGTTGCCTTTCTTATTTCATTTTAGTTATAATGAGGAACGTTTTTAATGGGCGGATGTGGTTAACATCAAATGACAAAAATAATGTGACGACAGTTAAGTACATCAAATTTAATCAGAACTTTAAAGACCAAACTCTCGATCTCGTGTGAATTTAATAGGTTCAGCTCAAAACCGTTTTTAACAGATTATGAATCTATTTGACGACTTTTGAAATGGGCTAGTTGACCAACAGAACTGCTAGATAAGATTAATTTCCTTATGTGCACACTGCGCGTATACGTATCGAAAGTAAAAGCACGGATGATCAATATTTACAACGGAATATCGGTTATTTTAACTTGTAAACGTTTTTCAGGGTCACACACCTTTGTTCATATTCTTCAGGCTTGTAACGAAATTGATCAAATCTAACAGTACCATGTCAACGGTTATTAATTTTTTGATCAAAATGTGTCAAAACCTTCAAGAAGTGCTATTAATGAGACGTTGAATTTAGTGTATAAGCTCCGCATTTACGGATGCGGAAGCAGGGAATTCCACTGTTTCCGACGTGTTAAGATTTGAAAACGCCATTTTACTTATATTAAATAACCTCAAATATGCTTATTGCCCAGAGAAGTATGCTACACTCTGTTCGCACAATATTCAAACCTCCATTACTCTAAACTAGACTAAAACGAGCTTTTAAGATTAGTTCGTCGAGATCTACGTTTTGAAGCCTTGGCGCACTGGAAACTATACATGCCCGGATGTGAAGTGAATAATCGCAACATCCCTAGTTGAATTCATAGCAGAACACACAGTAAAGAAAACCCATTATTGTTACAGTATTTTCATATTTGGTAAGTTTATTCTCTAAAGTACAGTATAGCATTGAGACACATTCAATAAATTTCATCACATCAATCGCATTTGTGTGTGTACCAAAAACAATAAATTACGTGCCTTAATTTTCAATAAAAAATAATTGTTTCAAAATTTCTAATGTGTATAATTATGTAGGAAGTTTTATATAACCTCTTGTGACTAACGGTACCATCAAATTCAAACGTATTTTGTTTTTCTTATTAGACACTAAATTATAACTATAAATATTCTATTAACTCAAATTGTGTGTTGAATGCTTCGTGGAAATGTGTATAGACAGACCCCGTTTGGACGTATATCGTTTGTTGCAATGTTTACAAATATTTCGTCGCATTCTGTTCGATACTTTAGAGTAAACAGGGTGGAATGTTTCATCTTTTTCTTCGTCGTCGTAATCTTCAGAATCTTCTCCTTCATCGTAGTCTAATTCACGGCATTCTATTTGGCGGCATTCTTTGCAGGCGTACGGCTTTTTCATGAATACTCCGTTGCGAAATTGTTTACCGCAGTGGTCACACCTATATGTAAAATGCAATTTAAGGTGATTGCCTAGATGTTGCCGCATTCGAAAGCGTTTCGAGCAAAATTTACAAGCAAGTGGGAGATCTACAGTGTGCGTGCGAATATGAATCCTTGTAGCCTTGTCGATGCTTTTGTGCGTTTCCAGATGAGAAATGAATTCAGTTTTGAGATAGAACTGTGCAGAGCAAACCTTGCATTCAAACTTATCACGCTGGTGGGTTTTCAAGTGATAGCTGATTGCCTGTTTAGACTTAAAGACTTTTTCGCATATTGTACAACGAAAAGGATTATCAGATGTATGTTTGAGCATATGCTTTTGGTAGATGGAAAGATACTGAAAGTCGCGATTGCAGATAGGACAATATCTGCGTTTTTTATTTTTTATTCGTAAAACGTCCGTTGGCGAGCTCTCTACTTTGGCAGAGTAGTTTATAGACGAGCACGGTGAATATGATTCTACTGGGCTGTTTGTGGATACTGCAACTTCCGGTATTTCCTCAGATTCACTGTTCGACACTCGTTGGATTCTATGGGTGCCTGGTTTCACAACCTGAAAATTGATCATACAAATTTGGTGATTTTTTTCATCAGGGGATGTTTTGAGCTAAAACTAAAGAAGCACTTCTTCTACTAAGGAATAAGCAGCATTTGTACCTGTTTGCCTGGAACTTTGCTTTGTAGACTGGACTCTGACAGGATATCGTCGGGTACAGATTCTACATTGTCATTCATGAAATCATTATAGTCTTCGAACTGCAAGAAAAAATTCCTAGACTTAGGGCAAATATTTGGAGATTTTTCCATACCTCGTTAATGGCTGGATTATCTAAAGTGTTTAATAAAGGACTTTCACATTTGAAGGATTTCTCTTGCATCGATACATGATCACTTGCAAACGGCTCAGCCGATGGCGGTGGCGGGATATTAACATGCGAGCCCTTTATGTGAGACATAAATTCATTTATTTCACGGAAACTTTGGTCACAAAGTGTGCATATAAATGTCCACTTTTTGGCATCATCTCCAACGAAAATTTCTCCACATCGTGAACTGTATTCTTCAACTTCATTACTAAATAATTTTGATTCCGTTTTTATTTCGACCACTCGGAAGTCACTCATTGTGAAATCATATTTATGTTATGTTTTCTGAGACTGTATTAAGTATTGTTTATGCAAATTTTTTTTACAGAAAACACTTCAATGTTAAAATGTTTTCTAATATTTTGTTGTATGCCAAATTTAAGAGACGTCAATATTTTTTTATTTTTAATGAGCATTCATATGGGTTGTAGTTTGGTGTTTTTCTTATCGTTCTCATGTAGTAAACCAAATAGCCGTTTTATATGTTATAACTACTAAATCATTTCTAAAAATTGTGAAATTTATATACATACAAACCTTCAGACCTAATTCGAACTATTTGTATGACCGATTCCCCTCACAAATGATTGATTTGTGTTTTCTATTCGATCAAATATATGCTTCTTTCAATAAAATCAATGTCTGGTTGTAACATCCCTGGCGTTTTCTATTTGTCACTGCATCACTTGTAATCAAATTGTCACATTGGCTGGTGGACAAGTGCCTATTGTAAACAAAATAACATAAGTTGTGTCCAATTATTTGTTTATTTTACGTATGAATATGAGTTTAATCGGTCTAAACTGTGAGCCAATGCGTGAAGACGAATTCCTTGATTGTAAAGAGGATTCTATGAGCAATGCAGTACCAAGTGAATCAAACGACATGAACATTGTTGAATGTGGTCGGATAGTTCTGAATCTTGAGCAAAATGTTTGGACGTTTAAGTGTTTCTTTTGCGAACACAAGTTCACAGAAGTCATTGACTTCACTGAGCATATTCAAAATAGTCATATTGAGCTTTTATCACTGAAAGATGTCGATTGGGAAAACGAAATAAGTTGCGTTGTAAGCAATCATAATTGAATCCTAAAGAATTATTAAATCATGACTTTAAATTTATAGAATTCAAATTTAGAGATAACACCAATGACTGACGAAGTTGTGAAAAAAGAATACAAACTCGAAGATGAAGAAAACAGCGAAAATACAGATGTCCCAAGGAGTCCTGAAACCCCATCCCCGAACTACCCACATAAATGTGAATACTGTGAAAAAAGCTTTCGTTACAAATCAAAACTAAGTGATCACATGACAATACACACCGGGGATCTGCCTTATAAATGCGATCAATGCCCAAAAGCATTTCGCACAAGCGATATATTACGATTCCATCGAGAAGTTCACAGCGGCCCCAAGTCCTTTAAATGTACCCACTGTAGTCAATCATTCAAACAGAAACGCTATTTACAAATGCACATCAAATATCATCTAGGAGAGCAAACGTATCCTTGTTCCGTTTGTGGAAAGACACACAAAACAAGCGGCCAACTAAAGGTACACATGACAACACACACGGAAAAAAAGGAGTACATATGTGAAATTTGTGGTGCTTGTTACAGACTTCGTCATCATTTGGCGATACACTTGAAGCAGAAACATGAAAATAAACGGGAATACAGCTGTGATAAGTGCGATAAGGCTTTTAACACGATGTTCTTCTTGAATCATCATAAGCTGTCACATACAAAGGAAAGGAATCATATTTGTAACGTATGTGGACAAGGCTTCGTTTGGCGTAAAAACTTACTCGAGCACATAAAACTACATTCTGGACAAAAGACTCATAAATGTGAGTTATGTGGTAAAGCATTCGCGCAAAAGGCTGGCCTTATAACGCACGTCAAGATTCACACTAATTAGTTGATTTAAGTAAATTTTTAACTAAGCAGTAGTATATTCTAGATACATTTTCCAAAAAAAAAATGTGTTTTATTTCATTTTAACTAAAACGTTCTTCCAATATATTCAATACTGAGCAAAGAAAACTAAGCAAAAGACAATGAACATTTGAATATGATTTATTTCATATAGAAAATAACATACGCATGCGTAAGTTAATCATTAACATTCTCATCGATTATTTATCCTTATGGTAACGCATATGTGAGTAGAGGCCTGCATACTGAGCGAAGTCCTTGCTACACACCTTACACACATATTGCTTAACATCCAAATGGAGTTTCTTATGCTCCATAAGAGTTCTTCTGCGAGCAAACCCAACTGGACAGACATCGCAGACAAACCGTTTCTCATCTGAATGACCCGCCATGTGATTCAAGAGTGTTGTCTTGTTGAAAAATCCTTTATCACACTGATTACACAGAAAGTCTCGCTGATCTTTATGCCTTCGCATGTGATTATCATAATGACACTTAACAGTGTATCCCTTCCCGCAAATATCGCACACGAATGGTGTTTCACCACTATGCTGTCGCATATGCACCTTCCGACTACTGCTGGTGACAAAAGCCTTGTCGCAGCTGTCACATTTGTATGGTCGCTCCCCAGTGTGCAAAAATCGATGTGTCTTAAGGGTATTCGGATGCGAAAAGCCAGCACTGCATTCTTCACATTTATATGGTCGAGTTCCCGAGTGAATAATCAAATGGGTTCTTAAATTGAATAAATTCTTATAGCATTTGCCACATTCTTCACATTGAAATGGAGTCTCTCCAGTGTGTGAACGCATATGATCTTCCAACGACCTCCGATCACGGACAGTTTTCATGCAATCTGAACATGCGTAAATGGCCTTTTTTCGATTTCGTTTTTGGGAGATCGTTGTGGAATGCGAAGAAACGATGTCTTCAATGTCTTTGCACTCGGATTGAATAGAATCTTCGGATAAAGGAAGAATCTGATCATTATCTGCTTCGGAAATTACAGTTTGAGAATCGGTATCTTCTTTTTTAATTACATTATCTTTAGCTTCAGGATATTCTGTTTGTGGATTTCTCACTGCATATTCTGGAATATGTACACCCTTAACGTGATTCACAAATATGACAACATTAACAAATCGCTCCTCACAGAATGTGCAGACAAACAAAAAGTTTGCATTAGCTATAAGTAGAATTTCGCCACATTTTCTCTTGGAGACGCTGTGGGGATGTTCAAAATCCTCACGGTCGTTGCTGTATTTCTCAGATTTCATATTTTCAAATTTAAACAAACTGCTATTAACAGGATCTGTCATGTTTAGGAGTTATTTAAGAACTTTGTTAAAGTATGTATGAAAAACTGATGAAAATCACAAGCTGATGTCAAGTAAATCTCTCAATTTTACGTCTTTGACAGTTGGCCGAAGTATTGCAAAATGCAATAAAATTGTTAGTTTGCCTAGGCAGTGAGTAATAGCCACATTTGGCGGACGAATGGAAGGAGTTTGTTTTAGCAGTATCGCAGGCAAAATGTATAAAAATAACTTGTTCTTAACACAATAATTATCCTTATATTCATCAAAGGTATTTCCATGAGCATAATAATGCAAATATATGCAGCGATTATTCTTGAGGTCAATTTATTACTTTAATCTGAAGGCTGACTGTATGTAGCCATTATCGAAAACCGGTTGAGAAAGAAAATCAATATCACTCATCATTGTGAATGAGCACCAATCGGTTTTTAAGTGTCAACAACTGCAGTTAATAGCAATTCGCGAAGCAAAAAAAAAATTCTTTGTGTTTTTATTTTGAATATTTTGTTTATTTTTGTACCTTCTTTGTTTCCATTTAAATCGCCTTTAAGCAAAAAATAATCTATATATTATTTAAATGAATATCCATAACAATGACGCTTTTACGCGGTCTGTGGGTCAAATTCCTGCTAGCCAACAATCAGAACAATCGATGCTGCTGGATGCGATAAAGAATAAATTCGCAAATAATAATCTATCGGATACAAGTGCTTCAGTTTTTAGTATTCCCAATCTTAAACTACCACAATTTGCGACGGAAAACCCTCTGGGAAATACAAAAACAGAATCGAAGTTAAATCAATTCATTCTTGGACAACTTAGTGAAAGTAAGACAACGAATAATGGTGGCAATTTTGTGATACCAAATCTGCAAGCTCTAAGCAAAACAAACGGCAAAACGGTGACACTTGCGGAAAAACTGCATTTCAAAAGCGTTGAAAGTGAACAAAGTATTGACTCCCTAAAAAGCGGATTTAAGGACTTGCAAGTGCGAGACGATAAAAAATCGCATATCATTGACTTGACAACGGCCCTCAATAGGCAGTCAATAAATACTCCATCACCGAGTAAACAACAAGCAAACTTGACTACACCTAATCCTGTAGACTTTAATATTCCGTTCATTGACTGTGATCTCAGGGAGGCAGCCCAGCAGTTACCATCAAGAGACAAATATTGCCAATTAGATGTGTCTGGTTTTGTGAACAATCGTTACATTGCTGCTCCTTCAAAATTTGGAAAAATAACCTGTCTGCGATATAGACTACCAAAGAGATTACATTGTATTCATCACAGCTTCAGTCCCAAACATGAGATAATTCGCTTTGACTTCAGAACAAAATCACCCGACGATATCATTCTGTCGTCGCTGCGAAAGATCAATAAAGTCTGACTGCACTCGAGTGAGTGCAAGAATGCGAGGAAATTTGTTGAATATGTTTACGTGTGTACACTTGTTTTAAGAAATAAATATATACACTTTTCAAAAAAATATGGCTTTAATATGAATCAGCAATCCACTACAAGACTTGGCATCACTTTGCCTCTTGTTTACAAAGTCCCGTCTCTTGTCGTGGGAGTTATCGTTCGTGGAGCGAAAGGGAAGGCCAATTGATCACTTCTTCGAATTTGACGTAATTTTTTGTTTATTTATATTATTGGAACACCTGTTTGAATCTCAGTCCGTGCATCTGTTTACAAATATTTAAATAATCAACAGCAAGTGTAGTGCTGCAGGGATAAGAGATGCAGTTGTTGATTGATTTGCTTGCAAATGAGTTATGTGGAGAGTTTAATTTGATTTATGTATTGCATGTGGGTTGTAAATTGTAACCAGAACGATGACTTCATTATGGTGATAAGGAGCAACAGTGAAGATGCTTAATAGGCTGGACGGTGAATCCTGGTGGAAGGAGAATGATGTTGGTGGTCATCGGGATGAGAGCTTGGACTCTGTATTGCGGGTGAGCTATCAAGAGCCCTATTATAATCACTGGCTATATGCTAAGGGGTTACACGCCTTAGCATTAGAAAATGATGAATCTGTGTTCAGAGTTATTGCCGGCATCCAACTTGCAAATTCGACATCATCAGGTTCTCCGATGTCACGAACCTTTTTTCAAGAAACGAGTTTTTCGCGATTTTTTTTATACAACAATTAAATAAAGAATAATCGAAACAACGTTTTTCTTTTGTCCGACTTTTCACAGCCCAACGATGGAGGTCTAGAAAACGTTTTGGACAACCTCTTGAACATTTCCGAAGAAACGGAATGCCTAATTGCACAACAGTATCCTTATCTAAAAGTTGACTCCATATCCCCAAAAAACAACCTCTTTGAACAGCAGCAACAAAGTGCTGAACACAAGAAAGTGAATATCGAAAAACAATTCAAATGTGATAAATGTGAGATGGAATTTTCTCACCGTTATAAAGTATCCAGACATCGTAAAACTCATGAAAGCGCAGACATTTTTCAATGTCATCATTGTGAGAAAATCTTCAATCACCGGAACTCTTTGGTTTTGCATGTAAAAAGTCATGCTCGTGAATGTAGCGGAAATAAATGTATTTTTTGTTACAAACTCCTTGTACACAAGTGCAATGTGTGTAGTTTGGAATTCTTTGCCAGAGAGCAATTAAGGAAGCATAAAAGATGTCACGACACCTTTGCTGATTTGAAATGCGATATTTGTGATAAGGTATTTTCATTACCACGTTATTTGAAAATTCACCGGAAAGCCCACTTTCGAAGTCAGGAATATCGCTGTGATCATTGCCTTAAGGAGTTTATCAAACGAAAAACATTCAAAGCACATCTGATATGTCATTCTAGGGAGAGAATTTATAGCTGCAATGTGTGTGAGTCAAGGTTTCAAAGGAAAAACACACTCGTTGAACATGAGAAATTACATAGTATTGCTAAGGAATATACGTGTTCGAAATGTGATCGGGCTTTTGCTCAATTTGCTGGATTATATATTCACATGAAGATACATAAGGCGGAAGAGTAGCGGGGATTCAAATTCATGACAAATGCCTTCATTTTTGAAAATAAGTTGCCACCGAACAATATGTTCATTATCACTAACCCTAAACTAACAGCCTTTACTTTTGTAATTCGGTAATTGTTGCTAATATAAATTCTTAAAACTAAATTTTGATAATTATTACATAGTGCCTTGAAAGAACACCAGGCGTAACAAGAACAGTCCACAATATGAGTTTAATGTATTGTTTTATTCGATTTTTTACATGTAAAATGGATGCTATAACAAAACAAAAATAAAAAATTGTGTTTTTTTTAAATGTGTTCTTTACAAACCAATCGGCACTCTGAATCAAATCAGAACAAATCAATTTGGTCTGATTGGGACATAACCCAACGACTGTTTTTGATACTTCGGGGATTCTACCGTTTTCGGGTGCCAAGGTTTGAAAACGCCATTTTATAGATCTCCACGATATAAGCACAAACTATGGTGACAAAAAATGGATTAATCACTTAGTTTAGAAAATATTGAGTTTTAAATAGGCATCCGCCTAGTAGTCGTGTACATACTCTTAGCGCAACGACGAAGTCGCTAAGCTGTTAAGCCCTGCGAGAAAAAATGATTCTCTGATTTAACACTTACAGATCTTGAATTTGGCCTGATTGCGATATAAGAATCAACGACTTATATTTATTATTATTATTTAGTTACAAATTAAAAAATAGAATATATGATCAACTAGGACTTTCAAAGCGTAATAATTCCATACTATTTATTATGGATGTACTAAACTGCTCGAAATGTACTCTTCATGTAAACCCATAAAAGCAGCTGTCAATGATGACATCTGTCAACAAACAGTCAAGCCTTCAATCCATCGCACATTTGTTTTTAGTGAATAGATTTTAAATAATGCCCGCGTCTTTTTCACAGGATTAGTTAGATTTCAGCTTAATTTCGGTATTAAAAAATATTCAAATCAGTCAAATCAAAATGTCAAGAGTGATAAAAATAGAAGCAAATGATATGCAACATGGAAAACACGAAGATGATAATATCCTTAAATGCGGCGATATTGTCTTCACAAATAACACACAATTTTGTTTTTCATGCGTATTTTGTCAAAAAGTTTACAAAAAAATTGAAGAATTCTTCCGTCATATACTCTATGATCACCTTAACTACCTGGAGGACTATCAGTACAGCGATGATGATGAGTTTTCTGTACAGAAAATATTGGAACCCAACAAAACGGGGCAACATTCAAACGATATGGAATTCGTGGATGTCGATCTGAATGAAAATGCCACAAAGGTGAGAATAAGGGAATTCTTTTCTACTAGAATGTATACATAAGTATAATATCTGCGATTGATGAGACCGTGCAAAATTAAACCATTTCCATACATTTCTTGCCACGTTTAAAACCCCGACAAATATAAATTTAATCCCAGATATTTCATTCTAATCCAAGCCGATATCCCTTATTTTTTCAGATAGAAAAAATAGATTATATTAAACATTTCGAGCATTTTGTTACTGACGACATACCCAGTCACATTAAAACCGAAATCGTCGATGAGGAATATGAAGAATCGGAGTCCGCGGCCGAGAGTCGCCCTGAATCCTCCTCCCAAGTGAAAGAGTCGACACAATCGTCTGATTGTCCGGGCAATCCACGAGACATCCTGCACATCGAAATCGTTGAAGCACCTAGTGGGAGTGAGTACGAATTGGAACAGACGTCGTATTCGAACGAGCAAAACAGTGAGCATCAGACGTCGAACAGTGCCGATGAAAATGATAGTAACTACTTAGAACAGGAGGATCAACTGTTTGATAGTGAAGATGAGACCAATCAAAATGCCGATGGGGATGAAAGCATGACCAAAGAGAACGCGTACAGCTGTTCACACTGTCCGAAGGTGTTTGTGAGTAAGATGGGACTAAAACGCCATGTGATTAATATTCATGAGATAAAACCTGACAAACTCACCTGTGACAAATGTTCAAAGACCTTCAAAAGCGATGCACAGCTGGAGCTACACATAAAGCGGCACATGGGAGTAAAACCCCATTCGTGTGAGATATGTGGGTCTTGCTTTTCGGATAAGTCAAATTTAAATGTTCACATTTTACGGCACAAGGGAATTAAACCTCACAAATGCACTCTCTGCGACAAACGTTTTCACTCAACGACCGAACGAAAGTTGCACCTGCGTTCGCACACAGGCGAGCGTCCGTTTGTTTGCGAAGTCTGCGGCAGAAAGTTCTCCAATTCTGGTCATTTGAGCAGTCATCGGAGACGACATATTGGTGATAAACGATTTCAGTGTGATCACTGTCAAAAGAGGTTTTTCGATAGAAAGCTTTTGAATGACCACAAAGTGATGCATACCGATGAAAGACCGTTCTCGTGTGATTTATGTGGTGCTACATTTCAGCGAAAAAAGGCTCTGCTACAGCACGAAAAGCTTCACAGTGCAGTCAAGCAATATGTGTGCAAGATATGTGGAAAATCGTTTGCCCAAAATGCAGGCCTATATTCCCATATGAAGTACCACTAGGCAGAAACTGTAAATTGTAAATTTAGATTGGTAATGTGAATAAAATCCGAAAACGAAATTATTTTTATTAAATTTAAAAATCATTTATTCAAAAAAAGAACAAAAAATCACAACTTTTTTATTTACGAAAAATGCATACATTTTTCAGAGCTTAGGTCTACGACTATAAATGCTACGAGTATAACGTACGAGGGGCTTGACGCTCTGGAGTACTGTGAGTGGGTACTTGTTTTGGTCTGTCGCTCACTATGAGGAAGCATGAGTATTTCTAAATGATTTTATAAAAGGGAGTACAAATATGTATTGAAGTGTCAATCTGGTATCTAAATCTGTCTCCTTAGAAACCAATTTCTCGAATAAAGCTTTAGGCCAACGTGGGTCTAATTAAGAACGGCATTTCGCTGTTACGTTGCCCCCTTCACAATAGGGCGCGCGTCCGGAAGACAAATATGTTATGTTACTCTGCTTTTTATTGGAGAACAGTCTGCGGTCCAAAGTAGACATCTCAATCCCTATAACCTAAATTCAGATGACACTTGCAGGAATGTACAATATTTACTACAATACAAATAGACTAAAATACATATATAATACGTACACATTATCGTATGAATATTCAACACCACATACCATTTACTCTAAACAATATTTACTTGTATCTTGAGGACCAGTCTATCGTTTTCAATAAATCCCTTGCGGAATACATCCGCAATGTTGGCATATTCTACGAAGCCAAATCCACGAGGACTGACTTTCTCCTTTGGCCGCTGGAATGCAAGAAAATCGGATTTTGACATGATAGTGTCGTGCTGAGATAGATTATGATCCTTGGGATGTATCATGCTAAACTTAAGCCGTCCATTAAATGGCCAATCGAGATGAAAATCATTTTCGGAATGCATTAGGTGCACGTGGAGGCTTAGATGATCCCTGCGCACATTGATGCGCCCACAGAACTTATAGCCGTGCGGTGATGTGTAGCATTCCCGACTGTAGAAGAGTATACTCATGTTCATACGCATTTCTTCGACCAAACTGGTAAAGTTTGGTATTTCCCATACGAGCACACCATCGTACGAATGGTCACCTTTACCTCGTGCTACAATTTGTTTGGTCAGGTTGTCGATACGAACATCTTGCTCTCGACATCGCTGCTCCAGTACAACTATCCTTCGGTACATAGCTGCTATGAGGTCTTCATCTGCTTCATTTGCATACTGAGCTGGTGGTGGGGGCAGCGCCGAGGCAGTGTAACCATTGCTGACCTTCTCTGGTGGTGCCCAATCGGCAAGAGATTGCTGTTCCATTTTTTCCACAATCAAATTTATATGCTGCGCCATATTACTTTGGATATGCTCTTGCATAGTTGGTCCGTCATCTGTTGCGACAAAAGTGCACTTTATTTTAGCAAAAGGGCATCTGGCTTCAGTGGGAGAGGGTTGCTGATAAGGACATTCTAGCAAATGTTTATCAACCCCAAGTGGTGATGATACCACGTCACAGCCTAAGGGACTATTTGGACACTTCGATCTGATTTGATCGATCTCCCGTCGAGTGTAATTATCCGGGAATATATCATGCTCGGGTGAGAGTTTCTTATTGTCAATGGGACAACATTGATTTTTATTTTGTAGCCACGAATATATGCACGGTTTACAGAAGCGATGACCACAAGACGTTAGGACTGGCTCATTAAGCCAGTGAATGCAAATTGGGCATTCGTAACGTGAGTCAAGTAAATTCCGTGAATCATCGACAAATCCCGAGCTCTGAGGAGTGGACATCTGCCGTGAAGCTGCGCCATTTGAAGTTGTTCCAGCAGGTGATGGAGGCGAAGACATAATTAAACTTTATTGGAAGCAAACAGCGAATTTTTGCACAAAAATAATTGAAAGAAATACGAATTAATAGCAAATTAGAGAGAAAAAAAAGATGTTGACAATTTGTGTATGTTTCGTTTTTTTTTTTGACTGACGTTTGACAGAACTGAGTTGACATTTTCGCTCAGAAGTGTTCATGGACGTACGGATTTGTTGGGATATTTACTATGCTTAAAATAAAATCACATAGAGTACAAGCAAGTACATTTTTTGTTTCTTAACCGTATAAACAAAAACGTAACAGTAACGATATTCATTGAGTAACGTTTGCTATGCATACGTAACGAATGCATACGTTTTGGAACAGTATTAGTTACAGCACATACATTTTTTTAGCTTTTAGGATTAGGTTTGTCAGTGAACATCTACTTAATTGGCTGTATGACGATGACCTTGTAATCTATTTGTGTTCTAGTTATTTCTGTTAGACATAACTACTCACAGAGGGATAATTTGTTCGACCTTATGTTAATTATGGGGCACACAAGATTATCCATTTTGACCTTTTTGCTATAAACAACAATCCCAGCAGCCATTCGTTATCGCAATAGCTTTGTGTATGTGTACTACCTCCACACTGCTATTTGGCATAGAATCTACTTTTTTTATGAGTGCATGTGGTACGCAATTCAGTAGAAGAATATTTGAAGACGCGGAAGATAGTCCCTAGGTATTTTTAATTTCCACGCGCCTCAAGGTAAATGCCTAATGAGATAAGATGTCTAGAATGCAGTAAAAACACAATCTCTGACGTCATCAAACTAAACTGACTGATAAGGAATAAAAAATACCAAAAGTGTTTCAGTTGGTGGCTGATAGATCTGAGTACAATAATATTTATTATATTTAATAGCAGTAATACTTATTTGTTAGATTATGAGGTAAATAAATATCTGTATTTGCAATTTGCAGCGTAGATTACTGTTACCATCGAACGATAATATTATTGTTAGTGGTCTGGTTATTTTTCTTCTCTATGCATTAATTGCACTACTTACGTAGGATCGATGGATTTAAATTCCGATGGAGTGAGAGATCTGAATAAAACTTCTATGACGAATCATTGTACGGAGGTTTGCCTCGTGCTTTATTTTCTGATAAACACGACTTGATATCATAAGTGAGTAGGAATTAACTTTTACGTATTTAATCACCTCAGGTTTTTTTCCTGGCACAATCAAATGATTCACATTGCAAAGTAATTTCAGTTGTGTATTTTTGGGTGGCGTGATGCCTGCCTACAAGAGAAACGAATTGGATAATACAGAGATATGTGTTACATATGTACATACCCCGCCAACTAAAATACAAGAAATGTTTGCATGGGATATACATATGAGAATGAGGTGTTCTTCAATGAAATTTTATAAGTTGCCATTTAAGTGGAATTATTTGTTTTATAATTTTTGAAATTAATAAAAATCCTAAAATCCTTTTCTCAGAAGCTCATGCTAAGTACAGGATTAAGCCCATTCCCACAATGGAGATCAAGGCCAGGGCACACAAATATTTCATCATCCACATGATAAATTCGGACTTCAGAATTAGATCACAAGTCAATGCCTAGTCAATGACTATGACCTAGGGTCAGGTGGACGGCTAGCAATTTGCAAATTTCCTTCGTCTGTCTGGGAGATTGCATGTGGCAGGATTGCGATATTTACTGCAGACGTAACACCAAAAATTAATTTTTGGTTTTTTTAAAGTATACACTGCTGTTAAAGATAATAGGCAAAGGTTAGTGATAAAATATGAAAATATAAATGAAGGAATAAAAGAATTTCAGAGGATTTCTTAAAATTCCCACAGAGCGAGAAATGTTTTTGGTAATACCTCAGGGGTTATCCTTCACTGCTGAGCTGGTTTATTATGCATCTTAGCTATGGTTAGCATTCCTCATTGCCCCAACTTTTTCTTTAAAAATAGATTTAAAGAACATTTTAACAAAGGAGTTTTTTGCGCTTTTTGTACATATCTACTTTTAATTGAATACTTGTCCGTCCAACAAAAAATAGTAATTTTAAGCAATCCAAGTACATAACCAATTTTGTTCTGTTAGGCTCATTCAAGATCCAAGAGGATTTCTAATAAAACCTTACATTCCTCTTGACACTCGATTCAATTGAGTCTCTCCTAATTATTGTGTTTATGTTGCACTGAGTAAAGCGGAATACGTCAAAATTGTGTACCACACGTATGAACAGACATGTAGTGCAAGGCTGCGTGACGTACTTTGTAAAACGAAGCCAGACAAATACGAAATTTGCCGGAGAATTTCATTAATCACAAACTCAACGCAAATAGGAGCTTGCGCTGCTTATGTACGTATATTTTAATGCCCGCTTCAATTGACCTTTGTACTTCGATTCAAGCTATTGACGACAGAGAGCTGATTTTCAGAAACCCTCGTTGACTTAATCTTCGCAAATGAGAATTTGAAAAATTGATAAAATCGTCCATACATATTCAGTGTTTTTTTTTTTTGTATTTTATTTAAGTATATAATGCATGTATATATGTTTCAAAATTATCATAAATAGAGAGGAAAAAATCACATTAGTCTTATCTACATACTATATATGCTAAGACTTTTTAACATCACTACTTAGGTTTAACTTATGGACTACAATTTTGATTATAATGCTTTAAGTACTGCTTATGAGTACATGAGTAAGAAATGGCCTTTATGCATTACTTCGATTACATTGTTTTCCTTTTTAAGATGTACAAATGTTACTATCCTAGTTCTAAGTACGGCGATTTAACAATTAAACATTAAACATAACGTTCGAGTCAACTAAGTACACATTATTCAGAATATTTTTTTCTTTAGTAGACCGCATGCGGCTAATGACATGAACCCTGATGTCCCAATTACATACAGTAGTTAACTTTATTTTATAATAAACTCGTTGATTTGTACTCAAACATTTCTAATACAAGTAAAAAAACAACTTCAACTACATATTTGGCACAGAGAAAACGTCTAAGTTACTCTTCCACAATTCCGGTTCGGTACAATTTAATTTAAAACTTTAAATTGTCTTTTAGATATGCCTTCTGTTTTACCTCTTCCTTCTCGCAGCTGCCTTCCGTAGAGCGACGAACGCACACAGTTTCAGGGCGTAAAATGAAGCACTGTGTCTGGACCACGTTAAAGAACAATCTTCCAACCATATTAGCATCAGAATTATCTGCCATTTTCAGGCAAGTGCGAAAACGACGATCGCAACTGCAGTGACTAAGTGTAAATGGACGGTAATTGAAGAGATCGTATTTCTTCGACATGCCAGGAATATAAATTTGGCAGTGGTCATGACGACGGCAGCACTTGTCCGCACTAGATGCACCACCCAGGTGATTGTAATTGCCAGCTGTATTCCCACGGCCACACCATCGCGTGTTCGGTGCGATTAGCCAATCAGAGAGCTCGCGTCTTTTTCTTGAATGAAAATCACCTGCATTCCCTGCGTCCGGCTCTGCGTATTCACCGTGATTTGATTGCAATGCAGAAGGAATTGAAAGACTTTGAGAAATCGAATTTTCTAGATTATCCTGACTCCGTAGTGACTGTGGTATTGTGATGGCTCCACGAATGGGATTAATACAAACAAATAATGTGCACATTAGCAAGACGAAACTCTTTATCACAAACATTTTCTAATTGGATTATCGAGTGAATTAAAATAATGAAAAGCGCAACGTAATCCGAGAGCAAGCAGCGAGATATTAACAGACGTGCGAAATAAAGCAAACTACTGCCAGTTGACGTATAACATGTCATTTTATATATCAGCCGCACAGATTGTTCGACGAAGCCAAATGACCGATAAGTTTCGCAATAATCTTCAGCGTACGTACATATGACGTTTGGGTGTGTTTATGATTAATAGTACACATGATTATAATCTAAACTACGAGTGATTAATACACGATGAACTTGAAAACAATCTGTACTTTCTTAAAAATTTCGATACACTAAATTGCATTTGCTTGGGGTATTTGGGAAGACGTAAACAAATAATATTCATTCACAATGGCTTTGAATTGATGCTTAGATCACAATCCACTTGCGAATCTCGTGGATATGTTCAATAAGATTTCAATAATAAATATTTTTTAAAGTCAAGTATGTGTCGTGTGAAGACATGGAAACAAGTATTTTATGTAGATATTTGTAAATTTATTACTAAATCAATTTGATTTAGGTTTCGGAAATATGGACATTCAACAGTTTTCTGGGCGAGAAGGTTCGAAGTCGTTGCTTAGACGAAATAAGCACAAAAATAAAATACAAAAATGATCGTTTTTGTCTAGTTTAAGAGATATCGACTCTTAAAAAATATTGTTTTTTTCACTATGAAAATCCCAATGAAAGGAAGTATTATTCTTATGGTGCAAAATAAGTGCGGCATACTTCTCTGGGCATTTGAAATATTGGAGAAAATGAAAGAGTCTGGTGTATTTAAAGTATGGTGTGGGTGGCTCGCTTCAGTCTCGACCAGGATTTTTACGGATCACACGACTTCACCTATGCTCTAAGGGTGTGTTAACAACTTTCAAGAAGGCGCCTGGTGCTAATTTCATTGGGATGAAATTGTATTCAAACTTCGATATCCCCTGTCTCCATATTTTGATACGTACATCTAGCTATTCGAGAGATGGATCATTATAATAAACTAACACCATTTTTTTTCAAATGTCGTTTGACACTTAAAGCGTGATTGATCATTTGCGATGTGATACAAAATCGGTCTAAATTGTATATTTCCTACAAACAATTGAGTGTTTTGGAATACCTGAAATATAAAAAATGAATTGTTTTTTTTTATCAACCATGCAAGTTTCCAAGCCTCTAGTACTCATAGGCCCGCTTGGGCCCATTGCGCTACCACGCGGATACGTGCCTATTCCGCAAACCAGCTTTTGATAAGGCGAAGAACATGAGGGACTTTTAGTTTCCTATTTCAGCCTTCCTCCTTTATTTTATGCTAAAGATTAGTTGAATCTTTCTTTATTAATAGGAAACCAACAAAATAGCAACTTCTTAATAAATAACTCTAACTTTTATACTCTCGGTGATAGGACTGTCTGTGAGAATAAACGTCTACTAACTACGTTCTCGGGAAACATACAAATGTATACTCCACATGTGAACTGGACTCATAAACAAGATTACGTTTCAATTTGATCTTCAAGACATAACATAATAATATAATATAGATGTGCAAGATTCAACCTACCGCTTTTTTCATTCATTGAAACACAAAAAACAAACGGACAATAACAAACACACAAACCAGCAAAAATCGCACAAATACAGATAATAAAATGTTGCAGAATGCACTATCGATGTCATCCCCACGATGCGATACTAATTTACATTGCTACCGCCGCTACCGAGTCCACTCCAATTATTATCAATTGTTCCACACGATACTGTATCTATGAGTACTGGTATCACTCTATTGTGCGCTTACTGTAATACAAGTGCAGTGGCTGTAGTGGAGAACTAATGTCTCAACAGATTGTTGACTTTACTTTAGCCATCGGCATCCACCAGCCATGGTAAATTCCGGCCAGAAGAAGACAAAACCCATCCCTGCACCGTGCCACATGCATGTATCCAAGTGCGCCGCAACATGGTTGGCCATAATTTATCATGGATTCTATCTGTGTCCCCCAGTCGACTGATGATATAGTTGAAACTACCGTGCTGTAGGCACCTTAGGGGACATGAACAAAACAAAAAAAAACTGTCTCCTCATGAACAGCTGTCTACCAAAGTCATCTACAGAAGGCACTGAGTTGCCACCAAAGAATAGAAGCATTCTGTTTATGGCTTTGAGCTGGAACTAGAATTGCACCGCAGATTAACTTTATCCTCTTCTCGTTCTTTTTCTTCCGTTAGAAGACGTTAGGATGTTTTTTTTTTTTTGTTTGTCGTTCTTAACAACTCTTGTTTGGTTTTTTTTTTGTTGCGTTCGCCGTCGCAGACAATCTCTGAGTTCTGGTAAGTGACTTTGGACTCTACAGATCTCTGGCGAAGAAACTAGAAGACAGTGCTGCAGGTTGAGTGCAAAAATTAGGGCACCGTCCACTGTGAATTGTTTCTTTTTTTCTCATTCTTGTTTTCTACTAGAGCACTCTTCTTGGTGTGTGCCCTCGTTCTTCTACTCCTGCTCTATATATCGCTGAATGGTTGAGATTAATTGCATCTTCTGTTGCATCCGAGTGGAGATCACTTGCTTGAGATTCAATTCATTATAATTTATTTGCTCTGAGATGAGTGAGTGTGATCTGTGTTCTTGCTAGGAGAATGGAACTTGTAACCAGATTTAGGTCAGTAGTATAGATGGGAAGCTGCCAGGTAATTTAGGCCATTCTAACCAGATTTTTGTGGAAATTTAAGATTCTGCGCATAACCGGTATCCTGTGATACTGATGCTCTTGTGGACGCCGCAATGGTTAACGAGAAGAAACGCATTAGTGGATGCTTGCTTGGTTTGGAAAGGAGAAGAATGCTGCTTTGATATAATAGTCTTCATTTGTGAGCAGATCATTTCGAAAAAAAAGAGACACGGCACGGTCTTTGGTGCTGTTTAAAATGGAAATGGCATTCGGACAGCTAAGGAGAAAGGAGTAGACCAAGGAAGATCAGATTTGGAATTCAAAAGTGATGTTCGGTTGAGAAATAGGTCGATCTTCGAGTAAGATTAATGGTTGAAAGGAAATGGGCAGTACTCGTTTCTTTTGAGGTTACTTCCTAGATAATTGCATATCATGTTAAATTATTCCGATTACAATATTGTACATTCCTTCCCGACGACGTCGATCTGAATTGTGTGTTCATTTGTTTATCCTGTATCCATCCCCAGTGGAGGGGATTTACTGTTTTATGACGCCTACGAACGGTCAAGATTCGTGCTATTGTTCTGTGACGAGTGGATGGGAACTACAGTTTCATGCCGAGGTTGGGAAGTTTTTCTGGACAGGAATACTGTTTGAGAATTGTCAGTGACTCGAAAGTGGTGGGGCCGTGAAAGCTATCTCGTCCTACCAGGGATCGAAAGTAGGCACGTAGGCCAAGTGCGTTGGGGTTGACGCACATTCGCTCAACGCCATGGGCCACCACCTTTCGAGCATTCCGCTATCTATGCCAGGGGTCCAAGCTAAGCACCTAGTGTAGGAAGTGACACCACGGTTGCGGCTATGAAATAAAATTTCAACAATAATTCGCTGTCCGGGTAGGACGAACAATTACAAAGAAAAAAAAAATTGAACATTGCCTTTGATGTATTTTTTCTACTTAAACTCCTAACATTGCTTATGTGTAAAAAATGTCTCCAACAAGAGACAGCAAAATATACTAAAACTTGTACAAATTTCGATTTCTTTAGGTCTCATTAAAGTAATGTAAATAATAAGTAAAAAATGAAATAAAGGGATACGTGTTAATGTGTCTTTGCCCAGAGTCCTATTACATTTAATGTACAGTCTGTTTGAAATTATCAAACGCACTCAGTGGAATATTTATTTATCTCGTTTTGAGTAAAAGAGGGTCAACTACTTCTGGATGTATAATGAGCAATGTGACAAAACATTTGCATTTGTTCGGTACATTTGCTTCCACAATAGCACTGACGCCTACAATCTTCTAAGTAGTGTCGCACGTGACAGAGCTGTTGATTCACGAAACATGTCACGCGTAATGTAATGTGCGCCAAGCACGTACTTAACGTTCTTCATCTAAGTCTATTTAAGTCTGTTTTGGACTAACGCACAATAGTTAAACTATTAACCTGAATGTACTTTGTGACGAACTTGTTGTGATGTCACACATTTAGTGCGAAAAGTGGGTGTGTGCTAAAAGGTATATGATTGTTTTGAAGAACTATAATGGGAGTGATGCTGCGTATTATTTTAAAGGCAAAAGGAATGTTGATAATGGTAATGAATAGACGCTTATTATAAATGTGGCCTAAAATAATTGTTTTAGCGAAGTAAAGAATATTGATGCACTATAACAAATATTGCTTTAGAAGCTAAATCCAAGTTCATTAGGAGTTGTAATGTCGCCCATTATATAGGGCTGTCTTTCAAGGCTTTGGTTCAAGGTTTCCGGTTTCGTCATCATCGTCTTCTGTCTCGTTTTTTTTGGGGTAAGGCACGCGCTAAAGATCTCCAGGCCACTCGATCTTCCGCCATCGAGACTGACACTGACAACCCAATTGCAAACAGGCGAGGTTTTTATCGCGTTAGACTACGTTTTGTATTCTTATTCATGACACTTCTCGGATGTCCTAATAAAGGTGACATTTAAAAGGGTCCGCGTCAGCGATACTTTTACAGGTATATAAAATGCATGGGTTTTTATTGGTGGTTACACATAGACCAACATTGAAGTCTCTCATCGTCCTCTATCGTTGACAATCATGACATTGCTAAATTTCAATATAATTCCAATTTTTAATTTAAAATCTGAACGTTGTTTGTTGTCGAAGCTGATTTTAAAATAAATACGAATGTAAATAGGTTTAAAATTGTATATTTCTAATAAAAAATAATTTTCAATTGTGCATTTTTATGTGTGTCTGCGGTGTCTACGTTGAAGTATTCATTGTACCAACTCTTGCGGCATGTACTCCAAAGTCAATGGAATCTTTGATCCTGGCGTATGTAAAGTATTCTATGTGCCGAAACCTTTATTATTTCGGTAATTTTGTAATAAATATTGAGTTGAAAACAGTTAACTTGACTTTGACACAAAACTTAGCCTTTCTGATTACAGATCTCAAGCTGTTTCAAAATTGACCCAGCATGGTCAATCCAACGTGAAAAAGATCGCGACTTGAACTTCTCCACCAGTTCCATGAGACCGCAATAGCATATAGAGTACATCTTTGAGATGGCCAGAAAATATTCCAACGGCGATGAATCTTGCGACTTCGCAGCCTAATCGCTTCAGAATTCGTTGAATTACTGGTCGTGGCCACATTCGTTTTTCCCATTAGCGTACTTTAAGCATTTAAAAAAGAAAATGATTCAAAGACATTGCCAGACAAAAATGCGTGTTAAACTGCAATCCGAAATGGTTGACCTGAATTATTCAATACCCATTGAAAATAAAATGATTTGTCTGAGAAAATTAGTCTTTCTGTAAATCCCTCCTGTTGTGGTCTTATTCCCAACATATTCGTAGGGAATTTGAATTATCTGTATGGGGTTCTAGAGTGAATTTTAACTCATTTTAAAGATTTGTCAAAATAGAATACAGAGGACTCTGCCTATAAAGAAAAACTCAAAAGATTTGAAACACCTTGTACAACATGTACGTATTGAAATATAACAAACAAGACATATTTCATGCATTAAGCATGTTCTTTACAGTAAGCTTAAGGCCATGAGTATAAAGTGCACCAATTTATGTTAGGGAAATACCACACGCAAGCAATTAAGAACAAAGAGATATCTACACACTATCTACACTTGCAGAACAGAGATCCGTTTAATATTTAAAACAATTGTTGACACAGTTCCAATGCTTCACAACTTTTTTTTAACTTACTATAAGCTACGTACCAATAAATGCAAAAGAATTCCATTAAATCTGATTAAACACATGAACAAACGAGGTCCTTTTCAATAATACCCGACTCTCCATGTCCGTAGGATGAAGAGAAAGTATTTTTCAAATAAATTCATGGAAACCAGGTTAAACTGATGTCCTATATTCCCACATCTCTGTATCTTTTAAGGCATCTCATTTGATGATGGCCCAAAATTTCTTTCAATTCTGAGAAAATCGTGAAATTGCGATCTATGGTTATGTCCGTATTAACGCAGCAATTGAGCTCCGTGAAACCCCAGAGTCGTCCACGTAGAGCGTACCAACAAACGCTGATTCGGCAATAGAATATCGTGATTAGAAGCACTGCTTTTATTTGTGCATTATTGACTGCATACGAAGTGCCTGTGAATTTACGTCTAATCTAATGCATGACAAATTGCCAAGACCAAAGAACAAAACACATCAAATTGTTGTTTAAGATTGAGGTCTGCTGAAGACTGACAAGCACACGAGTATGAGCCACAGAATCGGAAATTCTATCCAACTGTTTGCAAACAGGTAATGCATCCCACTGTCAATGGTAATTGTCTCGTGCAAGTGTACGTGCACTATCCAGCGACAGTGATCATATCACACAAATAAGAGATGAACTGCGGTAATGCCTGGTCATTTGCGATAGAACCGCTTGTGGCGCTGCGACCCACTGACCCCGTGTTATATTCAAAAATTAACCAGAGCAAATTATACCACTCCTATGGGAGGAGGAGAATAACAATTTCTTTGTCCATCTGACTTCCTGTGTGTCTCTGTGGGGCTTTCACTGGCTGTTGAAACAATACCGGATAGGATACGCTTCTCCATGGCTAGTGCAAAATGTTCCAGCATATCTACTGGAAAATCATAAATTGCTCACCTCATGTCAGATGTCCCTAAGATGTGTCCATTTCAAGGTAACCATCTACATTGTGGCGTCTGTAATCCCAGCGCTGTCACTGCGATGCAATAGTGAACTATTGATAGTGATTAAGCTATTAAACTTGAAGTGCTTTTGTCCGTCATTCTTCCAGTGAAACGAAACGTTGCTATTGTGATCATGACATCTTTTTAAGGCGCAATTATTGCCATGGCCTGCGGAAGCATCATGAAGTATCCTGAGGTGTGTGCGGTCGGGTTGCAGAGTATCTGCGATCAGAAGGCTGTCGTTATATCGCAACGGTGTACGTGAGTATTATCGCTGATGACATAAGTCATGTGTCGAAGTGAAAAAAAAGTGATAGGTTATAAAGTGGTGAAGACTTGCAAGTTCACCACTTATGTGTACAGTTAGATAGAGGAGTCAAGCGATATAAACAGAAGTGAGTGCTCTGACTGTGAGTTGAGGAGTAAATTGATGGTATAATTATTTTATATTTGATGTGTTCCAGTAGGAGATGATGTGTTTAAGTTGCTCTATTATTACGATCCAGCTAATGAAACGATTACTTTGTGTTTCGTTTTGATGGACTATGATGAGTAATTAATAGGTAATTACACTTATTGAAACAAACAGTCACTGCAGAGTTATTTCATTATTTTATATGGCAATAAAGAAAACGGTTATGAGTGGAACAGAAGAATTGTTTAGGAGAACAACAATTAAGGAATACCGTAAAACCTGCCAATCGAGACACTCCATAATTGGACCACCTCCTATTCGGACCATAGATTTTGTATTCTCCGGTGATTCATGATTCATTTGATGAACCATGGAACATTAAAATAACAAACGCTGCTAAATGTATCATTGAACGAAGCATAGAGAATAAGCTTACAAAATTCTTAATCGAAGTTAAAGGCTGGACTATATCTGTGTCATCCAGCCGGTATACACAGTAACAGGTACGCATGGGGTAAGAACATTTGTAGGTGGACTGCACCAAACAAAAATTAAAGGGTGATTTTTTAACTATTATCTTTTTGGCAACACTGGTTAAAACAGCTGACTCACGTTTCGTATTTTGTTTCACTGTCCAACATTTTCAGCTGGGTCTATAATTAAACCATGAATCGTCTTACAAAAGAACAATCCGATCCGAATGCTCAATGGGTACTTAAATAAGCAGAATTGTCGATTTTGGAGTGAATATGAGCCAGAAGCATTGCAAGAGCTACCAATATATCAAGAAAAAGTCACAGTTTGGTGCAAGAGCTTGACTTGCATGGCATGTGGTTTTAACAAGGCGGTGCCACGTGTCACACAGCACGCTCAACAATGGATCTTTTGAGAGGTGAGGTCGCTGAACATTTTATTTCACGTTCGGGACCGGTCAATTGGCCGCCTAGATCGTGCGATTTAACGCCTTTAGACCATTTTTTGTGGGGCTATGTTCAAGCTCATGTCTATACAGACAAGCCCGCTTCAATTGACGCATTGGAAAACAACATTAAAGCATTTATTCGTGAGATACCGGCCGAAATGTTGGAAAGAGTGTGCCAAAATTGGACTAAGCGGATGGACCATTTGAGGCGCAGTCAAGGTCAACATTTTCATGAAATAATCTTCAAACATTAAATTATATGGACCGTACTATCGATTAAAATAAAGATTTCATGGTTTTTTCTGAATTTTAAGTGTTTTTTTTACAAATCACCCTTTATATTGAATTTTGGTATATTTTTCTGGCCGTGCTCGAAATTGTTACAATGCTACAATGGAACCCAACGAATCTTGAGATGTTGCAAAGCATAGAATCTGCGCATGCAAATGATTTGTGTTTCGTAGTTAGCAGTGGAGCAATAAAAATCAAGTACTACAGAACTATACTCGAACCAAAAATGGTTGACTAGTGCCATTTGTTGAGCCTGTCCTAGGTTCCCAGAATCCCAGTGGAAGGTTAAAACGCTTTTATCTGGTTCTGGTCCAGTCACCATTTGCATCAAGTTAACGACACTATCTCACTGGAGTTGTCGATCGCTATGGGATCGCTATCACAATGACGAACAATGGCCTAAATGTGCTGGGAATTTCGCTGACAGACCAATAAACTAACCCAAAATGGAGTAATCAGATTATTTATTTGCATGATATCGTGAATAACTTTTAAAAGACCACATGTGAGAAATAGGCATATTTACGTTAAATTGTTTTTTAGCAGGATTGATTGAACTGTCACAAAAGTTTTGGGTGTTGGGGTAAATATGACTGCAGATATACATATGTAGAACTACGCTTCCAACATATACAGTGCATTGAATATGCATATTCTCTTAGCGGTGTACCCAACACTGAGGTAGGGTGCATTCAATCAGGCACCAGTGCTTAAAGTAAAAACGTAATACACATTGGAAAAGCCCTATTCCGCTTAACATTTTTATATTGTGTAGTCAGAAAAACCAAAAAAAAAATATGTATTAGCGAAAATGAGCAGCGATGCGGCATTTGCTACACTACATCCAAGCGCAGCCGTTTAATATTATCAAGGTTTAAAATATGAACAATCATCGGCGTACCGATTGCAGTACGCTACTGTTTCAATTTTACATAACACCATTCATTTGAATTTGAGTTATAACAAAAGATGCTAATATTGTCAATAGACGCTGTCACTGCGTGAATTACGTATACGTCCGAGTAGATGTATAATTTAAAAAAACCAGCACTTACCCGTGTCGGCTGCTGTATGAAACGCTGTTAAATGTAATGTCAGTGATGTTTTATCCTTCTCTCAATAATCTTTCTCACAGTTTACACATAACAATTTTACTGAATAAATTTGCAACAGCACGTTAACACTTAATATTATATCACTTTCTCCACAGCACACACGAAGTCATATTAATTTCGCGCCAAATTCAAATTTGAATTTCAAACCAAACAACCGACAGTAGAATGGAAACAAACTTAACGCTGACCAAAACAAATTGAAATGTATTTGGAATCACAAGACGGAGTACACTCAAGTGACTTCTGGACGCTCACTGAATGGAATAAGAATCGGGATAGAAATTGCAATTCCTCCTCATCTTCACGGTGCCTGTGTGTTCAAAGAAGAACAAGAACCTGCCGTCCAGAAACAAAACAAAACCTGGTTACTCAGCGTCCATGGTTAAGACGAAGCTGAGACATAGGCGAACAGCGAAGAACATTTACACGTAAAAGCTGAATGAATGGAGAGGAGAATGGGCATTTGCAAAAGACAGTCAGTGTACCGTGTGCGTCCTTATTCTATCATAGACACTTCAACTCACTTCCAGCAACCACACTCACTTGGGGATTCTTAGAGAACCAGAAATGAATACCATGACAGGCCTTGCCGTCAGAATGCGCACAGATTCAATCCAAATGAAGCGCACACAACGTACTCTTACTCAACGACGATCGTGTTGTTTAGGCACGGGAAAAGTTCTCGATGACTTCCAGCAACTACGTACGAAGTACAAGAGACATATGTAATGCAGGTACACAGTGGGTGCAGAAGACGACCGGCAAAAGGGAATGCATTTGCGTCGGCGCCTTTTGGTTGTTGCCTTACCAATTTACTTGGCGAGCGGAGAGTGGACAAGCATTAGAACAGATTGAGGCTAGGGGTGGCTGAGAAATGATCTCGTTGAATTAATTCTTGAATGAATGAATATTTGTGGGCGCGAAATACGGGAGTAGGTCGGAGTGCTAAGTAATGGGTAGTGTCAGTGGGAGTTATTCGGTACTTTTCATCTATTTGAAGAGCAACTACTTCTTGGATTGTGTGACAATTGACAGGTGACGTCTTACTTTCTGAGTTCCGGAAGATCATGTTGTGATGGTCATTCTGAAGGGTAACTCGTGAGTTTTGATTTCTGGGAAGTATAAAAGTTGATGAAGATATCAAAGATTTTAATTTGTGTGTCATAGTATTCTTCGTCAGAACTACTTGAGATAGTTTGAGTTTTTCTTTGAAATGCTGAAGAAACTCAAGTTTCTTCTTTATACGTTTTGTTTACATGTCGTGAATGAATCAATCACAAATCAAATCCTCTACGGAAAAACATGTGCACTAGTTTATCTTGTTCCAAACGTCCAGAGTGCACAATAACAATACATCGGTATCAATATGCCATTTCATGGCAATCAATGTGTCCACAACCGGTATTGGTTACGTACCATCCGCTGACCTGACCCAAATAACAAGTCGCCATCGTTCGGATTTCCTGCTAACTATAGCCCACCCACTTGTTAATTCGCAGACGCCCCATTCTCAATTTGAAATCCATAAACGATGTCAATCCTCATATGCTGGCTACACAGTATCCAGGTGAAGTTTTCAATTTATGCCCGACAACCGGTGGACAGGCAAAAAAGTTGTATCCCCCATCAACAAAACCAACAAATTCCCACTGAGCGTTGAGCGGCATGGTTCTCAGTATCGAGCATCGAAAGAGGTAGCGCTAATGTACTATCCTACTATGTTTCATGTGCGCCGTGGTATTGCGCCTGTCACCTGAGTAAGAGTCGACTTATAATTGTCTAGCTGTTACCACCACACAGCATCTGTTACATGTTCGAGAGTGGATATTCCTCTAAATGACCGTCAATTCGGATGTTGTGGCTAAGCGAATACACCGACGCTGGTAGGAGGACATATGATCGATAGGTGAGGCATTAGAAATGTTACGAGCGTTCGACATTGGCCGATATATGCTACTACGGTGCAGTGTTTTACTAGTGGAATGATCGTGCTGCGTCCCGTTTGCTTGGCTCTCATCTCGAGGCACATTCACTGTACAAGACGCAGCGCCGCGGCGTGTTGATTGTTCATAATGGGGCTATCAATTGTGGCTGCAGACATATTGCGGACGGAGAATGTAAAAGAAGTATCTACGAAACGGGAACAGAGCTTATCAGGGGAACTTGCATATTGTAAGCGTGCTGTGTTGTGCTGCTGCTGTTGCCGCACAAACAGGTTACACGCCAAGTAGTGCGTAAAATTGTTTTGGACGACGATGGTGGATACTGAAGAGAATATGTGTCGATCCCGGGTTTTGCGAATGCGGTTTAATTGGCCGGTTTATAAGTTATGTGTTACCACGCGAAGGCTGTTCGTGTAGTGCGAATGGGGTTGCTACTCAGGAGATTTGTTTAGTAATCGATTACAAGATGTGTGGTTGATGGTTGTTAGGAAACGATGGATTCGCATTGGGAGTGTGGCTGGGTCTTAGTAAAAAAAAAAAAATACGTTGTGCGTCTAAAATTATTTCACCAATTACAGAAGACAGACAATGCAAGGGATTTTTGTCTGTTGTACCCGATTCCTTTCAATATTTTGCAGTTTGAATTGAAATGTTACGTCACATATGTCATGTGATAATATAGAAGCAAATATGCATCTACCTACCTTCAGTAGTAATAGTAAGCAGTAATTTGACAATAGGATTTTTGGGCATTTCTCAAAGATAATGAATTCGATCGAATCTTAAGCTTAGTCAGTAATTTTGTAGGGACTATATGCACTTAATTACAATTTATTTTGTAGTTGGTCAATTTAAAAAAAATACAACACATAAGAGCACTGTTCATACTGTACATACTAAAGAGGTGTCTTCGCCTAATGACAATTAATTATACGAAATTAAATTTTCTTTGCAACAAAGCTTAAGAACTGAAGATCACAGAGCTTAAAGTTGTTTCAACTTCACTCCTGTTTGGTTGCATACATTGTGGTGGCTTATAGAAACCGGCACTGAAATTGTTGCATACATACTTTGTTAAATCCAAGCATTATTTTGTGCATCCACTTAGGCGGTTTCTTAAATATCTACAATAATAGACACGCCAGAAATATTTCTCCATTATTGCCGCGTCGATGGATGTTATTTGCTTTATTTAGTGTTTTCCAAATTATGTTAGCTTTGATACAACAGACAATTTTGAAGGCAAAATTGATCCAAGCAAAAATCTTTTCTGTCAAGTGAAAACGACAGCGGGCCAGCGTCATACCTAGTTGGACCCATTTCATCGAATTTTGCGTGATTGTCAGCAAGATTTCCGGTGATAATTGTACTCATTCCGGTCGAATATTATCGGTTGTCTCAGGCTTGTTGACCTAAGCCCGTGACAAGTACCCCCAAAAAAAGAAGTCTGGGCTGGTTAAATCGGGCGATATTACTTACATACCTTTGCACTTGAGGTAGCCCTATAGCATTGTCCGGGTTTGATCCGGCCTGAACTAACAAGCCTGCAGTTTCGCACGCATAGTTGTTTGAGGTCCGTTTTCACTTGCGTGCAGAACATGAGGCGCTGCGTCCACTTTAAGGGCATGTACGCATTTAAAAGATGTTTGTGAATTTAGCCTTGATGCTAACTGTCGCGAAGCGATCGTCTTCTTCTTGCCTAAGCCTGGCTCTAACGACTTATCCACATACAAACAAGCGCTGCTTTTATTGCCTTCATTGGAATCACAGTTTTTCATCCCCTTTCTTCCCGGCTCATCCCATCGCACTTCTTGGATAGCGGTTATTTCAGATTTGTAGCAGTCTAGGCTTTCCGCTTCCCGCAAGTGGCCTATAAGGGGACCATCCACCTCCATAAAGATGCGAAGATAGTTGTCCTTATTTCGTTAGTTGGGTTCGTCATGAGTAGAATCATCCATTTCCGACGCTTGTTGTTGCTTCGTAACTATACATTTTTGGTGTGGTCAAGCAGAAAAATATAGTCCTGCAAACATATAAATTCATTTAAAAGCATACAAGTTTCCACCGAATCCCAAAAAAATAGCTCATTTTTGAAAAACATCTCTCTTAGTACATATTTATTCAAGTATAAATATAAACACAAAATAAAATCTACTGACAAAATTATTAGTTCACTTGTTCTCTTATATGTTCTCAAAAATATCTAACTAGCCACGATTTGTTCAAAATAAAACATATGTAATTAAAACCATTATCTGTTCAAAAATATTTATGACACATAATATTCTCAGGACGACTGTCATATCCCTCATTATATCAAAAATCCAAATGTCAATTGCATCAAGAACAGACAAGTTCAGTTTTCTATGATATGACTAAAAACGCTCACAAGAAAAAAAAAATATAATAACATAAACATAAACGTCATGTATGTTTTTGTTTGTTTTTAAATCCACAAGGTTTGATGAACCAAGTGGATTTTATGCTTTTGTTCTCTGCTTGGCATAGTCTAAAGCATTTGATAGGATCCTCTTCTCGAGTATACGGTATTGTAGAATTAGGGCTTTTAAATAGCCCACCTTCGCCTGTCCCTTCTCGTGATTCTGCAAGGCCAATTCGTCGTCCTCCAACGTTGTGGGGAAGACTCTTAACAGCAGGCTGAGTCGAGTCTGTAAGAACAGCCATGTTTTCGACTCAAGACTAGTCTCTAACGCGCAGTCAATGTGAAAGAGATCGGCTGCGCGATTTTCAATCCAATGCTCCAGTTGCTCTCTATTCATGTTGAAAATTCGCACAAATGCCAAGAGTTGAGGTGAAATGAAGAGCGGTGCTGGTAATACTTTCAGTTCAGCATTCTTTGGTATCTCTAACAGTTCTAAGAGTTTTGTACGTTCCGTAAGGAGTTCATCCGAGCTACTGACGCCTAGTTTAATGCTGACGCTATCCTTTTGATTGTCTGGATAGACAAATCTGAAAAGATGAGATCAAATTGAAAACGAAGTTTAAGTGATTTTTATTTAACGTACCCGTTGTGCACTAGGAGATCAGCATTAGACCGGTCGCCGTAATAGATGAAGATTTGATCGCCTTTTTGAAAGTCTGTCAATGCTAGACTTTCGAGTCGGCTAAGTTCCATATTAAAGAAGGATGTAATTGTTCCATCCTTGTGATTGGCCATATCCCAGAATGGTATGAGAGTAGCTATGGTGTCGTAACCATGCGTTGAGTCTTCTTCTTCTGGTTGCTCCAACCTCGGTATGATGTTCTCTCTTGTCATTACGGTGGACACTGCCCAGCTGGAAGAGTGACATGGAAAAGAAAACTATTTATATATCGTATCAACTGCCAACGGTAAGATACATATTTAAAATTCAAAACATTTACATTATTCCACTATACAGCAATAAATACTTCCAATTCAAAGAAAAAAATCCCAAAGGAATCAAACTTGATTAGTGTCAATTAGATGGGCATCCAATCCAACTTAACGACTTAAATATGCTCCACTGAAAGCAAAATCCTCTCCCACACTCTCTACGTTTTCAGAGAAAGTAATTTGAGGCACAAATAATAAATAATTTACACAGCAAATAACTCGCATTAGTGTTTCGAATCCTTTAAAATCTTCAATTTGCCAAACCTCCTTGGAATCTATTCCACCTTCCTGCGGTTCACCGTTATCCTCCCACAGGAATATAACGTTTCTTTTTTTTTTGTATTTCGTGTACCAGATCCGTTTCCAGTCGACGATTACCGCTGTTCTTCTTGCAAGAAACCACAGTGTATTCGGAGGAAATCCCCAGAATTGTGTTCGACGCAAGAAAACAATATTTCTTCTTCTGCTTAATGCATGGCGGATTTTGTACTCTCCTGGCGCTCAGGATCAACCTGAAGGGTCTTAACCCTGCAGTTGTGGACTGGTAATGAAAGTAAAATGTTTCTCCTCGGCCGTACCACCTACCATATCCTTGGCGTGTTCTTTTATGGAAAAAAAGAGAAACATCCGGATTGTATGGACGAGGAGAGATGGGTAGGTACATTGGGAGAGGGAACAAAAAGTGTACGGAGATGAGTGGAAACGGAAATGAATGTGGTTAAAAAGTTTGCTATACGGAAAGAAGGAATTATGTTCAAAGTATTTGACATCTGTGTCGGAAGGATTTCTTCGTTGGCTCAGTTCCTTTTTGTTTTATCATAGTTTTCACTCCTGTCTATGGGTGTCAAAGTGTAAAGATTTAAGGATATTAAAGGGTTATACTGAAGTGGATTTATTATTCAATGGGTATTTTCATGAGGGAAAGAAATATTTGAACGGGGTTAGAAGGAGCTGTCGAATGGTTTCTGTGGTTACTTATAAGTTCGGAACGATATGTTGCCGTATTAACTAATAATTTAGGATTTGAATATTATAGTACAATTATGTTAATGATAAATTAACTAAGCCATGACAGGTCCGCAGTTATTCATCATGTTTAGTTAACTCTGAAACCCTTTACATCCTTCTCGGCCTTCAACAATTTGTACGATACGCTTATCCCTTATGGAAATAACCTTTGTGGTTCAAATTCGTAATTAACTAAAACAAAATCAATACCTTTCAATACGTTCTAATGCTGCACGTATTTAGAGGTATTGATAATGAATGACATCGGCAATGCTCAGTGTTCGTCAGAAAGGGTTTAAACTGAGTGACGTCGTACAAAGTGCTATAAGTGCGAATCATTGTAAGCCAACCACCGGTTGTATAGACAAAGTGCCATGCATTGTAGATACAAAATTATTTCGATAGAACGAGATTTACTTACTTTACGAACAGATGTGTTGCACTGAATTGAATTTTGTTTGATTAAAGCGAAAGCCCTAAGACATTGGACAAGCCTAAAACACATATACCCCTTGTGTATGTATTTATTTTGGTATTTTCAACTTGGTCGTTTTCAGGAGTTAGCAAATGTTGTTTGGTTTTAATTAAAAGGAGGAAGGTATTAATATTGTTTATTCAAGTTACCTGAAATTAATTCAAGGTCTGAAATACTACAACAATTTTCCAAGCAAATAATCATAATGATAATTAAGGAAGACTTTCAAGGGTACTTTCACTTATTTATCTGACCATATATGTACGTATGTACCATATGTACATAAAGCCGGAGTGCAGTCAAACTTAATGCAATACAAATAAACAAGACAAAATAATATGTTTACTCCTAGTAGAGTTTTCACTACCAAAGTTTAAAAAAGCTTCAACAGCTCAACAAACCTGCATTCATAGCAGCAACGACAGCACCACTACCCTTCCATTCTAACTTCTAACACTGAACAATTTTCTCTCAATTTTTCGGCCATTAAAAAGTATGGAAAGGAGCACAACAAGAAGCAAATACTTGTAGAAGGCATAGCCTAAAGTATTTTCAGTTCTTGTTTAACCTCATCCACCTTTCGCCATGCGATGAATTCCACACCCTTAAGACCTGTGCAGCAGCATGCAGCGAGGTTACGTTGGTACAGTAGCAGTTTTTTTTGTCGGTTTTCTTTTGTCATTTGCATTTTGCTTTCGTTCGTCGTTTCCTCTCTGTCATTATGGTCATTCACCTTGTTTCAATGAAAGGCGTGAGATGAGTGCAATTTATCTTAATTAAAGCCGCCCAACTTGGCAGCATTGTAGCGCGTTCCTAATTCGCGGAGAGGCGTGTTGTTGCGTTGTTCAATTAGCCCGAAGTCTGGAGGCGGTGTTTTGCGATGTCATTTGCGGGTTTTGAAACTACTTCAATATTTATTGGAGGTTAAAATTAATGTGTCAGTTGCGTGGTGACAACGAGCTAATTTAACGACAGCCCTCAGGACGAAGGGAAACTAAACAAAGTTCTGTGTAATTTGTTTTTGCAAATATGAATTAAATATTCCAGGTTGGTTGGGAACGTAGTTAACCCACTGAAAGAGGCACGGAACCAGTTGCTTTAAAATTCCAGCTTTGGGGTTGCAACATTTTGTTAGGAAACAAAAGTTGATGTTTGACCAGATTGTGGTTTCTACCGCTGTGAATTTTATTTACACAAAAATTTACCGAATGTGATGCGATCTTTTTCTTTCTCCTTTTTTACGGTGTATATTCATTTGACTCCATGATAGGGTTTACATAATGAATTAGGCACGTACTAAGTGTCTGTTCGCAATGACCTCGTTTCTGGACTAATTTCATTCGAGGGATAAATAAATGCAGATGCCTTACGGGTTGAATTTGTTTTTTGTGTACTCTCATTTTAGAATCTGAAACTCGAAGAAGGCGGAGCTGAGAATTATGAAAGTTTTTTGTATCGGGAATTTCACCTACACATTAAACCGAGCAGTGTGTTATTCTGCACACCTAGGGGAATTTAATTGAAAAATCAAAGTCGTCTGAATGACAAAAGTTTCGAACGACAGCTAAAGCCTCAGCCTTGGGTTAAGTTAGGTTATTGGGCTGCCATTGAAATTGCCAGCACCCTTAGACCATTGTTGGTCCTGGACCAGATCAAAGTGTGACTGGACCAGATTTCGAAACCAGATAAAAGTGTTAAGACCTTGCTTCCACTGGGACTTGAACCGGGGACTCTACTAACCAAGGGCAGGCACTTAACCAACAGCGCCATCCAGCTTTAGGCCTTAATGTTTTGCAAAAATCTCTTGGAAAGGTATTTTAGTGACATTACAAACAGCAAACCATTTTTATAGTAAGAAACATAAAATATTAGTTGCATTACGTGAGACAGAGTCATTGTATGCAGTAATTAGGAGAACTGTCCTCTGCTCATGGCTTTGCCGTTATCTATATATTATTTTAACAAAATTTTTACCTTGTACGGACAAAGGATCTTATAGTAATGGTTTTGCTAGAAGGCTTTAGGATGTTCTCTTTGTAAATTGTCCGAAGAAGCCCAAGAATCGAGCATTAAGTAATATAAACGATGTCGAGAGCATTTTAGCTGAATATACGCACATAGATGAACTAAAGAGGCTTGCCCTGTTTAAGGGTCTCGAAGAAATCCCACCGATCGCGATGAAGAAAGCGACCAATTCAAAATTAATAAGAAAACAATTAAATTAGCGAATAAACATAAATAACTTAAGCCTGTGCTTTTGATTGAATGATTGTATTAATCTACTACCTTCCAAAATCTGTTCTCCGGGTTAGTTATTGACATTTGTATTCATGAGTTTAATGGTTGTTTAATAATAACAATATGGGTGGCGCTACATCCCGTAGGGGGCCAAGGCCTAGCCTCTCATCAACCACTCGTGTTGTTCGTGCTATTGTTCTCTCACGAGTGGAAAGGACCTACAATTTTATGCCGAATTCGAACGGCTTTGTTTGAGAAGTCAGAAAATATACTCTTTGAGCATTGTCAGTGACTCGAAAGAGGTGGTGTCGTGAAAATTGTTTTCGTCGCACAGAGCAGGAATCGAACCTACGACGTCGAGGGGGTCGACGCGCATACGCACAACGCCACGGGCCAACACTTAATGGTTGGTTAATGGAAGGATATACAGCATCTATCATTGAACACGCCAATGCGTGTTAAGAACTCCATAGAATTACTTTCAATCTGTTACCGAACAAGATTATCCATAGTTAACTGACGCAAGAGGAATAAAGTTCCGATAGATGTGCAAAAAAACATGCTAGTCAGCAGTGTTTCCATTCCATTCAAGAACTGCCACGATTTGTATTCAAATGCTGTTCCTGTCTTACCATTTCAAAGTTGTACAATAACTGCGCCACATTGTTTACCAATTAAATGCATTATTATATTTTGCAACATTTGCGAGACCATTAACCACTTTGCATTAAATAGAAAAGTACTTACCATTGCCAACAAAAGCAACGAAACTAAAATCATAAGTCTAGACCACAACAGCAAAATTCTCATTCGGTGCCCTCTATCTGCACAAACGATTTCACCAAAATAATGTAATTAATCAAGACAAATATCCACTGTATTGCACTTGTATAATAGGAAAGTCATGTCGGAGGGAGAGGGAGTATCAGAAAATCACAAAACTTTCTCATGGCATCGCAGCAATATAAACACCACCAGGTCCACCATGACCATCACAAACAGGACCCGCTTCCCTTTCATTGTTATCGTGGTCAAACTATGGCAATGGAAAATTTAAGTGTTTTTCCCGTCCCCATCCCAGAGGGTGTAATTTTTCGACGTGAAAGTCTCACCCTTCAGTGAACTTTTGCTCGTCGGAGACCTCTGCAAGACCTCGGCAAAGGGAAGGCAAACAATCGCCCAACCATTGATGGCTTAAATCCTTCCACTGATAGAGTTCACCGGCACAGAGACGAAAAACAGGTCCACCACGCTACCCCACTGGGAGATGGTCTTAAGTCGAAGAGCAGAGAAACTAGTTTTTCATAAATTTTTTTCCACAGTCTTCCACACTTGGACGCATCCTGTACCCATGGACCTTCGGGCTTCGGTCGGTAAATAGAGATGCATGCTCAGATTCGTGTTTTTCACTTTTTTTTCTTTTACTGCCTGGGGTGGTGCTGGATAGCTTAGTGGGGTGTCTGCTGAGCGCCTTTTCCAGTCAGGCGTACGATTTTTAAGTGCTACTAACTGCGGGTACAACGCCGGGCAACGACGAGGGGCGTTAGTTTGAGAAGGGGTATGTTCGGAAGTCATAACGTTGCTCACAGCAGGGAGTGCAATAAAAAGACCGAAAGTCGTATCGTTCTTTATAAAGTTTTTTGCTTTGTTTCGGTATTTTTTTTGTAGTCACGCTGGTAAGGGACTCTAATAATTGAACTGAGAATAAACAGGACCACAAAAGAACACCGAACGACCAGTCGGGTATAGGTTTGACTAAGTGCACGAACAACGAGAAAAGTTTTCTTTTTTTGGCAAAACAAAAATTTCAAATCCTTCGAAATCGCTTTGATATGAAGGATTTACGGTTTCGAATTCGATTGAGATTTGGATTTTCTTTTTTGTTGCAGTTGGTGCTGGCGATACTGATGGAATTGAAGAAAACCGATGTTCTCCTGGGATGTGAAAGAATTGGAAAAGGAGAAATGCATTCAAGTGCACGATAGCGTATAAATGTGAAAATGATTGAAGTGAAAAGTGTACCTTGCAAATCTGAGATGGTTCTCAGTTCGAAATATCACTCGTTCTATTTTCTCCTTTAATTTTTTTCTCATCAGGTAAATCGTTCATTTTTTCATTCATTATGTTCAAAGTAATTTTTGTGTAGATGGGTCAGCTCCACTACTAACATGGTCCGAACTTCTTCAAGACAACCATATAAAGATCTTTCTCTGCACAAAATGGACATGTAGGCTGTTCCATAGCTGGCGGCTACATTTCTCTTCGCAGATCTCAAAGACAACTTTCATTCATCACCAAAACAAGTCATATAAGTCACTTTGGCATCGTTGTTCAAAGAAATATCACCATTGTCCAGATTAGTCGGTCAATGCGCTCGTCAATCATTACGCCTAGCCAGTAAATATCACCCTCCTGTCACTCTCAATATGGAAAACCGCCGCAGGCATCATCAGCAGCAGTCACTCTCGTAATCCATAAAAAGAAAATCGACAAACAGTGTGCAATGTTTACGTTCACCAACGCCGGACCGGTGAAAGTTACCAGCATCACGGCTAACCAACCAAACATATGAACATGCTTCAGCAACTGGCTGTAATCGCAAGTGCAAGATACAACTCGCAGGCACACAGTTGCGATCATCGGCTAATTGAGGTTTTCCTTTGCGTGCCTATTGGACAAGCGATACATTGCCAATGTAAAATGAATAAAAAGTTTTCTAAACCCCTCGAAACGCTGCTAATTGGTGTGTGGCAAGTGCAAGTAAGTGCATCTCGCACTTGAATGCTGCGCATCGGTGGGCAATTGAATGCCTGACGTTCGAGGAGTATACATTTGTGATGTGAGGATTAATACATTTAGGCAGCATCCGTGAGATGGTAGATGAAGATGACGATGATAAAGATTATAGAGACGATGAAGTTGACCAGAGCCATCGTTGTCATCAAAAGCAGCGTGTGTTGGTCATTGCCAAGGCACTTTCCCATCTCAGTCTGCACGACTTTCCAATTTGTGTTTAATGGTGGGGGTATGTCGTCTGGTGAAGATCTAAGCAGACGATTTCAGTGTTATGAATCTGGAGCAGACTTCTTCTGGGCGGAGTGAAGGCCCCCCAACATTCTGACCAAGCAAAGTTTATTTCAAAGTTGCATCATTAGTGATGAAATATTGGAGTGTGCAGCGAAAATGTCTCGTTATGAGAAAATCCTTATCGCACTCCTGTATTTGCATGGGCGTGTAATGCGAACAAAATCACATTCATGCTTGCCTCCAGGGCTCATTTACGGGGCAAAGCGAGTGCCAAATGTTGCAATTTGGCTGTGAATGGTATCCTTTGAAAAAGCGTTAATAAATTATAGTGTAGGATTTAAGAAGAGCCTCTGATGGCCATCTGGGGTGAATAGAAAAGAGTTTAAGGGATAAGTCCTTTAAGTTTAAATTAGAGGTAAAAGGAGTTAAGCACATCACAGTTTTAATGCAACGATTCCAAAGCACACACGGTTTAGCTTTCGCTTTCCACTTGTGAGAGAACAATAGGAATCACAACACGAGTTGCAGTCGACTGTAGTGCCATCCGTACTGTTTACTTTATTTTTTAAATTATTGTTTGCATCGTATCGATCGCATTAAAAAATACACTTGTTAAATATCCTTCTTATCTTCGAGCGTTGTGCCATGTTGTTATGCTTTGGGTGATGTATGTAACGCCGTCATTTTGAAAAAATAGCACGGGAATATACACTGTTGTGCTTTCTTCTGTAATAAGAGAAGCTTCAGAAAATTGTTGTCCATTTCTCCTTTCGATTCTTAATTTTTATCAAAAGCAAAACTCGTAAACGAAACTAACCTAAACAATATTGACGAATAATCCACAATGCAAGCCTTTAATAGAATAACATCCCTGGATTTCCAGTTTGTTTATTAGCAGTCATATTTGCAGTGATATTTCCATGTCGTGACTGCCTCCCATTTCAGTCATTTCACAATAGTTTACATGATGCTGATTGAGTGATTCTTGTGATTTTGTTTTTGCTTAGCTATGCAAGCTTATTATTATTATATGTACATTCTTAGGTATATATTTATTGTTTACGTATTTTGCATACAATTATTTTAGAAATACAGCGAAGTATGAGCAGAACTGGCTAGATGATCCTCTTTTTAAAACTTGGCTATGTGGTGGCCCGTGGCTTTAGGCGTTGACAACAGTGCACTTGAACCACGACGTCGTAGGTTCGATCAATGGTCTGAGCGATTAAAATAATGTTCACACCCCACCTCTTACGAGTCACTGACAATGCTCAAGGGCACTTCTGTCTAGAAAAGGCTTCTCAAAATGGACGTTCGGAGTCGGAATAAAAGTGTAGGTCTCTCACGCGAGAACAATAGCGCAACACGCCCTGGCCGCCACCCATATTATTATCTGAAAATCCGGACAGTTCTATGGAATGCAAGTGCATTGGTTGTATTAACTTCGACTAACTTGACAAAAGTGGACGGCAAGCTACACATCAGTAAAACCAAGTCAGTTCATCAGCAAATTAGCGTACAACAACTTTTTCCCAATGCGATAGATGCCAACAGGATAAAACAAGATTCAATAAATGAGCCAGAAATTTTAAATATAGGCGTACATATCTATGCTCATTCAGAACAAATACAAAACTTATTGACAGTCGATTGCTGCGTTGAGGCATCGAAATAAGAGGTAGCGCGATTGCTTATCCATAATTTATTTGTTTTTTTCTATTAACATGCTTTTTGCTGATATTTCTGCTTGTGTTAATATATGCACAAATCGGATGACATGAACGTAAACACACGTAAAGTAAAAACTTGAACTGAACTTATTGAAAATCTTTACCGAGCTATGTACTGAGTTATCAATAGAACACACCTCATATCACTTTTACAGCTGAGCCAATGCATTGCAATAAGAGGCGGTTACAATTACGCTCAAATTAGCATTCACTGGCACTACTACTACTACATTGGTATTTTTAATTAAACCTAATTCAATAAATATCTACTAGGACGAAAACTCTGTGAACATCCGTACATTATTGAATAATACAAAACCAAAACTTTCAGTGATTTTGTGACTTTTCGCTTCATTGGGATGAATTCTACAGAAACACAAAAACTACATCATTTAAAACCATACCAGCATTTCTTAGCCACTTTTTACAAAAATCTTAAAATCATCTTGTCTCTCTGTACAATGGAACAACACACAAGCAGACAAAAAAATGTATTTTCACACAAAACACTAAAAGCATTTATACACGCAGCATAACAAACGCGAGTTTCTTGTGGTTTCGCCAACCAGCATTCGTCCTTTTCTCTTTTCTTTTGTGAATTTGTATTCCCCAACCGAACATACACGCTGACCCATAAATGGCATGGTCTCCTAACCTAACTAAATCCCCCGCATAGAGGATCCTTTCATTTGCACCAACCTCTTTTCTGCCGCAAGCCACTGCTCGGTGAGTGTGTCTCCTTCTGTTTCCACACCAAGTGATTTAAAGTGGATTAGTCGCTGTTAGCCAACGAAAGACCACTTCGCCGGAGCAAAGGTCCCTGAATTGACGGTAAAAAAATAGGGAAGGAAAAAGTTGAAATTAGGTCTTCTCCTTCATGGCCTAAAGGTCTTTGTGTGTGGACGCAGGGCAAAAAGGACGAATCAATACTCACCCATATCAATGCTTTAAAGCGAACCAGATCAACGTATAAAGAGGGCCTTTCATTGCACACAGAGGTTGCCTTACTCTTTAATAGGTCCTTAGGGCGGAACAGCACACCATCGTCGACAGTTGAGAGCTATCCAAGTGAAAACTTAACAAAGAACAAATAAAATACATTTATCTGGACCATCTCAGATACAAAACCAAACTTCAACGAACCGATGACGAAAATTATGCTGTTCAAATATGCGAACCGAAGCAGGTGGAGAAGAACACTAAAATCATACACACACAAAACATTTCTTCGACATTGGCAGGGAAAATCCATCCTACGACAACCATTCGACGCACAACATCATGGGTGAGATTCTGTCAGCCACAGGCTCCAACAACAACTAAGCTGTGCGAAGCGACAAGAATTCGACTATGAGAACACAGTAACGTAATAAAAAAAAACCCACATAGAGAATCGGATTGTTAATCCGAATCGGTCTTCAGTGTGTAATGAGGGAGGCGTGAGAGCGGCAAACCCTTCTAGGCAGTAGGCACCAGATGTGTGATATAAATGAGCCAGGCGAAGAAAGCATCTGGGCTTTAGCCATTGCACTTGGGGAGAAGCATTTCCAAACGGCCAACAGGAAAATCTCAGAAACGGATTTCTCCTGTCATGTTCGAATGTTATCCCAGAAAAGTGTCCCGCCTGGTGTGCAAAGTGAAAGCCGGTATTTTGTCGTTTTATTGGTGCCGCAGTCAGACTCAAATCCTGTACGCTGTATGCCATTGCATTTGGGATGCATTTGTGAATTTTCCCGTGAAAATTTCAACAGAATCACAGAATGAATTGATGCTGTGCGGTGCAGAACTAACGTTGAATGCACACATATGAAAGGGAGTAAATTCTATGCGAGATGTGGGACGTAAATGGGCCGGACTTGAAGTATGATTGTAATGGACAGGAGGCATTTAGCTATATGCTGGTGCTATGAATTTTAAAGTTGCAACAAGGATTTCTTTAAGCTTAATGAAGGAAATTTCATTATTTGCGTTGCAAAGCAGAGTGTAGTGGAATCATATAGTTTACGTTCCATTAATTAGGTTCCAAAATAGGGAAGTGTGTGTTTCAAAAAAAATTCGAATAAAAGCTTGTAGATCACCAAAACCTTGAATCGAACAGAGTTAACATTTGGGAGATTCTCCAGCCGCAGGCTCCATAATCGAGTTTGCGATTTGATTCATTCATATCATCCAACATCTACCATAAATTCTCAAAACTTGTCAGAGCACACAATTCAATTGACCATGGCGTTGCATCGGCGGCGTCGGCTGTGACAGAAATGCATTAAGATCGCTTGGTTGATACAGCTTGTGTGCCCATTCCTATGCTGGCATCGAAACCCTTCTGTATACCATCTCTCTGCATGCACATGCAGTCATATACATTCGGAAACCAATCCCATATCTTTTGTGTCCCTCAAATGTTCCCTTGGAGTCAACCGAAGTAAATTCCCGTACAAATGGGAGTCAAGTATTCAAATTCCAGCAACGAACTAAATTAGTTATCTTCCTCCTCCTCTTCTCGCTTCGTTCTCCTTCTTCAACAACGTACAAAGTTGGTGGGCATTTGAAATGCCGAGTCTCCTCATGTACACTCTCTTTCACACACCCACGCCGCCAACAAAGTACAGGACGAGAGGACGAATGATCAGGAACCGAACGAAGAATGCCTTTCAAGTGAAAGAAAATGGAAAATTGTGCCTCCGGGTCATGGATAGGATGTGCATATGTAGAATTCAGACACTCAGCAGGAAAAATGAGGTGAAGAGACTCGGAGGAGTGAGCGCGGAATAAGGACAGCAAAAAAAAATCAGTTGTCAGATGGAAATTTTTGAGCAGACAGGAAAATGAGCAGGACTACGACGAAAAGTTATACCCTGGGCATAAAACATCTGAGATGGACACAAAAACTGAAACTGGTACTCTTCACGTTTTCTCGCAACAAAAAAACGCGTACGATGACGGCAAGAGATGGTGAAAAGAAGGTCCACAGGACAACTGGACAGTTGTGCTCTGTCCTGGAGTTTTGTCTGCATGCTCTAGTTTTTCGCTGTTAATCTCTGTCGTTTTTTTGTTGTTGTTATTGGTTGATTCGTTCTCTCGGTAGGTTTCGTGTCCTTTTGTCAGGAATTTGTTTGCTTCTGTTGGTTTCAGGAACTGTTGGTTGTGCTGCTCTCAAAGAGGAAGAAGGAAGGCTACGCTACTTTTCTTTTGTGACTTTTCTGCATGACTTTATTTTGTGTAACGGCTGGCGGAGGTTTTATGCAAACCATTGGGACGAAACAAGAGAAAATTATTCTCGAGATAAAGAACAAAGAAATTGGAAATTGATGAGTTCAGAGAGGACGATGTAGTCATACATACACATTAATCTGATAAATTTCGCATTTCAGTCCTGCTGAACTGTTTCTATTGCAAACTGGTGGGCCATGAGTCGACGAATGACATGGAATAATCCACTTAGTGTACTTCTGTAAATTGAGTTCTCTTGTGAATGTTCTGAGGCGGCAAGAGCGAAAATAGCAAAACGAAAGCCTGAACAATGATACCGGCAGATGCCGGCGAAGGATGTAAGGATGCACACTTCAGGCAGTTGTCACAATGGTTACGGGGGCACGCCGCGACGTACCTGAAATAGGTATCTATTCTATTCTAACCCATGGTATACTCATTCTCTACAGAAGCCACGGCTATTTTCATCTCAACTAATGCATAACCTGGATTTTAACTCTCTCTCCAAGAAGTCAGTCGAATCGGTGCTGGAAAAAAGGGAAAACATTTCCATATCCATTATTCCGTAGGTTGACCTGGTTTTTAACTCCTCTGACTTTTTGTCCAGAAGGGAATTCAGTTAGCCTAATTAAGTCGATCTAACAGCGACGGGGGAGGGGATGAGAGGATGCAGGACAGGACTTCTATCCCCACTACCACTAAATGAGGCGAACGAGGATGAAAAGGACGACAGAACTGGCACTGCAATGAATGCAGGTTATTCAGGCAGTTGTCCTAAATTCTCCTACAATGACTTTCCAGCCATCCAACGTACCCCACTCGGTAGTGCAACGGTTCTGTGCAACCTTCGAAAGTGGAAGAATCCTTTTAGGCAGCACATTAAATGTCATTTACATAGCTAATTCTTTTTTTTCATCCTTCAGCAGCCACTCCCAGAAACCCCATCCCGCCTTTACGTCCCATCCGACGGTGGTTATTTATCTGTAAATGCAGACGGAAAAGCAGCATCCCCACAGAGGGTATGTTTTGTTTGCTGGTTGATAGCATATTCCGTATTCCAGCAAGGTATCTCTCAGATACATTAATCTTGAGAGTCTATTATAGAAATTATGTAGTTATCTTGAAATGTCGTCCTTGCTGTTTCTGGTGCTCCTACTGTTACTCTCCTGCCGTGTATGTCGTTTCGTTCATTTAATGCCTGGAAAGTAACTACATACAAGCAACATGGAACGATAGGCATCAACAGATAAGAGTTAGAGCTCATCATCATCAGCATTTCACACAGAGTTACAAGCGCACAGATGGAGCATACAATGGATATGGGACTGAAGGCCAAAGGTGTGTGTTCACTCGTTTACTTATATGTGCAAAGGGATTGGCAGAGTGCACACTAACTTTTAGGTGAAGGTGCAACACCTTCGGATGTTGTGGGTCGAAATAGAAGGAAACCTTGCTGTGGTTGTTTGCATCGTTGTTGGTGTCGAGTGTGTTGGGGCGCGTTTTGATGAGAATGTGGCCGGAATAGCTGCTTGTGGGTGCCTTCAGTTGTTTAAGAGGGAAATCTTCTTAATTGCAAGTACTACGTGAGGAGTTATACCAAAACTTTCACGATAAGCCTATTACTGTGGTTGTACTCAACGAACAGGGGAAGTTTGTGCAAATAGAGTAGCACAAATTTTAGGGAAAATCACTTCCCAGGTAGAACGAAATGCCACCGTTTGGCTTAAGCACTAAAGATGGCATCGCATGTTTTAAGTTCTAGCAAAGCCATTTCAATTTTGATATCGCGGTTCAAAAACTGAGTTTACTGGGTGTAGCGTATTTCCACAAACCATAAGACATGGCTGAAATTGGGTTTTTCTTTGTGTGTATAGTCGTAATGTAAATTATAAAAAAATTACAGACGATAAAATGTATATGGTAAAGGTGTTATTAATTTGGGCTATATATGAACATTGAATGATAATTAAAGGCAAACATTTTGCCTGACAATACAGCCCAGTTCGGGGTTGCTTCTCTAGTTCAAGAATAGGGCCAATCTTTAGATTCAATGGTATTATAGATCTTTAGATTAAAATGTATTATGGGTTCAATGGTATATTATGGAAACTTTTTACAATGACAGTAGTTTTCCAACGCGTGTTCCAATGGAATAATACAAGTTACGCCATCTATTAGTAAACCGCAAGAATTAAGGTCGGTCCGGTCCGTTTGGACTTTGACATTGTTGGATACATGTAAGTCTATTGTTAAGTCGGAATGCGATCGCCCATTGGATTGTTTTTGACAGCACATACATATTTGAAAAAGTGGATGATACAAGGCAGTACATATCATTGGATGCAATACTTTCATAAAGCGGGGTAAAAGGCAACTAATATTTAAGTCTTCGGAATCCATACCATCATAGTTTGGTTGATAAAAACACAAAGTTTACTATTGACTAACATAAAAGAGCAAACAGCAACTCCATTCAGCAGAAAGGAACTCAGCCAAGAACTTAAAAAATGTTAAAACTTGAAAATAAGCATAATTTGAGTGACTTTCCACGTTTAAGTTGTAACAAGGAAATAAGAGAACAAAAAAGTTACTTAATGATGACAAAGTCTGTTGCAACCTCTTTCACCATGTTTTTACCGTCAAATTATGAACTCCAGTCATAACACGCCCTCCCCTTTCGGGAGAAAACATCGTAAAAACTTTCACTTCGTCCGTCACGGACTCCACATTGACCCACAACTTTATGCTCGGCCAGCCAGGTAGAAAGGACGCCGACGAGATTCTACAAAACTGTTTTAAAGTGTGTCCAAGAAAATATGTTCCTCTTAAAGTTTTCACTCAAGAAAAAGAGACCACAGTTTGCAAGTTAAATGAGCTTTGACGTTAAAATTATTATGCACCCAATGTCCAGGACTTGATAGTTTTAATCGAAACTTTTGTTTCAATACGAATGAGTGCTCTTAAGTTGTCACCCAAGCTCATTATAAATCAATCATTAACACATTTACACTGAGCTTAAGTGGCTGTCATCACAGTTCAAGGATTAAATTTATAACTTACGTAACGCTCACAGAAAACTATTGTATAACCATAGCCCCCGTCCTGTCACTCAAGTATGAATGAACGTACACAGCATGCATGGTAATCAATAAGCGGTTAATGCATCTCACCTGTATCTCTCAATGCATACGCATACATTGGGAATTGGGATTTATGTTTGAGCTTTTTTTGCCTCGATTTTCGGATAAGTGCCACCGATTCCATTTGCAAAAGATTTGGTAAAATTGCCAACTGCATCAGGAACGGTCGCCATTGTCGTTTCTGTGGGCGTTCGGTGCACGTTTTCTCGTTTATGTGTTGCTCCACTTTGTCTAGGTAAAATTTATGTGTATCTGATTACAAATCATAAATTCTTTCGATTTTATTTTTCATTTGGCATTTTGGTGCCACACAGCAGATACACACGAGAACAAAAAGTCCAAGTGGTGAGGGTGAGTTCTATTTGTTTTTTTTTGCACTCGCGGAACACGTACAGAGATGTGGAATCCTCATACGGGATGCTGGGAATTGAACATGGCGGCCGGCGCAATCAAAAATTCCTTGTCTCTATATTTATACAAAACTTGATAGTGACCCAAAAATGGCAAAACAAGCAGAAGGAACGAGTGGCGTTCATGAGAAATTCAGTAGCACGCGGTAGTGGAGAGGAAACAGATTAATTCAAGGTTTTTCCGCACGTTCTCGGCGACAAATACCAGGTGTGGGTTATGTTCTACCAGAGTCGAATCAGTTTAAAGCTGGCGAGGAAAGTGTGATTGGTATTGGTATGGCATTTAGTTAGATTGGGACACAATCCCTGCACCAGTAGCTTTGCCAAAAAGGGTCGAAGAATAACAAAATGAAACGATAATTGGACGAATTTTGTACTTGTTTGTTAGGCGGTTTCTTTGGCTGTTTAAAAAGTTTGTTAGAAGTACGGGGTTACCAAAAGCACTAAGAATATGAAATAACAAATATGAAATACAATTGAGTGGCTTGCACATTGGGTACTACGAATTTAAATGAAGTTGGAAATTATTTAGATATGATTATTTTAGAATTAACTTTTTTTTTACCCTCTTTACAGCTTTCCTATAAACTTTTAAGAATATAATAAAATTGGTGGCGCTATAGCCCAGTAGAGGGCCAGGGCCTAGCTTCTCAGCAATCACTCTTGTTGTGCGTTTTATTGTCCTCTCACTAGTGGAAGGGACCTGCAGTGTTTTATGCCGACTCGGAACGGCCAAGTTTGAGAAGCTTTGAGCATTGTCAGTGATTCGAAAGAGGTTTGGCCGTGAAAATTGTTGTTCGTCGTTTTTAGTCTCTTGATCATTACTTTTGTTTATTGGATTGCAAATTGCATATGACGGTTTAAACGTCTACGCAATCTGTTATAAAACCACAAAAGGTACATTCACATTGTGGTGTCTAGTGTTTGCTGAATAAACTGTCATATTGCGATATCGAGCACCAGTAACGGTCATTGCTTGAACTGCAACCTTTTAAAACTGATGATTCCGAACCAAAATCTTGGAAAATTTGGCACAGGATTTTCATTAAGTGACGCGGTTTTCTCTGCAGTGCATAGTGGTTATCATTTCAGAATAACACATTCTGTAATCGGATTTATTTTATGTGCTCATATTAAGGATTTAATATAAAGTGCGTAGTGAAAATGATTGTAATGAAAGTATATTTAACTTTTATTATAATAACGTCACAGAAGCAGTGAATAACGAAAAAAGGAGGCTCAATTGCATCTTGTATTTCATCATAAGTTAGATTTTTACTTTGTCTTTCAATGGTTACACAAATTGCGGTCATAATTATTTCAATATTATGGCGTCAATTAAAAATGAATTTACTTGGGACATACGAACAGCGGAAACATGTCCGGTATTATGAACAATCGCCATCGTGTAGTGCGAAAACGCGTTTCTTACAAAATTCCGGTTACAGTTCCGTCACATTAACAACTACATGGACACACGGTGTTACTCCCGTAAACGGGATATGGTGGATGTCCTCCCTTAGGGAAAATACTTAGACGAAGCTTAAGAATTAGGCACTGGCCTTAAATTACAAAGTGACAGCTAAATTTTTAAGTAAAGCTGTCCTCAATACCACGCCGACAGGCATTCTTCATTCAATAAATACATTAGTAGATTTTTTAATGGTAGTAATAAAGAATTCAGAAAAAAATTAAGTTCAGCAGTTCCCACCTCTTGCATTATGAAAATCTCGACATATTCCAGTCTACACGGACAGGCCTCTCAAAGAACAGATTATAACTCACACTTGACAGTAAATTACCGACTTTACTAAATGGAAAATTATATTTAAATATTATCCATTCGTCCCCATCCACACAGACAGTCAGTTGCAATAAATCAGTCGCAGACCCTGTCATACACACATAATACCTAATGACGCAAGAATTTGCACAGAAGCAGAGCTCGCGAATTAGACTGGTAATATCTCACATCCCGACAAAGCCCACTAGAGACACTATCCAATGCTCACATAATCTCCGACTACATTACTCATACATGCTCGGGGAACAGAATAAATGTAAAATACTGTGCAGTACACGACCCATCCGACCTAGAAATGCCACGATATACCAGAAAAACCGAAATAGTAAAATATCTTTATTTAAACCCGATAAGGTGAACCGGAAAATTTATGTCCCTCTACCCAGAGCTGGCGAAAATTTATTCCCTTAGTGAGCAGCCAAAAGGTTGTCCACCTTTTGGCCGTGTTCCATGCCACCAACACCGCCATTGTGCCAGTCGATGACGATGGCTGCCGCTAAAAGATACGAAACACCCTCGTCGCTCCTAAGCGGTCACGAAACGAAAATTCACTTTGACACGCGACCCACTGCAAATCCGACCGGCCTCCGTTCCACCTCCCCACGGATAATAGCAGCAATGTTGCAGTGTTTTTTTTGTCCACTTCTCGTTCACTCCACTCCACATCGCCACTGCCTACCGTCGTCGACAACGCCGCCGCCACCATCGACCTAATGCAGCAAGTAGCAACACTTTCTTCCAAGCACTCCAAGAGATACCCAGCCGTGTGCTGCGATGAACTCCGTGAGGACGGAAACAGGCCAAGCTGAAGTGGCTGGTGCACGGTTCGAAATTATGTTACCAAGTGAGTGCAACAACAGGTAAAACACGACAGGCGAGATCAAACAACAAGTGTGTGCGTGTTTTGTGAGCTACGGAGCTAGGGCCGAACATAAGGTGGTGTCATACAGTCAATGTGCTTGTGCAGTCCAAATAAAGGGCTCCCGTATCCAATCGCTTGAGTAGGCAAAAGCATCTTCTATCAAACACCGGCATTTCAACTGTTTTTTGGCTTTTGCTTGTCTTAAGGGGGCTTTTTTCATTTTCGCCTCTGATTCACTTTTTAGATACACGACAAAGAAACATGAACAGTGGCGTCGAAGGGTTATTGTAGCGTCATATCTTGATATAATAATCACATATATATATCATATCTAATAATAAAATCACAAAGGTATTAAACAAATAAATTACCTTATAATAAAAGACAAACATTTTATGTGTAAGCAATAACGAGACTTAATATACAAATTCCCTAGATTTAACCATTTTTTTGAAGTGTGAAGAAAGTTCATAGTGAAAACTCACAGTGCCATTCTAAGGACCGGCGATCCATAATGATGCCTCTATGCCATAGTTTCTCAAAACCAATTTATCTGTCAGCGAACGTCCCCCATCACACATATGATAATAAAGCCGTATTTCTTGTTTTATAGAAACGCCGTCTCGGACCCCGTTAAGGAGTGTCTAATGAAACGCAATCTTACATCAAAGTCGCAGAAGAGTCTTCGTATGGTCCAAGTGAAAACCTATTCGACCCCACTGTCACATTTAAATCGTGTCATCTTTCAACTGTTTTGAAAAAAAAACTCAAGATTGTAATGTAGCTTCAAGTTGTGCCTCGATTTTCATTAAACCAAACACTCCGTCTGCCGCACATGGCTGTGAACTTTTCATAAAGCTTTTCCCCACCCAAGCAGCCTTCCGCCTACAATATCATAATCACCATCAACGCCACCACCAAAATCGTCATTATCACCATCCTCGTCGTCATCATCATCATCGTAATCATCAGCAACAGCAGCAACAGAGGCAGGCAGTAGCAGCAACCTTGTAAACTTCATGAATGAAGAACCAGAAACTTTTGCATCGGGTTGGAGCATGCCCCCAACAACATCATCCAACCCAACACATTATAGGTGGAGTGTGCTGTGCACCATCGCATCCAACTACCAGTCTCGGTCTCAGTCGAATTTTAAACTTCGACGGATTCGCACGGTTCGGTCCAGTCCAGTGGCACGTTTGAAGCGATTGTACGGTCGGTTTTTGTCTTGTATTCCTTCGCCCTGTTTCTGGCGCAGTGTTGCGAAATTTTCCCGCCAAAACCGATTCATACACATTTCCGATGAATGGGAAACGCGTAAGCTGTAGATAAGTCTCACAATAGATACATTTCGCTTTCGGTTCTCAGTCGAAAAGCGACTGTAGATGCACAAACCATCGTCGTCGGGTATATGTATTTTGTAATTTTGTTTATAGTTGCCAGTTGGTGAAATCCTTTTTTATATTTTTTTTACTCTTCGTTTGCGGGTGTCTCGTGTGAGATAAGTTGTGAGTGTAGCAGGACATATATCCCTTTCGAGCAGCGTGCAGCGTGTGGGTAGAGTTTAATCATTTTATCAGTCACTTGGTCAGTTTGTCGACGCTTATTTTAAAATTCTGTGGTCACCGAAGCGTTCTCTTCGAGTAAGGGTACGCATTCAGGGTTTATGACAACTCGCACGGAAAAATTACTCGCCAAATGAATTCAAGAGAAAAAGGGGAAAAAAATCAACTTTTCACTGTGCAGTCGATTGTGGAGAGTGCAAACCTCTGCATGTGGTGAAAATGAACTAAGAAAACTCCAATTTCATTTTCTTTTGGGAGAAAAATCGGCGAAAAAAAGAACATTCGAAAATAATTAATTAACACGCAAAGCACGACATGCCAAGTGCTGCAGTCCACAGAACCGCGACAGGAGGCGAATATGACGATGAATACGATCAGTCATCCATCCCGACGTTGGGGGCTTACATGTGCAGTTCGGTGATTTAATTTGATAAAAATTTCACTTTGCGTGTGTTTTTTCTTATTTTGTTTCGAACAAGTATCTCGAAGATACTAGATGTCATTGCTGTGGAAAGTGTGAGATAATAATTGAATATCCAGTGAAAAAGTGAAAAGAGTTTCGTTTCATTATCGAATTACATCGACCACATCGTCGTTATCATCATGGGTGTAAGAGCGAAAGTCTTTTGCAGTCTAATAATATTTTTCATCGTGTTTGGGTTGCGATTTTTCTGTGCCAATTGTCAGATATACCCACCGCAACCGCAACAACTTCAACAGCAGCACCAGCATCAGCAGCAGCAGCATCGTCAACAGATGCAGATACAAACGTTTCAGCAGCAGTTACAGGCGGTGACAATTCCGATTCAAAAGGATTTACTTTCTAAAGAAAATCGATTACAGTCTCAGGTGGGTTTCTGGTTTAACTTAGATATGCTTGTGGGTGGCTGAATTGGCATGGTATCGATAAAGGGGAGCAGAGAAGATATTTGTGTTTAGAACCGTTCTGAAATACACACAATATTCTTCTGGGGGTGATTTTGTGGGAATTTCTTCTTTGTATTCTTCTTATCACACACCGGAACAATGGATATTGTCTCCGAGTCAATGATGATTTGTATCCATTGTTAGTTTGTGGGGAAGGAAAAGTATCTTTTTACTTTTCTCCTCAGGCTTGCCGGATGTGAATTATGTTTATTGTTGTGTGGGGGAGGTTTTGTCAAATTGAATTTGAACATTTATTGAATCTTTAAGAGGTAATCCAAGCAAGTGTCGAGATTTATTGGCATTTAAATTTAAATTGAGACGTTTATTAATATCTATAAATCCTTGAGGAATTGTGTACATGACAGTGGTGAAATCGTTGTATTGTATGTACATATACTAGCTTTTTGTTTATGGTAAGAACAGATGGGATGCCAACGATGCAGAAGTTTTAGTTTGTGGTCGAGTAGAACTTTCATTTTTAGCATTAGAAATAATTTACAGCTGGAGATTTCTGGTTAATAAAAGCTTAAATGGGAGTTAGCAGAGAGAGTTTTTTAGTTTTAGTTTTAGTTCAACTAATGGAACTGACTAATACTTGGATACTAGCTCAATCTGAAGTGATAAAAAATGAGATTTTTATTGTTGCGGATTAGTTTAGTGTTTGAAAAAAAGTAAATAGTTTTAGGACTGAACACAAGTAATTCATTAATGGTCAGCATTTTTAGAAGAATGCTATGAAAAATGATTGGAATTCAAAAGGTTTGTTATGATTTTCCTATGATATGACTCGACCTCGACTTAGGGCTAAGAACAATCAAGTAAAGAGCAACGCTCAAGTTCCATGTTCTAAGCTTAGTTGTGGCAAATTTAGTTTCATGTTGGAATATTACTTGAAATTGACGAAGAATCGGTAAGTCGGATTTCGAAAATTGTCTGGCAATAGTGCCAAGACTGAAATTTACATCTGGTTTTTATACGATAACGTGAAAGTCTTGATAGCTTGAAGAGAATATTTGGCGTTACCTCGAATTCTGAAAGAGATGCGTGGTTACAAGTGTAAGGATGCATCCCTTTTAAGGAAACTGTCTTTGTAGGTTTATCAAGTATTTATATATGTAGTGAAAATCGTACATTTCGTTATGGAAGAGTAAGAGGAAGGAAGTAATTGATTAACGCCGATAGGCTTTTCTCATGAATTCTTTTACTCCTAGATTGGTACGCTGGGTTTGAGTAGGAATTTCAAATGGCAACTTTAAGTTAATTCTTATGGATATTTGTCTCTACCTTTGTGAAGTGGGCTGATCTACAACCTATGCTGCTCTCGGTTGCATTATTTGCAATTCCACACAGATTTGAATCATATGCTTTCAAGTCTCAGAGTCGCCCACGATACCCTCAGCCACAATTAACTCTCAGACACGTAGGAATAATCACTATAATCTCGCGACTTTGGGTATTAAACCACAGCCATTACGGTGCGCCCACTAGGAGGCCTACCTCAACCGATCAAGCTGAAAGCTATTCCGGTATAATTGATTTCCCTGATCACCTGTGGCACTAGACTAAAGCCGCTGGTTAATCTTCCGCAACCGCAACCTAATGGTTACTACCAATTGGATGTCATACGGTTCAGGAATAGTAGCCTTATGCGTTTTGTTTGTTTCCGACTGTCAGAAAAGGGAGAGAACAACACACATTATCTTTTATTTTATTTTGAGAGATATACACTTAAAGCTTAGTTACTATTTTTGAAAAAAATAGGTGCATAAAAAAGTACAAATAGAGACGTCGGAGTTTCGCACAAATGATTGTTTTGTCCATTTAGATTCAGGGCTGCATCTGAACAGCTTGTGTTGTAATCGAGAAAGATTTGGAGGATGATTTATAACCAACTTCAAGCAAGTTGGATGCAAATTCGTTAAGCATTTTGCGTCTATATTCGTATGCAAATGAAAAAAAAAATATTCTGCGTATAACTCTTTTGAAAATTTGTTTGAAAACCAAAATAAAAAATTAACTCTTCAACACAGAATATTTTATGTAATAATAATCTATGTTACTGTACGTATTTTGTGTATGTTCGCAAATAAAATAAATACGTATTTAAGTAAAGGAATTCTTAGTAAGTCGAATTTTTTAACGTGGCAAGTGATAACAAATAATAAAATTTGTTTTAAAGTAAAATAGAACCATATTTGTTTTCTGTAATAATTTAATGATCGCATTGTTCTTTTGTGGTTACGAATTTTGTTTGGCTTTGGGACATCTCACAGTCATTTCCAAACAAATCAATATATTTTTTCGCAAAATTCCACAAATATTTCGTAATTTTTTTCACCGATATCGGCCGTCCTTTATATTTATATCCCAAGACTTAAATACCTTAAGTCCCATTGAAACCTTGTCGGAGCATCTAAGGAAAAAATTAGCAAACAAATAAAGAAAAAATGTGACAATTTGTTGAAAAACTTGGGGTGAAATTGCAGACATAGCGAGCCATGTTGAGCATTATGTCTAAAATGAAGGCAAAGTTGTACAAGAAAAGGATAATTTCTTAAAGTATTAATGTAGTTGACTTGCAACTGAAAGACAAGCATTGGCGTTGTTTATTTAAGAATATTCAGAGAAAACAACAATTTATGTTCTTTCAATTTTATTTACTAGCACAATTGAATCTTCAAATGCAAATAATTTACGTTATTAATGAAATTCTTTTTATCAGTTATTAAGACTACATAGAATACTATTGTGTTAAGTTTTCTTGGATTATCTTTCATTTTGTTACGCTAAATACTAAAAATGTGTGTTGCATTTGGAGTGTATCAATTTTTTTTTTATCAGATGTGCACAAATGAAAAAATTCCTAATATGTCCTATTCCCGCGAAATTATTATAATTTTTTATTTTTTGTCTAATTACCATTTGTATGTATAGTAGTATAATTTCCACCAAAAATATCATTTTAATCCTTATCTGATACTGAAATTTATACTCAAACGATTTATTTCCATTTGCAAATATCCCGAAACCGGCTTTCAACTTCTGGGTCATTACTCTCCTCCCGTTGCACCTCAGTATCATACCCAAACTGATAAGCACATTGCCAACTTTTCGCAAAGCGTGAATCTCCCAATTAGTAACCGTATCCCCTTCAACACCACAAATCCGTTGCCAAAAACTAACAGAGGCTTGTATATTCATGGAACATTTTGTACCATATTTCTCATCAAAGCGGAGAGCGCCTCCTCCATCAAGTTAAGCCTCTTACATTAGGCACCCTGTCAACACAGCTCCGAAGGGTTGAATTATTAAACGTAATGTGTGTTGACTATCCGCCAACATAATCCTACCCCGGTTCTTGGTCGGCAAACATACACACTTGCGTGTCGAAATCAAATGAAAACTAGTGCCTCTCTCCACGACATTGGAAGCCAAGTTTTCATTTTCTCTTATTTTCAAAAGCACTTGTGTTTTGCAAACCCAGAATACAACCAGCGTCGATTTGTGACCGTTATGCGAAGACAATAGGATGGAAATTATAGTTTTTCACCAAACAATGGATTCTTGTTTCCTTGACTTGGCAGAGACTAAGGACGATGACGATTCACCAGTGTGTTCAAGTATCTGGCACAGTGCCAGAGGAAAGAAGACTCTTCCATTGAAGGTCAAAATAAATTTTCAGTGGCGCGCTTTTCGTTATTGTCTAGAGATGGAGAATAACATTCGTTTGACTGCACTGGAACAAAGAGGAAGGGTGACGTCTTGAAAAAAAAGGTATGAACTACCCCTGAGAGAACAATTCGGGGGTGAGAATGTGAATTAGTTATGACAAAACAAGAATTCTCTCCTACGTAACCCGTGTGTTTCGTTTTCTGTGTCCTTAGCACAATTGTAGACCAACGCTTGCATATCGATATCTTCAATAAACTCAAAGGAAAGTGATGCGACGGAAGGAAACTAAAAATGTGTTCTTACTGTGACATTGGAATCACACTTTAGTGGTGGTTGATGGCAAAGAGACACATATCTTGATAGGGCTGGCTGGCAGAAATTGTGTCACAAATGTGATGGTATAATGCTTTTAAGAATCATCATCATGTTTGTAGATGATTGTGCTACCATTTGGCATCACATGTGTCTCGAGTTTTTTTCGCTCCGAGGGCGTACTCAATGCGGTTAGAGGGTGGTTTTTCTGGGACATGATTGCACTTCAATTTTATTCTGCAATATCTTGACATGGAACATTGGTTCCTGAGAGTCTTAGCATATTCTTGAGTCCATTTAGAAGAATACATGATGGAATACATTTACCCTTGATGAGTAGTCACGTCTCAGCAAACAGCGACTGGTTATTATATTTTTTTTTCGTGGGAGTTAACAAATACAATTATCCCATCTGAGTTGTGGTATAAAGGAAATTGAAATATAGCTGTAATATCACCGCGTGAGTGTAGATTGAGCTTTTAGTAATGAATAGTGACTTTTGCACAACATTCTCAAGAAAAAAAGAAAAAACAAAACAAGGATTAGTAATATAACTACTTTATCCGTGGACAATTGGCAGCACTGAGTAGAGTTTGACATATTTCATATGGTATTGTTAGTCGATTAGTCATAACGAACAGTAGTTCTTACTGACTCGAAGGACCAAAGTCATGCTCATTAAAACTCTTATTCTATAGTGGAGAAGACACAAACGCGAACTCTACCAGCTGTACCAGGATGTGGATGCAGTCCGGAAGGCAAAAATCCATCGACTACATTCGCCCGGCCAGCTCGAGCGCATGGGCGTCAACGCTCCATCAAAGAGGGTTTTCGAATCCGATCCTCCTTGTTCGAGAAGGAGAGGAAGGTAGATATAAATACCAAGTCATCCCGTATTTAAGACAGTATGGTCTTGATGACTGGAAGCCGTGTGCCCAGAACCGTCAGTGATGGAAGGCAGCAATTGCTCATTCTCGGATCCTCTATTGGTCGCCGGCCTAATAAGTAAATAGGAATTGTGGTTAAAAAAATGAGCTGGATGCGAAACGCCACAAGGCAAAATTCTTCAATAAAGTTGTATTTAAATAATGATACTGCGAGTGACAGTCCGATATAAAAATAGAGCTAAGTTCAAAAGTAGGTAGTCTGAATAACGAATGACATGTACAGTTTGTAACGACAGAAAAAAAGCGGTGGATCCGTCAATTATGGAATTGATCTTGGCGCCACTGGGGTATTAATTGACGCACCAACACACTACGCCACGGCTATCATAAAAATCTATAATCCATGATTGCACGGCAAATCTATTTTACGCATCAAAGATACTTCGATGTAGCGTGTCGGAATAGAAAAACTTTCCATTTTCACTTTCTTTTAAATTGCAACCTGGTTATCCTTATACCATCCAGTTTTCAATTCAAAGACAATTTACTTTCTCCGCAATTAATCTGCATGTTATTACACTGCCACAGGCAAGACGGATTTGCTTAAAGGAAATACGTACCAGATTATGTTATTACTACATTGGTAGTGACTTTGTCGTGGCATTTTATGTAATAAAACTCAAAGTGGTCAAAACTTGATGTTTAATTGAGTATTTGCAGTTGTGTCGCTATTTATGAGTGGAGACAAATAACTTGTTTTTGTTTCTGGTAGACTTGCCATGACCACTTAATGACTGTGGACAATTAAACTCATGTTACATCTCTAATTGCCATCATCTGCTGACAGAAGTCTGTCTCCTTGTCTCCTTGAAAACACAGCAACACCTATCAGGACCGAAAATAATTGTCTATAATTTGTTTTCACATCACATACGGCCAAATAACCATCCCTAAAGCAACATCTCGTCTTTAATGCTGAAGTATCTTCAAGCTAGTTTTTTACCCCAAAAGGGAGCTTTAACGCATTCTCCATTAAATATTTGAAACCTCCAATAATTTCCTCTGCTTGCTTTAGTATGAATTATTTCTCCAAAATCAATGAACAGAATTACAATTACAATCAATCTCTAAGGGTGAGTTTGCATATAAATTGCATGTCCTCCTCCACACACTCTCATGTTTTGGCAAATACCAACCTCCTTCTCCTTGCAAAATACACACATCCGGCAACCACAACACACGCACATGTACATTCTCTCACAAGACAACCTGATAAATGCATAATTTCCTCGTGTAACATATTTCAAATTATTGTCTACAACTATGTATCGGATGCATCAGTTCTCAGAACAGTGAATTCCTTTTGCCAAACGACAAATACAATTATACATGCGACCTACATTCACATCCTGAGCAAATCAAAGAAATCAGTGCCGGAGTACTATTGGCAGAATCCCTAGCCCTCCACCCCTCGAAGGATCTCATTTTAAATTGTTACTTGTAATTTGTTACATCCCCCTTTACAGCGCTGTTCGACAGGCACAATTCGCTGCACTTAACCGTTTTAACAGCATCACCACCACTACCACACCATAGTTTATGGCTCACATGTGCCGTGCATAAACGTCTCGTCTGCAGACTCGTCGCCACCGCAGAGCCGCTGAAACGATGACAATGACGACGACGACGACAACGGTCGGAGCTTCCAACCCACTTTGATACGAATGCACATCCTAATGAGATTATCATTGACATATAACTGAACCTGAAGTCTCTCCCCACCGCAACGACACCCGGCAAGACACATACTCTCGTACTCTCGCTCATGGGCTCAAGTCCTTTGAGGTATGCAATTTGTGTCGTGCAATCGGCTGCACATAGTGTCGCACATACACATCCGGTTGTAGTGCCTCCTTCCGAGGGATTTCATTATATGGATTTTTTTCGGTCCTGTGCTCTTGGCAGGAAGTGGATCGTCCAAACAACAGCAGGAGAAACGTCCGACTTTGTTCAACAACAATACAATAAAATTCAATTTTCCAAATTAGCAAATCTGCAGAACTCCTTTGGCTGGCTAGTTGGGGGTGGCACACCGGTGGCATGCATGAGGGATAAGGGACATGTTGGTGTTCCAGGTTCGGTGGTGCTGGACATATTGCCTTTACCAAAGTTTGTTCACTTGTGTTTATTGTCCAAATTTGTGGCTTTAGGTGTATGCAGTGTATCATGTTAATGCCGTAGTGTGGCCAGCCATCGAGATTATGGGTGTCATTATCCTCTTAGAGGTTTTCCTGTTGACGATACGGCGAAGGTGGTGTAACGAGATGGGGTTTGACATACATGCGAAGTTGTCAACTTGTGGTTTTTCGTGATTATGTCAATGGAGAAAGTTGCTTGTGACTTATGTGTGGCGCTCGTTCAAAGGAATTTAAGGTTATCACATAATTATGGCTGTGCCTGGTAATATACTTGTAGTTTTACAATTTGTCGAAAAATTCTTGTTGATGGGAAACAATATGCGTAGTCAAGAACCTTTTGAACTTAAGTCAATAGATAGAAGCAAATATACTCCCACGCACTTTTAAAGTTTGCTCGTTCTTCTGAATTTATATGAAATTTAAAACGAAACCTAACTATTACTTTAAAGCTGACTGCATATTTATGGGTATACATCATACATGAATAATTGAAATAACAGCCATCGCAGTTCTAGTCAACTGCATCAGATTTGATATGGATATTCAATTGATTTCTATTAAAGACCAGAAAGTAATCAGTCGTTAAAAACCACACGTTTTCCCCATCCTCAAAGTGTTACCACAGAGCAGATGAAGTGTATTGAAAATTTACCTCAATTCAATCGAGACCTACTCTACACTCATTCACAACCATCGATTACGGCACATAAAATAAATGACGCATCGAGTGAGCCTCAAAGGAAAACACCAATCAAGTTCCATTAAGTCAAATTGATTAGAACTTGAGAGAAAGTTTTCCATGCCGACGGATGAGGTGCATATGAGGCAATAGGCAGCAAGTACTCTTTTGGTGAACCGATGTGGAGAGCTTTTAAATCAGGTACTTCACATGATGTGATGCCATTAACAGGCGGTTTTTCACATCGTACTTAATTGCACAATAAGATACACTTTGACAGGTTATTATGAGGATGCTTCTGAGAGCAAACAAGATTAAAAGCCTCAAGTGGTCTTTACGAGTATGATTTCAATGATCGGTTACTAACAGACGATGGTGTCTATTGAATTAAACCACTGTCAAAAGGCTAAGCATGAATAAAAATACATTTGCAGGTGATGCTACAGCTCACGGTTGACCACTCGTGTTGTGCGAGGAATTGATCTTTCTAGAATTGAGGTGACGTACAATTTTAACATATGATTAGTTTGGTGTCCCTCATATCCAATATCCAACATATAAGGAACAACAGTTATGGTCTGTTTAACCAATTTTTCAGGAAATCGGTTTAAAATTTCTAACAAAAGGAAACATGTATGATAAAGAAACTTAAACTGTTGATTTTAAATGGTATCTGAACATCAAAATCTCAATTTCGTCTAAAGACGATTTTAGCGGTTATGGCTTGTGACCATTGACACATGCCCAATTTATAAGTGCAGAGTGAACACTGATGCCTCTGCCATCTAAGGGTCTGGCATTCGTTTTTACGACGTTTTCACTTTGCTGCAACAAGCTATAAATCAAATTAGATTGTACTATGTCAAATCTAAGATCAAGATAAACGCAAGTACAAGGCGAAGTATTGACAAAAATAGAAGATTTACCATCTAATAGAGGTTACTCCGATCACTGTATGGCGATTTCCGTCATAGTCAAGAATGATATGAACAATTTTGTATTTTGCAAGGTGCTTCAATGAAGGAATTCGACACAACTGCAACCCATCCAGTCATTCGTTGCATCAGAGATCATCGGGAATACACTTCTTTGAATTTGATCGGTAATCTAAGTTGGCTTAGACTTCTCTGAGTCTAAAGCCGCCACGGAATCACTGGAAAGGAGATCGATAATAAACTTGCGATACAAGGATCAGGAGGAACTCTTACGACCCGTACCTAATCTGTAAATACCTTGCGTCCCTCGATAGTGGCAGGACTATCCAGAATGTAGACAAACTAAGCGCACACTCCCGAACGTCTGTATAAAATCCCGACATTCTTGTTCGCTATTGACTGCAAACGACTTACAGCTGTACTTATGGACTACACCTAAGTCAAACACCTACATGTACTAAGCAGAAGCGATGGACGGCGATATTGCAGGGAATTTCCTCTGTCACTCCATACGCACTTTTCAGCTTCCAGACCTTTCAGCCAACCATGGAACATATTACATATATTCGCGATTTTAACTGACAAAGACAATCGAGTTTTAAACCAACTACTTCAAAGCCACATGTGACAATTCTTTGGACAGTCTCAAAAAGAGTCCTTAGCGCATGCAGATGAATTCGAGACGTGCTATGGTGTGTCAAGTAAGGAATATTTTTTCTTCTATATTTTGGTCAAAGAAGTCAGTGGGATAGAATACTCCAATCAATGTCCTCAAATGTGAAATCGAGAGACTAATTTATAATGAGGGTATACTAAACATATTTGAAATCATACTCTACTTACCTTTCCAACCTCTTATCAATAGGACGCAAGATAACTTTGTTAACACTGAAGCATTAAATTACCTCAGACCATCCTACTTCATAATAAGCCCTAAATTATGTAATCGTACTCCAACTACCCAAACGTCAATCAACATGACTAAGGCAAACCTTGTCCCAAGGCGATGAAGTTGCTGTCGTAAATCAAATATGACAAACAGACGAAACTACCAATGCAATTAATATTTATATTATTTACATAACACTGAGATGACACTGAAGAAAATGGTGTCATTATCAAATTAAAATGCAACATACAATTCAAGTCAATAGCCATCAAATGCTTGACAATTTCGATTTTCCTACAGATAATTGAAATACAGAGAATCTCAAAATATTTACAAAATTACGCCAAACAGTGATCGGCATCATTGTGAGGAAAATTGTAATTAACCCTCTTTCACTTTCCACGAACTGTGGAAGGATTACCCCCTGACATTGATTGACGCCCGACCTTTATACATAGATTACACAACAAAATAGGACGAACGTTTTCCTGATTGTCAACCAGGCCGTTTCACTGGCTGTATCGAAACTAATTACGGGTAATTATTTTGCAAGCTATATCAGTGAAGGGCGGGCTTGCAGAAACATTCACGCGAAATAATACAATATCTCTCCACGTCACGTGACCCAGAACTGTCAAGTGTAACCAATAACTAAGAATACAAAAAAGTTTTGATTAAATGCTCGCAAGGGCACGTGTCAATTTTCGTTTTACTTTTACAGTACAAACAAAGAAAAAAAAAGAAATATCGAATGTCACCCAGTTAATCGTGTGGCAATAAGAATCCTTGTAATGAGTTCTCTCGTTCGATAGTTTCTATTTTATTTTCGCTTTAATTAAAAAATTGGGAATCCATTCCTCTCGCATGACATGAGAGTTGTTTATTTATTTAGTAAGCTTAAAGCATATCACATGCCATCGGCTCCACCTGCAGTGTTCAGGGGATATCCTACAGTGCGCCAACATGGTAGTGGCAAAATGACCTGGTTTGGATTTCTTTTCACTAACGCTGCTGGCAGCCGTAGCACCGTTGCTTGGCTGAAGAATATTGTATAAACGATTTCACGGTTGTACTTTCGGTTCAATGATGTTGATTTGGGGTTTATTTAATTTTTCCCAGCTGAATGGGGGAAGATTGGTGTACGGATTTAATTTTAAGATAACTTCATCTGACAGTCTCAATCAATGTATTTTGTTTCGGTAAATAAAAAAAACCTTTTAAATCCGTTCGTTTTTTAAACCTTGCAATGCGAGAAGACATTTGGACTTTTAATTGAGGTATTTTTAATCTTCACAATATCTGAAAGCAATGCAGCTGATTAAGCCATTATATTTAAGGGTAATTACAGCTTTTAAGCCAAGTCAATCACAATACCTACATTTTTTCCCACAGCATTCCATTAACATGCGTTAATTTTAGATACTTGATTTATGATAGCGCCAGCCATTCCCAAAAACGTCACGGACAAATTCTAGAGATTATCCCTGAGTGTTTATATTTTTTGTAAAGAAATGCCCACGAGGACAAAATAAATGAGCTTATAGCCTTAACGTCGTAAAAGTGACACATTTTCAAAATATTTTGCTGCATTCTTAATTGAATTTACTTTTCTTCAGTCAACGCAAACAAGCTCATCGTACTCCCCCGTTTTTCGGTCGATGTTACAAATGGATATACGCTCGTTCCCTCTTCTGTCAAAATAAGGACAGTTTACAGGACATTAAAAAAATGAAAATTAATTTGCACTTCACAGAGGAAAGTGAAATGGCCTTCTCTCCCCAACATCCATAATTCGTCCCACCAACCCAGGACTGTCATTGAATATTTAACGGTCAATTTAAAGTGTAATGCTTCTGCCCCCACTGCCTTGTTTGCCTCCCGACCTAATCTAATTCCTTAAGTAAACCTTTAAACTCCGGCGCACTCACTCCGCAGAGCTTCGGGCCTGTACACGGGGATAATGTATGCAGACTGTATCGCTTCCTAAGAGCCAGTGAACGCAGATGTGGAGAGGAATGACTAAAGAAAAAAAATATAGTGAACCTCACAATAGAGATGCAGCCAACAATGCTCTCAACCCCGTATGATGGCAGATGTTCTTCCTGGCACAGTACACGGCTAGAGGAAATCACATTTAATGGAAACGTTACATTCACATGTCGGAGCGAGTGCTTTGTATGGATAATTTTTCTCCGTACAGGATGCAGGTGTAAATGTGAAAAAAAAAATACGAGTACATCAAATCATGATCATCCATGTACAGGGGATGTGTTCACGACACGTGTGCATCTGCGACTAATGCACTGAGTTTAATGTAATTAGATTTCGTTGCAAATGTTAGGTCATCTGCGAATAGTTTTTTTTGTTTTTGTCACAGATAGTCATTGATGTATTATCAGTGAAGGGCTTTTTTCAGTCAGTCCTCCGACAGCCGTCATCATCAACTATCAACTTCTCTAAGTTCATAAATGACATGTCGACTATCTCTATTCTATGCCGATACCTGGACTCTCTGTCATCATCACCTACTCTGAGAAGTGTCATCATCAAGAGCAATCTCTAAAACTCTTCCGTTTTGCAAATTGACGTCCGTGGGCCGTGAGTTTACCAATATATCTCATCTATCAGCTGTCAAGGTTCTGTTGATGTCGCGTTAATACATTTTTCTCCTTTCAACACTCAACCTGTCCGGTTTCTCAGCTTCTTCAAGCGCTTCCCGCCCGCATGCCACAGCATATGCCATTACCCATTTATTGAGCTTTCACTGAAAACCGTTTCAGGTAGATAACCCACTGACTTATCAAAACTCTAAACTGTATCTACACATACATACGTTGTTTCGGATTGTTTTTCTCTCCCGAAAATCGTTAGCCTTCCTCCCTCTCTTTCACATCACAACGATAAAGCCAAATACCATCGTATTTCCTCCCACCTCGTTCAGTGTACAATATTATGAAGCTCCATCCGCTGACTCTTCAGTACGAGTATGTCAAAATATGCAGAGTCACAGTGTGTCAGGCGGCCGGGAATAAGGTCACATCTTTGTAGCAGCATGCACAGTGCGATGGAATATGAAATTAGACCAATAGTTTTGTGCTCGACTAGGGAATGAATACAATGGACTATCTCCGCTGATCAAATTGCCGCCGCGGCTACCACCACCTACGGTAGCCGCACCGTAAAGTGACAGGTGGCGGCTGACTGGTTTACCTGAACCGCAAATTCACAAATTGATATTGCAACTGTGCTTGTTAGGCAGGGAGGGACTGCCAGTGACTGTGGCTGTGGTGGTCTTGGCATTAAGAGCCCGCGGAGCGGAAATGAGAGTGTATTTGATTTTGGTTACGAGGAAAGTTATTGATTTGAAAAGTTTACCTCCACAAGTAGCACTCGAAGATGAGGTGGATATGAAAAGAGCATGAAAAGCGCACAGAAATTGTAATTTCAAATTTTAATTGTCTAACTCTGGAAAAACTATTTATGATGAGTGTGCTTTTTCACTAGACCTCTTCATTTGAATTCGCTAGCAGTTTGATAATAATCAAGGAAAGTATACGATTAAAACTATTCTCGGGTGTACTCAAAAAATGCTTCAACAAAGTAAGGTTGTTGGTGACTGAGTGCTTCCATTAAATTGGCACGAGTAAACATGTTATTGACATTGATGAACTGACGTCTGTATATTGAGGAAAAGTTAGGGGGTGGAGACTAAATCTGAAATAGATCATCTTGGCCGAAAATTGGCGCCACAGCGAGGAGTGAACTTAATATAGATCCAAGGATTATTTTTGGCGATATAGTCAGGGTTGTTTAGGCGGCGGCGACCTTCAAGCTGTGACAGGATGACATTTTCGATCAAGGGCCTTCCACCATACCGCTTTGAAAAAAAGAATAACAAGAAATATACATTTGACGCAAATGCCGCGAGAATAGAAGTTTTCATAAAAGTCAAACACCAAAAGTCAAATTTGCCGCTTGTCAGAGATAAGTGTTAAACCTCATCCACACTCAGGATGAACTCGCATGTACATGCTACAGATCAATGAATTAAGATAAGACAAATGCTTCCAACGTGCCGGAAAGTCACTTGATTTCATGTTCCTTTCTTATTCGTGACTTAAGAAACATATAACCGGACTATGTATATAGTAATTAATCTTGCACTTATTCTTCTTCCATTTAAGGAAGACAAATGACTTTCGTCGTGGCTGAAATGTCTTCCTTCTCACCATCAGTCCCCCTCCCATTAGTATAATTTGTTCGGAGATTTCCTGGGGGGATGTGCACGCACACAGCTGTTTCTCTGTGTACATGTACATCCCCATGGTTCAGGTGGCGTCATGTATCAATCACTAGTAACAGCGCAAGATAAAAAGCACCAAAACACAATTATCCTTCATATGACTCCTGCCCCTCTATTAGCTTAATGACCCGATTTTGAATCATTCACAACATCAAATAACCTCACTGAGCACTCATTCCAAATGAATATCATAACGAATTCTCGTCCCCCTATCGAATGCACACTGTTAAACTGCAACTCGCGCATTTAACTATGCAAATACGACTGTGATGTGAATTAACATAATTCGCCATAAAACAATCGCATAACACATTTCGACAACAATTTATGATGCCCCAAGTGTGAAGAACGACTAATGCCACCACAGCTCGCCGCCGCGAGTCGTGCTGGAGCCTGTCGTCCGCAATGAAAAAAACTCAGTTTTCCAATTAAAATCATCTGCTCTCAGACACGCCCGTTCATTGAATTTATTCAATTACATCCTTCCAACTATTGGTGGTGGTTTTGTAGAGTGGGTGGCTTTGTCAATAACTTGCAAATTGGTACTATTGGAAAAAATAAAAATAAATAAACGCATTCCCTTTACTGGTTGTATTTTCAAAACTGCCCTCAAACGACACAATACGTCAGAATTAATTTGAATGAATGTTTCGACACTAATTAATATCCACATATAATCTCTATGCAATCGAATGGTAAACCCGTGTCAGATGCATCCCATATTGGAGTCCATTTAGCGAATAAAATTTAATTAGTGAAATTGTTAGAAAATAATTTCCAAAATGTATGCTTGACAGTTTCCTTTTTTTCCCCGTTGATATCTTTTTTTCGATTTTCCGTGTTAGTGTAAATGCGTGCGATTTTTATGCAAACAATATCAGCACCTGTGTATGGGCGGAGCATCCGCGCCGAGAAACGAACACTTATTTTTTCTGTGCTTTTGGAACTGCGTGGAATTTATGAAAATTGTTTTCGAAAGTTTACCCACGTTTTAATTACGAAAAATGTGCAACCAAATCTGTTGGATTAAATTTGAATAATTTATTTGCAGCCCATGACCAAAGTGAAATTAATTTGAAAAGGATCGAAGTCAGTGACAAGGGATGAATTCCCAACTACCAAGAGGGGAGGTAAGGAGGGCCGAACACGTCGGAAGAGTTGCTTGTCAGAATCTTTATGTATAAACAATTTTCAATTTGGGAATTGGCAATATTACTTGAGCAGCGGAACTTAGCTTAATTAGTACGAGAAATGTTTGGCAATTCGAAATCAGTGGGGAATTCTTAATCTTTAGGTCACGCATGAATGAAGATATGAACTTTTTGCCCCTCTTACATGGAAGTAATGAAAATAATTAATAAATAAGTGAGTCGAACCCATGAGTTCACCTCAGGGGCTAACAAAAGTTACTGACTGTATGTATGTTCAATTAATTGGGCGGAGCTTCAATTTTATTTTCTGAACAAAACATGAATACATATTTGTGTTGGCATAATTTTTTTTTTCCAGTGGACGTATAATAGGTGCATTTTTCTGTAGGCGTATACTCTCTAATTTAAAAATGTATATGTATGCTAATTATTATTACAATACGGTCACGTATATGCGCTTAAGTTAGCGGGGACAACTATAAATGCTGGCAAATCCATTTTTTTCTGAATCGGTAAATTTTCAATAATTGTCGAAAATTGTACATACATTTAACATTTTTGAGTGATATAAATGGTGACTAGATAGCATTGATCGTTTTCCGAATATTTGGATAGTAGCAGTTAACAATGTCATTAAGGTGTAAACATATTCGGTAAGACTTGCTTTCATTATGCACTATTCTTTTAAAACATTATAGTTTGACCATTAGCTTTTTTTCAAACATTTTGACAAAAAACTCATAGTCTGGGAAGATCAGTCGCTAAATCAACAAGTAAAATATTGACCCTATTGTAATGGTCACGATGGTTGTTGGCCACAACATTGTCGGATTTATTGCGGAACGAAGGAGGAGATACCTTTACCTATAATGGTCCTAGGTGTAGATTGATTTAAATAGACTTTATGTCACCAGAGCTCGACAGCGTCAGAACTGTGGTTCCAATAACACGGTACTTCATGCCCAAAAACGACCCACCCCCTAACTTTTCACGGGAGCCTTTCTCAATTAGTCGGCGCAAACATGTGACGTGGTATCACTCATATAAATTTTCTGAGGTTACGCCAAATCCTTAGTGTACCCACTTTGGACGAGCTCAAGGCACTACTGCTAGAATACAGTGGAACATAATTGACTCTGTCCAATGCGTGTTATGGACAAAAGTTGTGTAGTTTTAAGCCCTGTCACCGACGTTGTGACGGACATTTGATAAAATAATATATATTGGCATAGGAAATATTAATTTGAGTGACTCTATAGCCCGTAGATGCCCAGGGCCTACCTTCTCTGCTACTACTAGCATTGAACTCTCCCTAAGTCGAACATATCCCTTACTCGAACTTTTTGGTGACCATATTTTGGAATTCTCCTCAATATTACATTCAAAAAGCACTTTCTGAATCGAACTCCCTCTAATTCGAAAACATATCTCTAGATAATTCGATTTAGGGAGAGACCACTGTATTTAAAAAAAAAAAATAAGGAAGTGAATTCATAAATGTTTCGTCGCACACTTGCGTCATATCGCAACTAGCATTATTTAGTTAATCAAAGAATGTGTAGTATGTACATTCAATTATGCAAAACCTATGTACATAATTGAAAATTAAAAATTCTGATACAATGTGACGGGGAATACTCTTTCCGCAGCAGTATTTTTTATAACTATAACTTGAGCCAAAAAATGTGTAGCCGCAGAATTACAGTACATCAGAATCCCTAGGGAACCGTGATGAATATTCAGAGTCAAGACCGCTACACCGACATCGACCGAAGAATGAAAAAGTTTTATATGCCAAATGATAGATGGTTTGAAAATGTAAATCAGCACTCCGGCTCTATTAATTCACATCGAATTATTTCCGCAGTCAAGGACGTCAAAGGGAATAACTTGCTTGTACGTTTATTGATAGCAGACTCATTTGGATCCCGGAATGAGAAGGAAATTCAATTCACTAAATCGAAACTTTCATCAGACTCTCTACTATGGAAATCCGATTTCCTTTTCGACTGCAAGCACATACATAATCAAAGGAATTAAAAGATAATGCCTGAAGCACAAGATTTGGTGGTAATAAGAAATTTGCATAACAATCTGACAATCTAGCCACTTACTGGATATCCTGTTTATGTGCAATTTTTCGTTTATCTTTCATTTTATTTTCAAGTGAAATTAGCATAGCAACCTTGAGGAACAAAGCAGCACATTTTGAAATTCATGATCCCCCAAAACTGTGGTTGCGGCCAAACCATTAATGTGCCCAAGTTTGCAATTTTATGCGCAGTTACACCCTTCTCGTTGTACCCCACGATCTCCTTCAAATCTATCGGGCTCATCTCAGCCCCAGGAGTGTGCAACTATTCCACTGCATAGCATAATCCTTTGCTCAAAGTATGTACGTATCTGTGCGGATGTAGTGCTGTTCTCTGACTTTTGCATTTTAAACGACTAACAATATTAATAAAATTAAACACCCTGCCCGGTGCCAGGACATGAAAGAGGAGACTTGAATGAGCATTGGAATCAGGGGAATGGGGTCGACAACAATCTCTTCGCCCTGTCTACAGTTACAACGGTACATGGTACGGATTTTTATTGCGTTTAACAGCCATCACAGGACTGTACACCGCCATCATCGCACTCCTTCTCGTGGGAGACCATTTCAGTAATATTTATGTCCGTGCTGCACACTTCTGCGCCATTAAGAATAAATTTAAGTTTCCCCGAATCAGAAACAAGGATGCTGCAAGAGAAAAGGATTAGAAGCAGAGCGCTAGAGAGAGAAAAAAATAAGGCAAAAATTCAAGGGGGCTAGGGAAGCAACACGAGGATGTGCATTGTGATTTTTATTCATTGCATCGCGAATTCCATTGCATTTACATTTTCCTAAGAGATCCTGCGACAGCCAAGATAATAGAGTCAAATGGGAGCGAAGGAAGAGATATTGTATAGACATCCGACTTTGCTCTTCCTTGCTGCTGGAAGATCTTAAAAGGATGTTCGTGCAATTTTTGTTTTCTTTAATTCTTCCCACTTGGCTTGCTTTTGTTCTTCGTCGCAACCCTTATGGTGACTTGGGGAGTTGGTATGCCTGCGGGATGTAAATTGCAGTGAATGCTATGCGATCTGTTGTTGCTCTGTGGATGCTAAGGGAATTCACTAAGTTACACAATCTTTAGTGGTCGCGCTACATTGCATGGTATTAATGGGGGGAATTATAATTTGATTCGATAAGCAGTGTCTCTCTCGATGCTGAATTATAATGAGCGGGTTTGGGATGAAATGTTCTACACTGAGCTGGTACTTGATTGTTGACGTTAATGATCTGACATTTTGACGTACTTAGTAATTAGTTGAGCCTTAAGATGCATTGGGTTAAGCATTTGTGTCACAACCAGCAATTTTAAGGAAGGATTTAGTGAAGTTTAATCCACACATCCTAAGTTTGTCAAGGAAAATATTACAGCCACTTGGCCTGATGACTGACGATGAGCGTGAGTAATTTCAATTTATTTCTATCTGTAAAATGTATTGTAGCATATCTAACATAATCAACAAGTTTTAGCTTAGCTGGCGAAAGGAATTATTACTTTCTACGGCGGAAAAGCACAAAATTAGATGTCAATATTGTATTTTAAATTTTTCAGTGATTGTTTATCGTCGGTTTATCGACTTTTCTCAATGATTGAAACAAAAACCGACAGGTCGTGACCGTTGCTGCACAGTCAATCGATTGCGCCTGGGCATAGCTCCTGATTGGCATCGAAGCAGTGGGTGGCCTGAACATCCCTTGCGAGGCCTTAAGGGCGGAAAAGAACTAACATTTTTTCATTAGTATTTGGTTCAGCGAGCAAATCACCGTTGTAAGTAAGTTATGTCTTTTGACCTGTTTGCCTTACAATCCCATTCTGTATCAGAACCATAATTAAATGCCGTGCCATCTCAATTAGTTTTCAAGCCATTGAGATTTGGATTAGGAACAGAAAAATAGAAATACACTGGGCCTAGGACAGATGTACTATGCTATTGTCATGCCAACAAAAAAAGTATAGAATATTTTGTCCTCTAACGCTGGTGGATTTCCCCACACATCACAGTGGTAATAAAAATGCAACTATCCCACTCGTTGTGCAGAGCAAGAATGCTTGTCATTTTCTTGACAGTTTAATACACATTACATACCCCGAAAACGCAAGCAAACAGTACATAGAAAAGAATAATAAAAGCTCAATAAAAGTCCGGAACCAAAACAAAGCTGAATAAACAATAAATGTTACGACTGTTCGGGTTTTATGTAACCGACGTGTCCTCCACATGATCACATCAACATCAACTAAAGACATTAACACAACGAACCTACACTGCCCTTAGCGTGAATGCTGTCGGTGGTGAGTCACTCAAACCTAAGGACATCAATACAAAATGTGCACATTTCTCTTCAAAAGTGCAGATGCATAATTAGGAAAATTCTACGAATGGAAAATTATCCTACAAACTGCTACTCATAGTTCTATCTGTCGATAATCATACTTGTTGTTCTTTGAAAACTGTTTTAAAATGAAAACTTAGTTTCAAGGATTTCAATTTAAAAGCAATCTCCATTCGAATTGATTTTCTTGTTTTCCTACCTCTTGTCAGCTTTTGTTGTTTGCATGCATAAATCCTATTAGACTATTTTCTAATGTCCTCACCAAGCCTTGAATACAAAACAGAACCATAAACTTCAACTGACGACACAATTAGTGCACCGTAAAGCGTGTCATCTACCAACACTGACATTTCTAGTTCAGTGCTGTGCTTCACTTCTTTAGTTTATCCTTTCCACCAGCGGAGAGAAATTCAAAACAAACAATTGAAGATGACAAAACAGAATAATAAAAAAGACAAAAGAACAGAAAGAAGAAAACAACGTAGTTCATCCTCCTCTAAAAACAGTGAAGGAATGAAATAGTGAAACAGTTTCGAAGTGGGCATTGTGTGACATGCTCCGGGATGCGCGTGCTGCACAGTAAAAGGATAAGAATAAACCCGTGCTTACCCTCATTTTAACTAAAAATAAGAAGCGATCCTCTCATTTTGTCTCCCATATTCCTGGGAATGGTAACACAATAAGTGGAGTTGAAGAAAAAATAAAAATGAAGAGGAAGGAATATAAAATTTATATGAGGACAGGGGTGGCAGTTCACTTTCGGGACAAAGGTAAATATATTCATTTCAATGCTGACTTTTAGTTTGTGCATCATCATGGTGCCCTGTTAGGTTACACACAGCCCCACACCAGCACAGAAATATGCACTTCATAATAATGGTGTGTGGACTGTGGAGGGTGTAAGACTAGGGAGAATGAAGAGATATGTAGGCATGATTGCAGGATAATTTTAGTGGATAAGGTTTGTTGGCTTCTTTTCGGATTGTCCCTCCTTTAAAACTTGTTTCTTTATAATTTTATGAATGTGTGAGTGGATCTCTTATTTGCTACGAGCGCATTTGTGATTTTTGTTGTTTCTTCCTTTTGGTGAGTTTTAGGGAGGACACGCTCATTGTTGAGAGCACGAAGAAAACTGTAATCTGGAACAAAGGACCCGCTTATTTTCTTACCCTGTTTCAGAGAAGTGCCTTGAGATTCACATCTACTTTTTGTTATTCATAATTTATAAGTAGGTAAGAAGCAAAAATAAGCATCACATACAAAAGATATTGAAACAAATCCTACCACCGCATTGTATTAAAAATAAAAAAGCTGTGTACGTACCTGAAAGTTAAAAAAAAAATTAAGTTATAAGCAACAAATTATGCGGCACAGTAATTAAAGTAAATTATGCAAACTAAGAAACATATTTTGTGAATTTAGATGCAAAAGTACGTTTCTAAGTCAAGCTACTCAGGTTTGATTCTTGACTGGGGACTCATGGGCCTATACGTAACATTTATATTTAAATTTCAGGCCAATGATCTGTTGTTTTCGTACATTTTAAATTAAATATAGTTTTACATCGCCTCCGGACTAACTAAACTAAATTTCGAAAGCAGTGTAAAGCATTAATGAATTCGCTGTGCATACACATGTTCCCTTTCACACGGTATATTTCTGTTAAGTTTTTCACAAGAGATGAAATATATTTTAATTTGGTTTCAAATTGACTTTTCAACGCACAATTTTATAAAACGTTGTTTGAAGAAGAAATGTTCAAACTCCCCATTTTTCGACGCTGGGCTAGACGCATTACGTAGAAATCTTAAGTAACAAGCTTAGAAATAAGCTTACGGACCTAGCTATCTAACACCTCTGCTGGTCTTTGGGTCCTAGCACCGGTTTACTTTATTTGCAACTCCACGCAGACTTGAATCAATAGCTTTCACATCAAAACAAAAGCCCATTGCCTTAATATGGACGAATACTCCAGACCGTTTCTGTGATGCTGCAGACGCCACGCAGGAAATTAACTAAATATAGTTTAAAAAAAGAAATGTTGCAAATTCAGAGCATTGCATTGATATGTTGCTTTGCCGATTGTACAAATTTCGCGAACTTTTGAACTACGCACAGGCAGCTCCTGTTCAGGAGTCCTGAAAAGTAAAACTCTTTATAAGTTTTTGAAGCTTGACAATTCCAAGGAAGGAACTTCATTTCAGTTACACTAACAATCGACAATTGGAAAACTTTTAAAACTTAACTACGGATTAAGCTAATCGGTAGATATACTTTATTATCCACGTCCAACTCGACTCGAGTAGCTTCCAAGAATTATCCTTTTATCAAATTCAATTCTCATCCGTGAAGAATTAAAAAGCGATCACGAATACATTTCCAATACAGTTCCACCCACCAGCACTGCGAATAGGAACCTTGCCTTAGCAAAGTTAATTTGGTCACAATCAGGACTTGACTTTCAACTACCATCGGGAGAAATTAAATAAACATAAAACACAGTTCAGCGAAGGACAAGAAACACAAGAAGGACATTCGAAAGTGGAAACTGAGATGCAGCCTCCCTTTCCTTTTAAATAGTGTCATTTGCATTCATTGTCGATGCCCTGGTAGACATCTCCACGCTGATACCGAATCTATTGAGAGGACAACGCCATCGACGACGTTGGGAAGGACGCCAAGGAAAAAAAAATAGAGCTCCCAAGCGACTACTCCTGATCCCCCATTGTCCTCGGGGAAGGCTCTTTAAGGAATAAAGTTGAGAAAACTTTTCTTTATCGCAATCTCGCGCATTTGTGCCGTCCTTCGTTCGTTTGTTTTCTGTTTGCATTCGTGTAATTGAAGAAAACTGTCAAGAACACTAAGTCGTAGGTGTGGGCAGGGAAGGGAAGAGTAAATGCCGGATATCCAGGGATGCGCTTTCATCCCGACTTCCCGTCACCATTTCAACAATTTCCTCTTCCAGCCAATTCACCACCACCGCCGGTAAGAGAAAAACCATGTCCCGCAGGATATTCATTAAACAAAAAAAAAAAAATAATAGTGAATTTCCACACCCGGAAGGGAATGGAGAGTATAATCGAAATCGAACTTCTGAGGAAATTAAATTATCGCTCACCAATCATTTTCGTTTCTGCTCTTTTTTACGTGCGGGCCCGTATTCTCCCATTTTTCTTTTTTCTTCATTATCTTACTTCAGGTTGACGCTCGAAAAATTGCTTCCTCCCGGGCGCTGAACGTACTGGTTCATCTCCGACTTGACTGAAGGTGATAGAATCAACTTAGTTTAGTGAACACGTATTTATGTATCTGCAGTTTGTTGGTGCATGAGTGTATGTATCTTGATCGCCATGAGTAAATCAAATTCCAGATGAATCGAATCAAATGGCAGGTTAAGTGTACCTTAGAGTTCATCCGTCGGTACATAGCGCATCACTGACATCCTGTGCACGTAACACAAGCGTCAGATATCGATTCGGAAATGGAGGAGCAGTTGTGGACAAAGCAAACAGTGACTTACTACAACCCTCCGCCGCAGAGGATATTGGGAGGTGGCACTAATTATTGCATCTAAATCGAAACTTCATCAGTGCACCGCTAGCTATATTGGTGCCGCGCAAGGAGGGGTAGTTGCAAGCTTAATTGATTGGAAAAATTTGCAATCTATCGCCTAACCCGCCGCCACAAGTCTGACATACAGCGGCTCGGTATATCTCTATATATCGTTAGAGACGGTGGAATGTTTTTCGCAAAATTGCCAGGGGACGCGAAAAAGGACATCCCCTAATGGGAATGAAGTGATTTTCGCCACTAGGAAGTAATTGAGAATTTCGCGCTCTTTGGGGAACGAGAGGGAGATTTAATCACGTGGTTGTATGGTCTTGCACCGTGCGATAGGAGTAATTAGTGAGTTATTAAGCACTTCGGAGCTTCTGCGGCAATTAAGGGACATAATGTACTCCACTTTACGAAAGTGAGATTTTTAAACATTAAAGTGGCATCAGATAATGGGGACGTTTTAGTGTATTCCTCTTTATTCAAGCGTTTAGCGTCTTAAGAGACGGTATTTGAGAAATTTAATCAATGATTCTGTGGATACGAATTCTTTGGTCAAGCGAAACTCGGGCAATAGAAAACTTTCGGATGGATTTCACGCAGCGGCAAACCCATAAATACGTCTAGGAAAATTATTTGTTATTTTAACTAAAGTCATTCAATTTATTCCATATTTCAACGAAAAGAATATGTAAGAGTCGAAATTGCTTTTCACTGAATTTTTAAAGCAGTACACAATATATCAGACCTTTAATGCGTTTCAGAAATAAATGTTCAACCTCCAAAGTGACTTTTGAGAGGCATTTCAAACATTCTTTATGACCATTGTGACTTTCACTTCTGTCCATGGTCATGACAGCTGTCATTCAAAAATCCTAAAGCTAAGTTAACTGACACTTACACTGGCAAAAAAGAAAGACAACTCGACCACTTTAAATCTGAAAAAATAATCAGCTATCCCCTTCAAAGATGACAATGAAGTGAACCCTTTTCCATGTCACAGATATGTCTCCGCAGCGTAACGCCCTCGAAGACGGTCTACAACTGTCATTAACGAATCCTTTCAACTCCATCTGCAACGTCCTTATCCGCCTTCTGTGAACCCCTTATACTCTCACTTCCGCGGCAAGCGATTTGCAATTTTTCTTCGCGAAGACATTTTTCCTTCCCAACATCAATCTCTTTTGAGTGACGTCTCCCAGTCCGCCGACGTCCCAAAGGATTGCCAACCACAACTGTCCAGTAACTTTTCGGTTTCTTTTTTTTTTCACTCTCTGCATGTCTTCTTATCAATATGGGTCACTTGACTGAAGCCGGATTAAGATCATTTCAAAGGCGACTTAAATCGTTAAGTATATATTTTTAATTAAATCCCCAACCAATGTTCCTCCACGACGACCAAGTAAGCCGCTGTGTAACCTCAATCTCCAGGCATACCTTAAATGGGCTTTGCTTTCGTTTTTTCCCCCATCCAAGGCATCCCTGTGCTACTCCTTAAACTCTAAATCCTTCTTATAAAGCCAGGATGAGAGGCGACGAACGAAATGAGAGTCAAAAATAAGGATCCCATAAACATATAAAAGACGAAGAAGTCCTGTGGAATTCGAAGCGATAAGAGTGTGAATTATTATGGATTTGAATATTCATAGAGGAGGAGAGTTGAATTTTGTGTGACCTGTGCACATCTTTTCCTATTTACATATTATACTCATTCCACCGGGGAGTTGACGGGATGTAAAAGTGATGTCTAAGTCCTGCCGTTCTGCCTATGCCTGGTTGTATCTGTGTGTATGTATTCGTGTAGGTGCGCACTGGTGCCATAATCTCATATAATTAATTTTCCCACTGCCAAAGGGATACTGTTTTGGGAATTAAATTGAACATCCTTTCGCCTTTGATATCCTTGGTGGTACCCTGTGTGTGTATCCTGTACTTAATATGCTTCAAAGTAGTCATAAATTATAATTATGAATATTTCGATTTTGATTTATATTCTGCATGTGATTAATGATTGCCCTCGTGATAGCTCCGAGGATTGGGACGGCGATGCGGTGCGGCCCAGCAGTTGTTGGATGGGAGATTGAATTGTATGAAAGTTTTCTATAGAAGATTGAGAGTCCTGGGTGAGGAAATAGTGAAGATGTAAAGGGTAATACTACTCCATGGAAGTGTTGCTTTCTGTTTGAGCGGACAGACCGACAGCGAATAATGATATCTGTTGGTTGAAAGATAGTTATTGCTGTTTATGTTTATGTTTAGCGGTTTTCCTTCCCGACACAGTTAAGTGCTGTAAGTTGTGTGTTATTAAAGAACCCCTGAGGAGAGTTTAATACATACCGTCTGGTAGGAAGGGTGCTAAAGGATGCGAGCATTCATCGTAATTCGTTGAGGATTCCTTTCTGGACAGTCATAGTAATTAGTCTCTGATTGGAATGAAATGATTTTTTAAGGAATAGTATGATGATCTTTTTTTGCTGTTTAGTTTTTCAATTATCTATTTACTTTTAGGTAGAATAGCAATTCCATCATAAAAAGCCGTATAGATTTTTTTTGTGCTATATACTGAAGTGGCAAACAAGAACATGATTTGTCCATTCGTTCCGATCACGATCAGTGATTTCCAACTTCTTTGCCCAAGATACCTAAACAATCCATCAGCGAACCCACTTGATATGTGGTTGCATCAAGACATGCCAAACAACAAGCGAGTAAATGGATCAATTGAGAAATGAATTTGCTGGGGAATATATATTTCAGCTTGGAACGGAGAATTGGTTAGATCGTGCGAAATTATTTAATGAGAGAGGTTCGAATCGCAATAAATTCTCGTTTTCAAATCTGATCCCGTAGCTATTTGCTGTTGTGATCAACTTAACAGTACTGTCACTGGAGTTGTCGATCAGTGGAAGTTGTCTGACTATGGGTGTCACAATGAACCAGTGTGCGCAAATCTATTAAAAAACAACGAATAATACACATTTTTTCAATAGCTAGAAATCATTCAATAGTTCTTCATTTGAAACAAATTATTTAGAATACTAGATTTTAAGAAATCGCATGAAAACTCAAAATGTTGGTAGCAAAAAGTTTAAGCAATTTTTGGTTTTTCAAAATTGTATCTGCAATTTTTTTTTGGATACTATTCTCTATTCACCTACGATCTTGCACAAAGGAGGGTCTTCTTCCTCTTTTTTGTTCAGCGCTTAAGTCCTTGTTGATCAACCAAAAAGCCTCTCTAGCCAGCACGATCTTTCGCCAGCTGCGTCCAGTTGCACAAAGCACGTTGGTCGATGTACGTCTCCACTTACGCCATCTTGTTCTGGGATGTCCTCTTTTGTGTTGTCCGAAAGGCTCGAATTCGAAGACTCTTCCTAGACATCCTAAGCGTTTGATCGGAAGATGCTTAAATAGGTGCATGTCACTCTGAAGACTCCAGAATTCGTGGTTAGAGAGTAATTCCCCGGTACTGGTCTTATTGTCCCTGTCTACACCAGAGCGAGGTATACTAAATCTTAGAGTACCTCAAAGTTTCTGCTGCCCATTATGAGTCGATGTTGCGCGTCCTTTCCAGACAACATCATATAGTTAGCTCTGACCTGATTTACCGCGGGACCCATTTTAATCGCTTTCGCTTCAATGTCAGCTAACGACTCATTGACATTGCTGCTCCATCAAGTCAATGTAATTCGCGTTAGCAAGCAATTGAACTGACTTTTAGCAGATCGTGCCTCTAGTTTTGAGTTTCGCACGATCTTGCTAAATGATACCGTGTAGCCTTGGCGAATCGCTTCAGGCGTTCACACAAAACGGAAGAGGCGGCCGACCCTTCTATAGTTGCCGCAGTCAGGAAGGTATTGCTGAGGACCGGATAAAAGACGCTGAGATTCAACTCATCAGGCACGATTTCGCCCGACCATATTATACGTCGAGCTGGTGCATGCGCTAAACAAGATCATCTCTAGCTGCTTTAATGATTTATCATGTAATGAAAAATCCAATCACCATCGACTTAGGCACAACCGTCTCAAACAAAAGGGACATATTCAACAAAAACTAATTAATTTATCTGCAAGCCGTAACCCTACTGTAACTAAACCTCATCTTTGCTGTAGGTACCCCTATTTCCGCCCATATACCGTTCTTCTAGGGTACACTACCGCCAGATACCATCCCAAAGGTGAAATTAATTTAATTCTATTCAAGTGTTCTTTCTACCCACCAGGACTATAAATCTATAAGTGGACGTTTTTCTGGTCATGGCTGCACTCAAACTTTAAAATAACTTGCCTGGGCGGAGGGTCACTATTTTAGACACTCATATCTTCTGCAACGACCAACAGGAGACGCACTCTATAATCTTCCTTAACTTCAGGTGCTCGAGCATTCATAACGAATTAAAATCTGCCAAACAATTAGGACACGAGCTCCTTTACTAGTGCACACAAACCTTACGGAAACACGCTACCTGATAATTATTTGTGCGCCCCAGGATTACACAAGCGACACCCATTGAAAATTTAGCTTTCCTTCAACACACAGGGATGCAATACACACGTTTTGTGCTCAACTTTATCCCAAATGCATAGCATTACAATGGATGCCAAGCAACAGCCCATGTTTGAAGTTCCATAATCCTTCCGCCCATATTCATCCTGTGCTGAGGTATCCGAAAGTTTCTGGGAGGGAAAACTTTCTCAATCGTTTAAAGAGAGCATACACAATTTAAGTTACATCCCTACTTTCGGGCTGAGAAGGAACAATCCAACGACACCTGTCTGACAGAATGATGGCTTCGCCATCGGCATGCAATATCTTGGTTTAATGTTAAATGAGGTTACTTCGAGTGACATAAGTCGAAATAATTTATAAGCCTACACTGTGGCACACATGGATGCCTGTAATCTGCCACCCTCTTGTAGCCCTTTCTGAGGATTTGTCCCGGAGATGTCTATCACTTTCTGTGTGTTGACAGTACCTTCGAATTTAACTTGCCGTACAAGGATGAATCAAGTTAAAAAGTCAAAAGGACCTCTTTAAGGCATGTGCCCTGCAGTTACATACACATGTGATCTATTTTGCTTCCTTTTTGGGGTTAATCTCCAATGGAACGACAAGAAGCCGGACGACACACACTTGTGTCCACACGAGACACTCCAACACAAGCAGCAGAGATGTGTCAGTTTCAATATCTGTCGGAAGAGTGCTAGATGTGGATAAGAATTTTTAATTTATAAACACCGTACCATATCTGGTTCGGAAGGATACCTCGTACAGGATACATAATGTATGCACTAGACTATATGTAAAGTGGCCACTATGAATTTTTGATTGAGGATATAGTAGATGAGGGTGATGGAAACTTCACATTAGTTTTAAACATATCAGATTCGCCCCCCCCAATCGCCTCGGGCTATAGACCATCGCTATTGACAGGAAGACAGTGGGGTTGCAAACGAACGTGATTGTTCTACTAAGAGGATTGATAATCACTACTTTTGAGCAATTTTTTTACTCATGAAGAGCAGCTTAGAATTGAGAAAATGGTGTATTGATTGGGGGACATAAATTCTTCGATATGTAGTGAATGTTTCCATTTAATTCTAAATATAATATATTTTTATGTTGCATTTCCAAACATGTATTCAGACACCCACATTAAAAATGTATATGAGTAAACATTACAACACAAAAATGTTGCCCATCACGCCTTGTTTTTCTTACGGCTGCAGATTTTAGCACTTCAAATTAGCAGTCAGTTGACAATTTGTGCCGAGAAAAAAGTATTAGTCGCCATTTTAGGAAAGAAATGTATTATAATATACGTATATAGCGATACAGCTCGGGGTGAAACTAAACCTCAGCTGACAAGCCTCTCTTCCTGTGACGAGCTGTTCCTCGGGGTTGGAGTTGAGACTCTCCAGGCCGGAGAATTGGTGTACCGATCCCAAAAACACACTCATTGACAAGCTTGATCTTTCGTTTTATCTGCGCAGTTAGTGTCATTGCTTGTATAAAGTCCTTAGCCTAGATACACAAAGTCTTTCACAACATAGAAGTTTATTCAAGAGATCAGTGTTGATAGACCTTTTTGTAGACAGCATATACGTTGTCTTAGTCTCATTGACTGCCAGACCTGTCCTAGCCGCTTCCTTCTCGATGCTCAAAGACAGCCCGTCGTGTTCTTCCGATGATATTTGATACGCGAGCAGTTGCACAGATTTGTAGAAGATCGTGCCTCTCGTGTTGACATTTGAGTTCCGCTCGATCTTCTAGAGAATGATGTTAAAGAAATCGTATGACAGTGCGTCGCCTTGTCTAAATCCTTTTCTGACATCAAAGATCGCAGTACAATATTTACCGACCTTGACGGGGCATCGGGCGTTCTCCATCGCCATTCTGCAAAGACGGAGTTTTGCAGGGATGCCAAAGCCAGAAAAGGCGCTGTAAGGCTCTATAAATACTGCCATACGTGGCAATAAAGTCGATGAATAGGCCTTTACCCGCACTGAAATTGACCAATCTGATACTTGACGTAGGGCTTCAGGCAATTATACAGGACGGCAAAGAAGATGTATCCGTCTGTAGCACAGTATATATGGTCTTCTTTCTTTAGGTTCAGGCAAGCGATGCTGAGACTATTCATCGCGCATACTTTCATCCGAACAGATTTTACAGATGGGTTGGTGTATGCACCCTACCAAATCATCAATAGTTGCTTAGCAAAGGGGTTTTTTCTAAGCATACCCTACATTTGAAAGTTGGACTATCTCGAGGTTTAGTAAAGTTCAAGAAACTTCAGACCAATTGATGATAAGTTCATTAGTTGCGTGAATAGATGCGGTTTTACCACGTATCACGTATGTCCTATTGGACCTATTGTGGTTTATTAAATTTAAGTCTAATCGCTAACGCTCACCATCCATTCATACAAATGTATTTGAAAAAAATTACTTTAAATTTGGTTCGACGCGAGGACGTATTCCTTCTTTATCTCAATATGTCAATATCTTAATATTCCAACAAACGGCCATCGACAGAGAAGGCCACTAAGAACAACATTGTCAACACATATTACAGGGAAATTTCCAGGAAATCTGGAAATGATCATTCATTCATGGAAATTTAACAAACTACATACGTCCCCACTGTGCACTGCCATCGTGCCTCACATTCACCCGCTGCACTGCATTTTACACAGCCATCAATGCTCAGACTTTCTCTCTATCTCCCTTTGCTTCCATCACAACTGTCAAGGATAATGGTTATGGTGAATTAATATTAAATGGATATTTTCTTGCACAAAAAAGGGTGAATTTCAGGATATTTTGATTTTCATTTTCTGATTTCGCTAACCCTCTGTGTGACCAGCATTTATCCTCCCATAAATATTAAAGCACTCACTGTTGCTCGCCTCACTATTGAAGCTTACAGACGCTGGCACTGGCACGTACACAGTTAAAGCCGCATAAAGTTACCAACTTTTTGAATGGATATCTCTTCCGGATGTTTGTTGTGGTCCCTTTCATTTATTCCGAAAGTGAATACATTGAGGAGTGTAATGAACAAGTTGAATTCTTGTTTGAGAGATTGCTTCCAGGAGGTCATCTGATTGTCCTTGTTTACATAACATACCAAAATACTGCCGTCCAGTCTGTGTTGTTAGTGTATTCTGTGTCTTTCTGATCGAAAGTTGTCATTTAACTTACAAAAAAAAGCGAAACTGAAAAGTAAACAAAGTTGAAACCCTCTGGGTTGCTGTTTTTTCTTCTGTTTTCAAAAGGACCACGCCTTTGACAAGTGATTCTGGTAAAGGGAATATTAATTAGTCAACTTATCATGGACAAGGGTACACTGTTAGTTGGACAACAACTGTTGCCGGGTACTATTTCACCGAATGACAGAACAGTGTCGGTCTGATAAACAGGTTATGGAAGAAAAAATTTATGTTGTAGTTTTTTTGGCATCACTTAAAAAGTCTGTGCATACTTTACTTTATAAGATGCTTTAAAATCACAAATGTTGCTTCAATGTAAAAAAAAGAAGACGGTCCTGCACGTATCGGCGGCAAGCTTGGGTGCTTTTATAAATTGGAATTCGGTAAATCCTGGTGAATGGTGAAAGTTGTTGAGAGTCACATTGGCTTATAGAAACTTCGGGGTGGCAAAAAAATCTTCAACACCTGAATAAGCTATAACGAATGTGTATGAACTTAAAGAAGCACGTATGTAACACCAGATGCTTGGGTGTTACAATACTACCTGCTAGTGCCCACATTGAAGCATTTGTGATAGATGAGTCATGTAATATTTCCTAGTATTTCTGTCAGGTGATTTGGCAATACATAGTAGTCTCGGCAGCGTTTACACATTTTTGGGAAACATGGTTCAATTCAAGAATCTCAAATAAGGGCCGTTGTTGAAACACTTACATCCGGCGGCTCCATAAAAAAACTCCACCTCCTAAATAAATAAATCTCCAAAAATAATGTATGTCAATTTCGGATAAGTAAATTGGGTTATTGAGCCATTCATCCTTCATAGCCATTTTGTAGCCACTATTTCTGTCTTAAGAGTTCCTATCAAAATAATTCGATTTCGTTTCCAACACTTGCACAGCAGCCACAGGCATGCAAACTCAATAAGAACCATCCCCAAAATCGATAAGATTTAAAGAATTCACCAAGGAATTTAAATTAAATTTTCATCTTGCCGCAATAATCAATATATAAGATGAGTGAAACCAAAGTATTGGCCATTTGAAATCCGACGCATCACATCGTTCCATCACTTACATCACACTGCCAGAAAAGAGGAAGGCAGCGGGGAAAGCATGTGCAACATTGCAGTTTCAGCTCGGCAGAATGCACATATACCAGACGAGTATCACAGTCGCTTGTGTTTCGCTTGAGTTGGGGGGATAATCGAGCTTCTGTCTGCACTCGGATGCAATTGTTTTCTCAATTTAATTGTTGGACCGATGATTGAATGGTTATCATCAATATACGGTATACATACTTATAGTGTGTCGAACACAATACGTCCAGTGCCGCTGTAATCAAACCAGTAGTCTTTCTTGGAATTCTGGGGTATTGCTGGTTCTGATGCAATGAAAGCCTTAAAGCATTCCATATCTAGTGTACAGACTGTGGTGCACAAGCAAAGAAAATTTCTTGTTTTTTCTTCCCTTCAAAATCGCTTAATTCACTCAATCGATTGGATCGTTTCAAAACTGAATGCAAAGCTTAATCCGGGGGGTCTTTAAACAAAGGAGGAAACAAATAAAACCAGCTCAACGTTTATGAATTGATGCATTGCTTAGTCCTTTTTTCGTTTGAAAAAAAAAAAACTAATCAAAATCGATGAATGGAAATGTGGATATGTGATAGTTAGTTACAAGACGGTTAATGAATAATTACTTCGGTGTTCATAAGTGTTGGAAGCTTTTACGAGAAATAATCTTCAAAATGCCAATTAGTTTAATCACTCCGCTGATTGTCGGGATACATGCGTGTGAGTTTAAGGCTTGTAGAAATATTGAGAAGGATGAAACAGTGTCTATCAAATTGTAAATGCCCGCATCATTGGTAAGTGAAATAAAATGTGTGTGCAGCTTGTTCAAGTATGTCAATTTTAATTTTTTGAATTGACTTTGTGATATAAATAGCTTTGCTGACATAATTCGATTTTAAAATGTGATCAGCTCCATAACAGAAGATCAAGTTGAAGTAATACCAGAAATTCTTTCAATAATAGACATTACGTGCTCTATTATAATACGCTTCGTAAAAGCTAAACTGACCAACACTTCTCAATCCGCTTGGATTGCTATCGCCAGCAATCATACCCAAAACTGTATTCTAACTATTATGGAGACCAAGACCGGACTGGGGTGAGGCTGTGCTGAACGATGCCAGACAACAGTATTATCAATCAAGGTACCGAGGTAGGTTAGTGACAGAATTCCATCCGCTAACACGGATTTACATGGTTTTGCTGATGCCTCATAATCCACACACCCAGAGACCGTCATTCTGATGATAAAATGAATGTTTAGTTCAACCAGACACAAGGGTGGCTTCACAGGAATTCGCTGATATATCTACCTTGCCTGGGAATGCGTTGTTGACTCGAATCATCACGCATATGAAACCATGATTACAACCCTACATTCGTAACATACTTGGATCGACTAATTCAAGCAGTGGCCTAGTTCGGATGTGCCACACTCCTGGAAAGTTTTGTACCTTTCAAATCGCGAATCACAAACACAAGAAGCTATGCTATCCGAGCACTGTTTGCACGTAGTTCATCCTAGCTGACTGCATCACAAGAAGCGTACTGCCACTGTATTTAATAAAGCATTCACTGTGGTTGGACGCTCCAGTACGTCTGGAAAAGCCAGAGAATTCATAGCCACCACCACAACAACGACGAAGCTGGGCCTATATCTGATACCATCGACAAATATTCGATATTGGCTCAATTGAAACGTGTTACAACAACTTTCGAAATAAAGGGAACCAAAACGTGATAAATCGGAAAAAAATAACATTAACTTTACAGAAATGGGCGAAACTATTCACTTTTCTGGATCCGCCTTACGTAGTAGTATTTCTTTCTTTATTTTCTTTAGCGTATCCGATCCTACAAGCATATTAGCTGAATATACCAATTATATGCTTACACCACTTTTTAAATGAAAAATAATTCTCATGTGTTACAAATAGTGCAAACTAGTAAAAGTCATTTAGTTCGGACACTCAACAACTTGTATATTTTCGGAAACCGAAAGGAAGCGAAGGTCAACCATCACATCCACACACTGGCATTGAACGTAAAGTAAAATGAAGCTACTGTTTTTCTCTGAATTTGCACACTCATACAACGTTTACCCAACAGTCGTGCACAACATATATTTCGCACATCCAAATCAATGTATCGCATAATTACAACCAACAAACTAGACTAAAATGCAAATATAAAATTGAAATAAGAAAAAAATCATTTATATAGTACCTACATTTTGAAATCAGACAATCTGCTTTATGAACATATCCTTCTTTCGTTGATTATACAGCTTAACTTGTTTTAAAATTGACAACCAAAATTAGAAATAACTTGCTTCTTCCATGTTGGTAGAACTTAGAAGCAGATTTTCAAATACAACCTTCAATTCACTCCATGAGTGCAGTTGAGGAAGGGTATCAGTAGTTTAACACGGCCTACGCGCCTTCGCCGATAAAAAATCGTATAAAATATGCTGTCAGATGAAAACAAAGGCTAGGAAATCTTCCTTCTTACTTTGCCGCGTACAACATTTTTTTATTGTTAATTGTCTTTTGTTATTCAACAAACCATATGTTTAAATCTATTTGTATTATTCAAAATATAATACGAACTTCTTAAAAAAATTAAACTATTGCGGTGTTCCACTCACGCCAATCTTGAACACTTTTACAGCACGATTCAGCATTACACATTTATTACAAAAAGTAGCGCAAACGCATTTAATTAGTCTAATTAAATAAATCCTGTAGTATGAAGTGCATGTTAGCAATTATTTGGATTTTATTGCAGTGCTCCTAATCTGTTCTCCAATCGCAATTCAATTTAATTACTTTATTCTGCAGCATTCCTTTTTAGACTACTCCAGTCCTAAGAGTTCTTTTGACAAACATGTACTTGCATGAACAGACTACACACGCCCAGCATCCACTGCTTCTCCTTGGATGGGGGACTTCAACAGTCCTAATTAGTATGCATTTCGGAGAATCGTACCAGCGCTAAGAAACATGTATATTCCATGCAAATACCTCCACACTTGACCTTAAGCAAGCATAGGCAAAAGGAAAATTGCATCGCACCACTCTACGATGGTAGTCAAGTGTAGTTTATGTTTTCCAGCAACAATGTGCAGTCAACTTAATTATGTACACATGCGCTACCTTGTTAACACGCAGAACATATTCATTCCCAACATGTGTCACTTCATTTGTTTGTACCCCAAAAAAAAAGGAAACCCACACGAGCGTATACACCCCCAATTGCCACTCACTCAGTGTTGTAAATAAATCATAAGTCCTCGCAATATCTGACACACGACCGTCTTTGTATCCATAATTCCACAATTAACTCCCACTCTGACAGCCACGCATGGAGTCCTTTGCAAATCAAATGCGTCCCGAAACAACAGGATGTCCAAACATATGAGGGGTGTCGCTGAAGTTGATTTTGCGGTACGTCAAACCGATTATCCCTTTTCTCTTACGATCAATTTTGGTTAATTAAGTCAAATGGAAATAAAGAATATTTATGAACAACGCAACTGAGTGTTTTTCGAGAAAATTCAATCGCATCAAATTGATGAGCACAATGTATGCAAGGACGTATGTATGCACACGAGGTGTAACAACGGTGACTATGTTGAAAACTTGTTAAAATTCACAGCTTTAACGCTGAATTTTTCTTTTTTTGTTTTCTCCGACACCAATAGTCGCAGATTCAGTCGGGTGCGAATAAAGGAGACCTTCAGCTGCAAAAATTGAAGTGGTGCCATTAGAGGTGAGCATACATATGTTGGGATTTCTTTTTTCAATTCGTACCAGAGAAACTATTAGTTGATTGGAAGCCGCGATAGCTGTGCGTTGCAATACTGACAACCCTGACCTGGAAAATGTTCAACGAAGGAACTGAGCTTAGTGCTGGGTTCTCTTTGATGTTGTAACAGTAATTAAAACACGTCTGTATGATATTTTTCAAGGAATTCTATGGAAAGTTTTGTGTTAGTTTGTGTTAGATTCAGTTCGATTTTCACTGGCTTTGAAAAATAATTCTGAATGGATTTACTAGAGAAATTAGCTTTTTATGGTTCTGGTCAGATATTTTCCTTTATTGAACAGGTAACAATTAACGATTTTGCAATTGTTATTTTTCAGCAGCTGTCAAAGTTACGAATGGCGTCCAGCTGTCAAAATATTCAATAGGTTTTGCCAAACTTGCCGAACGTCCATGTTTCCCCTTCGTTTTGTCTAAAATCAATCTTCATTAATTTGATCCTTCATTGTCCCTTGCGAGTTATTTTGCGTTTGATCAGGGAACGGAGTCGAGTTGGCGAAGTGTTGCTCATTGTGACGCTTTGCATACGTCAATGTTGTCTTGAGAACAGCGTATATTTGATTTCATCACAAACGAAAACTAAACTGCTTAGAAAGGTAGACTTAGCAGACAAATTTCAAGCCATATACTTGAAAGTGCCGACGACGCGAAAAATCTAAAACTTACTGACGGTATTTTGCTAACAGCTTTTTCATTTATCCATAGGCTATGTAATGCATTCAATCAATAGCAACGGAAATTAATGAAGGCCCAGTCAATCAACTTTGAGAAACAACACAGCCATTACCCGAGTTAGCAAAACGATGTGCCCAGTTTCGGCATAACCGTGCATTCCTCTAAGCGCCAAGTGCATCTATGTCAATATTCCTTCTCTGCGCACCAATCTGAACATCTGCCTCGTCTGTTTGTGCTCTCTGCTGATTAATCAAAACAACTTGAAAACTTTCATTAACTTAAATGCAATTGCAATTCATTCCAATCCATGTTCCCCCTTCGCAAGCTTGCCACGGTTCAGCCTCTGCAATGGGGCCGTTAGAAGTGTTTGTCTGTTATACTAAGCATAACATTTAATTATGCTTTCAATCGTAGCGCCGCTGAGTCCAATAAATCGATATGCGTTCGTATCTAACGCCCGTCCAGTATCATGGATGGCTGGAGGCTGAGTTCACTACAAAATTTAATCTAACCTCTGTACCTCTCGTGCGATGCGAATTTATGTGAAGTATTGTTAAAAAATTAGCATGCAGCACCAGATCTCCCTCTGGCATAGGACAAGCAAACAGAAAAACTTAACCAAAGAAGTGTCCACAACGCATACAGTTGGTATAATTTTTTTTGTTATTGTCAAATTAAATTTACATCTTCTGTCTCGGAAACAGCTGCTATCACTGTGATATGGGAGCCGTCCTCGCTCTTGTTGGCAATTAAGTTTATGTGTAGCACCAATGGAATATGCAATGCATTGCCCACACGAGTACACACTCGCTCTACACAGACGAGACATGGATGCTGCTGCAGGACTTTAGTCATGGTGTACTTCACCAACGTAGCCACAGTATTGCTGTTCACAAGTGTCTCTACATAGCGCGTTGGTATCATTTAAATAGGGGCGTTCAGCTAAATTGTGCCTCTGGGCATTTAATGTGTGTGTGTTTCTGTGTGTTCAGTTAATTAATGCGATTTGCTGGGTATACTAAAAATTGTGCAAATGAATTTAGTTACACATACGCCACAGAAAATGATGTATTTTATGTGTTTTTTTTAGGGAGAACATATCTTCCCGCTTTATTATAGAATTTCATTAATTTCTGTGTGGACGCAGGGCTTCGTATTTGTACTCTAATGGTGCATGGAGTGCATATGAGTGGTTCTGTGATTAAACTCGTGCGTGCTTCATATTAATTCAATTAAGACGCACTACGTGCTGTGCTTGTTTAATACGTGGGTCCCAAGCTAAGGGTCCAGATAATGATTGTACTACTGTTCTTAGTAATCGAGAACATTTTTTACAGAGTTAGTTTCTATTCTCCCACTGTGCTGACATACAAAAGATTTCTGAATGAATGCGATACGAGAGCATTTTAGTTCTTTAATTTGAAAACCCATCACAGCAATTGTGTCTATTGGAAAGGACTAACGTTTGCTTGCTTTAATTAACTTTGTTAATTAAACTGAATATACGGCAAATAGATACAATCAAAAGAAAGTTCTATAATTGACCACAATAAAGGCACAATTTTCATTCATTCTTTTCTGCCACTAAACAAATATTTCATCTGACGGCTTGATTGATCATTGTTAGTGCCGAAATCAGCTTTTGTCACATGCCCGCCACCACAATCGCTTCTCATAAAATCCCATTCAGATGTGTCAGAACCCGTCACCATGGCAAATACGTGTCAGTTCCATCTCGAAACTTATGCAAATGGCAATCAGATGTGCAAATACTCAGTATTGCATTCTTTCAGCTATTTTCCAACGTCAAATATTTTCATTCATTTATCAGTGTAACTCCTCCCTTGTTTGCGTACGTCTCGACTCAAACCATACGCCATGCAACTCGTCGTGTGTTTTACAATATGTCAGCTCCGCATTCGAACCAAATAAACACATGAAAACAAAAAAAAACAATTCTGAAATATGGGGCGACATTTCAAATTGTTCCATGTGCCCCCCCGGGCAACATCCTTCTGAATGACTTCACGCCCAAGCCGACCCAGTGATTGATATGCATTGAAATGTGCACCTCGTTCCTGCCCGTCTAAACCAGTTGCCGACGCCTCTTACCCCTGAAATGATTTATAACCGTTACTCGTGATAAAACGGTACTGTTTTTACGTCTCCAACTGTTCAAATTGAAATAGGAATTGACAAATTCCATAAAAATACAGACAAAAAAAATATTATCGCTGTTCAGCCAGGCCGTCGTCACCGCCACCACTGCTAGTGCATAAACCAACCGTGCTGCTGCTAGTGGTGCCAATATGCTACACCATTCTCATGTGTGCGGTGCTGTTTGCTGTTTGATGTTTACGCTGGGCCAAGCAAAATTTGAAATTCCAATTTTAGTTTTACTGCGAAATATTTACCAACCTCTGGTTTGGATGACTCTTGCTCTCTGCGTCCTTTTTCACATAACAGCCAGTGTGTATTTGCTCGAGTTTCGCGAGTACTAACACACCTCCATCGTCCATCACCTGGCGTGGAACAGAATAGCGGAAAATCCGTCATGAAGGCTCATCATCAATTTGGGAATTTTCATCGTTGTCGTTAATTTTATTTTTCCACCTCATCCTGGGAGTAGGATGTGTGCTATCGGGCAGGCCTCTATCCTCTTTCCGGTGCAGTTTTTCATTTGGTCACGTGTATCATGTATCTTGTTTCGGGAGTGACGACCGCATTGGGAATATGACCAGGTACAGCTGCATCCTGTGCTGCACAGTGCCATTTTTATTCGAATATTTTATTGTGGCAATTATATGTATGTGAAACATTTGAATTGTTTCCTTTGGGACGTCATTTATAAATTCGATAATGTTGCAACGTGTAGTCATATTTTTCAGCTCGCAGCTGACCCCCCATGAGATGCGTGTATTGTTATCGAACAAATCGATTCGTTATATCGAAATGGAATGACCTATAAGGTATTTCGAACAAAAACAATGCAGTATTGCGTATCTCTCGTTCATCACAGACTCAGATGTGATCAGGCAATTCCGGTAATTTTATTTAACAATAATTTATAAAATTTTATTCTGAAATCAATTTTACCTTTTTTTTGGTATCTACACCTTGGTGCTAGTTTCAATGCATATCACGACAGTCTGCATTTAAACCACAGACAGTCGAACGCAGTCACAGAAGCAATCTGTCGCATCTTTAATTACATGTCGAAATTTGTGTACGTAGCTTCAGTTAAAATTCCATCATACAATTCTTTTCGCTGATGAGACACAGATGAACTTGATATTTCCGGCAAAAAAATCTAGTTTGTGAGTTGCAGCCTTGTGCTTTCCATCGATGGCGAGTTGTAGCGTGCACCAGCAATTGTCTAGTCGGCGATCTTTCCGTACCAAATGAGCAACATTTATTCCAGCTTCGATCTTTGATTCCGAATTTTCCAGTGGTCTCTTCCATTATATTCGTACATTTTTAGTGCTTTTACTGCACATTCGAAATGGTGTCGATATTTGTAATACCCCAGTTGACGATACCCATATCGTACATCTCGTAAGACGGTGCGACGTGTACGACGTTGAAGCTGACTTGTGCCTTCAGTGCATATAAACAAGTACCGGAATCGGTATGTAATAGTTAGAGAGTTTCCACTAATCCAATCATTCAATCGATTTTAAGGGGCATTCTAGTTAAAAAACAAAAAACAAAAATAACGGAAAAAAAACCTTTTGAAATATGCGCACTTATGGTGTAAGTGCCCAGACTGTTATTTTAATATAGAATAATATAGAATAATAAACGTCTATCCTGATTAAAAGTCACCATCATAATGCCCGGTCTCCTTCGTCTTTCCCTTTTCTACTTCCTTGTTGCCAATACTTTCGTTTTGCGTTACAGAATAAAGTTTATCGGAATCGGATTCGACCGATTTACCAGATTCATGTGCTCGGCGCTGGCGCTGGAACTCCAACTCCATTGGAATGCAACTGGGCCTGCGCCAGACGGTGTATACTGTCTCTTTTGCAGAACGTTATAGAAAAACACAGTTCGCACGCAGTTTGGAATATTTTTGTTGGACAAACTATTGAATGTGTGCCCAAAATGAACTAAAAGATATTTATGGGTTAATATGGATGGCCCTACTGCCCGTAGAGGGCCTCTCGAGTGGAAGGAACCTACAGTTTAATGTCGAATACGACCGGCTAAGTGGCTACAGCCCGTAGAGGGCCAGGGCCTAGCTTCTCAGCAACCACTCGTGTTGTGCGTGCTATTGTTCTCTCACGAATGGAAGGGACCTACAGTTTTATGCAGAATCCGAACGGCCAAGTTTGAGAAGCTTTTTCTGGGCAGGAAATACTCTTTGAGCATTGTCAGTGACTCGAAAGAGGTTGGGTCGTGAAAATTGTTTCGTCGCACAGAGCAGGAATCGAACCTACGACGTCGATGTTAGGGTCGACGCACATACCCACAACGCCACGGGCCACCACGGACAATGGTTTTAAAGCTAGGAAATCATGTTCTCTCTACATATCAGACTGAAAAGAAATATTAGGCAAGTTTACGGTTTAGCGTTTTATGTTTCAAGAACGTCGTTTAGCGTCATGAGGCGCATGTAGGTTGATACCCGCAGAGGAGATCCGCGTGCGACATGGCGCACCCAATAGGAGAAGCATTTGAAGAAGAACCCCAAGCAACTTAGTGTGCTGGTCTAGATGTGGAGGCCTGAGCTTCGGAACCACGCAAAGAACATTAATAAAAGCAGACATATTCAACGAGTGCTGAACATGATCGTGCCATTATTCAAAATAACGATATCAAAGGAAAAATATTGACATTCGGAATGATCGCAGAATTATTCCAAATCACGATAACGATTTTGAGCCATTGCACTCTCAGTTAACATTTTGGAGTCTAATTTGACTGTCGTCAAATCTTGGAAAACAGATATTTGAAAGTGAGCGTGCGGCACAGAAATGATTTATTGATTCCAGCGATCGATTTCAAGAGTGCATGCAATTTAAGTCCATCGCTCTCCTACCTCTGATGCTCTTTCATCAACTTGTAATTTTTGTTCTGACATTACTAATAAATAAAGGACGATTAAACATCCTGGAATTAAATTCAAAAATTATGTAGAATCTGTCCAGGTAACGCAAACCATAAGTTTATTTTTTTTCAGAACCCTACCACATCACCTATGTTAACAAAATTTATTCAAAACTATATTCACCGCACAGTAACTTCATTATGCACCATACAACCGCAATCTTGAGTGTTCACTTATGGATGCAAAGTTAAATATAAGACGCGTCGTGTCATACCTTCTCTATCTTTTTTCAGGTACGACTGTGCAGTAGAGGTCCCTTGGTAGTTCCGTGCCCCAAACGCTTTCGAAAACCATTTTTCTTTATGTTACCCGTGCCTGTACCTGTGCATAGTACAGTACAGACAACAGCCAGCACTCCTCAGGTGGTATGTGAATATTGTTTTTGTTATGAGCATTTATATCTTCAACTTCTTCTATGACACTCTTTGAAACTGTCCTTTCTTCCACTTCTGGTCTTGTTCTTCATTCTTCTTAAAAAAAAATACTCTTGGGTACTTATATGGGTTTGGGTTGAAATAAAGGCAGTTTGCCTTCGCTGAATTTTTAAGGAAATGTTGCATGAACTACTCGGGAAAAGACATTAGTTTTAAAAGATAACTTCATAACTATGCATCCTCAAGTACACCTGAGAAAAGAAACTGTTTTGAGCATCCACTTATATTTGTCTTCAATAGTCATTTGAATATGCTAGTGTGTAGGAACAAAGAACCGCTCTTAGAGTTAAAGAGTTTTAAATTGAAATCGACACTGAGAAGATCTAATCAACAATAAACGGTCTGAATTATACTGCTTTCAAATTCACTTCAAATTGTGTGCGCATACCAATTAGATTTAAATCGTGGTGTAGCAAAAGATTTATCAAAATAACATTGAGACAACATTTAAAATTGTTCATCATGAATGCCTATTGAAACGTTACGAATTCAACATGTACATAGGTAATAACCACCAATGCGGCGAAAGACAAATATGTATTTGTCAACATAAAATTAATATGAACCTCAATTGAAAACTAATTAATCCTGTTTAACACAACTAGTAGGCGCATAATTCGGATAAAGATATTGTGGTACATGGCTTTATTGGCATGGGTTTTTAAGTGTAGTGCACACTGGAGCGCTCAGACTCAAAAGCTGGTCCACTTACTGTAGGTAATCGTTTGGTTTTTGGGGAGATTATATAGCAGATGCTAAACTCTAAAAAAGAGTTAACATCATCAGCTCTTGGCACATCAGCACCGAATTTCTGACACTTGATCCGAGCAAAGGGAAGACAGTGCCAGGGGAGAGATAATCCGTCCTCTTCAGAGTTTATTATGAATTTTCTTTCTTCATCTCGCTTGTCAGTTTGCGGTAATCTGAGCCACTTCGGCTTTGCTGTCAGTGTTCCGATCACTTAGTTTAACTTTTGATAATATTATATGTGCGACGGTAAAGCCTGCAGAGGACCAGAGCCAGCTTCTCAGCAATTACTCATGTGTGCGTGCTATTGTTCTCTCAAAAGTTTAAGGGACCTACAGTTTTATACCGACTCCTAACGGCTGTGAAAATTATTTTGACGCATCAGGAATCGAACCTAGACATTCAGTGCATTGGAGTCGACGCACATACCCACCACTCTTTTGATAACTCGGTGAAACATACGCTGCATTATTCTGGAAATAGCGTCTCGAATGTTGTCCACGAGCTTGTCCAAGGAGGATAGCTTGCTAGATAATTGAGGGGTACGTTAACAGTGTTGTTTTCGCAACTTCGAGCGTTGCATTGCTTATTGATGTTATCTGCTTTGGCCAGTTGTTTCTATAGGAAATTAACTACCACATTTCGAAAGTACGACGCCTAGGCCTCGTCGAAGATGATTTTTTTTGTCAAAATTCGGTTCTTCGGCCAACACCCCCAACGCTCAGTTAGCGAACTCGTGGGGTTGCTTGTGATCTAGACACAAATCCGACGTCAAACAGTAATCCGATATATTTTGTCATACTTTATTTTCTCCTAAGCCATCGCAGCACCAAAGGTCGAGGAATGTTAATTGTTCCTTGTGAAAAGAAAATATGCAGAAAAAAGAAACCAATCACGTGTAACTGCATCCACTACTTCTATACCACAGACTCAGCTCAGCTCATTCGAATAATTACAACACTCTTCATTCATATTCTCGTGTTCCAAATTGATTACAATAAAAAGCCCTTCAAGCGAGACAAAACACTTAAGCATCGCCGTCTGTGCTAAACTGAAAAAAAATATATTCAAATATATAAACCCAAGTGCTCAGGACCACTCCAATGCATATGCTTTCACACATACGGTTCAAATGCAAGTATTTTCAGTCCTTGCACGTGCAAAGCATTCCACGTTAGGTTCAGGAATTTTTGTTTAACTCACAAACCCATTGCCAGCGTCCCACAGCAAACAGTTTCAGATACAGAAAAGAATACAAAAAAACGAAAAAACCAAAAGCCATAATATCTGTCAAAGTGATTTTATGGAATAGGTGCACATAGCACCGGCAAGAATCTCGATAGCCGGTTACTCTGTTTTCTCCCTCCAGAAATACCACCTCTGGCATGCTATCTGCCACTTGCACTCGGTCCCCAAAAAGAACGAACCAAACAAGGGCGATACAGAGAAAAAATGTGGGTGGAAAGGCTGAATTCCATCGTCCCCAAAACGAATGCAGATGCATGGCATATCGCGCGCTGCAGTTTATCATTTTTTTAACCTTTTTGTGTAAATAGTCTCCACCAAGCCATCTTCTTCCTGTAGCGCTTCTTGCTGGGGAGATATTCAGTATATTTTCCACTTGCAGTGAAATGTTTTCCCTTTTCCAGACTTGAATGGCATACATACACACTTGCAATGAAATGCACAGAAGATGGCCGACTCAAAGAGACACAGATACAATACAGATTTGATATACATCACTTGATAATCCGGGTCGATATTCTCATTGAAGACTAGTGTATCTGCTTTTCAGCACCTATCCATTGCATTCGTAATTCTGGGTGCAATCGGCGCGTGCTGAACAAACAAATATTTGAAGAGGAATGCATGTCGGGAATCATAGATGAAAATAAATTCATATAATCTGGAAAACGCTGTAAACGGTTGCCACCACTACAAACAATTGTTTTCAATCTTCCTCTTTTTGTGTTCCATTTTTTTTGCTATCTTTATCATTTCACACCCTCGTGTGGATGTTTTCGGACGGATGCTGAGGATTTAGAAATATTCGTGGAAACTGTTTTTTTTCCTCCGTAACCATGATATCTGCTTTTAAATGCAAAAACCACTGCGTGTTTGTGTGTCTATATTTGAGTTTTATAAAAAGCTAAATAAATATGACACGAGCATATCCATTTGAAATTCTGTTAGCCATAGAGTTCGTTTTTTTTTTTTGAAAATGAAGGGGTTTTGAGCATGTAACATTTTGTATCCTTCGAAAAACAGAGTAGGAGTGGTCAATTCGTCACTGTACACTTTAAAAGGATTTATCCTTTTAAGTTGTGCCTGGGTACACATGCAGGTGCATTTTTAGTTCCGGTAACAAAACGTGCGATACATTTGTGTCCCAGGGAATTTGCTCTGTTATCGTCAGTGGAGGGGTGTCAAAGTAAAATTCAATGCACGTCTTGACTTTTTTAATCAGTTAAACAAAACGAAGTTTGCAAAAAAAAAAAAAAACAGTTCCATCATTTTTATCCCTGGAACTGAGTACATGGTTTTTAATATATATCGTGTGGAATATTTTTGCGGAGTGGGTCCAGGCTGCGTTGAGAAGATAAGTCAAGTTATCAGCTGATTTCAGTTCTCGTTTGTTACATATTGTGGCCTTATTAAATTCACTGATGAATGACGTTTGTCGTTTAATAAATTTTTCCATTCTCAAATGTCATGTCTCAATTTGGAAGGAAATCGAGGACGACAGCAGCAGCAACGCTTCAGTTTGATTAGGTAACACTACGGTCACAATTTTTGTAAATGTTACAAAGAGGGCAATCTTTAATTAACCTGATGAAGCTTAAAAAGGATTGCAAGCCACTTACAATTTGTGGTTACGTTTTTTAGTACCTACAGAAGACAGTATAGGTCTAGTGTTTTTTTTTTTTAAATCATAGCTTATTTTGGCACGGACTGGTGTCTCGTGTTCGAAAACTGGACAGAAAGCAAGCACTCCGCGGAACGAAATGCGTCGCCTTAGCTTGAATAACGGTGGATAAGCTGCTGTGTTAGACAAGAGAGCGTTTTTTAGAAGAAGTTTTGCTCCATTTGAAGCACAAGATCCAAGCCTGATATGCTAACGAACAAAAGACATAGACGCACAGATGAGATTATGCCATTTTGCTTTGAAAATTAGTGTGGGAGCAACGTTTCGGTCGACAGGAAGTGTTACATGGCCGTGCCAAGGGATTTTTTTATACTGAAAATGAAGACATGAATTTGGACGACCTCTGGTTCATGCAGCTGCTGCTCGAAACCATCAACGATTTCTTTGCAAATTGTGATAGCTGAATGTGTTACTGCAACAATTTTGTTAATTTTATTGTATTTTTAAAAACAAACTTGTTTTTGCTATATATATAAATCATAAGAGAAAAAGTGAACAAAATAGCACAATTGAGTAAAAATTGTTGTCCTCTTCTAGAGAAAGAAAAAAAAAAACACGATACCGAAGAAGACGGATGGTCACCGTAGGTACCATGGCCGTTTCATCATGGTTCAAAACACTTCTCCAGTTATTTTAGGAATTTTATGTTTCTTCTTGTTTTTACTTTTAAGGCATCAATTTCCTTTCAATACTGCATGGAATGAAATCGAGAAAACAGTTTATGATGGGATTCTATTCCTTCCCTTTGCATCCAGGCACCGAACTGCATGCAATGGGAAATGACATGTTGTGTTGCGCCTCGATCCAATTAAATCAAAAGAAATGTCACAATTGTGTGTTTCTTGAATATTCAGGTGCTAACTGGATCAATCTTTCACGGTGTGTGCACGCTTCCCTAAACTAGTGCATGTACAATTTTTTTAAATTTATTCACTTCACGCTGAATGACAGACTTGCACGGCACATGGTTTATACAAAAAAAATCAGGAACTTTTCTCCGCCTATTCGCCAATTGAATACTTATTTAAGTTAAATGGTTGACTAATTTTACGTTGTCGCGATAGTTCGAGGTGGACCTGATTCAATTTTCTACTGCAACCACTTCTGTTGTGCGTGCTACTGCCCCCTTAAGTCGAATAATCGAGCTTTTGTAGACTGAAAATGCTGCTCAACTATTGTCCGTAACGTGAAATAAGTGGAACGTTGAATTGAATATATACAACCAACCGTGTAAGAGTCAATAAACTTATCACAACTCTGATGCGACCTCGAGAAAGCAAGCAACCTTAGAAAACGCTACCAGAAAATTGCATAGACAAATTGAATTCTCGTCGAATGAATAATTAACAAAGGCATTTTTGCACTATAACCAAAACGTTATTAAAATTTGATATTCGAAAATGCTTGAGCTCAATAACGAGCGATAACATTCGCCTTTATTGCTTCCAGTTACATATCTAACTGATGACCACATTCATATATGCTTCTGCATAGATGAAAAATGGATATTATTCCTAGAAAAACACAGAAACACATAACACTGCCTCCAGCCAAGAGGATAATTATCTTTTTCCGCATGATACACCCTAGTGTCGCAACATTCTCACCCGAGGCGAGAGCTTCCTCGTAATTTGATCACATCAGAAATGTAAAAACTGGCGTGACATAAGATATACGACATCCCTAGGAATATGATTGAAATAAATAATTCAAATGCCACTCTTGACTCTAGTGCTTACATTATTTAATTGACGAATAGCTGAATATTAAAATGATGACGAGAATTTGATGTGCATTCCGTATATACACATGATGACTACATGCAAAAATCATACACCCGAACCACTCTCAATCTTTAGTTCTTAGTGGCCATCAAATGACCGTAAAATAGTGATTTATGTGCGTCTTGCTTTCGAGGTCACCATGCGGATATTAGTGGCAAAAGCTCAACTCAACTTCACACATAACTTTCATCGTAAATCTTGAGTATGTATTAACTTAACGATTCCCTGCCAAGGGATCGTCTGGCGTTAAGCCTAGATTGTATAGAAATAGGTCAGAGAAAGTATCAACTGATGTTTAACATCATTTATCAGTGCAGCATTCTAACCGAAATCAATCACTGATGTATCTATAAAACACAGCACGAATTTTTTTATCTTACCGTAAATCCAACACTCAGATGCCTCTTAAACTTTTCATTTCCCTTTGATCAATTTTTCCTTTTTTTTCTTTCAGTTCCTTCGGCCGGGAGCGTCATTGGTGGTACCCCCCGTCACGCCAATTGTTAATGCTGGCCAAAAGGAATACTACTCAGACTGGTCGCAGAATGACTCTAAACCTGCAGAAGACCAACAAGCCAACCAGACCCAGCGCAGACCGGGTAAGAACTGCAAGCGAAAAAGACGCCCTCAAATCCAGACTAGCACGACCGATTATCCACTTCGTCCATCAGAGCAGTATTGGCGTGGTCAGGTCGCCAATGAACAACCGCGGGTACGTCAAACATTTCAAGAACCTATTGCTGAACCCAGCCCCACTCAAGACTCTGAGCGATTCCACGAACCAAGCACAACGAAGTTTTCCGAAAGAATCGGCGAAGTTGTGCCAAGCAAGACGACGAAAATAACAACAGACGTTGTGCCCACGCAAAACTCCCACGCAACGGCACAGGCTTACTCGTCGGAACAACCAGAACCAGTTCGAAGACCCCAACCTACTATTTACTCTGAAAAAATTCGAGAGTTCGACCCAACTATGGAGTCGCTTATAGCTCGGCGCCCAATTACCAGCACTGTCTTTGACAAAATTCAGGAGCCAGCACCAACAAGACTTTCAGAACGAAGTCGAGAATCGTTTTCCACAAAACAAGCCGAACGAGCACTCCCAGAGCCAGGCCCACCAGAAAGGCTACGCGAAAAGAAACCCGCTTCTTCAGGCAAAATTCGAGAGGCTCACCCCACGAAAAGTTACGAGCGGGTCCGAGAACCACTGGCCGCCTTGGAAAAGGAACAGAAACTGTCAGAATTGCGTGACAAACATCGTCAGGACTTCGTAGCTGAGGTCACCGCAGGATATCGCGACAAATCGTACCGACGCCCCTATTCCCAAGCCAAGAAAGAGGGTACTTACCAGTCGTATGCGAGCAAGGAAGAGCCCGAAAACAAACCCTCCCCTCAAAAAGCCCCGATTGACTTAAAAGAAATTCTTAAAAACTCTGGTGGCTTGAGCTTAGTTGAAATTCTCCAACAAAAGAACCTCTCGTTAGACGATTTACTCAAAGGCAAGCAAAACGCTTTGTTGGCTCTTCAGACCACTGCCTCTGCGCCTAGAAAAACTGAGGAAAATAAATCTAGAGAACGCCATCCGAAGCCTCTACGAAGGGTGACAACCACTACGACTTCGACTACCACCACCACAACCACAACACACGAGCCACCTGTTTCCAAGGATTCGCTAGAGGACAGTTCTAATCAATCGGGAGAGAGCGAAGAACAGTCTTCAAGAGAAACCGTTTCCAAGGAAAGTGAAGCAGTAGTTAAGGACGTGGCTACCATAAGGAAGAATCTAAAATACCCGTCAAGAATTCGATTGAATGCCACAACCAGACGGCAGCTTTTCGAGACTACTGTACAGCAGAAATTCTCCACCACCACAACGACTACCACCACAGCTAGACCGTCCACAACTCGAATTCCGCTTTACAAAAAGCGGCAGCACACGCGACCATCACTGATGCGAGCTCCTTCATACAAGCAGCCGGACATGGTACCATCGGAGTCAAAAGAGTCTCGTGAGTCTGGCTCCTCTCAAGAGGATAACTCTGTCCCGAACTACCCCAAGAGATCAAGATTCAGGCCATCGTCCTCAACGACCACTGAATCAAGTACTGATCCAACTGATCCTGCATCCAATGTAGTTGAAGATTCTGGTGAAAACGAGATTCTCCTTCCCTCAGCAAGCCTAGAAAGCACAAGTTTTTCGGCAGAAAATAATACACAGTCTCCGGTTAAGGATCAAAAGGAGATCCCAGCTACGAGCCAAGAAGGGCCCACAACTGATCACATATATCGCTACAACTCCCTCAAGAACTACATTGACAACAACCTCCCGCACGCAGTGTTCATGGACATCGATCTTGCCGACATCGACCCCGTTGACGATCGCACAGATCTTCTCGAACTCATCGAAGATCGTCGTTCGGGAAACCGCCTTATCAAGGTCCTTGAGCAGCGCAACATGACGCTCGAGGAGCTCATTGAACATCGAAAACGGGGATCGAGTCAACTGCATCTGGCCACCTTCGTGCAAAATAAATCAGGAGTATTCCCCGGCAAGAAAGTGGTCGTCAACGATGACATGGACATTGTCACGGCTTTCGAGAACTTTCCCCACTTCAATTTGCTGAACCTGAAGAGCGTGAAGCCCGACGAGATCAAAACCGACTCACAAGGCTCCAGCTACTTCACGTCCATCATCGACATCGAACCAACCGACGAGGCCTTCAAGGATTCCAACGATTCGAAAGCATCGCCTCCGGACCGCAAGAACTCCATACGTAGTAAGTAACCCAAAGTGATTTTGCGTTTGTTTCTACCTTTTCAGTTCCTTCCGTTTTGAACCCAGATTATATTGAAAAAAGGTACAAACTTTGCTTGAACTCTATTTCAACAGATCCCAGCAGCAGCACCAACATCCAACGACAACCGTTTTACCCGTCCTGGAAAAGCCTAGCCTTAGCCAGTCTAACAACAGCAGAGAATGCCAGGAGATTTCTACAGCGCTCCGATCCAGACCCACCACAGCAGACTGCTCAGCGTCATCAGTCCACAGTGATTGAAGAGGATCCAATACTTCAAATCGAAGACCAAGTGGCCCGAGCGCACGATCTCGTCGATCTTGAGCTGTCGGGCCACGGATTCAAGCGCAGCGCAATGAACCTCATGCACACATCGCAAATGCCGCCAGGAATACGATCGGCGATCGTTGCCAGTGCGGCCATCGTTCTCACATCTCTAGTGACGTTCATGTTGATTTTCGTAGCCTGTCGCTGGAAGCAGAGGAGACGCCGTCACAAGTTGGACTACATGGAAACGTACAACGCTATGAAGAACAAGCTGCCAGTCATATCGTCAAGAACAACAGATGAACTGGACACGTCCACGACCAGTTTGGGACTGGACAGTGTCCCCTCCAGAGTCAGTAGGAGCAGCAGTCGCCAGAGTAAGCGGCATCAGATTTCGATTGTGTTTCCCGGCGAGAGTGGAGACTACCTCTCGTCAGGGCCAAATTCGCGAACGTCAATAAATTCAAAGCTCAACACAGTGAATCCGAGTTCACCGGAAGTTCAAAAGTACTTATTCGATGCGCTCCACGATTCATTTTAGTGTGTGGGGAGGAGGGGCCCTTGTGATGTGGTTTTTTGAGGTTAGGAGCTGTGAAATTTTTTATAACAAAAATAATACCAATAAAATAAATTTAGAACTGTAGTAGTAACGAAAACAATAACAATGGTATGGATTGCTGGAGTTCATCATGGAGTGGAAGAGGAAGTAAGATGCTTTTTTTGTTAGTGGGATTTTTTTTTTATTTTCATCAGCTTCCTTCAAGGAATCACTAGCAGCGACCTACGTAATTAATTTTCCTCAATTTATTTTTAATTTAATTTGAACGCGCTTTTTTCGCATCGCTGTATCGTCGGTTATAGCATTATTTCGGAAACTGAGAATGTTTTATGTTTCCGTACCTTGGTTGTTGCTTCAAAGTAGGATTTTTTTCAAAGAACGTAATGTTTCTGCAAAATTTTAAATTAATTTCCTTCAAATCAATGTTAACTAACTCAGTTTTCTTTACCCACTCGCATTATCACTTATCAGCAATCTCTTCCCGACCCAATTTTGTTGAGAATTATGGCAACAATAAAATACATATATTAAACAATACCAATGACGAAATAAAAGAGAGAATAAGTACATCTAGGAATTTGTAGCATTAAAATACAATAACAAATATGTTCATTACCGATGAAAGAGTTTTTTAGACATTACCAGCAATAAACGCAGTCGAAATGTGTGATGCACATTAAAAACAAAAACAATAAATAAATATACCTACTGACTTAGTTTGAGTTTTTGTTTCGAAATTATATAAATAAATGAAAAAGTAAATAAATAGTGTCTAGCCTATTTAGGGAATCTACTCAAAAGTTAATTTTGTTTCTTTATACAAAAGTATGTACGTAAAAAAGGTTTAGGTCTAGTTTCAGTCTAGTTATATTTATGTATTTATTTAAACAGAAACCCAGTACAGAATTCATATATTTTAAGAAGATATGCCTATAAACTGAAATATACATTGTTTTACCCAGAAATGGTTTGTGTTTTATTGAAGGAGGTGTTCGCTAACGTGAGTAGAAGGTATATTATGAAGATAACTGATGTCCTGTGGGCACCTCTATAGAAATTAGTTCGTGGTAGAGACAGTTCGTCTTAGAGGGTGGTTTTTTGTGTGGAAAATTGAGAAGAATTTCAAAATATGCCAAACAATACAATGGGGTGCGAAATTTGATTTGCGTATGAATTACGGAGAGTTCACTGCAATTATGTAAAAATCGCATTTTTTCGTAAGAATATTTTTAATTTTGGTTGGTTGATTCGCTTTGGTTTATTGAGTAATCGGGGTTATTATATTTGTTCAAGTTAATTTTATTAACGAACAGCTTATTTGCGGTGAAAATCACCACACAATACTCCAAATTGTATATTATTCCATTTGCGAAGCCATTGTTCGCACGAAAGTCTACAATTTGCAGTTCATTCGTAATAGTTTGGTTCTTTCTTGCAGTATTGGACGACTTACTGGGATGTCGTCATCAAGTCAGACATAAAGGTAAGCATATTGCTTCTGGTTTTAGGCAAGTCGACACGCTGTCATGGGACTTCTTTAACATCATACTTGAGAAGATCGTGCGAAACTTAAACGTAAACACCCGAGGCACCTTCAACTCCCTTCAACTGCTTGCTTACGCGGACGACATTGACGTGATTGGACGGACACAGCGAGCCGTCAATAAGGCGTTTGCTGGCATTGAAGCGGAAGCGGCTAAAATGGGTCTAGCGCGCAAAACAAACTGTCATCACGGAAGGACGCACAACATCGACGTCTCGGACAGAGCGTCATATTGGGCAGCAGAAACTTTGAGGTAGTCAAGGACTTCGTCTACCTAGGCTCTGGAGTAAATAGGGACAACAACACCAATACCGAGATCAAGCACAGAATTACTCTTGCCAATCGCTGTTTCTTTGGGCTCAAGAGGCAATTGACCAACAGAGCCATCTCTCGAAACACCAAATTGACCTTGTATAAAATCCTGATCATCTCACTGCTCTATGGCGCAGAGACATGGACGCTATTGAAAGCGGATGAAGAAGCTCTTGGTTGTTTTGAGAGAAAAGTTCTGCGTACGATCTTTTGGTCCTGTTAGCGTTGATGGCGTTTGGAGGAGAAGGTTCAACCACGAACTATATGGGCTGTACAGCGGCATGCACCTAGTTAAGCGTCTTCGGATCCAACGCTTAAGATGGCTAGGTCATGTAGAGCGGATGGACACCACAGCTCCGGCCCGAAGAAACTTCGACACCGAGCCATTGGGACAGAGCAACAGAGGACATCCTCGCACTAGATGGCGCACACAAGTGGAAAAGGACCTCAACCAACTTAGTGTGCGCAACTGAAGGCAGCTAGCGAAGGATCGTGCTGGCTGGAGAGGCATGTTGGTTGCGGCCCAGGTCCAACCCGGACTGTAGCGAGAGAGCCAAACCGTCTCGTTGTGGGCTGGTGCTTCGACCTCTGCCCCTGGGTGGCAGGTTCAAAAATGCTCAGAGTATTCCTGTTAAAAAAACACTTCTCAATCGACCTTTGAATTTAACATTAAACTTTAGACCTAAGGCCTTAGGCAAAAAGTAAAGCGTTCATTTTTGGAATTGTTTTTGTGGTCCGAACAATAATAAAGATTAATGCTCAAGGGATACAATAGACACAAATCCGACAGCAAAAAATAATGCGAGTTATTTCTGCGGTGACGCCAAGGTCACATGATCTGTGCCGAATCGACATTTTAGTCATTTTTTTCTTCGATACTAGCCGAAGTTGATTAGTATGTCAATGTTCGACTCGTAAGAGGTGGGGCCGTGAAAATAATTTTTTTGTCGTACAGACCAGAGCAACGTTAGGCGGCGTAAAATTGGTTACAGGATTCAAAGTATCATAAAACGAAATTGGTACAGTTGTGAGTAGAAACAAATGTTCATGTAGAAGCCGCCAATACGAAAGTAGAAATAGCATACATTTCTTGTTCTTCTTCCTTGATAGATTCAAATGGGTGGAATTTGCCAATAATTATTCAGAAATGAAGTGAAACACGACCGTTCAAGCTGACTGCAGGAAGGAGAAGAAAGACATTTTATTATGTAACGTCAAACTGACAAAATCACATTAATATGTAATGGGCATATTTCATTTAACTTTCCAACATTCATAAATGCATTATGCGACAAAACTTAAATACCAAAAATCTCTTCAAAAATGTTGAGAAAAAAATACAGAATAATTAATAGTTGGTCGAGAACTCTTTATAACAGTCATGCATCTTTTTGGAATAGACATAAGTAGGTTGTCTATTATGAATGTATTTACGCACGCTTATCAATGCATCTCTTATTGCCGCCGTTGAGCTGATGCAAATCGTTGCATTGACTCTAGTTTATTCGTCACAAGCTATCTTTGCGTTTAATGCCTGGAGATTGTGCAGGCTAATCGATAATATCCATTTTCTTGTTTAAACCTCAATATCAATAATATCTCCTCAACATAAAACTACATAACGGATTGTAGTATATCCAAATATTTAAATTGATTTATAGGACCACGGAATCTTAAGACTGACCTTATTCCCCGACCAAAGAAGCAACCCAAGACTATTCAAAGTTTGGTTAAATCCTTCACCAAACTTCACGAATGGTATGCAAGATTTTGGATTTATTATTTTGCTGCTGGTCTCCTTATTCGTGTAATGTCATCTGATTTTTTATTATATTCAGATTGATAAGAGAAATTAGCCGTTTATGTGAAAGAACTAGTCTCTTCCTCCGGTTCTTTTAAGAAATTAAGGGCTTTCGTGCTTAGTGCGACTGAGGAAGCCAACCACCTTCTGAAATGTTATTTGCAATTATCGTGACTGAATTGCATTTTAAAATCAATTGTGCCGGCATATCTGACACCCAAATGCCAACTACTTCGAACTGTCCAAAATATCATCCGACATCCGCCTCAACCAACATGCCTCTCCAACTAGCGCGATCCCTGGCTAGCTGTCTCCAGTTTCGCACACCAAGTTGGTTGAGATCCTTCTCCACTTGGGTGCGCCACCTTAAACGCAGGCGTCTTCTATTGCGTTGCCCGACAGGTTCGGATTGGAAGATTCTTCGGGCCGGAGCTGTGGTGTCCATCCGCTCTACATGACCTAGCTACCATAGGCGTTGGATCCGTAGACGCCTAACTAGGCTCATGTCGCTGTACAGCCCGTACAGTACGTGATTGAATCTTCTCCTCCAGAACCCGTCAACACAAACAGGACCAAAGATCGTGCGTAGAACTTTTCTCTCAAAGAGACTAAGGATTTCTTCATCCGCTTTTGAGATTGTCTATGCCTCCGCGCCGTATAGCAGGACTGGGATGATCAGGGTCTTATATAGAGTCAACTTGGTTCTTCGAGAGAGGGCTCTATTACTCAATTACCTCTTGAGCCCGAAATAATAAATAATATTTAAATTCCAAAAAAAAGGAAATCCATAACTACTGCCAGTCACCAAAAAAATCGAAAAATCGGAACCTGATCAAAAACTCAGCATGCACTCATATATTTCCATTCCATTCATAAGGCGACCACAAAGCTGCCAACTAAAAATTCATTTCAGCACATCAAGCACATTCCGAATGACTTGTTACTGAATAATTCGCAGCAATTAAAGCGTAAGCGTATCAAAATTCTTGAGTAGAACGTGTGAGCGGAGAAACGCTATTTTAATTATCTCCTTCAATTCACGAAAATATAATATGTAGTTCACTGTGACAAGATTTCTCATAATTCTCGTGACGTCTATCGGTTTCGTGATGCTTGAATATGGCGTGGGCTGTCGCAGTCTATTTTTTAAATGGGGTAGTGAGCGAGAAAATAAATTCATACATAAGTATGCAAAAATTTCAAAACCAAAAACCTGCCAGGCATGACGATTCAGCTATAACAGAATGAGAACCAAAATAAAGTACAAATGATTTTTCTTTCAAATATCGTACGAGCAGAACTTGGCATTGGTTTCCCAAACGCGCTCCACAGTCCCTCACGGTAGATACCGCTGCGTAGTTCAAAAAACAATTCTCTTATCGAACGACGGAACCACTTCAAATGTCTAAAACATGTGTATACAAGAACATAGACACACTTCAGAAGGAAGCCAATTGATTTATCAGACAAGACAAAGACTTACCGATACAAGTCATAACTGAATCTCTCGCCCAGCAAGCTTGTTTGCTTTATCTGCTGAAAGTTTTGATACATCATGGCGTACTGTCTGGCAATGTTCTTGCACTGGCCGATAGCTTGTGAGAGTGCACTGGTTCCCTTCAACTCCTGCATGTCATTCACCGAGTAAAACAATACAGTGGAGTATTTCTCCGGCAACAGGTCGATGTATGGTTTCCAGAAACTCTCCGGATTCACTTTCTCCCCCATAAGGACGTATGCCAACTTTAGATTTGACATCATCTTTGGTTCGAATGGCAGCAGTGACATCTTCGCCCCCAGCAGCTCTTCAGACAAAATTAGTTTTCTTGGCACAAGAATTATCGGATCCCCCTTCTTTATGTCCTTTGTGGCCTCCAAGCCCAAGTCGTAACCGGAGAACTCGGCGATTCGCACCCCATCGTGTTGCACTCCATTCTCGTCGGCCCATTTGTTGAAGGCCTCCACACTGGCAGCTCTGTTCTTTCCACCCGATCCTTTGAACTTCAAACAGCTCTCTATGGTTTGAATACGCTCGAGGATTCCCTGCATCTCCACATAGTCTTGCCATTGTTCGGTGGGATTGGTCTTTCTCGTGAAGGTTAGTTTGCGTAGATTCATGACTAGTTCGTTAAGCTCATTTCGCTTCTGTGCCGAAATTCGCTTAAAACCGCTTGCATCCTTAGCGGACGATGTAGACGGCTGCACCTGGGTTTCGCTTGTTACCGCCGCTGCTTGCTGCTGTTGCTGTCGCTTCTTCTGCTGCTGTTTCTTGCCCATTTTAATAAACCACAAGAACTTATTCACGAGTTCCAATAAGATTTAATTTGCCCGACAGTCTTTGTCACACCCAATTAGAAATAACTTTCCGCCGCCGAACGAAAAGTTGAATGAAAAATATGTGGGAAGGAGAAATGTCACTCACAACGAGTTAAAAATAGAAAACGTCCGCGAGGTGAACAATTGAAATTTCTAAATTTCATACAATTATTGCGGTAATAACACCGATAAACTGAACGTAGAATTTTGTCGAAAAAGAATAATAACAAAATCGGTGATAGTCGGTAAACTGCACGTGTTAAAGAGGGTGGGATGACTTCTTTTTGTCCTTTTTTTTTCTTCGGCACAGGAGTTTGACAGTGACCAACTGACAGATGTCACTTTCTGTTTCTATTTTTGGTGGTAAACAAAAATAAAGTTGACTGGGCTTACACTTGTGTGGCGTTTTGAAAAGTTCAGAAAATTGTTGCATACTAAATTCAAATGTACTTCACATTCACAATGGTCATCACTGTGAATGAAAATATAAGATACTAGTTATAAGCCCATATCAGAAACCTTAAAGTTTGAAACTTGATTTTATGATCTACTCAGCTTGATGCAGTCCAGACTCACCCATCTTCCGAAGATTACGAGCAAACGCATATTCTTTTGGGGAATCTCTGTTGCGTCGATATCCACAGTATGTATTCATATTCGTTTCCGTTTATCACTTATAAATGCCTTCACCGGCCATCCATTTCATTATGCACCCTATCGATTGTCTGACGTCACATTTTACCGATTGTGACCTTTCACATTCCAATGAGAAAATCCCTACACCAAGCACATCTCTATATGCAGTTGAACCTGTCAGACGGGTAAATGTCAAACTATTTGTTTATTTCTGGATTTTTACCTCACCACATCGTTTTCAAATCAATTTCTCGATGAAAAGATGATAATTCGTGGTCGTTTGCTGTATAAAATTTTATTATTGCTCACGGCCTTGGTTGTGATAATTATTTACTTTCCAAATTTTAATCGAAATTCCGGTAATCAAGATGAGTTCATCCCCGCGGAAACAGTTCGACAGATTGAAACAGAAATCCAGAAGGAATCTTTACTCAATTTAACTGAATTCCATTACACAATTGATAATGAACTGTGCAAGAAATTTGGAAAAGATCTCTTAGGTAAGCACTTACCATAGTTATGCATATGAAATGTAGTCACGTACCACTTAACAGGTGTTATCATCGTCACATCGTACGCTGGTCACGATGAGCTGAGATCCGCACATCGTCAGGCGATATCGCAGAGCAAACTCATCGAAATGGGATTCCTGAGAATATTTCTACTTGCCGAAATACCTTCAAAAGAAAAGTATATAAAACAGCCGCAGATTTTGGAAGAAAACCGAAAATTCGGTGACTTGTTGCAGGGAAACTTTGTGGAGGCCTATCGAAATCTTACTTATAAGCACATAATGGGCCTAAAATGGGCTGCCACCAAATGCTACAAAGCTAAATTCATTGTAAAAATTGACGATGATATAGTCTACGATGTGTTTCACTTGAAATATTACCTTGAAAGCTTGGAAATTCAAGGTTTCCCAAAGGCATTCGTTGCTGGGTACATTATAGACAACAAAATCCCTATTCGCCTCGCCGACAGTAAATGGTCCGTGACGCGTGAAGAGTATCCCGGGGAGCTGTACCCAGATTTCCTGTCCGGATGGCTGTACATCACAAATCCGAACACAGCTCTGCAACTTGTTCAGAAATCGCACACGGAAAAGTTCTTTTGGATTGACGATACGTGGATAACAGGTGTTCTACGTGATAAACTCAGTATTCCGATAATTAAACTGAATTCGTGGTTTTCCGCGAATGCAGAGTTTCTCGATTGCTGTGTTCGAGATCTGAAGGACTCATCATACGAATGCGAGTATTTTGTCGGTCCGAATGGTGGCGACACAAAACTAATCGTCGAGTTCATACACGAAATCGAAAAGTGCTACTTCGATGAATGCAATAAACGCTCACCAGAGCATTCATTACGACAGACATGTGTAGCTAGCGCTAAGCACTTAGTACCTGATCATGGTGATGCACTTGTAAGAGAAGTCAAGTTATAATGAACGTAGGAAGACATCAATTCAAGTGCAAGTTACCTACATACAGCATTAACGAACGAGAATCTCCATTGCCAACAGTGTCTGTGATTAACAATCTGGGAAATCCCATTAAGTAGAAACTTTTTTTAATGTAAAGTTTTTTTTTTTATTAATTTTGTCTCATAATAGCTAAAAGCATCAAACAGTTATTAACAATTATTACATGTGCATCACAATTTTTGTATCTCAGTAAACGACCTTTTTTTATTTCATTTATTGAAGCGTTTTCTTTTGTGTTTTGTAAGGTGCAGGCTTTTTTAATTATCTTTGCAACATAGTCATATTTTTGAAAGAAATTGTATTCGTAGGGTGAATGTTTACATGCACTATTTGTTTCTGTGTTTGTTCCTGAATTAGCATAAGAAGTCCAATTGCATGTTTCTTAAATTAACTAACCAATGCATTTGTCCTGCCTCGAATTGGAATATTTCTTGACAAAATTATAGTCAACGAGTTGTTCTTAAATTGCACACAATCATCTGCACTTTGTTCATTCATGCTGGTATCTTGGAGCTGCACGTATAAGACAACTCTAAACGCATTACGCATTCAACACACAGTGTAGAGTGACTGAAAAACGGGGAAAAGCTTGTAGCTCGAGAACGTTGAACGTTTCATTCTATTCAAGATGAAAAATCAGCACCAGAATTGGAAAAAAATATGCAAAAACCAAAATAATTAATTTTACTAGAGGCAGGTATGTGTGGTGGTGGCCCGTAGCGTTGTCTGTACGTGCGTCGAGCCCAACCTCGACGTCGTAGGTTCGATTCCAGCTCTGAGCGACAGAAATAATTTTCACGGCCCCACCTCTTTCGAGTCGCTAACAATGCTCAAAGAGTATTTCCTGTCTAGAAAAAGCTTCTCAAACTTGGCCGTTCGGATTCGGCGTACAACTGTAGGTCCCTTCCACTCGTGAGCACGCACAACACGAGTGGTTGCTGAGAAGCTACCCATATTATTATTATCTAGGTAGATATGACTGGCAAGGTCCCATGTGTTGTCAATTACATCGGCCCCTTACGATGCTATTGTTGTTGCTGTTTAAATGATATTTCACTCTTAAGCAGTTGGCGGTTTTTATGTTTCTCCTTTTTGTTTGTTTCATTGCAGGGCGCTTCCACTATTTTGGCCTGATTACCAGTTATGTAATGGCCAGAAACTGCGCCTACTGCTTTCTAAAGTAGGCCACATCTTCTTCGATGAACAAAAGGTGTTCAATTCCGACCATCTACGATTTGTTTTTGTGTGGCGTTTGTTATTAGCATTGTTCTTATAGGTTTCATTTTTGTGTCCAGGGACCCATCACAGGGTAAGGTTGCATCTGTTTGCTATCTTCCTTAGACATAGGCGGCAGAGTTTTACTATCTTTGAGTTAATCGATAGCGTTTCCATAGCCTGTATGGCCGCCTGACTATCTATGTAGATAATAATAGATCTTCCATCTATCGAGGTCATTGATAGCTAGAGGGCATGGAAAACACAACTATCCTTCGGAAGATGCATGGTTATTGATGGTTTAGGCGAACTGGCATATAAACCTGCGCCTTTGCCTTGCGCCGTCTTAGAACCGTCAGTGTAGATTGCCGTAAAAGTGGCACACCTTTCCTTCATCATTTGGCTCCATGAGCCCTTTTATATGGGCTATTTCCTATTGTTTACATTCCCTCAGTCTTATTGCTGCATGTATGACAATAAACTTCCAGTGGAAGGAAATTGAGTAAGATTCCGAGGGGACGCCGTGGGTATTAGGCTGTGACGATGAGTATCGATCCTTCTAATCTGCTAATTCTGGTGAGATTGGGCAACGCAAGAGATAAGCACTTGACAACTCGGATGAGGAGAGTTAGCGAAATAGAAGAATAAAGTCAGTCAGAAAACAGGTAAACGGAAGGTGTCTCCGTAACAGGACAGTCGGAATGTAGTTTACATAATAACGAATAATTAAAGACTTACTCACTTATCAGGCAGACGACCCTTGAAGGGTCCGAGTCTGAGCAAATGCTGCCTTCCATCGGTGACGGTCTTGGGCACGCTGCTTCCAGTCATCCAGGCCAAGCTGTCTCAAATCCGCAATGACTAGGTCTCTGTACCGGAGGTTCGGTCTTCCTCTCCTTCTCGCACCAGGAGACTCGGATTCGAAGACCCTTTTTGCTGGAGCGTTGTTGTCCATTCGCCCGAGCTGTGCCCGAGCTACGACGTATTTTTGCCTTACGGACTACATCCACATCCTTGTACAGCTCGTAGAGTTCGCGGTTGTTTAACAATATCCGACGTAGACTTATTTGACTTTAAAATTGTGATTTGCTTGAAGTGCTTCCCACCATATTAATACTCCGTATGTCAATACCGGTCTTACAATTGCTGTGTAGAGACAGTGAATTATTCTGGGTCGAGTTCCCTCATTTGGGCATGACAATTTTCCTGCAATCGGTGTTCTCCTGGTGCGCTCTTGAATGTTAGACCTCCAGTTTGGTTTACTGTCGACAATGACACCAAAGTAGCCTGCTTGTTCAGTGAAAATTACTTATTTTCATTTAGCTTAGAAATTGTATATCTACTGGGGAACAGCACAAGCTCAGTCTTGGAAGGATTGATCAAGATCAAGCTCTAAGGGTTGTTTCCATTAAACTACTAATTGTGTCTGGGAATTTTTTTGTTTGCGATAGCCAGTGCAGTGTCATCTCCATAGGCAGTGGGTTTGCACCACGTCGTTCCTAATTTCTTGAGAATACCATTGACTACCCACCACGCCAGAACCAAAGCGGAAGGACCTCTATATATACCATATATAACCTTTTAAGAAAATATCAAGCTTTTACCGGATTTGATTTTTTGTTAATTTCGTTTTTTTTTTAAATTTTTTTCCTGAATCACCCCACTGTTCTAAATAGGAACAAATAATATGGTCGCCCGAGAATCGAAAAAGTTAACTTTTCATTTAAAGCATACACCATCGTATTTATTACCTTCAAAAAATTCACCCCACCGTTTTTGCTTCAATAGCCGCGGGCAAAAAATGCTCTTAAAATTGTTTCAATTTAAATTCAGTGGTTTCTTCTTCTTCATCATGAGACCACATGTGTGGCCGTGTTGTTTTCGTTCGTGTAAAAGAAACCATGGCTGGATGTATGCGTTCTTTAATTTAATAAAAGAGTTGGTGGAATGCGGGTTGGTTTTGGGGCCTCTCAATTATGATAATATGTGAATTAAGACAGGTGATGAGCTTAATTGAAAGAGAATTTAGAAAATGTTCGTATATACCTCAAGCCACGAGTCTTTCCCCGGCGCAAGATTAATTCAATTTTTAATTTTAAAACAATTATTAATAAGTAAAAAAAGTTCTACCGTCGGAAGCGTGTCCACACACAATGCTTGTGTGGATTTCGTATTAAACTGGGTAGGGGGTGCTAGTTTGAAAAACAATTAGAAACTTTCAAATGAATGCTGTTCCAACCATGGACATTTTAATCCATATGAGGCGGACATTGGGAAATGAGTTTAAAAACCACATATGTACAGTCCACGAATTTCGTGTTTAGTCAGAATCATTGTTAAATTGTTTCGAATAATTATTTTCGAGTTATTCTTCGTTTGATCCTGCTGCTAATATTGTTCGCACGGAGTTTCAACTATCTCCAAGTCATAGTTGGCTATTATGACTGTCTGTCCAACTGTCCTTTCCTGAGGACAGCATATACTTCGTTGAGGACAGGGAAGTTCACTAAAGACCAGATATTTTCACAACCGCAGATCCTAGAAAAGGCTCATGATGAGTGCATATCAAAATCCACAACCCATTCATAAAAAAGACCTGTATCTATACAACACCATGTCTTGTTTCGACATTCCTGTCAAACTCGTCGGGTTGTGCAGGATGATGTTGGTGAACTCACACTACCTCATAAAGCTCGATCAAGCGCTAACCGAGACCTTCAATGTGAAAAGAGGAAAGGGACGCGCTTTGTGCTTTAATGAGAAGATTGTGCGAAACTCGCAGGTCAACACTAGAAGTACGATATGCGAAAAGTCCGTAGAACTGTTAGCATACGCCTATGACATTGACGTAATTGACAGAACTCAGCTAGCCGTCAATGAACAGTTTGCTAGTATTGAGACGGAAGCTTCTAAAATGGGCCTGGCAGTGAATAAGGATAAAACGAAGTATTGCTGCGAAGATGAGAAAATGTAACAAAAGTGATTAGGACATTGCTAAATGCGGTAAAACATGGTGAAGGAACTACATTTCGAAAGAAGGTAATGCGTTCAATTTTAAATTATTACTTAGGATAGTTAAACTTACCTTTGTTGAGAAAAAAAAACTTGTTAACTCTATTCCCATCTTTTTGCACACCAAGAAGTATAGGTTTTTTCATATGTGCTGGAAAAAGAGAAAGAAGATCGAAATCTCTATACGCATTTATTTCTGAACGAAACGAATCTGATTTTTTGTATGAATTGTGCGAACAAGCCCACACACATCACACTTCTAGTAACACCAAAGCTAGAAATGAACATCTTGTCATATTGATCACACCGCGTGGCACACCGAGAAATCGATGTACGGACAAGACATCTCTTCGAAGTCATTACAAACGATTTCTAATTTCATTATAGACCAATTTTCATGAAATTTTCAAGACAGCTTTTAGTGATGGAAGTAAATGTACGCAGAAGTAATCGCTAGGGTACGACTTGCTGTGATTGAATTTTGTTTTTGGCCCGCGGCACTTGACACTTGGCCATTGCTTCTTGTGATACCCAATGCAGTTAATTTGATCAAAACGACAGATAGTGACTGGACCAGATTTGAAATCCATATAACGGCATATTAACATTGCTTCCACTAGGATTCGAACCTTGGACCCCTATAACCAAGGGCAGGCACTCAACCACTTGCGCCATACAGCCGTCGATCCCTTATCTGTACGACAGAAATAATTTTCCGGTCCCACCTCTCTCGAGTAACTGACAGTGCTCAAAGGGTGTTTCTGTTTGGAAAAAAGCTTCCCAAACTTGTGCAGGTACCTTCCACTCATGAAAGAACAATAGCACGCACAACGCGATTGGTTGCTGAGAAGCTAGGCTCTGGCCAGTGCAGATTGATATGATAAAATAATAAATTGTAATAACAAACTAAAGTCTGTGGGAAAACTATTCACTAACTCCATTAACAACAAACACATTTTGCAAACATGCAAGAATGGATATGTCAAGGCTTATGTGTTGACTGTATATTTTTCGTCTGTGTCTCTACTTCTGAATATTCTTTTTGTTAATTCATTCATATTTATTTCATCATGAACTGGCCTTAATTATGTGATCAAGTTTTTCAACGTCCATATTATGTGAATGCCAGGAAACTGACATTCCAAATGCAAAGCCGGCGAAATCGCTAAAAAGGCCAGAATAGGCTAGACTAGATTCGCTTGGTAAAACAACACTTCTAAATTGGACAAAATGTGAATTCTACTTGATAGCAGTCAGCCACTAACTAATCGAGCCTTCATCTTATCTAATGATAAGAAGAAAACCAAAATAGTGTCCATTAAATATACATTTCCTCACTTGCTTATGAATACGTCTCAATCAAACTTCAACCTCATCTCTTCAATTGATCAGAAGAGAGTATGTCTGTGCAAGGCATATCTTGCCGTCAAAAAAACGTAAAGGCTTACGGTTGATCCAAATAAAAACATCGGCAATAAGGTCTCAGATAGTTGTCAGTATAATTACAAAACACGGAAAGGACATCTGCCACCGCTGCAGAGATGTAGAAGAGGAGCAAACTCCACCCTTCATCCCCTAAAATATAAAATTAGCATCATCAGCCCAATCACTTCGTCCTAAGCTCCAGGTGGTTTCATTTAATTAGCATCAAGAGACAATTTGATCCCCGTGGCGTCACAATAAACCCATTTGTGGCTGTATTCATTACCAGCCCCCCTCTAGACTCTAACCATATCCTACAGAATTGAACATTTACGCAGCAAACTGTGATTTTAATGGCATTTGCCATCTTCTGGATGCCTTTTTAATCAACATCATGCCGAAATCTGCCCACCAACTACAAATCTGCCCACCATCGACCATTGTCAAAGCTAGATTTACTTATTCGCTTAAGCAACCATATCTAGACGATAAAATTCGTTTTGTCATTACAAAGGAGCAAACACCATCGACGATGTGGTGTAAACGTAATAATGGGCAGCAATGACATTTCGAGGTACTAAAGGGAGTCGTTTACCTCTACCAAACAGTAAACAACAAAAGCAACACCAGCCCATAACCGCATGTTCCAATCTGTGTTGTTCCTCTGATCCCAAAGGGTAAACAAAAGAACTGCTACCATTTATATTGATGGCAATTGGTGGAGAACTTTCAACCACTAGCTGCAAAAGCCCTACACAGCCAGGGACATCTATGATGGCCATTTGAACCATATGAGCAACACAAAGAAAGGCCGAATCCGATCTCCAATACTCCCGCTTTGCACATGTCTGAAGGCATATATCCATTTTACACTAAAAAACCCTCAACTGACTAATGGCTATATTCACAAGCAAAATAATCAGATCAAATCAGAAAAGAGGAAATGACCTCGTCTGCACTGGGAATATAACCTAACCTCATATAATTTGTATTGTGGCGCCAAGTAAGTAGCTTAAGGTATTAAACCTTCAAACGAAAACAAATGTTTAATGGTCCATCACCTATGACGGCAGATAATGACTCAATGGCTCGTAACCTTTTTCCACTGACTCATACATTCATTACCCTCGAACAAACATGGATGAGAGGGAAACCACAACAGCCATTAGATCTTTCTCAAAACGGATCCCCGCAGAACAACACATCCTGGAAATATAGCATTCAAAATCACTTCTTCTTTGTGTGCCTGAAATCCCATCCGCAAGCATGGGCTTACCCTTCGCCCCCACATCACAATCTATAACCACGATTACAACTATTACCAGATAATTATTCTATATCTCCAAATAGAGACATTTAACTGCCAATAAAAGAAAGGAATACCCTCAGCCGAGCTGTGGCTTAGCTACGTTCTTTTCCATTCAAATGCACACATCCGTTCAATGCTTAATCCGCAACCGTCCTCGTAGCTATCCGAAAAAAGCTCCCACTCAGTGCTCATGTGCAGATAAAAGCACATCTACGAGGAATCATTCCTCAGATAAACAACCAGCCTCTGTAAGAGTCCTACTACGGTCGGGATGTGTTGCTATCCGGTCGCTCCTACGTTCAGGCTACATCGCGTGCAATCGCATAAATTGTAATCCGTTTAAATTAAATCGTGTCCAAGAAAAAAAAATCGTGAAGAACACCCCCAAATTGATGGGTTTTAAATAAGTTTTTGAACCCCACTCGAAAGTGTCCGCCGTCCCTCGGAAGGTTTAGCAGATTCCACCACATTGGACACACTACGATGCCAAGTGTGAATTTGTTGTTTTCCAAAAGGATACACCGAAACTGTGATATCCTGTAAATGCGCATGGGCCTTCTGCGGAACACGATATCCCTTACAAACTCTGTACACAAAAATTTTTCTCCGAAAAAAAAAGAAAACGTATCGTTCCCCCTTCAGTGCAGCAGTGTAGTGCGTACGGTTTAAATAAATTATTAACGTTCTTCCCCTGCGATCAAACGCTACCACATCGGTGCCGGAAAAAATCAGTGCAAATTGTCCATCAGGGAGGCTATAGTGTGAAGATGCTCAATGATGCTCTCATGGCACTGGCATAGGCTGAGTCGGCAGCAGGAGGTGTTGAGTTTTTACGAGTATCCTCACGGCAATAAACTCTTTAGGTCGCACCACAAATCGACACAATAAATTACAAGAAAAAAAAAAGAAGAAATCCGAAAAGAAAGATACAGCCGAAACGGAAAAAAAGAGGAGAGGAAGTGTTTATTGTAAACGGTTCCGGATTGTGAGCGAGTGAGAGTGCACAGTTGGCCGAGGTCAGGGCTGCTTCCGCCACTGTAATGTATCGGTTTGTAGTTTCACAGGAAAACGTTGTCCTCGTCTCCCTCCGTAATTCAATTTAATCCTACGTGAACGAAACTAAGTAAAATTTATTGAGTAAACCCGGAGAAAAAATCAGGTGTACACGACGACCAGCTAGTATGTTAACCTGAGTGGTTCGTGTGGGAGTGTGTACGTCGGCCACAGACGGCTCCCCTCCCCATCTTGTGTACGTGATCGAGAGAAGTCCTGGAGTCGAGATACCAAGGATATCAATTAAATAAAATGTAAGTCATCTGTTCTACTTATGCAAATCCTGTTTTGGTGTAACCGAGTGTCCTTCGTCCTCACTTCAGTAGCGCATTAAGCAAATGAAGAAGTGTTCCCTTGTCCCATGTCTGTTTTCCTGCTGCTGCCACAGTGTGTGGATAGGTACGTTGTGTGTGAGTACATAAATCCTTTTGGTTACGAAAAAAAGGGAAAATGTAAATAGCCAACTCATTCAATTAGGTTCGTTGATTTATAGTGTACTCCCCGAATGGCTATTCAATCCGCAATTCGCAAGATATAAAAACAAAAAAAAAACTTCGCTACGCTAGCTGCGAAATGAGTACCGCGAGATGGATATTGTTTTTATTTTGTTTCCTAAACTACGAGTACGAGGGCGCGTTCCACACGAATAGATTCTCCTCACACCCACCCATCAACGGAAAGTTTTACCCAAGAACGGCACTGTTTTTGTTTTTATCCTCAGTCATTGGAAGTCTGCTGGAGACCCATTATTTTGATGAGTACACAGGTCTTTGTTTATGTCAACTCAAAAGAAACGCTTGTGGGAGCTATAACTCGCACTAGTTTGTGACCTACATACAAACATACATGCAGGCCAACCCTCCCTTAATTTAGGGTACTTCTTGGCGATTATCACTGATGCGCTGGAGGCAATCTTAGGAACTTTTTGAGGAAATCCTCAACGAACAATACCTGGCTTCCTCACAGAGAGATCTCTTTCAAAGGTAAGGCGTGGTTATGTGACTGGCAAGCAAAGCAGCAAACCAGCAAAACCCGAACTATTGTCATGTTGAAGAAAAGCCTCAGACGTTGAATTCATTACCAGGCGAAGGCATGTGAAAGAAGAGGTCCTCGGATGAAAGGATCGCCATCAATGCCGATGGCTTCCCTTGTCATAATCTAGAGCATTTGCACACACAGAGTGAGGTGTCTACTGCAACAGGAAGGTGACTGTTTGACTTAGGGCTAATTTTCGGAAGTCCACCTGGTACTGATGAAAAGGGAGTGTGATTTAGTGCTTAGGGGACTCACTCCCATATATTCTGTTTTGTCGGGCCCTTGGGCATTGGATTTAGCTGTAGAACAATTTACACTGACATACTTGCATGTCTTCGCATCTTCACACAAAACGTGTACACTGAGTCAAAGTGTCCCTAGTTGATTTAGTCATTCGACTCCCAACAAAGGGGATGAAATAAACGAGACCGTCAAACTTTACATACGCACATACGTATCTCGAAGGGAAAACAAGCAAAGATAAAATACCTCCCATATCGCAGCGAATCTTTGTTTGTATTTTGTGAAAAGGGGGGAATCGTGAAGCTTTTCTAAGCGATTTAATGTATGTATGTGCGTAGATCAAAGTGTCCTGTCCACACACTAGCATGATTCAATCAACAAAGGAGCAAAATTCTGAGCCCCCAAGAAAAATCCCTACCAAAACCATTGAATTTGAAGATGAAATTTCACTTTAATTTAGGGCGACCTTATGATATCATTTTTCACACAAACCCGGAGTTGTGAAATAATCTCATCCCATTATGCCGCGTCGTCATTCGGTCTCATTCAGGACTCTTAGGAGGAAAGTAAATGCATGAAATCCTCCTCCGAGATGACCGTGTTTTGTCATTGGTCAGACTAAAGTAAGTGTTAAGCTGTAGTATTGTACTTGTTAATATTTCAGACAAAATTGAGACTGAAGTGAAATGTTGAACGATAACGTTCAAATCGATTTAAGTCTTTCACGGGCATTGGTTAACCATCACTCGTTGAGTAAATACGATTAGCAATTTTTCCAGAGAAATGAAATGAAGCGTTGAGGGACGAGTAGGTATTGAAGTGAGTGTCCGGTTTTGCTGTATGAATTCTGAAAATCTCATTCCTGAGAAATTCATAATTTCAACAATGCCGCTTGGGTACCTATGTATATATTATTCATATTAATTACCTCTAAGAAGGATTGTTATGTGGGAAAAACAATAGTGCTTTCAACATTCAATGCAGTAATTGACTGGTAAATGCATGAAACAACAAACAAACCAATACCGAATTGCTTTTAAAATCAAATGCCTATTGATTCGGAAATCTCAAATTACTCATAGGCATGTCATTATGTGTTTAGTTACGAATCAGTAAGCAGCTTAAATTCTTTTTCTCTGATCACAATTTTTCATCGGAGAAATTTAAAACATTTATCATCGACTCATTGTTGGTTCCTAATGTATTAAAATCTGTTAACAATAACTGTGGGTGGCAAGATTGATTGGTCAGTCAGTTGAGTTAAAGTCTATTTATAGCAAGTGAAGGCGGTTTGATTGATTGATTGTGTTTTGGTTTGAGTTGGCAATGTTAAAAAACAGTTTTTTCAACAGTTTCTTATGCGTAATAACACAACGGAAATGTTATCGCTTTGCCGCCTCTCCGTAGTCATTTCTTAGGCTATTTCCTTTATTTTGACAAAAATCTTTAAAATGTATTTAAAAAGAGCATCGAATTGACAATAATTTATCACCTATTCCAGGCGTTTGAAATTGACTTTTCATCAATTGTAGGCATTTTTAAAACGATGTTTTTATATTATTATTTGTGTAAAAGCATGTACATACTTGGAGAGCACACTTTTGCCGACGGCGATCCTTAATTTTTTAAGAGTCAATGACATCGCTCTATTGATACCGACCAGGCCATTCAATATAGATGCTTACGATTTCCATTACAAGCAAGGAGTCTTTTGGTTTTTATCTGTGGATAACTTACACCTGCACCTCCGCATTTAATCTCGATATCTTCGGCTTGTTGCATATATGAATGGAAAATATTCGGAAATGTGAAATAACTGACCATTGACAATAATTGACACATAAATGAAGCGAAATAAGAGATCTCAAATGGAAATATGGAATAAATTTAATGTACATTAATTGATTCAAAATTTGAAAATCTTAGTGTGTTAATTTCTTTAAAGATATTTTAAATAGAAATGTTGAATCATAGGAGCTATCTGCCTTATCCCTAAAAATAGCTTAAGAAACAGATATGAGCCAAAACAAGGCAATAACTCGTTGCTTATTACCTTACAATTCTGAAGTCGAAGTTGCATTGGAAATGAAGTTGACCTAGCAATGAATATAAACGTTTTGAAGAAAATTATCAAAAATCTGCTTAACACAATTTAAACTTTTACAAATATTCTCATATTTAAGGTCTTGGGATTCATGAATAATCAGCAATCAACCGATTATAAATCCATTGATGAATAAATCCATAAAAAATAAATACAGGTACAGAGGTGCATACATATATAAACATGGGACTATTTAATGAAACTTTTTTAATTATTCATGATGGCGAATGGCGAAAAACATGTATTATTCCACAATATTATTGAGAAAGTGAGTTTTATATTTCGGGGTTGTGTAATATATTGCCAAATCGTGAAGTGATTAAAACCGAGGTGATCATGTTTTATTATTTAATGTGTACAGACTCGTCAGTCGTGTTTTGAGTGCAAATACAGATAAAACACATTTATGTTTGTTGGTCCAGGATAACGACCGCTAGCATTCATCCTGGATGGAAAGAACCGCAGCTATATCGATGAAAAGTCGGCTAAGGGATCTAATCGTAAGACCCACAACGATATTTTACCGTTTTGTGCTGATAATTTACTGTTACAGTACAATACCAGTATGTGCAACTTTTTGGTATATGTTTTTTATGTGAATGGGGATAGAAAAATTAAAGTAAAAGTATTTATTCTGCATAGAAGTGTTGTATTGCTTGTTTTATATCTTCCGCGTGATAGTAATAATCGGAAAAATACCAAAAAAAGCGGATATGACCGATTTGATCCAACTTATAAAATATTAAAAAGTACACTCAGTCTTATGCGGCGTATGTCTAATTTTTTGATGTAGTATATACATACTAGGCACGCATTGTCAATGTTACATTATTCGCCAATGAAGATTAAATGAGTGCATTTTATGTAGAATTGTTGAAAAATATTCTGTTAACCAAAACAGTGCTTCCGCAAAAAAAAAATCTTAAATAGCTTGACTCAGTTAATGAATAATAATAATATGATGCTGAATTTTTGGTCTAATTTCCCATATGACAACGTTTCAAAATGGTGTTTTTCGCCCATCATTTCACTACCGAAATCCACAAATCCACATAATTCTCAATGGATTGGCTTACATTCATACGGTAAGTGATTGCGTTTGACGCAAACGGGTATTAGGGAATTACTTTTGTGTTCGTTAAATTTATAAACATATTAGTAGCTAGGTATGTTTTATTGATATTGGTTCATTAACACCGAGATCCAAGTGTTATAATAGAAAGATACAGCTTCGATCTAGTTAATGACTAGTTCTAGATCTAGTTAATAACTAGATTCTGCAATAAACTCTGGCAATGACATCATAGTGGAGATAAAATGAAACATGACCCTGGCCAATCTGTGTCTGTGACTTAGACGGCAATAGAAAAATAAGACCCTATCTGAGACTCACTATCTCAAGGTGTTGTTGTATGACGCAGAAGCAAGGACAATGTAAAATGAGGACGAAGAGATGCTTGGTCGTTCCGAAAGGAAAATCCTTCGAATCATGGAATTCGATTGTTGCGAATCAGATGGCTAGGATATGTAGACAGAATGGACACTAGCGCTGCGGCTCGGAAAGTTTTTGAAGCCAACCCTGAGGGACAACGCGGTAGAGGAAGTCCTCGCCTCCGATGGGGTAACGAGCTGAAAAGAGATCTTAATCAGCTGGGTATACAAAACTGAAGGCGACTAGCCCAAGATCGCGCTATTTGGAGAGGAATGCTGACTAAGATCCAGGTCCACGCAGGATTGTACCGCCATTCAAAAAAGATAAAACAGGGATTGACAAGTTGAATCCAAATTCATGATGTTGATTAACGAGACAAATATATGCTTCTTCCTGCTTGAAACCAAAAATTACAGTACTAATAAAAATTAGAGTTTAGATATAAATTCATACATATTCGACTGTGTTCACACAGTTCATACAGTTTTGAACGTGAATTCAGTAATAACCCTTTTTCTTTTTTCTTGTGCATTCCAGACAATTCATTTTCTCAAAGGTCTTGCACACCTAATGTATTAAAAGAATATGCTTGCTTCTCCGTATAGCCTTTCAACGCTGTTATTGCATCTTCATGCCTAACCTTCTCTTGTTGCTGATGTACATATTGCATCATCCTCATTATCAGATAGTTGAATTCCTGGTAAGCCATCGACAGTTTCCGCAAAATTTGCTATTTCAGATATTGGGATACAATTTCCTTGGACCATTAGTCCAGCTTGTGAAGTATCGTCTTCAACCCAAACCATCTGATACAGTGAAGAATAGCAAACCTTTATAACAACTTCCATCAATGCCTGTGAAAGCCATACCCAAGTACTAGCCGAGAAGTAAACGGCGTCTTTTAGTGGAATGCTTTTCAAAACAATTATTATTCCCAAAGCATTTGTATTTTTGTAGAATAGATACATAATGATAAAAAATATAGGCATTGGATTAAAGGGGATTCCGATTAGGGAGACCTTCCTGTATTCAAATTTACATTGTATGTACTTCAGTTACTACTGTTGCTCCTTCACTGAAATATGCAATCGGCATTAGTTTTTTAATTCATCGAAACTAAGATTTTAAAATAAAGGTTTTTGGATATATATCAATCATGTCTTTTTATTTCTATATCATCGATTCGGAACCTGTTCAATACCAAAGTGCCTAAAGCATTTACGATGAAAACATTTGAAACATTCTAGTACTTGTTGATTTGAACATGCTGACCAAGAACAAGCTATGGGGAAATGAAATCTACAACTTCAATGTGACAAGAGTTATTTTCATGTGAAATGGCGTACGGATATTTATCTGAATGTTTTGATGACGACGTCGATTAATATACAGAATTCTATCAAAAATGTTTACGTTACGGTACGTTTAAAATGAGTGTTCTCATGTTTAATCGACAGTGCATCACTGATAAACAACTATCTGTCAAACTGTGATATGTATTCATTTAGATTGTCGTCAAATATGTTTCAATGTTCTAAAATATCTCTTTTTAAATTGTATTTCTAGTGGCTCAAATCCAAATGGCTTTTGGTGCATATGGTCTGTTTTTAACCATTCTCTCATTTAAAATTGTAACAACATTTAATGATCGCACGGTTTTCCCTAAGTCGAGAGTCTTATATTTTGAAATATATCTAAAAACATTATTAACTATTAACTAATTCACATCACAACGCGAGCACCCTGTATTCGAAATGGTTTTCCTTTTCTTTCCGTGTGCATCTTTCCGGTATTTCCCCCATTCCCTCCGTTTTTTTTTTTGTCACTGGTATTGAACACGTTCTTGAATTAGAAGTTTGTTGCAACCTGAGAGAGTGGGAAAAAAAAAGAGACGAGAAGATATATTGGTGGTCTGATTATGGGTGTCTATATATTTCCTTTTTAGACGGCATCGACACGTGATTTCAGTTCTACCCTAGTGTCTTGACACTTTAATTGGTTTAAGTTTGGCAATAAAATAAAATGCTTTCTCGAGGAGGGAGCCAATTTTTAAATGTGTACATATTTATAAAACGTCCTTATAAAAAGGAGCACGCTGTGCTGAACATTAATCTTCACCGGAGTCTGTTTGAGTTCATACCAAAGGAAGACTATGAAAAAAGATAGTATCGCAGGAAATTAATCACACGGAATAAACATGCTTCGTTCGGAGAATGTTGCTGTGTTTTTGAAAGTGCACCATAGAGCATATAACGTAAAGTAAATTTTGCAATTTGATTGCAAAATGAGAGGAACATATATCACTGTATAGATACTGTTTTGCAAAAGAAATTTACCAATACATGTTGTCAATCATCGAAAGACCGAGTCATCCTCAAAGCAAATCGTGCAGAGAGATATATAGTTTGTGGTATATCGAAGAACGGGATTCCTTTCCTACCTTCTTCTCTAAAAGTCCTTACAAGCTAGTGTTATGAGGAAAGTGTCTTTTAAAAGCTCTGTACATACCATAGATGCAAGATAGAATGTCCTTTGATCAATTAATTTGACAACTCCAAAGTTAAAAGAAATTGCTGCTTCATTGATACCATGGCACACAAAGGAATTGCTGGGACAAAGGTAACGATATCCAGGTTAGGTTCTTATTCGTTTCTCTGGAAGTCAAACGCAATTGAAACATTAAGAGTGAGGGTTGTTGGGGTTGCTCTATTGAAAGTTTTCGTGAAACTTTTTTCTTCGTTTTCTCAGAAATGTCTGTAAGTGCCTTCGTATTGCATTAAACAAGAGCGGGCGCAAGTCTCGGTATTGCTTTAATTTTCCTTTGAAAGTAGAGGAGGAAATAAAGTTTTCCTGTGTATGAATGTAGGTCACATCCCATTTAAATCGCAACCTCAAAGTCAGGTGCATTTCTTTTCCAATTCGTTAGTCTTTTCATTATATTCCCGTCTTGTGGTTTGCATTCGTAACCACCGACAAACAGCAGTGGTCTCGTTCTGAGCACAATTATTTTCTCAGCACGTTCCCTAAATGTCCTTAAAGGGGGTTGGATTTAATCGAAATCCGGTGGTGCAGTTGGTAATAATATGCTATGCAAATCGAGAATTGTTCAGATGCCATATCCTTTTTTAACTTTTGACACTGAATTTGAATGTCAGCGTGAAATGGCATCATGGGAACGACTTTGCCGTTTGAAGGTTTCCGAAAGAATCTCATCAAACAATGGTGATTTCCTTCCCTCCAAACATGAAGTGTCATATCCCGACGTTACGACGTTACTTGTGGATATCTAGAGAATAGCGTTGCAATTTCTGGTATGTTACATAAGGGGTCGTAGAAAGTGAAAAACGGATTTTAGCTCATGAAGTTACGGAAATGTTCCAAAAGTTTTCATAAGTGGGAGATAAGTATTCTGCTATAGCGCATAAATTAAACTTTGACATGCCATTGCAAGACTTACGCATCGTGGCTTTCAAATCGGCTTTTGTAGTTAGAAATTTGCAAAAAAGTCAGTCCGCAGAGTACGGCGGTGAGCTGAATGACTTCAAGATTTGTCTTGTCACTAAAAAGCCGAGTCATGATAGAAAACGGCGGCTTTCCTGTTCGTCAACTCTGGGCCGTTTTTTTTTTTCGCATTGAAACTGTGGTATGGACGATGTTAAAGGTTGATCTCCCGTCTCTTCAAAATAGGTAGTTAGGTAGATAGGTAGTGGCATTGTTATACTTAGGCCAAAATAGGTCCATTTACTGCCACCTGAGTGTTTCAATTAAGGGAGAGGGTTGCCGTGATTATTAAAGCTAGTTTTATCGTGCGTTAATCGATATTTTAACGAGCTCGTTTAGACAATCATAGAAGTAGTAACTTTTTAAGTTGAGGCAATTGCAGGAGAGTTGCATAGAATGAGCTGGATGCTTTCCTCCTCTTCCTCGCCCATGCGTCTTCTACAGAAGTCGTTGGAGAATATGCCTTGTATTTTTTATAGTAGATTATGCAGCGAGATCAGGTTGTTTGATGTTTTGGATTCTGGATCCAGCCAGTTTGTCTTAAAGCTCGACGACTAGTTTCTGTCAACCCATGTCATCGCTAACTTCAAGCAAGATTTGGTCGGCGTCTGTGGTGGGTGGATGTTCATGGCGTCATGCGTTTTTTTGACAGATCACGCGTGACTCCTATAAAGTAGCTTTGTCATTTGTGTGTAGTATCCTTTAGCAAGACATCATGGAAAGGCTCACACCAGAACACCGTCTCCAAATTATTTAGCCGTATTACGAAAATCAGGTTTCATTACTAAAACCACTAGCTAACCACCTTTACCATTCGCAAATTTGAGTCCCAATTTACTTTAGTGGATGATACTCGACCGATTAGACCACATCCAATACGTATGTTAACAGTCTATAGCTGCTGGTGCTGAGAATATACACGAAGATTGTAAAAGTCGTCGTTCTCACCAGCTTAGCTTGGTGTATTCAACTATGTACTTCCTCAAATTCAAGCACATGGTATCGGTGAACTCTGGTTTTATCAAGATGGCGCTACGAGCTGTATAGCGAGTGAAACAATGTACTTGTTGAGATACTATTTTGATAAGCACTTAACTTCACGTTTTGCTAAGATAAATTGACCGCCTAGATAGTGCGACCGAATAGAAATAAAAACTTACGGCCCAGCTTTTGCTGTCCCTGTGTGTACTGAACACCGAGATCAAGTCCGCATTTGCCCTTTTGCTCTATGTGTAGTTTCTGTCCGCACTGAGCTGGCCTTGGGACACCTCCGTTATTGTTTGAGACATGTACCGCCCCAGTCAAACTCACAATTAAGCTTTTTCTGTTTTTGCATTTACTCACCAGTCTCAGGGTACATACTTCTTTTGTTTTTATTGTGGTAACTAAATATTGTTAATCGCTATACAAACATACATACATACACGTTATTCACGTCTGGTTCCTTCACACAGACGCAGTCACGTAGGAACTTGTACAATAACAAGACTTCTTCTTTCCCTCAAAGGCATCGTAAATATCAATTGCGAAAGATTTTTTTTTCTTTCATTTATTTATCACCGTCTTGATTTTCCAAAAAGCTCCTTAGACTCTCGTTTTTGTAGGTGACATTAATTTCAGCAACATTTACAATTAATTATGAATCCTGAATACTTTGGCGCTGTGCAAGAACGCATAACACGAACTCATATTTCTCCGTAAAGTTTTTGGCACAAAACATCTGGAAAATTGCGAACTTAAATTTTGTGGACAAAACTTTTGTCGTGTAACAACTTTTTCTATAAAACCGTGACAAATACGTATGTATCCGTGTGTAAACAAAAAATGAAATTATATACGATTTGTAAAAAGCTTTACTGAATAGTAAAGTAAGAGTGAATTGAAATATAGTCAAGGACTTTTTCCTATAGAAAAATGTATGGGATTAAAATGAAAGGAGTTACCATTTTTTTCGTAATTTCATTGCATTTAAGGAAAGTAAGTGAAAAGAAGAGAAGGTATTTGCTGTGTTAAGTTGGTTAATTAAGATTTTGACTATGGTAGTTGAGAATGTGGTTCGACTTATCGGATGTGTGTGCATTTTTAAGCATATGACACCTTTCTAGAATCACTGACAATATTTTACAGATACTGAGATTACACTTCTGAATAAAATGCGTGTGAGATACACACATTTTATTTTAACGCCAACAAAGCATTCGGATAACACGAACAAATTTAATACGTTTTTTAACGTTTGCTTTCATGATACTATATTGTTTGTTCCCCAAAATGAAGTAGTTCATGATGCTCTTGAGTATCTAATCGTTATATGCCCAAACCCGTGGGATGTGCTACAGCCTGTAAGGGGCCAGCAACCACTCGTGTCGTTCCCTCACGAGTGGAGTGACTTATACAAGTAGTTTCAAGTGCATTGGGGTCGACGCACATACCCACAAAAGGGCACCGGGCCACCACTCTGGCCATTTGCCTAAGTTCTTGAAAGGGTTGCATTTTTGAAGGAAGTTGATACAGAATACCACATAATGTGCCTAAACACTAGCTCAAATGCCAAAGGCTGTGCTTGTTTTCAACAGTCTGACTAACAGTAGATGTATTTAGATATGTCATAAAACATTTGAAGAATGCAGCTGCTTCTAAATAACACGTTTGCTGATACTACTCTTAGATCTGCATCGTAGCCAACTTACACTTAAGTCTTATGTTCAACTTTATATATTATTCGGTGCTCGTACATATTTATATCCAGCTTACAAACGTAGTTCTTCTTTAAAATTCAACGAATTTCATTTCGTTCTCAAATATATACAAAATACATACTCGTCATTTTTTATTTCTAAATGTGGATTTTAAAGTAGAGTCCATTGATGGTGCTGATCACATATAGAAACTAGAAACTAGCTGCTCGAAATTGAGTTTGCCGTGCGGGGTGCCTCACCCGGCGATTAATTCCAACAACAGCACAATTCCAAAAATCGGTAGCTTCAACTCGCTCAACTCGCAGAACGATCATTTCGCCAAAATCTACAATGCTCGCCAAATAAGTTCAATTCACCTAAAACTTGATAGGTGCAATAGAATCGTACATATTTTAGAAACGCATGTTCATATAAATGTTCCAATGAATATGAAAAACCAAAGGAAGGTATTTGGGTACCCTTATGACCTTGCTGCCGCGGCTCACTTAGTTCAACAAATGATTAAAGGTCGCTGTAGATTCGAGTACTGGTCTGTACGACTAACAAAAAAATCCTCATTCGAGTTGCTGACGATACTCAAAGAGTTCTCAAACTTGACCTTTGACCTTTCTTGACCTTTCCTCTCGTGAGAGAACAACAGCACGTGGTTATTCGAAAATGCTTACAAATCGAAAGTTCGTCAAAGATATAGAAATATTAATTTCTGTAGAAGAACTGACGAGACACCCAATTTTCTTGAATTTCTATTTCTTCCTCATCATCTTCAAGTGAATCAATTTGTGTTGAATTCGTTTCCACACATTTCTCCCCGATTTTATTTCACTCTACTACAACTTAAAGTCAAAGTCCAGTGTTTCTTTGTCCAGTTTAAATTAATTATTTAGCCGTCTTAAGCATTTACTTTTCAAATCAATGACAACCGGTACGTCTAACTAAACTTGTTAGGTAAAACTAAAACCGGCATATTTCCCTTAAAGCCTTGAGGCTAAATTAAGAGTGAAAATACTAAGAACATGCCTTAAATACAGCATTTTTCATATTTAAGGGTAGAAGAAACGAAGGTAGTTATTCCTATGAACACTTACATCAAGTATCCATCATGCTGAAAGCGATGTGCATACCAAGCGACAGTAATAATTTCGCTTTTTTGTCATGTGCTAGTCGGTATGGAGCAAAAATGAAAAAATAAGTCGAAAGCATTACAGTTAAACATCAATCATAGCACCTCCCTCTTAATTGCTGATAATTTTTTCCCTTTTTTGCACACATAAAATCCCAGACATAAAACCATCAGCATCAGCAAGAGCAAAACAACAAGTTTAATAGCCTCAAATACTATAAAAACAAATAGCCTTTTTCCTTCGGTCCAAGGTTCTTCAGTTCCCTGCATGTCTATATTTTGCCATAAAATATACATAAGTGGCATGGAATAACTTTGAGTAGTCCGCTTACATGAATGAATTCATATTCAAATTTTCACGCAGATAACAGTTTTGAACTCCACGCTCAACATGACACAATAAAAGATGTCAACCAGAGCACCCCTTTTAAATACCTCTGTCTGTTGAATAACTCTTCAAAACGCACACAGCTGGGCATCGCCCTGCTCTTTGTCAAAAGTCTTAACATCTATTTGTTTTACGATCCGTCAAAAGTTACCACCTTTGGCTGGGTGGCACATTTTGCAAATGGAAAAACTTTTCCACTCATAATCCTAGTTCACGATCTGGCACCAACGCAGGCGGCAGGAGTTAACTTATTGGGCATGTACCACTTGTGGGTGTCGTGACGCGTCAATTCCTCCTATTACGACCTATTTTAAATTAAAACAATGCGATGAAGGCAGCACATTCGTACATTTCTCGCGCGTTGATCTCTCCCCGGGGAAATATCAACAACTCTTCCTCTAAGTTCTGCATTGCTTAGCACTCCCAGAAGACAGGCACGCAATTAAACGAAGTGTATTTTCTCTTTGAACTTTCGCTAAAGTAGTATCCCAACTATGTCTGACTCTGTCTCTGTATACATGTATATCCTGGTATGAGCTGAGCTTTTTGTATCTAAATGAAAAACTCCCTCGACGTGTTCGCATTTCGAAAACGAAAACCATCCCCATCAGCAGCACAGTCGTCAATGTACGTATGTCGAATGTTGGATGTCGTTTTTCGCTCCCATTCCTGCACAATGTTGTTAAGTCGACGATGCGTATATTGTTAAAGTGAGATTGAGTGCAAGGCACAAAAATACCGTTAAATACAATGTGATTGCCAAAGCAAGTTTCCATTCTTCGCCTTTCCAACTAAGTCAGCAGCACACCATGCTTCGCTTTTAATTCGTCTCCTGTCACCCATCCTTGTTTCATCTTTTGCTTTTCTTTTTTTTTTGTCGGCTAACGCCTTCCCTCACATACTTCAAATACAGTCGTAGGTACTACGTGTTCTATGTGTATGTGTTTTCGTATTCTCCTGGAGCATCATTCGCTCGGTACTTGAACTCATTACGTTCCTACCTTATCGGAATACCGAAAAGGGTTTAAAAACAATCGACCGGAATGCCAGGATAACGTCTGTCTGGTTGACACTGTAACAAATCGTTAACCGCCGGTCATTATCCATCAGCAAGAGGAAAACCATGAAGCGGGTACGTTCGCAGCTTCGCCTGGAATGTGCATGGCAATGACGGCCTCTAATGAAATGACCACATTTTCGAAAACGCTGAAAATGCTTCCGTGAATCGAGAATCGCTCAGATGCCAACGAAACCAACCGAAGGGGATCCTGAAAGTCGATGTCAAGGCATAACACAATAATGCTAGGCGTCACAGGCATACTTGTCGAGTTTATGGACTCCCTCAGCAATTACTTGAATTCAATGCCTCTGATGCTCTCTGACCTAATTTATCCCGATAACAATCATGGTATGCGTACTCAGTTCCTGGTACTCCATCTTATAGCACATGACAGTCATAATTTCTTGAACTTCTTAGTTAACAACGTGGAACGGGGCCTATTGAATTGGACACTTTCATTATGAAAATTATTATAGCCAGAATAAGAGTGTTGATCAATCACTCCCCGATGTGTCATAACTGTTTTAAGGATTAGCACATGCATGGACTTGAAACAAAAAAAAAGGAAGAGAAATATAACAAACTTGGCAAAATCCAAGGAACCATCGCATCCAGGTCGAGGTACAGTAAGCATACTGTGGGGTGTAAAAACGACAACAACACGAACTCCATTCTGAATGGAATGGATGGCTCATTGTAAAAAGCAACGATCCGGGAAACTAGGCCTAGCGAACTGGTAGTAACGTGCCCGAGATTAATGATGATGAAAGGCTATGGTGTCTCGTGCAGTGACTCTCACGGGAGGAGATGCCATTAATACGAGAGGGAACGCGGATGGTGATGAACCCTTCTGGAAAATCAATTTCACAATATGAGTGCGCGTGAAAAAAGGCAAAAAACAAAAACACTAAATATATACATATATCAACACTTTTACACATGTGCCTACGTTTGTACGCATATGTACGGAATCAATTGAAGTCATCCTGAATTCAGTTTGAGCGTTATTTACGTTCACATTTGTGTGATATTTGTGACTTCACTCTGGTGCCTTTTTGACTGACTTATTTTTAAGCAATATTTTTCCTTGGAAATTTCCAGAGGGATGCGTTGACATGTATCCGCCATCCGGGTGGTATAACTTATTCACTGATGCCTGGTTCCTTGGTCGCAGGTGTCGAGAGGTCTCTTGAGAGGGTATCACGCTTGTCAGAGAATGTTGATATCGAGTGTTTTATTTTAAATGGAAAATTAACGAAATTTTGATATCAACTGCAACTGAATGGAGATAAATAAAAATAAAAACAACATCGTAAGGTACGGGTGTAGAAATAAATTGCTTCTTCCTCGCTATTGACATTGAAAGATAAATCAAGAAGAATCTTCGGAATATTATTTGCCCTTATGTCACCAATTCATTCAGGGTCACTGCCACTTAAACTCTGGCATTCAAATCACATTGGAACAACACCAATTTGCCGTGTTGTTTCGCTAAATTGGAAATCGTTATTCTGCCCAACAATGGATGATAAGAATTGAAGAATATAACATCAGCAAAGCAATGTACACAAGAGTGAGATGTAGCCTCAGCCCTGTCCCCGTAGCAACCAGTCATGTTACACCAGGCAGCGATTTTGAATACCTTCATATATATTCAACTGTTGTCAGTGATAAACAACTCTGCTGGGAGAGATGTTATCGTGAAATGAGATTTCTTCATGTTTTTTTTTTGTATATTTTATCCAGGGAATTAAACCCAAGGTATCATGAGCAACAGTACACTGACGGAGAGATGCCTGGGTCATCTTTCGCCAGACGTTCATTGAGGTGACATTGAATATACACGCTCATGTGTACATAACTCATTTTAACATCAAGCCATAGCCGCGAAAGTAGGTTGTTGACATAAGGAGCTTAAGTCAACGCAAGCAATCAAGCGAATATAAAGAAATTATGTGACCATAATAAGCATTTCGTTAAGTTTCGTTCATTTTTCTATATTTAAGTAAAGAAATTAATTGGGCTCTACTTACGTAAGAAATTTCACGTAAGTAGCGAAGCATTTCGACAATGACCATTGTTTCGGAGGAGCCTTAGCTTATTGAAAATTATTGGTCTTAGCACCATTTAGTCAATAAAAAGAGCTTAAGCGAATCAAGTTTATGAATCCTATTGATCAAAAATTATGTTTTATATATGCATTTTTATAAATGTCCATGAAATCACTTCTGTCTGATTTCATTATGCCACCCTTTGCTTCATGTAATTCACCACCAACGCGTGCTTTGACGGAACGCAAGTTAAGTACCTTGTGTGCCGGCGCCTTGAAGCAAACAAATTGTCACAAGGAGATAACAACAAAAAGTTTTTTCAATTGTGTAAGACAAACATATCCTTGCAATTTGTCTGCAACCAGGCAAAGAAACAACTTCCTGAGAGAAAGTTAACCTTAATTTCTGTCACAACCGAAACTGCGCTTGCGACTTTAAAAATGTTTTCCTTGTTGGCTCGCTGAAAAATGTGCGTAAACTCTTTCTCTTATTTTTTCCAGACCATTAATTTGCAAAATCAACTGGAAATAATAGCAATCAACCAAAGTTTGTCCGCACTTAAGTGGATGGTTATACACAAATTGTAAGCCGATATAAGTATACATTCAGACCCATATCTATATTGTGAGATAACCATTGCTGGGCCTACTTACCTCTTTACTCTTTAAATTGTGATATATTTTTATTAAATATAATATCCTCCGTAGCTGCTTTAAATGGTTGAATTGACAGGGAAACTAAGTATTAAACGTCAACTGAAGTGTTATTAAAGAGAATATAATCTCCGCATTTCCGAAAAAGAGGGGACTATCGTTCGGCGTGTACTGGAATATATAAAGTTTCTCCTAAAAGCTTAATTATCATAGTTATTCTTAGTACAGTTCATGTTTTATAGGAGTGAAACATAGGAGAGCGTTGCTTAAGTAACTTAAGCTTAAGCTGTCATTGTATATGAATTCAAACATTATCGACTACTGTAGTTGAGTTAGACATTGAATAAAGCAAAAGCAGGCACGTTGATGACAAGAATTTTGACAGACCTTTCAAATCACTGGTTGTTTTGCATATGTATATACGTAACTCACTTTGCAGATGTTACTTGCACAAATGAAGCAAACTTTACAAATGTTGTAAATGCAATAACATGTCGACAAAAGCGGAAAATTCCCCTTCACAAGTACACGAATATCTGTGTATTCGTATTTCAGAAACATCATCACAACAATTCAAAATCATTAAGGACATTATTATCTTCCTCCTGGCAAGCTATGTCCTCAAAATATTCAATCTACTGGAAATGAAATACAAATCACTGTGCACAATCAAATTTGCCGCGAATTACGACACTCGTCACAATGCAAAGCCGTTGGCAAACCTATAGCTGGATATACGATCTGTCAAAAGTATGTCAGGTTACAACGCCAGCAGCACACGCCCATGACAGCACAGTCACTCCCATACATTATCAAATTTAATCGTCAATTTCAATCGTCAACCAGGAAACGTTTGTGAAATAAATTATACTCCCTGTGAAAGTGTGTTTGTGTGTGCCGCATCCATATTCTTTGCACTAAAGACCGTTGTATTTAGGTTTGGCAACTGTCACCGGTACTGTTGCTGGCACATGGACTTGTTCAAAAACCAAATAATTTCATTAGGTGTGTTCGTTTCAGCAATAAAATTCATGAAATGTCACATTGACAGACGGTGAAAAGAGTGAGGGCTTTTGGAAAAGTTTCCTCCCAATAAAAAGAGGCAAAGTTATGAGCAACCGAAGGAACGCAATAAACAAAAAGAAAACCGCAAACGTGCGTGACAAAATTTCCGTCCTAAGGTTACCTTTGATATACGTACATCCACATATATGTATGTACATTTTCCTTTCCCACTTGAGGTCTCGAAATTGATGCGAAGAAAACCGACAAAAAACTTTCTTTTATTTTGCAATGCATTCAGACAAGTTATTTACGCTTAATTAACAAAGCCGCAACGTTTTTCTGAAGTCGCATAGTTTCACTTGGTCGGAGTTATTCCGGGAATGAACTTAGGTGGGCGGAATAATGGCTGAAGTTTACATTCCACCAGTTCAAGCATTAGAGTTAACTCAATTAACATTTTCATTCCGCCGTTAGTTGGTTAAAGGATTAATTTCAAATGACTGAATTTTCACTTCGGAGCCCTTGTGTCTGCGAAAATTGAAAAAGGGTTGCAAAGTAGAGTCAGATTGTATTACTTGCACGAATACTTTCTCAATCACAATAAATGCTGCGGTAAGTATTACGGTACAACTTGTTCACATATCAATCTTTGGGAACTCCCTTGATGGGTTTCCAGTCAGTAAACTAATTAATTACGTTACGACAACCACAGGGAATATGTGAGCGAATTTTAAAGAGGAAAAACAAGGTATGTGTTTTAGCGTTTTTTGCTTTGAGTAATGCTTATGCCGAGTCACGTTTTAGTCTAGAAATGTTGAAGTTTTCTTGACTTTGAAATCACTTTAGGTGCGTGTATAAGGCCAAACTAATTAAAGTTAAATTATTATCACTATCAGAGTTTGGATTGCTGGGGAAATTACGATAAAATCGACGAAGACTGCGGAGGACTCCTCGACCGTAACATATATATAGTAGTTAATCTTACCATTCGTCTGGGCTAACGAAGCCGCAATGAACTCTTCATTTCTTGGTAGTTTGTGGTGGTGTAGTCAGTTCTGCAAATCATGTTATCGACCGATTACCAATCTCCTGCAGAATCACCTTCAGCAGCAGCTTCAACTTATCACTCCCCGAAATAGAGCCATTTAGTCTTCAACATCCTGTGCCTGTTGCCTGTTGCAAGCCAGTAGTATGGTAAGAGCAAAAACGTCTTATTTAGGATCATATTGATGATGGAGTAATCGACGAAAAACATTCAATCCAGGTGAATCTTGACTAGTGTTTGCAGGTTCTTACCGGTAAGGATGCAAATTGTTGAGCCAAATAAAATCCAAGTCATAGTGTAGTTCTACATTTTAACAAAGCTTGAACGGCTTGAACCAAATTCTTCTACTTCCGGCGCTACAGTTCTGTGACTCAGTCAACATGCCTCGTCATCTAGCTCGGTCGTGTGCCAGTTGCTTCCAGCTATGCACATTTAGCTGAAAACCCGTCATTGCCATTAGGTCACAGTTTGAGAAAGCAGAGTCCGAACCCTCAGTATAAAATTGATCTTCATAACTGGAAACGGCTTGGCTGGTACATTCAAGAAAGGAGAAAAACATTAGCTCAGTCTACTACCAAATCATCTGCACAATCTTCACAATTCTCAGTCAATCCATTCAAAGTCAAGGCAAGCTTTTTACTTAGTAGTTGTCACTTAAATTAAGTTGACGGTCAATAGTGCAACAACATTCAATGAAGGACCAACCAACGTTTTTTATTAAACATTTGAATCTTCTCCGTAATCACATACATGTACAATGATAAACGACAAACCCACCCGAAAAGAGCACCAATTGATTATACTCACACAATTGTGACATTATTTAGTTGCTCATGTTTTCAATATCTCTTTACATACCTTCTCTACATACCTAAATGTACATCATTCCAAAAATGGACGCACCAAAAATGGAATTATTCTCCTTCCTTGAATAGGTTGTATGTTTCCGAGAAATCACATTCTGTTAAGCCCCCCTAAGTCGAACTCCCTCTAGCTTAAGCAAAATTCGACCTACTGGCGTCCACTGTTATCCAACCTGCTCTTGTTCCACAGAATTCAATTTATTTAGATTCTCGGCCATCCATATCATTCCAAGAGTTAATTTCAAATGAAATGGATGCAAAAAATTCTTCAATTAAATAAATGACTTAAGCGACAGAACAAAACGAAAAGGAAACTAGGCTGATAACAATCTTGAGTTGATTCTTCTTACCGTTCACCGTTTTGGTATATTTAACGGAGCACCTTGTTTGCATGATTTTCTCGTTACTTCATATCTGATTGTATTTAAGAAAATGTTATAGCTGCACAATTATTCAAATTGCTAAATTCATCTCACCTCACCTCACCTCACTTAGACCCTTTTAACTCACTTAAGCCCTCGACCAATTTGTTCGATGTTGTCCCATCAGCAAATTTCATCCCATCCTACACAACTCATTCACTGGTAGTTTGCAATTTGTTCCAATCAACCATCAAACCAATTCATTTTTTGTTCACTTCCAGGATCTCGATAAAATGGAACAGATGTTGTCATAAATTAAAAATAAATTGATAGACACCCTAAAAATTGGCAGCCCATTCTTCCTCATCGCCCAGCCACTCACAATCAGTTGAGTTGTGCGTGTTTCCTTGTTCACACAATCGGAACCACTTACAGTTTTTCGCCTACTCCCTACGGTATGTTAAAAAGCTTTCCTTTTTTTTCTGTGCAAGACACTTTAAAAGGGTGATACCATAAAATAAATTTCTGGTGTCCCAGACGGAAGTGATTCACAATAAGCGACGCACTTTACTAGTGCACAATGCCAACCGCCGCAGATGCTGTCATAGACGTCCTTTTGAAATCGGTAATAGGTTGATGCGTATTGATCTAACCTTCTTGAGTCGGCTCCAATAGCTTCCAATATATGGGCACATGTTCTGTTCATTTTTGTGAAATGTACTCTCGACGACAGTCCTAGTTGGTATGGTATGGCAAAACATGACGGAATTCTATGAAAATAAAAGGCAACAGCCGTGTAGGTAGGGAACTACTTGGATTAGAATTTGTTGAAGGAAGGAAACGGCAAACACGCGTGTGCTTTTTGTTAACGTTTTCCCTCCCCCAAAGCAATCCCCCTGGTGCTGCGGAGATATTTCGTATTTGACATATCAAGGCGAAATGAAGCTGCAAACATTCCAAACATATACGCGTACACATGAATGTGCGCATACAAAAAGGCACACCGAGTAAGTTTGAGTATGTCAGTGAATACAATTTCACCCCCAATTTAAATGTATTCCTCGTTTATATTAATAAAAACATCATCACTTCTCTGGAATAAATGATAAGAACTCATTAAAGTGAAATAAATCTTCCGTCCACACGGCTAGGAGTCTTTTTTGGAAACTGACAAATTGGTTGGTCAGCATGCCATGATCACAATTCACCCTCTGGCTTTTCCTCGAAAGTGTTTCTTTGACCAAAATATTTGTTCGATAGCTCTGGCCTCCCACAAGCTGGTTGTCGCCGTCCAGCATTGTGGTTTTCAACATAAAATGCACATTCGTACACATGAACATGTACGAATGGATGCATGGATGTCGGTATGATTCGGTGTTTCTCGTTTAACTCTCCAACGCCCACTGGCCAGGTGTCATAATCCGGCAGCGGCATTGCGTTTGAATAAATTCCCTTGGAACGAATTAAAATAAAATAAAAATAAACAAGCCAGCTGTTACTCATTAATGAATCCATGTAGCACGCAAATTCAGCACAACCAGCAGGTATTCATTCGTTCCCTTTAAGTTGGCGAATAATTCGTTTACACTTTTAATTTATTTATTCAAATGAATTTTTCAACTCTCGTATCGATTGACAAACGCTGTTTTTTTTTCCTGTTTTTCCTTGTTTGCTTCAACAACTGCGACAGATATAATCTGTAATGTTCGCAAATGGGCACCTCCCACGGTCAACATCTAAAAGGATATGGGGGTAGTTACTTATTTATTTTTTTTTTTTTTGCTCGCACTTCTTTCGGGGTGGTTAAAGCAAAAGAGCTTTTAGAGAATCACCGAATCAATCATCCGGAATGAATGGTAATTAATTTATATTAAGCGTTGTAAAAACAGCATCCATAAAGCCCCTTATTGTTTATACGATATCAAGCACCCACCCTCATCTGAATATCCGAACAGTCGGTTTGCTTAAACGGAAACTGACCTGCCCCTAGGCAAAACGAATTATTTGTTCCGAGAAAACTTCAGGGATAGAATTAGGTAATCAAAAAATTTCACGTGCCAGATTTATGTTTACGTACAAGTATCCATCTATATTCAGACTAATTTCCATTTCCCTGGTACTTCTCTGGACGGGTGTGTGTGCATTTTTTTTCTTGTTTGTTTCTATCCCTCTATCTTCTGAATATCATTAAGTTTACTGACACGTCAGACGGAGGGGGTTGGAAAAAGAAAGTGTGTCGGGGGTGAGTTCATTTAATTTGCATCAATTATTTGAACGCAAATAGGGTAGCGCCGGGTGGTAACACTCTACGCTCTGCGCAACACATAGTATCTGGTGATTGACGCATATTGTTCCGAAGGAAGTGTGGCATGGGTTGCAGTAGAGCGCACAGATCTCTCCCTTACATACAGTCATGAGATTTTGAATGGGAATGATGCTATCAAACCACAGAGAATTTTGGTTGGATCTCCACAGCGTAATTATTGCTAGTGGAGATTGTATGCGGCAAATTGGCTAAAGTCTCTCTCCTTCCACCTAACGACCCAGTCAATAATAGGAAGTCCCAGAAACAGCTCATTAGATGACCACTTCCTAAATTAAGTTTATTGAACATTGTTCATGAACACAGGCAATCTGAATAACTTCTCCAGTAACATCCAACCCATACCCATCAGTCTCACCTGGGTCTGGATATTCGTACCGTGTTATTGTCTAAATAAAGATAGTTGAGGGTTGACCAGGGATTTAAATTCGTCTCACCGTACATGAATCAAATCACCAAATCAAATACGGGCAGCACTTGAGCAGGGACGAGCTTCATAAAATCACAATCTAGGATTGAATATCGTTACGGCAGAACGAGATGAGAAGATAAATCAATCCATTTAACGAGGTTCAATACACAATGTACGGTTTATTAGATAACGTGAACGATTTGGTCTCGGGGATGCTGCCCTTTAATGCCGAAATATGTCAATCTGTCAAAATGCTGGCCAGGGAGAAAAGCACAACGTACAGTATCGTAATTCCCTCCAGTGGTCCGAGTGGGGAAATTGGTTTTCTTTCAATCTTACAATCGACCTTCGATTTTGGGGAGCAATAAAGGAGCCAACGGGACGGGCAGAGTTTTGTGGGAAGACCGAAGTTTGAGGTGAAATAGAATGAAATAGAATTTCCTCTTTTTATCCAAAATCAATACCGATTGACTAGTGTGAACTTGGTGAAGCCAGTGCGATTGAAGTCTTGATTTGTTGTGATAAAGATGATCCTTGATGACTGGCAACTTAAAAGGGTACAAATAGTGGCTTAAATGATTTACCACACCAGTCGCTTGATGGTCATTGGTTAAGTAAATGATGTGTATGGACAAGTCTTCAAGATGTGCATGTAAATTGCTGTAAATGAAATTTTCGGAGATGAGCAGTAGTACGAAATGCATGATGAATATTGATCGCATATGGGTTGAGGGTTCTATGGACGTTAAATTACACAAATTACTACTATGGTCCCATGGTGGTAGCTATGAAGCCATTACAACGAATTGAGTTATCTACGAAACTGTGCGTGTGCGGTTGTGTGTGGGTTCAATTCCTGAGTGGAACGAAGAAAAAGAATCCTTTTTTTATTCAAATCTCGTCGATTATTTAGAACACAAAGAGAGTACAATCATGGAATGTAGTTTTATCTCAGATTGTGTTAATATTCTCACAATTTTTGTAAGAGTAGTAGTAATCACAACTTGCATGTTTGATGAAGAAGAAGAAGTCATCAGCATATTATTATAAGAGGATGAGTTGTATTGAACTGGAGGGCTCAATGCTTTTATTGCTAGACTGCTCTAACTGAACCTTATGCAGGTAGTTACTTACTTTATCATATTGTTTTGAATAATTTCTGGTAACTCCCAAGCAATCTTTATAGGGATTCTGTTTCTGATATCAATGGAGAATACATTGCAGCGGTTCTACTTGAATCATGTGTGAATAAAATCGAATCATGAACACGGGTAATCTGCGCTCATGTGGTGTCCTATGGCGTTGTGGGTACTGTTTATGTTATGTTTATGTGCATCTAGTGACAATCGAGTCAGTGGCAATGCTCAACGGATACTTCTGTGTAGAAATAAACTTGACTTCTCAAACTTGACCATTCGCAGTCGACACAGCTAAAACTGTAGGTTCCATCCATTCGTTATATATATAAAGCAAAAGGATGCACAACACATATGGTTTCTGAGAAACAACCAATGTGTAGCGCCCGTAGGGTCTCGAATCTTGCTTTATAGGTCTAGCCAGTTAAGGCCTTATAGCTTGAACTGGAGTTCTACCCACATGTCCCTCAAAATATTTTCCCAATATTTTTCAATCAGTCAGTATCATTTACATCAGCAGTCAAAAAACACGAATAACTGTTGAAAAGTCGAACAAATTCATCGATGGATATGAAGACAATCAGCTGTAAGGTCGGCTGTCTCCACAGTACCTAATACCTTTAGTTCAGCTTTCATTTGTTGTTTCCAATTCTTTAACGTAGCTTTATGCTGACTATTAGATAATAGGAGGCGCAACAGTCCGAGTTGGACTTAGCCCCAACTTCTATTATGCTATCACGAGCTTTCGTTAGGATAAGCTCATATTTTATATTCTGAAAATATATATATATAAAACTTAGCGATTTTCATTTGATGGATGTATTAAAAAATTAAATTATTCTTCTGGTAATTTCAATAAAGTTGAGCATCCACAAGCACTCATGAATGCCATTCCCTTTGTCACAGAGCTCATGAATAACAGTACATGGGACTACGTGTCAGCGCATTCATTCGCAGAGGTATGTATTCGAATATTTTGGAATTCAACACTCATGTGTGATAGTGAATGGCTGGATGAGTGTCATTCCTGTATCACTTTGCATTTATCCGTAGACATGCAAATACCAAAATTGCAGCAAAAGAGGACAAAGGGTTTTGGGTTCAGTTCAGTTATCTCTTTGTGTGAAGTAATTCATGAGCTCTACAAGTATATTACCTTACAAAGCGCAAATAACAGCCGGCCAATTCTTCATGAGAATTTTTTTCAAGGATTTGTTGCCGCAAATAACAACTCCTTGAACTTTTTGAAATTATATTTATGTTCATTTGTACATATATTATATAAAATTCGCTTAAACGTCACACTTCCAAACACACATAAGCGCACGCGTACAATTTTTTCCAGGGAAAAATTTACTAAAATGTGTGTCGTTTCCAAGGCCCGCATAAAAAAATAATTACAAATAGCTCGTATTTTTCTAACTTAAATTTTATGCATCCGCCTTGGATTTCTGCAACTCGGTCGACAATCTAATTGAATTGATTTTGCTGTTTGTTTTACATTAAGTATCAAGTCTCGTTTCAGCCATCTTTGATCGTTCAAGTTTTTACCTTCTGTAAAGTGCTGATATTTTTAAATTCATCCTAATGCATTTAATCATGGCACATAGTCAACTCCGCGAGAAAAAATTCAAGAATACAGTCGTGTTTTTGATTTGTTTCTTCTTCTTCTTCTCTTCTGCTTTAACTGTAGATAGATCAGCTAAATCTGGATCCCCAGAGGCTCAACTAGGTGCATGTCGCTGTACAGCCCGTACAGTTCGTGATTGAAATACATATTCTATCCCCAGATGTCATCAACGCTAACAGGATCAAATATCGCACGCAGAACTTTTCTCTCAAAACAACCAAGAGTTTTCTCATCCACTTTCAATGTCGTCCATGTCTCTGCGCCATAGAGCAGGACACGGGTAATCAGAGTTTTTTTTTATAAAGCCAGCTTGGTGTTTCGAGAGATGGCTCTGTTACTCAATTGCCTCTTGAGCCCAAAGAAGCAGTGATTGGCAAGAGTAATTCTGCGCTTGATATCGGTACTGGTGTTATTGCCCTATTTACCCCAGTGTCGAGTTAGATGAAGTCTTTGACTACTTCAAAGTTCTGTTGCCCAATATAACGTTCTGCCCGAGACGTCGATGTTGTGCGTCCTTTCGTGATGACAGTATGTAATTTGTTTTGCCCTAGTTTACCGCTATACCAATCTTAGCCGCTTCCGGTTCAAACCAGGAAGCGCCTAATTTGTTTTTTATCAGTTCTTGGCAGCTATATAAACAGTATTCTATTGTCGTCCATGAAGTTCAGAAGCAATTCTCAGCATCCTCGCGATTTTCTTTAAATTATGTAATGAAAACGTCGATTAGATGTTTAACTTTAGATAGATATTGGTCAACTCCCTGTAAAACATTAGCAACTGGTTCATGTATCTTTGGATACTCAGTCTTTTCGAGCATACACACCAGAAATGTTTCGTCTTCCCAATGTTTTTGCAGTTTAAAATCGCAATGGCTAAATATTCCCTAAAAATGCCTATACTTTTTATATTTTCTGTCCACCTCGTTTCACAAAACAAGGGGAGTTTCTTTCTCAAAGGGCTATCTCGCAAAAAACGTATGATCTCTTTTATTGTTCCTGCACTGAAAGAAATGTTGCCAGAGGATATTTGTATTGCATTCGATTCTTTTGTCCACTCAATTTCGCTACGCATGCAAAAATATGCAAGTGCGCCACCTTTGCCCCCTCACGTTGGCGACTATGCTTTCAAAGCTTCAATTGACACACCAATTTTAAATTGTTTGCTCAATAGGTTAACTATGACGAGCGTAAAATGGTGGGCGGAAATTATTTTTCACAGTTTAAGTGTTACGTGGGTGTAAAATGTTGCAAACATGAGCTGCGTCTTGTAAAATTCGAACATTGAAATCTTTTTATTCGCATGGAGCGACAAATAGATGTCGGTAGAATCTGCAAATTGTTTGGTAGCGAATTTGTTCATTGCGTCATCCTGTTCTTTGAACGAATTCCGTGGTTGACACGTGATAGAAAATGTTCAATTCTTCAATTAACCTAACTTTTACGGAGATCTTAAATTTTGTTGAAAATTTCATTCTGATCATACGCTTTCCCATATTTGAGTTTGACACATGTGTGCTCTCAAAAATAGAACAATGAAAAACCAAACACCACGCATGAAATGACCCATTAAAACATCGCATTGTCCGGTTGAAAAACACACGCGACAAACTCCTAAATAAACTCCGACCAAACTAATGGTGCGAGCATTACATATTTTCTAACGATTCGTTTGAAGAATAATTTAAGGCGAACAAAAAAACTGGATACATGCATGAACACACAAACATGGCCAACACATTATATTCCGAAGAAAGAAAAGGATATTGGCATCCGGCTAATCTTTTCAATGTAACTTTTCCATCCATAGGAGTAGGTACTAGGACGGACGTACAATATGAAATACTAAATCATGTCCTTAATCCCAACATACATAGTATGTGACAAAAGATTCGGTTTTTGTGTGTATATCCTTCATCTTGTATGCATTAAAGCATAATTTTATCGGCGTTTTGTTTTGTATCTCTTTTACCCAAAAAAATGTTTTCTCCTTGTCCTGCCAGATAAAACATCTCTAGCCATATGTTGGCATTTTTGCTGTACAAATGGTGCGACGATGGATTACATATACTTAATTATCTGAGGGTTTCGTAGGAAAATATTTGTCCGTATTTACACGGATAGTTAGTTGAATGTAAATAATTTTATTGATTTTTTTCGGATAATTATCCGTTTCTTTTATAAAGTCTTAATATTAAAGTAAGAAATAGGAGCTGTCATCATCCAATTCATGTCGGATTATAGAAAATTATAAAAATGCTTTCAATTGTCAGTCAGATTATGCAAGGTCCTTAATCTTATTCCGCCTATCAGAAATATCCAATTCAATCATCACTCAGGTCCGCTAAGACTTACTTCCTCTTCTTCTACAAAGGTCTACAATATTGATGGTGATGCTTTGTTTTGAAAAGGGTCTACACTCAGTTGCTTTCCCTTTCCTTAAATCCAATAAGACGGTTACGTCGTAACCCGACTAAATTTAAGAAACCACCGCCTCCCTATCGGCATACAATCAAGTGGCTTTCATTCGATGAAGGGACACATGACAGATTTAAAGAAGAAAAAAAGGGAAACTCACCGTATGTTTAAACACACGAAGATTACCATAACATGATATGAGTACCTACCATAGATTGTGCTCAAGTCAATAACCAACTAGCAATCAACAGAAAGGGTCAAATCCCCAAATGATTTTTTACGTTCCACCTGTGCGCACCCATTCCCCAGTCATCCCAAAAGCCACACTGACACGGTCTTTGGATTCTCTCCTCTTCAATTCAAGCGGCCCTTACTCATTTTTTTCTCAGAATTTACCTAAACGAATCAGGCCTTTTGAAAATACCTTTTCTTTCCTACAAAACAGTTTTGATTGTAATCCTTTTCCTCGTCGTCTTTTTATTTTTTGCAATTTCCCTTTTTTCTCTTTTTTCTCGACTGCCAATCCCTGTCTGTAGAATATCCCTTTAGGGAGAGAGCAATGTCTTGAAATCTTCTTATTTTCTTATTTCATTTATTCGCCAGTGGTTTTTCATTTGACATTTTCATGCGAAACTTTCTTGACATTGACCTCAGTTATGAAAATGGTTATTGTAGTGCTTCATGAAATCGATTTAAAGCTACAGTGAAGCGTGTACGAAATACCAGAATACACTAAACGCGATATGTCCTCGTTATGGGACGATGACTTATGAACATAACCAACGTGCACTACATTTCCGAATGACTCTTCAAACTGTCAAGTTTGACATGTTAATTAATGGAATTTATGTTTCGCAACCTATTGCATTTTTTTTTTTTGTTCGAGGACTCTTATGGTTTTGACTTTTGTAATTGTTTGACTGTCGTTTCATTCTAGTCTACGAACTCCATGCATAGCACATTATAGTTACCGAGAATGCAAAACTTATGTAGACATACCCTGGCGACCGCCGCGCCGCGCCTCTCCGTCTATAGTGTGACAGAGCAATATTCAGTTGTATTATGCGAAATGATAAATGGAAGAGGGTACCATTCACGAAACCAATACCTGAATGAAAGTCTTCATTTAAAATTGAAAAACGGAAAGAGGGACGATCTCTATACTCGTGCATATACATATATGTCTGAAAGGATTCCTTCGCGTCGCATGGTGTGAACAAAAAAGGTTCGTCGTGACTTGACTTGTGCTTAGGAAAAGATATGCCACGTGCTTTTGCAAAATGGTCTGCTTAAAGTATTTGCTATATTGGATGCTGATGGAATATTTGAATAAATTTCGGAATTTCAAAACTTTCCAGAGATTGCCACTGGAATTGGTATTTCCATATTTTTAAATACTCGTACGACTCGCAAAGTTTTATCGGATCCCTTGCATTGGTATTTCGATGGCAGGGAGTCAAGTAAAACTTGGTATTGAAAATTTAAGTTCTCAGAAAACTTCGTTGATAGACGTAAAAATATGCAAAGTGGTTGCATGGGAGCTCAGAAATCGCTGCATCAGGGTTGAACTATTGTGAAGCACTCGCACTTTTCAACGAGCAGTTGACGTTTCGTAAACTTAAACGGAAGGAGTTTTGTACATTTAAATATATTTATTCTAAACTAAACCACGCGAAATGGTGAATAATTAGGGAAAGAAAAAACATAAACACAAAACAACCATTTAATGGAGAACAATGATCTGGAGTGAGGTTGTGACCTTCCAGCCCCCGTCCCCATTCAAAACGGAAATAAGCGGTTGGTGTTTTGCGTGGAATTTGTTGTCGTGGTTGGGCCATTTTTCGTTGACGTTGGTAATGAGAGTGCTTTTGCGATGTTAGAAAATTACTTTTTGTCTGAAATTAACCGCACATGTGGTTTTAGCAAACCGGTAACACATCGTTCTGACAAATGAAATCCATGCCAACATAAGCAAGGGGGCACATCTTTGGTTTCGCCTGTGGTTACTGTACACCGTAACCAACAACTGCCTGTATATGTAATTAGTCAATTATGACCACATTATGCGTCTCTTATGAGCAAACTTATAATCACTGGTCTACTATTTAGCTATGTACACACTCAGATACTTTTCAAATTGTGGTTGCATAATAGACATTTGCCACCCTTCCCGGAACATTGTGTAAATATCTAAAGTAATAAGATGTGGTGTTTTAGGCATTATTGGAGTTGGTTAATTGTGCGAAGTGTAGTGCGAAATCACATAAACACCAAATAAGCTGTGCGTCATTGTAGCGTCATGCGAAGAAGAGGGAGCTATGCGTCACATAATGAGTGGTTCTTTGATATTGATCTATTTATGACAACTCAGGCGTAACTCCAGACGTGTGTCAAAGTCATTCCATCATGGAAAGGCTAATGGCCTGAGTGGTCTGTTAAATCTCACCTTTATGTCGAACATGTTGATGCTACGTCAATTTACTCGCCTATGCTGCTAATCAAATCTCAATTTCAGCCTTGAAAGGCAACTTTACTCGTGACTTAAAATTAAAATCTTTATAAAATGCATTTTCGGTCAACATTTACATAAAATGCATTTTTAAGAACCAAATAGCAAGCAATGATTTATCAACTCAGAAAATGATACATTAAAGGTTTATTATTGAACTGTAGATTCTTAAAAGGAAATAAAACAGAAAATTATATCAATGAAATTGAATTTAATTCACAAAGCAGTGTTATTTGAATATGATTCAACTCTAAATAACTATCACCATTCACCAGGAGTCGACTTAAAGACTGTGGCATTCGGGGCGGAAAACCAACCACGATAAATGACTTTATTTATAGAAGCACATTTTCCAATACGATACTGTTGTCTGTTGGTTATGTAAAAGCACAGGTAAACATAGGAAAAAATATCCCTCAGTTCTTCTTCCGCTAAATATAGCAATATTTTCTTTTATTTTATTAATTTTCGATTGAAGAGTTGATGCAACTGACGCAATATACTTCAGGCCGTAGACCGATGAATAAGTTCAGTGGCAATTATATCCTGACATTCTAACTTGGATTTTCGTATTCCTTCTGTCAAAGTTAAAATAATGTAAAAATAAAAATATGTTTATTATTTTGTGTTTTTAATTTTATGTAATGTGCAAAATAGGTGCAGGTGGTTCCACACATCAATATCCATGAAGGAAATGACAGTCCCCCAGATCAATCCACCGTCAACCAGATTGTTCACTGTGAAAACGACGTTATCACATTCCTCCAGCCCAATCCGAGAAGAAAGAGAGCCCTTTGATGGACAATTGACCAAATCCTGCAAAAGGCTTGTTGGTTGAGGCTCAGATCTACCCCGAACTGTAGCGCCTAACAGTGAAAAATAAGGACACTCGTATAAGGCTGCCACATAGTGTGGTCCCGTCAAACGCCAACAGCCCTAAAGTTTCAACACAAAGTTCACACATTTTACGTTTGCCCTTTACGTTTGCAACAACCTTGATTTTTTTAGTTGATACTGTAAAAATGACTATATTTCTTTAGAAAAAATGCAAAAAAAAGTAATAAGACTTCTGCACACGTCGAACACAGTGAATAGTCATACAAACAGAATCGTTTAACGTGTTGAAGTTAAGTTAAGTTAAGTAGTTAAGTTTAACGCATTATGAGTAGATTACAATCAATATTGTCGTCCACTTAATGATATGATGCTGAACTATTAATTAACGTCTATGTTATATCCTCCACATAAAGTCATCGCCCAGAGTAAAAGAACTACGATGCACCAATTCAATGCGATCCCCGCGGCAATTACCTTCTGCCATCAAACTACATAAAACACTAAACAAACACGAAGAAAAATGTTATTAAAATCAACTGAACTGAACAAAATATAAACAAGTGAACACAATTCTCAATGGAGAGATAAAAGAATATTGCAATGGACGACGAAAAGAAAATCTGTACAGTTTCTTACAGAAATATGAAAAGAGATGAGTGCCACAAAAAATCCAACGAAATCGGTTGTTGAGAATGATGTACGTATGACTCTGAAGACATCTGGGGTCGATATTGTGTTCAGAAAAAAAAAACTTCTGGATATGGACTTTTCCAAACGATTGAAGTATGTCCTCCGTTCTATTGAACGATTTAAATGCAAATGGCTGAAGTGGTAGTTGCGTGTGTCCTCATTAATTGAATCGAACAATTCCTCCACTTCATTAATCATTATTATATGTGTTCCTTAAAAAGGTACACAACAAGAGGACCTCGTGTGGAAAATGATAAATGTCACCGGAACTTTTCGATTTTCCCAAATTGTAACGTAGCGACACGATGAATCAGACGCTGTTGTGACTTGTCACATACATGTTCTTCGCTTGATTTGATTTGACAACACACTCTCGTAAACGTCAAGATTTCAGATGAGTAGGGGTATATCCTATGTAAATCTTCAATAATTTTAATTCATTTCAGGGAAAATGAACATTTTTACTCAATTCTAGTGCTCTTCCTTGAAGGGAAGTTCTGAACCCTCAACAGCCATTGGGCATCGTCTCCCCTCTTCAATGTACGAACGCTCAAAATTCAAACATTCTACCGACTTTCAAAATCAATCCATCAAGACCATTTCATTTGCATAAGCCCCTCAAGCGGAATAGACGGATCTAGCTACGGCTACCAGACACAGATACACTTCGAAATAGTGAATAACAGATATAGATATTTTTATATCTGCAATGGCAAATATTCTTGAATGATAATACATCATAAATCCATTTTCATCTCAACATGTTTTTCTTTTTTTGTTTTTACTTTGAAAAGTCAACACAACCTGCGATATAATCACTTTCAAAGAGTTAAGTCAAGGGCACTGCATTTTGATAGCTGATCCTATCACGATGACATAAGCTATAGCATGAATGACATCTCTTTCTCTTACTTATTCATTCAAATTGAAAGAAGATTAATTAAAATATTTTGTGAACCGTATAATGAAGAGCTTTCATACACACACGTGCACAGGGCTTATGTGGATGCATGCAGCAAGGATCCACACGAAGCGGGGTGTATGGGGCAGACGGTATGAAGAGGTGCTCTTAATGATGAGGTTATAACTTACAGGAATAATACTTCACTAAAGTATTCATCACTAAAATGTTCGCATATTTAGTTCTCTAAGCGGAAACTTTTCCTCCCAAATAGATTTCTATTCAATGAACATTTAACAAAGGATATATCAATTTCAACATTTTCTAACGGTAATTTTTCAATTTCAATAAATTAATTAATTGGGAAGAGCGTTTGGTTGATTGATTTAATTAGAGAATTTTTGTCACTTGCTTGCAACAAACATTGCTTTAGTTTATCGATTTACACTCGATTTAAATTCCGAGGTGCGTTCAGAAAGTACAAACCTTGCTGATGCCGTTCACTCTGGACTAATATTCAACATAGAAAATTATTAAACATTCCCCGAATTTAGCCTTCACAGACATTTGACGTCACGTGAAGCAGCTCGACCAGAGACTGAAAAGGATTGAAATGGATAGGTGACATGACTTCTTCTTCTTTGAGTGCCGCTACAGTCCGGGGTCAACCTGAGCACGATCTTTTGCGAGTTGCCTCAAAATTGGAGGCCCAGTTGGTTGAGGTCCTTCTGAATTTGGATGCGCCATCTATTTCGTAAGCATCGTCTGAAGCGTTGTCCCAATGGCTTAGTTTTGACGATTTTTCGGGCCGGAGCTGTGGTTTCCATCCGCTCTACATCTTAAGCGTTGCATTGTTTTCTCACGATTACGATTCGTCTATATAGTAAGAAGCATTCACTCTATATCTTTAAATGTTCGAATTATATAAATCATTTGTGCCTTGTTTTTGGAACAGCTTCCGAGAAGTATGCCCATCCAGTCTCAAATACGTGTTTAGTTACTCATTAGGCCGGCGACCCATGGGTGTCCCAGTCTAGGCATTTGCCTAGGACCGTCACCGATGATCGAAGACCAAGCTGTCAGAGGTCATCTTCTCCTTTTCGTACCAGGAGGCTCGAATTCGATATCGAGCCCTTGTGATAACGTTGTAGAGTACGTCCTCGAACGAGATGGCGCACACAAGTGGAAAAGGACCTTAACGAACTTTGTATGCACAGAAGGCAGCTGGCGAAAGATAGTGCTGGCTGAAGAGGCATGTTGGTTGAGGTCCAGGTTCACCCCGGAATGTGGCGAGAATCAAAGAAGAAGAAGGCTCGAATTCAAAGACCCTCTTTGCTGAAAAGCTTTTATCAATCTGCTCGATGGGAAAAAACGGACTAAAAAATGTTTTTTCTTTTATATTTGCTTATAGTATTTACGTAAAATTAATGTTTATTAATTCGATCTCATTAATAACAATGCGCAGAGATGTTGTCCAGTCGCAAATTCGATTCCTTCCATTTTAATCTGCTGATTCGACTGACCTTTCCTTTGACAAGACTTAGTGTGTATAGTTCCTTTAGTTTCCTTCAGAAAAGCAAGCTAGGACCCTCGGTGACGTTTACTTCAAATTCGTAACATTGATACCTTAGATAGCCTTTAACGCAATGAAGACCCAAGCACCTTTTAAAAACATACTCACCTGACTGGTCAATGCTTTTATGTATGTGACATTTTAATGAAAATAAATTCAAAATGAATATGAAAAATACCTCGTTAATATAACTGCATAATTCTATGTGCTATTTAAAATATCTTACTTACAATTTTTCTTTTTTTTTCATAACAAACAATTTTAACAGAATCCATTTCATTAAAAGGTCAACAAGGTACATTTAGCAGTTGAAATTCTCCTAAGAAAGAAAACGAGTGAAAGTTTTCAAGAAAGCAATCCTTTAATGAAACAGACAGACTTACTTAGTCCTACAAACCAAAGAACAAATGATAAATTTAAAACTATAGGAGTGTCTACACAATCGTATATTCCATTTACTTAACATCCACTCCCACTGGCGAAGTGAATTAAGCACATTTTCCTGCAATTGAAAATGATTAAGGGACTTCTCTTAGTTAAACTTTTGAATAATGAACTCCGAAGAGCCAATTCCATTAAAGGACTGCTCTTGGGTTCTTCGTTTTTATTTCCGTTCCGTTCCGCTTGCCCTATAATTAATTCGATTAATTAGTAGAGGAGACTATGAGAACGTTGAGAATGACTATGAGGACGACGACATCTTTAACTTTCATGGCTGTATCCTAATTCAAATGCGTACGGGTGCTGATAATTAATCCTCTCATTGAAATCTAAATTGATTTGTCTGCTACAGGCAATGGCTGGGTATGAGTGTATAAAGTAAAACAAAAGCAAAGCCAACGACTGCAGAAACTTTTGAACACAACCCTTGATTGATCAAACGAAGTGGCTTTACAGAACAGGAATGGCAGGTATATGGCTTTTATAGACTTTTGGCTGTCAGTGAGTCAATGAATATGTTTCCAATTTCATCTTAATTGGACTTTTATTCAAGTTTCTCATTAACGCGGGACATACCAGCGTTGTTGTTGCCCATTCCAGTGTGTTTGTTTTTGATATTTATGTGCAGTGTTCTGTGAGGGGGCTTTGCAAATAGTTTTTTTTAATTCAAATGAATGGCTGGACTAGAGTAGAGATTTGTTTATAATTATCTAAAACAAGTGCTACTGATGGTATTGGTTCGTAATATTCTAATAATTCTCAGTCTATTTGCTGTTATCGTTTAATTATCATTTCAGAATCGGAATTTAATGACATTCGGAATTTTAACATGCCTCTTGCCGTGTCATTGAGTTTGTCAATTTCCAGCTCATAAATTCCGGGATAAGCCACATTTTTATCCAGGTCAGTGGTCTGATTTTAATTTTCTCCGTTGCCCAAATGAAGTGAAATTAAAGGCTGCTTAAAATTACTCTCTAAACAATGAAATTCATTGAAATTGTTCAAGTCCTTTAAGTGACCAAAAAGCCTTACAATTTTGAAATTTATTGGCAGCGTCGCCGTCGTGGTTCTTCAATAAAATCAGAACCATCTCGGTATGTCGTATTTCGCAAAGAAGATAAACATTGGTCGCCAAGACAGCCTATGTTCCTACCGATTATTAATCCCTTGATTGAAGGCAGTAAAACATCTTGGACATGAGCGCCTTTATTCGATTCAATTTCCGGTATCTAAATGTTTATTATTGGTTTACTTTGTCTTGACCAGAACCTTAATATTAAAACGCAATTAAGTCAAGGCGATAAAAAATATCTTTATTTGAAATTTTTGATGAGAAATTTGTTTTATAAGCTAACATCATTCCCACATGCCGATCAAAGAGATGAGTAAACTGCTCCCGGTAAAGAAGAGAATTCGTAAGAATTCTGATTACAACAGCGAAAATGGGTTTAACATAATCAAGAGATGGGTCTCGATTTGCATTCCGCTATTAATCAATCAGAAGAAGTGTAAAGACCAACATTGTTTAGGAAGTTGAGAGAAGTTAACTTTTGATTAAAGAAGTGTAAATAAATTCAACGCCGTCAAACCGACAAAACCGAAGAATATTTTTTTAAATGTAATGAATCAATAATTACGGAATTACGGTGCACAATTTCATACTCAATGCAGCGGATAATTATAGAAGGGAAGGTCGCTAAAGTCGAATAATACTATTGATGCAGATGGACTGTCTAGATCTTTGAAGGAGCTGGCGATGTGTTGGTGTGGATCATGCATACGGATATCCGATCAGTGATAACTAATTATCGAGATAGGAGACCTTCACTGCTTTGTATGGCGCTACAGTCCGGGGTCAACCTGAGCCTATACTAACAAGCCTCTCCAACTAGCGCAATCTCTGGCTAGCTATTTCCAGTTTCGCACACCAAGCTGGTTGAGGTCCTTCTCCACTTCTGCGCGCCGCCTTAGAGGCGGGCTGACTGTTGCGTTGCCCCACAGCTTCGGATTCTACGGGCCGGAACTGAGTTGTCCATACGATCTACTACTCAATTGCATCTTGAGCCCAAAAAAACAGCGGTTGGCAAGAGTGCATGCCCATAGTGACGATCCGTCCAAGACGTTGATGTTGTATATTATTTCTTGGGTCATTCACCACCACACCCTCTTTAACCGTTTGCATCTCAATGTTAGCAAACGGAAGGAGACCCTATTGACTGCAATTATCAAAGCCCACCCAAATAAGCCTTTAAGGTCTTCTTTACCGTTTTGTGTGAGTGCCAGAAACCATTTGTAGACTGACCGTCATCGAGCTGAACCCTGTAAAAACGAAGAAATGCAGGTGGACACTCATCACTTATTCGTCGAATTCAAGGCGGCAAACTATAGCACGCATAACGATTAACCGCATAAAATTTTGATATTTTTTCCACATTCACCAGACTGCATAGGATGACAAAGGAGTATTTTCGCAGCTCCAAGGTCAGCAGTAAACTCACCGGAACTTCAAATAGCAGAATCTGATTGCGACAATGTCACGCGGTGTCATATAACACACACAGGATCATTATTGAAAAGGCATTGAATCAGAGCCGGCCAAAACTGGTTAAACGACGAATGCGGATGTAACGATGTCTTTAGGGACAAAAATTGATGGTCAACGAAGACTTGGCCACAGCGAGTACCACTTTGTCATTCGGGTCCCAAATTCGAATAACTACCACCACCACCGAGATTAAACGCAAAATAACGCTTGCAAATAGTGCTTTCTTTGGATGCAAGAATTTAGTAGTCGAGGGTTCAAGCAAGCATTTTATAACATGTCCATCATTCATGCCCTGCCTTTTGCCGGGGAGATATGGGTAATCGCAAACCAGAGGAAGAAGACCCAGACAGTGACATGAGTCCACCTACTGTCAACGCATCCAACACGTAATGTGGCCAAAAAGTCTACAACTTCGAACCTGTGAGAAAACTAAACAGATGACGCCCACGAGAGGAAACAGAGGCACCTAGCTAAAGATCGTGCTAGCTGGAAAGGGACTTTTGGTTGAAGCCCACTCCGGTCCAACTAGAACTTTAACGACGACGTAGAAGAAAAACAATGCTTCATAACCATAATCATAATCAACTCCTACACATGAAAGAGCTTGCAGTACCGCAAATCAATTTAAATCGCAAAAAGACGTTGTTCCGTCACCTTGAAACTTTTTTCATGATTCAAGGACTACGTGACGTCGACTATACTTTGGTGAAGATATACAGCGAAAAATTATTGAACCTGACGCCTAACCCACTACCCACTATGCCCACCTTTACTATTAACTAAACCTTTTAGTCCATCGACAATATGTGTGCTTACCAATGCTATAAGCAATAACCAAACCCGGCCAAGTAGAAAATTTAATTATAAAACCCAAACCCGAAGTATACATAATGGTGATTAAACTGTATGTATATACATTGTGTATACTTCTTGGCGATGCAATGGGAAAAAAATCCCTACTTTGCTCTACACTCTCTTAACAATTTACCTACAAAGCCGACTAAATAAAATCAGTGAATTTTTGAACAAATGGATCACATCGAATTGAGGTTACATGAATAAAAATTAGCTTTTTATTTCATTTACTGCGTATATGTAATAATTTTTCTGAATATTTTCATATCCGTTTCTGCAGCAACAATGCGATTGAAATCAAGGGCGGTATTGTTCAATGTTCCCTGAGCTGTAATCCTTGGAAAATAAATACATAATTTAATTTGAACGCAGTTTGGCAGAAGAGAAACGCAATCAACTATTACCTGCAACACAGTCCAAATCAAATTCGATGGAAAAGAAATTTAAATAAAACAACAGCGGTGTGAGTTATAAAATTGATTTTGGCTTTACACATATTCATGCAAATAGCACACCATTCAAATTACTACCTTCGCTTCACTGGGAGTGCTTCAAGCGGTCGCTCCAATTTTGGATTACTAGCCAGAGTAGAGTATTTGTGGAATTAACCCGAAAATAGTGTCTCGAATGTTGGTACAAGGAGGTACATTAATGAGGAAGCCACAGGGGAAGTAATCGAGTGATGCTACATGATCACGACGTGTAATTTATGAACGCTCGCCTTCAGATGACTTAGTCCCGAAATTCCCCCTTCTTCCATGGCAAGTACCACCGTCTTTTGGGAATCAAAGATATATCGATGTAGTAGAGTTTTAATCTAACCACAGCCAATTTTTAACACCGCTCGGTATGCACTCCTTTCGCATTTCGATAGAGTAAATCTGGAGCAAGCGCACAACGATCGAAAATCACTAATTGATGTAGGATGATATGACAAACCTTGCTCGATGCACTGACAGATGGATGCCATTAGTAACTCTGACAGTCTGAAGCATAATAATTGGAAAATAATAAAATGTACATGTCACTACATATATAAACAAACTACTGAACGTCCTCTTGTATACAAAAGAAACTTAAGAGTATGGCCAAACCAATATTAGACACATTAATAACACAACTTAAATAAGAACAAAAACCAATATATAACTCAGAATTTGATACAACTGAAGTCGCAGAGAATTGGTCGAACTAGGCAATAAAACTAATGTCCGGCAATTGGAACAAGGGCACGTCATAAGGAGACAACTCAAAGGACACAATGAAATCAAGAACAATCAAGGTCAATAAGAATATTTGTAAAACGAAGTTAATGGGTTCATTCTGCCTAACAACAGTGACGGAACGACCACTTTCACAAGAACTCTTACTGTTTTCCCTTTGCTTTCAGGCATCTGTCCGCGTTTTATTGTGCTCTCGTGCTCTCCTTTAACTTCTTGGTAAAAGTTTCGAATTCAATTCCGCAATCATAATTATTTCTTACAAAGAACTACAGCCGTGGGATATTTTGTGTAGGGTCTACACTCTACACCATCAAAGTGCTCTCGTTCTCACTTTGCCTCATGAATGTTTTATTGTCGTAGTTTCGTCGGTCGCTTTGGGAACGTATCTCATTTTTATATTCTAAAAGAAACGTATAATGAGCAGGATCTCAAGATGCCATAAAAAACCATTCAGAGGGTGGTTAATCTACGAGAAGGAAGCCTAAGGACCTTTAACTAAACTTTATTTACCATAAACTTCCAGTCGAAGAATGAAAGAATTGGGTCAAATCATCATCGGTATGTCTGAGGCCACGAGTTTAAGCATACAATCAGTTCAAGGCAAAGTTGAATGATACAAGAATTCTTTAAAGATAAGCCTATTAGTCTGTAGTGGATGAGAAAGAACCTTTTGAGAGGAAACGTTTTTTTTTTCAAATTTATGACTGATGAAAGCTTTTCCCAGTCTACGGTTGCATTCGTTTTTCCATTGCCCACCAGGTGATTTCTCCTTCCTTTTTAAGAACGCCTTAGAGATACCATTCTGCACTGCCATGCACAATCTCACCATTAAATTCTTCAGAGTAGGTACACACGTTCCTTTTTCTCTGTTGACACTCACGATGTAAAAAAGTGCCTGAAGTTTTTGGGTAGAATCATGAGAATCTTTTTTCATGAGCACAGATCTTTCAAAAATTGCTTCTGCACCGCTCTCATTCCTAAAGAACTAGATTCCTTTTCAATTGTTCTGCACCACGTTTGCCTAGGGCGTCCCGCTACTCTGCCTGCCTGGGTAAGCAGATTTCACGGCGTGGCGTATTTCGCAATTAAGTTGTCTTCGTGTTGTAGGGTGTGTCAAATCCACTGTCACTGTCGCCTTAGTATTGTCACTATTGTAGGGTCTTGGCCCTTTCTCAGATCCAAATGATCATTGAGTTGTTCGGCCAAGAAATCCCGAGTATAATTCTCAAACATCTGGTCATGTGGAAATGAGTCCCATAGCAACTCATAACATTACTTTTCAAGATAGTGGATAGCATTCCGACCGCAGCTTGAAACTTCCCAATTCTGCTGCACACATCAACTTCCGTGCCACCACATTTATCTGAATCATGCTACCCAAACAAAGAAAGTTGTTTAATCTCTCCACTTCCTGTTCGGAAGTGTTTGCTGGACACTGTTCATAGAGCAATCACTTCACTAATTCGAAGATGTGATATCGAAATTAAACATGCCCTGAGCACCACACACTCGGTTGACTATCATTTTACACACCCAAACCACCTGTAGCAACAATTCTGACAACCTAATACCACCAACCAGACAGGGAAACATTAAAAGTTCATCTCCTACAATCATTTCGCTTAGGAATCCTTAAAAATCAGTTACGCTCAACCCCTCCTTCCTTCCCCACTTAAGGCCACTTAACTCAAACGTTACGCGTAGGTCGAACATGTTTCTGTATCGAAAATCCTTTCACTTAATCAAACGAAAGTGACATCCCTTTAAATACGCCCGTTCATCCCCGTTACGGGAAAGGAGAGTTTAAAAGTCAATATCCAATCGAATAAATCTAATACCCAAAAACACTTTTCGATTTGACACTTGTTTCCCCTCCTTAAGTGGCATGGCAATACGGGCAATTTGTCAAGGCATTGTGAAGGCATATTCATCAAGTTAATACAATTTTTATGAGCTCTAGCACTTGCCATTGTAAATCAAGAGCAAAAATTAATAAACATCTTCATTGAATCACAGGCCCGTCTAACCGTGCTTAATTTTGTTTTCTCTTTACAGCAACATGGCGTTAAAGCTGCTCTATATGATGGCGATATTTTACCCCGCAATTCCGGCGGCTCGTTCCACGATAACACCATGTAAGTAGAACAGGAAGCAACATACACACAGGCATACATCTACTTACACACACGTAAATACATATATTGGCCTTAGGAATCCGCAATAAATATTAACCTCTTAATACTCGAGCCTTAAGGAATAATCGAAAAATACGCACCAGCCTCCCTTCATCGGCAGGGAAATTCCCATCGATAAGGCCCATGTGGGTGAACTTCGTTTTTTTTTTTCTTTGTTTTTTTGTGTTCAGCCCATAAAGCCTGGTTGAGGTGGATTTATCCTGGTCCGTAAAATATGGAAGCGCATAAGTATTAAAAAAAAATTGTTCGGAAATCAAGGAGGATGTGTGGCATGTGGTAGAGGTTGTCTTGAAGTGGCCCTCGATGGGGCGCACTTAAGCCGAAATGTGTCTGTTGAGATGCCACGAAACCAAAAAGATATCTGGGAGTGCGGTGTACCTGTCTTGAACCCAGTTCAAATGGGGCAGGTAAATCTGTACCGCACAGGAATTACTTACACCTGTCAGAGGTGAAGAGAGAGAAAGAGAAATCTACGAGTGCAAATTAAATGGGAATGGTCGCTTCAATAAATAAATGATTAACGAGTGCTGGTGATTGGATCACTTTTCGACATATACCACAAACAGAAGAGGGTGAAGCACCAACCATCAGGTGTGTGTTCATGGTTGTTCTTGGGGTAATTGTTTTTCCGGTACCGTGGTGGTTTCAAATGTGTATACATAAATGAAAGAAGCACGGAACTTAATCGATTATTCAGTGGTTTAGAATAGGCCAAGGATACTGTGAACGCATTATAATTATAAATGAATACTAAGAATGACGTCGACATTGATTCTCATTAAATCAACAACCACTACTAAATTTTGTTTTAAGGGATACTGGTAATTGAAATGTTTAAAACATACATCGTTGATTATTATATCCAGTTGCATTGAAATAAATAAACGAATATAATGAGTAAATGTTCAGAGTTTTGATGGAGCTGAAGCTAGGATTTGATATTGGGATTGAATTAAGACTTGTCCAAGGGATACTTTCAAATCTCGTATTTGATTGAGTGTAGGAGCATCATATGGAAGCTTTTAAGTGTCAAAAACAGAGATGGTACAATCTTGGATTTTTGTTAATTAATTACGAATATAATATATTCAATTTGAAGCTTAACATTTTATCAATCATGTTTATGGACTGAAGATGATTGGCAAGTGCATCTCAGCGTTAGAAATTTGTTATATTAGGAATATCATCTGCTCTCAACCACCATAGGCATTAAATCCGTAGAATCATGTCGCTGTTCAGCCCGTACTATTTGTGATGGAATCTTCGCCTGCAGTTGACATCAACGCTAGATCGCACGCAGAACTTCACTCTCGCAGAACTAGACATCTCCATCACTGACAGAGACACTTATTCATCCGCCTTTGATAATATGCCTCTGGCACACAGCAGGACTAAAACGATGAATGTCGAATATTTATAAACTCCATTTGGTCCGTACTCTTGTAACCTCTTCAGTCCAGAGAAGCAACGGTTGTCAAGAGTTATATGCCGATACTGATGTTGTTCGTACTGTTTATTGCGGGGTGGAGATGACGAATTATTTAATATAAAGCTGCTCATCGTGACACTCTAATCAATACGACGATATTGAGGACAGCTTATACTCGTTTTTCCCTCGTTTACCGTCAAACTCTTTTAAGATGCTTGCGCCCCAATTCTAGTAAATGCCATCCGCCGAGTTCTGGTAATTCTTCTTCTTTGTATGGCGCAACAGTCCAAGGTGGGTACTCTCCAACTAGCGCCATTTGTGGCTAGCTCCAGTTTTAAACGCCAAGTGGGTTAAGGAGGTCCAGACCCATTTATCTTTACAATGCGAAAGTAGGGATGCATCTGGTATTGGGAACCTGAGGCTGTGAGTACCGTCGTTGACCCTATGGGTTAGGGCTTCTCCGCCACCAACTCTACTCCAAGAGCCTGGCTCCCGGAATTCACCACGAAGAGGTGAGTGTTGGAGTTCGTCGACAGAAGCTAAGTGCAGACAAACGTGTGCCTACATGAGACTTCATTGCAACGCTTTTAAATCCAATTACTATTTTATTTAAATGTTTGTTCAGACTTATTGTTTATAGTTGTCAACAATATAAGCAAACTCAAAACTTTAACTACATTTCCATTAATCGTATCGTTTCGTAACCATGTATCGTTTGATCCTCTACACAAAGTTCCCCAAGAGTTGTTTGGTAGACACACTCTGAATTTTTACCTGTGCAGACTTCTGGTCTCACATCCTTAACGGTAATTTAAGAGTGTTCACATTTCTAACTACCGTTCCTCTACCGTTTTTTCCGGCTAACATGGATATAACCGACATAAGCCATAATACACAACGCTCGTTGTATCGTTTATCAAAGACCCGTGTTATTCTCCGTGACAGATTTGACGATGTACATGTATACATATTTCAGAGATTCGAAATGATGCCGAACGACGTGAGCCACCGCGAGTCGTTGTCGTAGCTCATTCAGTATTTCAATCCGATCCGAAAAAGTTTTATCTACACGTTCTCCTCTCCTCCCTGATTTCCGTTGATGCATACAAGCATTGACACTGAGAACGAAAAATAATGTCGCCTCTTATATTTTCTTTCATTACTCTTCGCTGAGATTAATACTGCAAATTGTAATAAATAACATGTGTAAGCTTATGTTTTTACTCAGAATCGTTTGAATTATTTGCATATAACCTCGGTTTCACATAACTCCAAGGCAAAACAAAAAAATCACAACGAAATGTATGTGGCCGATTTGTGGCAGTCACCTAAACGGGGGATGAACACGGGATGACGCGACTGTTTCGACTTTGTATAAAACAACTCCAGACGTATATATCTACGTAGACACTTGTAGATTGTTTCTCGCGATATGTGTAATGCCCAATTGGGGTTAGAAATAATTGTTTCTATCGCATGATGCCCACCCCTTAGCAGCAGGAAACAAATTAGTTTTTAAAGAAGCTGAGAAGATTGGGGTTGACGGATGAGCAAAGTGAAGAGACCGTGGGGGTCCGATCCCTTAAACAAAACATTTTTAAAAAGGTCATATCGTTGAGTAGGCATGCAAAAATGTGTACATAAAGGAATCTAGGATGTGGCCTTCAAAAGATACTCAGACCCAACGTATGAAAGTATAACTCAAAGGTTGTCTTAAATTTATTTTCGCATCACATCCGATGGTTGGTATTTTGCAATTTGATAATTAAATTGACTACATTTTTCCAACCCACAATTTTCACAATGCTTTCAACAAAATATCGATTATCCACCATGAAATGAGAGAACAAAGTCATCATCTCATCCCATCACAAGCCGACATAAATGGGCAACGTCTTGCCGTTAGGCGCACTCATTAAGGCACAATAAACTTAAACATTAACCATCACCTTCTCTATTAGTTAAATAAAGTCCAAAATAACTTTCGGCTGTAAAAGTAAATTTTCAAACAAGAAAAATATGAACTCAGAAGCTTCCTCATTTTGACTACATAATTCCACTGTATCAAAATACCTGACACCTAACTCTTAATTTTCGTTCAATCTCACGGCAAATCTGCCGAAACCACGGTGCTAGCAATATTCTTAACAGCCCCTGATTAATTTAATTATCAAACTTTTCCCGATGTTTCGTGAAACTTTAATTACTGCCTTGATGTAGGTTTACAGTCTCAACAGATTGGATCGATAAAAGGGTGGAAATATTCAAATATAAAGGATTTCCCTTCTTTTTTGCATTAAAGGTCTGGTTTTAAATTCTTAAGAAACTTTGTTTTTTTCATATTTTTTTTGTTTTTCAGACGAAACCGTCCCGAAAAGCCCAAACCCATAAATCGTCGAAACGGTGCTGATAGAGAGGAGAGAGTCTTCCTGACAATTGCCCTAGGGGTCTTGGGGTCCCTGATGTTGCAGTTTCTTGCTGTTATTTTTTCTTTATTTTTTTTTTTGCTCCCAAAAAGATGAAGTAGGCTCATCTGGTGGAAATGATTTGTTAAAAGTCTAATAACTCCTACCCGGGATCAGTTACACCAACATCTTGTGGCGAACTTTTGATATTAAATACACTTATACATGCGTACATTATTTAGTTTTATAATTAACTTCATCGTGGAGTTATGGTAGCGGTGAGATATGAATGGGACGTTCCGAAAACTGTCAGCACATCACGTCTGTGATGTTTCGCTGATGGCATAAATTATATCGCGGGATTCTGAATCGATCTGAAAGTTTTGATTATAACATAACCCTTTTCTGACAGAAAAGGGAAGGATCATACTCTCAGTGAATGAGGAACTTTTGGTTGTACACATTTCCAGCTGCGGGCGGATTTTGCTTTTCTAAATTATGAGCACTTAATTTCCACATCCACATAGCTTATTTCAACTAGCACTTTGCTTATTACCACTTGTCGTCTTCATCATTGTGTGACGCCGGTCGTGTGGGGATACACGAGATTCTAGCTAGCAGAACATTCTACTAGATATGTGGATTGTACATAAGCTATGTGGTTTTTAGGGTAAAAGTTAAACATACTTAATCCATCAGCAGAGATATTATGCCTCTTTATTGACAGTCAGTAGACTTAGGGGTAAACAAGTTGGATGTCATCTTCGGAATTGAATTATCTTTCATCCTTCCATTTGTAGAGAGCGTGGAACAGATGTCAAAAGAAACAAGGTCTGCAGTACGGGCTGTGCTGCATAACTTTGCTTTGGCAAGAAAGATCTGTTTTCTCTGGTGTTCTCAAGATGGGAATCAAAACCTTTCTTTTGCTTTTCGTTGCATTTCTAATCAGTCTCGGTTGTGCTAAAGGGTTGTATGGGCATACATTAAACTAAGATCATGGTAGCTTCGAAGTTAATGCTGCAAGTTAAACTCAGTGTCAAATGACATCTTCATCATTCTTATTGACATGACTTATACATATCTTTACTTGTTCTTCCTTTGTCGAAGGAAGACAGGTTCCGGGACGGAACAGTGTTCCAGCCAAAAAGCCTTTCCATCTGGCACGATCCTTTGCCAGGTGCCTTCTAAGGACATTTTTCGATTGTGTGCGCCATCGGTCCACAAGTTTAGAAACGAAGACTTTTCGGGTTTGGGTAATTTTTCTATGTGCTCTGCGTGGTCCAGCATCTTTATGTATTTATCGGACACCTGGATAGACACGTGTACACCCAAAAATGTAGTCTTCTTCCCCAAAATCCGTCAACGTGACCAAAGACACAAACGCAGCATTGTGAAATATTCATTGCCAGCTGACCAAAAAACATAACTTGTAAATGCATGCGTGAAATGTAATTTCCAAATAAAAAAGTATGCGTATTTTGCGGTAGGTTATGTCATCTTTCGCAGAAAAGTTGAATATCTCTATTAGTTGATTTCTGATGTCAGCTTGCTCCTTCGAGAGAATACCAAACAGCGATAAGCAAGAGTTATACTGTTCGTAACAAATAATATTGGGCATGATTTATTTCCACCATATCTGACAGATGATTTCTTCATGAGTCCAACCAACTCATCTCCAGCTGCTTAACAAAGATGTGAAGACAGTTCGACTGCCGCAATTGCTTTATCCGACTGTAATCTCGATAGAGAGGGCCAGACTTCGCTTACATCGTCCAGTGTGCGGAGTGGAATATTCTGTGGTATTGGGATTCTCAGATTTTCAGTATAGACTGCGATTTATTTTATGAGTTGATAGAACTTTCGGAAATTATTCCTCCTCGATCGCACGACTCTCGGAGCCTTTCTTTTTCTTCATGAGAAGTCTGCCCTCTTCCCATATTCTAAATCAGCCATTACCAATCTGTGGTCTGTGGAGCACTTTCAGAAGTTCCGCGACGGCCTTTCAACAAAACAAAAAATACGTCTTTAATCTGCATTATCATTCCACTACATTCGTATGTTGGGATTGGTCCGCGGGGAAATTCATTTTTTGCCAAGGGCCAGCCCAGCGTCGCCTGATCTGCTGCTTGCTTCGCCGAGTGCAGCCACAGATTTTTCTTTTGATGACCACTAGGAGCCTGTTGTCAACTCCACCCATCCATTTACCGGGATCATTGCTGGCTTCTCACGAATTTCAACACGATCAACGATCAACAACGTAACTGCACTGCACGGGTTCACAAGCTCATGTCCATGCAAGTTCGTTTTAACTTTTTTAAACCAATTGTAGTTATAAAATCAATAAGCCACTAACTCTTTTAGTTTCAGTCTATTGTACCGCCTTTATTTGATATTCATTTTTATCTGTCCATTAAGAACATCATATTGTTGGTGTAGTTCTTCACACAATGTACAATTCTTATTGCCCCTTTTGACAATCATTACTTCCAGGACTAAAGTTATTGTCCTTCATCGAAATAAATGTCTATGGGAAGTAAGAACACATTTTGCGGTAATATCCCATGTACGAAGGATACTGCTCATCTACTGACACACTCCTTTGCTATAAAAAAGTAAGCCTCCTTATTTGCGCAATTCATCACCACTGAACAGTAGACAAATGTTGAGTTTACTAGGGTTCGATGTGAACATTTTAAGGGCTACAATTTATGACTCCATGTATGAATCATATCACTCGGTCAGCGTTTGGCTACAGTAAGGGAATAAACAGAAAAGCTCGTTAAATATTCTCCCTCAGTAACGTACACTGTACACAGTTTCAATTCGACTGTAATGTCAATAATCAAGAATATTCAATTGCATACTTTGCACAACCATGCGTGCAATTAAACATCAATCACTGCTTCTGCAGAATACTCCAATTCTGGTTGTTTCACTGTGGCATTTTGCAGTGGAGAAAGAGTTTTTTGTCCGGTTATATTGACCATCAGCAGTATCACTTTAATTTCTTTTATTTAATCAACGTGATTGATAAAGGATTTCATTAACGTCGTTTTCGTGCTCCGAGTGTTTTCTGAAATTTAAATGTTTTTGTTTGTTTTGTTTTTCGAAGAAATTTTTACTAAATAGTTTTAGTTTGAAGTAAGTCTACATAAAAGTTGCTTTGGTGAACAAATTCATTTCTCAAAGAGACAATAAAACAAGTAAATACGTGTAAGTTCTGTGAATCAAATCCAGATTCCACTTTTCACTACCTCACCTTTCGCGCGATGCTGATCATACTTAAAGAATATGAATGTCTGTTCTCGTAATATCTTTAGTTTTACCAAAATTATTGGAGGGGCCAAATTCTGCCCAAAAGTTTAAAAAAGTAAACGAACACTTGAAAACACACGATAATTGTGGAAAGCGCAGAGTTGTACGACGGATATGAAAACTTACTACAAACTACTGGTCTATATCGACCCGGCTGTACGGTATAGTCTGTTGAAATTTCTTAAATTGTCAAGGCTATAGAAGAAATTACGTTTTTTTTATTTAGGTTAATGAAGAAATTGTGGTGAGTTTGTAGTATAATAGTAATAAAATGTTTTATGTTTCGTAATTGTCAATGAAAAGCTTCTTAAACTTCGTCCTTCGGTATTGGCATAAAACTGAATGTCCCCTCTACACGTAAATTGTACGCACAAAACGAGAAGTAGTTTTCCCGAATACCACGGGGCCTACAGCCCCGGCGACACATGCCTATTCCCATCTCTCCACGCTTTGTTCTTATAATCATTTTCAGTATTATTGTAGAAAACAATGGCATCATTTTGCATAGCGGTCTCATTCATTGTTTTCATTTTCAATATCCAGCCATGTATGCTATGTAACAACACATTCTCTATCACCGTGCAATTTGTATCGCTTTAGTTGAAAATCCGAAACATAAATAATCCAGGCAGTTGAAAAGTCAATAACCTTACCAAAATCGTTGCCACCCTAACTGTCCTTCCCGCAGAATAAGTATTGTTCTGAATCGTCACTCACCACACGTGGTCGCGGCAGAGCAGTGGTTCGGTGTGTCGGCGACTCTGCCAAATGTTAAATCCCACATGAAGGCCAACAGCAATTTATTTTATCACACCACAACATGCCGGCCAGTTACAATGATACAAGGATTACATTCGAACGAGAGACCTTCCAAATTTGAACTCGACAAAAGACTCACAACTCCCACACGAATAGTTGCGTGAGACTAGGCAATGGTCCTTAATTGATAGCCAATTACCAAATGTTTATTGTCCCACGCGAAAACCTCACTTTAGCTAACAAGAAAACAAACAAACAAAAACCCCACCGATTATCTAATGGCATGACACAGCGAATGATTTGCCAATTCTTCTCCAAATTAAATCAGAAACGGAGGGATTAATTTGAAAATGAGATAATTATAGGTGTCGTTTCGTGGCACTGTCTATTGACATTCTTTTCGGAGCCTTTGATGAGGGTTTATATTGCTTGCTGGATTTGAGCAAGTGCTTAAGTGAAATAATTGCGCTGACAGATATGTTTGTTTTCGTAAAGTAAGATGTGATATTGATGATTTAATACAGATTTATTGCGGTCCGTCTACAAATCAATTCGTCTTCATCACAAGTTATCAGGTCATAATACTACGAACATCTATTATTCGCACATTAGTTGGGTAGAATATATTTCCAAAGTCTGACAGTATTGCAAGGCAAGAAAATTTGGTGAAACAACTGTCGAAATCTCTTTGGTACAAGGGCCTTGAAAATCAATAGGACGAAGGGTACTTAAATAGTTATTCGTGCCAAAACTCACGAGTGTCCTTACAATATGGCACCTTTTGAAATGCAAATTCCAACATTTTCAAACCCAAAAAGTAAAAGAAATTTGCAGGCACGAGCATGGGACATAAGCAATCCCTTAAAAACTTTTGAAAAGATAAAGCAATACTTATACACACATATATATTCATTTAAATGATTTATAATGGTTTTAGGTTCGTATACACAGACTATGTTCTAGAGTGCAAAAATGTAGCCCACCTAATGCAGAAATATAATTAATAGTTTCAGAATTCAAAAGTCACAATTCCCCTTAAATCATTAAACATCCAGCGCCAGACAGGGTGACATGGAAGACTAATAGTACACGATGCAATGATGATGATGATAGCAACCAAAATCAACCAGTTAGTGCCTGCAATCCATTTGCAATTGGGACACACTTAGTGCTGGTTAGTGATGTAATTATTGATACCGCTTCCTCACTTCTGATTAAGTTCCGTCTAGTAAATTATAGTTAATTTCCATCTCCTGCAATCAATTTTAACGTGTAGTTCAATTTCCATTAACTAGAGCATGAAGAGTATAGTGCTTTAAGGCAATCTCTGGCATAGAACTGCATATATTCATCGGTTTAAATGATTGATGTGATTAATTTGAGAATGAAATCCAACCAACAATGAGAGCAAAAACCATTTCCCCAGCTTTGATATTCAATAATTCCTAATCGAGAATAATTCTGCCTTGCAACTACTAATGCAGTTGACAGTTCAATCAGTACAACTGAATCCCAGGCATCTCTATCCGAATCAATTTAAAATAATGCAATATCTTCTCTTCCATGGCAGCAGGACAAAAACGAAAGGAATGAGCTCCGGTGGTATGCGTACTTTTATGCATTCCTCCCCCATTCCCAATTTAATATCGTCATTCATATACTTACGAAGAGCTTAGTAGGAAATATAAATGCATAATTCGATTTCAGGGGTACTCAAATGAAATGCATAGATACCTAGGATCTAATCCCATTGACAAATTTATGTATCCACATGAATTTTCCATGAATGTAACCGAAGCCTTGAAATTCCATGTACAAGCCAGCCAATACTGTTCTGGGCTGGGCTGTGTTTGTTTAACAAACAAAATCCATTTGAATATGCCTGCCCTAAGGCATGGTATTAAGAATGTATTCTCCTGCTCCTCCATGCTGCGAGCATGAAGAAGAATCTCTCAAGCACAACCACAAATACTCTATTCACTCATTAATCATCCACAAAATATTATCGTTCGAGTTTCTTGCTGCAAGCACTCTCCGAGCGAACAGAACTTTAAAAAACAATTTTCTAATGGCCTGCAAACGGGCGCCCATCGTTGAAACTGAGTAAAACTGTGTAAAAGATAAGAGACGAGAATTACTTCATCTTTCGTGCAAACAAAAAAAAAACCACAACACAAACAACACCACCCGCATTGCCCAGCAGTCAGCACCAGCATCTTCATCGCCATTGTTGTAGAGAAGAGAGTTGGCCAATATTCAATTAACATACTCGCACCCATTCGGGGGATGTAATGCATACTTCGAAAATGCATTTCGTTAAGTTTAAAACGCAAAAGTGTGTAAATTACAGAGAATTTCTGTAGAATATTTAATCAGCAGCTGGAGACTCGGTGGGTTGGCTTTTGTACCTCTGCAGGGATATTGCAGTGTTTTTGCATGTGATATGTGGTCCAGTTTCAGTTTTAATTTCAACACAAAAAAAAATGAGAAAGGAAAACTTTAAGGGGAGCACACATACGCAGAGCTAATAGTTGTGTACTCGGTACTGAACAGGCTGAAACGATACCTTTGGGCGCTCTGTCCAACCCACCAAGGTCAGGATTTACGATTGCGTTGGCTTTTGTGGATTTCATGTGCAGTATTTTACTAATTACTTTGTAGTTTGTAATCCTTGAGTTGAATGGGATGAGATCCTTTTACATCCAGATTGAGAATCTTAAACTTGGCAGTGTTAAAAGTAATCTTCAGCCTTTATACGGATAAAAATCAAAGACGAACCTAGGTCAAGTATTTTGTTCAAAGGATGTTCAGGTTTGTCGAGGTAATTGAAAGTTTTCATTAGAAAACACCGTTCATGGGATTTTGTGTGAATGTGTTGCAGAAAACCATGTGATGTTGGCTCCACGGAAGCTTAAGGTATTAAAATTGAATTTAAAAATGGATCATGTTGCAACATTTGACCACTATCTTGTCTGGAATTACGATGTTGAACACTTTAGTTTTAGTAGGTCCTCGGCATCTCTTGTTGGTAAATTCGGTTGCTGAACTTCGGAGGGCGTATCTGGCAAGCTCGTCTGGTGCAGTATTGCCTAGAATGCCGCTGTGGCTTGGCACAGAGCACAAGCGAATGTTGAATTACTTGTCAAATACAGTTTATCAAGTCTCAATTTTAGACGAATATTTGTGACTTATAACAGCAATCTGTACTGTCTTATGAGGTAGATGGACTTCCCCCCGAAATCGGAGGCTATCGGTGGGGATTTTATTAGTTAATAGCCCTAATAATATTGTTGCCTTATTCCTCGGTGTTAACTTCTTTGGCCAACCTGGGTACATCTTCAGCTGCTTCATTATTTTTCGTACTATTAGTAAATATGTACAGTAGAGAAACAATTAACTGGGATGCTCGAGACCAAGCTTCTTACGAAAATTGAAAACCCCAGATGAACGAATTTCGTTTTTTTTTTTTCTTGAAACATTAGTTTCAGTTACATCACGCACAGAAGCCAATACGTGTGTCCGTGATTGGGAATAATCTGCACGAATGAACATGCAATGCGATTGTGTTTTGTTTTTGTGTTTACTTGATTTCGGGCAACAGATCGTATAATAGAAACTTTTCCGGTTAATCGAATTTCAATGGGAAAGACATTTTTTAAATATATTGATTAACTTGAATAACTGGGAACCCGGTTAATTGGCTCTCAATTGTAAATTGTTGTATCTTATATCTTGCAAACTTTTGCATGTAATATTTAAGCTGCCAATATATAATTTGTTTTCGTTTTCTTAGTACGACGTCCAAAAGCTGGTGATCCATTCGATTTATTTCCAAAGAACTTCTGGCAAGAGTTCTCGTCTCCATTCACAGACACACCCGACGATGATGACTTTAATGCAATGGACACAACAACACACGAGCCATTTCCATTCTTCGCCGATCCATATACAACAGTCAACATAAGTGCACAACTAGGAACAAATGTATACCTTCATTGTCGAGTCAATGATCTTCAAGGCAAAACAGTAAAAGCAACCACCTTAAAATGACCTAAAACTATACAAACTATATTTTTTAAAGGTCTCCTGGATGAGAAGAAAGGGAGATGATTTAACACTAATCACATTTGGTCGACACACCTACAGCAGTGACTCGAGGTATGCATTTGAATTTGATGAACCAAACGATTGGAAACTGATGATCCAGTATGCAAATGAACGAGATGAGGGGCCGTATGAATGTCAAGTCTCATCACATCCACCCCTAGTTTTACTAGTCTACCTTACAGTTATTGGTAACATTTTTTATCCAGATTTAGTACAAATTTGTCGCATATTGATGAACGTTTTTTTCTTGTTAGTTCCCCATGTACAGATTGTCGATGAGAGAGGATCTTCGACACCGGAGAAGTATTACAAAACTGGAAGTACGATCGAACTTCAATGTGATATAACAAAGATTCCTCAACCATCGTCATACATTACCTGGAAGCACGGAAATCGAATGTTGAACTATGACACTAGCCGTGGTGGAATCAGGTAGATTAAATTTTTTATTTGAGGAAAGTTGTAAAGGTCGTTTTCTGGTACCTCGCAGAAAAGCCTTATATTTGAGACATTGTGTGATTTTTTCTTTTGCATGTGTTTGAACATCTAGAAGATAGACTTAGGTCTTCTCTATTATGATTTGGCCTTGAGTTTGATAGGATTGAAAGTCTTAAAGATTTTGACAAGATGTATCCACATTTAATATATATTTTTTTCTTTTCTTAGTGTCAAAACTGATATTTTACCGGGACGAGTTTTAAGTCGCTTGTACATTGCCAACGCGAATAAGCACGATTCTGGGAACTACACCTGCATGCTTAGTAATGTCATCGCTGTAACAGTTGCTGTGCATGTTTTAAATGGTGAGTATATTGATGTATCGGTTTTTCCAACATTTTCTTTTCATTCAAAGTGGAAGCATTTGAGATATTCCAATTCTTATTAGTTTGAAGTCCAGTCAAAACATTTAGATAGATATGTGTTTCAACGTCTTTCATTTTCCCACAAATCATCACGGAGAAACTGATCAACGGTCGATATTTTGAACATCGTTTCGATCAAGCGGCCACACATTCTCACGAAAGCATTTAATGTTGGCTCTGAACTCTTCTAAAGACCACGTCTTGTTGACGTAGATTAACGTAGCACTTGGAAAACAAAACCGTCTAGAGGTGTTAAATCTCACGATATAGGCGGCCAATCGACACGACCATTTCTCGATTTACGATGACAACACCTGTCAAGTTGGTCACCTGCCGTATATAATACATCTATAATACATCAGGAAAATTCTATAAAAATGTTCTTCAAAATAACTGACCACATTGAAACTTGGACCAACATTTTTTTTTTTTTTTTTTGACATGCATTGGATTTGGACCAAAATCTTTTTTTTTTTTTGTCTAGCCATGCTTTGGACTGTCGCAGACACATTTGGATGTAAAACTTATTTACAGAACAGCATTTTTAAGCTGTAGAAGTGAAATAATGAGCATGTACGTCATCATTTACAAACATCAAAAATAAACGTATTACAGTGGCCAACCTGTGGTGCAGTCTTTTCTGACCAAGTTAGTCAGGTGGACAACTCAGTTTACTGTAACACGTTCATCGAATCGAGTTTTTAATTCGTGCATTGTTACACCCACTCTAGGGCTTGTGGCACTGTCTTGTTAAAAACACATGTGATTAGTGTCTAGTCAATGCAATTGACCAAAGAAATCAAGTTGCATATTGAAGGATTTCCCCTCACCAATAACTTATATTCTGTTGACTAAGCTATTTAGCCATAAATGCGCGTCGTCACGAAAGATGATTTTGGGATGAGATTGATCACCTTCTTCCAACTCATCGAGACCGCCATCCTAGACAACAAAGAATAATGTGCACGGCATTAGTTCTTTCGTCGTTGACAACGCTGAAAAGTGCATCTGCCTAGAAAAATCGTATCGAACTAGGACGTTCGTAGTGGGCACCAAACTGTGGGTCCCTTAAACACGTTAGAGACCAATTACACGTGCTGTAACGCCAAACGAATTATTACTGGCCTACTGGGAACTAAAGCTTCTTTTTAAAAAATATGTAATCTGCTTAGATATAAAACTATTTAACATTCGAAGCCCACCTTTATGATGGGTTTAAAGTCTTTTGATTCATTATTCAATTCAACGTGGTACCGGTAAGTCCAGCACTTAATTCGATATGGGTTGAAAGGTAAAAAAGACAATAGGTGAACAAACACAGCACAACTCACTACTCGTACATAATCGGTACAATCCTCTAGTGAACAATTATTTCGAACTCGTAATGTGTGGTCTAGCTTAATCCCCTTTTCTCATTCATTAAACTAAAAACAACATTAGAGCCTTTCTGTCGTATTTGTGCTCCCAACAAACAATTTTTTCTAATTAATTGAAATCTCATTTCACAATCTACATTCCATTAGATTGGAAACGTTCAATTGCTGAACGGTTTCAATGTCTGAGTCTCTTGTCGTATTCTCTGATCAACCATCAAACTTGTCAATTTATCGAATTACGTATAATCGTGTACTGGTTAGGGGTGTAGGCAACCACCTGCTTATTTTGGAATTTTAATTGAAAGAACAAAAACAAATTTAAAAGAAAAATCTTTAAGAGGAGGGTATATTGATACCTGATGAAGCTTGTCAATTGGTGACATTGATTATTATTTTAACAATGGCGTCTTTAGTGCATTCTAAAATATGTGTAATTTATTTATGTAATTTAAGGAGAAGAACCAGCAGCAATGCAACACTCCTGTGGCACAAAGGGAACGTCCCTGATCTGGGTTGTGGTTTTTGCCTCACTATTGAGCCTGTTAACAAGTCGATGACAGCTTTAAGGATACTTCTGAGAATACAAAATCCACAATTTTATCTCCAATAGGTTGTTTTATATACAAACAGATATAACAATTAAACTAATTCTTAATATACAAAATGAAAGAAAGAAAAATAAAACCAAAACTAATTAGGATATATTTACATACATATATATACATATAAATATAATGAAAGAAATGGACAAGGAGTATGAATGATACATACATATGAATTATTACGAATTATTTTATATTGAAATTTTAATAAAATAACAAAATAAAACACTGGTGTGTAGAACTATGGTTAAATTTGCTAAAAATACATATTAATTAGGAATTAAAAAATAAAACAAAAAAATCCTAAATCCATTAACATTTTAACGAAATCATTATCAAACGTACCGATGAATGTGAAACCTATGTAAGATAAATAGCAAGGGTATAGATGTCAAATTCTAAGCACGCTCCTAAGTAGTATTACATGTACACGCATACCTTAAAAACAAACCAAAATATTGTATACTCTATCCTTGAGAAGGATTGAAATTCGATACAAAAATTGCCAAAATTTTGTATTGTTCTTCATCTCAATGTCATAAAGGAAAGCCATTGAAGTATATTTCTAATCTACATGTAAATTTGTAAATTTGTTCAAAGGGGCCATAAAACCCAAGTATTTCCTTGCGTTCGTTGTTTGATTTCAAATGCAAATACAATTCTATTTTTCATCAATTATTTAGCAGTTCATAACTTGACCGCTGTTATTCCTCAATTGCTATTAAATACCTCTTTCAACCTATTCAACATGTAAAGTAGATACAAAATACGAACAGAAGGGTTTACTTTTGTATATTTTTCATACATCATTATTTATTATTTTTCTTGTGTGTTTTCGGACGAAAATCATGGAATTGACGCAAATCGAATATAGTTCCCAGCAAAACAAAAAAAGATGTGTATTAAATTATCGTTATCGTTACTGCACTGACAGCAGCTAAGCAGCTTTCGGTACAGTAGCAAATTGTTGATTTTATTTAATTATTATATGTTATATAATATACATACAAAATAAATCGTTAAATAATGTGAAATGCCAAAACAAAAAAAAATAAACGCAACCAGCATATAATTTGCTTCAGAAAGAGAAAACCAAATAAAATCGATATACAAAAATATATTAAATTAAGAATAATGTTTGAGTGAGAAAATAAACAATACTTATAAATATTAGAGATTAGATAAAATATTTACATTGTACCATTATAATGTATTACAAGATATGGGTCTTTTTTAAAAAAAATCAAAAAGAAAAAAATCCAAACAAAAAACAAATATTTAAAGCAAAAAATACTATTAAACATTTTTTGAACTCAAGTGGTTGTCTACCTAATTCCTTAACTTACAAAATAAAAGTTTCAATTTTAGATTTTGCAAGCTGCAATCTTATAAATTTTTTTATTTATTTTCAAAATAAAACGAATATTTATAAAAAAAAAGTATTCCGATTCTTATATTTTATTAACTGACAGGATGTGTTTTGTACTTACGAACTCATTCCAAATAAATGTATGTTATTTCGACGGCCTACAGAGGATTCTGAGGAGAATATAACGAAATTCCAGAACATTTACTGAGATTTTGTAACGCCAGAGGAAGAATTTAAGTATCTAGAACCTTCTCTAATCAAAACAAGCACGTTCCTAAAGGAAACCAGTTCAGAAAAATACTCCACCTAGGCTCAACAGGAATCCATAATCTCAATACAACACTGAAAAAACTGCATGTGATGGGTACTCTAGGAGAGCAAGGTATGAAAACGGACACAATGGTCATGTGTCCTTGGGCAGTGCAAAATTCCAAAGTCCTTAAATAGCACATTCATTTCTTTTCTAATTTTATGTCGTCGTGGAGTCGCATTTTCAGAAATAACAAATTTATATTTAAAACTAAACTTGTCATTATCTCAAATAAGCTTTAAATAAGCTATTTTAAATATCCTACCATTTGATCAGCAAATTTGTTCTTCTTATAAATTACCATAAACGGTCTCCGAATTCGTGAAATCTACCCTAGCCCTTTGCGAACAAAAACAATTTCTTGCCGTTTCCAAAGCTCGTTCGTAGTTTACAACGGTCGACTTGCATTGGGATATTTGAACCACTTTCAGTAATAATTATAACTACCTATCCGACAACTGTAATACCGACGTCGACTTTCAAATACATATTTTCCAGTGGAAGATGCTATCTCTTTTCTTTATTGCTGTTCCCTTTTTCTTACCTCTGCTTGTCATTTTATATTGACATTTCGTTTCTTACTTTCTGACAGTTAATCTGTAAACACGTGTGCTTGGCATAAAATAACGCAATTTGCTTGAATAAAAATACCTTCAGTTGCTTTTAATTTATTTAAACATGGGGAAAGCTAAAAAAGCGAATCAAGTGAAGACCAACATTCCCTTGGACAAACAAATGACCCAAGGAAAGGTGGCGAAAAATAAACGTGACAAACTGAGACTTCGGGCAGAGGAAAAATCGGTAAGAGATTATTCGACTTCATTTGTATGCAACTGGCTTTAAAACAATTCCCCCGTTACAGGTTGTAGACAGTAGAACAAGTCATAAAATTCTTCAAGCCGCAAAACAACAGCAACTCGATTTAACTGAAGAGAATTTCCCAGACACCCTAGGAGCAACAAGCAAAAGCAAAGTCAAGTTCAGTTTGGCAACATCCCTCCCAGAATTCGATGAAGACGATGAAAGAAACCAAGTCACGGGCGATGATTTCATGGATGACCTACAGATTGACAAGGACGATACCGAGGCATTTGAACGCTTCCAAAATTCAACCTCATCCAAGAGAACATTGAATTTATCCGAAATTATAAAGCAGAAAATTGCTGAAAAGCAAGGCGACCTACAGTCAAAATTAAGTGATCAAGGGTCATTGAAAATCGAAGACATAGATCCAAGGTAAAGTTTGTGAATGTATGGCGAAACCATGTGTACATTTGATCCTTTTTACAGAGTTCGTGAGATGTATGAGGGCGTTAGGGACGTTATGAAGCGCTACAAAAGTGGAAAGGTGCCAAAGGCCTTTAAGATCATCCCCAAACTTCGAAATTGGGAGCAGATTCTTTTCATTACTGAACCTCACAACTGGAGTGCAGCTGCCATGTTCCAAGGCACAAGGTGACTATTTGAAATTTTCCATTTGTGGATCCATTCAAATAATTTCTGTTGATTTTTTTAGGATTTTCTGTTCAGTTCTATCCCAAGCCATGGCGCAAAGATTCTACAATCTGGTACTCCTCCCTCGCGTCCGTGATGATCTGTGTGAATACAAACGTCTCAACATGCATCTGTACAACGCTTTGAAAAGGGCTCTCTTCAAACCAGCCGCATTCATGAAGGGAATCGTCCTCCCACTGCTAGAATCTGGCGACTGCACCCTTCGTGAGGCTATCATCTTCGGCAGTGTCATTGCAAAGAATGGTATCCCAGTTCTCCACTCAGCAGCGTGCTTGCTGAAGATCTGTGAAATGGGCTACACGGGCGCGAATTCTATATTCATCAGAATATTCCTCGAGAAAAGATACGCACTACCGTATCGAGTTGTTGATGCTGCAGTTTTCCACTTTCTCAGATTCGAGAACGATAAGCGAGAGATGCCAGTGCTATGGCATCAAAGTTTACTCACGTTCGCTCAACGATACAAGAATGATATATCTTCCGAACAGAAGGATGCACTTCTAGGACTTATTAAGTAAGTTTTAATATGAGTTTTCCATGAACTAGATATCATGCAGTTGTATTTTCTTTAGGAAACACTCGCATCCAACAATAACAGCTGAAGTGAGAAGAGAATTGCAGTCGGCTGCATGCCGCGATGTTGAAATGATGGAATGTGATAACACCAAGGGGGCTGTGCCTGTGGAGCAGTACACAGATCAAGATGTGGAATTTTCATAATCATGTTAATAAATGATTTTTAAATATATTTTGTATTATTGGAAAATTTGTTACTTAGTTGAACAGTGAAGATTGCGACATGTTTTCAGGGACATGCCATTTCCTTGGATATGATTCTAACTCACTAAAAAGACGAAAGCTGATAACTCTTCTATGTGTTTGCACAAATATCGATACGAAAGGAAATTATTCGCACTGTTTAGTAAATCTTGCAGGTTATCTGTCCCAGGCGAGGTTACACACATTTTCTGTGTGTAAAACGGGTAACGGTAGCTGGTTAAATTCCCCCCAAATTGACTGTCTATATACAATATTTAAGACCGGCTATTGTAAAAAAAAAAAAAAGTCCAAATTATACGTATATACATTTATTTACCAGCAAAAGGAAACTACGAATTACTTTCCTTGGCGTGAATATTTTTTTGGTGAACTTTCATGTTGACTTTCTGGGCAAAAACTTTTCCACAAAATTCACACTTGAAGTGGTTAGCAGGATCGTGCCCTCTCTTATGCTTATTCATATCGGACGAATTCGTAAAGGCTTTACCACAAATTGAACATATGTAGTTTCGCTCCTCAGTGTGAGATCGTATGTGTATCTTGAGAGTGCTTGATTGAGTGTATGCTTTCGGACAGATTGGACATACATATGGCCGCTCTTTCGTATGGATTCTTTCGTGCATTCGGAAATTTGCAACCTGAACGAAGCTCTTGTCACAATAGGAACACGCGAATTTCTTTTCATTGGCGTGCAATCGCATATGATCAACAAGATTAGACTTCTTGGGGAATACCTTACCGCACAGTTTGCATTCGCGTTTCAGTTTCACTTTTGGAGTTTTGTTTTTATTTTTTGTGGGTTTTGTAGACTGAATGTTTTCGTGTTCCACTTGGGCTTCATCTATGATGTTCTCACTTAAATGATGCTCAATGTGGGGTTTATCTTTTATGTTGTTACTTAAATGATGTTCAATGAGGAAACTAACCGCATCTGTGCTCATATCAATCTCTGGTTTAGCTTTACTTGCTGACGCTACAGTAGGTAACTCTGGAATAGTGTCGATTGTGTCGAGAATGAACACTTTTGACTGCGAGTCGACATCGTGTTTATTAACGTATTTGAGCACCGCATGAGTACTAACATCTTGCAATGCTTTGAAGGACTCCAAGGCTTGATTTTTGAAGCGATATGCATCCAGTAATCGCGCATTACACGCTTCACACAAAGTCTTACTATCGCCAGTATCTACCTGTGAGGATAATTATTTAATAACATTCGAGTTTGATGTAAACTAAAGAGGCATGTTACTACCTTTACGCATGTTATGAATTCCAGAGCTTCGTGCAGAAGTACACCTTCGCCTTCTAAAGCATCACCAAAAATGTTAACAACACCTTCGTCTAATTTACATATTATACAAATGTTTATTTCGTAGATATCTACGGAGTATTCCATTAAAATGCGCTCTAATCACAAATATAAATGTAATTTGTTTACACAATTTTGCAGACAGGCATAAAGCATTTGACGGCTGTCATTCAAAAGAATGACAGTTTTAAGCAGGAATTAAACCTAATTTTCGGTTTCAAGTTGATACACAGTAGCGGACAGAATGTCTTGGTTTAAGAAAAGAAATATTTTAATGACAATGAAGAAATTAAGAGATACGAATAAGTTCATGACTTTTAAGCAGTATACGTGTTTCGCGTTTATCGAGCTGCTTCTAATGGTGAGTGTAGAATAGCTAGGGGAAAATCCTCTTTCTATACCGAGGAATGTCGTTAGCGATGAATCTCGTTTCCAAATAAATAATACATTTAAGAAGTACAACCAATGAAAAAGAATTGAATAATTGAATAAGAAACGGTTCAACTGCTGGTAAGGTAGTAAAGATACAGTATCGGACATTTTTTGATGTAACGCTGTATAACAGATTTGAGCGAATATTTTCCTACTGTCCGTTGTTAGCACATCTGAAACGCTTATACCGCAATTCTCTGCCATTTTCGCACTAACAAATGTATTTCCAGGAATGTAAGACCATTGATTGACCACCAATAAGGCGACTGCTTTTGCACATACTAATTTTGACAGGAGTTTCTTCAATTTTGTTAGTAAGGTGGTAAAAAGTAAGAGGGGTAGACCGATTTGCATGAGCTCGAGAATTACTGGAATTGTCCGTTTATTTTAAAAATTGCTTCATTGTTTTTCTGTTAGTGACGGGTACTGAAAATATATGGCATGTGTTTAAAAGAGTGGAAAGAGGAAAAATCGACCTGGAATTGCAATTCGTTTAAGATTACGCCTTGTGATCACAAAAGGGAATTCGAAGGAATCTCAATGAAAATGTTTAACATGTAAAAGCAGCCGAAGTATTACACTGCGACCACCGATAACAGATATACAAGCAAATACAAATATTCCTTTATACTCATATATTTATACATACATATGTAAAATACAAGCCTATATACATATAATAAATTCAAACTTATAAAAATACTTTAAAATTTGTTATCAGTCCTCTTCGTCGTCTACGGAGATCATGATCCTCTTCAGAGGTTCAGCCTCATCATTCATGCTCGATTGCTGATTATCTGCATTTGTTAGAGATACAATCTCAAAATTACTGCTATCCTGGGTGAGTTCCGATACTTCAAACAGAACTGGAGAGAGAATTTGCCTTGTAACCTCCAAACTTTCTATGCGTGTCGTCTCAAGACTGTAGAAACCATTTTCATCGATCCGGTATATGAACCGTTTGTGACCAGAGGGCAGTTGAAAGTTATGTTTGGAGACCAAATGCTGTGACAGATATTTTCCGTATTTAAACAGTTTATCACAGCAATGGCAGAGATATATAAACGGACTGTTAGCATGGACCTCAAGGTAATGCTAAAAACAAACACATTACAACCTGCCAATAACATGCACTTGCCTCAAATACATACCCTTCGAAGAGAATTGTATGTCTTCACAGTATAATTACATCCAGCCTCGCCACAACGCTGCATAACTTTGCTATGAATGTGGCGCTTGTGCCTGGCTAGGTCAGACTTCGTTACACATTTGTGATCACATTCGGGACAGCTTATAGGTCTGTCCTTCAAGTGTCTATACCGAATGTGTGTCGCCAATGAATTTGAGGAATTACAAGTCATATCACACATGGAGCACTTAAAGCAATTGACGTGAACCACGACATGGTTTCGCAAGAGTTTCTCCGTTGCATAGAATTTAAAACACTGTCCGCATTGATACTTGTGAGCTGAAAAACACATAAAAATTAATTGCTGTATGAAATTTAGTACATTACTTACTATTGTTAACTTCCTGTCGACGGCAGTGGTCAAAGAGTGTAGTCTTCGTACGAAACAGTTCGCCACAGTGGAAACATCCCAGTAGCTTCTGATTCGAATGCATCCTCGTGTGTTCCATTAGTCTGTACTTGTTGTTGAAAGTCTTTTTGCAGTACTGCCAATTGCACCTTGCCTTGGGCTGGTTTTCTTCAGGAGTCTTGAGCATATCGTAGTCAAATGATGAATGCTTCGCGATGTGATCTTGAAATTCGACAATAGAAACAAATGACCGCTTGCAATTAATCCACATGCACTCGAAATCCTGAGCCAAGTTCGGTAGCACATCTCTGTTGGACACGTTGTGTGCACATGGCGGAATATCGGACTTCTGGCACTCTTCCTTGCCAATTTTTAATAGTGCCGTTTGATAACCATGATAATGGACATGTCGTCTTAGTTCGTTTTGGCAGTTGCAGGAAAAATCACACGAATCCCACTGACAAGTGTACGGAGCTAAAGATTGCAATTCATTTAATACAGTTTCACAGATGTGGAAACAGGCTTACCCTTTAAGTCTTCACTATTCAAGTGTTCAGTTATGTGGTTATCTAGATCCAATGCGGTGTTGTAGTTCGCCTTACAAGTTCTCCAGCTGCAGGTGAACGCTGACTGAAATTTAGAGTATTTAGTATCAACCATGAAAGGATATTCTCATATCGTACCTTTCTTTGATTTTTTGATTTTCTCAGTATCTTTTTTGTTATTTTTTGAGATGGTCTTGTCCTTATTCGAGGCTTAATTTTCGATTCCGGTTTTTGCGCGAATTTGGGCATGGTGTAGTTATATTTGTTTACTCAGAGAAACAGTGGCGACAAGTTGTACGGTATGTGACAGTATAACGAAATTAGGTCTGTTTGTCATGGTTTGCCGCTCTGTCAAATGTTCGTGTTCTGTTTGATTTGAGTGAAAATCTATGGTATTCGGATTTGTTTTCTTTTTGAAACAAGTGAATGGAAATATGATGTTCTTTTAATTGGCTCTAATAATAATAATAGACAGAAATAATGGAGTAAAACATCAAATCTGAAACCAGATTGAAACCGTATTTCAAAATTCAAAGACGTAGACCACACAAGCGGAGGAAACGGGTTTCGAGTCTTCCTTCGTTCTAGATTCGGAATAAACGTGGTCCATGGATTGCATTTACGCGTGCAACTTTTAACTTATGACTTTCACCCGTGAGTGATCCTTTTTGTCTCACACACCTGTCCTGTCTTGTCAAAATCATTGAAAAACGGCGGCGTAAACTGCTTGTATAAAAGCATCCTCATGTAAGGTATTTTGATGCAATGTGACGCACGGGCAATAATCTACTATTGAGACTCTGATCCTTAGCAGAGAATTGTTTTTTGAACATTGGATCATTATTGAATTTCGTTACGCTTTTGACGGTACAACCATGCCTCTCACAAAAGAAACGGCAAAGCAAGAAATGGTCAAAAAAAGTTCATTTAAAATCACTAAGCCTAAAGCAATTCCAAATGATACAGAATTTAAAACTCCTCAAGCACATTTCGAGCGAATTTTGGTCGACGTCTCAACTATTGAGGGAAAAGGGAAAACTATCACCGGACACGGCCAATTTCTTAGACAGATTGAACGCCACCATTAGAAATAGAAACAAATGCAATGCCACCACGATGATGGACCGGCATTTTCGAACGCAGGTGCAACGGCAAAATGAACGAAATTGCCTTATTAACCGGTTTGTTTTCCACCATATTCTCCAGATTCCTCATAAGATCACTTAGATCTAGGATTAGGGTGAAACTCACAATAAGGCTGAGTATGAAGGAAGGAAAGAGAGTAGACTTGAAATCTGGCTGGTTCTATACCAGTGCAATGTAACAAGAAACTATTTGCCTGCCTATTAGGTCAATGGACACGAAACTTTTATTCTCAACGTATCGATGGTTCTTGTAGTTTTTTGGTGATGTATGACAAAGAGGCGAGTTTAATCCAAGTAAAGTTTTGTACATGAGCTCCAACCGGCTGAGTTCCTGTACACCGACATACTCAACAGAAATTTATCCACACCAAACACAATACTACTACTTCGCATTAAAAATATAAACATACATAACTTCATTTTCTGTTTGTTTTATTTCCACGTTCAGATTAAAAAAAATATTAACATTTACTTAGCATGGGCTTGGGTCTTCCTCATTTGAGTGAGGATGTTGGAAAGTTCTTCACGCTTCCTCTTGGCGCGGATGTGTGTTCCCAATCGTCGCTTCAAGAACTTCAAGGCACGCTTATCCTTGGACACCTTCAACAATTCCATGGTTCTCTTCTCGTATGGGGCATGACCAACAACCTCACGGACGAGATCCCTCATGAATTTTGTATGACGGGTTTGAATCTGGAAATTGCAAAATACATCTCATAAATACGTTTTCAATCGTAAAGGTAACAAAAACTCTTTGACAAGGAAAAACTCAGTGCCATCATATAACCATGGACCATAGTTTTATTGAACGGTTCAAGCTCTACAAAAGAATATTGCAGAGCCGTCGCCAAACAATAAGAACTGTTATGGTTGTCTGTGAATGGTTTAAGGATCATCATTGTGAAAGAAAATTCAATATTTGCTCAATAATGTTGGGTATAACTTACGTTCTTTAGGCGAGAGCCACGAAGTCCCTTGACTTTCTTGTCGCCAGTGTATTTTACATTCTTGACTTTGGTAGTTTTGTGTCCCTTATTGAGACCTATGCAGAGTTCGTAACGAACAGCCATTGTGCTGCAAAAGTTAAACAAAATATCGTTATAGACCGGAACGTACACATTTGAGACATTGCGTTTGTTTTATTTTAGAGTTAAATTAAAAGAAATGATTTGAGATGGATGTATAATTCACGGAAAAACTTTCGAGACTTTGAATTGAGAACATTACCTCAAGACGTCAATGGGCGGAAAGAGATGTTATTGGACATTTCGCATAAACGCCATTTTCGATTCATCGATTTTTGACATTATGTTATCGAAATGTAGTGGAAGCGTTCAGTTCCTCTGACAAACATATGGGATCGTTGAAATACATCTGAGACGGAGCAGGTATATATATGATGTACAGAGTTTATGTTTTAATGAGAGTAATTAAATGTACATAGTGTATGTAATTTACATCAATGGAATGAGCAAAAGTTTTTAGACAGCACTACTTTCTTGGATCGATCTATCAATATTTTAAATATAACAGTAGTGGTAGCATTCAGCAAAACAGAGGATACGTTCGTGTACAGACAGCTTAATTTGACTTTTTTGTTAATACTTGAAAGGGAACATGCTTAGAGCTAGAAATTCAGGTTTTAATCATTCAGGTGAATTTTTGTAACACGACGTCTAGTAAACTTGTATGTTTTATCGCTCTTGTATTTTCATGTAATTAGCCAGCGAAGGGTACTAAGAATACATGATCACATATAATCCTTCCACAACATCTTTACCCGGATCACTTCCAAAAGTTTACCCTCGAATGAGAGAGTTTGAAGTTGTTACGTGAATCGCTTCAAACAAATATGTAGGACCTACTACGAGCCCCTTTTGGTTGTGAGGGACTATAGTATTTCCGATTCCTAATTGTGCCCATACCATGTTATTACCAGACAAGAATTTCTTTCGCCGTCTTAAACCTTAATACATAATAAAAATATGGCTGCATTCCGTGCCTGGCCGATACAAAACTTGTGCAGTTAAACCGATATAAGAAAACATGTTACGGCTGAATAGCTACGTAAGCTCCAAAGGACAATTAATTCAGAAATCATCTAATATCTAGAAGCGGAGAATAAAGTCGTAGGCTCTTGAACAATAAAACTCTTGTAGAAGTGTTGAGCGACCAAAGATTGCACATAGAACTTTTCTCTCAAAATAACCAATAGCTTCTTCATCGCCTTTCAATAGCGTCCATGTGTCTGCGCCATAGAGCAGGACAGGGATGATCAAGTCTTATATAAAGTTCATTTGTTGTTTCGAGCGCTTGATCACGCTACTGGTGTTGTAGGATTTTAGTTTTGGGGGCATAGAATAAGCATTCTAAAATGTTCAATTATTGTCCTCCCACTCCCGTGGTTTATTCCGAGTGCGGGCCTCACAGCCTAGTCGCCCTGAAGTACGTTATTTGTTCTCATATGTCGGTACATGAGAAGTGTCAACTCACGATATTTAATACACAAAACCCAGTCAAACATAATTGTATAGTCTTGCGATGGAGAACCTTGTAACTCCGAAGCATTTCATTAAAATCTTCATAGTAAATACAAAAGCAGAACCTCATGCTAGCTATCCCAGAAGATAAAGGCAATCATGGTTGTCCTTCTGTATGAATTAATTAAATTACACGAGCTACATACGGGCAGCGTTTATAAAACTTAACAGGTGTCTGAGATGATTGGTATTCGCAGAGCATAAATTATAGTTGTCTACAAACTATTGGGAATCTCATTGTGGCTGAACTTTGATAAGAAATTTAGACAGCAACTAGTCACCCTATCGGCTTTCTCTGTATCAAGCGACTAATCGCGGAACAGTATGCCATCTATATCCATCAAATCAATAAGTTAATCAGAAGATCAACAAACAAACACACTTTCACCCACTGGAAAACTTCCAAAAATCTCTAGCCACATTAAATATAATGAAACAATCGTAAATTACCAAATTTGTTTAACTTATTTTATTCAAATCATGTGGTAAAATCTCTCGAGTCCATCACACTACTTCTTTTCGCTGGAAATGGAACTCTTGGATTCCCTCATTGAAGCCGAACGCCTCCTCTTGGCTTCCTCCCTCTTGACTTTGGATTCCTTCTTCCTTTGTGCCAATAATTTGGCATAATCGGCAGCGGCCTCCTTTGAAGCGGTTTGACGCTTCTTCTTCAATGCTAGACGTCTGCGCTTCCTTTGCAGGACGACGGGCGTAACCAAACGTTGAATTTTAGGAGCCTTTGAAGTTGCCTTCTTGTTGTCCTTAGCTGGCAGAGGGCGACGTACCACAAATCGACGGACATCATCCTCCTTTGTCAAGTTGTACAATTTACGGATTTTGCTAGCCCTCTTTGGTCCCAAACGACGTGGAACGGTGGTATCGGTCAATCCGGGAATCTCTTTCTCACCCTTGCGGACGATGACCAAAGCCAAGACGGACATATTGGCATCGACAATGCAACCACGGACTGATTTCCTCTTACGTTCACCGGTACGACGGGGACGGTAGCAGGAATGTCCCTTCTTCAACAGCAAACGGACACGGCCTAGAAAGTGATTGAAACAAGTCCGGTCAGCATTTGTTGATGCAACAGTGTTTATTTATGTGCAACTTACCGTGTGTGAGGACACCCTGTTTCATTGGGAAACCTTGTTTATCGTTTCCTCCGGTGATACGGAGGATGTATCCAGCCCATTCTTCGCCTAAGACATCGGCTTCAACTTGGGTTCCCATGCGCTTATCATAGAAGATACGCAATTTATGTTCATCTACAACTTCGAAAAGTTTTTGGCATCCCGTGGCCGGGTAAGAAATATTAAGCTGCAAGTATAATCAAATATCACTCAAAGTTCACAGCACAAATGTAATCTACAAAAATATCAGCCATCGCCTGATGGAATTGTGTAATTTCACATTTCATCGATAACTTAAACTTTTGCAAATTGTTTTATACAATATTTTCGATGGCAACAATATTATTTTCAAAGAAATTTAATATTTTTTCAACGCACCTTCATTTTGTATGTCTAGTCCCGAAGAACACCAAACTAAAAGGAACTGAAGACATTTCGCGTTCAGGCAACAAACATATGTCCAGCATATTTTACTCTTAAGCGGATGTTACATTCAATAAAATGTGAAACTGTTATAACATTCGGTGTATAATTTTGTGTCGATTATGTTTTAGTTGATTATTACAAATTATAAATTAATAATTATATTGGTATTAAATTTCGTATATTTTAGTAACATACTTTTCAGGATATGGTTAGTATTTAGAATAATTGAGATATATTTATATCGGCTATGTTACGTATGTAATTTTGTGGGCATAACTAGGCTTTGGTTTGATATAGTATTATTTAAGGCGCCGGTGCTGTATAAATAATTCCTCTAATAGGTGTAACAGTTAAAGACTGCAATTATAGAGGTTCTTAGTTATAGAATCTCGCATATTTTTCATAAAAGTACTGCAGATAGCAGAAATGTTATTCAATGTTGTTACTACGTTTCTTGTATACTGGAATATACATTTTGAGTTATTTTTGGGCTTGGAGTATATAAAAACTGCATGTCGGTTGCGTTGAAAGGTTTCTCTTACAAATTGTTTTCAAGTTTAGGATATTCGTTATAATTGCTTACAAAAAAATTAAAACAATTGAAACAGGGCCTTAATATATGTTCTGTATAAAATTTCATAGTTCGAAATGTTTTTGTGAGTGGCAATACTTTTCAATTTTATTTCGAATATTTGAACAACAATGCTCTGGACTTGGCATCACTGTTTGCGGACAATCGTTGCATCTGGCTGTCAGTGTACTGAAAGTTCGAAATTTCATGTAAAAAATTGTCGATTTCTCGGTGATGAGCCAGTGCTGTAGTTGAAAGGAATATATTATATTTTTCCAATTGAGTTTTTTCCCGTGTTCGCATATCAAAGTCCAATAAACGATACCACCAACAAAGAGCCAAATAATCAAAGTGATCTCAATCTACTCATTCAGCCAGCTAATACGTGGAAAATAGAAAAAACATGTCTGGTTTTAATGACAACCCCTTCGGAGAGCCATTGGTTGATAATCCTTTCGAGGTATGTACTTTTGATTGGTTTCGTTATCATATCGTTGTTCACCAAAATGCCAATAAACAATAAGTCACAATGAGTCATTTTCAAATGAAAACACCTTTTTTTAGGATCCTTCAATTAAAGAAATAACTGCACAAACAGTTAATATCCCAAGTTCACTGGAGGACTATAACCCATTCGAACAGCCGCAAACTAAGCCTCAATTGCAAATAAATTCAGCGAACAATGCAGCTGTTGTACAGCCGATGTCTCAAAATATGCTCCCAGCAGCCCCGGTCAATACAAGCAGTAGAACGGCTGCAAGTACGAGTGTGCAGATAACCACAGAGGAGCTACAGGTAATTTTTTTTTCAGTGATAAATACGATGAATCACCAAATTAATTTGAAACATATGTATATGGGACACACGTACAAATCGAATAGTTTTTTGCCATGTTTTATTTATGTCAAGTTGTTGCACTGGGAGCCCTTGCATATGATGCACTGAATCGGAGTGGGAGTTTCGTTTTGACCGCAATATGGTGGTGAAGCCCTGCAGTTGACGGAAGTCATTTATGAAACCTGACGCAAGCTGGTTCTATTCAACAGATTGACTTCGAAACAAAGATTTGTTCGATTAGGTTTTCAATTTTATCAGTGAATTTGTTGTGTGGGAAGAAGATAATTATTACTGACCGGCCTTTTCTACTTAACACGTAGACGATTTTTTTCTGACACATAACGCAGTTAACAGTAGTAATAAAAAGCTTTCGGTAGATCTATTAGGGTCTGTGTCTCAACGATTCACCGGCTCACTGGAAACAAATTATAGTTTGTTTGACTTTCTAATTAGGTTAATGACGCCACAGTTCCAAATGTGGTGTTTCTGTAGTTTTGATATATGATATGTATTGTATGTGCGCGATAGATTTTTCAAATGAACCAGAGCAATTTGTGCTTGAGACATCACTTGATTGTTTACCCATACATTTAATGGCATAAATTATGAGTCAAACCATTGGCCTTGACAACTGCGTGGGGTCGTGAGTTCAATAAAGCTAGCGTTTCCATTACATTTGATAGTTTGGAAATGGTCTCAAGAGAAGACCAACATTCAAGAGATCTGCATAGAAACAGTCTTTGCTTGATAATTGACATCACTTGATGACGTACATTATCTTCACTTGGTTGACCAATGATTGATTGATTAAATGGTTTTTAAAATAATTTCGGAATACATTGGATGAGACGTTGGCACAAAAGTGTGGCGAGAAAATAGTTGCTATCGTTTTTTTTATGCAGTACAACTTGTCTATGACAACAGCGGCATCTATTAACTTTCTGTAGAAGTCATTGGTGGGTACATCTCTATGACAAAACAAAGTAACCTCTTTGTGCAGTTTCATGTTCTGTGTAAATTATAGTGTATGGGGGGCTAGTTTAAACAACAACTTACTGCTAGTCATTGGGCGACGTTCACACGTTTGCTTATCAAGTATAGCTCAACTTCATTAAACTTATTCCACAAGTGGCGTACACCTATGCCGTCACTTAATCAAATTGCCAAATGTTCACCCCTATTTTGATTTTGAACGATAAATGTCACTTATACAAATCAGTTTTGTGATAGTCGATGTCTGTTTCCTTGTTAAGTTGAACGTATGCATGCAGGGCCAGCTTATGTATTCATGACCCAAATAGTAGATTCAAACACTTCGCTGCAACAAATTCTGCGATTGATAACAAATGGACCGTGATTCTCCATGATTCCAAAGCAAACGTCTTCAAAAAGATTACATACATTACATACATGTCATCTTCTGACTTCTTATCAGTTTCCTTTTATATCTGACAGAATGGCGGGCAGCACTTTGTGTCAGAATTGCATAAAAAATTCCAATTGGGACATACGATACGTTTTACGTATCAAACATGAACGTAACGTTATGAGTTGTTTGAATGAAGGCAATTATTGTTATTAGCATACAATTTCTAAGTATCATAAGTTTACAATTTCAATCATTTGCTTGTTCGCGTTCAAGTCATTCCGATAACAACTACGTTGCTCTTTCTTAAATACTTCGTCTCAATTGAATGACATTTTTGTATGAACATATTATGTTCACTCTAGCTCAGTGTTAATAAGAAAAAAGAGTCGCATCAACAACAATGCATTTGCATTGTTTTGATATATTTTTTCTTTGGATGAATATTATTATTTCTTCCTAAATGCAATTGGTCACGATCTTTAGACCCTCATGTTCTACTAAATGGGTCGCGGGGGTAAAGCACGCACTAGAGACCTCGAGCCCGCTTGATCCTCCGCCATCGACTCTAACTCGTCAGGATTTATGCCCAAGCACAATTAATTGAGTTTTGGACTTGGTCCAACCGCACCGTTTTGGGTCTGCCAAGGAGTCGTCTTCCTGATGGAGTTGCATTTAAGGCACGCTTCGAAAGACCTGATGATGGGGACATTCGTGTCACGTGTCCAAACCATTGAATCACAGATATTTTCGTTCGGACAAGTAGCTGCTCGACATTGAGTTCCTCACGTAATGCTGTGTTTGTCACCGGTCAGTAACTTACACAGCAGCCCTCTCAAGCGGTATGATTAAATATTTTAAGTGGAATAATAAGTGTCTCTACATTCGGTAAAGCTTTGCAACGCATGCGGTGTGGATCATATCAAATTATGATTATTTTCTAGAAACGTTAATAACATGTTCTGCCTTAAAATGGGGAACTGACGTATTGTCACGCAGTCGTTTGCAATTTCACAGGTGGTCTATTTTTTCCTCTTGGGAGCGTAGGGCTTCCACTTGGCATTTCCATGTCACTTGGTTGGTTGCAGCTGTCTTTACAGCTTCCAAGTGAGGTCGCATCTAAGGTCAAAGAGTACCGATCGTCTTTACGTGTTTCCGAGGTTCCATTCTAATGCCAGTCTGGTAATGCTGTTGCCTTTTTCTCCTGATGGTGATTGATCTTGGAGTACACGGAGGTATATGTAATTTGTGCATGTTCGAAATCAACCAGGGTTTTCTACCATATACCAGTACTGGTTTGACAGATGTGTTGAATATTCTGAGCCTTGTGTTTCTAGAAATCTGCTGGAGTTCTACTCTTGTAGCGCATCGTGTTTACCTAGCTAGGTGTTCCTATTTATCTTGGACGTCGCTGGGTTTGTGTGCGCTTAGACGAATATCGTCTGCCTTGAGTCGTCGCCCTACTGGAAATCGATGAACTTTCAATATGTCATCAATTGTGTGTTTGATTTAAACGCATTGGAAGTATTTGCATTCCATAAAGCTGCAACAGCCCACTTGAACCTGCTTGTCTAGGTTCGATCCCTTGTACGCCCCACCTATTGATGGCTAGTGCCTAGAAAAAGATTCTCAAACTTCGCCGTTTGGAGTCGGCATAAAACTATAGTTCCCTTCCACTCGTTAGACACATCACTAGTGGTTGCTCAGAAGCTAGTTATGATTTTAGTAAAGTGTGTGTGTGTCCCACCGTTTTCATTGCTTGCTCCGCTGTTGTCAGATGGTGCTTATACAGTGGACTCTTCCTAAGTCGAATTTTTCCTAAGGCAAATGTCTCTCGAACTCGAATTTTTTGTTTGCCACATTTAAGAATTCTTCTCCATTTTCCACCATACTCCAAGTAGAACTTTATCTAATTTGATAATCCGTGACAATTCCAGCCCACTGCAGTAGGCACGCTTATATTTAGTGTTCGTATTTATTGGTTTTCGCCTCTTTTAATCGCGAAGCATCCAACAGAACTTACATTCTAGTTTTAAACATCTTTGAAAACAAAATACAAATTCATACACATTTGCTTGAATTTGAATTTGCATTATGAACGCATGAACATCTACAATCGCAACGAGATCTTAATTATTATGCATGAGTTGTGCTTGTTGGCATAGAAATAGCATTTCTATGGAATCCGCCGGCATTAACGCTCCTCAAAATGTGCTCTAAAATATAGTTATTGTGATTGACGTAAATGAACCGCGCCCAATGGTCCATTAAAGTCAGATCAGTTGAAACGAGATAAACGCGATACGAGTAATCTTATCAAAAGTATGTAGATTGTGTTTGCATGTCACGCATTATATTCCGATTAGCATTTACGCTGCAGTCCACAAACTAATCTTACTATTCAAAGTCAACCAACAACAAAAATCCGTAGGTTCTCTATAGTTTATTTCTCATGTATAGCAGATTGGCTAAAAATACAAAACTTTTGAAGTGTCAGCGTGTCCACATGCTGCTGTCATAAATTGTCCATTTTCTAAAAGTTTTCTTTGTTTTTCCAGCGCCGTCAAGATGAATTAAACAGAAAAGCAGCTGAACTAGATAGACGTGAACAGCAATTAAAAGGCGCAAATGTCCCACAACTAAACAACTGGCCGCCTCTACCCGATAATTTCTGCATTAAGCCATGTTTTTATCAGGACTTCAATCTAGAAATACCATCAGAGTTCCAGAGACTGGTAAAACATCTATACTACGCCTGGATGTGTATGTATCATCAACACTCTGAACAGTATATCACATTCTAATCAATCATATAACAAAAACAGTTTACACACTAACGATGATGGTAAATATCATTGGTGGTCTCATTATTCTGTTGCACAGTGGACAGTTCACGAATTTCGGCCTATCAATTTTCTATGCATTTTTGTTTACCCCTGCGTCGTACGTTTGTTGGTAAGAATAAAATTGAATTGATTTCCTTCTCCTACAGTTTGTATATGAATGCTATTTTTTAAGGTTCCGGCCAGCGTATAAGGCATTCAAGAATGATTCGAGTTTCAACTTTATGGTATTCTTCTTCGTTTACTTTTTCCAAACGATGCTGACGGTATTCCAAGCCATCGGTATACCCGGCACTGGATATTGTGGCTTCATCGTTGCCATCAGTCAATTCGATTCAAGTGCAGAGGGCATCATTTGCGGTCTCCTGTTGCTGATTATAGCATTCTGTTTTGCAACTACTGCTGCAGCAAACGTCCTTATGATCACCAAAGTAAGTGGTTTTTTTGTTTCCACCTACTCCCTCTGAGCTGATAAATGATTTTTCTTTTTTTCCAGATACATTCGATTTACAGAAGTACTGGCGCTAGCATGGCTAAGGCCCAAGCTGAATTCGCGACTGAATTCATGCGCAATCAACACGTTCAACAGGCCACGACATCCGCCATGAATTCGGCTGTTAACTCGCAACTCAACAGCAACCGATATTAAAGTAAAGCATAATTAATAAAACGTAGAAGCCCCATACGATGGGCGAAAGCATATTCTTTACGATAAACTACATAAACTGAAATTTTAACTATAATTTAATATGTCCTTGACTTACATAAAATACTAAAAAAAAAACGAGGAGAAAACTATGTCACTTGAGTGTATGTTTAGTTAAGTCTTAAGAGCTGTTCGGTTATAGCGACATCAAGGTACATTAATAAACCTTTACGAGCTTCAACTTCAACTACTTGGTTTTGTAATCTACTCAAATTTGGCGTCCAAAGTTTCAAAGTTTAGTTTTATTGAAGTATATACACGCATATATATATATTATTTTTTGTTAAAGAAAAAAGAAAACGTTTAAACATGATAGATTAAATATTATTATTTATAAAATGAGTAACATTCGGTAAAAACCAATTTACATGTGTTAGATTGCATATATTAAAATAATTTATGTTCCATTATAACCCATTATGATGAAAAGATCCACTATAATACATTAGTCTGTATTGAAAGAATGTGTGTTTTTTTTTACATTCTGTTTCTGTATATGTGTTATGAGAATCTGCAGACTGCTGGATTGTTGGCAATCTGATTTCAGATGAATGTTCCTTTTTTTGGCCGCCCGACTTAATAAAGGAGACAAATAAACAAGTTGTTAATCCGTCTTTATTACTGTAGCCTGTTCCATCACATTTCAAAATCAAACAATTTCAGTTGTTTTTGTGCCTAATTTTGTCAAGCTAAATTTTCATGTAGAGCAAAGTAACAAGTTATTCCCCTAATGCAAGTAATCAGAGGACCCTCGGGGATTCGAAGAATAACGATGTGTTGCGGTGTTTTATGTGTTGCGTGTGTGCATTATAACACCTTATAAGTGTCGACTACAACTACAAGATATCATCAACGACATGGAATGAATTTTTAAATTACATAACCAAATTTTTTTATTGTTTTCTTTTGTATGACTGCTACTTCCACGTTTTATTTCATTGCAGGGTACACACAAAACGCAACACAAAAGTTGTTAATTGCGCCGCTAAGAATCATCTACCGATTGTGTACAGATTACTTCAATAAACAATATATTTTTAATCTAAACTCAATAAAAAACACACCATTTTTAAATTCAAACCGGAGGGTCGTTGGCCTGATAAGCAAGTATATATTTATAAGCTAAACTAATTTTAATGAATTTATTATGTGGTGAGCGAACATGACAGGATGCCATTCGGCTGAAACATAAGGTTTGCAAGCTATTGGCCCTATAACGAATTCCATCGTAATCGAAAATGGGCTACGAACTTCGCAATATCTAGCACAGGATTCATTCGTAGTAGAATCAAGGTGAACAATTTGCTAGAGATTTCGTGAAAGTTGCTATCACTGAATACCAATAAAGTGGAAATTTGTGTGTTTTTCTACGACAAGTTATCATAGTCGGAGTTCGTAATTTCGTTAAGATTTTGTTATACCATTTTTTCGTAGTTCGTATCGTAACTTCGAATCGTATGAATGGATTCTGTGAAAGATTTCTGGTTGCTCTTGCATTTTTCGTCATAAGAAGGAAGTTCGTTGAACATGTACATATAATATACGGATGGCATCGTGGAATTCTTTTGAACACTTTCAAATCGAAGCCCTTGAACCTAGTTTCTTGAGGAATCCCAGATAATGGATGAATATTCTAAAAGCGGCCTGACCAACGAGCAGTATACACAGAAAGCAGAAACATATTGCAGCGAAAACTACAATTTCGTGTCAAACATGTCCCCTAGAGCATTAACTTAATTCAAATGATCACATACGATCGACGCTGTAACATGGTGAACTGAAATATCTCACATTTTTAAATATTAAACTCTAGTGCCTGATGCTTACACTATTTTGATAATGCAAATATATCCCACTGAAAACAAATACAAATATTTCATAAACTTTAGCGGGCAGAGGTGACTATCTTGGGGAACGTCAGAAGTTAATTTCGTCCTTCCTACACTGCTAACTCACCGTCCATTTTGTAATTTGGAACATGGTATCTTAACGCCCGCCATAGGTAGTCTACCGTACATTTTGAATTGATTTAAATCAAACTCGGAGTATGACTTAAGCACAGTTGGACAGAATTCTTTTAATGTTGGCATTAAACCAACCAAGTTAAGTTACTCTTGAAGCCACTGTATTTTGTAGACCATTATCTTTTTCATTGTAGACCATTATCTTAAAAACTGTTCCTTATGCCCTCTATGTATATGTATACCCAATTGTTTTAAACAATTTAATTGAAATTAAATATCTTAGATAAGAAACAAGACATGTGACAAGAAACATGCGGATCTTATGCTCCCAATCTATCTAAATCTCCATTAGACGAACTGCGAACAGAGCTTCCATCAAAGTCCCATTTAGAGTGTACGCATCACCCAAAAATTTGTTTCCATACCAGACATTTGAATAACTTACAGCATTTCTAAAAAAAAACGTTCTTGAAGCCAAGTGTCTCTATCAGTGAACAAATGTTTCTGGCACCGATGCTTTTTTCGTAAAATGTGACCAACGACTTGTGCTTAGGACAGAGCTATATACATAATTCAGTCTGGGACAGGGCCAAATATCAGGTATACCAAAAAGTTCCTACCAACTATTTCTCTTAATATAACGTAACAACTCCTCAGGTTCACAAGAGGTCAGATTCGTATAACCACAGGCTTCCTTACTGAACACAGCACAGTAGACAAATATCCAAGAAACCATAGGCCTAACACAAGATGACACCTACCGAATGTGTAACGAGGACGAAGAAACTTCCGAACCACATCCTGTGACACTGCAACTGCCTAGTCAGGACACGTTATCGACATGGATCCGGCGGATCCTATCAAAAAAATATACTAAGCCTTAAAACGAACTCAGGCATCCTCCATGAACTTTAAGTGGGAAGAATCACAATAGGAACATCTGAGGACGCAGTGAACAGGCTATCGTTTCCCAACCCCTTTCAATACTACCATTTTTTTCCAACTTTTTGGTAATTATGATTTACATTGCTCCGCATCGGTAGTTGTAACTGTCGATCAGTCTATTCGTGGTTTGTAGCGCGAGTGGTTGTCTTAGAAACAAGATGGTCCACCTCCAGTGGATTAAAGTTCAAAGTCTGAGCCCAATAACCCACCTTCTTATGTACAGTGCAAAGGATACCTTACTTCCCACTTTTCTATTGTATAGAGTTTATCAACCCGCATTCACAAAATTGTCCTTGACCTTATCTTAAATTAGACGCATGTCGTCTAGAGAGAAGACTTCCAGCCGATAGCTCAGATCAAGTGAATACAAATCTGTAATAAAATTCTTTTTTAATTTCTAAAGCTTTCAGACACTCCTCAGTTGTAAGTATGTTGATAACGTTACTCTAGTGTCTTGCAGTTCATGTCGTTAATTCGGAATATCACACCTATTTATTTGCCGTTCTGGCGTAATAAATCAGTTAATTCCACTACGTAAATGTTCAACTGCTAGTTTGAAGAAGTTTCGCTAAATACTGGTTTAACAGTTCGAAAGCAAAAAGTTCCCAAAGAGGTGTAAACATTGCGAACACATCCAAAATATAAATTAGTTACCACCCAATTGGCACGTCACAACTATTTACAAGAAACTTCCCGAGTTCCCGCTGTAATGTGATATTTGAACTTTTGATTTTTCCCACAATGAATGACGACGACACACTCAGTGACAGGTGCCCCAATGTCAAAGTCATTGAATAGACCCAATAACTTAGTGGGCCATGAAATCCCTTACTTATGGCGAAACTTTGAAGCAGAATACAAAAACAAGGCCAATTACTCAAACACTGCCAAACAAAGGCACTGAGTGAACCAGAGAGCTTTTACAATGAAAAAGGATGCGTCCAATACCGTCGTATTAGTTATCGTCACCCCCATGTATGGTACATACATGCGTATGTACATCGCCGTCAGTGATAAAGCGAATTTTCTAATTACATCCAGTTGAGCGCTCTCTTGTGTTTCTTCTCATTTTTCTTCGAATATAACATTCACCTGCGTCTAACGAACAGCCTTTTGAATCTGATTTACAAGTCAAAGTGCACAATACTCGCGCCGTGTACAGTGTACAGAGCACAGTGTAAAATAGTGGTGCATGGATCGCTCTCTCTATTCCGGCTCATCCCCTTCCCTGTCCTTTCTGCGTATACCCAAGGATTGAGAGATTATGACTATGAGAGACTCTCCCCCAACATGCGCATTCCTGAATGGGAATTTTGTGCTTCTTCAGCAGTTCAGCTCTCATTTCCGGCGGGGCGGCGATATCGGCACTCGGCACCATCACCAGTGATGAGCTTTTCTACGGCTCCCCCGTAAAGAGATACAAAATTGAGAGATTCATTGTGCACGATTCTGACATCCTATGGACAGTTAGTATAACTACTGCCTGATAAGTTCAGTGCCAAATAACAAATCGTAATGTGCGGTAATAAGTCTGTCCCATTGGGCTCCATCGTCACCTGTCCGTTTTTGTTCTCTTTTAATTCTCCTCTTCTTCTTCAAATTCTTCTTATTTCACTCTTCTCGTTCATTTCATTAATTTCAAATTAAAAAAGAATATCAAAAGAAAAAAAATTCAATTCAATAAATTTTTCCAAAGTACATGGAGGAGTTCCTTAAGCACGCAGTAAATTAAACAGGATAATAGTAGTTGCCATTCAAATGTACTTACACCCAAAGTTCGTTGCGTTGAAGTTGTGGCTGAAGAAGGAAGTATCTAGTATCTAGTGTTGTTTCGTGGACACGGGAAAGTGATGTGATTATTCGATTCGATTTGATTCGATTCGGTTCGGTGTATCTGTATTTCTCGTTTATTTTCTTATTTTTCGGTGTGATTTTCTTTTTTTTTGTTTGCTGTTGTTGGTTTTATTGCTTTCTGTTGTTTCAAATTCCACCAGACAGTGTGATGTCTGAGAAGGGCGAAAAAACGTCGCCTTCGTCGTGTTACCCTACCAATCACCAACAGTCCTCGACAGAGGATTTGTGCTAATCACAGTACAGAAGGAGGGTTGGGTACTGTACATTAAGTGCTATTAAGTGCTCTGGTGCGGCGGTTCTTCCAGTTTGAACGTGTGCGATACATATTATAAATGCGCGCAATAATTCATAACTCTTGCGGTTATTTATACCAAAACGAAGGTAAAGAAAAAAAAGTAACCGAAAAAATGAAAATAATTCCATCCCTTCCGTCTTATGTAATTGAAAAGGTTAACCAACAAAGAGGCATGAATATGGCTTAATTCAAAAAAAATTCGCTGAAGCAGCCAAATTATTCATAAAATTGGAAAAAAAAGTAACAAAGAAAAAAAAATGTTTTTAGAGATGATATTCGCTGCGGGGGATGTTTCGAATTGTGCATAACAAGAGTTGTACAACAACACAACGCTGCTGGTGTATGTATAAATAAAAAGTTCTCTGGAGAAATGTGCTTTCCTTCTTTTGCTTCTGTTCGTGATTTTGACTTAAACACGTTATGTAACATCTTTTTGGATAGAGTGACATTCATTGGTTTTCTTCTTCTGGTATGTAACATTTTCATTTCATTTTCCTCTATAATTAAGCGACTCATCTAGAAAATAGCAAAATAACAGAAAATAAATTTCGTAATATAAGCCAACACAATGAAATATGACCAGAAACCAAAAACAACAAAGTACACCCACTATACACAGGACTATAGAACATTCAAATGTAATTAACGTTTATTTTGTGGAGTCCTAATTGGGCAGGTAATTGCTCTTGACTCGTGAAATCCGTATTCGGTTGTGGCTTTCGGTCTGATTCGACACTCAGCTCTGTTGGAATGTCAAAGTGTGTGCTGTGTTGTCCTTGTGATGGAGGATTAACTTCAATGTTTGTCTTTGAATAAGTAATTCACTATAATGATTAGGTACCTGCTTCAATGAGACACTGCATAGGGGTGGTGAGTGTCTGAGTGTTAGTTGCTGCTGTTAGGGTGGTAAATTTTGCTTCGCACTCCTTTCATCTTTAGTTAATGAAATGGTATCGTCAACCCTGTGTTAATTGCGTCCGGCCCGCTTGTTATGGCAGTCCTTTTCCTGTCCTTTAATGTTTATCACAGTGTTATCATTCCTTTACTTGCACGTTTGGAGTTCGAGTGGTGCCCATGGTACGGTATCGCTGGGCCACTTAGAGGTTTTGATAATTTGCATTTGTCTCATTTTTTTTTTTTCATTTTTTTGGGTGGATAATGGTTGTGTGGGTACTGTAGGCAGAACTTTAATGTTTTGCTGTTGTGAAGGCCTTCGACGTTTTGGGTTTTAACGACCAGTTTGGGTACAGACAGATTGAATTCGTTTAAGATGAAATGTGTATTATTGTGAAAAGTATGCAAGTAGTCATTGTTGATTTTGCAAACTTTAAGTCAATCTGTCGTCAAGTGATTTCAGTTGGGGTCGTTATACCGTGAGTAGTGAACAAACACACTGATGTTAAAGGGAATTCCAAAGCATCCGTTTACTCTTGGCAAGTCAAGAGGTGGTGTTAGATATTACGAATAGAATGTTGTATGACATTGAATAAGTCACCACCTATCGAATAAAATATACGGATATACCATATATTTCAGATATGGTTTGGAATTTCTAATAAGAATCCGTCTTGGGGGGTTAAGCTCGTTAATGGAGAATGTCAATAGAGAATCACAAATAATTCTATTGATTTTCATATACATAGCACAGGATACGCCAGAGAAAGAGAGAAGGATAGAAAGATAGTATGGCTGATTGAAATTTAATGCAACTAATCAGGATAAACACTTCTTCATATTCACGCGTACATATGTATGTATGTATTCTTAGATTTCCGTGGAATGTTTTATGTATGACTCGCTTTGCATACGACTTTGAAAAATGTCTATTTTTTCCTTAGTCGGTGCAACGATACCGTTAGCACAAAGAAAAAAAAATGAATGTTCCAATCTTTCCTTAAAGGGCTCGTTCCTTTCTTAATTTTTATTAACTCTTCTAGAAGTTTCATGACAGAAATGTACACCAAAAGAATCAAATAATAAAACCCAAGTTCGTTATGCATTTCAAATTCATCTTCGTTAAGTTCATACACTTTGTAATTGAATCTCTTTACCCATTCGCCTTCACAATGCTCGCATAAGAATTGTGGGTTTCAATTTCATTTTTTACTGCTGCTCTAGCTACAGGATTTGGTTTTTTATTGATTAACCAACCAGTCTGAGAACTGAAAGTAATTTCAAGCGAACGTCGATTACATGGAATATGATTGACCTAAAAACCTAATTTTGATTTGTTTTTCTTTTTTATATTCTCTTCAGTGGAGTTTTGTATCTAGAGGGCGTACATAAATGTTACTAAGTAAAGAATTACTTTGAATCAAGTTCATCGTGTTTCTTCTCCTTCGCGCGCACACACACACAATTCAGTCAAAGAATGTGGCTAAAATGTTTCATTCGTTTCGAAGATGATACAATCAGCCTGAAGACAAAGTCAGTTTTCCTTGTCTGTATAGAATACAATCGATTTGACACGACGAGTTCGAGCACGGCTAAAGCCTGTCATCTTGACGTGACTACAATTAGAAAATGTCAACAAAGCGGATAGAAAACACTTTGACAAATTATGTGACAAAAGGTCGATGGCGTCATGTAGTTCCTTAACTATATAACAGAGAAATATTCAGAAAAGGAGACATGTTTTGATCGTATCTTAACCTCAACTAAGTTGTCGCTGTTGACACTGTGATTTCATATATGTTATACGGTTTGAATTGAACCCTATTGAATCTGTTAGGAAATGACCATTCATATAATCATGACAAACAAATGATGATAATGGCTGATTCATCATACAGGAGAAAGAAATATATTTGGAGGACTGTCATCTACACTTTAAATTACTTGCTTTGGTGTGTATTATTCAAAAATGTCGCCAAATATGAGTTATACACATTTTTTAAAGAATGTATATATAATTTACAGCCGGTTGTTCGTCGACGAATGTGAGAGACTTTTTGACAGTTCAGTAATTTGACATCGTCATTGAGTTGTTGGTCCCAGAAACGGTTTTAAAAATACTGTTAAAAATGTTGGCGACACTACAGGTGCAAGTGTAGGCCACTCAGATGCAGAAAGAAATAGTGCAAGAATTGGGGTAAGATTAGACAAGACTATAGCTTTTTCCTTCTCTTCTCCTCTTTTTCTGGCATTAGTGTCCAATCTGGCTAAGGTTCTTTTCCACTTTTGTTTGTGCGCCCTTAATTTTGTGAGCATCCTTTATTGCTTATTTCAACTGCTGCTTTAGGAGTGCGTATTTTATAATTTGTGGTACCCGTAGCATTGTCTGTTTTAGACGTCAACCCCTACGCGACTGCTGCCTTTTTTCTGAACCTTTAAGACAAAAAAAACTGAATGTCTCATTCGCTCGTAAAAGAAAACAACGCAGAGCACGAGTGGTTTCTTTAAAAGTTAGGTTCACCTCGGTCTGTAACGCCACCTATTATATATATGAAGAATTGAATTTAATCCGAATATCGCGCTAATCCGAACGTCTATTTTTTTCGTTATGTACTCTACAATCCGAACCTACCCCGTTTTTTTTCGTTGAGCCCAAAATTCAAATTTTTAGTTTTTAGTTGTTTACCTTTTTTTCTACCGCTATTCGTTTTTCACCTTCTGGTGATTTTTGAAAACCTTCTGGTTTTTTTGGTTTGATTTAAGTTGTTATTGCAATTATTGGTTTTAAGCAGGAATAAACATGCATTTTTCTGGTTACATAATAACACACATATTCTTGTCCTGTACTCGTTAGTCCGAATAACATAAAAGTCCGAATTGACAATTGAAATAAATTATTCGGATTAACTGCATATGTATATGTTCAGTGATATCCTTGGTACGAACGATTTCAATTTCCTTCTTATCTTTGTTGCAATATAAACATTTGTACCTCATTTACTGGAATATTCACAAATGTCATCAATATTTGACCGATATTATCACTAGGAAAATGCTGTGGGATTCCTAAAAGCAAAATTCTCTAGTTAATTAAAACCTTTCCCTTTCTTCATCCACTTAAAATGGGGATAGAATCTTATTAGTTTTAGCTCACCACTCATGTGTCTACTTAATTTGCCTAGCCATAAGTTCAACTTTCTGATTTTCGTTGGTTCCGGTTAAACAAAGCAGTGGTATCCACAGTTATAGACAATAGTTCTCACTTAACCACCGAATTCTACGCCACATCTTCAAGGAATTGGCATCCTGCCGCGCTTTAATTTATTGCGTCCCATCTGCATGTAGAAATTTGAGGGGAACCTCTATCTTGCGGGAAGATCCTATTAGTTGAAGACTTCTCCTAATCTGTATAATATCCATGATAAATCATCCATTTTCATACATTTCAGTTTAAAAATGTCTGTTTGTGTGTGCGAGAGTAAATTTTCAGCTCCTTTTAATAATAATAAAAAAAACGACAACTTCATGCCAGAAAGAGGACTAAATTATGTTTCCTTATCTCTTGCACCATAACGATCATAACTTCTCTAGGACATATTTTCGGTGGTTTCTCTTTGGGAAATCTTACTTTTATTTGTGTAGTTAAAATTAACATAAATGCAGATGAATTTCTGGATTGCCTTGAAGCTGTAGCTACCGACAGTGATGTATTATAATTCTTTTCTTACCAACGGCATATTATTTTCCGTCTTGTCCTTTTTGCTCATTGGGTATGTAATGCAGGAAATGTGGGAAGGAAATGTGTAAAAGATTGGTGACAGCAAAGGAAAATTGAAGCAACAATATACCCATAGCTGTGTGGGTTATTACTGTGAATGTTGTCGTCTTTGTCCACCTAGACAATTCTTTTTTTTTCTGGCTAGGGGTTATCATCTCCGGTTTTCGCTTTCCGGAGAGTTTCTTTTCTCATAATTGATTTAGTTAATTCTGCTGTTAAGTAAGGAATAATAGATTAAACCAGGTTTTAAGATATTATTAGTTAGAATAGCGAAAATAGTTTGCGTGAAATATTAAAATTCTTAAAACTTTAAGGGAAATTATGTTTGCACCTAGAAGCAAGTTGCCATTTGGTGTCCACCTAAATTTCTTGTAGTCTTAAATAATTCTCTGAATTGTACAACTACATTTTTTAGATTCAGCTTAAATGAAGAAAGTAGTGTACAATGTTGAAGTTAAAGCAAAGTTGTAAGCGAGACGAAACAAATTAAAATGTTAATGTTTGATCGGGTTTTTGCATGATTTACAAACATTCTGAATTAGTGCTTGAAGGAAGTTTCAAGATGGTGGAATGTGAAGTGTTGCAAATATGATACTCGATGAAATCGATACAAGAAAAGTGTGTTAGCTTAAAGTGTTGTGGTGTAAGGTCTTGGGAGAATGATTTCTTTATCACTTAAAATGAAAAGCAATTTGAGCGCTACATTATTCCCTCGAGAAAACAGGACTGCAGATTTTCAGGAGGTGGCTAAACAAATTGGCGCACCGACTTCAACCACACTTTTCTTAAAGAATAAGACTCCATACATTTTAGTACTTTGGTGGGTTTCCCTTTTGGTGTACTATTGTCTGAAGTCGTCGTTGAATGACGTCCACGAATGTCTGGCATCGAATCATCCGTCCCTAGTAAACTACCAGGTTATGTTAGGTTGAAGTGGCTATGCGAGAGGACAGCAGCCACACTCAGTCAAGCACAGGCCGTTTGTGCTACTACGCGGATTTATGTTCAGCCATTTTGAGCTTTTGATGGAGCAAAGAAGTTGATCAACTTTAACGTTGTGTAGTTTGGCCAGGTTATTGAAGTGATAGACTTCCAGAAGTCTGTACTTACGGGATGAGAGAGCACTACCTACATGTGTTCGATGGTTTCTTCCTCAGAAATTATTGGAAGGCAAAGTTATTGGAAAGTCCCAGAAGCATGATGGCGCAATTCCTTGTTGTAATGCAAATGGGGGTTCTAAAATAAGGTTTATTGATATTGATCTGGTAAGTGTTCGTTTTGAGACCAACACATGCCAGAGTTGTTTTGTTATGAGGTATCCTGGGCCTCTACGATTTGCTTGAGCAAGCGTGCCCAGCTTTAGCACCTGCTTTCGCCATCAGGAAAGAGTACAGAGTTTCTACCCGTTCTAGCTAGTTCGTCGTGTTTTAGCCCGCCTCGGTGGCCATTACATATGCCGCTTTCCATCAGATCCAACGGCACTCAATTTTGAAATTTATCCTCGCTGAAATATGTATGTACATATCCCAACCCACAGTAAAAATAAACGAAGTCAAAATGTCGTATGCATCGAAAATTCATGACTTTTGTTGAAGAACTAAAGAAGTATAAATGTTATACTATAATACTTTATAGTTTTAAGATTCGATTCCTGGAAAAAAATAATTTTGACGACCCCGCCACTTTCGAGTCACTGACAACGCTCAATGAGTATTTTTGTTAAGAAAAAGCCTCTCAAACTTAGCAGTTCGGAGTTGGAACTGACAGAACAATAGTGTGCACAGCACGAGTGGTTGTTGTTGTAGATGGAAGGCTATGATCCTTTACGCTCCAACCATATTTGTGTACTATCATTATAGATTGCATTCTACTGTAGTCTCATATTTTATGTCCAAGATTACATCAGCCTTAATTTCGTCGTTCTTTAATTTACTATTTGGCAACAGTGTTGAATATTTGTAGTATTTTATTTGTTTGTACAAAGAAATATTTACACTCAAAAACAAAAATTCTCAAAACCCATTCCAAAAATCCTCTTTTTCTGCTAAGATATGCACATCTTTGTAAAGGCTTGTATTTGCCAAATAATTTCGCATACCATTCCATGTTGGGATGCAGAGATGCATCCGTCTTCCACTGTGGACTTGCAATCAATCAATCTATCACAACGAGTGAAGGTTCAGCACACTTTGCCAACTTACTGTCGTATCGATTTTCTGCGACGCATCGTTCTTTTTCAGTTCCTGTCACTGTGATATGTACACATTAAGAAGGAATATTGTGTTACATCTCAGGCCGTACATGGGCCATATTAAAGTATTAAGAAAACCATTCTGTTGGAAGCATAAAATGATTCCCTTTTCAGTGAAGTGTACCAAATCAAAATGATTAATTAAAATACACACAAACGCACACTCAGGCACACATTCAACACAGGAAACATACACAAGGGGGAGACCTTACTTTGATAGGATCCCACGAGGGTAAAGTGTAACTAGGACATGAATAACGATACGAAATTCAATTGCATTTATGAAAGGCGCCTTGGAAAGGTTTCTTGTTCTTGACACAGATTACACACCAGTGAATGGGATTTTCCGAGGCACGTCAGAGAGTAAAGAGCGAAGTGCTTGATTCACCCGCAAAGGATATCACCTCGCACACTCATAAACATTTCGTCCTGAATACATATCCTCTCGATTTTTCAAGCATATACTGCAAATTAATAGACAACACCTGAGTTATGGGTATTCCTCGTTTTTTTTTCATTTCTCACAATTTTTGAGGTGATGTGCGTTCATGAATAATTGAAGAGCGCCAGGTGGATTTATAAAGTACTTACACACACATCCGCCTATAGTGTGCACATTTTGCCACCGAATGGAAATATAAATTCGTTTATCATGAATAGCTACAATCAGTGGGCCATCATTTAGATGAAGTTTAATGCAGAATAGTCCTCGACAGACCTTACTGAGCGCGCAGATGGGAGCTACAAGTAAATGAATTTGGAATTTAGGTTATGTATGCATATTTGAGTGGAAATCTGAACGTATGATTGGGACATTTGTCTGAAGAGTGGAACGAAAATATTCGTCCATGAAACGTCTTAGGATATTGAAGAATCAAAACACAATGTGCCCTCTGAAAGGAATGCTATGTTATGCCAAATTAAATAACTGGAACAGAGTGTTCAGGAAATGTACATATGAGCATGTATGGGTTGCTATGGGATTTATTTTCCGCTCTAGTAGTCCTGAATTTTCTATGCAGAGGGACCTTTATAAGCGTGTATGTATCTTTACTCTGTTTTCGAGAGGGCGCTCCCTCGAATTCGTGAACACTTGAATTATTGAATTGTTCTTTGTTCGACGTGAACCTTAACCAAGATCCTAAAACTTTACACAATCGGATATTTAAGGTTACTTCTTGTTCTTTCTCGTGTCATAGTCGGGTGTGTGTTGTATGTATAGTCGCTTTACTGGAATTTCTTTCGGTTGATGTGTTCATATGTTTTATCAATTTATATAGTGTTGGTTCCACAAATATTGCTTTAAGTCCACTTGAACCCTTGCGAAATTAAGGGGAGTGGGTATTTTGTTATGAAACACGACATGGAATTTAGGTGTGTAGAAAAGAATAGCATTTTGTTGATTTAACTGGGTATCATTTAGGAAATACATTCCACTCATTTGGGGTTTCAATTGTAGTTAATTATCTCCTCGTTTCTTAAGAACAGAAAAACTGCAGATTCTGCCAAACAGACAAGATGCATTGTGTGTGCTAAATTATTCTCTATCTGTCAGCAGACTTTTCGTTTTAAAATGATGCCGAAAGATGAAATTGAAAAAATAAACATGTCACAAGTTGATCAGACTTCTGCATAATCAGTCTAAAAAAAAGAGGAAGCAGAAATGATTCGACAAACACACATTTGTCTGCACCTGTCGTAGCGTCCCTATAAATCCTTTACACCCTCTCCTAGCACTCCACTACATTATATCGAAAACAAAAATAATGGTGTTCTGGGCTTTCTTACTACTCTTGCTATTCAGGAAGTGGATTAACCTTTCAACGGGCCACATCGTGTCACAATGGGTTTAGTGTCTACCCGGATCTAAGTGCGTTATTAGGGTCAGTACCGTATTCTAAATTCGAAAGCCTTTTTTTGAGGTGAGGCTCTTGCCTCTTTGCGAAAAAATATTTCCTAAAGTCCTAGAAAATCGTCAAACACTTTTTGTGTGTGTGGAACTCTTTGGTTTTCAGCTACATACACCATATATTAGGCTGAATTCAGATTTTTATGTATCGTAAATTTAAAATTAGTTGTCCACACATAATTTCACAGCTGAAATTGGCAAATCGACCAGCACAGTTTACGTGATTAGTGAGTGCTGTCGTGACGCAAATATACTCGCGAAATATTGTTTTGTTAGTACGTACTATGTATATTTGTCTGTACACATGTGATATAATTGATTTATTTCGACTGGATTGTGAAATAAATTATTGAGCTCGTTGATATTCGGAGAAGCTTCTTCCAAAAATATTATTTACATCGCGCAAGTACAACTCACACTATTTGATAGTTATTTTTTTCTAGTTCTGCGTTAATATCCACATAATTATTACATGAGCGTTATTTGAATTTCTAGATGTAGATGCAGAAGTATTGCATTTAGATCTACTTATGTTCGTAGTGAATTTTACTATGTTACCGTAGCCTTGTTTTTTACGTTAAGTAATCTGATGTGATACTGAGTGTCGATTTATGCTTTAACAGTAAATGTATGTTGAATTTAAATCTATGATAGACAATGCTGAAGTCAATATTGTCAGATGTACAACTTGAAGGATTAATCAAGATATTCACCGGAAAATATCTAAAATATTCGTCCATGTGTACATACCTACATAATATGCCAATCCAATTGTTTTCCTTTCACACAAGGTGAGCACAACATTCATTCTTTTATCCCCTCCCGTTTGTAGGAAAATTGCTAATGCGTGCTAAGCCATTTTCTGTCTATTTACCCGTTAAGTGTGCTATACAGCATGTCACTGAATACTTGACTTCTGTGCCTCTCGTATTGTGCCTCAAAAGCATTGCCAGTTGACGGCTTACGTTCGGTTGTCACTCATGTCAACATCAACAGAGACGACAGTGACAAATTCTGATTCATTATTGACTTACTCTCGTTCCTGTCGTACATAATTGTAATTCAATCGTGTTGTCGGATGTGTTTAGACCGAGTATGCGGTAATATCAAGCTTTTATTTATAATTTTCCTCATATGATTTAATTCATAAAAAAAGAAACACTCATCATGTCGGAATCAAAACTGACAGAGTCGAAATCAAATTTGACAGCGAAACATATCAATCAATGGATCAACCCACATACTCTACCTTCTTGTTTAGACGGAAAATTACAAGCTCTCCCGCGAAGAGTGAAAAACGGATGCGATACTTTTGATTGTTTGTTTACTTTTCCAATCAATATTTGAGTGTATACTTAGACATTTGAATGTCTATTTGCATTGAGAACTGTTTGAACATTGCTGAGGAATGCGATTAGCTCAAATAACTAGATTTAATTAATGAAATACCATTAGTCCTGCTGCGGACGAGGTTTGATGTTTAAATAATTAAATTTGATTTGTGTTTGAACACTCTCACTTTCAACTTAAAACCTATGTATCAAGGCTGTTTGAGAGACGTGTGGATTAGTCTTATTTGCATTCTTTATATATTTAATGGTAAGACAAGGAAAAAAAGTTTATAATGTCTACAGAGTTGACTAAAGCAGAACTATGTACCATTCCATATCATTTTTTTTTAAATTAATTTCTTTCATCCAATTTGAGTGATGGAAATCTTAGTTTGATCTGTGAAGTGCATAAGATGATATCCGCCAATTGTCTGCCGCTATTATTGTTCCACATTTGTGCCCGTCTTATCACATTTTCCATGACTTGCTGCAAGACTTTCGGGGATAATAATTGTTCGTATTTCTGGCGAATATTCTGCTTAAAGACTTTGAATGTAGAAGTCTTGTTGGCATAAGCCCGAGACTTCAAGTAGCTCCATAGAAATAAGTCTGGGATGGCTAAATCAGACGACCCAGTCGGGAAATGCTTCCCTCTCAATATTTAATATGGCTCGGCCTCTATGAGCGGTTACACCTCACAAAGTCATCTCATCCCCTACCCGCAGTAAGAAGTTGTTTCTCATGGTTCTATAGCGTTCGCAATAAAATTGACCGTATTGACAATAATAATAATAATAATAAAAAATATGGGTGACGGTATAGCCCGTACAGGGCTAGGGCCTAGCTTCTCAGCAACCACTCGTGTTGTGCGTGCTACTATTCTCTTACGAGTGGAGGAGACCTACAGCTTTATGCCGACTCCGAACGGCCAAGTTTGAGAAGCTTTTTCTAGATTCTTTGAGCAATGCCAGTGAATCCAAAGGGGTGGTGCCGTGACAATTATTTGTTGTCGTTCAGATCAGGGAACGAACCTACAACGTCGAGGTTGACGTCGGCGCGCATACTCACAACGCCACGGGCCACGACGTATTTTCAATTCTTCTTCTTCTTCTTTGTGTGGCGCTACAGTCCGGAGTGGACCTGGGCCTCAACCAATATGCCTCTCCAACTAGCGCGATATCTGGCTAGCTGTCTCCAGTTTCGCACACCAAGTTGGTTGAGGTCCTTAAACGTGGGCGTCCTCTGTTGCGTTGCCCGACATGTTCGGATTCGAAGATTCTTCGGGCCGGAGCTGTGGTGTCCATACGCTCTACATGAACTTACCACCGTAGGCGTTGGATCCGTAGACGCCTAACTAGGCCCATGTCGCTGTACAGCCCGTACAGTTCGTGATTGAATCTTATCCTCCAGAACCCGTCAACACAAACAGGACCAAAGATCGTGCGTAGAACTTTTCTCTCAAAGAGACCAAGGACTTCTTCATCCGCTTTCGAGATTGTCCATGTCTCCGCGCCGTTTAGCAAGACTGGGATGATCAGTGTCTTGTATAGAGTCAGCTTGGTTCTTCGAGAGAGGGCTCTATTATTGAGGACAGCATATACTTCGTTTTGCCCTCATTCACCGCCAGACCCATTTTAGCCGCTTCCGTCTCAATGTTAGCAAAAGCCTCACTGACGGCTCGCTGAGTTCTGTTAATCATGTCAATGTCATCGGCGTATGCTAACAATTGCACGGACTTCTGGAAAGACCGTGCGTTTATTGTTGGCGTATGAGTTTCGCACGATCTTCTCCAGGACGATGTTGAAGAAATCACATGACAGCGCGTCGCCTTGTCTAAAACCCTTTTTGACATTGAAGGTCTCGGTAAGTTCGTTACCGACCTTGATGGAGTAGCGGGAGTTCTCCATCGTCATCCTGCACAGCCTGACGAGTTTGACAGGAATGTCAAAACTAGGCATGACGTTGTATAGCTCGTCTCTATGCACGCTGTCATATGCGGCTTTGAAATCGAAGAACAGATGGTGAGTGTCGATTTGCATTTCTTGGGTCTTTTCCAGGATCTGCCTTAGTGTGAAGATTTGGTCTGTTGTGGACTTTCCTGGCCTGAAGCCACACTGACATGAACCTATCAGATTATTAATGAACGGCTTCAGGCGGGTACACAAAATGGCAGAGATTATCTTATACGCGATGTTAAGAAGACTAATCCCTCGATAGTTGGCGCAGTTGAAGGGGTCTCCTTTCTTGTGGATCGGGCAAACGATACTAAGATTCCACTTGACGTATTTTCAATTGCGACCTAAAAAAAAAATACAGCCCAACCGCTCTTCCACAACACACATACCGCTTTGAGAGGATGTAATAGCTGTTCGTGCATCACATACGATTTTCTGGTCAAGTAGCTAAGCGCAGAAACGCCAACCATCGGTTATTGCTAAGAAAATAAACACAAATTTTCCACGCTCTTGCGGAGTATAACACTTCGTTTACTATAGTTGTATACTGCAGCTGTTCACAAATGTCAAATATGAATGACGTATGACTCCATTTGCAAAAATGCTAACATCTTCGGATAGAATAATAAATTTTGCGTCACCTCGCTTATTACATATCAAATAAATATTCTGGATACTTGTATGCACTATTAGCTGTATCCGGCGCACGTTAGTAGGTATTTAAAAAAAGATACAAAAAAGTAGCAAAGTATTTTTTAAAGAATTCTGAACAAAGTTACCAAATACAGACAAACGTTCACATTTCACTCCTTTCCAGACATTTTAGATAACTTATCTATTACACCACCTAATCTTTCTGATTGCAGGCATATTGTCTCGAATATTTTTTTCAGCCAAGAATCTGTGGTTTAATGACATACTTTAATAAAAAGTCAGATGACTGAACTCATCATGAAGTTTGTACAAGTTAATCTTGAATGAAAACATTGACGATATTTTCGCTGCATCAGAACGTTGATAAGAACAGACAATTTGACATTTTTAACACTGTATGTGCTAAGAATAAACCTAAATCATTAACAGCACATCTTATACTAACAAATAAAAAAAAAATAGGTGTCTCATGTAAATTGTGTGAGCGGAACGCTTTTCAGCTAACCTTGCGTTAAAGGTACACATATAAAATCATCCTATTTGCTGTGTTCAATGGAAGGGCAGACCCTTACTTCGTTATTTTTACTTCTTCATCACAACAATTTGCAAGTAAATAGCGAACCAGTACCTCATTATTATGAATGTAGGTAGCGGGCTTAGCCTACCAGAAAAACGCCCCGCAAATTAAAGTTTTGCTTTGTCTTCTGACACCAACTGTGCGTTCCCTACCACATTTTCACTCATTTTCTTTTAAATTATGCCCAAGCGGTTTTGACAACTACTGGTGACAACTTCAATTTTAACCAAACTGGTTCGAAAACTTCGCAATGAAACCAAATAGTTGGACAAAGATTTAGTTTAATTAAATTGGAATCTACAGAAAAGATTTTTATTTCTTGCGAGGGTATTTCACAAACCCAAACCAAAACCTGCAGAAGCACCACATTGGTTAGGTGAGCAATCATTTCAGGTGGCAAAGGCTATAAATAGTGAACGGAAACAGCAAGAAAGTTCCGCTGAGAAACTTGAAACTCATTAACCTAATCCCCGGGTTTTTAGCCTCATTTTGAAGGATTTGTTGGAAAATATATTTTTAACTTAGCAAAGTCTACTACGGGGTGTTTGACTGACCTGCGACGAAGAAGATTAGTTTGTGTATGTATTTCCTGTTCATTGAAGTGGGTTCAAGTTTGTTCTCTCATAATTTTCAATGTGTTGGGCTGCTGTTTTGGAAAACGTCAAATTAAGAAGCATGTTGAAGTATCCTGGTGGTTGGCTGCTGTACATAATTTATTTCGTACAATAAATCAATTGCTGTCAATGATCTGTTGTCTATAGATTAGTGGTTTTCCAGCGAGAGAGTTATTCCGTGGTTAATGGCGAGGTTAATGGGAGGAGGGTGCTCCTTTGAACCGACATTACACGGATTACTGATTTCACTGTAAACGTATCCGTGGTTATGACAAGTAGATTATCGGCTTTATGGGTGGAAGAGGATAAGACTCACCGAGACGCTGGCGGATGGCAACTATCACTGAATCTTTTTCCAGAGTGTAGGCATAATTATCTAGAGTGTTTCTTCATTCAGCGTTTGGGACTAAATAAGGTCAAAGATGAATGCCGGTTGGTGGTTCCCAAGCTATCAAGTCGGTTTAACCCACTAGTGAACAAGTTCATGCTTCGTTTAAAGACTACTTAAATTATTTTTCAACAAGTCGGCGAGTGAGTGTGAAAGAGATCGTCAAGGCGTTATGTTTGAATGATGTGTAAGGTCCTTGAAGAAGTTTTCTCTTATTTGCTTCGCTTCCCTTAATATGATTAAAGAAAATTGCAAGTTTGAGAGGGTTAGAATCTGGGTTGTTTATAATTAAATTGATGTTTTTCCAAATTTATGTAAAGGTAGAAGATTAAGTACTGCCAGTTTCTCAATTATTCTTCATCATAATAAGCTTTTCATACATAATGCTTTCTCTTGCTAGAGTCAGTTAATTTGTTTCTTTAACTCTTGTAAAACTACGCCGCGTGACACCCTAAAGTCAAGCCCGGGCATAGATCTCTCTGGTATTGAGTCATTTTGTTTAAAACGTAATCTCCTGTTTGCCTTGGTGTTCGCCAAAATTTCTTGTTCACATCTTCTCCACATTCAAGACATGACTTAAATCTGTTCAATCTATTTAAGAAAATGTATTGTGCGTATTTGTGGTGCCGTCGAACGGTTCGCGAACGTTTTGAAGGGCGGTTTTGCTTGAACAACGAAGCGCACAACTCTTATCGCAGTGCTTTATTCTGTATGCGACAGACTTCAGACCCGAATGTAAATGACTTCCGTTTCACCCCATCGCACTTTAACGCCATGATATCGCTTGATTTTACCTCGTGGCCTTTACCCCCTTCGTATGCTTCTATAGGAGACGAATAAATTTATTTTTGTTTCGACGCGCTGCGAAGAATATTTTTCCAATTTTGTCTGTTAAGCGCTATTATTTGCTTCAAAGTGGAAAATTCAATTCATCGTTTGATATTGTTAGCGACTGTACAATACGTATTTCTTTTTGTACTTTATGGAAAATTTGTGGTTTCCAAATGACTGCAGACGGTGCTTGTACTGCTATTCCATGAGAAATGTGTTTAATGGTCCTTGTAGTGGAAAGCGATTGCTAAGTGTTTTTTTCCTTCTTTCGATTTTGCTGTTGAGCATAGTTTCTCTTGTTTATTTTCAAGAGCATCTTCGAGGTTAAACTCCTTTCAATGGAGAACCGTTTGCTATGAGTGGATTAAGTGTGCAGACTGGAAAGAGTACACTTTAAATGCAATTTTTCATTTCTTATGCATGTATTTGAATGGTCTCGTTTAGTTTTGTGTGCTTCTTGGTGTGGGGCGTTATTGCTTCGTCATCGACTGTTCATCAATTCGGGATCAGAGATATAATTAACTCTTCGTATTTATGTCATTAGATAGGTGGACTTTGGTAACTCCCTGCAAGTCGTTTAACGCACCATGTTCAGTCAATTGATTTCGGATACACTCAAAGGGATAATGCATATCTCGTTCTCCTTAATTAACACACTAAAATTATATACTCACTTAGGAACGTCTGGTCACGCGATTATTGATTCCTCTGCCATACACGTTTGTAGTTTCTTAAAATGACTAGTTTTATGCGGTTGATTTTCAATTCATCGATCGATGAGGAGAAGAATTGATGCAGAAAAATGCTATTCGTTTGAATTAATTTCAAGTAATTTATCCGAGACATGCTTCGACTGCACATTGCCGTCTTATACACCACGGTTATGCTTTAAAAATTTCATTAAATATTCCCCATAACTGCCACTACCACTTTTCTAAAGAATATTTATCAACGTTTGAGTCACGAACACGGAAAATAAAATTGTTGCTCGTTGAACTCCTTTAAGACAGTCGTCTGTGGTTTAGTCATATCTGAAAATGCTGTGAAGCTGTGAATTTAACACTATACACGTGTGGATTCTGGACATATATTTTTGTTGACATTCCAAATTGTGTGCACATGATTTTTGTCCAAAGCCGGAGGATCACAATGTGTGCACCTTATTTCAATTTTCAATTTTCTTAAATGTAAAGTTTAATCACAATCAATTCAAGATTATTCAGGACATATCTGTGCAAGTTCTCTTTAGCGAGTTAATGTCAAAGTGGTGATGATTGCTCATAGACAATAGATTGTTAAATAATCACACAACCTATGCACGGAACACAGACACTACTGTCTCATGTACGAAAATATTACTAAGGAGCTGCTAGCCGGAAACACGTGTGTTGTTGTAAAGTGCCATGCATTATATTTTATAAAATATCGTGCTTTTCTAAGAATGTGAACTAAGCATTTACAGTGGCTGACGGATATATAGCACTACAAATTCATATAACAAAACAAATACAAAATTATAATTTCATACCAATGTATTATTAGAACATTATTACATTTGGGAAAATATTGAGCGATGAGTCGAATTGACTTCAATCGGAGCAAAATCACAAGTTCATAGCCTCAGAAGTCGAGACATCATTGCAAAGTACATTTTGAAAATGGTTAAACATTGCCTTATTTTCTCAGCATAGTGTTGGACACATTAAAATAATAAAATGGATGGTACTACAGCCCTTAGAGGGCCGGGGCCTAGCTTCTCAGCAACCACTCGTGTTCTGCTTGCTGTTGTGTTCTCACGTGTGAAAGTGACTTACAGTTTTATGCTGATTTCGAACGGCCATGTTTGAAAACACGAATACTCTTTGAGCAGTTCACTGGCAAACAAACAAAAGTTTGGGACCATGAATATTATTTTTATCGTACAGACCAGGGATCGAACCTACTTGAGGATTAAGTGCGTTGAGGTCGACGCATATACCAACAACGCCACGAGCGACATACATTAATTTTATTAAGATATTTCCTAGAAATTTAAGCAACCATTCGCTTTGAACAATCTGCCAATAAGCCTGAGGTTCGTCCATGACAATGACTCGAAGCACACTGCTAAATTAGTACAATAGTAGGTTCAATCAAATGAATGTTCTTAGCTGGACTCAACAAGTCTGAATTTCAATCTAATTGATAATCCGTAGAATAATGTGAGCTTAATAAGTGAAAAATGTGCAAACATTTAAAACAAGATTACAAGAAATGTAGACGAAAAGCTATACAAGAAGCCTGGTGTTCCTGACAGAAACTGGTCGTCTGTTACCCCACCGATTGAAGGCAGCTTTGTCTAATAACGAAGTATTAAATAATAATTACGCTAGATAACTTTCTTACCAATAAAGGTTTTTTCAGTAGGAACTTGACAACTTTGACTTAATATGTGAACTCTTTTACTAACCAGCAAACTGTCACGGTCGATTTATGCAGTAAACTCAACATGTTCATTATTTTAAAGTACACCAACGATTTCAATTATATAAGATTTTCTACCGAAATTCGAAGTCGGTGACTGTAACTTTAAGAGTGTTAACTCCAATTTTCGGTTGGCTCAATGGGTTCGTCAATAAGCAAAATTTGAGTTATTGGTCGGATGAAAATCCGGATGAAAATCATTACTTCATCCACAAAAAATAATTGTTTGGTACGGTTTGCATGCAGTTATTGGGCTTTATTTTTTTACTGTCAACGATCATTGTTATCGCTCCATGATTTTCAATTATTTTTCGCCAGAATGTTAAGGTCTTGGCCGAAGTGTGGTTTCTACAGGATGGTGCCAGAAGCTACACAACACGTTTGAATTGATTTAGAGTAAGTATGGTAAGTATGGTGATCGTGTTATCTCAAGAAACGCAGCTTGACTATTTTCTGTGGGGCTATGTTAAGTCATTGGTTTATGCTAACAAACCGACGACATTGCACGCGAAATAGTGGCAGTTCGGCCACCACGCCCGCGGTGGCCAAATGAACGTCGTGTTCCAATCATAAATGTATTGATTGCACTTCAAGCCTTTGCGTGTTATTGGAAAAACCCTACATTATAAAACATAATTTTCTTGTTCTTGTTTTCGCCGCTCCTTATATTTCCCGCCATTTCCGATTTTTTTTTCTTAACTTATTAAATTGTCAGAAACTGTGCAGTGCTAGAGACCATATTGCACCTCACTCCTGTGGACATTTCCGGCAAAGAATTTGCACCAAAATCGGCACTCAAACTGAAAGCACTCTTACAGTGAAGAAATCAGCACACATGTCACGATAGCATTCAAAACTCATACCAATTTACAGAATAACCTACAGACTAAATTTAAACTGATGTGGTAGCCCGTGGCGCTATAGGTATGTGCCCCAACGCACGTGGACATAAGTGTCTAGGTTCAATACCTGGTACGACAAAACACTTTTCACGGCCCCTATTACGGATATTGTCACGTTTGTTCTTTCACTCTTCTGTTAAAACGAATAAACATTTTTACAAAAACGTACCTCTCTTTTATATCCTTTTCCTCTTTTCCAAGTTTTAAGTCGTGATCATAAAACGGCCCATAATCAATTTGCAATACATAACAGATATTGATTTCAGCGACCTGGCCCCGTCTCGTTGCATGTAACACTTAGTCAAGGTTAGAATGTTTTCGTGACCATGAGCTACTACAACTTTAAATAGAGTTTCCATTTATTTATTTGACATTCATCGTGAATGACTTACGTTATTTCACTGAATAATAACGCAACGAACGCTCATCGCGTTTACAGCAGTAAATAGAAACCATGGCAATAAGAGCCACGAGCTGGTTGATTCTTGCTTCCTGAATCTTTCTATATTCATGACAAGCAACACACCATTATGGCATAACGTCATGCATTTTTAAACTTGTGATTCAACACAATCGAAGGTTGGCAGTCAATTTTGTGACCGTCCTTTGATGTGCTGAACGATAAGAATGTGGGTGTAGTACGCTTTTCATTTCGTAACTACACATCATCAACGCTGCTGATTCAACACAAAACACCCATAAGGCGGAAAGTGTCTTTCAAAGGATACAGCACGTTATTAACGAGATAAAGAGCTATCTGAAGCTCATTTCTTTCAACCCGCAAATAGGAGAATACGGGTTACACTTGAGGGCAAAACCAATTCGGTATTATCTACGAAGCAGCAGATGTTGGATCATAAATAATATAATCAATACATCTTCCTTGTTGCATTACGCCGCCTTATGGGAGATTAGAAATTCCTTGAGCATCTGGGTAGATCCCAGGGGAATCAGAGATCTTCGAGTAATACAAAGTCAGCCTTCTTTTGCACACACACAGTCTGTTACTGGGCAAAAGCTTTGCCTTCCATCCTCTGATACGTGACCTGGTTAACCTTAAGGCGTTAATTGAGTATCTTCTCGCCCTCGTCCTGATGTCGAGATGGACACACAGAATGAGGGTGAACGGAATTTCACAAATTTTGGATACTTTCATGGCATATTACACGTCCTTTATGTTTCTTCCACCACCACCACAAACACCGTAACCATTCAACATCAACCGACGATAAATCAAGCGGAGAGCTTTTCCTCCACTGACGCCAAGGTCACTTTCATTCAACATTGATAGCGTCCATTCTTCTGCTCCATATCACTGGGATTTGTATGATTATTCTCTTTCGTGTATACCTATGCATCGCTACCCCACCCCAGTTTCCTACTTAACAGAACCAAATGTTGACCAAAATTACATGGTGATACGAAAAAAAGACGAAAAACGACTTACACACACCCTCGGTCTCATAAGTTGGTAAGTTCGAGGCAATTTTCTCAAGATTACCTTTTATGATGAATTCTCTGTGGGCTGTCGATTTCGGATAGTTTGTCCGGCAAAGTTCACGCTAAAGTGGCAAACAAGCACCCGAACGAACGTGAATGGCGAGTTCATGTCCGATTACCGACGAATATCGACTATCGGCCATCGACCATCGACCATCGACCATAGACTATGGACTACCGTCTACAGACTGCTAAATGATCAGAATTGAACACAATGAATTATTTCTGTGATACCTGCGGTGAGGTACAAAGCACGAACACTGCCGTCCCCTGTTGGGGACCAGTCAATAAAGAATTTATATGCCGAACCAATTCGGAGGCGCACGTCCAGCTGAATGAAGTCGAGGATTCTCGTCGCTCCGCACATTGCCACAACATTGTGCCCCAAAGCATGGGGAATCCATTCACATTCTGTCGGGGATGTTTGTTCGTTTTTATTTGAGCACACCCCATCACTCCTGCTGCTGCTGGTGCCTGGCGTGCCACTAATACAACCACAAATCCCGGGCGCACTTGAACACTAGCGAGTTTGCCAAAGGCAAGTATTCGACCCCGACGCCCGTCTTTCCCGGGGATCCGTTGAAAAGGAATCATTTTGTATTCGTAAGAAACATTGAATGGGCCGTTACAAAGGGCTGAAAGCAGAAGAAGAAAATGAAACGAACGTCGATGAAGACGGAAAGGATGTTCCACCGACCCGGCGAAGGAGTCACATTGAAGATGGGGTATCCTTTGACTGTGTGCGCGTCCACATGAATGTGCGCCAGCCATAGTTCGGTGCGAATTCGATTTTTTCGTTCCCTTACCCCGTACATTACACTCAATTAATATCGACTTATTGCTATTTCAGGGATGATTCATTTGGTATTAGGTTTTTATCTGCGAAGAATGTATCTCACATCGTTAGTCTTTAAAAAGGATTTCTCACCCGATTTTGTCCGTGTCAGTCTTCCGCAGCCGCAAATGCACACGAAGGGATTTGAATAATTGAAAAACCGAAGAAGAATCCCGGCTTGAGAATCCCTTTAAGGACGCCAAACCCCTCCGGATTTCTTGTTTTGTTGTTGGCGTTTTTGTTTTATTCATAGCAATACACGTGCTTGTGTCTTTATGTATTTTTGATGCGAGGCTTTGGGGCTCTGTTGTGTGGGCACTGCTGGGAATCTGGGTCAATTGGTTTAGTTTGACCAAATTCAGAAAATCCGTGAATCCGAGAAAAGGACTCCACATACGGAAGCTTCCACACTGCACAGGCGGCTACAACCGATTGTGTGCTTCAATGTTATTTTTCGGGGTACAGACAAAAAAAATGAATAACAAATTTCTGAAAATTGGTCTTGCATCTTATGTGATACGAATTCGTGTCAGCACTTCTGAGATACATTCACTCCTTTTCCAAGGAATTTACATTTTCATAGGAAAAAAGAAACACTTCTTAAAGCTCTCACAGCGACTGGGTCAAGGAAATCCAACGATCATTGAATTTCGGTGGGAAGGTGGAGCTCAAGTAGACGCCCGCAGCAAGGACCTTTTAAACTGTTTCAATTTCAACGTGATAACATGGGATCTAGGAATTTTTTGCGGTAGAAAAACCACTTGAAACCACTTAGGAAAGCGTTTGAGGCAATTTTTTTTGTTGAGTCATCACGGTTTTGTTTCGAAGCAAAATGGCTGGAGGAATGTAGCAGTGGGTGTGTATTGAATTGCTTGTTGCGTAGCATTGTGACACCTCTAATAATATTGTTCAGTTGAACTCTTCAATTTGCTTCGTGGATTCCTGATGGGAGGCTTATACATTTCAGTGGAACTTTGGAGTTTGTTCAAGTACTTTTTTGACGGAAAGTGATGGTGCCAGGTGTCTTTATTTTAAGCATTTTCAAAAGAACCGTGACTACGGCTTGGGAGGAAATGTGAAACGGCTCTCGGATAGAATTAACATCGAATTTGAAGGTTGTTAGTGCTGAGTTCAAATTGTTTGTTGTAAAATGTTTAATGTTTCTAGCTGTGCGTCAGTTTGTCAGCATGTCTATGGTACACTCCACATCCTTCCTCAATACATCTATCTCTAAGGTCCACAATTAAGCGAAGAAACAATCCAAACCGTCTTAGTCACATCTGACTGAGAAGAAAATTGATCAAAAATGGATGAGTCGTCTGTCCAAGTGTATTATTAGCATATATCAACTCTAGCTTAGTTCTTCTAGCGTCCTTTGGACGCAGACGGCGGCCTTTTAAAAGCTCCTCAACCACTGATCGGCTTAATTGTAATGCGAAGGAAGGACATCATCCATAAAAATGGTACAGACAACCAAACTGCAATTAAATCCTTCAATTTGGTCCCAATTAATTCATTAACTACGGACAAACATCTTAATATTCACCTCATGTGAGTGTCGGGGCATAAAAACATTTACGGAAGACGCCAAATGTGTCTCAGCACTCATTTTAAGTGGAGAACTACCACGCATGTATCGAGCTACAACCAAACATTTGTTAAAGCATTTAGCTCAAATAATCGGAGATGGTCTGAAGGCACAACGTGCCGCATTAAAAATCAGATTCAGCCCACACTAAAACTCAAGTCCGACACTACGGTACCATAACAGAGAATTGCGCAATCAGCACGGATACCAATTGGATGAATTTTGTATACAATGATTTCTGTGGGAGTTGCAACGATGAGGAGGGAGTGAAGATGATCATTACTCACATTCTATGCATTTGATATGATTCTCAGGAAAACTCAACTGGGGACACAGTTCTTCGGAAGACTTAACGAGCTGAACAACATTAGCTTAGGTCGATTTAAATATAAACTGATTGGTTTGAAGATATTCAGATAGGAAGCGGTTTAATCACTGATTTAATCGTTAGCATATGTAGCATTAGCTTTTATGTATATAATGTAGGTTTTTAGGTAAATATTTTAGGTCGACACATTACGAGGAAATTTGAGAAGTTTCTTCGATACAGTGACTCGTTAGAGGTGGAGACTTGGAATAGAGTCCAGGGACGTACTTACTGCTTGTTTCCACGAGTGTGGCCTTCTTAGCTCAAAACTTAAATCTGTCATCAAGACTTTTGGCGAATTGAAAACTCGTAGTATAGAGTAGTATAGAGTTCTAGCTCTCTTGTGCCTTGCAATTTTTTGACAGCGTTTTTTTTTCAACGGACCAATCAGACAAGGTCTATTACATCATTTCATAAATAAAATTCCTAAGCAGGTGTCAAGATTGCTTACAAATTCAAATTGACAGATATAGTGTTAAATAATAGATCTTCGAATCCGAACCTGTTGGGTAACGCAACAGAGGACGCGCTTAAGGTGGCGCACCCAAGTGGAGAATGACCTCAACTAACTTGGTGTGCGAAACTGGAAAAGCTTGTTGGTTGAGGCCCAAATCCACCTCAGACGGTAGCGTCATACAAAGAAGAAGAAGAAACAATTGATCTATCCAGCTTTCCAATTTTTTCTTACACCAACATGAGACAATATTCCGTGTTTTATAATTGACTGTCAAGAACACGATTCCAACATTTCGTTTGATTGACGCTTGGGACAAACGCTCAACTTACAGTTCTAACAATATTGCAGCAAACTTGGCGAATCGTCTAGATTCCCTTACGGAACCGTAAGCAGACTCTAGTTATATTATACTTTTTGCAATTGGTATCGCATGTCAAAAAATATCACAAATACATCGATCAGTGGTGTTAACGCAGTGTTAATTTCGACGTCGATTTGTGTAGCGTGTCTGGTTAAGTGGGGATATATTACGATGCTTAGGTCCCATATTGCCAGTGTCGATTGTAGATCATCAATCGACTATTGTCGGCAGTCGATTGAGTTTGCTATTGTCGATTGTGGCTACGGCAGCAGATGTAGCTGAGATCGTCACTGTTGCCGCCATTGGATGGTTGCAACCGCTCACATTTGGTTTCGACAAGACGCTGACACATTCCCAGTCATAATAGACATTGTGAATGAAGCCTTTCTTGGTTGCGTAATCGCCCGTCGTGGCTATTAGACAAGCTTAGTAGGATCGCCCGATTCAAGTCACGATTTATGCCAAAAATTCGATGGGATTGCTAACAATTAACATGGATACAAAAGTGTAATAACACTGGAAGCAGTCACTTGGCTGATATCCAGATTTTCCACTTAGCGACAATAAAGCGTTCCATCACTTAAGAAAACATTTTTTATTTATTTAGTAGAATACCAATTCAAAAACAAAATCAGATGATTAACTTTGCGACATTTTGTCATCTGTCCAACGATGTATCTCCTTTTTGTTCTTCTCTTTTCAAATGTTTAGATAGATAGATAGATATGTTTATTTCGTTTCAAAATTACATTTAGTTATCGCACAATTTACATTATTTGCACAGAGATATGATTAACATAATGTAATCTTACTACTGAAGAAGAGTGTTTTAACATGTAAAAGTGTTTTTCTTGACAGATATATATATATAAATTGAGGAAACAACGAAAAAGAAAAACCTCATACAAAGAGAGAAAAAAAAAGAAAACAAATAAATAAATAAAAAAGTGAATAAATAAAATAAAAAAAAAAAAATAAATAGAGGTATGAATGCAACAAATGATGATAACAAGTACGTTTTAATAATATAAACAAATAAATAAATAAATACATAAATAAATAAATATAAATTATAAATAATTGAAATATGCAAATAATAAATAAAAAAATAAATAAATAAATATGTAAATAAACAAATAAATAAGTAAATATATATAAATAATAAATAATTAAAATATATAAAAAAGAAAATAAATAAATAAATAAATAAATCAACAACCAGTAAATAAGCCAATAAATATATATATATATATACATAAAATATTATTACAAAATTACAAAAGGATGTTCATACACACATTGCAAGAGTAAACGAAACATTCCATTACTTAAAATTAGGTAAAGAGCTCGTTTATAAGAGGATTATCAGGGATGCCGCATCTGACTTTGAATGATTCAGAGAGCCTATGTATTTTGTTAGAGATCAATTCAACATTAGCCTTATAATGTAAGTTCCTAGTAGATTGATGCCAAGGAAGATTCAGCATCATTTTTAAGATTTTGTTCTGTGATATTTGTAATTTTTTTATGTAACACTTAGCACAATTTCCCCAGACTTGGCACCCATACAGAAGAATTGCTTGGAATATAGCTTTGAATATAAGTATCTTGTTTGCATCTGAAAGTAAAGACCTTCTGTTTATAAAAGGGTATAATGTTCTTAAAGCAATGTTATACTTTTTAGTGGAGTGGTGTTCCTTAAAAGTCAGTTTTGTATCAAGATATATGCCTAGATATTTCACAGAATTTTGCCACAATATTAAGTTCCCTAAGATATTTAGGTTATTTGAAGGTAGGAAGCAAGACTTTCTTTTTCTGCTAAAAAAGATAGCTTGAATCTTATCGACATTAATTTTTATTTTCCATTTTGAAAAATACTCGAGTAACAATTCAACCGCATTTGTTAAGTTTGTCTCAATATTGAGACTGAACTCATGCGAAGACAAAATTGCTGTATCATCAGCATATATGGCTGTATCACAGTAAGGGAGAGTAGGAAAGTCAGACGTAAACAAATTATACAGAACTGGACTAAGGACTGAGCCTTGAGGAACACCAGCAATGACGGTAACGACATTAGAAATACCACTCTTAACATATACTTTAAAGTATCGATCTGTGACAAAACTTTTAACGATTTTACATAGAAACATAGGAAAATTAGACTGTAACATTTTGTATATAAGTCCGTCGTGCCATACAGAATCGAACGCTTTTTCGATATCGAGCAAGATCATACCTGTAGATTTTCCTACTGCACGATTAGCTTTTATGATATTGCATATCCGTAGAACTTGGTGTGAAGTACCATGATGTCGCCTAAAGCCAAATTGCTGGTTTGGGTAAATCTTGTGAGCATCGATAAAGGATATTAGCTTTTCTTTTAATATGTTTTCAAAGATTTTACTTAAGCTATTTAGTAGGCTAATTGGTCTATAACTCTCAATTCTGTCGGGGGGCTTGCCTACTTTGGGTATTGCAACTACTTTTGCTAATTTCCATGCATTCGGAAAGTACTGAACTTTAAGACATGAATTGAAAATGAATGTAAGATACTTTATACCCATTTTGGGGAGATGTTTGAGGTAAACGTTTTTAATGTTGTCTACTCCACCTGTTTTCCTTACCTTTAACCTATTTACGAAGAAATGTGTATCTTCTTCTGAAATAAATTCGTTAAAGGGAGTTTCATGATTTGAAGAATTGAAAGTTTGAAGAACATCGTCTACTGCAGAATTTGTTCTGGCGTTTCCTAGGTGTTGAGACACAAGGTGATTTTTTGCAAAATTTTCCGCTAGTGCAATTGCTTTTTCTCTATCTGTAATATATGTATTTACACCGCTCTTTAAACATGGGATATCCTTGTGCTTATTTTTAACAATTTTCATTATGTTCCAGAAAGGCTTGGATCCTTTGTCGAGTGTACTTAGTTTGACGTTCCATTCCTTATTGCGATGCTCTTGTATTTTGTAATTAATAATCTTGGTAAGCTGCGTAGCTGTATTACGAAAAGCTATATGACGATACCTTTGCCAGTTTCTTCTGTGCATATTTCTAATTCTGATAAGTTCTAAAATGTCAGCGGGAAGTATCAGACTAGTATTTTTCTTCTGAACTCTTGGGATATTATTGTTTGCAGAGGTAAGGATTTTGTGCGAAAACATTTGGACAATTGAATCAATATCCTCTTTGGTTGAGATCAAGTCGAGATTCATCGAACTGTCTCTGAGCTGTGTGTTCAGTTCTCTGCGATATTTTTTCCAGTCAGCATGTTTGAGATCTAGGTAGTATTCTTTTTTCTGCACTCCTGACCCACTTATTTTAGTAAGAACTGGATTGTGGTCAGAGCTGAGCTCATTTATAGCGATTGGTTGAGATATCAGACTAGGAACATTTGTTACAAAGAAGTCAAGGACAGACGGATTGCCATTAGCACGAGAAGGTACGTGGGTAAAACTAGGAGGAAATTTAAAGGAAACAGGTAACAAAGAAGACAAATCAGACAATATGTTACCCCAGGAATTTGCTCTAGCACAACCCCAAGCCCTGTGCCTGCAATTTAAATCACCTCCTACCAAAAACATGCAATTCATACTAAGGAGCTTTCTTAGATCCTTTCTAAATGCATGGCATCTTTGCTCACGAGTAAAATTTCTTCTCTACTTGGGAAATACACACAAGAAATCTTTACTTTCGTTTGGTCGGACAAGGTTATTTCAATTCCCACATTTTCAATGTACGTAGTCTGGATACTAGGCAGAAGCTCATGTTGAAGTGATCTCTTTATCATTATTGCGACACCCCCACCTCTTCTATCCACCCTGTCCACACGATAACATTTAAAAGTCGGGGTGGAGATACGAATATCTGAGTTTAGCCATGTTTCGGTTACCAAAGCAATATCAATGTTGTTCTTATTCAAGAAATGTGTAAATTCTACATGTTTTTGCTTTATACCTCTAGCATTCCATGTTATAATATTTATATTGTTGTTACTTAAATTACTTAACATGATTATCAACTTAGTAGCTAATTGTGCGACAACATTAAATTGATCTATTCTAGATTTACATGAACCAAGTTTAGTGACCATTTCCATGACCAGTGAATTTAGTTCCTCCATTGTGAACAACTCACCGCTTCCATAAGAGGCTGAGGCATTGTTGTTGCTAATTTCGGCAGTTGGCGGTGGCATTTCAGTCGATGAAGGTGCAGTATATGCCCAAAAGTTAGAAGACGTGATGTTGTTGTTGTTCTGTACTCTTTTTGGAAGCTTTGTTGGGAGTGATGGAAAGTCACTCATAGAAAACAGTGACATGTTGTTGTTGTTTTGTTGAAGGGCAGCCCTGTTTCTTACGTTGTTGTTGTTGTTTCGTCTGAGCGAGCTTTTAGCTCTAATATGTTGTCTCATTTCAACATATTTGCTCCTACTCACACACGTGCTATCCGTAGACACATGATTACCATGACAGTTGGCGCATTTTTGCATGTTCGGGCTAGTGCACTCATTAGTCTTGTGATGACCGGCGCACAGTGAACAGAATGATTTGACATGACAGTTTTTTTCGCCATGACCAAACATTTGGCAGTTACGGCATTGCGTAATTCTGTTCTTTGTCTGACGATGAAAGCTCCAATTTATTTGTGTGTGAAATATAGAGCGATAATTTTTTTTAAGTTCATTCAACTTTATGGATCTGTTTTCCACAAACACAATGTAGAAAACTTCAGTGTATTTTTCGTATGTCTTTGATACTTTTTTAATGTCTTTGCATTTCAGACCAAGTCGGATAAGTTCGTTTTTCAGTACAGAACTGTCACATTCGTGCAAACCGAACAATACAAACTTAAGAGCTTTTTCACTTCTTAAATCATGAGTGAAGTATTGGCAGTTTTCGGATTTTAATTTATTAAGCACGTTATTGTAAGAATCGATACTTTCGCACATAATTTTTATTCCTATTGAAATTATTTTGATTGAATAATCACAAACACTGATGGATTTCATTAAATTATGCACAAATTCGGGGGACTTTTTTAAAAGTTTGATTGGGGGCACATTAACTTTGGTAATTTTCTGTGGCAACACTTGGTCGTCCATTTCATTCTCATTGTCACTTTCGAGCAATCCCAGAGGTCCAAAAAAATTGGAATCGGTATGCCTATTACTTGATGCCATTTTCACAAGTGGTTTATGTTTTTTATCCGAGGACGTGTGATAGTCCCCGGAGTTTGGGGATCTCTTACGTTTACGAATTTTGGCAACGGAAAAACGATCGATGAGACGAATTTTGTTAATAACGCGTGTGTACCGTGTCAGCGGTCAAAGCGCAACTCTTTCAAATGTTTAATTTTTTGGCAGAACGCAAAGAACCAAACCGAAGTTTATTTTCGAACAATTTTATGGATTGAATATTCTTTGTCTTTTGATCATGGGATCAAGTTGACAGTGTTCTTTTTGGACGAATTTAAGGCTAAGTCATTTAAGAGCATGTTTTGCAAATCCCCTAAAGTTCCTCTTTTCTCCATTATATATTAACTTCCTTGGCCTTGATTGTACATTTGTCCATTATCAAAAAGGAGAGACATTGGAAATGTCCTCGGAAATATTGTACAGAATTAATTGAAATGCCACAGCTTCCTAGTGACCAACACGCTGTCTTGTTAGCGAATGTTTACACAATCGCACTGGAGAGCACGTGAGTATCTCCATCTTTAATTCGCTTGACAACTGTCAACAACATATGCATTCGCATTCATGTTTGATTCAATTCAGTTCTGAGAATTGGACAATTATATCCACATGTGTCCCCGTCATGGAACGTTATTTGTCACCGCCTACAAGGTGAATCCGTACTCCGTATCAGCCACCCCCATCGCATTATCCACTCTGTAAGTGTCAATTTGTGCCAAAGTGGAGAATTATGATTGTCTTCATATTTCCCAAACAACACCTTGGCAAATCCCATGCGACGTGTCCCGAAGATTCATTCTCCAATAAATTAATTTGAGGTCCTTCGGTCGATAATCATCAAATATCCACAAGCAAGCCCGCAATGGTCTATTCAGTGGCGTCCATTTGTTTCTGAGCACACCCACACCTCAGCTAATTACACACCATTGCCACTACCAGATGAAGATTTATCCCCTAAACTTTAACACCACCCACTCACGGACCACCTGACTACACAAAAACGTGTCCTGATGACATTTATTGCTTAACTGAGTCTGAGCGAATGATTGACAGATTGACTGTGTCCACGTGTAGCGTTCCGCAGTCTATCGATTGGGATCGTGATTGAGTATGAGTAATCGGATTTCTCGTTTATACACATCCATACACATAAATCAGAAAGTGTTCCTCATTCGGTCCTAACTATCACTTCGTATCTCTTTTCAGCTTGCAGAGCCGGAAGGACGATAGTTTTACATATATTCCAACCTAATGAACTGACATAACATCCGCAAATTGAATGTCTCCGAATACAGAAAAAAATCATTTCAACAATGAAACTAAGTGTTAGCGCGTATCGCGCCCATGCATCCGCTCACAAGAAGATACTATCCAACAGCTATCACTCGCAACACAACTACGGCAGTACAGCAGCGGCGGCATCGGCATCTACACCGACCACCTTTTTTACGGTAAGCGGATTCACCCCACACAGCCACACAGAGCCACACTTATCCAAACACTTACCCACCCACCCACACACACACCATACAGCACACACTCCCATTCTCTTTCACATTTGTTACTACCCCTGTACAGAGTACATGTCCTTCGTGAGTAATTAATTTGCTGGCAATTAAATAATTTGTTTTATTTACTTTATACCGTTCTTCTGCCATCCTGCCATCTTGGCCTCTGGTGTGTCAGTGTCAGAGGCAGTTTCATTGTCAGTGTCATTGTGTTAGTCGGCATTTGGGGACACAATCAGTTTATAACTTCATTCATTCGTCCTAATTCGACGGAGATCGACCCACTGGGGTGTACTCAGACAGCGGCAGCGACAGCGAGGGAGGCGCGGCGCGGCCGTAAAGGCGACTCTTGACGCACCCTGACAGGCGAAAACATTTGACTTTTGAACTCTTCCACAGTTCAGGTGCTCAGGTGAGTTTTGAGACTCGTCTGCGTGTTCTGTAGCACGGTCGGTAGCGATAGCGGTGGGGATGCCTCTGCCAAACGGAGCTACCTCAGGTTGAGAGTTTGATTTTAACACGCGGACGGTCGGTTGGCTCTTGGACTTTACTCTCAGACACCGCTGGGTGCGCATAGTTAATTTTAAAGCTGCCATTTCCTTATTACCTTCTCTGAAAGCTGTGGTGTTATGGCGAAATAAAATTAAACGGATTCAGAGAACCTGAGGGATGGGAAAGAGTGAGAGATTGATAGGAGTACTCGATGCGCACGGAAGGAAATAAGTGTTTAAATGGTGTTTAAGGGATTTCAGTTCGTGCCATGCCACCGCCATCGCCACCCCGGGTTGAAATATTTGGCATTCAAACGCTGTCAGAGAGAACGTGCTGGATGAGGGGAGGGGAGTGCTCTGGTGTATTTCAGTGCACATTGTCGTAAACCAATTGTGGGTTACTTTGAGATGGGAATACTCACTGAGTGTAGTAACGCATTCCTTGTGCGTGTTGTTTGGTTATTCATGGAATCTGGGATCTTGTTGATAAATAAAGTGAATTTAAGTATGGGTGTGATGGGTGCTTGTGTATGTGTTTGTGAATTAACAATGAAATGGAATGCATCAATTTCGCTGGTAGGTGTTAAAGTCTTGAAGGGATTTCACGTTGTAATCGGATCTCAACGCTTGGGACAACCTTGACGGATGAATAAGTGGGCCAGTGCTAAAGTGGGTGGAATTTACGGGATACGTTGGTTTAATGAGCTTGTTTCGAGGAACTCCTTTCTCTCGTCGGTTATTAAAAAGTTTCATTTTTTTTGTCTGTTGGGAAAAGTACCAATTCATCATTTCCTTGACAGTGAACCACTTACTCAAGGTAATGGCAAGCATGAGCATTTGGTAGTAACTATAGGGTCGGATCTTTAAAAACGTACATTTATTTAGGGTTTAAGTGGGAAGAAGTGGATGCGGGATTCAGGAGTTACAATAGCACCTGGGAAAGAATTTCATCCCTCTGTGCCTGAGGATTGTGTTCAGTTTGTTTAAGACGTTCCCCTGTGAAACTACTTCTTAACGTGTTGCGACTCACTATGTGTGTGTGTGTTCATTGTGTGCTTATCCCCTTTTGTGTAAGCAGTCCTATGAAACTGCAAAAGTTTGTGATTAACCTTTCTTCTCCTTTTGCTATTGCCATAGTTAGAACTGCAAACTTTTTCTCGCAATCAACCCCCGGTGTCAGGGAGCATAAGGCGGGGTTTAGTTTAATTGGTGGCTTGTGTTGTGTGTGCTTTCATTGTTTGGGAAGGTTTCTGATTTAAGTCAGTGTCTGGATTTACGCCCAAACTATTGCATGGTTAGACAATAATTAAGGTTGTGGTTTCCTGTGTTAAGTGTGATTTAGTGGAAGATAAGAAATTACGTTTCAATATTTACGCAAGACATACCCACACGGCAATTAATCAAACACTTATGTATGATGACATTTTTGTTGTGATACGTGTCTGCATTCAAGTAATCATAAGTCACGCAAGTGTAATTCCTTTGAGTAACAAACAACAAGTGACATTGATGGAAGGTGACAATTTGTGAGTGACAGATTATCACTACCGTCATTATTCAGTGCTGTGATATTTTCGTGTAACCAACCACCAGAAGGGATCCCTTCGCGCTGACTGCTTCCACTTCTAAATAATCAAATCACTTACTAAGACATCTGAGTACTCTCAAATTTCAATTATTTGCTTTTGATGAACCTCAGTACGAAATCCAAATTCATGTCTACAATTGAATTACCAGTTTACAGCCTTATGCTCAAATACAATGAAAATAACCGCCCCACATTTTTGCTCTCCCTTGATGGGCTGATTAACACACAAACACGATTGCCATGACCAACCCCAGCCAAAGTGGCCATCGTATCGCTGGAGAATGGAAATCTGTATATCATGCTAAACTAAATGGTTAAGGGACTTTGCCTTTCTCTTGGGTCTGCTTTGGGCGATTTATTGTAGGATGTAGAGTAATCAACAATCAAATGTATTAGTGATGACTTCCTGGTACTAACACCTTTCGTCGACTGGGGTCATTTGTACGCCAAGTGCTTTTTCACTGATTGACCGTTAAACAGATTTATTGACTGGAATTTGATTTTTGCTATCTTTTTTCCTGAAGTTGTTTTGCTTGAACTTTCTACTTTTCTATTTAATTTATCGATTTTAAATTAATTGGTTGACTTTAATGTGCTCTATTGATGGTCTGCAGCTAAAATCGATGAAGTTCGATGCACGTATTGCATCTTATAATAATAATTTAGGTCACGCTACAGCCCGACTGCCAGGGACTAGCTTCTCAGCAATTACTCGCCTTGTGCGTGTTATTGTTGTTAGGAGTGGAAGGGACCTAAAGTTTTATGCAGACTCCGAAAGGCCAAGTTTGAGAAGCTTTTTTTTTAGACAGAAGTATGTTAGGTTAGGATAGGTAGTAGTGGCTGACTGCTGCATAGCAGTCACACTTAGGCCAGAGTAGGCCCATTGTGATACCACGCGGATTGACTTCTCCTAACGCTGGAACCAGTTGGTGCTGCTGATGAACCGATTTAGTTGGCCAATGCTGACACTTTTGCTCCTAGGTGCTGGAACCTACGGCTGGCAAGAGCACTGCAGGAGCAGAGAAGGTGATGAGTATTTTCTTCCTCCTCTTCATCCACGCAGCTTCTGCAAAAATCATTATATGGAGCACCCATCCTGCGAGCATGGGTGCCAATTACACAGTGCCCGGTTATGACTCCAATGAGGGTCTTTAATGAGGGCTTGCTGAGTAGGCTTGTCAAGTAGACTGAGTGACCGTTTAAGGTTAAGTAATGATTTTTTTTTTGTTTTAAGGCAGGTGGTGCCTTCTAGCCATTTGTCATTAGTGTTTTTAGTTGTGTATATCTTAAGAAGATGGTAAGCTGTAGCGATCGGCATGGAAGGCGGTACCCCTGCTATCGATAGGGATGAGGTTGTACCGCATATAGCGAGTTCGTCGGCCTTGCAGTTTCCTGGTATGTCACAGTGTCCCGGCACCCACATGAGGTGAATGTTAAAATGATCGGCCATCTCGTTAAGGGACAGCCTGCAATTAAGGGATGTTTTAGAGTACTTGGCATTGTCCAGGGATTTTATGGGGGCATGACTATCGGAACAGATGGTGATATCCCTTTTTGATATCACATTGTTTTTAAGCCAAGAAAGCGCCTCTTTAATCGCTATGGTTTCTGCCTGAAAAACGCTACAGTGATCAGAGAGCTTCACGGAGATAGCAATGTTGAGGTCTTGAGAATAAACACCCGCACCCACCCCTTCTTTTGTCTTTGATCCATCTGTGAAAATGCGCAGAGGATCTTTCAGCGTTTGCCTGCCAGTCATCCAGTCCGATTTGGAAGGAATGCTGATTGAGAATTTTTTTTCGAAGATGGCCTGGGGTAGTAGGCGGTCGGTGTCGCTAGGTAGGAAATTGAATTCCTTGAGAATGGTTGAGTGGCCAGTGTTCAGTTCGGACCACAATCGAAGTGTTTTGAGTCTCAGGGTTGTGCTTGTTTCCCGAATATTTCCAGAGGCGGGAGATGGAGGAGAATATTCAGTGCGTCTGACGGAGTACTTCTCAGTGCCCCGCTGATACACAGGCAGGCCAGTCTTTGTACCCGGTTGAGTGCATTGCAGTTTATAGCCTTGTTTTAGTGCTGTCCACCAAACTGAGACACCATACAGAAGTGTCGGTCTGACGATAGAGGTGTAAATCCAGTGAGCGATGCGTGGTTGTAGGCCCCATTGGCATCAAATGGCCTTTTTGCAGCTATAAAGTGTAAAAGAGGCTTTTTTTTACCCTTTCCTGGATATTGAGCTTCCAATTTAGCTTGCTGTCGAGAGTGAGACCCAGAAATTTCGCACTGGTGGTTAGCTGTAATATAGTGCCGTACAGCAGTGGGTCAAATTGGGGCATTTTGTATCTTCTGGTGAAAAGTACGATATCCGTTTTTTGTGGGTTGATGCCGAGTCCGCATGTTTGTGTCCATGCTTCTAGCTTGTCGAAGTGCATTCAATGTTCAATGACAATGTTTCTCCGTTGGAGTCAGTTTTAAACTTGTTTCAATAGAAGCTAGACCCTGGTTTACATGTGACTTGTACCCAAAGAAGATCGGGGAGAAGTGTTAGAAAAGACTTATAATTTCTGCGTATCGCAATGTCACACGTCATGGCATTCTGGCATCTATTGTGAGTGCAAATATCAATCAATTGACAATTGATAAATTTGTAAATAAAAATAAATTCTGTATTATGTGACTCATTAAATAAAACTGACCGCTGTGAATGAGACTTGATATTTGACACCTATATTGCGCCAAACATAAAAAGATAAACGATATGATTTTCATTAGTGATTTCTGGTCTTTTTTAATGTTTAATTAAAAGAATAAAATAAAATAAGTTGAGTTGAACTGTGGATGATGGATGATGAACAGTCTTCCGTTTTTTCTTTGGAAAATCTCGGAACAAGAAGGGTGTTTCCATTCCTCTAGAATTAGAGTAAGTATGTAAATCCGAAATCGAAATGCGTTCTTATGTTTTGTGAAAAAAGTTCGTTTATTTTTTGCCTTTCTGTTGCACTTGATAAAGGTTGAGTCAAAGCGCGCAATTAGATCTTCATCGATTCAAACAATCACAAGGCTTGCCACAGCATTATATGAATCTCTTGGTCTGTCTAGTCAACTGTGTCTCAGACTTTAAAAGATGCTTTTGTATTAATTGAAGTGGGTTCCCTGCGTCCGAAAAATACATTAAAGGCAGAAGTGAAATTCCGTAGCGATTGAATTTCTGGATATGTTTTAGAGGAAAAGAAAAGAAAAGAGGAAAGAATCTCCTCAAAGCACCTTAAAGTGAACGTTGCTTATTTTAACTATTTTTTGAATAATTCAGAAATATCAATGAGCAAAGTATTTTTATTCTTTCCTATGGGGTAGTTTTCGTTGTATGAAGTGGAATGTAATGTTTATTTTTATTTGATCAATGGTGCTATTCAGAAATCGTCTACGCACTAATACGCGGTAAAACATAACAACCACAATAACCTCGGAAAAAACTTACCGTTCAATGCGTTATTAACGACGGTTGTATGCTAAGAATTGCCGTTCTATATCGTACTCATCTCCACATAACTCCCGGCAAAGTAACTTAGCTTCGAATATTTCATATGCAACAATTATTTAATGAAGTTACCTAAAACTCAGACCATAATTCCCCTTAGTAAGCTTAAGGAAGTTTCACTTCAAAAACTTTGGAAATGTGACGAGCTTGAACTATCGCCCTCAAAAAGGTGATTGACTAAAGAATTGATATTTATTAAAAAAAATGTTTTCATTCATTTTATCCATTCACAATCAAGAATCAATACCAACGAGTACATTTTTTTTTAAAGAATCGATAATCGCTTATTTTTTGACACTCGCAATAATAGCCCGTGTTTATTTTATTAAAGAACGTATTCCGCCAGGGTATTCCATAAGAAAATGGTGATCAAAGTTTGTATTAAAAGTATATCCTCTTACTTCTAAAAGAAGTACTGTGATCCCCAACAACTTGCCTTTAATCTTAACTCGAATGCCTTCCTTCCAGAACCATTGTAAAAGCCCGGCGAATTTGTTGAGTTTCTCTTCAAAAATACAGACTCAAATGTACCAAATGAAATGTAATCCCCAAGAGGGTCTGATATCAAAGATATTGAGTGGTCCTATCGCCAGAAGGTCTTTTTTTTCTTATTTTGATAGCAACTTCAGTCAAAAGCCTCTTCGAAATTCCACATCTTAACATTTAATTTCGCCACTTATGTGGACTGTCTCGGTCTGAGAGGTGAAGTTGTAACATGATACATGCTAAATACATAATTCTCCCTTGGTCGACATTCGGTGGTAGTTCCGTTGCTTGTCAACATCGAAAATAATGTCAACATGCGGTTTCTTTTTTACGGCCTTCCAGTTTGCCGAGAGAAATGTGTACAAAAAATGCGAGGGGCTGCTATAATGTTAAGTGTTCGTTTATTGTCGGAGCAGATCTCAATGGCTTATTATGCCTGGAGCATTTCCATTTGTTTTTCCACTGAAGACCGCTGCGTTGTTTTTTCTTTTATGTGGAATGGTGCATGCGAGGCATGTCATCCACTCTGTGTTCCTGTGCCTGGAGATATTCACGCTTGCTTGGCAATTGAAGGCAATATTGTTGAACAAATAATGAAATTAAACGTTTTCGTTGACGAATCACATAGATTGGTTGAACTCAGTGGTCGTTGTTGTGCATTAATTACTTCTTGTAGTTTTTATACTATTTGCATAGTTGTTCCAATTTAAAATATTAATTTTCGTCGAGTAATTCGTGTTTGAAATATGATAAAGAATATTTAATTTCTCTGAGCTACACTAGGGAAGGTTCTTCCTCATTTTTTAAACGCGGTCGTCTGATGGTTCAGTGGCTTAGGGGAACGAAGTGATTCATATCTCCAGCGGCTCCTCGGACGATTTGTGCATCAAGAATAATGAATCTGTTCACATAGTCAAGGAAATGAACCCTTCTGCCAATTGATGTCTTACAACATTTCTACCAATGGAAAAGGTCTGGCTGGAGCTCCATAAATTTTGAATGTAAGCTGATAGAATTCAGTGAAATATTTAAAGGTTTTTAGTTACTTGTGTTTTTATTACAAAATTGATTATTTATGGCATTTGTGCAACTAAAGGTAAAGCAGACAGCTGTTTCGCAGGCACTGCATGCAAATCTGTTCTTGCTTTGTTGTTTGTACTATATTCTGTAAATTCTAGTTGATGCCTGGCTGCCTCTGATTTGTGGAGTCCTATTTAATTCGATGCCATTTCGAACGGACAACACTACATTTGTCCTATTATTGGCCATCGCTTCGCCTGTAGTTTACATATATAGTATATTCTTCCAGTCCTAACATTTGATCCATGACGTTGACGACAGCTTAATGGTTGTTTTAAACCAGACTTACTTGTGGCTTTGTATCTGTTCCAACTCGAGTTCTGGAATGGCATGTTGTTCCTTCACGGCCTAATAAATAGCACTTTGCGAAATCGATCATATTCCCACTCTCTATACGATATTCACCGAAGTTTAGTCGCAGGTTATAAGCGATTTACAATCAGATAAGAAGTATCCTAGGCTCTATTTAGCAAATTACCGTAATATTCGTCTGACCATTGAAAGAAGGGTTAACTGATTGCTCTTGTTAGCGTTTTGGAAAGTTGTTTTTTGTCTGTCGGTGCTAGTTTTTTCTTCGTTTTTTTGGCTGTATTCCACACATTAATTACTTTGACTACTCGTTTGAATTAATTAGGTCCATGCTTCTACTTCAAAATTCAACTATCATACAAGACAAGATTTCCTTTTTTTATTATTCCTTCTGTTTTCCCTCTTTCGAGTGCTATAAGCATGCCAATATGACATAAGCAAAATACTATTACATCAGAAAATCCTTCAATCTCTGCCATGGGTTGTGTAAATGCACGAAACGAATGCCTTCTTCCTAGTATCTCATTGTTTTCCAATGACATCTGAGGCTATGTCCACAATGATGCAGATACACGTGATTCCTCATTTGGTTCACAGATTTTACACCTCAGTTTGATCTGATTTCTACATGATTGACATTTGTGTCTTCATTTCATGGAAAACTCCTAATATGAGCATGTGTATCTAAGGATTACTTCTGAGTATTTCCTTTCGTACAGTTTTCGAGAGCAAGCTCGTTGCATGCAAGGATTATTGAAGAATGTACAAGAATGTACTTTCAAATCGTTTCCTAACAAGAAAAGTACATTTCATTGCAATTAAATGGAGAAACTTTGCGCATTTATTTGCAATCCCATGTGACGTAAGAGAGGAATGTATTTTGTCTTTTGAGTTGAATCACAATCTGTCTGACAACTGAAGGGTAAGAGGAGAAAAAATGGATGGAACTGCTTTTGATGGATTACATTGGCATGTGCATTGTTATTATTCATAGACGTCCATGAGAGAATGTACACTCTGTTAGAGGAACTTTTCTCTTTGGCTTTAAAGTTAATCTGGCACGTTTTAGGTGGAGGATGATAGCCATAAAAAATCAGTACTGTGTTAGTATCTCCTGCAGGTAGGGTATAAAACAATCAGGAAACTTTCATCCTTCTGCTCTGCATGAGGAATTTTTGGGAAAGTTGCATATGCTCTATAACTAAACTAAGAGTATCATGACTCTGTAGTCACCGAAACATTGTGAAACTTTATATTTTGCTGTATGCAAAAAGTATAGGATTCTGACAAAAACGGGTTAAATGCCAATAGAAACTAAATGTGCACATATTTGCATATTGTGAAAGAGAGCTAATGGCAATTATATAATTAGTAGACTGTACTAGTATGCAAGGTTTATAATGTTGTTTATCATTTTTAAAAATGGTTATTTGTATATGAAGATCTTTGTCATCGGGATATTCAGTTCCGTGTGTCCTCGCTAGTCCTCTCGGGATAGTGGTGTGGCGGCCTATTCAGGCGCGATTTTGACTGCTATCTCTACTTTGATAGAAGATAACAGTCCGTTGTTTAATGTCCTTGGGAAAATCTACTCATTTAGCAGATTCAACGCGTTGAGAAATCCTTGTCTTAGGTCTCTGTTATATGGGAGACTGGTGCATATTCCGGACTGAATACATCTACTAGATGTATCGTTTATTTTTGCCATCCTTCGCATCGAATAGTTTATGGAAGTTCATTGGAAGCTAGGGTAGATGAAGTCCTTTACCGCCTCGCAGTTGCCTATGGACAGAGTAGTCGATCTTGTGACTTATTCACCGGTACATAAATTTTTGCCGCCTCTGTTTCAACATCAGCAAACGCTTCATTGACGGTTCGCTGTGCTCGACTAACCACTTCAATGTCGTCCGCGTATGCACACATTTGCACGCATTTTTGGAAAATTGTGCCTCTTGTGTTGGTGAGTGAGTTTTGCACGACCTTTTCAAGTACGATGTTAAAAAAATCACATGACAGCACGTCGCCTTGCCTTAACTAAAACCTTTTTTGACATTGAAGGTCTCGGTGAGTGCGTTGCTTGATGTAGCAGCGAAAGTTCTCCATCGTCGTCCTGCACAGCCGACCGAGTTTGGCAGAAATGTTAAAACTAGACATGGCCTTGTATTGCACGTCTCTAGGTACGCTGTCATATGCGGCCTTAAAGTGGACAAATTGGTGGTGGGTGTCGATCTGCATCTCTTGAGTTTCTACATTCGCAATTTCTTCATCTGCAAGCTCTTAGGTTAGTTTAGCTTTTAACTAATACTCTACTAATTACATAAAAACAGGGGATAGTATGTTATTGTTATTTTTGTCCTCTTTTTATTAAGACATATTTATACTTTTTCCATTTTTGCTCTGAGTGGGAGGAGATTTGTTGCCAAACAAGTGTCGAGTCATGCCAAACTTCTCTCCATGGGAACTGTCACGAAAATGTGACATTAAGCGTGACCATTTCAATCACGTGACTTGACACATTTAGATTTATGCCTTGGGATCAGGGTGTTTGCCACAGTCCTCGTGGAACAAAATCAAAAATACCAGAGGCTAGAGTTCAAACACATGGCAATTAAATTGAAAGCTGACTGTCCATCTTTCAAAATTGAATAGGAATGAAATAATTATGTTCTTGTACATTTCTCTTTCGTTTCATTCTCATTAAGCCCTCAATCGATATGTATGTATCTGAAATGGAAACACTCACTCCCGGGTGTAGTTCACTGCCAAAGTGTAGACACTATAAGGTCCTTTCTAACAAGGTTCCATTTATTCATTATACTAAATTGCCAATCATACAAATGTCTGTTACAGTAAGACCGTCAGTTCTCTATAAGCAAATAATGTCACTTAAGTCTGGCGGTTCAGAATCGCACAGCCACGTACCACTTCGATACGCTTTTGAGTGTTTCTCTTGTTTTTTTTATTTTTTACAAAAAACTTTCTTCAAGTTGTCTAGTTATTCTGTTCATTTCTTCGTCTTTCCTTCTCACTTAATGATTTTTAAATCATGAGCCTTTTGCCTGGCAGTTGAAGGCGAGCTTTTGCCGCGAAATACTTTTTTCCTCACCCATCCAGTCCGAACGAACTTCAAGGACACCGCTGACCTATGGAAGGGTTGTGGTGGAAAAAATAACACAAGATAAAAAGGAGACGTACACACATGCATGTACGTAGAGAACGCTCCTTCTTGGTCCATTATTGCTTAAGGAAAACACTGCCAAGGAGTAGTGTGTAATTATCCTCTATCCAGGCGGAATGAAATCTCTAGTGAGTAAGCACGTTAGGCACGAGTAATTACACCTACAAGGTCGTCTGTATTTTTTCTCCGACACATCCATAAAAATGACGAGTTTTTCATTCATTTTTGTTTTTGGTTTCAATTTGTCACAATGGTTTATGCCCTCGTTGCTGTTGGTGTCCTGATTTTCCATGACCGCGTTGCGCTCTAAAAATATATGTGTACCACCCCACCACACCCCGGTGACAAGCCTCCTACTACATTCGCTCAGTAAACCTTTTCAAACTTTTGTTTTTTCTTTTTTTTGTTACTTGTTTCTTGAATTGAAGGCATTTAGTAAAGTCCACACACAAACGGAGTGACATCAGTATTACCTACTTGCAGTTGTTTACGTCTGAAAGTTTGTTTTGATCACAATGACAAAGCGGAGAGTGGGTGAATAAAAGTCCATTTTCACTGCTGGGATAAAAGGATTTATGTGCGCGTGTGTGTATCAAATGTATCCACAATTGCGTTTAATTTTTGGGAAAATTTTAAGTTCTACCCTTTGACATTTACGGATCTACGAGGATGATGCTTTATTCTCGGAGATTAGACGGGGAATTTTGAAAGGCACTTTGACAGAGTTCGTTAGGCGTCATTAGTGAGGTTTCCGAATTCCATTTTATGACTGTCATCGGCGGTTTGGTTTTCGAAGAGTAATTACGTCATGAAAGCCAGACACATTTAGAGTGCATTGACTGGTGGACGTGCCAACTGGAGAATGTACAGAAGGAATGGCATGAACGTGGAAGATATGAAAGTTCATATGACAGGTAAAGTGCGGGAAAAGTGCCCAATGAACTTTACGTGCGTCTTGTGTCTTCGACGAGTCTGTGGTACGATTCGATTGTCTATGTGTGTTCAATTTGTTGAGACAATATTCTGTCTGTACATTTCAGGTGTCCTATTTTTGTTGACTTTTTGTTGTGCTTTGTGCACGTCATCAGGTTTTATAGAGAAGGGAATTATATTTGTCTCTTTATATGTTCAATTTGTTGTAATATAAGTTACTATTATTGCAAGGCAGAGGGTGTATTAGTCATGTCTATGAGCAATGCATGGCTTAATGTATTAAATCTAACTTGACTCTAAATATTTTGAGACCACACGTGCCTAGACGTAGTTCTCATCAAATGAGTTCGTTGACCCTTTGTGTGGCGTGGCCGTCGTGTGGGTAACAACGTGTTTATATTTTCATCTGCACAGACTAATCAATTTTTAATATTGTCGACAGATATGTCAATTTCTTGCATATAGCATGTGATGTGTATATTTCTGGTTTCAATATTAATTAAAGGATAGCTGTTGCTAGCGACTTCGTTATGACGGCTTTTTAAATAATATTACTCACAATAAAATACTTGTGATACTTATTTTAATATATATTGATAAAACTCCTTCGCAGTTAATGAATTGATTTCGAACAAATTTGATTACCATACAAAAAGTTATAGTGATTCAATCTTAAAAGATGGGCGTATGCTGTCACGGATTTTTGTTTTGGGCTTTAAAGAAGAACAATTCCATCATACTACATATTAGCGAAACTAAAACCATAGGGAGACTGAATTCAGCATGCCTGCGTTAAGTGCTTTTGTAACAACATTGAAATCAGTAAAAAAAGGTAGTGCGCGTCTAATTGAAAATCGCCATCCTCCTGCAGACTTCTTCAAAGTCAGAATATTTTGTTCCTTAGTCGAAATTCAAATTTTGAATTCTCTGAACGATAAGCCAGAAATGTCGGCAAGAGTAGGATAGGTAACAGATGTAGTTCTCTACTTGATTGCCAAGATTTTCTATATTACAGCCGGTAATATATTTAATAGAAATATCTAACAAGTGGAAACGTTATTTAATACATAATTCATTTGGAAAGCTTGGCAATACCTTGCTACACTTCACTCTTGGAAACGGTTGAGTGCTATTTTAAGAAATATTTTCTCCCCTAATGATCTACAAGCAATTAAACCGAACTGAACTGTTCAGAAAATCGACTAATAAATTGCATACATAATGAGCCAATCGAGTTTTTTGGAGAAAATATTTTGGTCTATTAGAATGTCAGCAGTGTTGAGTTGTGGCGATCATTTGTTTGACGTTTGCTTAGCCAGAATAAACGAAAACAAATAGAGATTTTAAGGTAAACCAACTTTTAAGTTTCACAACGTGCACATTCAAAAATAATATCAATACACATCGTCATCATTTAGCACCACTTATTGTAATTTCTACACTTTCTTTTGTCCGCTTTATCTGACCATGACCATGACACGTGTTTGGTGGTTTAAAAAATTAAAAAAAAAGTCCCGAATGTTTATGATTTTTGGTTACATTACGCAAGGAATAATTTTATTATTTCAATCTCAACGAAGATATCTGTGTAATGGGGTTCATTGAAATGCAGACGATTTCGTTGCGCTTAAAGCTAATAGCATTTGTATATTATTCCGTCAGATCCCCTGAACATCTGGAACTGACAGTTGATTTGGAAATGCGTTTTACTGTTGACTATTGAGTATGTATGTTCATATATTCCTATAGATAATTATTGATTTTCAGCATATGCAAGAGATAAGGTTGAATGTGCTTGATAGAAGTTAGTCGAGTAGAAAATTATTATTTTTTTGTGAGCACTTAGAAATCTCTTATTCAAGGCACGACACACGGGATAGGAATTTATCGATTCGATTAGAGAGCGTGGAAATGTGTTCTGAAAAACCTAATGTATCATATTCAGCGTATACATGTATATGCATGAAGGTTAAAAAAGTCGATGTGGGGAAAATGTTGCTAAAAAAATGGCGCATAATTATCTATTCCATTTTAATTTAAATATCAAGCAGTTACGCAGAATGTATGAAACACACCCAGAAGGTGCTTAATAATTCTCGCCCCTCTTCATTAATTCGTCAACTTAACGTAGGTAGTAAAGTAAGTTAAAAAAAATCTAGTCAGGCCTTATGCAAATATTGTTACTTCATTTCCAACACAAAGATCATCCGTACAGTCGACGAGTGTAAATAATAATTAAAACCCCACCCAAAAAATTCACCAATTTAAAGTCAGACGAAAAAGAAGGAAAATATCTCCCCTCCAAATGGTAGTGATTAATTAGACTTACAGTCACTTAGCAAGGTTTCTTCTTTATACGGATAATCCTTTTCATCTTCAGCCAGTTGCCACTCATTTGATTTTTTTTTTCATTGATTAAAAAAGTTTTTTACACTTCATTATCATTTCAGATGAAGACTTCACAGTGCAATACAGAAAAAGATGACAACACCATCGAAGACAGTGTCAGTCCAATGTTAACAGTTGGTTCACCCGCAGAGCTGATTACAGCCGAAAGTACACCACCAAAAGAGGACAACGACAGCAGTAATACACTTCTAACGCCAGAAACAAAAAGTCCATGCCAGAGGTAAGCGTCCTCCCAAGAAGACCTTGTAAATAAGGGCATACCCCTCTCCTGTACATACTATATACATACATACATGGCCAATTTTCATCTAACTTTCGTATCATCTAACAATAATTAACAAAACCAAAACAATACAAAAACAAAACCTAAGTTATACCTTAGACAATTATCTTTTGTATAAACATGAATTTTTCCTCCATTACATACCACGAATTGTATAGGAAAAGAAAAATGCGTAAGTTAAACCATCGTCAGCCATCGATTAAGACTCTAGGTTCACCCTCATCATCTACATGCTCACAAGCAAACGACACAATGCGATATGATTCCATTAGGCGGCACGCAGATGTTCAGAGACTCAATGTTAACCGTATTCCTAGAACTGATTCCACTGAACGAGATAGACTTAATCAAGAGCCGCAGTATCAACATTACTGCTCCGAAACAAATACCAGTTTGAATAACATCAATTCGAATTCAAGCAACAGTGCCGGTGAGAATCCGCATGATTCTCAGCGTCCTAGTACCTCATCGTGCACCAAGGGTGTACAAAGTTGGAGCAACCTTAGAGCTGTAATGCTATACTATTGCTCGTTGAGACGAATCAAAAGGAACGGTGCCATATAATATACAATGTCTAAGTTTTCTGTGTTTACCTATCTCAACGTAGTATTTGTTTTTCTTTTATTTTTCTTCTTTTATTTATTATCGTTTCTGAGTGTGTACGAGTCGATGTATATTACATGGAATAACTCTCCTCCTTAAAATCTATACTTTTGAAATAAATAAAATGGATTTCGATACATATATATATATATTTATATACTAAACTAAATGTCCTGTCATCCCTTATATACTACATTCAAAATAGAAAACTCTTCCTCTTTCGTAAATAAAATCTAAAAACTATAAGCCATATTTTTAAGCAATTATGAAACGAATTAGCATTCCGTGCATTTTGTTTTTTGGTGTTGACTGAGTCTCGTTAGGAATACACACACATATATATATTATATCCTGTAGAAGCTCCTTTGACCTATAATTCATAGTATACTTGACTTACTCACATGCATACACACTTATATATCTGCATTCGAACTTGTGTGAAATTTTCTGAAAGTAGTCGCATGAAAATCTGAGTCTTTTAATCAAGCCCTTCCTATCGAAATATTTTTATTTCCTTCTGTATAAATCTAATATACTCTATAAACTGATGATATTTGAATGTAATTTTTTGATGATAGTTCTAAGAACTCCAAAGGTAGATGAACTGAGCGAGCAAATGTTGATTTTTTTTTGTATTTTGTATAAACTTATTTATTTAGAATTCTTACCTATTTAGGATCTGAGTACTCTTTGCCAAATATCTTTATTATTCGTATACATTTCTTAACTACATGTTTTCTTCAATAGAGTACTTTGTAGTAAAAGGCTTTAAATTTAAGGGGCAATACTTTTTTCCAAAATTATATATGTACATACTTTAGTTTACTTTTCAAATTTGCTGACTTTTTCTTGTTCAGTCAGTTCTTTTTGAACAAACGTGTACCATGCTGACATGGTGATGACTTCAGTTTCGTAGTATAATGTAAGAGAACATTTTGGTCAGTGCTTCAGTCAGACAGTCAACATCTACGAAATTATAACACTGCAGTCTTGTATTGAGACTTTTATGCTACAGGGTGGATCAAATACAAATTCATTTTTAAAAATGCAATCAAAAGAGCAAAATTAATTTTTATCCATCTATAATTTCTAATTAGTAAGGACAATTCAATTGGCTACGTCGGCTTGCTTCTCAGAAGATAATTTTGTCACTAAAATTTTGCAAGACCTAATTGATGGTTTCGGGCTGTAGCTCACAGATAACTTGGCTTATATGTCAATATTAATAGAATCGTTTTCGGAATGTTGGCATAACATCGTCCTTCGCGGTCCTCACAAATTGCTGCTTAGAGGTGGCCAAAGACGCCAAGTCGGCAGATAACACGATTTGGGAATTTGGTGCTTCAAATTTCGATTATGGCGTAGACTGTGGCATGGTACGTCATCCTGCTCGTCCAAAACCATGTCTTCAATACTGGTAAAAAAAGTCGGTTAACAAGGCTCTGTAGCGCCCATCGTTGAAATCGAATTAATGTTCTTGAATTGAGTCTGTTCGGATAGTTCACCCATATTTTAGTTTCTTTTAACTACAACATTTTTTTAACAGGGGTTAAAACACTTTTTACACTAATCGCATGATACGATTGCTTGAAAAAGAAATGTTACGTATACGCCATCTCCATCAAATACATAAATGTCTCGTTTGAGTTTCGTATTTGAGGTGAAATACAAGTATCGTCGGTCAAAAAACCTTACGAACGAATCCTGATAATGTCTTACTTATTTAGAGTGGAATAATGAGATTCGATGTTAATTTTCCATATTTCCCTGAGGTCCATAAAGGCTCGATCTGATTTTATTTGTTAGGTGAATCATTAAAGCTTCGTTTTTTTAATTTCAAGTGAATTAAATTTGGACCCTGGGTTAACAAAAAACAAATTGTTTTTATGTATATTTTGTAAATACAACTTGGTCCGTTCTGAAACGTAATATTATAGTTTCCGGCGATACTGCAGTCTTCTTCCAGAGTAATTGTGATTTCCAAATTCTGTGACGTAGCTAATAACGGGCACTCAGATTACAATCTGCGGATACTAAGGGCAATTCGCTTGGATGGAATAAAGTTCGATTTGCACTAAAATAAAAGCTGGTCTTCCCCTATGCTCTGTTCCGTGTCCGATCGATAGTATTTTACATTTTTGTAATTGATTTCTATTTCATACGCTATATAAACTGTCGCTAATAAAACTGTTCTCAGCTTTTGATATTCGTTCTAAGGTTCACGATCTTGCCAGAATTGGAAGGGCAGCGCTGTTATTTTCATTTAATTCCGATATTGATGGCATAGACAGCCAAAAATCTAGGTTTCCTTAAGCGACACACCTGTCATTATTAATATTTAAGACTTATATCCGATCTTGAGCTTGAGTAGAATGCTCATATCAGATCTGGTTCGTCCTCCTGCTAAATAAAGAATCCAAAAAATGATCCATTTATCTCATAGGAGGCAACAATTTCGCAGCGTGGACACAGACGTACTTCGTGTTCTTTGCCCTAGCTTGAAGAAGTGATGTTCAATTGATCTAATCAATTCCGTATCTTCCTGATATCAGAAACAAACAAATTCATAGTAAGGACATACCATCTCTCAACTGGGTGTCATTGCTTCGAAAGCATAACTGTCAAGTAAATCTTCTTCGAAAGCTTCGAAGCATAACTGTCAAGTAATACTCCACCATTCGGATTTCGTTCCATTCTAGGCTGAACAAAAGCCCTAGTGTCGACTGTTACTGGTATGTAATTGCGCATTGACAATTGTCAGCATTTGAATTTGTTGAAAAATAAAAACTACTTAGATCTGTAGCTAGATGTCCACATGTTGTCCACATGTCCACATGTCAAATAGAAAACTGTTGATAAAATCATGTGAGATTTTAAAAATATGATGTGAGGCCTTATAAATTAACGATTTGACACATTCACACTTTCCAGCTTTTGTGGAAAACTGATTTTTTTATTGTTTTTTTTTTTATGTATGTTTATGTTTTACTGTCCCCGACTATTGTTCGTCAAAATATAAAACCAAAATTTCTTAAAGCAAGATCAAATAACCGACGAAACTGTTTCTTTTTTTTTCTGAACTCTCCAGATAATTATGCATCACCTTGTACATTATTCAAAACATCTCAGAAGACATCAATCAATAAATCTGAAAACCATTGGAAATAAAATAATATAACACTAGATATTTGCGGTGAATAGGCGCGATTGTGTTGGTTTCTTTAGACAAAAAATACATCGCCGAGGGTTCACCTGTATATAAGACATATCTGATGGATTTGCTTCTAAAGTATGTTGTCCCAGTAGAGATAGATCTAGAATTAAACATTGCGTGATGGCTGCAATAACCGCTCCCCCTGCACTGACCGCTTCATAAAAATAATTGCATTGCACAATCACTTAACAAAACAATATATATATTATATATTATTTGTATATAAAATAACCGCAATTTAAATATAAACTTAAGCACGTGAGTTTGTATTTTCGTACCACGTTCTTAAGTTTAACAGGTTGTGTTTCCGTGCCCCGTTCTTATTCCCAATAAGATTGCTGATGATGTTAGTTACATGTGTATGTCTTATACCGGCTTCCCACCGGTTGTTTGGGGTATCTTACATACATATATCGGCAATAGTTTTTGTTGTATATTCGCATATTCGACGAATTTCTGAAACCTTCATCCACTCAGAAGGATGAAATTTATTCAACAGAAATGAAAGTTAATATGTTCCACAAAAAGGAAACTTGAAGGAAGTAATGTAACACTCTCTTTAATTTCCTTTTCTTTTTGCACTGGATTTGACCACATTTTGTCGTGTCTGATCCATTTCCGTCTCTTTTTGTGCATTTTATTCGTGTTCGTCTTTTGTGTGGTATTTTTTTGCGTTTTTTTTTACTTTGTAAAAGGATAAATCAATTCCAAACAATTGTGACACTTCACTTGCTAAAATCCTATTAAGACGTCTTTGGGTTGACAGCACAATGGCATTAAGCTGTCAACAATTACAGTATCAAAATGGGTTCTTTAGGTACTGGCAAATTCACGCAGATATAAGAGCACCAAACAAACAAAAAAACAACAACTCACAACCTTTTGTTGAGGCATTCTTCAGTTGAAACGTATACATATGTATGTTTGAAGAGTGGTTTTCGACAAAAGAAACATCTTTTGATTTTTAGTATGTGAGATCCGGATTCAACGAAATCGCTTTTTCTATCGGTTTTTCTTTGCTTCGGATTGGTAAGAGTTAATCAATTAAATGGTTAACCACTCTATTATAAGAAAGGGTTGAAATATTCAAGTATTCTGTGACCTTTCAGAACAACCCATCTGTTGGTTTTGTGATGGGTGATTTTCGGACAAAAACTATTGGATGGTATATTTTATAACGAACCAATATTTAAATGGTTAAATGGTTGCTTGAAAAAAAAACCGCCATTATAGTAAATAGAGAAGGAATTTGCGAAATAGGTCTAGTCATCTAGGAATAATATATGTACTTACAAAAATGTAGGCATCTGTCAGAACCTAACTCCGTCAAAGTCTAATGTCTTGGAAATTTTTCAAATACGAATTTACGTAAGTTTGTACGTAGCATGCAAGTAGTTTCGCTCCACCCTCAGTAAGTTCTAAGGTGATCGAAATATTAACGAAACTGAACGAAGTGGTTATTACGATCACATGATTGTGGAAGATGAGTAGTGCCTACTAACGTTCATCATGGTTGGGTCGTATTTCTTGCAGTTACTAACATAAAAAGAAATTTAAAGAAAAAATAGATTTTACACATATAACCAATAAAGCATGACAAGAGTCGTAAAGGAGGTACGTGCTTCAATTCATTCAATGGAGAGAAACTTATTTTTTCGACACTGTCTCACCAGCTACTGTCTAGACCCTGTGTATTTTGCTCTCATGTAGATCCTTTGAGATTTTGGTGCTCTAAGTGCGGGCTGCGTAACACATTCATACCCTTCTTGAGCAGTATTTAGGATTTACAGAAAGCTTTGAATTACTATTAGAATATTTCAACACAAATTTGCTTGCACATATTTCGAAATCTAATGTATTCGCTTGAAATATAAACAAAAAATGAAAAAATAAAATATAACAAAAATCGTATTTCAGACTCTATCATGACAATTTGATTAATTTATAATTATATTTCCATGAATAGCAAATCAGCACGAGCACTCGCATTATTCAATCAAACTCATCCAAAATTTGAAATTGCTAAAAATATGAAATTTCTATCGTCGCTTCCGATATCTAAACAATAGAATCATCCATCCACATCCAAGAAATATGTGCATATCATTCACAACTGCGAAATATTATGAAAACATTTTCATTTATAAATTTAGAATCGAACCGAGGCATAATCGATTATAGTGTTGAACTTGTAGCTCCAACAATAATCTCACAAATTTAGAAAGAAAAATCGATCGAATATAGATTTTTATAGGCACATTGTCTCTCGTTTAATTCCGTCAGATAAACATATCTGCACACAGCATACCCCAGTCGACATTCAGATACATAACGAAAATACATTCAGAAAGACCTAAACCAACTCTTACCATTAGGTCAAATAATTTCTCATATAAATAACAAAATCATGAGTAGGAAAAGAAGAAAAGAAAACAAAAAAAAATCTCATATGGTGGGGGATTTGTCGAATTATCGAATTATCGCATTATCGAATTAAGGAAAATTTAGTAGTGTGATATTTGCAAAAGTATAAAACGAGGTCAGCTAATCTTTTTGGGTCTAATTCAGGAAATCACAAGAGGCCGACGGCAATGCAGATCCAGATAGCGATTGGTAAGTTTAGCACACACCAAAAAGGGCATATGTAAAATATCAAATAGAAAACAGAGTATTTACCATGATGAAAGCGATTTCTTAAAAAAAGCAAAGCATGAATGGCGCTTTTCATTTATTTACATTCCTTATTTGATTTTTTAACTTGCTATTGATGCTAAAGAACGTATATTTTCGTTGAAAAGTTCCTTGTTCAAAAGACGGCACAGTTTTTTTTAAACATAGATTATTATAATGCAACGTTGAATATCAATATTTTGAGAACACGATAGTTTTTGTTAGCTCATAAATAATTTATAAATTGATTTTACATACATTCTTGCATTCCGACTTAGCTGGAAACGATCTTACTGATGTCATACGAGTATATTGATTGCGCTGAGAAATAAAATTGATAGATGATTTTTAATTTGTGTATTTGTGTGCTTGTTTCTGGATATCGGGAATGTAACGTTATTATTTTAAGATCCGGTGGAGAGAGAAATTGGAAATTATTACGACAAGCAAGGAAATTGGACCGTATTTCACGGTTTGATTCGCTATGTGTTATTTGCATTTCAGTCCTATTTAGTTGACAGTTTAATTATTTCAAATTGATTGCAACGCCACAACGACTGAACGTGATGACGAGAGAATTCCTCTGAAATTATTAGTTGAGTACATGAACAGGTTACAATCTTCAGCAATTAAATGTTTGGTTTATAAGGCAAAATGAATTTTTGTAACGCATACGTTTTTATTATAATTGTAGTTGCCAATGCATTTAATAACGACCTTGTGAAATATTTTGGTATTTTTTCCATCTCACTTGAGATCAAAAAAAAAATTTTTTGTTTTAAGCGCAATTCCGAACTTGAATAGTTTCGACCATATCACATGTGAAATCGATGGGAAGCTGTGGTTCAATAACAGTTCTTATCCTTCTTTGGATGTCGCTACAGCCCGCGGTGCATCAGCATGAGCCAAAATATCTCTCCATAGTTGCATCCAGCCACTCACGTTCATCTTATTGAGGTCTCCTTCTAGATGCGTGCGGTGTACCTTGGAATCGAAGATTTTCCGGGCTGGAGCATTGGTGTCCATTCGCTCTACCCTAGCCATCAGAGAAGCGAGATTCGAACTCGTGTGACTAAATCGAAGTCGCTGTACAGCTCATATAATTCGTCTTTCAGTCTCCTGCTCTAAACACCATCAGTCAATACGGGACCAAATATAATTCAACGGACTTTCCTCTCGAAGCGACAGGGAATATCATCGTCCGCTTTAGATAGAGTTTATGATTTTGCGCCATACAGCAAGACTGGGACTATTATTTGGTTTCGTATTTACTGATGGCATTCGTACTTATGATGGACACCTTAGACATTCCCTACGATACAAATGACTGACCTCTAATTATTGAAGATGAGTTTAAAGACAGTTTTACATCATAATAGCAATAAGTATCCGTGAATACCAATAAAATATGAGGTTAATACTGGATATGATAAAATACAAGAATTTTAATAGGGCAGTATGTCGTGATCTTAAAGTAGTAGCTTTGTTACTTGGTTAACTTGCAAATTTGTTACGAAGTTTAGTCATATTCAAGAAGGCTTTTTCAGAGGATTTGCAGGTTATATTAGTTAATTAACTTTAAAGATCTCTGAGTATAAGCAGTATGTATGAGTATGAACAAATTATTTGGATATTGATTGTGACAACATCCCACAATTATTCACAAATTCACGTGTTCTATATTTGGTAACTGGCCCAAAAGTGGTATCGATTTTAATTTTTAACAAAAAAAATTCTCCAAGTTCGCTAGTCAGTTTTATTGTTTTTTTCTTTCAAAATTATTGCTTCATAATCCTTCAAAAAACAATACAGGGCATACCGTCATAGGCAATAGACAGGTCTTTATATCCACAACAGATCTCTTCGTTCTTCAATTGAATGCCATTAATGTGAAATAGCTGTCGTTTCAACCAAGCATAAACAAAAATCAATATATTGAAGAACACGTGTAATGGAGCTGTGAATTGGTATTCAAGAAAATCTTCCAATTCAACACATTGGTCTATATCGATAGGGCCGAAGGCCTGATGACTTATATTGCATGCGAATCATTCACAAAGTTATTGCTTATGTATGACCTCTGTTGATCCAAATATGGCAGGAAATCAGGTTTTCAGATTGATGCTCATATGAAATGGTCGCGGTACACATATGCGCGTAAATGATCATAATAATTATGGTAACATTCCAACCCTATTCCAATAAAGCTTCGTTTCAGCCTGACGTGTTTCGATTTTTAATTTTAAATTAAAGGAAAAACCTTAGAGCAACTTTTGTTGGGCTTTAACAGACTTACATTTCAAGGTACAACATTTGTGCATTGTCTTCGAAATGTCTTAAAGCAATAAAATGACATTACTCCCAGATGTAAATATCTCGATCATAATGGAGAAGATAAACACAAGTAAGAGATAATCCAAAATCAATTGCAATCGTTCTCTATATCTTGTGAAACGTTGTCAGGAAGTTTAGTCTGATTCAATTCAAATGCACTTGTTCACTTTGGAATTCTGCTGTTCGGCAAGTTATTGAATTGTAACTTTTTGAGAACATGTTCAATGCGTATGTAAAACATCCGAACAAGATATTCGAGAGGAAATACATTGAAATATCATTGAATCTGAAATTAAAATAACTTGTTGGGTATGCAAGCGAACTGCAGCTCCAAAGCAGATGTTACTTCTGATGCATTGATATGTGTACATCTTAAACTTTACTTTGGATGGGAAAGTGCATTTATGTGTTGGCTGTCAGTTAGTTTCTATGGTAAATGATGTTGAATGAAATAATGGATATGTATGTATATTTAAATGTAGCCATGACCAGGATTTGGGAATTGTTTTACATTGCTATTCCCATTTTGGACGTTGAAGTATGGGTCGAGTTTTTGTTTCATTGCCACAGGCTGTTTTTGTTTTATTTAAAAATGCAACGTGTTCATGGAAGGGGATATATAAACATCTCTACCAGTTAAATTGTTGAAAATTTAGTTTATTTAGTTATCGAACATTTATTTACTCGTAATCCTTATTAAATGTTCTCCTCTCGTTTGTACTAATGATATTAAAATTAATGCAACATTTGAATACCAGAATAGGGTTCGGTCATGGTTGGACACTCCTATGATAAATCCCCGCATTGTTCCGTCAAACTTGCAAAAAACTATAATTTATTACAGGTATAAATACGAACCATCGGTTACCGATAGATGGGTAACCGTCGGCATCGGATTTGCTTTAATTTCGACACAGAGTCATTGAGGTGTTGCGCTATAAATATCGGCTGTGATTCTTAAAATTTAAACTCTGATTTTAAATTGAATGTAAATACCACCTGTGTTTATGGATTTTTTCTTGTTTTATAACTGTTCATAAAAAATGCAACTAAAACGCAATATTCACCGAAAGCAGTTTATACATAATTGTGTTTATGCATGATAAGGTGGAGGAGTGTAAATGCCTGAAGCAGTTTGAAAATTTTTAACACCGCGAGATCTTTTTTTTTCAAGTTATGAGTTGGATTTGGACTGCAATGAAATAGCTTGGAAGATCTGCAATCAGTCAAGATTTTTAACTCAATATTTGATCCAGCTTCCTCGCAAAAAATAAAAATATAAGTGAAAATTTGCGAAATGAACGATGTAATGATAAACAAATATCGCGAGCTGTCGAGATGAGATTTCTTTGTGCTGTTATCGGATTTAATCTGGTGAGGTACACGTCAAAGCGATTAGCTGGTTCTTCGAACTGAAAGGTCTGTGCTTCGATGGTTTGATCACGTAGTAAGAATGCCTCAAGACCCACGAGCCTTGAATGCGATTCCATCCACCCCAAAACGAGGTGGTTGGTGGGGCATAGCTCCTGATGACTTAGAGTCAATGGTTGGAGTACGAGTGGCCTGCATATCTCTCCTGAGTCCTTGTCTTCCTCGACTTCTATGTTGGAGCATGTGCGGTACTGAAAACGATGACTCAGATTAGATTCGCTGTATCTCAGGTTCACTTCACTCACTCGACCGCCGATCTAAGAATTCGGCGAGTAGACTACCTTACCGATGACTATTTCCAATTCGCAAGACAGCTCTGTGTGTGTGATAAGTGACAGCAATAACTGCAAGTAAAAATTTCGAATACTGTGGGTAGTATAGGCTTATGTATACTTGAATGCATTTAATAATGAGGACGAAATACCTTCTAACAGGCTTCTAAAAGGCGAACTTTAAGATTTGGCGTGATTTTTCTGAAATTCGAAATTTTATTCGTATTATAATTATTATTCTTTCGTCTGAATACGGCAAAAATTTCATATGTCTTAGATGTCTTCGACGAACGAAGATTATCTGCTTCACAACAACCGCCCCGATACGCAACGAATTACTTGCATTTGAGAAATATCGAAAGTTTGTATGGGACCTCGCATTCACCTTACCGATGAGTGAAATACTTACTTCGAGCATATATAACGATGAAAAGTTGTCAATTTGTGCGAAACGTTCCCTACGTATTCTTTACAACAGGTGCCATTAATACATTATTCACAACGTGTTTCTTTCTGATTATTATCTACTTCTAAATAAAACGTTATCGATATCTCGTTAGTGTGTAGCAAGTACTATATATTTATGTAAGGATTCTCGGGTTCCCCTCTTAATTTTTGAAAATTGAGATTTTTAAAATGCTTTGATTAGATTTTGAAAAATGAAGAAATAGTAAACGCTGTAAATAAAAAATATGTATTTATTTTAAGCGACGAGTTGGTATGTTCTTTGCTTCTGGTTAAAGTATTTGCTTTTAATTAACCTCTCGCTTTTAGACTATAGTGTATCTATGGCATCATTTAGATTAAATTTAATCTGAGATTATTTCAATTCTTTAAGAATTAGAAAAAAATCTGAAATAAACTTACGATTTTTCTCTTCAACTCTCTGCACATTCCGAAATCTAGTTTATTTCTAAATTCCATAAAATCTTTCACAGTTAAATCTTAATTCTTTACCTCCTGCACATTCAGCTTAGAACAACTTTTTCCCATGCTTTAAAGCTCTTATTATAAGAGTGTGACATTTTGCTAATTCCTAGATGAACAATAATAATGAGTGTATTATTAAATATTACAGATACCTCAACATAGACTGACTGTTCAGAGAGTGAAGTCTCACCTACAAATTTACATATGTATACTTAATATTTTTTTATAAACTGGGATAATGCAGTACAGGTAGGTTGTTGTTGATGCTGTGAGGCATTTATACAAATCCGCTTCGTCAGGACTCAATAGTCTAGTGTACATGTGAACACCTCCAAATGTTCCCTGAAGATTTCCAAAATTTGTCGAATTTTATTTATGAAGTAAGAAATTCATGCTTCTTGTAATAGCGATAGGGATTCTTAACGTAGCTACTTTTGCATAAGTTATGATCAGTATTCTTTCATACCTCATTTGGAATAGACCTACGGGCAATGGACTTTTTTCATGACTTCGTTTTCATCGAACTTTGTATCAATAACATATGTTTTCATTTGCACTACCTACGAATCTACCATAAATCGTGTCTCTCTCTGAATTGTGTATGCATTGTTGTAGATCTAAATTCTTCTGCTGGACACAAAGTAACCCATGTCTTACAAAAGGCACATGATAAGCAAAACGGAATAAACAGTGTCCATCTGAGAAGACAGCAAGAAACTAAGCGTAGTTCACGACATATTCCATATAAATATATATATATTTCTGATCGATTTATATTATGTTCTTGATCAAGCCCGATTACCGATCCACTTTTTCATCCTTCATTAGAGATAGATCAAAAAGAAACTTCACATTCGGTCATTTATGTATTTTTTATGTTGACACCGCCGTTGACCGTCGAACACGTCTGTATATCCGTCGCATAAAGTCACTTAAATCTCTTGTGGATGTTAGTTATGCCTATCGATTTCACGGGTATGGAGAGATATAAGGACAGAATAACTGAAATCATAATGTGTGCCTAGCTGTTATTATTTTAGTACAAATTCGTCAGTTTGGCTCGTAAATCAAAACCCCCATAGATTGGCGGCTGTAATAATAATACGCTTTATGTTAATCTTGAAATAATAACAGTTCAACATCAACCATCAGAAATAGGTACTCATGATGGCTGATATTGATTAATTGTTGACGTATGTTAATACTTCGCCGTATTAATTTCCCAGTTACAAGAGTATAATTTAAAATATGCATTCGTTGTACGCAAGCATTAGCTTATTTTTATACACGATTTAAGTTATGTTGACATATACGGTATCGTGTTTGGTTGGAGATGAATATGTGTTAAACTGTTATTTGGTTTGTGAAGGGAGTAATTTTTATAAATTGTATTTTATAATTGTTGGTATCATGATATGAACAATTTTTCTATAACATTGAATCTGAAATTCTTCCATTTTAATATAATACCTGCATTTACTCTCTATTTTTAAAATTACTACTCCTATATGATTGGCATTGTCTGTGGTGGGTCGTTTATAGAGGGTTCTATTTAGAGGTGAAGAATTTTAACATTTGTCTCAATGCGAGTGCGGTACAACGCTTAGAGTATACGTACTGTACCACAGCTTTTCTGTTTGTGACCAGACTTTTCGCTTTCCTCTTGTGTAGACTGACGACTGGACGCTATTATATACTATAGTCTAGCATTGATATTATATACTATACAACCTATATTCCTGAGGTCAAATTTACAGTAAATATATGGGGATTCCGATCGAGTTCCTATGTATCGGTGTTCATTTAAAAACACGGAATTAGTAGTTATTCATCTATATTTATGACTGATAATGAATTTCATGACTCCTAAGACCATTTTTTGTGTTCAATTTAAAGTTATTAGCCTCTAAGAAACATCCTTTACATATTGCATATGATTTCGAAGTGAATTGAGTGAGTGTATACAATTTTACGGCGGAGCGATTTTTGATTGTAGACTAAATACGACAAAAATGAAAACTGTTTTCCAAAAAAAATGGAGAAGAAAAATCTTGTGTCAAGATCATACAATATTATAAGTAATTTAAGTTATATTTTTTAGTTTAATATGACTTAAATTTACCCTCTCAAAAGTGCATTCTACCAATTTTTTTTAATTAAATTAGCCATGGTTCTTTGAAATAATCAATTTAAAAATATTATCTCAATATTTTCATTTCAATCAACATTGACACAAATATAGTAGATAAACATTGCATCAATCTATTTTCATACGACGCATTACTATTAAGAAACAAAGTCGTATTGGCTTGAATAATAACGAGAATCCTCTACACAAAATGTTCACAGTTTCTGATTCCTGACCCAACTGGCTTTAAATTCAAAGAAGGAACGAACTCTCTCATCATAAATTTTTATGCTGTCAGTTATGTCCTTTATCCTCAACGACAAAAAAGTCAATCTAGGGGTATATGGAAGTTTGTGTACAGTTTTTGCCCGCAACGTGCATAAAGCCGAAGATTTGGTTACTGTCATAAATTCCAAGTGATAAAACTCATATTTTAATAATTACAATAAAATAACATTGAGTAAAGTTTTCGTACTCGGATATGACTGTAAATGTCGACTGTAAATGTTGCAAAATAAGGCGGATTGCAGGGAAGGAAATCATTTCCCAATCCCATTCCGGGCCCATTCTATCAAATCATATTTACTCGTAAAACAAATACTGAATGGCCATCGAATAAAGGTGAACATTAAGTATGTTTTTTTTATTTTTGTTTTAGGAGACAACTTATGGTCTGTTTCTGCAACGTTCCACTGATATAACTTTCAGTGTATAGAATATTTTAATTTTCATGTGAATTTAGTACGCTTGCACAAGTGTCGTAGTCTTATTTTGAAACTATGAAATTTCTGCAATACAGGATGGGACAAATTTTAGTACTCTTCGTTGTGTGAGAATCTGAAACTTTTTCACTTTTCCTTCCCCAAATACCCCCCAAAGTATTTCGATGTGTATCGTCGTTCGTTCGTTTCGTATTAGTAATGTATGTAGAATTTTAACCCAAATATCTTCCTCCTTTTGTAGACTTGACGGTGACAGCTGTCAAATGTAGTGTAGTAGATTTAGATTTACAACCTGAGTACTCACTTTTGCCACATCCTGTATTTTGTGTCTTCTCAAGTCTCTTTTTTTAGTTTTCCAAATCTATAGTGTAAATATTGTCAACGTTTTAACAAAAATTTCAGATTCTATAATCAAACTCATCTTACACTGTGACAGTGACTCAATTATGTACTCGTATGTAGTTTAAATTCTTAAACGTAATGTGCATGTTTTATCTTCTACTGTATTTGCTGCATGTTTTGGACTTTTGAGAAATGATTGCATTATTGTTCTGTTGAATACATAAAAAAATATACTCTTACATGTTCAAAATACATAAATGTTATACCAGGATACAAAAAAAAAAAATAATAATATAAATGTTCGAATATTTCTGTGTGAAAATCATTGTGTAGATTGCATTTGGGATTGAATAAATGTGTTTTCTTGTGTATATTGCAAATGTTAATTAATTGAATATTTCATTTTCCCCTTAATCAATTTAGGAATAAGTCGAACCAAAGGTGGATGAAACTGAGGACCACAGTACAAATATCATCAGCTATTCAAAAGAAACCACCACTCAAGCGAGAGGATTCCTTCCTAAAAAGATTTTCTACACGACAAATACCTGAGACACAAGTAAGTCCATAAATTGAAATGAAATTAAATAACCACAAAAAAAATCAATCAAATATCGATACACTTCTTCTGATGTCCACGTTTGTTCGGCTCAAGTAGTCTTCAATAGAATCCCCTACATCAAAAGAGATTTCTTGGCTGTATGAATAATTTCAAATGCAAATATCTATAGAGAGCCGTTTGCCAGCTGGTGGCTGCAAGAGGTTCGTCTGAAATGAATATAAGAATGGGACATCCGTGAATGCCAGCAGGGTAAGCTTGAAGCTTAGGCTGGTGGGTGGTGAATTTATGTTACAGACCGTCTTTATTTCTGCTAACTTTTATGTTAACTAGGATTGTATGCGTTATCTCTAAATTTTATTTAGAAGATATGTAGTTTATTAAATAGCTTTCGCTAATACTGTTCAGTTTTGTAAAGGTTGTCTATATTTTTGAAACTTTAATGTTTCATAATTCCCAATTTTCTGAACGAAACTATAAAAAGAGAAAACGATTGACTTTGAAGACTTTCCGAATAACAAACGTTATGGCGGAAAATTGGTATTGCAAACACTCGGACCCAAGACCGTACATCAGCATGAAGTTACAATCTCCGATCCGCAATTTTACTTATAATCCAATGATATGATTCGACTAGCTGGTAACACTTATGTTTGTTCTTAACATTCGAGATTTCCCTTTATTCAGCAGTATAGAGTCGTGGAGCCCTTCCACTTTCCTGGATTCTGCTTCTAGCTTATCTCCATTCCAAGAATGACATCTAATTATTCTGCACTGTATACTTCCCAGTATCCTGTGGCGTTGTGGGTATGTGTGTCGATTGTTAGACACTTGAACCTTTGCGTCTGGGTTTAATTCTTGGTATATACGACAAAAATAAATTCCACCACTTTCGTGTCACTGACAATGCTTAAAGAGTTCTTCTGCTCAGATTTTCAAACACTCCACGAGCGGGTGCTAAAGAATATAGGCCCAGCTCGACTTTGGCCTGTATTATGTTACTAGCTAGATGTGCCTACTTTGCTGGTTCCTTCAATCATGAGGAACGCACATTAGGATGCCCAATGTCCGCCAAAGCTCAGAACAATGCTTAATATAAGGTCTAAATAAATTCGTACGGTTTCCTAAGAGATGGCGTAACTTGTATTATTCCAGTGTCATTATTCCATTGGAAAATGCGTTGGAAAGCTACTGTCATTGTAAAAAGCTGGCATTAAAAAAAACCATAGCTTCAGGTCGACAATACTTTGAGTAATATCGTGCATGTTTTTTTAAATAAACGTTTAAATTTAAAAAAACAGCACGAATTAAGTTATAGACTCAATACATCAATGTCTTGACCAGGAAATGTACTACTCAAAGAATAAAGTTTTATTCAAATCCATCCAGTAATTGCATCAAAATGTTTGTATTGTTAACGTTTAGTTACGTACCTACCCTCTTCTCCCGGCCAAATTACAAAATATGCTCTCTTTTATACAAATTACTATCCTTGTCGTTGTAAGCAAAGACCCATCAGCTGGATCACAGTCGTCTTTAAGACAAAAACCCCTAAAATTCATATTTCAAACGAATCCTTTTTCTGCACACAATCGCAAAATCATCTTTTGTGTTTATGTGAAATATAACAAAAACTGAACATGTTTCTCACTCTTTCTGACATCGAAATGATAAAGACCATCAATGTCACGTGTACCATCTCACCACTGCCATTCAAGTTTATTGTCTTCATTGGCAACGTCACAGTCTATGAAGACCCTTTAAAATGAATTCTCCAACGAACTGAAAACAATACTTCTTCATTTATAGCGATTACTCAAAAGATCCCAGAAAATACGTCAAAATCAGTCGTCGGAAATCATGTTAATCTCTCTCAACCATCATTTATCTCGAATGCGGCTTACATTTCCACGGAACGAATGAAAAAGGGAAACGCTATCAGCAATTAAATCCTAGCGCAACAACACAATACACACATAGAATGCCTTTCAAAATTACATAAAAAGTAAAACCATGTATGATATGTGCCTGGAACGCGAATTGCGCTCTGCTCATCCGAATCCTGGTGGTGTTAACGTATCAATGAGCGAGAGCAAAGAAACTTTTTCATGTTGATTCCCTAATTTAGACCAGCCCACAAACGAATGTGTACCCTGCTTTTTGAAATTCTATGCTGCTTTTATGGCGATTTTTATTGAAATATTAAACATTACCTACTCTCAAATATGCGCGAATAAATTCGTATCATTCGCATCCTTAAAAGCGACACAAGAATGGTGACGAAGTGTAACGAGGTCACGAGTTGAAGACCACGCGGATATTTACGATTATGAGAGATGAATTTTTTGCTTTCCTGTGTGAAGTATTGAATATGAATTCAAAAAAAAAAAAAAAAACAAAGACATTAGCAGGGCGGTAAATTTGTTATCCTTCGTGGCGGAGTGTCGAAATTGAGAAATCAATTCGGAAATATTCCGTCACGTCGCGTTGAATGGAAGTCTGAGCTGCGGCCCATTGGTCAATGGATGGAAAATGAATCTTGAATTTTATTTCCATTTGATGTTATAATGCGCCATTGCGCGACATTGGTCACATGAGAGCCTCGCTGAAGGTAAATTTGGGTATGATAGATGTCGTAACAGATTATGACGGCTTCTTAATTATGACCTTCGATTTAGCAATCAAGATGCCCTGAGATGACCTACTTTCGGCTAAATTTTAGTAGGTTATTGTCGCCGGGAGCATTGACGGTGGAACCTTTTATGACTCTTTTTATTATTGACTCTTCTTATGGGAAACTTATTAAAGTTTATCGGACAAGATTTTCATTCTCCTTTTAAAAGTCAGGCAATTACAAGGTATCATTTCAATGCATGAGACATCGGTAGGCGAAGATTAGGAATTGGTTACAAATCACATTTCATTATTCATTCAATAAATACCCTTCTATGCTGACATAGGCCTTAGCAAGATGTTGTGTGATGAAGCATTCCATTCCATAAGGTGCTATGCTAACACTAAAGTGCAATTTTAATTGTTCTATTTATAACTTTATTTCTATGCAAATTGTACATATATTTGAGACAGATTGAGTAGATAGCGTATAGTTTACATTCTCTTTTTATCAATTTGACTCCACAGCTGCCTCGACTCACTACCATTCCAAGAAACAACAATTACTAACAATGAATCCACAGAGGGTCTCGCGAGGGCTGGCTCGCAATCTGTATTCATAGGTTGCATAGGTTCCGAATTGGACTATAAGGTCAATTGGAGATTCTTTCCAAAAGGAAGCCTATAGAATAGGTCCGAAAACCCTTGTTTGTGCATCGGTTCTTAATCCGTCTGTACACCAACCATAAACTCAGGCCCAAATGTGACGGAGAAGAGTGTCTCATAAACATATTTATACGTACATATATGTATGTTGTCACCCTCAAGCTCCTATCGGGGCACCCTCCCAGAATGACGTCAGGTAAAGCTGATAAGCTTTGCTTTCCTTGCAACACCAAATACAATGTTCTGTCAATTTGTCAAATCCTTCAACAGAATTTAACGGCATGAAATCATTGAAAGATTCGTTTGAGTACATCAATTGTGGGCCATTCGAGCCATTAAATCGCTGCTCATAAAAAACTTTCAGAGCAATAAATCGCGGTGGTTTTGTGATCCGAATTACTCTGCGAAACTTCTGAAAACAGAGCTTTAGAAATTATTGTCAAGGGATGAATCGTTTTATCCATTAAGTGGTGTACATGAAAACCACAACCTGGGACGGAAATATAAACAAAATTTGTCAAAAGTCACGTATTTATTCTTGATTTTTTTAAACGTTTTATGCCTATTAAGAACCGTTCAGATGAGCGGCGAACTGTGAACGCGAATTTCCGGAAATTCGAATCAATCGTTCACTTTGCGAACTGTCAAGCTGAGTTCGCAATACACAAATAGGCAAACGCAATCGACAACCCTCACGCCAAAAAAATTCACATTGAAGTGTCAGTTTGCACCTATAGTTCTCTGCGAATGAGAAAATTCCATATTATGAGTTGTCAGAGTTTGGGAAGTTCGCAGTAGCGACCTCATATGAATGGGTCTTTCACGTTTCGAAACGTCATCCACAAAGTCTTAAGTTCGGTCAATATATGGTATTCATTCGTTTATGTTCGAGTCCGGGTGGACCTGCACAACAGCCAACAAGTCCTCCAGTTGACACGATCTTTAGCCTTTACAAGTGGGTTAAGGACCTCCTCCATTTGTGTGCGCCATCGCCATCGCTTTCGTGGGCTTTCAGTATTACGTGGTCACACTGGTTCGTATTGAAGGACTCTTCTGCTTGGAACAGTGGTGTCCATGCGCTCTGGATCATCTGGCCAGACTCATGTCGCTGTTTAAACAGAATCATCTTCCACGAGCCCTTCAATTAGGACCGTACAGCCCTCGAAGATTTCTTCATTCGCTTCAGAAATTCTCCATTCGTCTGTTCCGTAAAATAGGATTGTGATGATTAATGTCTGGACACAGTCAGCTTACTTCCTACATTAAACTACTACTTTCTTCTATAAAATGCTTTCACTAACAGGAGACAGTTGAAGATACCGGATCGGAGAGCGCTTCGGGTGATATAAACAAAAAGGCCAAACGAAGACGTCGATATCTACAAAAACGACGTTCAGTTGTCAATCCAGACGAGAATTTTTACTTTTACTGGTTAATGGTGCTAACTGTATCAGTTTTATACAATCTGTGGACGTTAATTGTAAGACAGAGTTTTCCGGAATTGCAAGTAAGTTAAAAAAAAATGATCATGATTGATCAGCCTTCACTAATAAATGTCCCATCTTTCATCCACAGAATGCAGTTCCGAAATTCTGGTTGCTGTGTGATATTCTAACTGATGTTGTTTTTGTTTTAGATATTGTTGTTCAATTACGTACAGGTTATCTGGAGCAAGGCCTAATGGTAAGCCCACTTCTATACACAATAAAACTTGAACATGCATACTACCCACAAATATTGTATTTCTTTTCATATTTCATTAGGTATATGACGACGGGAAACTTGCCTGTCATTATATACGTTCCAGAGATTTTTTCCTCGATTTAGCCGCTTTGATTCCATTAGATTTACTCCAGCTGAAGATTGGATCCCATCCACTTTTACGTTTTACGCGCTTTTTGAAAGTAATAATTTGCACTATTTATGAAAAAAAAACAAACATACATACCTATACAAATACACATTGTTTGCTGTATAGCTTTACTAAAAGTTATTTAATTTAAGGTTTATCGTTCCATAAAATTTTACTACATTGTCGAAAGTCGTACGGTTTGGCCAAATTTGTGGCGTGTTGTCAATTTAATTCATATTCTTTTGATTCTTGCACACTGGTTTGGCTGCTTTTATTATTTATTATCCGAAGCGGAAGGATTTCAAGTAAAATATAAAATACACACTTTCTCATCAAAAGAATGTGTTTAGACTGATTTCTGTTATTTTGTTTATTTTAGGGCGACTGGGTGTATCCCTATCGTCCGGGTGATTATGCAACATTAACACGAAAATATCTCGGAAGCCTTTACTGGTCAACGTTGACGTTGACTACCATTGGTGATCTACCAACTCCCGAAACAAATGCTGAGTAAGTAAATTTTTGAATAAATTTTATAAAAAAAAAAAAAACATTTTATCTGTTGCTTTGTCTTGAATCAAAATTTCAGTTTTTGAGTGGATTTATTTTTTATATAATTACAAATTACGGATTAGTATTGACAGAATCATTAGGACACATAAAACCTTTCCAAACTATTCTAAACGATTGGGCTAGCTAATATATTATATTTAGCGGACGCACTTTCTTGAGAACAATTTCGAAACCTTGACAGAAAATAAATGTCAGTGTAACATCAAATCTGACATCATCTCGACCCTAAAACGACAATTAGCCTCATCTGCCTAAAGAGATAAACAATTAGTACTCCAGTGGGAATAATTATCGGACTGCCTATTAGACCTCTACCCAAAAATACTATCTTTTCTCCAACGAGTGTACAAGCTAGTGAAGCCACTGAAAGCGCCAATTCCTATGAGAGTCTCAACGGGTTCAGTTAAGTAGTGGTAAAATTGTTTGACAAAACAGGTTGACAGTCATAACCACGGCAGCTCTTTCCAAGTTGAAGCACATTTTTTTGGTCTAAGTGCATAATACCAACTACCTAATAGGCGGCCGCATAAATTTCTTAATTTTCAGCAATTTCTCTGATTTCAGCCTTAGATTTTTCCTCTTCCATGCCACAGATAGGTGACACAGTCTAATCCCACTGAGAACAAAATGAATACGCTTTATACGGTTTTCAAATCTAGTATAGACAAAATGTATCGTTGTTTTTAAATTCAGGCTAAACTGAAGTTGTCTATCAGTGGTGGCAGTCTGACTATTTGGTACGACAATTTACAATATACCAACTTAGTCTAAGGATGCTTGCCAGTTACTTAACCTAACCTAGGTACTTCAGGGAACAAAACTACAAGCCCAACCGAGGCAGATAAGCTGGTTTAATAAAGCTAACGTAGGAGTGTCGTTAGACGATAAAATGTAAAGTAACATTTTGCAAGGCTGTTTACATTTCTAGGCTCTTTTCATCGACGTTCATAATTTCAGTTAAGACTTCGTACATTTGCATTGCAGCCTCTCACTCGATATAGTATGTGGTTTGTGTGTAATAACCAGGTTTTAAAATGGGCCTTACAAGTAAAGAAATCTTTAGTCACTGTATCCAGGCGAAAGGAACTACCAAAAATCCAGGCCTTGCCGAGAAAGATTCAAAATTGATATATCTATTATATATGGAAAATATATGGAAAACTTCTAAAAATTCCCATCTAAAGTGGCAACAAGGCAACACCAAACTTCTAGAGATAAAAAGTCCGTAATATAGATATGTATGGTAGCAGTACTAGTTACTTGTTATGAAACATCCCAATTTTATCAATTCAATACAATATATAATATGGGTTTAGCCTAGCTTCTCAGTTTAAAGAACCTACAGTTTTATGCCGACTCCGAAACGCCAAGTTTGGCAAGCCTTTTCTAGACAGAAGTACTCTTTGAACACTGTCAGTGATTCAATGACCATGAAAATCACTAGAGATCGAACCCACGACGTCGAGGTTCAAGTGCGTTAGGGGAAGGGAGGGAAGTGCGTCGAGGAATATACCAAGTCCTGTTCTAATCGATTACTCTTTAAGATCTGCATCTGCCACATTTTGAAATCAACACTGACAACAACATCTCATCTCGTCTTTTATCACATTATCCATGCCTTCTCACAATGTATTATTGGAGCAACTTAATTCTCTCCTTGTAGTGTATGTCAAAGTTTCCATCCGAAATAAGATACTCGATTTCACCTAGTTGACTGTTTGGTGTTGATCTTATAAATGTTGTCAAGTTCAAACTGATAACTAATTTGACCAATAGTTGAAATACACTTTATTTCTTTAATTGGGTGTGAATATAGTTTTGAATAGTCAATGAGTGGCAGGACTTCAGACATGCACTTAATTTTGTATGTAAATTTCTCCATACTAAGTCCGGTCTTACACTGTCAGCACAAACAAATGTGTAGTATTCTCAAGTAAAATGCATGACCTGTCATATATATATAAAACCAAAAGCACACGACCCACCCAACAATGGGTGCTCCATCACTCCGTTTTGAATAACGTATCTCCTGTTTATTTTGTTTTTGATGCATTTAATCATAACCATCCGAAACCAGGGAAAAAGATAAACAAAGTCAAGGTTTAAAAACCTTAGCCAAGAAATAAAGTACAGTTTAACCGAGTTACGCCATTAAAACTTCATTTGAGTCGAAAATTGTGCAAACGTTATCACCCGAGTTGTTTATGAGTTTGCAGGGAAAACCATTCTAAAATGAGAAGCAGAAGAAGCAGAAGCAAAACTGCTGCGGGCAGGCCGTGTTGTGTTGAGAGTATTTTGTGGAAATTGCATTCTTTAAGCGTGCACGGATGTGCGGGCGAGGAAATGAATTGAAAACTGAGACTAAAAATACACCCCTGTCTGAACAGGCCAGTGAGCACACTCGAGTATGGTAGCCGCCACGCTGTCCCGAGGTTGTTCTAATTTTGAAAAACGGAAAATTAGTTCGCATCCAAATTAGGAGTATACTCATAAAGAGTTCGGTAGACATCGCTGCAGAGAATGCAACTCAAACGGGCAGTAGACATTTGCACAAAGCGGAGTCGTGTTGGGGAAAAGTCGGAAATTTGTAGAAGACATGTGTTCGGTTGACATGTTTTGAATGCAAATTTCTGCAGATCTGGAATGTGAAATGCATTACGGTGTTTACTGATGCAGTTGTAAGGACATGTGGGCTTATGTGGACTTGACCTGAGGACTTTAAGTCACAGATTTGAAAATTATTCATTAACATTTTTGCAAGCTTATTGCTCCTGTCTCAACTGTAGTTTAATGTGTGCTTCATTGCAATTGGAATGCAATTTTCCACACAATTCAGAACACAGCACATTGTTTTTGACATTAATTTCTTGACACCATTTAAATAATATGTGTCAGCATCAGTATAAGACACTACTGCTACTGCCGGGTATAAATTCATTTGCTAAACAGTTCATTCTGTATGTTTGCATTTCTGACAGTGATGCCAGCTTCATGTGTCATCTTACTCCCATGTGTCCTGTCTACGTGGCGTCTTATGGACATCAGGCGATTGTATACTTTGGCCACTTCATTGCAAACCAACAAATACTTGTGTTTTGTGGGTTATAACCACAACACACGCTATGGAATCTACGGGCCGGATGCTTTGATAATACGCGTCGTTTATTTCTTTAGTGTTTAAAGTTTGGTTTGATTTCGTTGCTATGTTTTGGTGCTAAACGCATTCGTTTCGCTTCTGATGCACATCACTTTACATAAAACGTTGAGATTTTGTTGTAAATGATACGCTTAATATGAACTACGATTTTTTTTATTCTTGAGAAAAATGTCAATCCTTACAGAAATACTCACATACGTCAATTAATGCATTAAGTCTCCTTAGTAAATAATGTGCCTGGTTACATAAATAGAGGTATCCTCTCCAACAATACGTTTTCATCCTTTTTATTAATCAAGATTACCTTAATCGGGTATACGAATGGTAATGCAGAACAAGCAGTCTCTATTTGCGGTTGGTAGCGTGAATAATTCCTTCTTTCCTTTTGTCGACCTATTTCGCATTTAGTGATAGATTAGGAGTGTACAAAATTATTGAAAAGGTTTTTTCGAAACTTGTAATTATACATATGAAATTTGTTCCTGGATTTGGGTTGCCCTTTCTGTTTCGTATTTTTTACTTTCATAAGCACAATACCATAAAACATTTCGTTTAACATTTTCGTTGCCACTTTATTTTTAAGACCATCTTACTCGGTGGACGGCCCCAGATCCTTACCAAGACGTGGTATAAAGTCAAGATTACTGCAATTCGGTTCAAACTACGGGTATGGCATAATCAAAAAGAATACTATTTAATTTTTAAAGAAAATAAAATGACAAGATGACTGTTATTATATTAATGATCGTTGGGGCTGTCCGCCTAGTAATCCGTGGTATAACTTAAGAAAAATAAGAAATAATTTTAAAATTTTAAAAAAATGTGGAATGTATTCAAAGTTTTTTGCCACTATTTTAAACAAAGTTTTCGAATGGAGTTCTTTTTACCTCGAACGTGAAAGCGACAGCCTTCAACGGTTAATGATATAATATACATGACATCATCCGTGCAAAATAGTTTAACATTTTAATTTGAAAAAGAAACAGAAAATTCGAAAACTTTGCGTTTTAAAAAGTGGACTACATCGAAGTGGATTATTCTGATTCAGAGCGTTTTTCTTTTTCATTGCAGATATATTTTTACGATTGTTAGCTACTTAATAGGTGTGTTTATATTTGCAACTATCGTTGGTCAAGTTGGAAACGTGATAACCAACCGTAATGCAAATCGCCTGGAGTTCGAGAGGCTCCTAGACGGCGCCAAGACGTATATGCGTCACCATAAAGTACCTGGTGGTATGAAACGACGAGTTCTTCGTTGGTATGATTACAGTTGGTCCCGCGGTCGTATTCAAGGCGGTGGTGACATAAATACAGCTTTAGGATTATTGCCTGATAAGCTGAAAACCGAATTGGCCTTACATGTTAATCTAAGTGTTCTGAAAAAAGTAACTATTTTCCAAGAGTGTCAGCCAGAGTTCCTACACGATTTAGTACTAAAGATGAAAGCGTATATTTTTACACCAGGCGACTCGATATGTCGCAAGGGAGAGGTGGCGAGAGAGATGTTCATTATAGCTGATGGTATCTTGGAGGTACTGAGTGAGACAGGTAAGGTCCTGACAACAATGAAGGCTGGTGACTTTTTTGGTGAAATAGGAATCCTCAACCTCGATGGTTTAAACAAGTAAGCGACTTGATTCTTTTACAACAAACCGTACCTACATTTTATTTTTTGTTTCAGACGCACAGCAGACGTTCGGTCTGTGGGATATTCGGAATTGTTTTCACTGTCCCGGGAAGATGTTCTGGCGGCGATGAAAGATTATCCTGAGGCTCAGGAAATTTTACAGTCGCTAGGTCGGAAGCGTCTAATGGAGGTTCGGTGTGTGAACAAGCGGCATGCGAAGGCCCAAAGTGACAAGGAAGCAGCCAATCATCCACCACAGCCTCATAGTCAAAGTGATGCAACGCATGCTGTAGAGAGTGGATCGAAGAGCATGGTGGATAAGATTCGACGCGATGTCAAGGGCTTTAAAAGTGTTCTTAAAAAATCGCGGTAAGTACATGTTTCTGTTGTATTTCAGTTATCAATGCTAATTGCCTTTTCTCTATCAAGAGCCCTGAGGCGCAGCAATGAATCACTGGAAATGCAGCCACTTCACGGTGGACCGCAGAAAAATGAAAAATCAACGAGTAAACGTGTTTCACGAGTGTACTCTGATGAAAAAGAACGACACGACGAACCATCAGACCATCGTGAAAAGACACCCAGCCCCATTGGAGCTGGGCTGCCTTTGTTGCAGCGACTGCGGCTTCTTAAAGAAAAACAGGTACAGATACTCGCTAGCTGAATGTGTGATAGAGATGCTTAAAAAAATCATGCAAGGCGGTAATTTCAATTAAGGACACCTTTGAGTAACATATATTTTTTGTTTGTTATTTCGAAACATGCTTACCTTAGTTTTGTACAGCATTTCCCGGGAAAGTAAAAACCTTTCAAATTAGAGATTTTGGTCTTCCACTTTGAACGCGGACTAATTCCGAAATGAGTTTTAACACACGTCCTTCCTTTTGATGATACTCTAGAAAATTAGTTTTAGAAGTCGACAACATTTATTGAAGTTGTGTACACAAAATTGGGGATCGAAGCAGGAATAGCAAGAATTAATTTAACCAGCTTGTTTTGAGATTCATATTATTCTCAATAGTGAGTTAAGGAAGGGGCCCAGGTACTGGGACCGAATTCTGTGACTTACTGCTTAAACAGGAACCATTTAAACTCCTATATATATGTAGAGTATTCCAAGCAGAAACCGTGGCAATATAGGAAGCAATTGAACACTTACGAGAAACCGATATCCCACCATCAGATATCACGGATTTCTTTGCAGATTAACTTGGCTGCACTGAAATCAGGACCGATCGGAGGCTCAATGAGGTTCATCAGACACCACAAGGTAAAACACACCACAAGGTAACAAACGAAGAGAATGAAAGAACCGACGTATTGGCTGGACAAGGATCTGAAATGGATATCTGGAAAGCAGGCACGTCACTGCAACCACCGACCACTGCACTATACTAGATCATATATGACACAACAATAAAATAACCCAACTCGTCTTGGCTTGCGACTGTGAAAACGTGAAACGTCAAGATCAACGTGGCCAGAACTTTATATCTGCAAAACAAAGAAGCTTCTGGCGTTAGACCGAAACTCCATCCGTGTGCTCGTCGGAGTGATCATAGAACTCTGTCCGATCGGAACAATGCTTCGAAAATGATACCACGAATCTATTGGTCTCTGCCGGAGTTGCGGCGACGAGGAAGAATCAGAGAAATCAAAAGAGACAGCTTTGCCACTGTCCAGCTCTCCATAATAGACGCCTGGCTTCTCTCGGCCATAGATTCTTCGCAGATATTGCAGACGTAGCGAAGGCAGATATATCGGTTTTCTATGAACAGCACTGAGTGGTTTCAACCACCACTCGACATGACAGATTGTGTACTCCATAAATGGAGGGCTTAACCGAGTCCGAGTGGAAGTAATGTTCAACCGTCACACTTCCCTTCCAAAATCAGACGTGAATCTAAGAGAATCGAGGATTTAACCCACAGTCTTTGACTCTAATTTAACAGACCATATTGAAAATTTCAGAATAGACATTGTACCACAGTCGTTTGTTAGTTAGAAGAATATTTTAAAGATCTAACAGCTGTGTCAATGTATTAATCCCCCTTCAGAACAGACTTTTATAGTTCCATAGTTTACAGATTACATTTCCTACACACTTAATCCATCGTGATTGTTTCACACATCGCTAAGATCCACATCCATTCCCGGGACTGCTGTACGAAACGAGTTTAAGGTTAAATTTAAAGAAATGAGCTTTTGCTTGCTAAAGCATGCACCCATTGTCATGCTGAACCACTACGAAATGATTGAAAGATGAGGCGGAGGTATTTATCTGCTACATGCGAGGTTTATGTCATTAAACTAAGACCCTCAGCTCAGTTCGGTTGAATTCCTCGTTTTCATCTGTCAAATCGCATCGTACGTGAAAGTAGCTTAAGTCGTACATACTAGGCATAAAACATATATTTGCTGTAAATGATCAGTGCTTTTGACATGTCACATTGTAGCGATAGTTAAGTTCTTCTGTTTTGTCAGGTTCTTACAGGGGACTCGTAAGTATGACAAATACACGTATGGGCTGTGAACGTGCATGTAACGCTTCAAAAGTTCTCATCACAACGTCACCAGGAGACTTTATTTATATATATTTTTTCCTCTTATTTTAATGCCACGCTATAAACGAGAAATGCAAGCGTATATCATAAAAACAAAGCTGATTTCATTTATGTCCTACACGACTGATTATTTTTGTCTGTTGTTGTTTCTTTGGTTTTATTTGCAAGACCCAATTTTAATGTCGTCTACCCCACTCCTAAAGTAGTTTTGTATGTGTTTTTATGTGTTTTGCACTAGGATCGCGAAGAGCGAGAAGTTAAGTCCACACCACCACAGAAATCTCCACCTCACTCAATTGTAACATCTACGTTGTCACCACAGGAATCGATACAAGAAGAGCCGGATCAGGAGATGATTGAGGCACCGCCAATTCTACAAAGGTTGCAACAGTTAAGGGCTAAAAATGAATTGATCGCAAAAGAGCCCCTCTTGACGGTAATTACATGTGAAAACCAAACAAAAAACACGCAACACCAGCACATGTGCACTTTATTTTGTTTTTCTTTAATTTTTCTTCGAGCTGAATATGAATGAAAATTGCTTCTTGAAATAATCAAACTTAGAGGTCGCGTGGATTGAATAACGCTCGTAAATCATGATGTCAATGAGTATTCATAACAAATTATGACGTGCATGTGAACGCAAACGTTTCTGAGGCAAAGGATCGTTTACTGCAGTAGGGAAGCTCTTTGTTTGTTTCATGTGCGACACTTACATTCACGACAACTTGGCGGTATTCGCATGCATAACGAATATAGTTTTCAATGAAATGGCGCCAATAAATATTCACTTTAGGAGGGTGTTATCTTGTCTGTGGTCGCGGTTATGTGCCGTTTCTTTTTGTTTGTTAAGGAATCATCAATCGTTGAGTATAGATGCTAGACTGCAGCAAGAGACAGACCAATAAATATTCGTGTCGATGTGAGACTGAGATATAACGTGGGGGCTTAAAGGGTTGCTTTTTTTCTTGTTTTTTTTTTGTTGACGAAAATGCGTTTGGAAAATTATGGAATATATTGGGTAAATACTTTTTAGATTAGAAATGATGACATGAAGTCTATGATCATCCTAAAATTGTTGGAATAATTTAATCTGTATCAAATTGTTGAAGAAGCATAGTTAAGGATAGGTTATTGGGCTGCCAGCTAAGTTGTTAACACATTTAGACCATTGTCAGTCCATTGTAATACACAGTGCCGTTCATTTGATCCCAATGGCAAACGGTGGCTAAACCAGATAGCTTTTGCTCACACCCGGTTTCGAACCATGGGCTCCTATAACCAAGGCAGGTATTTAGAATTTATTTTATAAAAGTTCATTTTGCGTTGTTTAATTCTAAATCTGTGGGATAAGACAATGAATGGCGCTTGGATTACAGACGATGTACACAATTGAAGAAGAGCTCACGTTAGGAAAACGTAGTGTTCAGAAAAATATGGCAATATGACCGCGTTCTTTGTTAACAATGGTGGATATTATAGACTGAGAAGTTGAACACATTATTGTATTAATTGCTTTCTTGTTCTGTACTTAGGTACTATTAACGGAGCGAAGTTCTGCAAACACTTTTGTTTCATTTCCAGTGGTCTGTTTTAATAAAGAACAGTTTTAATAAAGAAATACATTACACTTTCTTCCACATGCTTGAGTGTACTCAAGTCCATTACAGCTCAACCGTTTTAGGCCAAAGAAAGACTGTTGCATCGCTCAATGCTAGTCTACAGCATACGTTATAGTCGAGATCGTTTTCACTTAAATAAGCTAACGTGTATGAAAATCAACGAAACTCAACTAGGCTGAACGACGCATTAACTGTCCTCATGTCCATTAGAGTTGGACGCTAATTCTCATTGATTATAAACATAAGAGTAATGACATTCCTTTGAATACGAAATTTTAAATTCTTCTCTCTTCATATTTTTTTATTCGAAATTTCGACGAGACAAAGTGCTTTTTATGTTCTCTTTATTTTCTTTTACGGTAATTTTGGCTTTCATGACATTTGTCTACTGGTATTTGACAGGCGTAGAGAAGAAATTTCTACATTAACACCAGAAAACATAAAAATTGAAATGTTCTTAAAAACGTTCATCTTTGCTTCATCACATAAAGTGAAGACTTCATATATTCGCTCAATAAAATGTTAATCATAAGATTGTATTTCGCTTGAAACTTAAAACAAAAAGTGATTATGCTAAGTTATCGATAAGTCGCGCCAGCTTTTATACCTTACAGCGATGTAACTGCCTCAAAAATGCTTGATTTCATTTAGCATTCATATTGTTACAGAACTTTTTCTTTTCAAAATTTAAAAAAAAAACTAAAATTTATTTCTGCCTTATTTGTTGCCTCAAAATTTCACGTGAAGCCTATTCGAATAAACACAATCAATTTGAGGTTTTTATGTTCAACCATAACCTCCCTTTTTTGTTTGTTTCCACTGTAAATTGACATCATAATTCCTTTTAGGAAACAAATGGAGCGCCGTCACATGAGACAACAACACTGACATCCCCATCATTTCAACACTCGTCCGAACATACACAACTCTCGATTAGAGCACCGCCAAAACCAGAGAACACGCCAGCGCCTGTCAGCAGTAGTGATGTTAATCTCACCACACCAAGCCTGACTATTTCCAAGCCCACCATGAAGGTGTCATTCAAGCAACGTATTCAACAATTACAATCGGGTACTTGTGATCATACCGCACCGACTGCTGGTAAGACCGCTCCTCCTGCTGTTGAGCCTCCCCCTAAGCAATTATCTACCGACAACCATGAGCGCAACAAAATGTTAAAGATAATTCCGACAATATCGAACAATCTCACGAAGGCCTCAACCAGCCTTACGTTGTGCGCACAGAAGTTAAGCAAGTCGACGGCTCATTCGTCAGATACCTCAATACGACCTTGGTCGAAGCTGAAATTCGCCACACTAATGCCATCCAATAGCTACACTAGCTTGACCAACTACGGCACCGAGAGTGATTACAAGCCGGTTAAGAATCACTCAGCTGAGAGCATTGCAGTGGTGGCGGGTAAATCGACACCCGCCGTTAATAGCAATTTCTTACTGAAGCCGGCGTCAGCGCCAGCCTCGGGTGCCAAAAGAAAAACGATTAAGTCATTCAATTTGGGGACAAAACCAAAGCTTTACAACTCGGTCTTTGATTTATCTCCCGAATACAGTGGCTTACCGTTTGTTAAACGCCTTAAAATACTTAATGAACGACAAAAACTGGCCGAACTGGAGACGGCTCTTCAGACACGCAGTTTCAGTTTGGATAATACGAAGAGCCAAATTGAAGTACCCTTCATGGAGTCCCTATATCGGAGCAATAGCGACACATCAAGCATCTACTCACATCTAATGCCAGCTGCGGATTCATCGGCAACCACAAAAGACAAACTAACACTGTGCCTGCAAGAGTGCTCACCACTTAGTCCAGAATCGAATGAGACTGTGGAAAGAAGAAAACTAAAGAGTATCTTAAAGAAATTGAGTAAGAGCAGTGATGGTAGTCCGCGGCCACATCTCGATCATCCCAAGGGTCTGCTTAGGGCGCCAACACTTGAAGGGTACGTGGCCAGACACAGCAAATTGCTGAAGAGTGTAACCTTCAATTCGACTCTTTCTAGCCCACCACTAAGTGCCAACAGTGTCGGCAGCTATAGTGCTGACGGCACTGCACAATCCGAACGTTTTTTATTTCCTTCCGTTGTTGCGTCATCGAATGATGCATGTAAATATAAATTATTATCCCCACCCGTTGCACATAACTATGAAGCAAGTAACAGTGAAGATAGTGCGTCCAGGAATGCATTAGAATTGCCTTCGCTTTCGAGTAAAGAAGGGCACAATGGCCACAATTACAACGTCACTTCGCAACAAGTTAACAATATTCAAGGTAATTAGTAAAAGTGCTTAAAACAAAACCGAACATTGGTGAACATAACCGTGACGTGCTGACGGTTAAACGAGGGCGAACATTCATTTAATTATTCAAATCATTTATTTTAGGTTTACCGGACCCCAATGAATACTTTAGTCAAATCCTAAGCGGAATCAATAACGTCATATCGTCACAAATGAGGGAGATGCATCTAAAGTTCGAGAGTCAGTTCCTTATGATGCAGTCTGAAGTGCAGAAGCGCGACGCAATTATATCATGTTTGCAGTGTAAAATCAATTCGATGCGCTCGCAGGACACCTCCGGAGATTGTGACTTCCAGCTGGGCAGTGGCTCAGCTGCCTGCGCTCCCACCAGGACGACTGAGGATGAAGCAATACAAATAGAAAACGATAGTTCCGGCTCATCGGGTGAACTTCTCTTCATGGTAGGCATTGCAGATCTTTGAATTCATTTGTTCAACTTCATTCCCATCATTTCACAGCGAGGCGATTCACTTGACACAGTATTCGCCTCATCTCCTCCTCCGTATTGTGAGTTGGTTCCTTGTAATTCTCCAAGCACCAGCAGACAACTGCGCGTCGCAGACTCAGTCGATAGCAATCGTATTTCTAAGAGCTCATCAACCAAATCCCTGATACCCGACGTTATGGTGTCGAATTTGACTGGAAATCTGCGCCCACTATCGAACAATATAATTCTGGACATCGGCGAAACTTCCAGCTCCAGCTCGAGCACATCTTCAAGTAATTCGAATCTGAACGACGACGAAGCACCCGAAGAACCCGAACGACATGTCCATCATAACGACTGGGAAGTCCGTATGCTAGCCGCCGAAATGGATCGACAAGAAAGAAAACGTGGCCAGTCCCTGTCCGATAATGTGGCCGAACTCAAGCGTTATGGCAGACTGCTGCATCGACGAAGAAAACTAAGCGATACCGAGACCGAATTCAGTGAGACTGACGTCGAGAACGTTCAAACCAGACCGCGAGCCAGCAGCCTGGATCAATTCAATCTGAGATACGGCATCGGTAGGGGGATCTTCAAGGCGATGAGCATCGACAGGGGCAAGGATAAACTCTGAGTTTTATCAACACTATTTCAATTGTTCTCCATGTGGCAAGGCAAGGAAATAAACAAGAGAATCATATACCTCCTCATGTCTTACAGGTTAATTTGAAATACAAACAGAATCTAATAGCTTTAAACAGAAACCTTTTAACATAACTATAGACACTAGTTGATTACAAGAGATATTATACATATATACTTATATACGTAGGTATAAGATATGTTAGGTGGCTGCAAGTAGCGGGGATGCTTTGGGCCATGCGGACTGATCTGAGGAAGGATTGGCGTGTGTATCCCTCGAATAGGTTTTAGGTAATATAATTTTGTTGTTGTATATTCGCTTGTGTAATCGGAAATTAATTGTAGCTTCAACGTTAAGCAATAAGGAAATATCATCCGTATAATTTACTCTTTCCTAGTCCTTCCTCAGGACAACTCCACAGTGTCCCTCATGCTCTAGGTACTAGAGTACGTTTAGAGTGATTCTGTGTCTGTGTAGTTTGAAGGAGTTTTTTTAAGGGCTGTAGCTTACGAAATCTGACTTGTTTTCCAAAAGCATAATTATCTCTTCAATTGACAAAATATTCTGTGATGCTGCTGACAGTGTGTTTTGAAATTTGGCCTTATTTCACCTCAACGAGCCCGTTGACTGTATTGTATATGTACATTTAACCATCAACTAAAGATAAAACGGTCTAGTGCACCGTTTTAAGAACCACACCATATAGCTGCTTTTTATGGATGAAGTGGTGTTTATTGAATCATACAAGGGTTTTCACCTGACCAATAACACATATTCCGTTTGATGACGCAGCGTTTTTTTTTCATACGCTCATAAGTTCTGAGATTGGTCCTAGTTTCTTTCTTACTCACTCACACTCACTATACGCACTACAATTGTCGGAACTTGACTATTTGAACATTGTTTAATATCAACAGTGGGGAGTCACGTCGTGAAGATGAAAGTTGGTGCGTCCAATCGTACCAAAGTTATATATACTGTAGCTTAGGTTACGTAAAGTTGAAGTGCTTGATTTATGTAAAAGAAAACAGCAGCCACACTTAGGCCAGCATAGGCCCATTGCGGTACCATGTGAATCTGTGATTGCCTATTCCGCAAATCAGTTTTCAAGTTTTTTAGGCTTCCAGAAGTCTATATCTACAGGATAAGAGAACACTGCAGTTGCATTGCAAGTGAAAAATGGTTTCTTCCTCGAAACCTAACCTACAGGCGTGAGTTCCTATAGTATAGTGGCATGCTATGACGTCAACGAGGTTTCTACGATTGGGGCTGTTCATATTGATCATTCTGTTATTCTGTGCCAGTTGACCATCTAGGATTTGCTTGAGCATGTGCGTCTACCTTCAGTAGCTTCAGTTTTACAGTAGCATGGATGGTGGGTCTCCATCCGGAAAGGGGACGAAGTTCGTACCCCTTCCAGTGAGGCGGGCTGCTACGGAGCGATGCTACCCACTCATTGAGAGACTGAACTCAGAGATTTGATCACTTCCTGTCTGTCAGTTTAGCCAGAATATTACCGTAGCTCTAAGGTCGTCAAATCCTGTATCATGGTGGGCAGAATCTCCAAAAACTACGATCAATTCGAATATTTCATTAAAATATTGCAACTGGTGTCGGAAATGTTATAGCATTCTTGAAGAGCACGTTTGTCCATCAGTTGCATTTCCCATTGGATTACTTTATTTCAGTTATTGTTATAGGCCTACCAACATCTTAAAAACAATTCATGTTTTTATATTGATTTTGCTCAAGTCATTCCTAATTCAACTAGAAATTTCTTGAATCGTTTCTTAATCTAAGATATCTGCTTCATGACATGTAGAGTGGATTCAATTTCAATTACAACAGATATCTGCCCAATTCTATCCAGTACACTAGAACAGAATCATTCTATGCAGGAAATAAATGGTATCTTAGAAACCAAAGAAGTAATAAACCAAACTTAAGTCAATCTAAATTAGATAAATAGTAAGTAATAATGAAAAATTCAAGCTTTAAGAACCAAAAAGCCAATAAAAGATAGATTTAACAAGAATCTAGTATTAATAGTTAACATTTATAGCAATTAAGTAACAATAACGTAAACTTTAATCTTATTTTTCTATTTTCCTTGTTTCATAAGAAACCAAAAACAAAATAAACCACTCGAACAAGTATTTCTTAAGTTACCGTAATAGGGTTTCAAAATGAATGAAGAAAAAAAATAAAATAAAACAAAATTGTTAAAACAACGTAATTTACATTAAATAATTTAATTAAAACAAATTATATCACCAATTAATTTCTATTGTATTACACTGTAAGTAGTCTTTTAAAGAAAATATTTATTCCGAAACTTTAAGCAAACAAAAAAACGTTACGGAACATGTTGAACCCTCCAGACCAAGAGCTAGTGATTTTAAGTTTATTTTTTTTCCACGAAAAATATATGAAAATGAAACAAAACAAGAAGAAAGAGAACTATATATCTTATGCAGTAGGTTATAATTAACTAATATTCGTTATTTAAATGAAATCAACAAATAAAATAAACTGCTACATCGTACCATCCATAATCGATAGTGACTTAGGTGAACACCATATTGGAGAATTCTCTTGTGTTTACGGTTGTTTTCTTTTTCTGTTCTCTCATTTTGTATTAAGTCTCAATTGTACCTTATCCGTGTTGTAAGAAGGTTTGCACCGAGCCTTGTGCAGATAAATTCTGATTTCTTACTCAAAAAAAATGAATAACAATTATTTTCATTAGATTGTAAGTAAATGATTTTTAAGAAGAACAAAACAGTAGATCCTTATGATTCACACGCAAATGAAATTAAAACAAAAATACACGAACGATATAATGTTTATAATGAAAACTGATCTGATATAACCAGCATATTCTGGGTGTGTATGAAACTCAATAAAACTCAAGTGTACAGTGTTAACAAAAAAAAGAAAACATTTAAATAAATACAACTAACTAAGATTTATAATAAATGTTTTTCTTTAATTATATTAAAAACAATTTCGGACTGTTCAGACAGAGCTTACACCGTTAGTCAAAGCTATTATTAACAAGCCATCTATATTCTTTCTGAGAGCAAAGCTTCTCTAACCCTCAAGAGCTACGAAGTCATATTTGAACTATTATGGGACTCGCCACAACTCCCCAAACTCGCAAAGAGTCAGATTCGTATAACCGGTCCAAGCTTCAATACTGGACACTACCCAGCAACCATTATCTTGACGAAGACATGGGTTTAACGTAAGATGACACTTAACGGATCACTTTATAGTCTCTTAATCGAGGGTATTAGAACCTTAATTGACTCGAGCTTATGTTCCACACGCTTTCCACAGCTGCCACTCAAAAGCTTACTATCAATTTGAAAGCTCAATGTTTCAAAAAGGGTAGTTGTCATAAATTTTTACCGGAATAAACATTTTAAATTATTTTTTCGAAGTGTTTCCTTAATCAAATCATTCCGGGATGTAGTCGTGAAGTTAATAAGGACGGCATTTTGCTTAAAGATTTAACGTGTGAGATTTAAGTGTTATAGACTTCCTTCCATTCAGTTTTGTTCACATCCGTTTGAGAGAATACTCTTAAAATTCGTTGCTAATTTCGTGATTTGCGACATCAGATAAACCAGCCGCTTCAAATCGTCTTCTTTTCTCGTGTTGCTTGACATTTCGGTGTAGCAACTCGACTTTCAGAATACCGACACATGACTAGTGTCGGAAAAATAATAGGTTCCACATAAACTTATCGCCAGATATTGTGTCGACGATTGTAATACCGACATAAGAGAGTCGTTTGATGAGCCTCTCTTATGCCTCATTCGTTTCGACACAAAGCGTTAAACGACTTTCGTCATCGGGGTGACTATCTTGAAGCGGACAAAATGGTAGCCAGTTCACTAAAGAATTCATTGTGAACTCACGCTGCGTGTGGAAGTCAGAATATGCTCATCAGAGGACGTAGTGATCAGGCGATCCCTTCTCACCAAACATTGTGCAGTGTGTGTTGGAATACCTAGTTCTTCTATGTAAAAGTCTATCGACCAGTGTCAGGTACAAACCGCCACCAATCTAACTATATCATGATGAGTTCCACAAAGGAGATCGTTTGTTTTGGATCGGTTATGCTCAGGTCATATTTTTCTTGCTATAGATGTTTGTTGGTCGCGTCCATCTGAGGTTAGGTTCTTCATGGAAGTGCTATATATGTATATAGGCCTTGACTGCTTGTATTGGGATCGCCTCTTCTACAAGGGATCAATGAAGAGTAGCCTAGCCAGTTCGTGAGCCTTCTCATTTCCTGGGATGTCGCTGTGACCACGAAATTCAGATAAGGGATATTTTGAACTGGCCTTCCACAGACGATAGCTCGCCCGGCCATTTGTCTACATGTTCAGGAGGGACATAGACCCTATGTTCAGCAACGACCCTTGTCGATGCATAGATCAAGTTGACAAGCAGGCCCCAAGCATCGCCCCCTGGAAAGCTTGCACAACACCCGTTGTGAGGTGAACCAACGCATGCAACGTTTCCCCTGCGGTTGTGCGGAGGCTAGCAACCCGCCAACAGAAAAAAATTTCTGTTAGCAAAGAGCAAGCAGCCTCGGAACAACGGACGGAATCCCAACGACGAAGCGCGAAAAAGGACAATGATTTGCGAGTGTGCTGCTGGAATGTAAGAGCACTCTACACTCCATGGGCAACTCAAAAACAGGTTATCAATACATATGACAACCTTTTGTCTTGGTAGGGTGCATGGGTCTATTTTGACTTGACAGGCTCGACTACGAACATGTCAATTGGTTTTGGCCTCATTTTTGTCTCGTCCACTTTTGTAGGTTTCAGTAGAACCGTGAAAAAATCATATTTGGTGTATATTTATCGAATAACTTCCCAGAAGCAATAATGCGATATTAAATACAGTTACGTCAATTAATATTGGGTCATCATTCATCTCTCGGTTATTGACCACCTTCCTCTCATTTTTTTCTTTATACATATATGTGAACGAGAAGAGACACAATTCCTAGCAAAAATAAGAACATCATCCATATATACTTATACATATGCTTTAATACATTTCAGTTCAAATACTTTGTTTTGTGGAAGTTTTGATTTTTTAAGTACAAAATTGTTCACATTTTTTCTTTTCTTACATTATTTACCCTACTTCGTTATAGAACATTTAAATTTCTTTATCATTATTTTTTTCCAGTAATGTTCTCACATTGTTATACAATTGTTTGTGTTGCCATTGAATTTTGCTAATATTTCTTTTTGCATGTGAATTTATATATGTATCACGTTAATATAATCGTTGAACTTAGGTTTTGTCAGTGTAGCGGCCTAAAAGTGTGTAGACTTTTCGTTTTCTCTCATCGAGTTGATAGCGCATAGCAGGACTATAAGGATCAAAGGATAATACTCGTTTTTTTCTTCTAAATATTCCCTCCTTACGCATTAATGCACACGACAGCAGGGGCTGAAAGAAAATAATATTGTGTGTAAACCAAAATCAAATGAAATCTGAAGCAGACTAACCTCATCAATAGAAAACTCTAGGAAGCTTAGTATTTCTCTCAAAGTCTTCTCGGTATTTGATACTAAATCGTCGTAGTAGACAATAAGTAGTCCACCTTGAAACATTGTCGCCCAGCCAACGTTCATGTTCTCCCACACATTTAACTTGTTTGTAACAAATTGCTGCCAATCTGAAAATAAGGGATACAAAAGGTGTAACAAATCAGTCAGATCTTAGTATACGATCGTAGAACTTTTCTCAATGAATTCACTTGTATGGACCTGTATAGCACAATGTTTGAGACACTTACACTTTCCCTTTGTGCGCTTGTAGCGATCCGGCGAAGCGAAACCAACGTGCCCTCCACTTTGCCTATTGAACTCCGCCAGAATCGCCTTATCCGGATCACGTATTAGTAAAATTGCCTTTGAAAATCTACTCAAAGCATTTGGACCCCATTCGTGTGTCTTCACAACCAACACTGATTTATTGCAAATATTTTCCGCCGGAAAGCCGCTTTTCAAAAGTCCATAGTCCTTGTAAATGCTTCCAGTAAAAATACCTTGAATGAAAATTAAATTAAAATAGGCCATTTCATCGGAGATCACAGCCTCAACATACCCGTCGACTGTTGCAGTAAGTATCGCAGCCAAGTGTTGCCACTACCCGGAAACGATGCCAAAGCTGTCAAACCAGTCGCAGAGCTATTCCGATTGGCATTCTTATCATCCTTCGGATTGTCAGTTGTGTTCGGTTTGTTCACACTCTTGTCGATTTTTGATCTATCATTTATCACCTCCGTACGGAATGGTGTTGTCTTGCCATTTGTTTCGTTCGGTTGACTATGTAAAAATGTTAGCTCTTTGCACCAGTGAATGGTCTGCTTTCGATGAAGGCCATTCAGTTGTGTCCGATAGTTGGCAATCTGTAAAGAGAAGGAATATATGATAAAATTATGCACTACTATATGTATGCACCCATAGCAACCGGTGTTAATTCGGTCTGTCAGAACAACTGGGGTCAAAGCGCTTAACTCTACCGAACAAAATCATGCTCGACAAGACTTTTATTTGCCAGTCCTGGTTTATGGAGCTGAAAGTTGGATGATTATTGGTGCCTTCGAAACAAAAAATCTACGTCGGATATATGGTCTAGTCTGCGAGCAAGTTGAATGGAGGAGAAGACATAACCGCTAATTCTACGAGTAGTACAAGAAAGTGGATGTAGTTCGGGTGGCAAGAATCTGTCTACTACACAGGCTACACAACCAGCTAAGTGCGTCTTCAATCCGTGCCTAATGGTTCGAGAAGGAGAGGAAGAGGAACCTCCGGCATATATACCAGGTCTTCGCGGATGTGAGTAAAATTTTGTATTTAAATGTGTTTCAAACTAAACACATCAAGTTGGCCTGTGCCTCAGGGCAGACGATTCTCTCCCTCTTCGTGCCCTCTTTATGGGATAGCTGCCAGCTACAAAGGGTCAAAGACGTTTGTGAAACGTCAAACATCCGCCACAGCATCTTCTCATCCACCCACTAACAACGCAACAGGACTTACTTCTCGGAAGTAGACCAAAAATAAGGAAGATGAAGAATGGAAGTCTTCATATTCAGGACTCTCCCCTGAAGAATAGCCTAAATAAATGGTCTAAGAATGAAATTTCATCCTCGGAAGAAGCATATCAATTCTAAGCTTCAGCGATTTAGTGAAGTTCACTGACGATCCAAACGCGACTATTCACTGATTAAAGTACTCCGACAAACGTTAAACAAAAAAAAACAAAACACAACATAAACAGCAGAAAATCATGAGGAAAATATTTCTAAATACGAAAAAGAAACCACCAAATTAAGGGTGGCTACAAATATCCCGTAACAAAATGAATGATTTCCTTCGGTAACATGGTCTGTCGGCTACATGAAGCTAATGAATTACCAGCAAACAAGGAAAAATGCCTCCCCATTAATTTCAGAGCAATAACCAAAAGCCCGTTGGTTTCTTGGGCTTGGCCCATTCTAATCCATACGTAGCCTGTTTCCTACATAAAACTTACATTAAGTACCGCGCAAAAAGAAATAAAATATGAAATAAAAAAAACCGTTAACAATGAATTGCAACAGACTTACCTCGCCGAAACGTCCAATTTTTACACGTTTTGGGTGAGGCCCCGGGACATTCGATATTGAAAGGAACAGGATACCAGCTATGTACATCACGATGGTGCATGCAACTCCAACTAGTCGCCATCCATACAGTGCCATACCGCATTATTCTTGCAGTCTTTTATGTAACGTCAACGGAACTCTTGTTAAACCAAACCGATAAGGACTGAAATGAATCAAAACAGGGGGAAAAAAACAAGAAAAATATTCCCCATGTGGGCATATCATCACGTTAGCCAGTATCGTACACATAGTTTCCATTTGATGAATTACAAATTAAGGATTTATCGATCAAATAAGATACACACGGGGCACATCCATTACGTTTTGTTTGTTCCTACATTAAGGACGCGAATATAAATGATTGTTAATTTTTTTTTTTGTTTCTTTCCGGGTGGTGGAGGGGAATTGTGGCAATGATTTAGGAACGATACGACGAGGAGTTGGAGTTATAAACGGGCATATCAATTCAAGGAGAAATACTCACATACATTTGTATGGATATCCTTAGTCGGTGAATATGGTAACGTAAGGGATAAATAGATATGTATAAGGAGATAGGTATGAACATTCGCACACTCCGTGGGAAGGATGGCATTTTCTTGAGCTAGAGCGCTAAGCACGGATTGTATTACTGATGAATTAGCACACTTATTAATGCGCTGATGACAATGGAACGTGAAATGAGTAGCTAATGAAAAATATCCGTTTTCGTATCATCTTGACGGTTTCTCTTCTAATTGGGGAATGAGTTTGTCTTGAACTCACTCCGGCGTGATGAAAGGGGCCCAAGGGAGATTCCTGTTCTGAGCAAATTTAAATTGCATAGTTTCTGATTGCGAATATTGTTGACAGGTGCACAGTGACAGTATAAATTGAATACTGTGGGTAGCGCGACTATCCGAGGCTAACCTGACCTTCTTTACTTTTACAGATGCTATTTTTTCTATCATAAGAACTGAAGATTGTCATGATTTTTCTAGACAGGTAAACTCTTTGAGAAGTGAAGAGAAGTGAAGCATGGTTAAATTGGGTAATTGAATACCTGCTAAGAAGTCAGTTCACCAGTTTAAGGAAAAGACAACATAGAAAAATGAGTCGGAAAACGTACACGGAAAAACCAGGTCGATTTGACTTGTTGGATGTCCTTCACTTCATATAATTGCGTCAGGTCGTCGTTGTAGACAATATGTCGACTTCTTTGACATTCATGATACGACTTCACCTCCCTCGAGGTACCAAAAATCCCAAAACTGACACACAAATGATTATGGAGGTTACTCGCAGGTGGGACATTGGTCATATAGCACGAGTCGTTATACACAGATTCCCCTCGCTCTCTTACACAACTAGTATTATGGTATCCTTTCTAATTTGTAATAGTTCATTTACTTTAAGTAAACACATTTTCGCCTCGCAAAGCAGAGTAAATATATTTACCTAAGTTCTACTTTAAAATGAATGCTCAATGTCAACATCATTCTCTAAGGAGTAGATTTAAAAGTTTACGATTTACTTATGACAGCCTCATACCATTCGCAGAACTTTTCTAAAATTCAATTTGGGAAACCAATAAGCAATTAAAACTTGGATTCTTAGTACCAATAGTCTGCCTGCCGCCTCCCTATTCAACCTCAAGTTAATCTTAAATTTTTAATTCCACAACTGATGGGCGTCACTTCATCAACTTGTATTTGATATTTCAATCATTCCCAGTCCCGCTAAGTGTCTTTACTTTAAAGTTTGTGATTATGATGTGCGTGTGGTTACTTTCTCTGGACGACCAAGTTAAATTATAATGTCTGCGCTGCGTTCTTATAGTGTTTGTTTGATATGGTTGAAACTTTTCCCTTTTGACAGATGTCAGCGAAATGCAGACAGCACAGAGGATTTTTGCCATAAAGTACAAAAATAATTAAGTTAGGTTTATTCGAGTAGAAAATGCAACAATGATTTGGATTTTTTACTGCACAGGCTGAAGAAATAATTTTGAGTGCTTGTTACAAGTTAGGGCTATGTAATTGGTTACTTTGATAAACCGTGAGAAGATGCATGCTAATCAATAAACAATAGTTGCAGTATGTTATTTTGAATTACGAGTATATTACGTGGGTACATGACGCGCCGTTGCGTAGCGGCAAGTACAGACGTTGCACTGAGCCTATGTAAGATCTATATACGTTGTTTGTGATCATAAACTCAAATTCAAATCCAACTAGCGCATTCAGACCTTCAGCTACTTTGTCGGTAAACGTCATAAATGCAGTTTAACTGTAGGCTTTGAGTAGATTTTCCAAATTGGTTGCACAAAAGCAGAAGTTTTAGATTAGCGTGAAGAACAAAATGTTTTTGATTTGCACGAAGACGGAGGACACTTTTTTACTGACAATGAAGAAGACTGTTCTATCCCTTATTGCATTTGCTTCTGTCGCAATCGCAAGTTCTGAGCACTAGCATAGCAACACATGACGCTTTTGGTGGTAGCGGGAAAAAAACAGGAGCGAAAGGGGAATAAGCTGACGCAACAACTTTAATTATGCAACCTTCCGTTTGCTTCGCAGCTCATTACAGCAGCTACCAAATCTTGTCCACAGAACTATCCAAGCTTGGTTATTAAGAGAATTTTCGGCCCAATAAGACAATTCTCTCTAATCTGAGTAAAAACAAACATTAGCACTACTTATAAATTAAGCTGAAATTAATCTTTCCAAAATGCAAATAAGGACGGGAACCACATCTGGAAAAAAGAGACGGAAGTCATGTCTCAACCGAAGTCTTGTCTTTCCGATACTTATTCTTCCTGTGGGAGTGGTTTTCCTGCTTTTTTGTTTCGAGCGCTGGGTTTTGGCTATTGGAAGCGATATGCTGTTCAGCTTGGTCTAAATAAATACAATGACTGTTTGTTTTGTAGTACTTTTAACCATTTTAATTTAATTGTTCTTTGTGGAGAAGATTAGTAGATTTATTGAGAAACAGAAATGGTGGGTCTCAACTTGATGACATCATACCTCCATGAGAAGGTATTCATCACAAGTGGGTTCAAAATCCTTTGAAAGAAATATTTACTTGTGATGCTTGTACATTCAGCGACAGTGGGCCAGTCAAATCACTGACATAAGAAAGACCCGTTCATCGATGACGACCGTAATCAGGGACCTGTAATCAAGGAACATTTTATAGGTCATGCTGATACGTTCTTTTTACTATTGCAGCTTTAAGGGCAAACAATTATAGAATAACCCGCCCTTTGGGGTTAGATTGATCTGATTTAAAGTGAATGCAATTTACTTCTTTAAAAGTTGCCTTTAGCTTGAGTAATAGCAGTTAGTACACTGGTTGGTGTCATTACAGAACATTGGTTAATTGGTAAACAAATCAGAAGAGTTGATTTTTTAAAACTATGTTTAGTGACAACCTTACAGTGCAATTAAGAGTGTGCTGAACTCCAAATGTTTTGATGTCTTTACAAGAAGATACCCTCTCACATCGGTCTTTGTGTGTATGTAATGAATTAACTTCAGTTAATAATTTAACAAATCTAAACATATCCTACACTGCAATCACCGTTATTTGCTATGTACACACATGTATATTTGAATTTTATGTTCCCTTTTAATATGCGTTGTTCACAGACTTATGCGAACAAGTGTATGTGCAATTCCTTATTCAACTACGTCGACGTATCCTACAACTACGTCCTACCTATTTCATACGAACTTAGGCAATACAACGTTGTTACATTAAGTTGTTAAAAAATGTATGTGTAGACAGATTCATTGATTTGAGAAGGAGAGTAAAGTACTCAGTACATAAATAATTCGCAACATTTTAAAGACGTACTGTGAATTGTAAACACAAATTATATGATGTCTAGACAGGCAAACAAAACAAATTCCTGTTTTCAAAAATTCCTGGGAGATAGTATTCCCCACAACTTTACGTAGCGATTTATGAAATTATTATAATGTAGTAAGATATAGCAATAGGTATTCATATACAAGTTCACTCAAATCACATACACCTACATATGCATGTATTTACAATATATTTGCAATAACTTTTAACTTTCAAGTACAATTCCAAAGCACTAGTTGCCTATGTTTGACACACATGTACATTTTCTTACCCGGTTCGAATATGGATCAAGAATTCAATATCCGCCGCACAAGGTTATCAAAGATATCGATAAATCACAAAAGTTTTCTCCACCAAAGCACACACAGCACGACCAGTTACGAAATGACAAGCCTTCGTAACATCGTCCTTCGAATGGATGATGGCCTTATTCTTCGATTTTCAAACTCGAACGAGTTGAGTGAAGTTTTAATGGATACGCTATGGAAACCTGAGACAATGACATTCACGTTATCACACGTCTTGGATCATTACCCAACCAGGTGTTGCGAACAGAATTTGTACATTCACTCGAAACAGGTCATTGACTTTAATGTCTTCCTTTGCTCCCCCTCATTTTTCACATGTTAGACTTGATAGAGGGATGTACACACACGCACACACACGTCTAACACACCCTCGAGAATTTTACATTATTTAGCCAACTTCAACACTGTCGCAGAGCTAATAGAAATCCGTTCTTTGAATAAGGGTGGGAACCGCCCTGTCCTGCTTTTTACATCTTCCCGTGCCCGTCTCCCGGCCGGAAGCCAATATGAATTTGATGCTTTTTCTTTTAGTTTTGTGTCGGGCAACTTATGAAACTCCTCAAAACTCCAAAGACTGTGCATGCATATATTCTCCAAAGGTAAACATCATCACATCGTCCTTCTAAGGATTCCTTTCAACCACTCCGGGCATGTTGTCGGGGATGGACACACATAAAAAGAAGTTTTCTTTTATGAAATAATGTTTGTCGCTCACGCAAACAGGACTCTCATGGATGTTTTCTTTTTATATACACATATATGTAAGTTTTGTGTACTCATAAATCTTTGCAAACATCAAATATTTTGACAGCTTTGCCACACCTTGCCTCAACATAAAACTTCACAATTTCGATAACATTTGACCTTATTTCGCAGGCCGAGCAAAACAACAATCAAATTCACTTACATACAAAAACATTCGGCACATTCGATGGGGAAACTAGGAAAACCATATGTAAACAGCAACAAAAACAGCGAAAAGTTATAAATAATCACAACACGCACTTATTTTACACAACAGAGACAGAGACGAGATTTGTGCTTTTTCTTTCTTGTTTTTCTGATTTCTCGTTAAACACAGAACTGCACCATCAAACTAAAAACTCACTGTGACGGGTGCGTGCAGGGTGGTGCTGCTTTATCACTTGCTGGATGTGTATTTCAACAATTGTGATTATCCCTGTCGAATGCAGCCATATTTATCAGCATCCTTTCCGTTTCTTTAATGTATTCCTTGTTTTTTTTTTTACTTTTTCTGTTCAACTTTCACTTCAGATGCTACCACATACAGAACCGCGTTGGATGGGAAAAGTCGAGGAAATGCAAAGTACTTTGGCACATACGCGCTCACACGCTTTCGACTAACGTCAAGACTGGCAAAACTAGCAGCTTTTCTTCCCCCAACAGGCGTGCGGAATATAAACATTATTCTAGTTGCGTTTGGCAACCATGCCTACGAATAGAATAAGGGCGAATGTGGCAAAAGACGATGAGGCGCATGTCTCGCCACAGGTATTTTCGACTTTCGTATGGAATAGACTCTGGGAAGCTTTTATGCTTTCCAATTTGGAACGATGATATTCGTAATAGATTTGATATCCTTGACGTTCATTCATGAGTTCTGCTGTTTGGGGAGGGTGCACCATGTGATTTTGGATTATTTTATCTCCTGAATATGATAAGTCACTCTCTAGAAAGCTTTCTGCTGCTTGATGCGGAAGCTGCTCTGTGATGGGGCTGATTCAATATTAATTTGCTGCTAATGAGTTGCTAATTTTAGGGACGGCAAGTGTTTCACAACTGAAGAGGCATTTCAAAGAAACCAAACCGTATGGACTTGATTAAGTCTTCTAGGAACGGAAATGGCTGGGTGATAAGTTCTTTTAATGCAGACTAAATTACTGGCGCTTGTAGACTGCTCTGAAATTAGTTTTGCTCTGTGGTGTACCATACCAGTGGATGTGTTTGAGTACGATGACTAATGAGATTGGCGGTTAATAACTCATGCAATAAAGAGAACCAAATCACAAAGATATGATTTTTGCGTACATTCGCTTAGGTCATTGATTGTGAAAAAAGATTTTGAGCTGATTTTTTGTGCGTCATGAAAATATGCTCAAATTAGCTGCGCGCGTAAGTAGTAGGAAGCATTCTTAGTTGCTTTTTCACTTTATCACATATAACTGCCCTTTCTCACTGAATAATGTGTATTTCGATACACTTTTTTTGAGCAATTGCGCTTATTGCTTTAATTTTAATTGTTTGAATTATCACGAAGTTCTTATGATTATAAAGTGCACTTGATGAACTTTCGTTCAACTTTCAAAAGTCTGAGAAGATAAAATAATACAAGGTTACCAACTCTAGGTAAGATGTTTAAAGAGGCAGCTGTCTGAACTTGAGAATATCGGCATAATCCTTATGAATCACAGACATGTGGATTGGACATAATGTAAATCTTGCTTGACATATAACTGGTGAGACTGTCCAATGTGTACCAGGCCCTTTAGTAATAGTAATATGTGTGGCGCTACGGCCTATAGACGGCCAGGGCCCAGCTTCTCAGCAACCACTCGTGTTGTGCGTGCTTTAATTTTCTCACAAGTGGAAGTGATCTACAGTTTTATGCCAACTCCGAGTGGCCAAGTTTGAGAAGTTTTTTCTAGACAGGAAATGCTCTTTGAGCATTGTCAGTTACTCGAAAGAGGTGAGGCCGTAAAAAACGTTTCTACACTTTTTTTTTGAATTCGAAGCACACATCCACAAAACCAGAGGCCACCTAGTTGCAAAAAAAAAAACGCCCATACTGTTATCGAATCATGAATAGATAATGATTGACCACCACTATATTATATACTCTTTTTGGAGGACTTTAGAGTTTAAGGGGCTCGGACGTAGCATCTACCAAAGTGTTGTGAGTGATTACTAAGAAGATCTTACTTAGAAAAGCGTTCAGCTATTCTCTGTGAGCATTGTAATAACTGAGAGAAGTTTTAAAAAAATTATTTGCAAATCATCTGAATATTTCAAGATTTTAACCAGTCTCCAATTAATTTTCTAGTCTTGAACATCGTAATCATATATTCTTTTGTCGGATCAGTGCTGGCCCTAGGGGTTTTGGTTATGCGTTGTCGATATTTTATTTTTATTAAAACCATCTTTCCGCCCCTAAAATATTCGCATTGTTGAAAGTTGACTGTGAAACATGAGTTCAATGTGCGTTAAACTTGCACGCAGATTGGTCATGCAGTGGAAAGTCTTTCAAAAGTTAAAGCAGGGTGCAGACTGATAGGAAACTATAGCTCGATCAACGTACAAAACTCAAAATTGTATATTATTCCTCCTCCAAAAACTTTCGATACATCCATTAGGTACTACCACGAAAGTCCTCAATTTGGGATTCATCCGCCACTAGCTTAGCTTTTTCTTGCAGTAATTAACCAATCACTGGGGTGACTTTTGACCTGCATTTCTGGTATAAAATGAGAGAGCCCCAAAGAATGTATAACTTTCAAAATTTCCTTATGGCACAATTCCGACCAAAAGACGCTATTTGGTTGGGCAACTTTCGCAGGTTATTTAGTACAAAAGATGAAATAATATTTCCGAAAATGCTACAAAGTTCCAGGATATACAGTGGCCTGTACAAACACATATATTTGAAAAAAAAAATATTTGTAAATAATATCTTTGGTACTACTATATATTGGCCAACTTACCAGAATGGATAACTTGACAGGTATTAACTGTATTACCCAATGAAGGTATTACAATATTAAAATGTGCATTGTTGCGCTTGAATTGAAGCAGTAGCAGATAGACTTGCTCAATCAATGCACTCTTTTTTCATTCGCTACGCAGAAACTTTATGGTCTATTAGCGATCTTTGCAAACTAGTTTTCCAGAATTTTTCTGGAAATTGCTTGAAAAGGCACAACTTAAGTACTATTTTCTGATAAATATCTGCCATCTATGCATATCGCTACTCTTATATTAGTTCATCTACTAAAGCTTCAATCGCATGTTTACACAAACAGCAGATTATCTGCTCCCACCGGATGCGTCACTACGAAGCAATTATGGCCTATCGATCCGAAAGATCACAACGTTTAATTACACTTAGTTAGCCCAAGCTCAGAACTCTTATCGACTTCATCACTGCACACTGGACTGGACACAACTACACAACTCAACATTGCGTGCCCTAGAATGAAGGACTACTGTGCACTTATTTTGTAATTGCAGCGCTTTCTCTTTCTTCAACAAGTTCTGCGAACTTTAGTAACACCAAGTGATTTGAAGAGTGGCGGCCTTAGCGTATAGTTTTATTTATTTATATTTTATAATATTTTCACGACGAGTCACTAACAATGTTCAATGAACGATAACTGTCTGTCTAGAAAAAGCTTCTCAAACTTGACTGTCTGTTTGGAGTCGGCACAATACGAGTGCGTAGCGTCTTCTTTTTCTGGCTCTACAGTCCGTGAACTTAGGCTTCGGCAGGCTGTAGCGTTACCCATATTATATGTTATAAGTAATTTGCAGTGGTGGCCCGTGGCGTTGTGGGTACGTGCGTCGACCCCAACCTCGACGTCGTAGGTTCGATTCCAGCTCTGAGCGACAGAAATAATTTTCACGGCCCCACCTCTTTCGAGGCACTGACAATGCTCAAAGAGTATTTTCTGTCCAAAACAGGCTTCTCAAACATAGCCGTTCGGATTCGGCATTAAAACTATAGGTCCCTTCCACTCGTGAGAGAACAATAGCACGCACAAAACGAGTGGTTGCTGAGAAGGGAGGCCCTGGTCCCCTACGGGCTGTAGCGCCACCCATATTATATAAGTAATTTGCAGAATCTGATTGACTAGATCCGTGTGGACTATTATGGGCTAATGAGTGCCTACTGCTTAGCGGTAATCTGTCACTCTCATCCTATGAGAGTTGTCTGCACAAGCAATAGAAAAGTAGTGTTATCAAGAAGATATTTTATTTTTATTATTTACATACCATATGTAGGTAAGCTCGATTTTACGCCACAACCAAGGCATCGGTGTAATGAACTAAGATAACTCTTCGTGATCTCCACCAACTGCAGAAACAACATCTGCACCGAGATCAAGCCTAGGACAACTCTTGCCAGCCGCTATTTCTTTGGGCTCATGACGCAATTGAGTAATAGAGCCCTCTCTCGAAGAACCAAGTTGACTCTATATAAGAGGAGGCATGGACAATCTCGAAAGCGGATGAAGAAGTCCTTGATGTCTTTGAGAGAAAAGTTCTGCGTGCGATCTTTAGTCCTGTTTGTGTTGACGGGTTCTGGAGAAGAAGGTTTAACCACGAACTGTGCGGGCTGTACAGCGACATGAGCCTAGTAAGGCGTCTACGGATCCAACGCCTACGATGGCTAGGTCATGTAGAGCGGATGGACACCACAGCTGCGGCCCAAAGAATCTTCGAATCCGAACTTGTGGGGCAAGGCAACAGAGGACGCCCGCGTTAAAGGTGGCACACCCAAGTGGAACCTCAACTAACTTAGTGTGCGAAACTGGAGACAGCTAGCCAGAGATCGCGCTAGTTCGAAAGACTTGTTGGTTGAGGCCCAGGTCCACCCCGGACTGTAGCGCCACACTTAGAAATTGTTAAGACAGTTTTAATTTTTTTTAGTACGCGATCGATTGCTCATACGTATCTCCGAAACTATTTCCAAAAGTAGGCCCCCAATGAGAAAGCCATCCATCCCCTTTAGAGGTATTATAAGGGCGTACTCTATCCACGGATTTTTCCCTAACAACATTCTTTCGTGATTAAAAGCTCTGATTCATTTACCATTTCCATTAACAAATATGGCAACAACATTGGAATGAGTCAGTTTTAATTACAGTGTACTTATTCTTCGTCATTTTTCTAAGACAAGCATCAAACATCTGTTATCTTATCTTATTTATTATTTTCGCCCCGAATCTGAGTTTGGTTTGATTAAGCCTATCACATAACTATCTACACCGCTATTGGTGTGGTCAGTGGACAGATGGACAATCCCATAACACAGAAATTGACACCAAGTAGAGCAACAGCATGCATAATAAATCTTAATTTAGTCCGAAGTAATCAATCACTAAAAACAAGACTATATCACTGGATTGTATCGAATTTAAATTGCTGATTTATTTATCATTGTCTCCATAAATAGAAATACACATGAGCATCTCAAGCTCCAATCAATATGCACAAATCTTCATTCCAAAAAAAAAGGTACTCACACAACTCGTTGTACTATCTTATCGAAAATATCCAACGACACTTGAATGATTCACATTTAAATGTCAAGGGTTAGAGCTCAAGAGTATACTACTGGTCGTAAAAAAACCTCCGGATACGCGTGCATAGTTGATACGCAAGGCGGGCGATGAGTTATTTAAACTGATTAATTCCCGATCTTCACACAAGAGATTTCAGTTAACAACTACTTAGGTGCCAGCTGGGGTGAAACACAAATTCGGAATCTTTTTCTGTAAATTGCTTGGGGTCTCAGCTGTGGCGCCCCCACAACTCGGTGCCACCGGAAATTAATCAGTGAATTAAATGTTACTAGCACAGGTGGTGAGGCATGCTATGTCCATAAATGGTTGATAGTCGTAGTACTTGCTTACTGTTGTGAGGTGTTGTAAGATTTGAACAGTGAGCTTCTGCTTCTGATTAGTTTACTGAACTTGGAGAATGACTTCCATAGGACGTTGGCATTTGCATATTCAACTTAATGCAACTCAACGGGTCATGCTGGTTTTAGCTGTATCAAGTGTCTGGTTATTGCAATTATTTTATAAATTAGATGCTCACCTTCTGCTCTCGGGCCGAAACATACATTTGTAATTTTTGTATCGCAGAACATGTTTTGAATCATTTTGTCACGTGTTTTAAAATTGTTCAACCGTTACTTAAAGACAAACTATATTTGACTATAATTTCTTCTATTTAGTCCCCCTTCAAAGAATAGTCGTACATGCTTCGAAACTCATTATAAGTCAGTAAATAATTTGACAATTTTCGAAGAAACCTCGCCATTAAACTATTAAGTATGCATCTTCGCATCCTCAAGTCCTTTTTTCTCAAATTAAATACACATTACGTATGTTCGTGTTCACCAGGAAATATACTAATCGAAGAATAAAATCAATTGAAATCTGTTCAGCCATTTACGCTCGATGTCGTAGTGAATACATTTTAAACATGCTATTCTACATAATGAACAAAAAAAAATAGCGATAAAGTGAGCATCGAATGCTAATACAATGACTTTTTACGTAAAAGCATACACATTTTGATCAAGAAATCCACACCCGTTACAGTGAACAGGCCCGGTTTTATTAGCTCACTATATCGAGCCTCTACTGTACTACCATCAACTCACGACAAATCGATTGTAGAAGTATTGTTACATACCCACTCAATACTCTCCGACAAACAGGAAAATGTGTTTTCTTTTATACACAGTAGAAACTCGATTCTTGCAACTAATTAAAATCGACTGTTTTGCTTTTACAAGTTAAAGGCTTTTATTTAATCTTAAGTATAAGAAAATTTAGATATTTATTTGCTATTATTAAATCAGTCTGTTTGAACAAACGTTTGTTTCGAACATTTTAATTTCTGAGATATTGCAAATTCACGAAGAGTCATCACATCAATAAGTGAAATTTCATGCTGTTCAGTCCAGTTTAAGCAAGTGTTAAAACCCAATGTTACATCATCAGCTTTTATGTTCATCTTTGGTAAAGAAGTAATTTCATCGATCTCAGAAAAGTGGTGGAAACTCAATTATCCAATTTTCAGTCTCATGATTTGAAATTGATAATGAACGTTTAATCTGTTGGAGTAACGCTCAAGCGTCGTAAATTTGTAACGACATCTCACTTACGTTCTTAACAAGTATTGCTGATAGAATATCGTCATGGTCTTCCCATTCTACATCCTTTGAAAAACATTTCGTTCAATACTTTTCGACTGACAATTTCTTAACTCCATTCCAAGCCGACGTACGCTAGAAAACAAATCCCATGCTTCCAGTCATAGCTTTTATGAGTTCACGTAAATGGAGACCAAATGATATTCAGACCAGATGATCCTGTTCTCGCCCATTGGTTGAATAAATGCCCTACAATTGGGGGGAAAGCACACTATTATAATTAAGCTTGACAATTCGCAATCTTTAGAATGAAAGTGGCCTTCTGATTTGAGAAATGTTCTCACCTAAACAAATTCAAACCTTTCTTTATCAACAGTTTCGCATTGATATTCTTTCAGTTTGCCAAGGAATTTATGAATTCCTTTCCTGGTGTTGCGAGAATCGAACTCACACTTTTGAGAACAAGATAGCTCATCAACATTTTTGGGGGCTGCACTTAGTGCGTAGTTGCCACGATAGGGGGGGTTGCATGAATCGAGGTTAACATTATCGGTTTTGTGACGTCCACAACAATAGGTATGTTTTTTTTTTTTTTTTGGACTGGTTTAGTAATGATCTCCAATAAAACGCTTTTTTGCTGAGCTGAATTTTTCTTCCTAATGTTTGTACTTGTGCTTACGTCCATTGCATTAGATGTCAAAATATTCGAATGTCAAAAATTAATCAAAAATTATCAAAAGCAAAGGCAATAAACAAATAATGGATAGACAAACAGCAGAGGTAAGAAAACATGAAATACTGTCCAAATATAGAAAATAACACCAATTAAAGATTTGTTCATTCTAGAATCTTCAAGCAATGTGGATGGGGATGAACTAACTTCTGAAGAAAGTAAAAAATTAAAGATTTACAAGTGTCAAAAATATACCAGATACCAACCCTTAGTAAACAAATACTTTCCTCTGGCGTCGTCTATGATTTCGAGGTTTAAACGCATTCTAGTCAGTGATGAAATTGAAATTTTACTGGAAACTTTTAACTCAGTGAAATGTGTTGTTGCTTCCCGTGAGAAATTTTGCTAAGCTGAGCACTGACCATTAAAAAAAACACGCCTAATAACATAGATATTAATACGCTCCCGACCAAACAGAAACGAAAATTTTTAGGGTATGAATTAATTTAATCTCACTTTTATTGTAACCATTTTACAGGCAGTACAGTCTCCAATGGGTGGATTAGCTCGAACTTCTTATGCAAAAAAAAACTCGGTTTACGTGTATAAATATTTATTAATGTCATCGAAAAAACAATGGTAAATACATAACAAATAAATAATGTCTACATATTTATTCCATAACAGCCGAAGATAAGTTCGTTATTCATGCACACCTAATTCTGTTTGTATATGGATTTGAAATAATACTGTTTGAAAAAACAAATTTGCCGTTACGGTTTTTATACGATTTCATTTGATTTAGCACGATGACTCCGCTTGTCTTCTGTTATACGGTTTTATTCTCATACGTATCTATCCTCAAAAAACAGAATTAGATGTATTTACAAACCGTGATGGTTACATTACCCATATTTTGATCCAGAAAAAATGAAGAACAAATATGAAATAAAATACTCAATATTCAACAATTTATTCAATCTCCCTCGTATTCAAAATTCCCATCACCATCACATCAAATAAAAATTTCCCTTCGACCCAATGAACACAGCCCAATTAAAACAGCGGCATATATGACAACTGTCAGAGAAGTGGCAGTTACCATATATGTCTACACATTTTACAAAAACTCATCACCCGGCATACGTTCATAAATGAAAATATCATTTAAATTCTGAAATAATAACTCTAAAAGTTGAATGACAAATTAATTTTCATCTAAAATACCGAAAAGTATAATCTTCATATTTCAGCAGAAACTACTGCACACATCCCTAAATTTGACAGTTCTCATAGAGATACTTTCATGAAATGCATAAATGGATATGCGTTGCAATGCGTCAACACAGCAGAGTACTTTTTCAGCACTGGTTTTCAGCGGACGTGCTTATCAATTCGCTCGTTGAAGTATTGAACTCACGCGAAATGTGCTAAACATGAATCATTTACATTCATAAAATGAATAATTTGTTGAATAATCAACTCTTTTGTAAATATAAATTCTGTGTATAACAACATCTCCAGTTTGAATTAAAATATAAAATCTAGTGAATTATAGTTTTACAAGAGGATAACAAATATCAAAACGAAAAAACCGAAACCAAAAAAAAATTAATCACGGAGAGAATAGAAAAAATTTACTTAATATCGAACCCGCTTATAAGGAACATAAACATACACTATGAATGTACTGAGTGCTGTTGGAAGAACATTTTGGTCAACAGATATATGGCTTCCGCCGAACATTACGTGGGACGATATTGCACCGGGATCTCGGCCAGATGTTAATCACGCCGACTACAGAGATCTGATATGGCCCCTTCCACTGGCTGCACTTGTGATGTTGATACGCTATGCGCTTGAAAGGTATGCCTATGATTAATCCAATACAATAGTCTAGTGTTTTTCATACAGTAAGTGGATTTCCCAAGGCTAATTGCCAGTGCGCCCGTAGTGAATTGAAGTTTTTTTACTTTTCGTTTTTCCACACACCCTAGATTGAAAATAAAAACATAACCTCCATTGGAAACGCCCAAGCACTCAGAATGTGCATAAAAAGAATATTTTCGGAGTCAGCAAGTTGTACACTTTTTGGGAACGATAAAAAAAATGTTCTTTTTTCTCCCACTTGCGTAAAAGTTTCTCCAGTTTAGTAGCGTGTGCAGGCGCGGCATATGATGGCAGAATCAGAAGAAATCTCCCGATGAATGTTCTAAGGTTTAGTTTAGGTTTTACGGTTTTTAGTCAACTTATCGGCTTCTAAAATAATCTTAGTTATGCGCAACTATTTTCTGCAGAGTAGCGATACATGATAAGATAGATTTGTGCCTGGCAGTGGGTTTTGCTGAATATCTGGCGTCACTTGAAACTAGGTCACACCATGCCTACTCTCGCACACTTTCAATTCAACCAATTGAAGTGTTTATGGTTTTCTCACAACCGGAGCGTAATGTCAACAGATGATGATGTTGCTTTTGGCCTTAACCTTAAAAATTTCGTGTCATTTTCGGGGCGCATTTCGGGTTCGTTTTTGGTTGATAACATATTTTGGTGAGGCATTTGTCATATGCACTGGCACTGATTGTTCTCACAAAACAAAAAATGTATGTATTTTTGAAGACTCGCAAGCAATAAATTAAGCAGCAGTATCTGTGACTGAGAATGAATTTTTCGTTCGTCCGCCCTTGGCCTCTTGCCTGGGAGTTAATGATCTTCGCAGTCTAGGTCTCTGCCTCTTCAATTGATTTTGTGCGCTGCCGTCCGATGATATGACGCAGACATTCCAGTAATTGTATTACAGAACTAGCATTCATCATCATCAACATATTTTGCGATAGTGCGAGCGATATTTTATGGATCAAGAATCGATACGCGACTTATCAGTATTCACAATAGTTCAAGAATGAACTGCGTCTTGCTTTTTTGGTGGTTGAATTTTAGGCATAGGTTCTTGGACTGATTGCTTTATTTTTTTCCCGCTCTAAATAGGGTATGCATCGATCATAAAACACATACGCCGCACATGGCGTTAGCTGCGAACATGTGTCACGGTTTATTTTCAAGAGTTTATAATAGTACACACATTCCTTGGGAAATGAAGGAAGAAAAAACGTGACTTGTTCATTAAATTAACATCTAAGGATGCGTAAACTGCAGGGAGTTTGTTTACGTGCGTTTTGTGGAACTGGTTTTGAAGTGGAGAGATGCACATCAGGATGTTTGAATGGGTTGTAGAACAAAAATAGCCCAACTCTTCAGGGGATTAGGAATTGGTGGTGCCCACTTCAAATTAGGAACCACACATTCTCTGTACACAACCATATAAGGAGATTAATTTAAAATTACTGAAAAATCATATAATCTCGGAAGTAACTCTGGTCGAGGGAGATTACTCACTCGATAACACTCAACGTACCTTTTCTCAAAACTAGTTTACCTTTGTTTGCCTACATGTCATTAAAGATAATGAAGCTCTAAAACCGCTGTTAAATTTCTCAATCTTATCTCTTTTCAGATACTGGATAGCACCTATAGGCAAATCATTAGGAATAAAAAGCTCAAGACCAAAGAAAGCATCAGCCAACCCAACACTCGAGGCAGCATATGAGAACTCAAGTCGATTAAGTCACAAAACCGTAAGCAATCCACACGCACACTGCCCCGCTACAGACTAATGAGAACAACAATCTTATCTGATTTCAGGTCTTGGGCCTAGTAAAACAAACAGACTTAAGTGAGAGACAAATTCAAAGATGGTGGCGCTTGCGAAAAGCGCAGGATAAACCATCGACCCTAGTGAAATTTTGTGAGAACACCTGGCGTTGCTTGTACTATACTTACAGTTTTGTTTTCGGTTTAATTGTGCTGTGGGATAAACCTTGGTTCTGGGATATTAAGAACTGCTGGTATGGTTATCCTCATCAGGTAATTATCGCAACGACATTGTTTATGCAAAATAATCATTTTCTTTCTCATTTTTTGGCATGAAGTCGATAGAAAGCGACGTTTGGTGGTACTACATGGTATCGATGTCCTTCTACTGGTCACTAACTGGAACCCAGTTCTTCGATGTGAAGAGAAAAGATTTCTGGCAAATGTTCATCCATCATATGGTTACGCTCTTGTTGATGGCATTGAGTTGGGTGTGCAATCTGCATCGTGTTGGATCATTAGTTCTTGTTGTCCACGATTGTGCTGATATATTCCTAGAGGTGAGTAATCAATTGAAGAGTGATTCATTTGTACGGGCTGGTGAATTTGGGGACTTTTAAATTTATTGGAAAATGGAATGGCATTTGACATGCGACTAATGCTCAGTAAAGTTGGTGGAGTCATAAAGAATTCCCAATAGAATACGTCACAAGAGTTAAGGCGATTTCCTCAGAAGAGATTATCTCAGATGTTGGCTCTATTTACGGCCTTGAATGAAATAGAATGCAATAGGGAATTGCAATAAAAGAGTCTTCTTGCTTGCTAGGAACATTTATTAAAAGACTTCTTTTTGGAATCTGGGTCATGATGTGTATTCTCATTATCTCATTATTATTATACATAACTTAGCTAAATTGTTTGCCCACAAAGACTTTTCTAAGATCTATCGGCGTCATCCGTTGTATTGTCGGATCAAGAAAGCTCACAGCTTCTGTATTTTGTTCCGTTTTTCTGGAATGTCCATTTATGACGATTGATAATAGGTTGTGGACAAAAGTCAGGAGAAGAGATTCATTCCGCAGGCGAATTCAATTCTCTCAGTAAAAATCTCTTAATTTCCTTAGCCTTTGAACTTAAAGCAATCAGTGTTCTGACATATTATTTTACGTTCTACGAAATGCCAACACGCGACCGCCTCATTCCAACCTAACAGATGATTGTCATGTGGTCTACTTAAAGTGTCAAAGCTCAATCAGAACACGTAAAACAGTTTAGCTATCCCCCTAGTTACTTATTTATGCACTGTATCCGCATGTGGTTCCTAAGATCTCGTTTGGCCGGTTTCTGGAAATGTACCTCAGTTTTTCAAAACTTCTTCCAGGTTGCCGTGCTTCTTTGTCAATTGTCCAGCGCCACGTACGCCGAGGACCGCAGCGCAACCTGTCATCTGGGGTAAACGGGTTCCATCGCATCGCACTGGACCTGTGACCCCTTCGGAGAGTGTAACCAATCCACTGCCACTTTCTTCGTCGTATGGTTGGTTGTTCCTATAGGTTCATGGTCCATTCTCTGATAATTCTGTTCGTTAGAGATACGTCTTGGCCAGAATATGCCTAAGATGTAGCGTAGGCTTTAGCTTAGCAAACGCTTGCAGCTTCCTCGCGACCAAATAGTAGTACGGATTCAACATTGCAACGGTCGAAGCTTGGTGTTCAAGCAAATTGGGGATAACATCCCAAACACCGGCTTTTCTTTGCCTACGCCATAACTGTACCCAGTTCGGCTCCGCCATCGGTTGTGATGAAACCCTCAAGGCATTGGAAACTCTGACCTAACTTAACCTCACAAACTAGGTTGGTTTCAATCTCATTTATTTTGCTGAGTACCTCGTTCCTTCATACCGGTTAAATGAAAGATTCTGGTTTTGATTTCCTCGGCGAAGACAGCTGAGCGTTTCACTCCACAATTCAGCTGCATCGATGTATATTCCCTCTCGATGGAGTAGCACTCATTTTGAGCAGTTTTAGTACGGGTCCCGGCTGACATTCTTACTCAAGTTACTCTTAGTTTTTAAAAGAAAATTCAAGTAATAAAGTCATTAATTTCTGCAATATTCTTAACGACGATAGGATATAGAAGACTCGGAGTTTGAAATTTGCACTTCTGCTCGGAAAAAAACATATTTCTGTTTGAGTTCACAAACATTTTCTGTTGACAAGGTCGCATTCAGCGAATCGCTAATCACCAATACAAACAGTGTTGGTGTGAGTACGCAGCCTTGCCGAACCCCACTCTGGACTAAGAGTTCCGCAGACAGCCTTTCTCTGGCAAGTGGATCTATCACACATAATCTTCATCGCCTGGTAAATTCCCGATTGACACTATCAAACGCCTTTTCAAAATCGATGAACAGTAGCTGGTGATCGATACTCAGCACACAGAAGGATCTAGAGCAGAAACCTGCTTGTTTGACGTCGAGTGTGTATTCGGCGTTTCCTTTGATTCGCTTCAAAATGATTTTAGCTACAATATTGGCCACAAGAGCACATATTTTCTTAGCATTCCATTGAAGCATCTTTGTAAAGTAAATAATAACATATTTCTTTTCCTTTCAGGCTGCTAAACTGACCAAATACGCAAACTTCCAAAAGGCCTGCGATTGCATATTCGCAATCTTCACAGTAGTGTGGATCATTACCCGATTAGGATTCTACCCAAGAATCATTTACAGGTACTACATGCCTTGGCTTCAGTTTACTATAAATTCTAACCCGATTTTCACTTAGCTCATCAATTGAGGCACCAACGATTCTGCCCATGTTCCCCGCATACTACATCTTCAACGGACTGCTGATTCTGCTTCTGGTGTTGCACGTTTTCTGGACGTATATGATTTTGAAAATTGTCGTCGACTCCATCAATAAGGGACTTGTAAGTAGAAACAATTTTATGCTTTATGAATTCCATAAAGAAAAACAGAAAAAAAAATCGCTTCAATATGTCAAATTGTGTTATTTAGATGTCTGGGGATATTAGGTCTAGCAGCAGTGAAATTTCTGATAGTTCAGAGAGTACAAAGCATCTAACAAACGGTAGCCCCAAAGACAAGACTGCAAATTCAGCGAGTTTACCAAAAACCATCGTAGGTGACCAGAACAACTGATGAATAACATTGCATAGAAATGTTCAAAGTAGAAACTAAAACAGTGTTAATTTAGGTTTTAAATTCTGTTCTTTCTCTTTCTCTTTCTTTTTCTTGTGTAATACTTTTTTCCTTTACATTGTTTTTCTTTTATTTCCTCTTCTCAGTCACTAATTGTGTGTGTTCTGCTGAAATTAGTATTGAGAGAAACAAAAACAAACAACAACACATTCATTCCGTAATGTTTATCATTTATTTTTTCACAGCAGAACCATAATATTTTTAATCGTATTTTTAATGATCTGCTACCAGCACTTTTGTATTCAGAAGAAAAACTATGTTCTTAACCCAACCGCAACATTAATAAGCAGCACTCATTTTGAAGCAGTAACCAAAAATAAAAGATCTATGCTTGTAAAATAACACAGTAACAAAGAAAAAATGATCAAAAAACAAACACTAACTTTCAACTTATATCTGTACACATGAGTTGAAGCACATGTAACTTATGTAGAGGTTATTAAAACAAACACCAGTAATGCGCTGAGTTTCAACTTGTGTGTCCGAATTATTTTTTAATAACACAAAGCAGGACTAGTCTACTGTATTTCTTGTGCAGCTTAAAAACAAATTGTATGTATGTAAGGACTGAATTCATTCCAAGAAGAAATCCGATTTAGTTTCATCATGGCCTCACCGTTCATTACAAGTACCATTAAACACCACGTTGATATTGCACAAGGCGCACCGTTTGCATATGAATTTCTTCTGTTTAAAACACTAATCACATCACATGTTGAAACTGAACTGAATCTGTTGGGATTGAAATTACACAAAAAAACAAACAAAAAATCACAACCGTCACTATTGGAGAATGCACTTAAGCTACACAAGAAGAGCCCACTGGAAGGTCTCCTGTATAGATGTATATGTATGAATTTGTTTTATCATACTACTATTGTTATATTAATATTTTTGAATGCTTGCGAGAACCCACTCTATTTATTCAGTTTTTTTGTTGTTTATGATTGTTTTAAAAGTAACATACAACACACTACTGAAAACCATTTCGGTATTCAATGGCTAATTTAATTCAAACAAAAACAAAAATTTCCATTGTTTTTTTATAGTAACTATTAATTTTAAATATTCTAATAAAATAAGTTGAAATATAATTTGTTTTTGGATTTAATTTTATATATTAACCCACCCTTCATTGTTCACGCTGATTTTTCGAATAGGATTGGGTTTGAAAAAGGACTGCAACAAGAGTATATTTTTTTCAGTGACAATATTGCCTATAATGACATGAACACGGGTCATAGGCGTTTTGCTTTAGCAGCAATTTCTAACTATGCAGTGTCACTCTGAAGTTTTTATTTTCAATCGCATAAAAAGTTTACATTTTTTCTCTTGAGTGCTAGTCCCTTGTAGGCTTGTGACTAACATCTCCATCAACCATCCATGGCTTGAGAGATACGGTGGAGTGGATTCGAATATTTTGGTATCCGGAATTGAATCTAGACAACTTTTGTTCTTTGTGTGGCTACACTCCAAGGTGGACCTGGGCGTTAACCAACAAGCCTCTCCAATTAGCGTGTTCCCTGGCTAGCTATCTTCGGTTATATCGGTACGCCAATTTGTAGAGGTCCTTCTCCACTTGGGTGCGCCACCTTAAACGCGGGCGTCCTCTGTAGCGTTGTCCCACAAATTGGGATTTAAAGAATACGGGCTAAATGTCCTTAGAGATAGGCCCAACCTTAGAATTTGGATTCGTAGAGGACTGGATAGGCTCATGTCGCAGTACAGTTCATAGTTGAATCGTTTCCTTCGGATCCCGTCAACGCAAACAGGACGAAAGCTTTCACGCAGATCTTTTCTCTCGATGAGACCTTTATCTCAATTCAAATTATCCATGTCTCCGCGACGTACAGCAGAGCTGCGATGATCAGTTTCTTATTAAGGGTAAACTTAGTCCTTGGTTAATCGGTTACCATATATTACTCATGAGCCCAAAGGACATCCCTTGGCAAGAGTTACTCTGAGTTTGATATCGATACTGATATTATTCGTCTGTTTACGACGGAGCCAAAGTCATTAAGTACCTAGAAGTTAAAGCTGCCCAATGTAACGCCCTGTCCAAGACTTTATTGTTGTATGCCCTTTCTTGAGCAGAGCTTATACTTCGTCTTCCTAATGTAAGCCAATGCCTCATTGAGGGTCGAAGAGCTCTTCCATAACTTCATCTAGACCATTGCCACTGTAAAATATTAGCTGGAATATGCGTAGTTCTTCTTTAATCCTGAACAGCGGAATGAGTCTTTTAAGCACGGCATTAAACTTGAAAGGCATTCTATGTGTTACTTCAACGGTTTTAACTTTATAATGATTGGTGAAAAACGTTCGGAGAATCGCGATCACAACGACCCTTTTATTTTATTCACACAGATTTGTTTTGTCTTCATATGGATGTTAAGTTTTTGTTTTACATTTAGTATCTTCAACTTGAGCTTTTCATCCTTGGTACGTGTGTTAATAATAATAATATGGATGGCACAACCACTCGTGTTGTGCGTGCTATTGTGCTCTCAAGAGTGCAAGGGACCTACAGTTTTATGCCGAATCCGAACAAGTTTGAGAGGCTTTCTCTAGACAGAAGGACTCTATGAGCATTGTCAATGACTCGAAAGAGGTGGGCCGTGAAAATTGTTTTCGTCGCACAGAGCAGGAATTGAACCTACGACGCCGAGGTTGTGGTCGACGCACATACCCACAACGCCACGGGCCACACGTGTGTTAACCCTCAATAATAATAAGATGAAATTCTTCACTAACCTAGTCCAAGCACGTGAACGTATTCACTCACCAAGCTCATGCGCTACACCGTTTCATGAGTAGAAAAGGTGTACGGATGCACAACGCTGGTAGTAGGTTAAGGTAGTAATACAGAGTCAATAGAGTCGATCGAACCCAGACGTACCGTGTGTCTGCTTTCAGAATCCCCGTTAAACTTAGATCCCAAAAGCTAGCGATTCAAGTTATTGAAGGCAACAGTAATACAGAGTCAATAGAGTCGATCGAACCCAGACGTACCGGGTGTCTGCTTTCAGAATCCCCGTTAAACTTAGAGACCAGTTTTTCAGCCCCTCTTCACGTATATGAAAGGCCCTTCTCAGCAATATTTCCCACAGACAATCCGCAGATATTTAAGATCAAGATCGGCCCTGACAGACAAAGTTTGAGAAGGTTACTAATCTATGAGCGTTTGGTTTTCCTTCTTGTTCTACAGGGAATCGAACAAAGACGCCGTAGGTCCGAAAGAGTTATGCTGATTGACGCTAACATTGCTTATCTCGCCCAGCTTGTAAAAGATGTAGGGAGTCGCTTTTTCGAATGAGCTGCAAGGGATGCCGGGCTTTGGATTTGATTGAGTGGCTGGTGGAAATCGCTTTATTTACAAGTAGAAGAACTTGATCGTATTTCCACGTTCTGGATATATAATTTATATAATAGTAACATGGGTGGCGCTACAGCCCGTAGGAGGCCGGTGCCTAGCTTCTCAGCAACCACTCGTGTTGTGCGTGCTATTGTTCTCTCACGTGTGGAAGGGACCTACAGTTTTATGCCGAATCCGAACGGCCAAGTTTGAGAAGCTTTCTCTAGACAGAAAATACTCTTTGAGTATTGTCAATAACTCGAAAGAGGTGGGGTCGTGAAAATTGTTTTCGTCGCACAGAGCAGGAATAGAACCTACGACATCGAGGTTGAAGTCGACGCACATACCCACAACGCCACGGGCCACCACAATATTTAATTTACCAGTGCATTTATTAACTTATTCAAAAATGGTCACCCTGATCCTGTTTATGTAGAGGTTGTGGTAATATCATATTCACTTTTCTTCCATTTAAAATCACCAAATCATTGTTTGCACACATACAATGCTTCTTATACTCAAAGTGCCAAAACTGCACCAAATACTCACATTTTTCTTAACAGCGGGTGGCGAGTTGTATTAATATTCTTCATATTCATTATTAGAGCTTCACTGTACCCAATAAGTAAGTAGGGTATGCGTCAGTTCTCACCAAGTCACAAGTAGGCAGATAGTACCACTACAAGGTTCACAGGCGCAGACTAGCATTTATTTAAAGTAGTATTTAGATTAATTCAAGTAGCTACAAGCGGTCCACGTTGTATTATAAATTTCACGGTTCCTCTTTAGTTGCTGAAGTTTAGTGAAATTTTATGGTAATTGAGACAGTGAACTAAGGATCTTTAAATTTATCAAATTTTGTGTATGGGTTACCCTCCATACTATTATATGCGTTTTTTAATAGGTAAGGTATCGACGACAATTACGAATCACTCACATCTATAATCGAAGTTTAAACCTTTGTACTAAGGACGAACCGGAATTCTAAGTACGAGCGCAATGTTAATGGATTATTGGAAGGCGATATAAATTTGTGTATATTTTGAATAAAGAATTTTAATAGAAAAAATAAAACAATTGTGGCTTCATTTTTTGGTGCATTTTCTGTGAATTGTGTCTTCTTGGTACATTTTCTTTGAATTGTCTAAAATAAAATGTTTGGATCTAATTAAAGAGTGAGAGTAAGTGAGTAAGGTGAGCGAAAATTCGCTTGAGGATCAAGAGGTTTGAAAGACGAATCAAAATTAATCACAGTTAGATGGCGGTGTTGGTTGATTGTCTGACTGCCATGCCAGGAAAAGCAGTTCATGCACTTATCCGGTTTTCAAATCTGCTCCAGTCACCATTTGCCCTTGGCAGAAATAAGCGAGCGAGCTTGCTCTCTTATTTCTGGAACTTGTTCTCAAGTTAGTGCCAATCACTGGAGTTGTCAGTCAGTGGTAGGAGCCTGACTATGTACATCACTTACCTAATCTTAACAGCGATAATTTATAGCAAATGAATTACGTTTTGAATATTAAGATCAATATTTTTGGACAAATTCAAGCATATATAGCCTACCGGATAGACTTCTTACCTAATAAATACTGTGGAGTTCCGAGTCAGGTGTACCAGTATGAAGTGAGCGTCAAGATACAAATGTCTCGATAGGGAACATTTGTTGTGAACGAGCCCTTATTTTTTTGTATTTATTTTTTTTTTTTTTTTTGAATGTGAAAAATATTTAGTATACATCAGTCATTAAACAGATAAAATCATATCTTTTCATCGTGTTCAAAATGTCGAATTTTGTACCAGACATTTTGCGGAAAGCATTAATTTTTTGTTTTCATTTGAAGAAAAGTGCTGCAGAGTCGCATCGAATGCTTGTCGAGTCATATGGTGATCATGCTCTATCCGAAGCAAAATGCAAAAGATGGTTTCAACGGTTCAGAAATAATGATTTTGATGTGAGAAATGAAGAACGTGGAAGACCAACAAAAAAGTTTGAAGACGACGAACAGAGATAATGGAAAGAAAGAGATGTTCATCTTTCCATTGGAAAAGCCCTAGTGCACCAAAAATCCACCTCAGATTTTAAGCGTTTCCGCTCTCCTTCCATTATCTCTGACGCCGAATTGCAAACGATATTGGATGGAGATCATAAATGAACTAATATTATATATTATATATTAGTTCATTTATGCACACGATATTGGATGGCAGCAATGTTAAATGTTGCACAACAAAACAATTTGATCGTTTTTACTTTCCCATTAATAATTAGTGTCTAATTTTCAAAAAACATACCAGTACACCTAGGCCGTATGAAAAAACTCACCTTGATCTCTTGATCCTCAACTCAGGAGCTTAGGTTAGGCTAAGTTAAGTGAACGGATTGGCGAGTCGGAGACCACCACACTTAGGGCATTTGAGTTTCCTCTTTGACCCATTTCTTGTGCACGTTGTGTTATCTCTGTTCCCGATTAAACCAGACCGTTGGCCTAATAAACCTGAAAAGAGAGTTTTTTTTAGCATATCCTCGATTAGAGCGTGTAGATCTTGGAAGAAGTATTTTCCAGAGTTCGATTTCGCCAGAGATTCTTTCTTCATCGTCTCCACAGACCCTACAGATGTAGTCATGGGTAACTCATTTTGTTTACATGATCCTTCAGAGGGTTATGGTCTATGGACCGTAAGCGCTTCGACTGCCATTCTGAGTAGTTTTTTATCGCATTTCAGAAGCCATATTATATCTGGGCCATATCATTCGAGTGGTCTCACAGGTGGTCAGATTCGTCCACCGCTGTTTCAATTATCCTATCGCACTCTCTTTAATTGACATCTGCCAATGGAGGGTGAATGCTTAGTATTATCTGTGATGGGTTGATTTTGGCTCCTTTCCGGGCAAGGTTATCTGCTGCCTCATGTCCTTGTGTTCCTAATAACTGCGTTCCTCGCGGCAGCCCCCGATCAGCATGAACTTGATTTTTATAGCCGAAATTGCTTTAATGGCCGTATTTCCACCTTTTAAATCATTCTGGCCGCTTCCTTAACTACCAGAGCTTCGCTTGAAAAACACTGCCGTACTTAGGAATTCAAATGTAGCAGTGTATGTTTAATCAAAATGGCCTCGGCTGTGGCCCTTTGCATCTTCGAACCATCTGTATACACCTGAATGGTCGAATTGTGGATGGGTCCACTTGTTGCCCACTCCTCCCATGACGGAAAATGACATTTGAAAGGAATTTCAAATTCGAGATATGGATGTGTGTTATCGCTTTCGATGTGTTAAATGCCTAGTTTGTTGAGTATACTAGCATGTCCAGGAGGACTTTGCAGCCAGCACTTAGATTAGCACTCTTGGCTTGTATAAAAAGGGTGAAGTGGTAGAAGACACAATAGCACCTCTAGGCCTGCAGTCGGGATGCAGAAATTGCTCCCGTAGCGCCTATACATGCTAGTCTCTGTATTCTAGTTAGCAGCTTAAGATTAGCTTACAAAGACACCAATTTTTCCGACCCGTCGTTCTACTCTTTGGCACAGAAGCTACCAACATAGCCTGCTGCAAACCACACCGACAGAAATACAACATAAGGTAAGTAATCTAAAAAAATGTTAGTCCTACACTTCATTGAACAGAATTTTTGATGGGAATTCTTACAAGGTTAATTCAAATGCTCAATTGTTGTGTTAATAAACATGTTTATTTACAGGACGATAAAAATTAGTTAGAATTAGGTATATCTTAATAAGATTTCTTTTTTCTTGTTTTATTTTAAAAGTATGTAGTATATTTCTTTCCTTCGTTGACTTATATCTCATGTTAAAAAAATATTTTTTTTATGAAAATTAAGTAGACTAGATGGTTGTGGTGTCTTGTATACATTCCTGTTCGCTTTCATTGTACAAAATTGGCATATCGGCGATTTTTCAATTTTTCACATTTAACAACATAGTCCGTGTGTGTGTGTGTGGTTTTGTGTAGAGCAACATTTTGTTGGGATCATCAACCAATTACTAAAAGATTCCTAAAAGAGTGTGCTGCCGGAGAGACAACATCCGTTTTATATCCATTCGGCCCTGTGCTATGACCGACGTGTACTTAAAAGTGGTGTGCTCTCTGCGACATTTGATGTGATCACTGATTGAGTTTGTCCTCGACCGTGTGGATCGGTCGGTTGCCAAGTACGTCTATGGGGTCGGGCTCTCATCTGGAAAAGAGAACGAGATGAGATGTTTTTCTCTTCTGTCTTTCAAGGACTTACTCTTCGCCGATGAATCTCATGCAAGTACAGCGTACTTAGACACATGTCTGCAGTTGTGAGGTCGGCTGGATTGAATCCTAAATGTGTATCCAAGCCGTAGATGCTGAAATTGTTTAAATCGAGTTAGATTACTTAATCGCAATGGGTGATTTTAAATTCATCTTTACCTGTAAAGCAGACTATCCGAAGGACCCTCCAGACGTCCCTCGCTCTTGCGGACGCCGAACATTCGGACACTCTTGTCCATTTGAATTGTGGATCTAGGCAATGCAGCTGGTGGCGTATCCTCTGCCTCGCTCTCATCATCAGGTAACGCATCCTCCAGGTTCTGCTGCAGCATTTGCTCGAAGGCAGCGTCTGCGGAAGGACCCGCTGCAGGCACATTGTGCGAGAAAGGTTTACGCGGTGTACACACCGACCGACCAAGGACGCTACTAACAATATGATGATTGCTGAATATGGAATTCGCTATCGAGGAGTACTGAAAAAGCGTTGCCAAGGCGTTAAAATCATGCTTAACATGTGATTTTTTTTAATCTACCTCCTCTCCAATAGTTCCAAACGAAACTAAACTCTCCGCCATGGCGGTCTGGTTGTCGGCCTCGGAAGTTTTCGCCCTCATCAAATCCTGAATGGCGTTCCTGCGTATGCCCTTCATAAAATGTCTAGCATCTGGGGGCATTTTCCACTCGGGATTCGTGAGGGTGAAGTGCACCAGCGAGAGCTCGGTCTTGCCATTTTCGACGGCATACCGTTTGGTCTCCTCTTCCAAGTGAGTTTTCACTTTATTCGCTGGTAACTGCCACTCTGGGTTGCCGTGCTTTCGGACGTCCATTTGTGCGAATGAACATACATTGCCCACACCTTTCACCGTCACCGTGAAGCTCCTGAAAAATTTCACTATTTCCAGTGCCTTTGGTCGGAAAACGAACAGCAGTATGAATGGCGTCACCAATGGACTGCATATCTCGTTCAGCAGGTAAGCCTGTGTTAAGGGAATGTTATATCATTGCATAGAGGACGTTAAACTGTCTTGTCTTACCGCCTTGAATTGGAAGAAATGACCGAACTCACGCTGGACTTGAGTTGTGTGCGCGTAACACTTCCACTCGCTGGGCAGATAGTGCACATGGGCTAGCACTGCTGTTAGTAATTGCTCCGGACACCATATCCGGTTCTCATCCGGAATAAGGGTTCTGAAAGAAATCAAGAGTTCGAATAGAGGACGCATTCAATTGGCATCGCTGTCATACGAACCTGCAAATTACTCCTATTCCAGATAGGACTGCGATTATGGTGAGAACATGTTCGACCTGGAACACATACTCGTCGTATATGCCCAGAGCAAGGATCAACAACAGTATACCTCCGGACAGGAAGAGCATATTTCTGAAAAGAGACACCATATGCAATGTGCAGTGTGTAATCTAGAAAGTATCGAAAAATGACTTTACTTCGCAATGATGCTCATGATTGGAGACGAAAACGAATTGAGATATCTGTCGGCTGGTTCGTATGCACGATTCAGGCGTGCATCTAGTTCGTGTTCTAATTCGTTAAAATGACGTAAATACAAACGTCCATAATTCGACCAGGTTCGCATTCCTAAGGCTCCAGGTTCTTTCTTTAATATCTATCAATAAATTTAGTTAATTGATTATCCATGCGATTAAGAGAAAATTATGAGAAAGCTGTACTTACATTTACATATTGAAAGGAGAAGTAGATGCATTGCCAGAGGAAGATGATGGGGGAGAGGACTAAATTCGCCACAGCAACCCACATAATTTGCTTGGACAGACGTTGAGCGAGTTCAACTTGATTGCTTCGTAACGTGTAATCATCCCGTAGTTGCCAGTTGTTTTGAAATGGCGATCCCGGACCACCTAGAGAGGAAACAAAAGTTCTAAACTGACGATTCTCACACAAGACTCTGACTCCGAAAAAAAAAATATTTCCCTATTCATTATTGTGTCTAGAAGGTGATGAAAGTATACAAATATGTCATAATTTTGTTTAAATTTTTAGGTCGTGGCCAGAATTGCACGCTAGACACTTACGCCATAAAATACGTAATGTGTGCATATGTAAAAAAGTGGTTTTGACATTCGCGATTAATTGAATGATTGAATTGTTCAGCACACCATATTTCTCCACGCTTTTACACTTCCAATCTGGTACCACTTCCCTCTCAAGGCATATACTCGCTTCTAACGATTTGCCGCCAACGCATTCCAAAGTGCAAACTTCCTCAAATGCTTGATAAAAGTTGTGACAGTATTGAATACGTGGTTTCGTACTACTGCATCGACGTTTCTACAATCGGCTGGAACGTTAGCAAAGTTGTGAAATGTTGCCCACGATAGCTGGACCATATTTATCTACCGATGAAATGGCAGCGACAACAGGTCCAACTGTTAAGCGTTCTTCAACAAATAGTCGAGATCGATGGGATCAGTTTAGTATCCCAACGTGATTACGAATATAATGAATACATGGGCGTCTGCGATCTGATGGACGAGTGCTTGGGTCGATTTCGCATACGCATCAAATCAAGCAAATTGTTACACCCCCCTTTCTACTACATGTGCGATATGGCCATCATCAATGTTAAGATGAACATCGGCACTACTTCGACTGGAATACTAAAATTGTACAAATCTATAACGGAAATGGCCACTTGTCATAATAAATCTGGCATACATGCTTTGTGTGGCGCTACAGTCCGGTGTGGATCTGGGCCTCAACCAACATGCCTCATCTCTAGCTAGCTGTCTCCAGTTTCGCACACCAAGTTGGTTGAGGTCTTTCTCCACTTGTGTGCACCACCGGGCGTCCTCTGTTGCGTTGCCCGACACGGTCGGTTTCGAAAATTCTTTGGGCCGGAGCTGTGGTGTCCATCCGCTCTACATGACCTAGCAACCGTAGGATCCGCGTTGGATCCGTAGACGCCTAACTAGGCTCATGTCGCTGTACAGCCCGTACAGTTCGTGGTTGAATCTTCTCCTCCATAACCCGCCAACACAAACAGGACCAAAGATCGCACGCACAACTTCTCTCTCAAAGAGATCGATGTCTTCTTCATCCGCTTTCGAGATTGTCCATGCCATCCGCGCCGTATAGCAGAACTGCGATGATCAGTGTCTTGTATAGTCAACTTGGTTCCTGGAGAGAGGGCTCTATTACTCAATTGCCTCTTGAGTCCAAAGAAACAGCGGTTGGCAAGAGTTATCCTACGCTTGATCTCGGTAATCCGGCATACCGTTGGCATTAAAACCTGGTTAATTGGACCCAAGTGTGGTCGAGTGAACGTTGCTTCTTTGCCACGAAAGGATGTACAGCTAGACACAATAGGCCAGTTGCCGGAGCACGCTACAACTCATGAACTTGATTTGTTCGCCGTAAATGTCAAGTTCATACGTGCCGCACCAGTGAAAAGAACTGTTTCATGGAAGGCAGCACAACATCAGGAACAGGGCTAAGATTCTTCATAGATGACAACTTAGACTAACAAGCTTACTGCGAGAGAGACACCCACTGATTGTATATAGTCTTCATAGACTATATCTTCATTCTGTAAACTTCTGTTCTTGAAGTAGTAAGCTCACCTAGCTTTGAAGAAGTCGATACAGCCATTAAAAGGCTCTGCAAGGCTGGTGGCAATGTGCCTCATCAGTGATCATTGGCCGAATTTGAGAAGACGAAAGCATATCCAACGACTGGAATATCAGCTCCATTTGCGCCATCCACAAAAAAGGTGATCCTCCTGCAACAACTATAGAGGTCTACAACAAATGCAAAGGTCCCATTCAGCGTATTGTATGGGTGTCTGAACCCGTTTTGCACTGCACTAATCGGCACGTACCAGTGCGGTTCCTGACCAGCACATCGACTAAAGACAAAGCATTCACACTATGGCAAATCCGGGAGAAGACCAGTGATCGATTTATCGATTTAGAAGCTACATACAAAAGAATTCATCGCAAAGAATTTTTGGAATTATTCTAAGCGATGGCCGAATTTTGGATTCTGAAAAAATGATCCGTTGCACCGTGGAGTTCGGCTCATGGAATTCCGAGCCGTTTGAAACCTGCACCGGATTTCGACAAGGCGCTGCACTGTCTTATGAAGATAGCGCCGCGGGCTACTGTAAACACGGAGGGCACTATCTTCTTCAAGGAAATCCATTTGTTGGGATATGCAGATGACTGTGGAAGCAGTCGAGAGGAGCGAGAGGCAATCTGATCTTACGGACATAAGCGCGAACTCTACGAACTGTACTAAATGAGGATATATTCCGATAGTGAAACATTTGTCGACTGGCGCATGAACACCAAGGATCCATATTTCATCTTTGCATCCGAGATACTGGTTCGAGAAGATGAGGGGGAGTGAAGCTTCGGTTCAAAGGCGAAGTTTCGTCATTACAGATGATGGACAGTTTGCACAGGACCGTCACCGATGGAAGACACTAATCGCTCAGGCTCGGCCTCGCCTTGGGTCCCCGGCGGTAAGCAAATGCTGGGACATATATAATTTAACTCAATGACTGTTTAAATCCTCCTCGATTATTTGCAATATGCAGTCAAAATCTTGAAATTTCGTGAATATAAATATCGAGGGAAACACTTACCACAACCAAATTCAAAACAACAAATAACGTCAAACGTGACGACATAATCACGCTCTGTGACGTGATGCCAAACAGAAAATCTGTCCATCCAGAAAATAACTTCTCCATGTGGGTGGACATGAGTGTTCGATTAACTTGTACGTCTGTGACGCAGATTAAACAAAATATATTATTTTTTTTATTCAGTCTAGTTTAATTCGGTAGACTATGACCTCGTTTATAAACAACAAACAATTCTTCGTGGACTGTGGTTAAGACGTTTTTTTTTTTTCAGTACAATTTAGTTCTCAGTCATTGCACATTCTCCATAATGCAGGAATACTGCATACGAATGTTTATCAGCACTTCCACTTGAGCATCCCACGTGGGAGACCACATTTCGTGTCATTTCCGCTGCACACATTTTTAAATGTGAGCAGATTTCTCAGTGTGTCTGCAAAAACATTGCTGATAAGGTACGCTTTTTTAATTATCCCGGATTTTCTTCTTTTGCCATACATTTTTGCTGAACTAATCACACAGACGAACGATAAGGTTTATTAAGTTGCTAACTTAGTAGAGTTGTCTGCGTGTAAGACAAAAACAAAAACTAGGCAAGTACTTGAGAGATTGCGAGGCAATTGGGCCAAATGGTTTTTAATTTAGACCACTCGACTGCAGTGAGTCAATTTTAATAGATTTCTCTTTCAAACAAAGGTGAATGACTAAATGGGTTAAGTCAAAGAGTCATCGTCGTCCCAGATTAGTTTGATTTTATTACATTTATGATGATAAGTGTTCCCCGCTGTGGGGTTTAAGTGTCTTGTGGAGACATTTGATGAAATTCGTTTGTTTCTGTCTAGTACACGATGAGATGTGAGTCATTTGTGTGGCGACGGACATGAACTCCTCTTGTTAACTTTTCAAGATTATACATTTGCAAATATGTGCGATATTTGCTTTTAATGACTTGTACATATTTAGATCGCAGATCATTCACATTTCTCATTCCTGGTGTACAGAAGACTTCACAGTTGGTTGAGAATCGACGTATAAAGTAGGGGAAATAATTAATGGTGTATGGCCGCACCAGAACCAGAGATTCTTTAACGTGATACACCAGAGTAAGAAGGAAAGAATGACATTAAAACGTTTGTCATTTCTGAGCTATGACCCTCGATTAGAGTGATTGTGAAGCCTACATTCAGATGAAAAACTGACTGATGTATTAAATGTGTCTACTTACGGAATAAAATGAAATCTATATTATAAGTCAGACCACGACTTAAAGAGACAAATTCACCCAATATGGGAACTCGAAAGCGAACAGGCAATAGATTTTTATTCATCAGTGCCACCATATAATTTTTAAATCTGAAAAGGAAACAGGGGCCATTACAGTAAAGTTGGAAGTAAAGTCAGACGAATGATTACCTTAAAATCCTATGATATATATCTAGTTCTGTAAGTTGCTCCTTATCTATGCACATGTGCTGTTCGGATTGAACTTCTCTGATTTTCTTTTTGATTTCATGCCATGTGATATTGTCAAGTTCACTCTGCAAGGAAGAAAAAGGATTATATTCAAATGTGGACGTATGCATGTCATTTAACCATAAGATATGTAAAAATGTGAGTTTAGTTCACGGGAATTCAAAGGATTAAATACCAAGTGAAACTCCGCCTTCGTCTGAAGGGTACGCAGAAGATGAAGACTCTCTTCGTACATGGATTTGCGATACCACTTCCACACGTGTTCAGTAACATGTAACAATAGTTTACTTAAGTGCTTAAGCTTTGTTTATTTCTCATTCATATCCGCTGCCCTCATTGCATCCGAGATAAACGAAATCCTCGAAGATCATGACGTATATCACCATTAAGCGTTTTGTTTTTAATCTCTGCGATTTATAGCAAGTCATAGGTTGTTTACATCGAACACATTCAACTCAAATAACAAGGGCGATCACCCAAATTCACAAAACGACTCGTGTAAATGTTTGCAAAGTACACTGACACTAGCGATCGTACGCATACGTGACCAAATTTGTGTAGCTCAAAACCGGCATAGAAATAACCACCTGCTATCAACAGCAAAGGGCACAAGTTCATTTCGTCATGCATTCCCCCAAGAAAAGAAGAATCAATTCCGCTGAGTCATTGAACAACACATTTAAACGTTTGTCTATTCCCCAAACCACTGCATGAAATGAGATGAAATTAAATCCTTAAGAATGACGACTTACATCTTCAATTTGTAGCGCAGAGTTGTAGAATTTCTTTATGTCCGAATATTGCGTTATGTGGTATATCATTTTGATGAGTCTAACCATAAAAAACAGGGTCGCCAGAAAAAGAACGAAATACGTTAGTCCTGTGAAGTTTTTAATGCATTCCCCCATCGGTATCACAACATCGCTAATAGAAACCTTAGTGGTGCTGTTGTCTACACGTTCATCCCTGCAATTAAAGTCACCCATGAAGCCTTTCACCAAGAGGATACAAATTGATCATACCCGAATAAAATTGGATAGTGTATACAGTGGACTGTAAAAGTCAACAACCATACAACAAAACCAAATTCACACAGCTGAAACACTTCATCCATAACAATAACAGTGAATCCATGTTTCTGATGGTAATTATACATTCGGGTGAAGAATGAATCCAAGTCCTCTATGTGATTCCATCGAGCTACAAAAAACACACAAAAAAAAAGTAAACAGGAGAAAAAAGAGAAAGCATCTTCAATAATCTGTTGCAATGAACGATTTATTTACGTACCTCTACTCGTCTCAGGAACTATGTGTATCATAATACCACTTGTCCTCGGGGTGTCTTCATTTTCATTCGGACTTTCGATATCCTCACTGTTCTCCCCACTGCGAAAGGGATTACTGCCCTCATTAAGGGACTTGTAATTCACATCGGGATTAGCCATTTGACTTTATCCTAGAAACGAAAAACTTAGTATATTTATAACTTTTTTGTCCCTGTTCTTTATTTGAGGCAAGAAAAGAGGACTGTTATGTCAATGTCACTATACCAAAACAAGTTGATGTCGTATAAAAAAAATCTTTGTTTGGAAACAAAGAAACAACCTGACGCAGTGGCTGCAATCTGCCTATTTACGAACTAATTTTGCGATTAATTACGTATGGCATTTCTTGAACATTTTATTTAGGAACGAAATCCGTAACGATGAGTTTCAGAATATTTATTTAAACTAATTTTTGGGAGCGCATTAAACGCAAATATACACACGAATTTACTTCCACTTTTAACGAGAGGAAAAAAGCGATGCTGTCATGAGTGGTGTTCACATGGTTGAAAATCTTAGCATTGGACGTGTTCATAGAGTGAAACTTCATTTTTTTATCTGTTTTCGAAATGGAAGCGTTCAGGTGCACAATTTTTGACATTTCGAAAAGTGAACGTTAAAATAAAATATAAGGCTTTAAAATATATTGAAATTTTTAGAGAGAATTTATTTAATTCCAGCTTTGGTGATAGAAATTTAAAGCCACTAGAGCCACTTTTCGAAAAAAAACATGAAAACAGTTAAATCATTTGAACCACAAAACTATACAGTCGCAATTTTCCAATTTAATCTGCATATTGATCTAAAAAAGTTTCAGTCGTTTTTTGATCCAAAATTTGCTAGCATTTAAAATAAGTAAATACACCTAGTCCCGTTTTTGCACAGCAGATAAGTTCCAGAAAAAAACCGTGTGGAATAAAGAAATAAAATGTGCTAAATCGAAACAAATCCAGTAAACATGGAACCATTTTTTGTTTATTCACAGGACCGTTTGAGTGTACTGCAAAATTGTTATTTTATCCACCTGGTTGTGGTGCAAGCCATAGTATCTGCGTGTACATCCAGATTTTTGTGATTGGCAATTCCGTGGAGATAATTGCATAGCCTCTTCAGGTTCTCCATTTTATGAGATAATCTGTAAGCTGCTTTTACACGTTCAACTTTTTGCTTGAGTTTCTATCAAATTCTCTTTTGTGACCGCATATCGCTTTTACCCATGATCTCAGCCGAGTTGTAATTTTTTCTCGATTTTTCGCCTTCCCACTCTTTTACAGGAAATGGTCTTTCTCAAATGTCTATTTGTCTATATCATGATTCCCATACCCAACACTGACAAGACAATAATAAAAGAATTCGAAAAATAAACAAAGGTATAAAAGGGAAATCCCAGAAATTTTCGAGCACGCTCACCTCGATCGCAGCCCTCTTACTTTTCATCCATCTTCTTAACAAGATTGAAACATAAATTAGCGTGTGTAAAAGCAGCATTAGTGTCATGCCCATATTGGTGTTTTAGGACTTTTTCAGAATAAGACGGAAAATTAATTTTAATAGGGGACAGTTTTAGGCCACTTTTTTGTCACAATAGAAAACTACCGAAACTAATGCAATTTGTTATAAAAGCGCACTTGTTTGACCTGATGAAGCTTAAACCGGAGCTCAAAACATTTCCCTTGCGAGAGCTAACAGCCACAACAAAATGCGTAGGCTTTACATAACATACCGTAGTCTGTGTCATTGCCAACCTATTGAACAAATCTACATTTCAAACTCTTTAAGCATTTTTCGGTTTGGTGTGCTAAAACGAAAATATTGCGATCGACATTTGTGAGGCTACATATGAGAGACACGTGGCCTTAAAGTTGTATTCCTATTTATCAGCACTTGTCTTCAGTTTTGCTAGTCTTGAATTGAAACCAAAAATAAGCGAATAAAAAGTTGATAGCTAATTGAAATAAATTGTTTAACTCATTCACTTTTCAAACAAGAGACTTCTTAAAATTTTTCGAACATAAGGCTTCTTTTCAAAGATTTTTTTAAAAGGCAATATTAGCCTTTCGATTTGTTCTATTCTGTGTTGATATTAACCAACTCCAGATAAATCATTACCTTCCAGTAAAACGTGTACTACTGAAATAAAAATGTTGAGCCATGCCCGACAATTCTTAAAAAAATGTTTAATCTCCAATGGAAGTATGCACGGAATGGAAAGTATTCCATTCTGTTACTAAAAGTTTTTCTGGTCTCTTTCTGTTTATTCCAGTCATGGAATTGGTAGCAATCTGAGCTAGGGGTGTCGAAATATCAAAAAACAAGTTCTCTCCAATCACAAAAACGATATCTGAAACTTTTCAAAAAAATCTTAAAACAAACTAAAAAAAAATAAAGTCGACTTTTGAATTTTCAATAATTTAGTCATTTATTAGCCTTCAATTATGATTTAGGGTGACTTGGCAGTCTCTTGAATCTTGGTGCTGACATCCTTAAGAGCATCAACAGTGGTCTCCAAGACCTTGTTGCCGAGCTCCTTGATTTGCTTTGCGCTTTCGGAGTCACCGATCTTACTGAGTCCCTCAATAAGACCTTGAGCAGTCTTGGTCAATTGATCCTGAAGGATAAAGAATTGTATGTAAACTGTCTATGTTAAAAGCCTAATTTTGATGAATCTTACAATGTTAGAAGCGGCATTTGGGTTCTCCTTCTTCAAGTTGACGATAGCATCATCAACACTGGAACGAAGTTGCTTCACAGCATCGCTGTTTTGGATTTTGTCAACACTTTCGTCGGCCTTTTTGTGAAATGAAGCGGAATTAGATGTGTAACGCCTTTACATTTTATTGTACTTACAGTTGTCTTAATATCCTTAGCCAAGGTGTCCAATTTGGAGACCAACAATTTGCTTTCGTTGAGTACGTACTCGTTGAACTGATCTTGATTCTTTACACCAACAGCGTCGAATACCTTCCCTTGGACATCCTTAAGGGCTTCGCTAGCCTTTGAGAGTAATTCACTCAAGGGAGATTGAGTTTCAGCAGGTGCTTCACGAACAACCCTTGCAACTGCAAGCTACAATTAAATCAATGCAAATAACGGATGTAATAATAACTCAATAAGAAAAAAATATAACTGTAAATCGAACGCACTTGAACGAACAGAAGAGCACAGACAACGGCAAAGATTTTTCCAGACATTTTCAAAAACAACGATTTAGTCCGACTAAGAGCGACTGCAAAACAAGACTGACTACCAAAACCGGGATGAAAAGCGTTTTATATTCTACCGCACGCATCTAATTGAATCACTTATCAGCGGCAAAAATAAATATGAAAACAATTATATGCATGATACATGACATCTTGTTATTTGTTGGAAGCATATAAGTCTGGTGCGTCCCATCCGAGAGCGAATGAATAGGGTGACACCAAAGTGATTGTTATAAAATTCTGTTCAGCACTTTGTGGAGTAGGTCAAGATGATACATTCGTGCGAGAATAAATAACATGTTTTGAGATGCTGTAAGCAGTTCTACGGTTCATGGACGTTAAAGTATTTGTTATGTCCGTTAGAGTATGAAATTGTTAAGACCCAAATAAATCGCCCGTATGTAAGTTCATGCAATGACGGGTAATAAATCTACTAAGAAGTTGACAAATTTCTACAGTCCATAAAATTGGCCTAATCTGTTGATTCAAATGTCTATAATCGATGCATCAGTTCCATAAAAACTTTCGGGTGCATTAGTTCATTAGACTTTTGACTTTTATACTTATGTTGCTGCTGGTCTGAAGAGGATGTTGAATTGGTAAAAAAAGAATTCAAGTTCGGGGTGGAGATTGTCTGCTTTGAGAACTGACTTTGAAACATTTGAAAAGCACCTATAATAGCCGTGACGTACGACTGTAAAGTGTAATTTTAGCTACATTTCTTAATAGGATCAGGTATTGGTTAAATTTGCGAGAAGCAAAAAAAGGTTTGTTTTCCTGCAACTGGCACCTACTCTTTTCTCTGTGACTATAATAAGACACATGTGTTTATAAATTTTCAAATAATGTATAATGAAAGATAATAAGGAGTTCATTACTTGATACCGCAACAGTTGGGACAATATCAACCCCTTATTTTTCTTCAAAGGCTGCCAGCGAAGTTGCCAGTACACTTAGACCATTGTTAGTCAATTGTGATACACAATGCCATTAATTTGATTCCAACTTAACTTACTGCCTTCACTAGGATTCGAACAGGGACCTCTATAACCAAGGGCAAGCACTCAACCAACTGCGATATCCAGCCGTTTTCAAAGACTAAATAACTTTCCTTTCATAAGTCTATCACAGAATAGAAGTCTACGTTACCTTTTATATATTGGACTATCGGGTTGTAGACTCCAGTAGACGACTCTAAAATAATCTAATAACTTTGACTTCTGCAGAAGATCGACAGAAGAAGAGGAGTTAGAACCCACTAATTTCCTCGGCTCCTGAAGTGATCTGGCAAGACGTAGCGACTCACATTTTGATGCCTACTGTTTTAATAGCATCAGCGAACTAAATACCGTTAGCAGTAGCCAGCTAAACCGAACTTAATCTACTTGGCAGAGATAAATTCTATTGTCTATTGACAAACGAAATTATAAGTTTAAGCTTTTAAGCTAAAACACTTAACAGTCTGATCTTCCCAAGACCATAGCGAGATCTCCTTCAGAATACACACCATCAAATTAAATTGCATTTTCATATTCTGACACCCCCTGTGGCATGTACTTTTAAAAGGAAGGGAATCATATTGATACATGCCGAATGTGGAAAATTTATTTTTCACTTTAGTATGCACTGTTCCATAATAAGTTGTCTCGTCTAGATTATCGTATCGCTATTGATCTTTCAAAGGTCAAACATCTTAATCAGCACAAAACAGGGTAGGTTTTGGAGTAATCGATGATCGGCTGTAAATAACTGCATGTACCCACGTACACATACGTAGGTGTATTTACGAGCAATTCAAACAAATCCAAACTACCACTCCCAGACATGTGTGGTTGCCATAGAACCCGGAGCTAGGATTAAAATAAATATTTGAAAAAATGCACAAGAGTTATGATAACATATCGATCCCCGGAAAGGTATACAAGCGTCCACATGTGGCGTTGATCTACGAGGGAGATGCATGTTGTTATGTTGTGTGCATGGTATTTTTAAAATCATCTCTTAGCAACATGCCGAGCAAGCTGCAAACATGGCCTGTCCATTGATAACCGAAAATAATATGCTTATGAAATACATAAGGGGAATTTTTAAGCACTTGAAGACCATTCGAATGGCTTCTAAAATTAAATTCCAAAATAAAAAAAAAGTATGTGATATCGACGAGTCATCTTTCACATTAGTGATTTCCTGTTGATAAGCCGCGAGAGCACTCCCAAATCGAGCCTTCGTTCAGAGGTTCTGAGATTAAAGAATGGCAGAGAAATTTGACATAATAATTATTTAATAATCAGAAAACGTCATCTTCTGGGCAAGGTTGCCGGTCTGGTTGCATAAAGCTTGATAATTTCTGAACTGTAGTTGCATGAAAAAAACAGCAACTTTAACAGAAACAGCATCCACTTGTCCATATCGATTAGTGGAAATTAGCGGTGCTCCATATAGGTAATACTTTTTACTGCATTCTGTATTGTTAAGCAAGCGTAAGTGACTGTTCTTAACTAAAGGTGAGCATTAAAATTATACAAAGTTCAATTCACAAACAAGGAACAGTTTGAGCATTTTAATGGGTTTTACTTCTCGCATCAGATTTAAAGCATAAAGGTGATGCAGGTCACATGCGTATGGTCGCAAATACAAGCGTCAAGACTTTGTGTATCTGAATCACTGAACAATTGTATAGTTCCTATCGGATGATTGTATGAAGGTATGTAACTCTGAAGTTAGTGTCTAGTGACTCAGTTTTTATCGCGGAACTAAAGACTGTAACTTGTGATAATGTGAGTAGCATCATCTAGTGGTGCCCATTTAAAAAGATGATTGCCAACTTTTCTTGATATATCTACAGATGCTCATACTATGTTGAAGTGCGACAAATTGTCTACACTCTGAAGCTGTGACGACGATTGACTTTGACAGAAAACAGGCCGAAATTCGGTTTGTTTATTCACAACTGAATCAGAGTTTTGAAAATTATTTTTTAGTAATCTTTGCACGTTCGGTATGATTGATGTTTGATGCATAATAAAATGGCAGACCTTATTATAAATGGAAGGAATATGTAAATTGCTGGTGAAGCAATTAGTAAAGCAATAATTTCGCCCCTTGGGAGGTACATTGAACATATCGTATGTAGAGGAATTTAATGCTTCGAATTATGATTGCGTTAATAAATGTAATGCGTTAATATTTTGTCCACATTATGATTGTTGAACAGAATATTGCAATTTACAACACAAATCAAATATGTACGTAGAATGAAAAGGTTGACATATTGGTCATCTACATGTTACTTTCTACTTCTGCCAATAATTGGCACTAGCAGCTGCAGAGTATTTTGAAATTGCTTATGGCTACAATATCACTGAAACCTATGCCAGGCAGCAATCAAATCTCTTAGCTCAGTCAGCTTTATCTTTCAGACTTCCCGTACCTCCCACCTGTCTCTAAACGAGATGGCCAACTATTTCAACATCCTACATCTGTGGTGCCGGGACATTGTGACATTCCTGATAATTGCAAAGCACACGAACTAGGTGAAATTGGTTCTCAAATTATTTCTTTCCGGATGGCAAGCTACCATACATGCCTATTGCTACTGTAGTATCCACCGAAGATGGACACCCTAGCTCAAGCAAATGGTAGATGGTCAATTGGAACAGGATGTCTCATGACATAATATGCTACCCAAAACGACCCTTAACCTGATCAAAATCAGCAGGCTTAATCATAAAACCATCATAAGTGTTATAAGAAGGCATTGCGCCATTGGTACTCAAGCCTCTAGGATAGTCTTCCGTTAGAATGACTTCTGCAGCTGCAGAGACGAAAAAGGAAACCATTGTACACTTGTTATGCAACTGTAGTGCTCTCTCATCTCGTAGGCGGAGACTTCTGAAAGCCTATTATTTATATTTATATCTGGCCAAAGCAAGCAACTTAGAAGTCGATCATTTTTTATAGCAATATATGGTAGAGAGTAGAGAATGGTTTGCTGAATAGAGATAGATCCGCGTGTTAGCGCAATGGGCCTAAGCTGGTGTGGTTGTTGCCTTCTAGTACTGCAGTCAGCCATTTCAACCTAACCTAACCCAAGTCGAATCGAAAAAAGGCAATCGCATATTAGTCAGGCTATTTAATCCAACCTTCAGAGAAGACTAAATTGCTAGTGTTAAATAAAATCAAATTCAATGGAGACATGCTATCCGCCTTAATAACATAGTTTATTTGGTTAAGTATATTTATTAAGATGTATACCATATTTGATCCCATTTTTCAAATACATAGTTGGTTTCAATGCGATCGTTTCATCGATTAGTTCATGTCATTGAAATGAATCTAAAGTTGTGAGCAATATATTTTTTGCCTGCGATCCATCGCATAGGAATATATTATTGTGCGAAATGTATTATCACGCACATATAATATATGTCATCATACATTTCAATAATGCCATCTCCTAGTGAAATCACTTAACGTCAATTACTGCAGCATCAGACTGCACTTCTTATCACGTACCTACATATGCATTTAATTTAGAGTAGATACTCCAGTTTTACTCACTCGTTGCAAAATAACACTTTACCGTAACATCTTATCAGTTTTCACGTATAAAGTGTAATCAAAATGAATACTAATCTTCCAAAGTTCGAAAGTTCGAAGTGCGTTAATCTCAAATGGGTATCAAAAAAGAAACATAATGAAATAAGGAACTGCCTAGGTTGCAGTATTTGTTTTCGCGCATTTCGTTAGATGCGTCAAATGAATTCAGCTGACAAAGTTCAAACGTGGTTTAAATGTATAAGCAGTTCTTATCAGGATCAGGAACTATCGAACAAATGAAATTACTTCCCACTACAAATAGAGTTCGAACTGAAGCAGTATTCGAGCAATTGCTAAGGATTGAGAATGAGATTAGCGATTTTGCAATACACGTGCATTTGATTGACAAGATAATTCTGTTCTGGACTAAAATGCTTTAACACCGGGTTCCGCACCACGTGCTTTTGTTTACGGTTTAAATACACGGCTGATATGAAGGTTTATTAAAATTTCTATGTATCTATTATTATATGTCGTGGTGGCCCAACGTCTAGGTTCGATTCCTGGTCTGTACGATAAAAATAATTTTCACGGTCCCACCTCTTTCGAGTCACTGAAAATGCTTCAAGAGTATTGGACATTGGATAAAGAAGAAATTACAAAAAGGCGCCAGAGAAATGTAGTTCAGCAGATTTTTCGAGCATAAGAATCCACCAACTGCAACAGGTCGACGTAACGAAGGGGATATGGTATAGCATTGTACTAACAATTTATTTCAGGATACCGCAGAGTTTGGAGCCATCGTTTAGAGATTGGACACGACAATCGAGCATCTATTGAACCAAAAAGGCCGATTTAGTGACGTCGTCGAGGTCTGCCGTGACGGTCAATGCTCTGTATACAATGTATTCATGTACATCGTTTGCGTTGCTGTGCTTTTTGATTGAAAGCTTATATGTTCAGACGAGCTACATTCGTAGAATTACCCATTCTTTATTTGCAATAACCATATATAGAACATCTCATATGTATCTCTCTAATACCAAATAAATCCACATGAGTGGCAACAAAAAGCTGAATGGGTATCTAATTACGAAACCTTTTGTTTGTCAATGAACAATGTTTCTAAGCGTATACTCACTTCGTTACCTTGAAAAGGGCTTCCACTGCATAAAAAGTAATATCAAGTTGTTTTTGTACACAATTCTTTGTGATAATTTTTAGTCGACAATACAGTGTGACGATGTTGAATTCAAAAGCAATTATCGATAATTAGATAAATTCACTGATATCGATCTGGCTACGATTTCATTGTGGCTTGCAAACAGGATGATACAACGCTCAAATTAATTTTTACGAATTAATACATTTATTATGATGATTACAGAATATGGCGCCAGGTGGAGATCAATCTGCTGGTTATCATAAGGAATTAACGTCAAGCGAAACATGGAAGGAACTGACTTCATTGTAAGACTGAATACTGTCAGGATCAATTCTTTTTCACTCGATTGCATCTATCTTCTAAGACCAAAGTGTACGGCTGTAATGATTTTTTTTTTTCATTTAAAATATAACTTAAACCAGTTTGGATCGGTTTCTGTTTTGTGGGCAGTTCATCACGTTCGCCGAAAAATAGATAAGAATACATGAGTTTTAATTGAGAGACATCTACATATCTTGGTTTGTACACTCAAATGTTCACAATGTTAAGGTTATTCATTTTTGAATGAATTTATGTGATCACCGACATGACTGATTGGCCGGATGCAATCGATAACAGTTATATTATGGTTCACATTAAAATGATTAGCATCAAGTTTTGTACAACAATCAGCGACGTTGTGTTGTGTATATGAGTTCAGAATTCAGACTGATTGTTTACAATAATTGCAACAATGAGCAACTAGCAAGCACTGACTGCTTATGACCGGTGAGCGGTGTTTCAAAGGCTGCATTTGTGCACGTACAGCGTACGTGCGCTTCCTTAAAGTTCCTTATTTGAATGTAATGCACCGAATATTTTGTTTTCTTATTGGGGACTAACCCCAGAAAAGTAGTAATGATAATTTTAAGCACACACACACCGGCTTCTATTCTTGCGCCAGTAAAGCCTCAGGCTAATGTAGGCTCAAATTTTAAGGGTAAAATTGGAGCCCGTTGTGTGCTTTTGCGTCGCCTTCTACTTACTTAGCCCTATGATGTCTAGCTTCGATTTTAGACGACACAAACAAAAAAATAGCACAGTTCTCCTTAGAGCCACTGAAAATGCCCCAAAGAGTATAAGTGTCTAGAAGAAGCAATTGTCTTAAACGTGGCCGCTCATAGTCGGCATAAAAAACTGCAAGTCCCCCAACCATTTGTCCATTCGAAATGTCCATTCGAAATGTTTGGAGCCTAATCGACTAATCGATCACTACGGCTACCATTTTTTTCAATTCAATTTTGTGCTAAGCTTGTTAGTAGCTTAAGGTCTACGTTTGGGAAAATTGCCGGCACCATACCAATACGTCATCAGTGATCAGATTTTTGAATTATTTAATGAGGTTCAGCACACGATACGCGATGAAATGGCAAATCTTAGGTACCGAATACTTTGACAGCTGCACGTAATTCTATTCTATTAACAACAGCTGAAACTTAAAAATGAGAAAAACTGTCATTGCTATATATTCACTATTTGTATGCAACATTTCATTAATCATGAGTCACCCTATGCTCTAAAGCATAAGTATTTCCCGTTTGTATTACTTAATTCATAAACATGAGCTAGCGGGACTTGGCACTACTAGGTTCTAGCATAAGCTTAATAATGTAACCAAGCTTTTTATGGTGACCATCTTCATCAAATTTAATAATTGACAGGATACTGCCAGTTTTTTGTCGTTTTCAGTTTTGAAAATATTAAACAAATTTGCAAGTTATTAAAACAGCACCAATTTATTGTTATCAACAAAATACTGACAAAAGCAGGTGATCAGAATAACCGATATTTAAACTCTAAACACAATAATCGTGGCGGGTGTGTCATTATGGGTCTTTGCGTCGACTACTACGCACTTGAACCTCGGCGTCTAGGTTCGAATTCCAGTACGAAAAAAATAATTTTTTCACGGCCTTACTTCTTTCGAGTCACTGATTATGTTCAGTAATAACTGTCTGTCAAGAAACAGCTTCTCAAACTTGGTCGTTCGGAGTCCATATAGATCTGTAGGTCCCTTCCACACGAGGGAGAACAGCACGTATAACACTGGTGGTTGCAGAGAAGCTAAACCATTACCGGCTGTACCTCAGCCCATATTAAATGATTATTGTTATTATAAGCACAATAACCGCCGCCTTGTGAAAGTCCGCCGAGTAGAGTAATAACAACCACTCCACAAAACACGAAAGGTTGCTGTAGAAGCTAGTCTCTGGTAGTCTGCGGACTTTCGCACTTTTTATTATGATGTGAATGGGATCTGAACTTTTATGCGGACTCCTAATGGCAAAGTTTCAGAAGCTTTTTATATGCAGGAATTTTAGTCAGTGACCTATGAATAATGACTGTTGCTAAATTTGAAGCTGGCCCAAGCGGCGTAGAAGTGCAAGAATCAAATCTCTTACCCACTGCGAAGAAAAGCTGTTTCATTACAGTATAAAGCTGTTATGGCTGCAGGCGTGCAGTGGTTAGACTACTATAATATATTCAGTAAATGAAAAACATAATCCGCGCTAGTAGCTTAGGTTACAAATGTAAACATTACTATTCTTACAATTGTCTACAAATCTAAGAGAATGTCAATGACCTTTGAAACAAAATTTCTATTCAAATACTTAACCTTTTTGAATTATGTAAATGTGACGATGTCTCATACGCTGCTCTGAATTAGCCTTATTTCTAAAGATTACATCTAAAGATATTTTTGAAGGAAACAATCAAATTGAATTTTAAAATTAGATTTTAATTTGATTCCGGCAAATATCCCATACAATTACCCTGCACAGATAACAGAAAATGAAGAAAAAATAAAATAAAAATATACAGACACTCGGAAAGAACATATTTGCATATTTATTTTACTTAAATATATTTCTACCGGCACTTAAACTATTCATGATTCCAGAAGGTGTTACTCGGGAAATTACATTACTTGTTCATGGTGACGAATGTATTAGGTATAAGTTTATTCTTTAGCTTGGAGCTTCTTGATTCCAGCATCGGCTTGTTGAACCAATTCCTTTCCGCGCTCAGAGAGCTGATCTCCGAATTCCTTCAGACTGGCTCCAACTTTCTAAAAACACAAAAATCTCCTCTGTAAGTTCTCTCTAATTTATCAGGAGCCTTAGAATTTTACCTCAAGATTTTCCTTGCTGAAGGTCTTCTCGAAGAACTGGGACATTTGTTGGAGAGTGGTATCGATGGCCTTTTGGGTATCGTCAGCGCTAACATCCCGAGGGATACGAGCCGCAGCTGAGATCTATACAAAATTCGTAATTAATTATTTGGAACATATACGGATGGAACTAGAAAATATAATTTACTTGGAAGACGCAGAAAGCGAACAGGAAGATCAAAGCGATTTTTGCCATTTTTAAGCGATACGCACTATTGGGAGTCGAAAGCGAAACTGATTCTCCGAACCGAAACACAGATTGAATGTCAGTTCGTTTGGTGGAAGAGTTGTTTGAACAGAATGTCGATAGCCTATTGAACCTAAAACGTATGACTGCTTTCCTCAACCGATAAGGCAACACAATTAGAACACAAGTCTATGGAATGTGACTTATCTGTGTTTCGTGCCTCCGTTTGCTACATCGTTTTTGACGAGCATTATTTTAGTGTACGTAATTTTCGGAAAAAATGTCAGTGTTCAAGACCACCAGAGATGATAAAACACATGTCTTAAACGGAACTATTAACCATTAATATGTACATGTGTATGATTGTAACCGACAGAAAATAATATTGTATAACATTCCTTATAAGCAATATTAATATATTTATTTTATTTCTGCAGGAATTTATCAACATTTTCGAAAATGATTGGGCTGAGACTCTGCACGTGTCTGAACTCAGTTAAATTTATTCTTTACTATCTGAATATTTGGCGGATCTCAAAAAACTAGACATCACATCTGAATCTGCTAAGAAACTCTGAAAATACTGTACCAATTGCAATAAATTTTCACTTCATTTCACAGCACTTTCAGTTTCTGATTAAGCATTATTTCTGGGGTGATTGTTGTACAACCTATATTGTCGGGATCTATGACCGTAAAAACCAAACCAGCCCTTGGCAACCGATTCGTCCCCCTGCGTTCCGGGACCCAACCAAGCTTCACTTTGTTGTGTCTTGCCAGGGATTGCTTTGATTGCGGGAGTCATCTGGTTTGGACAATAAAATCTTGTTCTTCAAGACTCTGTTCTCATTTTAATAAGAAATTTCCTGTGTGCTACTTCTAATCTAATCCGCATCTTTGTTGATGGTAGTAATCTAAGGTTTTCATATTCGCCCGAGTCACTACCTTGCCCTTCCGCAGTAGAGTTGGAACAGCAGTGTACGTTAAGCCCCTTGAATTTCGATCTTGACAGTCTGATAATTTTAAAATAATAGAGTGGAATTGAATGCTTCTAAAACGCAATGCTATCTGCCATCACTCAAGTGAACCCTTAAAAAACAAACAGTTTTCTCTGAAACTTTACTTCCCATCAGATGTGAAAATTTACTATATATGGAGTAGATTTACTTCATTATTTGATTTTCATGCATTTGCTTTGATCGTAGCAACTTATTTCTACTCCGTTGAGCTGCATTCACTGCTAGAAAGGGTGTAGAGTAATGGAGCACTGCGAACCACGCCCACCACAGCATTGAATACACGCCTCAACCTTCCATCGACAAGCCTAGTCGGTAGACAGCAAGCAGCTAACACGGCAATCGGGTTGAGATTGCGGCGTCACTGTAAAGAACTTCCATCGGGACACTATCCTCAGAAGGTATAACTCTACCTACAGACACCATGAGGTCGGATTGGATACATGAACTCCTCTTCGAAAAGAGGTCTTACTGAGACTCCGAAGCCAAACATCTGGCTCTTGAGGGTCCACTGCGAAATTTCATGGATAGAAAATGAACTGAAGAGTGGGTGTTGGCGTATAGTTGCAGAAAAAGAGATGTAAACCGGACTCCCTAGAAAGAGTCAAAACTCTGCACTCCTTGCCATATATAATCGCAAGCGTCTGCCACATTCTGCAAGGCGCCCGCTTATGCCTTGAAGGTACTAAGCAAAATTTTTTTAAACAATATTTTATATCTGCTTCACTTTTTGTAAATCTGCTTCGTGTTTTTGTTCACTTTCTGGTCTCAGCATTCTCACCCCTGCTTTCCATCCTTGGTGTGTGTATCAACATAAAACTTTGTTGCGACAACCACTTGTTCGTGGTCGCCAAATTCAGCGAAATGTCTAGGTTTCCTCCTTCGATATGGCTTACATCTGTCATAAGCTTGAGTACAAAGTTCATACATATGTGATCTGTTGCATCCTTGCATGGACTAGATAGAATAACAAACAGATTATACAACAAGCCTATCGCAGAGTCAATAAACTCTTTTAAAACACCGCCGTACTGAGTCTCTAAACCGTCGACCAATAGAGCGTCTTGACCAGACACCTATGTGTATTCTCAGTGAATAGTGCACGCTCAAATTATAAACAATTTAAATCAATTACGTTAAATTTATTGATAAATGTTCAACTTCACATGAAGGTGCTGAATGTACTGAGAGGTCAACAACACTATTTCCGCACACCCGCAATAGCATGGCTATACTTCATCAGAAAGCCGAGCATGTGATCTTGTTAAATTTCCAAGAATCAAGAATGGTGATCTGAGGACCAGCAAGTTGTTCACCATCTGTAGTTTCTCGAGAATTAATGGATCATCATCATTAATTGCCGTAGGAATTCCATGAACTTATTTATCCTACGCCAGCACACTAGCACACGGAAATGGAACCTTGGCGACTAAGCAAAAATGTTCCCATTTGTCATACAATTTTTTGTTTGCTGCAATGTCGCTTAGTGCTCAACAGGTGTTCAACATGGTCTGTGATCAAAACAAAACAAACCACTTGCACCACTTTGGGGAAGGTGTAAACCGTTCTTTGGTTCAGCGATTAATTAGTTACATAGCCCAACCCACAGCGACACCATGTTGAAGAAGATCAGTGGATACACAACAAAGTTCCTCTTCTACGTGAAGAATAACTTTTTGAGTTTTCTTTTCAAATCCAGCGTGTTCTTGACGTTACTAACGCTGTTGTATCTAGTGGTAAGTCTTATTCTGATTGTTGGTGAATCTTTTAAATGAACAGTCCATTCTTTTAGTGCGTTTTGAAACAATCGAATTCTGGTCAAAAAAATCCCCAAATCGAAGTGCAACAGGTTGCCAGATCGCAGAAATGTAAGAATCTGTTGTAAATATTGCCGAAGTGACGACTTGATTTACTTTTGAATTTCAGTGACCCTAAGGATACCTACAACCACAGAGACTCCAGCAATAATTAATAACTTCATACCGAAGACTGCACATTCGTACTTTCCGATACAAGAGCAGACGACTTCTTCGATAATGTTCCTGGACACCACGACGCCAATTCCAAATCAGGAGCCGATTACCTACTCTGGGGAAGTAGTAGACACTCTTCCACTTTGGGATTACACGACACCAGTGATTGTAGAGCCATCATCGTTACCGAACCTGCGAGAGACAACGTCTGGAAGTACAATTGACGAAGATGAAGTCGGTCGCTTTAATGAACGCAGTACACCTCCAATAGAAGAGACAACTTTGCCAACACAGACAACCTGCTATCCGAATCGGGATCAACCCGAAGCCACTTTGATGCCTGAAGAATTGCTTTCATCGCCGCCCACTTTTGAGGAGACAACTTCTGTAAACTACCCCATTGATGCGCACCCATTTTTCCCCATTCAGGAGCACAAAAGTTCCCTAGTCGAGGAGAGTGATATATACTCCCCGACACTGGACCTATTCAACACGGACACAACAGAATCTATTGAAACAACCTCATCGTTGCCTTCCCAAGAGCAGACGACACCTCTCACTGTGTCAGAGGAAACCACGGAAGCTTGCAACGAAGAAGAAATGCCAATACAACCGAAAGGAACTACAATATCAAATCAAGTTGCTCCATTTAAACGTTCACTAACACTAAGCGACTTGAGGTTATTTGATACCAACGTTGATGCAATTTCGGAAACAACTACCGACCTACCTCTTGAAATGTGCGAAATAGAGGATGAAGAAAATACAGACGTCGCACCAACAGATACAACCACAAATGCTTATCAAGAATCAGATGAGATCGCTGCTACTGAAATGAGTACGCCCTGCATCACAGAACTTCCGGAAATAAGTGACTTATTTGGTGTTAACGCCAAGGAAACGGACTCACTTCTCCCCACAGACAATTCACCTGAAACAGATGCAGAAACTGAACCAGAACCAGAATCAGATAGCTTATTTCAAGACGAAGAAAATGAGTTTGGCGTGATTGAAGGTCCCACTATAGATAGCGAGACAGACTGTCTAGAAAACCATGAGTCCGCGGAAGTTCCCAATGCCGACGCAGTGGTCACCGATTCACATGAAGACAGATTACCTTCCTCAAATTCAAATCCATTCGACTTCCAAAACAATCTGTTCAATCTTTTCAGCTTTGATCATGTACCAGAAACGTCCAATATCAAACCGACTCGGTGGTCGAACCCAGAAACCGCACAACAACCGAATGCAATTACCCAAATTGCTGACTCGCCAGATGAGGTCAACGTATCACCTAGATTTCTGCGGCGATTCAATCGTTACCGGCAACTCGACTCATTGATGAACATGAGAATTAAAGACTCCGTATCACTTCTGGAGAGATTGTTCGGCAATTTCCTGACATGAGCTACATAACGAGAACGAGTGTCACTCGCCGAGATTGTGTTTAAAATATTTTTTTCGAAAATATAAAGAAATTTGCGATGGTTGAAATATATGCAAAACGTCAAGATGTTATACAAACTGAAATCAATTGTTATTTCTTGTTATGTAATTCGAGTTGATAATGAATCAGTGACTGACTAGGCTGACTGAATTTTTTACAATTTTATCAGCATCTCAGCAGTATTGTTACCCAATTAAGCCGTGTCGTTATCAATTCTCCAAATGGTTTCAATTACACCCGTTTATTTGCGAATGAAATGCGTCCAGACAGAATTTATGTTTAATTTTTTCGAGCATGTGTCAAAGACCTTGACACAATGGGTGTATAGCACATGCCGGATGTTCTTTTTGATAATCGCTTTTGGTCTTAAAATGAGCCTGCTATTCCTAACTGAAGAAGAAATTATTATACACAAACCTCAAGGTAAGGTAATCGAATTCTCAAGTAAATGATAAAAAATTGAAGCATTGGGAAGTGGTCAAGAGTAGTTACATTACATAATTAGATGCATACACATATGTTTGCTTTACATGCATGCTCTCTGGACGATTAGTACGCCGATCCGGACCATTAGTACGCCTGTGACCGACGGATATGTGTCGTTCTTATCATATTCACATTTTTGACCATGTTCACATATGTAGTTTACCTTTAGATACGACCTCTTTTCCGACTCAAAATCGTTGGAAATGACTATGCTATTCTGTTTATCGTTCGACTATAGATCTTGTGGTGCATGATTTTTGTCCTTCGAGCCAGATATCTTGATGAATAAATTATAATTAATAATTAATATATAATATTGGTAGCGCTACAGCGCCTTAGATGGCCAGGGCTTAGCTTCCCAACAACCACTCGTGTTGTGCGTGCTATTGTTCTCTTTTGAGTGGAAGGGACCTACACTTTTATACCGACTCCGAACGGACAAGTTTGAGAAGCTTTTTCTAGACAGAAGTACTCTTTCAGCATTGTCAGTGACTCGAAAGAAGTGGGGCCGTGAAAATTATTTTTATCGTACAGACAAAGGATCGAACCCACGACGTCGAGGTTGTCGTCCAGGCAAACACTCACAACGCCACGGGCCACCACATAGTTAAAAACTGAGTCAGTAGTGACTGTCAAATATATGTTACTAAGTAATATATTGCCTTTTTGGTCAGTAAGACTTTTTGTTGCCGCTTGTAAAAGTGTTCTCAGTAAAACACGCCTGAAATTAACCCAACACAATTCAGTAAGTCAACCGAACAACACTAAGGAACTACCCATGCAAGAAACATTCAAAGTAAACAAATTAAAATTAATAATTTTGGGGTTTGACTTGATTGCAAGCCATTTATCTTTTTCGCAAAGAATTGATAAGAGTGCCTACCCACATGCATGCCTTTTCACAAGTCCTCTACTTGCTTTGTATAGTTGCTGTCATTGATCCTAGTTGATTAATTTGATTTTGATTACTCTTCAATATTTTGGGGTTGTTTTCTTATGGGAGATGGTCAAGCAGTGGCATGCAACATGATGTGTGCAGTGTATGTGTAGTAGAGCAGTAGAACGATATGAAATCGAATGACGACTGAGAAGTGACGAGGGCTTGTGTGTTCTCAAAAATTGTTGCTTGCGCGTGCGGTGGAGGAAACACACAGATTTTGTTTATGGTATAATCACATATTAAGAGATTCATGCTGCTTGGTGTATTGACACAGATGAAGAGTAGAATTTCAAAAGGTAACCCGGTAGGAATCGGGTTATATGAACGCCATGCCACTGAGACCTAGCCTTATATCAGAGATCTTTTCTTCCTTTCTTCCTCGAAGACTCTCTTAGCTGAAACGTTTAACGTTGATATCCATACGCTCGTCCAGCATGTCACAGTCTTGTCTTGTAATAATAATAATAATAAAATATGGGTGGCGCTACAGCCCGTAGGGGGCTAGGGCCTAGCTTCTCAGCAACCACTCGTGTTGTGCGTGCTATTGTTCTCTCACGAGTGGAAGGGACCTACAGTTTTATGCCGCATCCGAACGGCTTTGTTTGAGAAGCTTCCTCTAGACAGGAAATATTCTTTGAGCATTGTCAGTCAATCGAAAGAGGTGGGGTCGTGAAAATTATTTTCATCGAACAGAGCAGGAATCGAACCTACGACGTCGAGGTTGGGGTCGACGCACATACCCACAACTCCTCGGCCCACCACCTTGTCTTGTAATGTTTTTAAAAAATATGATGAAAGTTAAATTTTGGATACAAACAATTTGAATCTCATTTTATATTAAGCAAGTGGAATTAATTTACTAAAATTTGTCTTGTGTCTTCTGAAAAAACTGCGTTAACATCTTATTCCGTTGAAAGGAGCTATGACTGCAACCTGTAAAAGAAGAGAGACTGAAAAGACTCATAATTCTACTTTCAATTAACTCCAGTTTATAAGAAAACTGTGATTTTGACTAATACACCGTGCTCAAGAGAATCTAATTTCCAATAATTCTTTATTTGGACTCATTTTTGGAAACTTTTAAAACATTTGTGTACTATTTCAAGGCACACATTCGTTTATTTGATATTCGGTTTTTCTTCAATTTTTAAGTTCTTAATCATTAAGCGTAGTTTCTTTTATTTATAGGTAAAGGTAACAAATACTGTTGCCGTAACTTAAACCTTTAGGAAGAAACCGTTGCATACGGCAGATCAGTTGCATCTACGGTGCTATCAGCTCAACAGCGTACGGACTATTCCAGTCTCTTTCGAAAACACTTGCCAAATCGGTGACAATGTTCGTTTCATTAAAAGCTCGATCATAAGCTGAGTCTCTGATTACCAATCCGATACCAGCTGTATCTGTGAAGTAGTCTCCCGACCAATTTGACGTCCCTATGTACGCGGTATTGTCTGTCACCATGTACTTGTTATGGTTTACTCTTCCAAAGGGAATTTTTGCTTGATCGTCATCCGCGGGTACTATAAAACGGCGCTAGAAAAACAAAATAAGAAATATTTAGCTATGCGCCTACATAAATATTGCTATTATAGGTTAGCTTACAATCTGTATGTCGACACCTTTAAACGATCCAGATAGACTCTTTAAAGATTGGAGGAAGTAGTCTTCCGATGGTCGAGAATGCTTCCACCATGAGATGAGCATCTTAATGGACACTTTATTTTCCACTGCGGCTTTTCTGATTGCGTCATCAATGTAGGGCCAATATCTGAACGAAAAAATCGAATATGTTGGGAGTAGTAACTTTATAGACGACATGGTTAAATACGTAAATAAGCAGGCATTATACAAATTAACTGCTAAACGAGGTGCCACCCTTAAATAAGACCATTGCGTGATAGTAAACGTTTTAATAGGTTCCACAAAATTAATCGCTGCGTTTAATATATGCAAACAGTCTGACAAGGAGCCAGACCGTGAGAGAAGCTTGTAGAAGAATACACACTTAATTGTTTACGCTTTCACCTTGAAAACCAAAAGGTTTTAGAAAACTTCAATGATTCAGGACCGCAAATTCAAATTGTCAGCTTGGCGTTAAGTGAAAATCTTCTTGTTTATTTACAACAGCTTTCTCACACGCAAGGTTCATGAGCCGTGTGCGATGGCTTCTACTCAATTTAGTTGTACGACGGCGTTTTAATGATACGTGTAGCAATAACTTCTGATAACTTATTTAGGAAAAATAACTGAAGTATGTTGCTTGTGGCGTGTTTGCTTGGTAATTCAAAATCAGATTTGGCAAAAAATCAGCCAGCAAAACTTAAAAGAAATAATTTCTTAATGAAGCTTGTGCGTTTTCCTTTGTCACAAATTATGGAAATAAAATATTTCAGTTCGTAGTTTATTCCCCTTCTGCTGTTTTATACATACAATGCTACTTCTGCTGTCAGTTTATAACAGTCGCCATGAAAATGACTATATCTGGTTTTCATTGCATTAAAATGATACATCCACCGTTAATAATACTCACTTCACTTTAGGTGTGTAGATGAGTAAAGGAAAGTAATCCATAACAGCAATGTGCACGAATTTCTCAGCATGCAGTATGACATCGACTATTGCATCTAGATCATTGGTTCTGCCCCTAGAATTCAGTGGCGGTGGAGAGTTCTGAAAAGCATCTTACTTTAGAAGACAAAAGCTTAAAGAAACCCAACAACTTACTGAGAAATATGTCTTAAATTGATCATTTTCGTTGAAATTCACATCGATGGGAGAGTTTATGTTGTACTTGGTCGAGTACTCCTCTGGCCACTTGGCAGGAATATGCGAATTGTTGCGCCCCAAAAACCAATACGCCTCAAAAATCTTCATCACATCCTTAGCTAAGCACGTGCAATTAGTAACTAAGACTCCGAGTTCCTTCACTTGAGTCAGCGATCTCCAGTCCATGTTGGCGCTTCCCAAGTAGAAGTGCTGCCCATCGGCTATCCACAGTTTTGTGTGTAACACCCCTCCGCCTACTAATCTCGGAAAATTCACTGAACGCACATCGGCTGCTTTACGTTTTATCAGAATTTCTGTGTCTATATTGGGATTATCCCGCGTGGGATTACTTTGTGCTATTCGAATGGGATATTTCTTTTGGATGCCATTGGTTAAGATTTGCTGGAAAATCTGTTCGCCTTTGGCCGCGGACGAATGGTTGTACACATCGCTCCCGCGAAGCGTCCAGTAAAATGATCCAATGTCCAGGGACTGTGTCGCAAGGTCTAGCAGCATTGTCCATGCGTCAAACGTTGAAAGGAACTTCGGAGAATTCTGGGAGAAATTCAAACCCTCTGGTATGGATTCTACAAGCTGTATTCTGTAAATTAAAATTGACAGTTAATAGATGCTGTGCTAAAAGAGAGTGAATATGTTACCTGCACATGTCGGTGCACACGTAACCTGATCGATTGTTTTTGGCATGTTGTAACTTATCATTTGAATGTTCAACCAATGGAAGCAACACAACTAAAACTATGAGCGTAAAAATAATTGTGATTGGTATGCAGGATGGCTTACACCATTTGCCATTCCATCTGTAAATTCAAATTAAATAACTTTTAAAAAATGCAGAAACTTTATATAATGTGTACTTATACGAGTCTCGTTGAGCCTCCGATCGAAGCATTTGATTATGGTCCCACAACTCGAACTCATCTTCCCCCGTATGTGGTTTTGTCTCTAAAACAGTCTAAAAATACATTAAATTAACAACAATATACTTGTGCAAGTTTATCATCATGATTTCGTTGTTCACATGTTTGTATATATTCATGTAATTTGTTATTTCAATTAGTGGAGATGACATGAAATGTTGATGAGCTCTTTATAGACTTTCACTTTAAAGAATGCTGTTGAATGAGAAACCAGTATCAACATATATGATTTAAATGTAATGATGTCGTAGTAAGTTATTTCACATATTTATGAAGAGTTGGTGAAGCTTTTGATCAAGATAAAACAAACTCGTCTTGTCCAATAGTTCTCTTATTTCACTGTATCTCATGATGTTTTCTAGCCGCTATCATAAGTCAGTCATCAACTACACCCCCAGAAGGTTCTTAAACTTAATTGTTTGAACGTTTATTTACGAAGAGCATGTGCAATAGTGTTATTCAAAGTATTGCCCATTTGATGCTATGACATTTCTCCCATCTTTCTGGCAATTTGTGAATCACATCCCAACTCGCTCTCTCTGCACGAACTAAGTTATAGATCTAATACCACACCCCCGCAATGCGTTATCTATTTGATTTAACTTGAAAACGTCGTCTTTTCGTTACATTCGTTAGATGCGCCTATTCGGTAGAGTATTGGATATGTTATGCGTGTAAAACATTCACTAAACACAGCTCCTACCCCAAACTGTTGGGTCTGGATCCATGCACTTTTCAATAATTCACAAAAAAATCGCTTTATATAATGGTGTAACAACATTTCTTGTTAATTTAGCAGTATTTAGAATCTGTTCATACAGACGGTACACTAATGTCCAGATTTCAAACTTTTATGAGCATCAAGAAGACGTGCGACGTATATCAAAACCACGCCAAAGAAAATTCGTTCTCTCTTGACTAAATAAATAAATTTGAAATATCCGCCTTAATTAGAGTGAACAGTGAACGATACTTCGTTCAACTATTGAGTCTATAATAAACTTTGAGTCGAGGAGGAGCGTTCATTTCAGATGAAGGCCCGATCTGGGAAAAGAAATATTTACATAGACGTTTACCATTAATTTACAATAATAATAGCATGTGCAATGCACCAACGATGCGCTTTTAACATTGTTCAAAACAAAGCATGCAAGAAATAAAACACAACAAAGTAAAAGAAATGTACTGATAGTGAGCACTTTCGTGCAGAATGCAACTAACAGAACGCTGCTCGACTATACAGTAGATTAACATAGTATTTTCATAACACCAACATAACAGAGTGTGTGTACATTTGGTTTTGTAAATCTGAGCACAGGGTGAAAAGAATGTTCAACTGACATACATGTACACCAAGTTTGTATTTGAGATGCAGCTTAATTGCAAGGTCACTAGTTGAATGCGTACCCTTGGTGAGTCGGGTTTCCAGTTTGAATCCCAGTGAAAGCAAAGTTAATACGCTTCATCCAGTTTTCAATTTGGTACATACACCATTTGCCATTGGTATATAATTAGGAGCCCTTTAGTTGTTGATCAGTGGTAATAATTCTAATTGTAGGTATCGCAATTGACCAACATGGTCTAAGTTACCCATACAAAACCTAACCTTTGCAAGATCACACGAATCCATTACAATGGCTAATATTCTGCCTAACCGCTTAAATTATTTAATTAAAGACATTTACAGAATGGAACGAAAGTAATTCGATGATGGCTGTTAACGTCCATTATTGTTTGATTACTGTCACTGCTGCTCCTAACAGAGTAGCGATATTAGACTTATTTTTCTTCAAAATGAAATCATGACTCATGAATGCATTTATGACAAATTTGAGTGTGTGTCTACCTGTGTGTGTCTTTCTGTCCCCATGCATTCATCCCAGTGATACTTACTCTCATGGGAAATTGAAGATTTTTTGTTGAACGTAAACTTTATTTATGAAGGAACTTTTTTTAATAATTCTATTATTGGTTATTTTTATCTACTGCTTATGGAATTCCGTGCTAGATGTGAATTGTAATTTTCTTTCCAGTCTAAATTCATGTATTCCTAAATTAAACATACAAATTTTTGGTTAACGATCTCATATCTTTAATAGGCCACTTTTCAGATAACATAAATAATGTATGCAATTTCATCAATGTATGCTAATTCTGAGAAGCTTCAGGTGGAAATTATTGACATTTGCTGCATTTGTGAATATTGAAATGTATACATTCAGAATTCAAATCCCTGCAATTCATGCGGTTTGGATTTAATCCGTTTGTACCTACCAATTAACCGAGTTATTTTGTTTGTGTTGACCACAACATTTCCTTCGCGAAACAAACTTTTTCGTGGTCTAATGCAAATTTCTTGAGGTTACAATTAACGACAATCAAGGCATAAAATTGGCATTGTACGAATACCGTGAGCTGGTTGTGCAAATTACATTTTAAACATTTTTCTAATATTTTTCTTCACTTTTTCCTAAACGCAAAGAAACTTATCAAATAGATGTATAATATAATATAATAATATGGGTGGCGCTACAGCCCCTCGAAAGAGGTGGGGCGTGAAAATTATTTTCGTCGCTCAGAGCTGGAATCGAACCTACGACACTGTCAAGCCGCTTTTGCAGCAAGAACAAATAACGCTTTTATTCACAGTTAAATGCATAGTTTAATTGTCGACAGTTAAGAGTTTCCCTTTCCATAATACGACCAATCCGTGCTGCCTGCACTGGAAATTAAATTAATCTGACACATACAAAATTCTCTTAAGAGAATCAATTAAAAAAGAGTAAACCTAAACAGTCAGATGAGAATTCACTCACAAAATAAAGGAGATAGAGTTCATTGCTTCGGCTTATCGCCGTAATTTCTAATAACAAAGCAATACAATTCGCATCACGCATTCACCGGGCACTTTACAGTATGATCTGCACAAAATATATATGTATTTAAGTCTGCAAACACTGTGTAAAAACTAGAGGCAATGACCTTAACAGTCGTGCATACAATACTGCAAACTCAGCAAAAGTCGATCAATTGATCGCATCTGTATCTGCTTGAGTTGTGTATCACAGGTAGAACATCGTTTTTTTCTATTTTGGTTACTTTTCTTTTCTCATACGTAAGCAACAGCGAACATGTATTTCACGCCGATAGCCGCACAATTACGAATCCGAAACAAACAACTTACTTTCTCTGTTTTCTTGTAAAATGGACTGAACTTAAACTTCATCGTTGTTCGTTAATTTTTGCACAATTAGCATTATTTATCACACAACTTAGCCGCTAACCGTACTATGAATCACTTATCGCTCAAATTCTTTAGCGCAACTAAACAACAATAAGCAAATCAGAATGTGTCGTCTTGACGTTTTCTCTTGGTTTAGTTCGTACTTACAAAAACAATTCTAAAATTGTTTGTTCTTGTGACAGTTGTACCTGACAGCGATGCGACGTGTGGCGCAGTGCAACTACAGTGATGGTCTAAAAATATGCAACGTACACATGTGTGCCGACTGACTGACCGACCATATGGGCACATTCTAAAACTAGAGAATTTTTAAGTGTTGTTGGAACGTTGTTAATTATTTTCATCAATCTAGTCTCTCAGGGGAAAGAAGGCTTTGTTAAGTACAGACAACGTTTATTTCTACCGTTGGAATAGGGTGCATTTGCTTTGGTGAAGGGGGGTTCTTTCAGCCGGTGATAGCAAAAACGTCACTATTTTTGGTTTCGTAAAAAATTCGCAACAAATACAAAAATGTAAACTGCGGGCACGATACCTAAGCTCAAATTATTTGTTTAAGTATTTTCAACGAGTTTTGGACATCATTTTTGACTTTACGTGGGTGCTGTAAGAGTTTTTTCTTTGCATGCACTACGTGTCACAATTATGTTGCATGTGAATTTACCAACTAAAACGAATGCTCGCTGTCATATTTGATGTATTATTTTCACCACTGAGCATTGGCTGCTTTTGAATTTTCGACCACAACATTCACAACAAGTGTAGGGTACATTAAATTCCTTGCATCAATCCATTAAGCACTGCATTATTTTTTACCATTACACAAAGCGTGCCAGGGGAACATAAAACCTTTTGTTTTTAGATCATCGAGATAGCGGCGCTATTAGACCGGCAAATGCTTGTTTAACCATATGCACCTACCGTGCTAGCCACTGTGTGTACAAATGTGTGACGTATGCCAATGGGTCACTTGCAGCAAACAGTACTTCCACGTATAATTTCAAGTTCAACACAGTACTTGGCACAACATTCTAGGAATAAGATTTGTAGTGGAACTTAGTTCAAGGCGTTGCAACTTCCATGCATTAATTAAGAAGAAAAATGGGCAATTCGGAACAGGAAAATTACTTTAAATACGGCACGTGCATTATCTGCCTACAGATGGATGTGTTTACAGGGTTGTAGGTATGCATCTTGTTAATGTAGTTATGATTGATTCTCATACAGAAATTCACTTCAAAAATTTAAATGGACTTCATTAGTGCTTCATATTTCTATTGTAAAGTTATTCGATCATTTTATCGTGTGTGTCTGTCAGAACATCTATTTCTAATGATTGATTTGAAAATGATCAATGAAGTAATCATAATTATATACGAAAGCAGTGTCAACCAATGCTTCATTGGTTCAAAAATGGACATTGACAACTATTCATTAAGCAGCTTCATTACAGGATGCGAAGGAAATACTACAACTGAGAAAAATTGCGGAGAGCTGAGGCACATTTTCAGAAAACGGCACTTGTTGGAGAGTAGGCATTGTAGAGGTCCTAGGAACCACGATACAGGAGTAAGTTCCATGAAGGTTATTCATTGAGAAGATAGCCTGTAGACCTGTCTGTAATGTGTTCGAATATCTCATTAATGATATCAAAGATAGTAACCCAAGGTTGTGATTCTTGCCTACCTTTGTCTTACCAAGGTCAACGCAAATGCCAACAGAAGGGAATAAAACGAACCCGGGCACAAATGGAAATAGCTTCTAAAAAGCAACGACTCGTATGTAATCGATCTTGGTTGGATTTGATAACCAGCAGTTTCTGCTAACATTACAAGCAAAAATATCTACAAGCCATTTATGATTTATACATAGAACCGACTTAATCACCGCCATCCCTAGTTTCGGCATTTCTAATGACCGAACTAGCTTTGCAGAATATATTGTCGTTATGTATTGCCACAAGGTGGAATCTCCAAAGCGGATGAACTGTCAACAAATATCGTTGGTGCAATAAAAACATATGATGCGGTAATTTGCTCTGTACTATGTTTTGTTGCATACTTTTCAGGTATAACTCAGCAATATGCTTTTATCATCTTCAGAAAATGGCTCATACTAACATTCGAACCATTTGTATATTCATGGCAACAGGACTCCCAGAAATACTTTTTCTATCAGGAGGACTCATGCCTGTTCTTGATCTCTCTTCAAACTAACAAATTTAATGGCCCAACCCAGCATCGGGCACTCAACTATTCGTAATGGATTCAACTTTCTCCCCCAACGAACCGATCGGAGTTCTTCAAGTCATCTTCCGGAGAAAAATACTAGCGTCCTTCCTGATCGGTTTGCATTTCTGACAACCAGATTCTGTGAGATTCCCTGGGAGTCTGCACAAACGGATTATAGAATCGGCTTAAGAGTCTACTCCAAATACAAGTTTTTTCCTTGCAAGCTCCCTGCCAAAGTGGTTGGTAGTATCTTTCAAGCAGAAATCATTGCTATAAGAGCGATACTGTCCCAACTCAAGAACAATGTTATATCAAGAAGGGTTGTCAATATTTGTTTTTCAAAAAGCCTACTCTCAATTAAGTCCCTGAATAAATAGTTTTCAATTTCTTATCAAGATGACTGAGCTTTTTAGTACATCTGGGTGCTGATACACTGTGGTATACTGGACAATTCAAAGGCCTCACTAAGTCTGGTACAATCTCTTCTCTCACACCAGAAGAATATCCACCCTATATACCGCTCACTATAGCCTACCATTTTGGCAAGATTCATACAATTAAAATAATCACCAACAAAGCGCTAGATCTAAATCTCAAACGACAACGCTGCATAAGTGGGGAAGGGGAAACATAAGCGGACACGGAACAAATGACACGCTCTGAGGGTGGGTTTCCTGTCATGATTTGGAAGAAGTAAAAAGCACGGACGTCCTATGTGACTAATCACGCTCAGGGCCTTCTTTTTCAACAAACTCAGCGAACAGAAATTTGTTGTCACTATATGCCAATTAAACCGCTTTCGCACTAGTAGTATGGTAGCACAATGGGCCTACATTTGCCTAGATGTGACTGCCCTATCCTAACCCACAGATTTGGAGGCTTGGAGCGACATTTGACATTTTTATATATAAACGGCGTGACTAAGGGCCGGTCGTACTAACTAAGCCCAACTTAACCCAATTATGATGTGTGAACACACCTCGCTGGGATGTTCCTACCTTAATCGTCTCCATAAAAAATCGAATTAACTAAAATGGATTTGGAAATAAAAGGCAAGTCCTAATACAAGTGCCTTATTTCATTGGCTGTTTTCTTTTTCAGACTTGTAGACTGCGATGAATGCTGAATAAAATGTATATTGAGCATTGAAATAAACATCATTCTACAAGTCACATTTTAATCAGGCAAGCTTTCTTAATAACCATTCTCGCAAAAGAAGCTGCTACTAATTAATAAAATTGTGTGTTTCCGGTTCCTTTCCTAATAATGCTCCACCTACATACATCAATTTCATAAAGTCTTATTTCCTTCCAGAAACCTTGACATGTTTCCCTTTTTGTATAAAAATCAATTAAAACAATAAGCAGGCAGATTCATCAAATGCTTGGCTTTTGTAAAAAAAAATGTCGATATCCCGTTCTCCTTTGCGAAGCGTTCCCACATACTATGTAATCCCTTTATCCTGAAATAATCTGCAAAAGCAATCCGCCACTCCTAGACCACATCCGTTCGACACAGATTCACCTTCGAAAAGCCGCCAATTGGTTTTGTGTGTGGAAGCGGTCGTATTTTAGTGCGTATGTATATAAATGTGCTGGTTTATCTGTTTGCTTATTCAAATGGTCTTAAGACATGTGCGATACTTGTTCACGTGGTCTTTGAAAGACAACGTTATCGCAACTAAGCAGGTTATTACGACCGAAGATGGGCAGATATTCCTACCAACAAATTGGAAATAGTTGTCACTAACTGTTTGATATGACTGTCTTATGCGGGTTAATGATGTTTCTACATGCGTGTAAATATGTATGCAGTCTGCTCATGACATTCACGAACAATTCTGGAGGTGATTTGTGGGCACGTGGATTGTAATGAACTTCAAGTCAGAAATTTACTTATCTGGGATCAAAACAATTCAATTTACTAGATAATTGGGAAAATGGAAGTGTGGTCATCAAGGACTAAATATGTAATATAAATGAAAGTGCTCACCAGAGCATGAAATTATCATTCCAATATCTCTGGTGCTTACTTCAATCAATGAAAACAAAATCAGCTGAAGTATAACTTTCGAAATCAGAACAATACTTATGAACACGTGTATTATTTTATAAAAAACGATTCATATCCGCGGCAGTACATACTGTTGTACACTGTGGCTTCAGTCTATCGAATCGACCAAAGTTTAAACATGAAGAGATTCCTAACTGATTTGATAAATTAGATAATGAGACCCGGCTTCTCAGAAGGAAAATGACAAAGCATGAGAAGTGCGATAGAAAAATGACATACACGAGTCGCTCGCATAAAAATCGCGGAGGTTACTCCAACCAGTTGTGCAAGGGCTGTGGTGGGAGGTGCTACTACAGGAAAGATGTCAGAAAGATGATGAGAATTGACAACTAGTAGTAGAGTAGCATAGTGGTGGCCCGTGACGTTGTGGGTATGTGCGTCGACCCCAGCCTCGACGTCGTAGGTTCGATTCCTGCTCGGTGCAACAAAAATAATTTACACGGCCTCCCGTCTTTCGAGTCACTGACAATAGTCAAAGAGTATTTCCTGTTTAGAAAAAGCCGTTCGGAGTCGGCATAAAACTGTAGGTCCCTTCCACTCGTGAGAGAACAATAGCACGTACAACATGAGTGGATGCTGAGAAGCTAGGCCCTGGCCCTCTACGGGCTGTAACGCCACCCATATTATTATTATAGTAGAGTAACATTTGATACTGATGAAGAGGAAGAAGAGAAATCCGTCCCCCGACCTCGACCCAAGTGGAGAAGGACCTCAACCAACTTGGTGTGCGAAACTGGAGACAGCTAGCCAGGGATCGCGCTAGTTGGAGAGGCATGTTGGTTGAGGCCCAAGTCCACCCCGGACTGTAGCGCCACACAAAGACGAAGAAGGTCTGATCTCCGGCGCAGTGCTTAATTATGGCATAGCTAATTTGTTAGACTGACCTCAGCTCTGTCAATTATTTGTTGATGTGTGTTTCCGGCAGCTATTAAAATCCATCAAGATACAGGAGAGGTAGCGATTCTATTTAGTTTTAAATCTATACCTCAAAAGTTGTCGCGTCCAGGATAGGATATGAATAGTGCGGCTTCCGCCGTCGAAGCCTCGACGTAAAAGCGTTACGAGTGCTCTGCAGAAGTACTGCAGGTGAGGAATATTTCACACTGGGAGAGTTGAGGGTAGATGGCTTTTTGATGACTTAGTTATCCTCACACGCTCCAAGGTGGAACTCCAGCTAGCACTCGATAGGTTTGTGACCGTATGTACAGATGCTGGGAACGTGAACAAATCAGAGGTTATGGTAATTTGCGGAACGCCTGTTCAATGTATTTAAGATCCTATCCAGCGTACCGTGTGAACGTCTAAAGCCGTTTTGCACCGCACTAATCGGCACATACCAGTGCAGTTCCTGGAGAAGACCAGCGAGTTTCAAATCGATATTCACCATCTGTTCATCGATTTTAAAGCCGCATACGCCAGCATTCATCGCAAGGAGCTATTCGAAGCGATGGCCAAATTCTGGATCCCGGTAAAACTGATCCGGTTGTGTCGCACCACGCTAACACACACGCGATGCACCGTGCAGTTCGGTTCAAAAACCTCTGAACCGTTCGAAACCTGCACCGGATTTCGGCAAGGAGATGCGCTGTCGTGTGATAATTTGGTACTGAAGAAGTAAGTGCGGCGGGCAAAAGTCAACATGGAAGGCACTATCTTCTACAAGTCAGTCCAGCTGTTGTGATACGCTGATGACATCGACATTATCCCGCGGTCCCAACGTGCCATAGTGGAAGCTTTCACGGCAATTGAGGAACAGGCGAAACGAGCTGGTCTAAAGGTCAACGAGGCCAAGACAAAATATATGCTGTCGAGCAAAAAACGATCCGCCGCACACCACTTGGGCCAAAACGTCATAATCGACAGCTACAATTTCGAGGTAGTAAAGGCGTTTGTCTACCTCGGGGCAAATGTAAACTCCACGAATGACATCGTAGTGGATATCCGACGTAGAATCGCCCTTGGCAACCGATACTACTTCGATCTGTCAAAACAACTGGGCTCGAAACTCCTGACTGCAAGGACCAAAGTCATGCTCTACAAACCCTTATTCTGCCAGTCCTGCTTTATGGAACCGAAAGCTGGGAATCAAGAAAGGCTGCAGAGCTGATTCTTGGTGCCTTCGAAAGAAAAATTCTACGTCGGATATATGGTCCCGTCTGCGAGGAAGGCGAATGGAGGAGAAGACACAACCGCGAACTCTACGAGCTGTACAAGGATGTGGATTGTACCGGAAGGCAAAAATCCGTCGACTACACTGGCTCGGCCACATCGAGCGAATGGACGACAACGCTCCAGCAAAGAGGGTCTTCGAATCCGAGCCTTCTGGTTCGAGAAGGAGAGGAAGACCGAACCTCCGGTTCGCGGATGATGACTGGAAGTAGCGTGCCCTGAACCGTCACCGATGGAAGGCAACAATTGCTCAGGCTCAGACCCTTCATGGTTCGTCTGCCTGATAAGTAAGTCAGTAAGCATCATAAGACACTGTTCAGACAGCTGGCTAACAATGTTCTTAGAGATCATCGATAGAAGTCTTTTTATATAATACTTTATTGAGGGGTAATATTCAATTAGATTTAGACCCGGCCTTTGGCTTAACAAGGAAACAAAGACAGCTTTTCATGGAAACAAAGACAGCTTATGGATTTAGTCATCCTCTCTGCTGGGTAAATTTATTGAGTATTACAATTTATATGATCCAATTTCGTGTGGTTACTGCCCGCATTTGGTTGAATCATCATTAAGCTGGGTATTCGAATAATGAACCGATAACTGCATCACCATTTCACAATTTACTTGATTAATACGAAATAGAACTCCCCCCGTACAATACACATGTGCCTGCCCAAAGTCTACACCCACTCGGTCCTTTTTGGATTTATGAAGATTGCTTTGATTTGGGTCGCTCCAATGTTCATGAAAATTAATCATCGAAATCTACATGCCACATGAATAATTTAGCGAACCTTCAAATTCACAAACACACATAAAATGATTAGGGTCTGGCTCGGCTACAACACAGTAAATTTGATTGCCCTAGGACATCGGAAACCGAGGTATTTCGTAAAGCTTTTTACCCACCGGCAATGGAAACGTGTTTCCGCCTTCACATACACACTTCAAAAGTTGTAAGCATGTGGGCTGCAAAACCAATGCCAGAGTATACATTCGTCAACGATAGCTGGGATTTCCCGAAGCAACACACATTAAATACGCCGTGCTTACGCCATTTCGCGAATATTTCTAACAATCCTTGAATACCAAGGCATTAGCACTCCCATCAAACAAAGGGTCTGCGTCACAAGTCATGCAAAAGCCTTCAGCTGTCCAGTTCATTGTTCCCAATCGATTAACAAAAAACGAAAAAAAGAAAAACAGACCTACAGAATGCAAGATGTTGGCTTACCGACAGACGATGTTTGTAGTTGGTGAAGAGCCTTCTGGCGCTCCCCCCTCGACTTAAACGGCGTGACGATGGTCCTGCACGATATTTACTCCCACTCCCACTCCCACTCGCACTGGGCGCATTTCCCTTGGGAGGAATCAACACTGAATGCGGTTCATCGCCACTCGTTTCGGGGTTCAGATTGTTAACGTTCACATTTGTTATATCTCGACCGATGTTAATGTTGTTCGTGTTATTGACTTGCACCAGTATGCTGCACGTCTGCGAGGCAATTTGAAATAGTCCCTCTTGTAAATTGTGCTGCGCATTTTGTTTGCCACTAACAAAATCCCAAAATGATGTCATATCACTTGTTGCACTACCCCTTCAAGTGATTGCTTCTTAAATAAAAACTATTTGGCATTGCACTAGAACTCAGTTTTTCTCTTTTGTGCGGATATCAAACCGATTGGACTTCGTCCCATTTTGCGTGTTATCGCTGGAAAAGCTAAAAATCACTGAAGGTCCTTCTCCGATGATTTCTTTGGTATCAGACATGAAAGCTGGTTGTTTATTGCATGGAATAAGCTTTAAAGTTTCGCCAAAACAACAAACTTCTGAACACAGGTGTTAAACATTCATCAGCTCCTCGATGGGATACGAATTCAACAGGGCAACTATCAGCTGTGCTTGGAATATCAATATTTGTATCGTATTCCATTGAAGGGATTGAAAGCTATCGATGGTCTAGTGGGTGGGTGGTTTTGGTCTTACTAATTTGTTTTCCAGAGAAAAAGTCAATTCCAAAAAGTGCTTGCTCTTTGAGTTTGAGAGAAAGAAGTGTCTGGTGCTCATTGAAGGTACAACAAGTGTCATTAAGTTTCTTTCCCATGATTTATTAAGATTCGAGTTCGTCATGCCCTTGAGAGAAAGCTCATGGTTACTTTTGATTCGCACTAATAACTTGTACAGACATCTAAATAATTTACATGGATTAGGGATTTAATTTCTTTATAAAGCGATGTTTACTTGTCATGGATAAAGCCAAAAACGTTTATTATTTAGGCATGATATCGTTATGTATTCCTTCCTTTAATTGAACACTTTAATATAATGCCTTTTATTTCCAGGATACATACGCTGACGTAGCTGAGTACGGACATGCCTATATGAGCGCTGATTGTATGAATTCTCAAATTCGCAAGAGGTACGCAAATATTGCCTTGATTATGTTAACAGACAATTTATCCTTTAAATATTCAGCCCATCAATCCAAAGTGTAACCTAAGCTTCTGGTAGTAGCATTAGCATTCAGCTTTGACGTGATTAATCATCAACCATTGCACGTGTTGTTACCTGAGATGGACAGTAACGTATTTGCATATCGATTGCTCACTACGTATTTGGCTACTTTGTTATTTAAAATCTTTATGCATTTGCATTTGGTTGATTGATTGATAAAGATTGAAGTTTGTGGATAAAATCAAATCAGGTGTACAAAGTAGGTTTTTTGCGCCGTGTCATAAAATATTTCGTATTTAGTGTTAAACCTTCTTGTTGAGATGGTACTTGAATGAAACTGAAAAGTGCGTTTTTTGCTTAGTTTCAGGCCATTTTGTATTATCTGTTCCAGAACTGAAGTCAGCAATTTCCATTTCTTTAGAGGCTAAAAGAGTTTTCAAAGACGATGTTGACTGTGTGATAATTTAAAGACGTACGATGTTGGACACAGAAATAGCTTACTCGATGAAATCGATACAACAAAGGGATGTATGGCTTAAAATGTTGTCTTGTATTATTTCGATAAATTCAAATAAAATAAGATCGTGGTGGCTTGTGGCTTTGTGGGTACGTTCGTCGATTCCAATGAATTTTAACCTCGAGGTCTAGAGTCGATCTCCCCTCTGTACGTCAAAATAAAATGTTCTCGGTCCTCATCTTTTTTGAGTCACTGAGAATACTTCAAAGAATGTAACTGTCTACAAAAAAAACTTCACAAACTTGGCCGTTCGGAGTTGGCATAACACTGTAGGTCTCCTCCAGACTGACTGCGAAAAGATAGACCACTGGCCCTCCACGGGCTGTATCGCTACCTATATATCTGTGGATTGGAATTGAATTCCATCCTTCGCTAGTAAACTGCCAAAGCTTCTCCAAATTCTTAGACTTTTTCATTTCAATAAAGGATTCCACTTGGTTCTAAATAATCACTTGGATTTAGCTCAGAACTTTGTGCAGGCCAAGGTAAAGCATTAATTTAGTCATCGCGCTCTTTACACTCCTAGAAGTGTGCTTTGAATCATTGACGTACATAAATGTACCACGCCAGTGGCAAATTGTCATAAGTGAACGGTTCCATCTGCTCTTTTGATATTCGGTTATATTGGAGCTGATCCATTCTGGCGTCAATTTTAACAATGGGACCCACTCCATACCATGAAAATGCAGCCCATTCCATAATGTACCCACCACCATATGTTTATATTAATAAGTACCGCTGTAGCCCGTAGAAGTTCAGGCCCTAGTCTCTCTCTCCCCACTCGTACTGAGCCTGCTATTTGTTCTCTTACGAGTGGAAGGGACCTACAGTTTTATGCCGACTAGGAACGTCCAAGTTCTAAGAAGATTTTTCTAGACAGCATTGTCAGTGACTGACAGAGAGATGAGGCTGTCGACTTTTTTATTATTCGTTTAGACAAGGAATCGAACCTAGACGTCGATGTTCAAGTGCATTGACATCGACGCACCTACCCATAAAGTCACGGGTTACCACACAACCATGTCTGACCATTTTAAATGTAGCCTGGATTAAACTCCTGCTTCGGTCGACGCCAACATGACGTTTTCCATCAGATCCGAAGCGATCAAATTTACATTCGTCACTCCACAAAAAATTGGTCAAGAATGATAGAGACTTCCTTCCATTGGTTCTTACGAACTGTAAGCTTGCTGAAATATTTAATTTTGAAACCAGTAGCTTGCGCTGGGCTATGTATCCGGTCAATGAGTTTCCATTAAGTCTTCCTCGGATTGTTCTCAGCTAACGGCTTTTTCATGCATTTTTTCTCTTCATGCTGAAGTGATAAATAGATTTTTTTTTCACAAGCCATGATAAGTCCGTCTTCAGCAGTACTTGTCTTCCGAGGAGGGCCTTCTATGGATCGCGTCGCAAGTATTCAATTTTTTGAAAATGGTTTATTGCATTCAGCGCTAGTTTTTGCAATTGGCGAAAATAGTTTATCTAAATTCAGGTGTGCAGGCTTGCTGTCGGCCGATCTAGTAACAATTTATTATATCTAACTGTTGTGTTAAGCCCACTAGAATTCGAAATATGTATGAAAAAATACATACTCCTGTGGTTATACTCTATCCACTCTCCACGAACACATACGATTTTCATGACCCCATGCATTTATAATGATATTTTGTCCAGAGAAACTTCGTAACGGGTAGGAGAAAGAGTGCAAAAGACAACCATTCCCTCAAGAGGGTATAACAACAACTCAGCTGCACCAAGGTGGTAGGTTAGGTAAGTTTTAAGGGTTAATGTGCCAGAGCCCGTCAGTTAGGTCATTGTAGACCCATTGTGATACCCACTTAGGGAATAGTTTCATTCCGTCTGGTCGGTGTCCTACCATCCCGATGTCTGAAGAATCTCCAATCTCTTCATTGGCATTCTCTTGGTTCGTTTAGGACTTGGAAGAAGCTCTCTCCCAGGTTTATGTAGGTATTGAAGACATTAATTCCTGGAGTAATTGGAAAAATGGACGACTAAGCTACCATAACGTATGTACATTTATTTGCTTTACCAAATCTATGATAATCCATTCAAAGAAAATAACAATCAAACATCATAAATAAAGTTTAAATTTCTAATACAGTGCAATACATTCACATTAACATTCGCTAGCCGCTTATAGAACTCAACACGACAATCCGACCGTCTAGACATCATTCCAGCTATAAGAAAACTAACATGATCAAGTTCATATTCCTTGAGTCGCTCTTGAACAGCTTCCGGATTCGTATCTTCAATTGCATTTAAATAGTTTATAAAAAACGTCATCAGACTACTGGCAAACAGTTTACTCTGCAGGCATTTAAGGTACGTACTGAAACCTTCCTCATCCATTGCACTCACTTCAAACATAGACGCTATAAACTTTTTGCTCACTTTTCCATCGTCCAAGCGAGAGCATAACTCCTTCAGCACTATGAGGCACTTTAAATGGAAGAAAGTTAATGATTCTTGTTGATTTATAATCCATGCAAGAACATCAAATCCAGCATTGTCAACAATTCGTCCTATAGCCAGTTCGATGTCCCTCGTTGATGACATGTCGAAAGTGCTGGCTATTAGGAATTTTGCCTGTCTAGACACCCAGCTCTCGTCAAGTTTTGAATTCCGTAAATCTCTTACGTTAGTCAATATTTGTTCGAATTGCGCCTCATCGAGGAAATCACAACAGAAATCTTGAATCTCAAGAATATGATTTGGACCTGTAACGGTCATAAGCAATTGTTCGCAAATACTGGATAGGAAGATGCCATCGTGATACTTAGAGAGGAAAGAGTGCAGCTCGTTTTTGGGAATTATTTGGCACTCTTTTAGTTTAGATTCCAACGTTTGTCCATGCACCTCTAAGTTTCCGTGGAGAAACAGAGCACCTCTTAGTAAAATGCTTATTCTGTGTGCATTTGGTTTTGAATACGGGCAGATATTCATCCACGACATCACCCGAGCAAATTGCGCCGGTAATTCCTCGATGTTTGTATTCGGATCTATATCAAGCTGGCACAGGAATTCATCCATTCTTTAGGTGTGAAGCCTGTGAAGAGATAACGAAAACAATGAGTGGCGAATAAATTGTATGTAAAAAATATATTTATTTACATAATTTCTATTATAGCGCTGCTGAATATTATGAAGTCATAGATCTGCACACGATGAGTCCGTTGATCTAATGTAACTATAGGAATTCCATACAGATTCCAGGTCAGCTGTCCTTAAATATAACCTGAATAGTTGCCTCAGTCTGAAGACAGAAAAAAAAGGTATTTACACATATTTTCAATGAGCAATCAAACAAAAAATGCAGTTGTTTACATTTCAAATCAGAAATTATCAAGCAAACAACAACAAAACTTATTTTGACCGCTGTCAAATATTGCCAGAGTTCACGAGTGTGATATAAGAGAAACCAAGTTTATTCTCTTCAGTTCGCAGAGATCATTAACAACCCTTTAGATTTGCCAAGAACATGTTAATAAGAAAACAAAGAACGATCACGACTGCAACGGGAAGAAATAAAATATGAAAACGAAATTCACTACAAAAAAGTTTGTTTTTTAAATCTTAAACTTTTTACAAAAGGGAAAAAACAGAACACAGAAATCTGATGCGGTCACATTGGTGATGAATATGGATTATGGAGTATACTAGATCGCAGCCTCAAAAGTAAGTTTAAACACATGTAAATCACGTAGAGATTTTTTATAGTTGGCATCTCTCTATGGTCAATAAAGAGTCCACTGAGCAAAAAAGGGGTGGGTTCGATTACTTGAACAATCACAAGAAATTCTCGTAACGACACCATTTGAATGAATGAAACTTGGGATACTTTATTTTCTGACGTAAATTTCGTTATATTTGTAGGTTATCGCTTACTGAGACTATGGTTTTTTGGATATATTATTTTTTTTTTGCTTTAAGTACATTATTCATTACTTTTTTGTTAGAGTCCTTTTGAATTTGATTTTTGTTGAGAAATATTCTAAATGCTTTAAACTCATAATGCTCACTGTACGTTTGCAAATGTTTGTGCTAACAAAAAGCAAATAGGGATTTTTTTCCGATTTGGAATGGAAGAAAAGAAAATTTAAATGGTTTTGCTGAAAATGCTTTCCGAAGCGGAGAAATAACAAATTGTGTCTGCTTTTTTGTATGAATTTCCCTCATCATTTTGGACCATCGTCCTTGGTTTGTCTGTCACAGTCGATGCTGAGGATATGGAGAAACCATTTCTGTAGACTGTATAACGGTGACGAAGAACCAAATTCCGCTGTCAGCCAGAACGAACCATTCAACCCCAATGAAAGGGACGATGAAGATCAACAATTCCGTCCACCCGACCCGGATGAAGTGAGGTGAAACTGAAATCCAACAAGGCTGCTGGAGCTGACGGCCAGCATGCACCAACTCATCTGTTAAAGAGACCCCTTTGACAAGAAAGGAGACCCCTTTGACTGCGCCAACTGTTGAATATAGCAATGCCTACACATTTAAAAATGATTTACTGAATTTTGTACACGTTGAACTTGGTTCTGTTTTTTTAAGTTTTTGATTCTTCTGTCATTCTCATTCATTCATTATTCTTGAATCGCTATGCGGCATCTTTCCCTAAAATAAAATACATATTTGTGTTCAATAAAATCTGTGTGCTTTTCTTTCTTCAAGAATCAACATCACCAACTATCGGGGAATGAGTCTCCTTAACATCGTCTACAAGATCTGCCGTACTGTGTGAACGCCTAAAGCCATTCCTCAACAACTTTGTCATTCCATACCAGTGTGGCTTTAGGCCAGGAAAATCCACCATCGACCAAATATTCACACTTCGGCAGATTTTGGAGAAAACCCAGGAGCAACAAATTGATACCCACCACCTTTTCATCGATTTTAAGGCCGCGTACGATAGCATTTATAGAGACGAGCTAAACAGAGCAATGTCTAGTTTTGGCATCCCTTCCAAACTCGTCCAACCAAGTACCATATATGCTGTCAATGAAAAAGGACACCCAAAACCGACGTCTCGGTCAGAACGTCACAGCAGACGGATATAACTTTGAGTCAAAAACTTTGTCTACCTAGGAACCGCTATCAACTCAGACAATGACACCAGCGCTGAAATCAAACGAAGAATAACTCTTGCCAATCGGTGCTTCTTTGGGCTAAGAAAGCAATTGGTAAACAAAGCCCTCTCTCGAACAACCAAGGTAACGCTTTACAAGACCTTAATCGTCCCAATCCTGCTATATGGTGCGGAGGCATGGACTCTGTCAAAAGCGGATGAAGCAGCTCCTGGTTGCTTCGAGGAGAAAATTCTTCGTCTGATTTTCGGTCCCGTCTACATAGATGGTGAGTGGAGGAGGAGATATAACGACGAACTATACGGGCTGTTCAGCGACATCGTTGAGGCCCAGGTCCACCCGGACTGTGCGACATCTGAGTATTTATTGTCTGTGCTCTAATGTTCATGATACTTAAAGCCATCAATGGACAAAAATATTTAGAATGCTTTTATATAGAACTTTGATGGATTGATGCTATTTCTGTTTAAGTTTGCTTCATCTAGCAGCAATGTCCTTAAAACTATATGATAAATATTAAAAATAAAAAACAGTACGAATTTTCATGGCACTCTGCTTTTTATCAGCCAAATTACGATCTACAAATGAATCCGAGTTAGTAGATAAGCTGAACAGAAATTCGTCCCATGCAAGCCGCTGCTAATGAAAACGAAATTAACTGGTTTTATACAAGAATTTGGGAAGAATTCTCTTATATTAAAGAGAACAAGCATTTAAGATCATCTCAATCGAATCATAAAAACTTAAGAGTCTAAACCACTTTTAAATGCAGATCGGTTAAGGATTGTTTCATTTATAATACCTACATACTACAGAATCAAGAATTGGTTCGGACATTCCAGTTGAAGCATTAATTTAAATACGATCAGTCACAAGGTAGTTCTCAGCTATAGATAAGTCACAAAGAAAAACACCGACGTTACTGAAAGCAACAGCCAAAGAAACGTACTACCAAAGCGATTAAGTAACAATTGTCCAAGTCGAACAGGTCTTTCTGCTTCATTTTTGTTTGTTTGTTTTCATTCACTCTCTTACTTAATGCGCATTTAAGAGAACAAAGCAAACGCTTCAACTCTCATTTCATGCGATCGCAGTCCTGTCACTGACCTACTGCTGATGGCCGCATGAGGGAACTAGTGTCAGTCGTTTCTGATAAAAGGGAGTAATTTTAGATCAACTCTTGTCGTTGATATAAAATTCAATTTAAACCCCAAAATACAATTAAAAAACTGCCAATAGTCCCTCTAGTAAAGCCCTACCAACTAAGACTACAATTAAACATTCCTTTAAGTGTCATAATACATAGAAAAACCAAGTATACATCCTCAGAAAAAAAACATACCAACACTGCTTTTGTTCGAGCCCAAACTGTGTTCCGTCTTATTTTCGTAGTGCCAAAACAAGTTTTAATTTACACCTTTTAGTATGTGTGTGGCTGGCTAAGCCTGTTAGCAGTGCCCAAATAAAACACGAGTCAAGTGAACGAACGATCGAACGAATTCAATAGAAAATCTAAATATAAATATTTATTTGCATTGATCTTCATTCCCGGCCCCTGAATGGATAAATAATATTAAGAGTTTCATTTGAAAGCAGTCGACATGGACACAGAACTACCTGTACTTGCTGGATTCCTCAATGTTCCAACTCAATCGGGATTCTCACTCAACCGGATATCGAAAAAGGTTTGTGTTAAATGTCGCGCCTTGTGTGATCCTTTTGTTTCGCCCCGAAAAAAAAAGGAAAACAAAAAGAAAACAACAAAAATTTTTGTATGAAACCACTGTCTTACATGAAAGGTCTTAAAGAAAAAAATATATAAGACAGAAAAAAATTAGATCATCTCCGTCTCAGTCAGTTACGTGCCGCGGCAGAGGGCAACACAAGTAGGCTGGTCTCTTTTTTCTAAGCCACTGTCGTCCTATTAGCTAACTTAGCATATGTTTATTGTTATTAGCTCTCTTGCGAAAATTATGCACGAGGGAGTTGGCTGAAGTTAATGCGTTGATCTCGATCACGATTGACATTCAATTTATTCAATATTCAAATGGGGATTCCTGTAAATGATATTGTTTGTATGCGGGTTTCAATTTATATGTGTTTATTATTGACAAAAGGAAACACTTGTTTTTTCTTGTTTATCATTTGAATTTGTTTATTGTGTGGGAACAAAAGTTGGCAAAAGGAGTATTCCATGTCGTGCCACCATTGACTTCGGTGCTTTAGTACTTGTGAGTGATCATTTGAATTGATGACAAGGGATTATATGCCGAGCTTTTCTAAGCCAGCTTATTGACCTTATTTGGTCTTGAATGGAATGAAGCAGTCATCGTATTGAAGTGTTTCGAAATACTTGCTTACGAGCATTTAGTGTTATTATGGGGCTTACATTGATGTCGCGAATTTCCAAGTCGAAGTGGTTGTTTCGGTGGACCTACGTAAGTGCGAGAGTCTGCTGCGAATTTTAAATGAAAACTTTGTATGGTCAAGGACTCTGTTGCTTTGATGGGGCAGCATTTGTGAAATATGTATTTCCTCTACTAAATTGACTTGAAATGTAAAGAAATTAAGTGACGGCAAGACAGTTGATGAAAACAAGCGCCAAATGCAAACTTGTGATTGAGAAATTATGCGCGTTGTTTGTTTTGATAGTAACGTATGATAGGAGCACGTATGATAGGAGCTTAGATTTATAACAATTGAATCTAATCAACAACTTTCAACGTCTAGTCAATTTTTCTTACAATAATAATTTTGTTCACTTTATTTTCAGAAAAGTTGCCAACGCTACTGTCTCCTGTTCAAGTCCAGTCGACATGGCATTGAACGCCTTGAAATATGCGAATCAAAGGATGACAAAAATCCGAAAATCATAACACTTGAAAATTGTGTTAAAATAACACAAGAACCACCGCCGGCCAATCTGATACAAATTGTCAAAATGACCGGTACACTTACATTGAATACCTTAACAGATGAAGATCTTAAAGAATGGTTAAATGCTCTACAGTCAGTGGCATTTCGCGACAAAGGTGGAACACTGAGTCGCAGTACAGTGATCGAGGAGGACAATGACCTCTATTGCAGCTCCTACGGTGATGGCCTGTTCATAGTTAAACTGATCCCGTCTGAGACATCGATTCGATGCAATCTAGAACCGAAATCCTATATGTTGCACTTAACTGCCACGGAACTGCAACTCAAGTCGGCAGAGGATCTTAGCAATATTATAGCCAAGTGGCCATATAGATTCATTCGAAAGTACGGTTACCGTGACGGGAAGTTCACCTTCGAAGCTGGACGGAAGTGCAGCACTGGCGAAGGGGTATTCACCCTAGATCACACAAACCCACAAGAAGTTTTTCGCTGCATGTCATCGAAGATGAAATCCATGAAAAAACTAATCAGTGGGGAGAGTTTAAATAGTATTGACTGCGGTGATAATCAATTGAGTGCGGCTCTTTCTATGGAGCCCGGCTCAAGGAGTCCTCTGCCACCGTCGCCTCAAAACCAGAACGGCGGTGAATTCGAGCTCAACTCCACACATAGCGCAATATCGTTGCGCAGTTTTCTGCCATCGTCGGACTCGTTGAACAACATATCATTCAATTCAAGCTCATCGTCAACACAGAACGTGATATCACCCCAGACCGTTAAAAGCATTCCAAACAAACCCCCCAGAAAGCTGTTAACGCTGAACACAGACAAACCACAAACATCACAACTTTCATCCGCACCAACAACACCGCTCTCCGCACTATCACTGTCATCCAACGAACTGAAGCAGCAAAATTGTGATAAATTCAAAGTATTCCAAAACTACGAACCAGTTTCAATTACTACATCCGTCGACCCCAGCAGAAATGGAGGGTCCACTGTTATCCTCAAGCCGTCATCACCGGACCTGGTCAAGAGCATTGCAAGTGTGAACTGCTCTCCACCCGATCTGCCCGTACGCAATGAAAGTGCGCAGAACATTAAGACAACCGAGCGTGACTACGAAAGTATCGAGACCATAACTGACGCATGGAAAACCCTCGGACTGAGCGAAGTTAAGCACACTGAACGGAATCACGCAGCTGAAGACGACTTAATTGAATTCTCGTGGCAGAGAACCCAATCACAACGCCACAAAGCCATATCCAAAGATCCCTGTACGAAAATTATCGATAGTGATGACAACGAAACAGAAGCCACATACGACCGCTTGGACTTTTTGTCGCCGAACAATAACTCCTCAAGTGGATACAAGACAATCGTGACCGTTTCATCGGCATCAAATCATCGCAAACCAGCCAACATTCCAGTGCCCAATGAATACGAACTCATTGCTAGTCCAGAGATTCAGCCATTTCGAGCAGCCGACGACAGTTACCTAGGCTATGGAGTACTCCGCAAGGCCAGCACACCTGGCCCTCAAGTTGCCAATTCGTCACAATCAAAAACAAGCAACGTCTCAACGACCATGCTGAACGACTCCGAAATGAATCTGGACCACAGAAACTACAACGGACTCAGTTACACAATTGTCAGCAAACCAAAACGCGTTTAGCCATATCACACCGTTAAAGCGTTCTACAAATGAAAAAAAATGTGTCATCTTTTTTTTCTCAAAAAAAAGTAAACACTTACATGCATATTTTTTATGTTTGTTTCTTAAATGTAGACCAAAGAACGTTTAAACCCTTCCGTCAATTACCATTCGGGCGATTTTTGGTTCAGAATTGAGTCTCGGTTAGTTCTCGTTTGCCATACTTACAATATTTTTGTACTCAATCCTTAATTGAATAAGTTTCTGTCGTAAGTTTCAAAAAGTATAAAATGATTTTTACAAAAATAAATATATATGTATACATAAGTACATACTGTCTGTACTCTCGTATTTACATGAATTGAATGTATGTATGTACTCAGTCAAAATAAAATTTATATTGCGAGTGATTTTGGTTTAATTTTTGATTCTATCAAATTGCAGCTGCTGCGAGATTTATTGGGCGTATCCTCAATTTGGCAACGGATTGGCAACTGGTTATCGCCAAGAGCAACAAGAGGTTTGTTCTTAACGAAAGTTTGAACTTTATATTTGACTTGCTCCTGTTTCGTGCATGCTCAGCTGTTGGTGGTTAGGACATATATAGCGCCAGGGCCTAGCCTCTCAGCCACCACTTGTGTTGTGCGTGCATTGTTACACTCTTTATTAGTAAATTTAGCCAGCCGACAGAGAGAGATTCTCACAACACCTGTCTTACGAAAATACCGGTTGGAAAAAGCCTCTCACTTCAACTGATAACCCAAAGAAGTCTTGAAGGCAACCCAAAGCCCTCTAAGATCATACTTTTGTTTGTGCTCCTTGTAAACAAGGCATAACAATAGTTAAACAGCAATGAAGATAGCTTTAGTATTAGGGGAACCACTTCTACGAGTGGAATGTTTTTTTCTTCTTTATTTTGAAAGAATTACTAGGACGGCTGTTACAACCTGGCTATAACTAATTGAAAACAAACTCCTTCGACAAACTCAACATGATATCGCTAGATTGGTTGAGGTTTGTATAGGACAGAGCAGTCACACACAACTTACACCGTCGCAGTGGCAAACAACACTGCTGAGAGGGAGACCTTACAACATTTCATTTGCAGCTTCCCGACATTTACTACAGCCATACAGCGAGTGCTTGGTAGACCCTTCATGGACTCACTCGCTGAGATTCCTGCAAAGGTTATTAAGGAACTAATGTCCTAGATGTATTCAACAATACACCTCAAATACAGAATGAGATCTTTGCCTTTTAGGTTCCCAATGAACCTGCACTTCGACCTACCTGTCTTCTTCTTCGTTGGCTTGCGCTATAGTCAGAGTCGGACCTGGTGCTTACCCTACATGTCATGTCTGCATGTTGCTTCCAGCCACGCACATTTATGATTGAGGTTTCTTTCCAGTTGGGGGCGGGGTCCTTCCTTTACCGCGTTGTCCCTCGGGTTCCATTTGTTTCCATTCTGCAGACTGAGCAATGGTGTCTATTCACTCTAGGTCACTAGCCATATGATACTGGGACTATCAAGGACTTACATAGAATATCTTAGTTCTTCGTGGGCTTCATTCCTAATGGCCTTCCACGCCCAAAACATAAATATTGATCCTTCGTTTTATGTCCGCGGTGGTGCTTTTGCTTGCGTTAATTCGTAGCCAAAGTGGACAAAGACTTTCACTACTTCGGAGGGTTAGCTGTCTATAGTGATGGTGGTGAGGACCTTCTCGTAGTCAGCATACTTTCTCCTACCTTCATTCAACGATGGATTCATCTCAGCCGTTTCCTTCTCTACCTACCTACTAGGAGGACTATTTTATTGTGTGTACGAAAGTTGTTGAGTATGATGAACAGTCTAATCTCTTTTCACATCGGATAGCCATACACCTCACTAGACATTTGGGAACCGTTCTTAGTCCGAAAATATGAATGAATGTAGGTCCCTTTATTAGTCAGCAACTTCGGCACGCATCAAGAAAGTGTTTGAATGAAGCTAATCAGTTTAGAATTGAATAAGATCATTGAGAAGTCCAATTTTTATTTGTTTTCTCTAGATATCACAAACAAAAGATTACATTCCCATAGAACACGTAACCTACATATATCTAATGGAATGTGATGGATAATGAGTCACTGATCAAAACCTTTATGCGATAAGTCTTGCCTAGGTAAAGGTATATTCATCCGATAGATGGGAATCGTTTTCCCAGACGTAAGCACTTCTCGTGGTTGAGTGTGATTCACTGATCAATTTACCGCATATGCTATTACCTGAGTAATTTAATCAGTTTCCCTTGCATTTACAGAAAGGGACAGTGGAACTATTATCTGATGACAACACTGAATGAAGTTGGTACTATTTTTAGGAGTTGTCTCATTAAATTCACAATGTTTACATTGTACAGTACAATATTGCAATCAACTTTTTTAATGACCTTAGGCTTAAGGTTGGTTTATTTTGCTTAGCAAAAGTTGTTAGCAGTTAAGTTATCTTGCTTACTATGGTGAGACTACGATGTGGGATATAAATAGGGTACATACGTTGTATCACAAGGAACAAACAAGAAACGGGCAAAAGATTAACTGTCGACTGCCAAACAATTCGAAGATGACATTGACATACCCAGGAGGTTGTCATTTAATTTTAATTGGAATATTTTGAATCCAGCGCTCTATACAGACCAAAAAAAAGTGGGACGAAAATTCGGAAACTCTCCAACACAAACGTAGGTAGGGTCAATGTTTAGCTGTAATTGATAATTTTTACAGACTTGGATATTCATATTCACATTCCTATTTATAAATGCATGAACATGACTTCGTTCGGGTTCGCATGAGGTTTACCCATAACGCAGAGTTATACACAACTGCTCAGCAAACAAACTTTTAGTCGTGATGTTCATGTAGATGCCTTGTGACAGAACTTTGGTCACATAGTAGTATTATACCTAAGCCATGATCAGGAAGCGAAGAATTAAATTCTTATTCGTAGGGGCCTGATATTTAACATCTTACGACCGCTTTAGAAGCAAAACACTAGTTATTTTTATATTTTGTTTTTATTTTACAGCAGCTATAAAAACGAAGATACACTTAAAACACATTCTCCAAGGAATATAAGAAAAACACCCACTTTTTTAATATGTTTTTAATGTTGTGACAGTACACAATGATTCCCTGTCCACAAGGCGTTGAGTATTTGCGATGGATCATTCATCATTATCCGCTTGGCAGGTGAACTCTTTTCTTCACCAAAGAAACGATTCGGTTCTCCCCTTGTGAATGCACATTTCGTTTTTCTGCAATGACCCATGATAATGACGTAGAATTCAAAACAATATTCTAGAATAGAAATATGCATTTTATTTAGTTTTCTACAAGTCCATTCCACATTCCAGCTGAGTACATTAACTACATTTACATACCTACAACACTTATTTCAATACGAATTCCCCATTATCGCTTGAAATCCTTGTCACTTGTTCTCCCTTCTCAGCCAGAATATCTTCAATGTTCTTCTTTCCATTTAGATCAGTAAACCAATTCAAATTGTCCGCAATTAGGTGATTGTTAGCGCATCCTTTGCATGTTACTATGACGACACCTTTTTGGTAAGCAATTTTCGAGATCATTTCAATGCTACGGGTGTTACACACTTTACATGTGTAGACCAATTGGAGTTTTGTATCAAGTTTTGCTAGAGGCGTTGAGCATGATGCAACAGCTTCATCACTTTTGGAACTATAAGCTCTGCGGGCGATATCAACATGTGCACACAAACATTTGGGTTGAAGCACGAAATCTGAATTTGCTTGACGTAAGACTGCATTATTAACTTGAAGAATTGTCGATCGTATTGCTGTTAGAGTTCTGGGTCTAAACAATTTTCCAATGTTATTCATGCTTCTTTGCTTTTCACTTTAAAATTAGTTAAGAATTTAAAGACAGCTCAATATTTTTCTGATTAGGCCTGCACGAAATTGCAAATGTGAAATGACAACTGAGTTAAATTGTCAAATTCTCAATGAGTGAAAAATGGTAGTGTTCAGGGAATAAGTTGAGATTTGGTTGAGTATATTCATAGTTCCACACGGCACAATATAATTAATATGATAAGTGAGCGTCTGAAATAGCTATTGAACAAAACATAAAAATTAACTTTTTCCATAATATAATAATTATAAAATCTGTTCATTTCTATACTATGCATTACTTATTAATAGGGATCGTGTGATGTCACAAACAATTATTCAAGTCTCTAAATGTCCGGTTTTGATCTGGAAATAATGTGTATTTCAATTTAGTGAAATAAATTCTGAACAGAGACACCATATTCAGAGACCAAATATTTATGTGGAATTCCACGTTTCAATAAATAAAACGCAATGTATACCTTACGGCGCAAACAATTGTCAAACTATTCAGTGACAACAAAAATGACAGTTCGGTATATTTAATGAAAGTTATTCGTTTTCACAAGACTAATTTGCTAATAAACAGTATAAATCCTCTGAAAATAATACAAATAAATTTAAAAAAAAACTAAAAATATGCAAGTTACTTCGGCGAAAGAGTCCCTGTCACAGGCACTACAGAGTCGAATCATCCCCAATCAAGAATACCTATTACAGGGCTCCATTCTAGATTCAGCAGTTGATCACTTGCTCCATAGGTACGAAATAGATCACAAATGTGCACACAATATATTCATATGTGCCTCTTCCCTTTAAATAGACTAAAAGGACTCTGCGATAATGTTGACGCAGGACCAGAACAATTCCACGACCTAGAAGTATGTCTGAGCTTGAGGCCACCCAACACAATGCAGCCCCTGCTCTTGCGTGTTCGACGCGCTCTAGATATGGACAAAAACACCCCGTTTCAAATGCGATACATTGGTCAGCCTGAGTTAGATCGTCTTCGACCGACTTTAGTGCGCTCAAGCATCGATGTTGCTTGCACATCCACTGTTGTAGAGTTTCTCACCGAACTGGGTTGTCGAATTGATTTTGAATATGTCAGTCGAGGTAAATTAATGACTTAAACGTTTATTCTAAAAGGGTATTTATCATTCATTTCTCTACACAGGTTACATGTTTCGGAGGGGACGAATGAAGATTACGGTTTCTAAGATCATAAAGCTTCTACCCGGTAAGCAGGAAATGAACGAACCAATCTCCCAGAGCTACTTGGTGGAGTTGTCTGTGCTCGCACCTAACGGACAGGACGCTATTGGTGATGAGATGCGAGCATTCGCAGAACAACTTAAGCCCTTGGTGCAACTTGAGAAAATAGACTACAAGCGTTTGGGAACGATGCCTTAAATTTCGAAAACCTACGTACATAGTTATATAGTTAGATTTTGTGAGTTGGAAATGTAAATTATGATTATAAAGAATCTAATACACTTATCTCCTTTTTTGGCATTAATTTTAACAGTGAAATTGAAATTCGTTTTGTTCTATGTGCAAGGTAGTCACTAGACTCCACCTCCACAGTATAATTCGTTCCATATTCTATCATAGCTATAATGTGTCAATATGTGCACTTCCCCTGCGTGGACAAATTTGAGAATGACCAATCTCCAAGCTCTAGAGTGCATGAAAGGACCCTATTCAAGGTTATCATTCATCATCATTTAGCAAAGATTCCTTGTTAGACGGTTAGCTGAAACATGTATCATGTGTTTAGTGTGTAGTATGGAATCCCGTACTTGGTGATTAGACAAAGAACTCCCACGATTCGATCTATTACACACATTTATTGCGAAAGGAAATAGAGTGAACTCTCCCTAAGTCGAATTTTCGCCGGATATCAAATTTGATTCCAGATAGGGGACGTTTGAGTTAGCGAGTGGACTCTCTATATCAATGTTTTACTTCCTTTTCTTATGAGTATTCAGATTATATCAGATGGAGTCCGTTTTATCACACTTGTTCAGTAGCATCCACAATCTTGGTTTGTCACATCAAAGAAAACCTTTATGTTTTTTTTTTGTGCGGCTTGCGGCTGTGTACATTTTTTACAATTTACGAGAGATTATAAACAGCGGTTAAACTAAGGCTCAACATAATATGGGCCCAACTGATGTACCTTGCTGTCTTATGATGTCGGTGAAGTGTTTATTTTTTATGTCCTACAAACTGCACTGCTTATGTCGGTTTGTTCAAAACCGTGTGTCTATGTTGGTCCTTTTGGAATGGCATGTTAATGTGGTAGCCGACTTAGCCTTGATGATGACTGCTCTAGTAGAAGCGATGCAGCTCATTATTAGACGTCGTTGGAAGGTTATACTCATTTAGCAAATTAATTTGGTGCATTGAGGTAGCATTGTCCGCAGGTCCATTGTGGATCTCAGGTTGCTGATTGCCTCGTTGAGATGCTTTCTGATGCTTAGAAGCTGTTTTATGAACAATGTCACCTCGTGCTGTTGCATTGGGGAGGATGTGTCGCTCGTTGTAAGGCTTATTGTTACTATAGTCCCTGTCAAAGCATTGTGATTTACTGAGAAAAAATCCCTGTCAAAGCAACGGCGATGTGCTTCAAATTGCACCAGAAAATCAACACCTACTTACTTATCACCCATAAACGGTCCGAACCTAAGCAATTGTTGCCTTCCAAGACAAAGCTGCAAGCTTACGTCTTCGATGACTTGGTCTTTCTACCGGAGGTTCGGTATTGCTCTCCTTCTTAAACCAGGAGACTCGGACCCTGTTTGTTAGAGCGTTATTGTCCATGCGCTCAAATGTGACCGAGCCTGCGTAGTCGACGAATTGTTCCTTCCTGACTAGATCCACATCCTTGTGCAGCTCGTAGAGTTCGCATTTGAGTCTTCTCCTCCATTCGCCTTCCGCTACCATAAAATCAATGCTCTTCGCACATTTAATATTTTCTGAACATTCTGTTGATTGTTGACTTGGTACGACAGTGATTAATTCGATTGGCCATCTATGGGCAAATCTCAGATTTATCTTTACGGTTTTGATAAGAGGTGAGAGTCACGGGTTTCAAAGTTGAACACTTAAATGTCCTGACAATTTTGTTGGCTGTTCCTTGTAATTGATATAAACTCGAAAGTGATGTAAGAAGTTGTTGGGATGTTTTATTCGTATGAGCTATTTACCTAATGCCACCTTCATGTATACACAATAAGGCTCGTGGTATAGACTAGATAGGTTTTATATAGGTACAGTGAATATTCCTATCTTACTAGAATTTTGCTAACGGTTTTTTGGCAAACTGGAAAATTATTGGAATATCTTTGGAAAAAAAACAGACGTAAGATATTTTGGAACAGGTGCAACAGTAAGCTCTCATGTTGTGCGATTATACTGTTTGGAGTGGAGAAGAGATACAGTTTTACAATCTCTTTCAATTATGATTGAGCATTGTCAACGATTCAGCGATTGTGAACCCGCGATATATAAGAACTGTGCGTGTAATAATTGTGTGACGCTACAGTCTGGGGTGGATCTGGGCCTCAACCAACATGCCTCTCCAACTAGCGCGATCTCTGGCTTGCTGTCTCCAGTTTCGCACACCAAGTTGGTTGAGGTCCTTCTCCACTAGGGTGCGCCACCTTAAACGCGGGCGTCCTCTGTTGCGTTGCCCGACAGGTTCGGATTCGAAGATTCTTCGGACCGGAGCTGTGGTGTCCATACGCTCTAGATGACCTAGCCACCGTAGGCGTTGGATCCGTAGACGCCTAACTAGCCTCATGTCGCTGTATAGCCCGTACAGTTCGTGATTGAATCTTCTCCTCCAGAACCTATCAACACAAACAGGACCAAAGATCGTGCGTAGAACTTTTCTCTCAAAGAGACCAAGGACTTCTTCATCCGCTTTCGAGATTGTCCATGCCTCCGCGCCGTATAGCATGACTGGGATGATCAGTGTCTTGTATAGAGTCAGCTTGGTTCTTCGAGAGAGGGCTCTTTTACTCAATTGCCTCTTGAGCCCGAAGAAACAGCGGTTATCAAGACTACCAACATACGGATTAATTATTTATACTGTTTGTATAAAACATAAATGGAAAGCTAAATACTTATGCAATTTAAGGATTCCATTTGAAAAGACGCGTACTTGATGAGTAGGCAAAGCAACGTTTACAATTCATGGCTTCATCTGTCTCTGACACTGAATCTGTGATTCGGGGAAGAAATCACCTGAAGTGAAGGTATCAGACGTCGCAACTGATTGTCCTTTGTCCACTGACGCAATTAAGGGACTCTATGGAGGAAGTTAATCAAGATATCATGTAAATGGCATTCGACAAAAAAAAAAAAAAATAAACCAAGTGAAGACACTCGCTTAATACCGGTGACCACTGAAATCAATGATGAGGAGTAATATAGTGCCTGATCAATGTTTGGGACTTGAACCATGTTAATATTTTAGTTTTCGCCGTATTCTATGTAGCAATACACTAAGGGAGCTGCCCTATTATTCTCCCTTTTGTCCAAAAATGTCAGAGAGAAAGAATGATATGATGATGAAAGTCGGGTATTCCTATAAAATTTGACTTCTGTAAGTCACCGAGAGAGAACAACAGTACGTACAGCTCAAGTGATTGCAGTATAAACTTGGATCAGATCTATCTCGTTCTGTAGTGGCACCCATATTCATATCCCGGTTAAGCCCCACCATCACCGCAGGTCAACTAAGGAATCTATACATACGTTACCGAGTATATGTTATGGAGCACATGCAGCATGTTTGGGTGCTTTGGACAGTCCAGAAACTATCGGTTCAAAAAGCGATCATACCCCTGTACCAACTGTAGATAGTAGTAGATTTGTTGTATGGTTTATCATAAATCCATCGCCTAGGAAATCTGCAAGTTAATCCTGAAATCTAAATAGTACCATGAGTACGGGCCTTTCTCTATTGTCTGCAGAACGAACCATCTGGTTCTGCAGAGAAAAACTCCATAAAGGATATGCGTTACTTGCCCGTCGTCAAACCGTCGCTATTGAAATGTCACTACAATACAATGTAAGAATGTCAGGAATCAAGGAAACTGTGTATTTAAACGTCTGAATGAGTCAGGCTTCAGGCATCAAGAAACTTTTCGAAGATCAAGTTAAAGATTAAAAGTGATGACTAGAAATTGCGCCCTAAGATTTCACACAAATTCGTCACAAACTGCAGCTATATGAAGTACATGGTATCGACTGACATTTGATTACTCTACTGATCTACATAAATTTTAAATCTTCACTACATTAGCTCTCGATTTCTAAATGTACCAGAAATTGTTCGAATATTAGATCGAATACCGTACATCTGTGACAATGGCCCCTAACAGCATAAGTCAATATTCTCTAATTTATAGGACAATCTTCTGAAGATGTTAGCATCAATTGAAGCGCAAAAGGGTACATCTTTGTAATGGACAATGATATCAAAATATAAGCACATACTGATATTCGAAGTAAAAGAAAAAAAATGGCATCAAAATATACTCAATCTGAGCATAAGTCGACCTACTTTCACAAATTATACTCAAAGACAATCATTTTCTCTGATCAACTGCATTTTTTACTAAACAATTGCATTTCAACGGCCAAAACTGTTACGAATTTGATTTGAAAATGTCTTAGTTAAGTCAAGACAACAACCAATTCGCGGTATTACCAAACGATCAATAAAATAACCCATCGAACAAGTGAGCTAATTCCCCCCGCCACCCAGTGTGCGCCCATAGACAAAATGTTCTGCAAACGCAAATTGTTAATTCAAGATGAGTCAAGCAATTAAACACATTAAATTCATATTTAAATTTCAAGAAAAGGCGAAAAGCAGAATTATTAATGAAATTCGAATGGTGTATGTAGCGACAACCCATTTGTGCCATAAAATATACATCAGGTGTCAGCGATGATATGTCGCCATTTTTGGGCTCACTATTGTGTTACCCTTTTGCCACTTCACCCCCGAAATTCTCGTACAGCGCTCGCTCGCTGCGTGCTATGTGGCTCTCCACGTTTGTGCCTCACATAAAAATTCAACGCCTTAATTATGTATTTAACAGCTAATGTCGTTCGTGGTTCTGTCGTTATTTTATTTTATTTTTTTTTTTTGTTTCACTCTACGCCGTATTTTTATTCAAAGTATGCAGGTGCACAGGAATATTGGCCACCACGTCCACGTATGGACAACCAAATTAAAGTATCTACCAGTGGTTCGACGCCCGTATTCTGTCGGGTAATAAATCTTGAATCAGTGATTTTTTGATTCGCTAGAATCTAGCTGAATGGTGGAACGCCTTTCAGTGTCGGACTATCTTTTTGCGAATTCGTATTTGAATACACAGGTAGCAATAGAGGTGACCTAGAAAATCGTAGTTCACACCAAAGAGTTCGCCCAGAACACGGTTCGCTTAATGTCCGGGATTTTCCCAGTGCACCATATGGGAAATTCCGGAACACATGGCTGTTTATGATGGGAAAACCCAGGATTTCCGAAATGGGAACATTGCAATAATCCTGTCCCAATGGAGGGCAGTAATCTGTTTTAAACAGGTCTTCAAATACAGAAATTAAAAATATTCTATTTTCTAGGAAGGCCATATGAAGGTGACTAATAACTCACCATAGATGCGAGGATAATAACTCAACCGAAGCCCAACAAATATTATACAGGAAACTGTGCATGGCTTAATTAGGTCCACTGTCTTCGTAAACAAAGTTCATGTACTTAGGCACGATTGTTGAATGTTGATATGGCCTCTGTTGGGGATTCGCAATTATAAAGGTTTGATTAAGAAATTCTGTCAAACAGAGGGACTCTTAATTCATTATTATGCTATTTTATTAATGTAATTATAAATTAAAAGTAGGTAGGTAGGCAATCAGATTACTTAGACTAAAGGCTTGAAATCTCGCATCAGAATTTTAACGCCCTGGTGGAGAATATTACTTTTACAACCCTCTTTGATTAAAATGCATCTGACTACAGAATGTGAAGGTAGAATTTGGTGGCTTCCTCCACTTGTCCATCTTCACAGCCCTTCATAATTTTAGTACAGGTATCGCTTATGCAAGATTCTGCAGAGGCCTATGAGAGTACTCCAACTTTTTCTGGGTTTGATTACTACAGTCGTACAGGCTACGGGGATAATATCCAAGTTATTTGCAAAGTAACCGAGGAAAGAAATTTCTTATTTATCAACTCTCTGATCTCATTATGTAACTTATTCCATACGTCGGACGGGGAAGGTTTGACATTAGTCAGTTTCTGAATCTTTTCTGGTAGCTACTCTACTCTGTGAAAATCGACCCTGAATGGATTCATCAAATGATGTGAGTCAAGAGCTCTTTCATTTTTCAATGCTAGCTCCATCAGACTCAGGCTGTTGCTCGAATCAATCAGAAAAATGTAACCTTGCAAAAGCGGCATATGTGCATATAAGTAAAATATTTTTGTTCAAACATGATAAAGCGGGTGTATTCTTTTAACGATTTTTCCATCGTTCATCAATTAAAACTAGCAAACAGTCTGTGTTTTGCAATGCTTTTTCGTTTTCTACCAAGAGCTAATGAAATCTCGGATTAGAGGTATTGAGTCTGACCAATACTGTGGCCTTCAGTTTTTGTCCACAGGCCACATTCAAAGCACTACATTTTCTTAGTTTATGCCCTCACTGTCACTTAACAAAACAGTTGCTTGTTGCGCGGCTAAGAATCATCTATTGATTTTGAATCTCACAGATTACTTCAAAACGTACAACTGATCAAAGATGTGGATAAAATATGGTAGATGTAGTTTGGCTTTTTGAAAACAAAAGTACAACCAAATGCTACCATAGACAGAAAATATGCCTCTGCGTTGGGTCCTGCAGTCAATAACTACCGAAAAAGTCGTCTTTCTAGCTTTCCTCAGTTAATCCTCAGACCTTGTGGCAATTTGTTCAAGAAACATGGTATGAACTACAAGTACGGACATATCAAGCCTTGATGAATATTATGTCAAGAAATAAGACCAAAGTTGTGCTGGAAAAGGACAATTTTACAGGATATTACCGCATTTGACATTGCAAATGAAAGAAACAAGCATTTGACTTATTCATTTAAAAAAAATGTAATGAAATAACTTAAATGGAATTTTTTGATCATGCGATTCTTATGTACTTAATTTAGTCCCCAAATGAAAATTATAAGCCTTGGTCATGAAAATATTTTTATATTCTAAGTTTTAAGGAAGTATATAGAATATAAATGTATTCAGCTTTTTCGCAAGCATTTAACATTTAAAATATGGCGTATTTGAAGCATATCAATTTTGTTGATCAGGTCTGTCTGAATTCAATGAAACCATACAATTTTTTAAATTCCAATTGACATAATTTTAAATCGATTTCATTAAGCGTCGTACGCATCTAGTAATAGGCTCATTTCAACCATAAGATGTTCTAAGCCTTCTATCAAAAAATGTATTTCTAACCCGAAGTGATCGCATATACATAAGTAAAACTAATTGAAGTGAATTTATGATAATTTGTTTTTTTTTTTTTTTCAATTATGTCGCAAATACACTTTTTAGCTCGTTACGGCTGCTGAAGTAGTAGGCTCCTAGGTGCAGGAACCTACGACTGGCAAGAGCACTGCAGGAGCAGAGAAGGTGATGAGTATTCTCTTCCTCCTTTTCTTCCATGCAGCTTCTGCAAAAATCATTATATGGAGCACCCATCCTGCGAGCATGAGTGCCAATTACACAGTGCCCGCTTATGACTCCAATGAGGGTCCTTAATGAGGGCTTGCTGAGTTCAAGTAGACTGAGTGACCGTCTTAGGTTGAGTGATGGCGAGATTTTTTTTTGTTTTAAGGCAGGTGGTGCCTTCTAGCCATTTGTCATAGGTGGTTTTAATTGTATGAATCTTTAAATGATGATAAACTGTAGCGATCGGCATGGAAGGTGGTACCCCTGCTATCGATAGGGATGGGATTGTACCACACCTAGCGAGTTCGTCGGCTTTGCAGTTTCCTGGTATGTCACAGTGTCCCGGCACCCACATGAGGTGAATGTTAAAATGCTCGGCCATCTCGTTAAGAGACAGCCTGCAATTAAGGGATCGTCATAAGAAGGAAGTTCGTAAAATATGTTTAGTTTACGGATTGCATACCGTAAATTTTTCTTTAACTCTTTCGAATCTAAGTTCTTGAGCACGAGATGAAAAATCTTAAATAATGGACGATTATTCTAAGTGAGGCCTGACCAAAGAGAGGTATATAGTTTTAAGACTATGTGTATCTCGGAAGTCTTTTTTTTATAATTTGCGCGTGCTCAAGGGGTTATTAATACCTTTAATTGTCCACGGTCAAGACACGGCACGAGCCGAAGGAATAGAGGGGGAGAGAGAGAGGAGGTACCTGTGCACAATGGTCTTAAACATCTGCGGATTGCAATCTATGGGGAATATTTAGCTGGGAAGAGCAAAAAAACGAGTCTCTAAATTTCACTGTGCGTCCGAAAGTAGGCTTAAGGGTAAACTGATGTGCATTCCTGGCGAGACGTGTATTGCGGGTGAATTCAAGAAGAGGAGGAATGCAATTGGCTAGCTCACTTGAGCATCGTTTGTTAAAAGAACGATAAAACACGGACAAAGAAGACACGGTACGTCGATGTTCAAGCGAGTCTAATGAACCCGCGATATCGCTGTCTCCTATAAGTTTTATCGCTCGCTTTTGGATTCTATCTAGTAGGTGCAGGGTGATCTTGGGGGCACCAGACCAGATATGAGCGTTATACTCAAGCTTAGGGCGAATATATGCCTTATAGATTAAAGCCAAATCAGAGGGGGTGAAGTATTTCTTGCATCGATTAAGGAAACCTACACATTTCGCAGCATTTTTGGCGACCTCGAATATGTGATCGTTCCAACTAAGTGTTGTGTTGATGTACATACCGAGGATGGAAAGTTTTTTCCGGTTTCGTCGATATAAGCGCCATTCATGGATAATGGCTGATTATCAGGGGTTCGCTTTAGAGACAGCAGACAGCATTGAATTCCACTCTGTTGTTCCCAAGTTAATTATGCTGTCCAGATCGGAATTCAATGTGTTTGACATACGCTGCCGTTCCAATACTACGTCCGAAGGGCAGGGTCGTGAATTTTAGAACGAATATGAAAAGCTGAGGGTGCTGTCATCAGCGAAGGAGTGGATTGGATTAGAAGTGGCAGACAGGAGATCATTTATAAAAATTAGAAAGAGTGTCGGAGACAGACCAGAGCCTTGGGGGACACCAGCATTTATTTTGTGGATATCAGACTTGAACCCATCCAAAACAACTTGGATTGAACGGTTCGAAATCCATAGAATCCATAGAAGCAGAGATTCATCAACACCATAAGCACGCATTTACTATTCTGTTTAAGAAATAGTAAAAGAACAATGTGCAAAATTGTTTATTGTAAGATAAACGTATGTATTAGAAGGGAACAAATGCGCATCAATAAAGCAGCATGTTTTATGAAAAAGAACTATTATATTTGATGCTTTTGACATACTTGTACTTAACTAAGAAAATCAATGTTTTCTTCGCATACGTCTTTGTTTTACTGGCGTTTGCGGTATGTGTCATATTATCTTTCCCAAAAATTGGACTTGATTTGCATATTCGCTTGCAATTAATTCAAAGAAGTAGTTTTCCTGATAATTCCTTAATATTTCATCATTATTTACCTTTAATACCGTATCTGAAATAAACGAAAAGAAACGATTGAAGTTACTATGCATTTTTCATTATAGTTTCTAAAAAAGTGTATGCGTATGAGCCCGGAGACCAACAACGTAAATGTTATTCACTTGTACGAATAGTCTAAACCAATGGCAGAGTGTACGAATAAAAGAAGGCAAATGATTGTTAAGTCTATATTCAGATTGAACGAGTTTCTCAGAAACTGAATATTCTCAAAGATGACGAACAAGAATAATTATCGCAACAGATTCGAATTGAAACACCGAAGCATTGGTACCGAATATAATTAATCGAGTGATCTGCATGTTTTTCCCCGCACATTTTTATCGAGGAAATTTTCAAAAATTCTCGATATCTGTAAAGTGAAGAAACTTAAGAAAGAACTTTCGCAATCCCTCGTAAATAACTAATAAAGTCTTTTAGAAGTCCGCTGCATATTAATACATACAGCATTGAGTACATAATCGATGAATCATTAGCAAAATTTTCCTACATATGCACATAGTTGTCGCTCTGAGCGAAGACATCGTTTGCGAGAAACGAATAGCATCTAAAATAGTTGCTCGCATCGCATAAAAACTCGGCTGTTAGAAATTTCAACCCATAAACTCGGCAAAATAGTATCTAAAAATAAAAATATATCACAAGTTAAGGGAATCACGCCCTACTACAATATTTTTTTTTTCCAATTGATGCCTAACGCAATGGAAATTTTTTTAAAAAAAATTATGATAGGTGTGAATTGAGCACAGTTGTGAACATTTCGTATTATTTTCAATTATATTTGAATTTCCATGCAGAGTCTGTATATGACCCAAATGGCAAAGAGGTATTAGAAATACAGTGGAATCTCCCTAACTCGAATTGTCACGGGATATCAAAAAATGGTTCCAGTACACTCTACATATTTTAAACATTATTTTCAAGGTATATTTGGTAGTCTGATATGATGACTCAACTCATTAACGACGATGGTAGGAGAAACCTAGACAAAGCTCAGTCAGGATAGTACAGTGGACATCCTTTGAGTCTGAGTGCTCCAACGCCGACAGCCTGCGTTATAAGCGCATTTTAGTAAGTACAAATAAAGCGGAAATGCATGAGATAAAGTTCAACAAAGGTGCTGTTTCTTTTTTAACAGGTGGGGAGACATTGTCGTTGAATAACATGCCCCGTGAGTGGCACCTCAACATCTTTGACTGTAGCTCCTTTCCTCAACTCCACACTCATAATATATTTCATGATTATAACACAATCTTCACTGTAATGATAGTAAACTAACCGACAAGTTTAATGTCAAAGAGGTATCGGAAAAGATGAAAAGGCGACTTGTGAATGTCACGTGACTTTTTAAAAAGGTTCTAGAGAAGATCGTTCAACTGCTGTACACTCAGAAGACATTTTCGTGATTGACAGGGCACAGTTAGAAGTCAATGAAGCGTTTGCCAGAAATCCAGCTTTAGCGCCTAAAATGATCCTTCGGCTTAGAAAAACTAAGTGTGTTCCCTTAAGCTTTCTTATACATACATACAGCCAGGACGTGTAAGACAAAGCCCCACAGTGGACACCACTCATTTCGAGGTAACCATTAGCCTCGGCTCACCAGTGAATGATATTAACAAAATCAGTACCGCAATAAAATGCCTCATTAGCTGAACCAAGTAGACATACACAGATATATTGACCCAAAGAGTCCTGCAATATTCGCGTCTGAGAGACAACCAAATTAAGTAGCTCCGTGTCTAATGCGGTGTAGACAAGTGGAGAAAGATCGCAGCAAGAAGCCCACTTTTATTCCTGAAAGTGGCATATGCGCCAATAGCAGACTTTATATGGCATTTCCTGCGTTGTCTCCTTATTTTCTCCAAAGATGTTTATTGCACCAAATAACCAGCATAATAATTTTTGATTCATCTTATTTTAATTAACACTTTACACCGATGGTCCTGATGGACACCAGTCAGTTATTTGTTAGGCTAAAGTTTTCTGTTTTCTAATTTTTCACAGTTTTCACAAGACGTTCAGATGATCACTTTAAGACACAAAAGTGTATATGAGATATCTCTAAATTGTCGTGACCGAACACTGTATTAAGAATATGCAGGAAAACGTTGCAGGAGCTGAGCTCTTTGTCAGAGATCACCAAGTCTTCAAAAGTTAAAAGTCTATGTGAACCAAGGTAAAACTTATGTGGTATTGTCAACTGCTTTTGCAAAACTAAACAACTCGGACCTACATTTTCCCCGCACATCAAGTTATAATCTCAATTTAGTAGATAAGTAATATTAATGCAGAACTGATTTAGATTTGTCTGTCCAATGAAGGGAAAAACAAACAATAATGTTAACTGTTGTCAACTTTGTTAGAACGACTCAATGTTCAGTTATGCTGTCAAAAGACTAAACATTTACTAACAATTGGGGAGATTTCTAATTCTTCTTCTGTGTAGTGACTAAACGCAACATTTCTCTCTTTCTAGTCGGCGTTTGATTGTTTTTTTTCAAAGAACCGTTGAAATGTAAAGGCATATTAGTAGTAGTACGACAAATTCAGCTCTTGAAGATCAGCCAATTAATAATCTCTGTTATATTTACAAATTTATCTGCTGTTTGAGTAGTTAGTAAATAAAATGAAGACATTTTTTCCCGTTGACATCAATGCAACGATGACAGAAAGCGTCGAGTACGCGATGGACTTTACGGGTTATGTAGTGAAATTGTGCCAATTAATCTGGAAAGTGTTAAGTAAATGGACACGCATTTTCGGTCGGAAGAATTTCGGGGACCGGCAACGCTCTGGAAGGCACCTGCTATCAAGATTGCGGTCTATATAAACAAATGGATGGTATTCGAAAAGAAAGTGTTAACTACCAATGCTCATTTTTGTTAAGCGTGAAGTTGAAGCAGATTTGGCATATTCGTTCAGGTAAATAATATCCTGAAGTGTAGAATGGAAACTACGGATGGTGATAAAGAATCCTCTAGAACAGCAATTCTGCATTTGTGGTCCGCTGACCCAGGGGAGTTCGCAAGTTCGCAAGAAATACGTGTTTATTATCATTCGACTACAATTGTATGTTGGAAGGGCTCCGCCAAGAGATAAATTAAATGCAAAGCACTCCGCACATGCTCAGAGGTTAAAAACTATGCTCTAGCAGGACCTGCAAGCAAAAGGAAACCATCATTTGGAATCATCACACCGCTTGGCTAACACCACCGAAAAGCCATGAAAATAGTAAGTTTCATCACACTCATCGACGCTGAATATCCACGTCAAGTCGGGAAGCCAGAAGATTTACTTAGCTACCTCATACCCACCGTCATCATTTTCAGATCCGCATGATCCATCAAAGCAGTCGCGGAAAAATAAAAAGAACGCACTAGAGATCTTCAAGCAAATCGATCCTCCGCCATCGACTTTAACTCAACAGAATTTATGCCCAGAAGCAACCAACTGAGTTTTTCGACTTGGTCCAAGCACCTCGTCCTGGGTGTGCCAAGCGGTTGACTTTCTGATGATGTCGACTTCAAGCCACTCTTTGAAAGATGTGATGATGGGGACATTCGTGCCGCTTGTCCAAACTATTGAAGCATAGTTTTATCCGTTCGGAGCAGTAGCTGCCTCGCATGAGTTGCTCGAGTTCGGCGGTGTTCACCCTATCTCGGGACTTTGTATTCGCGACAACGGCCATTTGTTTTATTTCCAAGTGAATGTCTTAGCCTCCAAACCTAAACTGATGGCTCTCAAAATGAAAACTCTAAAGTCCAGCAACATTTACGAACCTTTGAAGAAAATAAAAGAAATTCGTTTAAATCAGCAACTATTTTCTGAAACTCGTGAAAAAACGGTTTATTGCAACGCATTTTGGGATCCACTTGCATTTGCCGTTTAACCCTATCTTCTTCTTTGATTGGCGCTACAGTCCGGGGTGGACCTGGGCCTCAACCAACATGCCTCTCCAGCCAGCACGATCTTTCGCCAGCTGCCTCCAGTTGCGCACACCAAGTTGGTTGAGGTCCTTTTCCACTTGTGTGCGCCATATAGTGCGAGGACGTCCTCTGTTGCGCTGTCCCAATGGCTCGGTGTCGAAGACTCCAAAGACCCTATCCACAGCGGGATAAAGTTGCAAAGACTAGTGGTAGCTGGCACACTACTTGGCAGCTAGCACACGAACTGAATAGAAGATCATAGAGTATCTTTTGACTACAGCGCTAGGATCTGTATCGGTGATTCAAGGATTGCCTGAAATCGTCTCAGCCCCTTTGAGACATGTTTTTTTTAGATGTTTAGATGTTGAACATCTACCTGTGCACAAACCAGAATTAGATGCCAATTGCGAGAGTGAATGAATAGAAATGAAAAAGCCCAGGATTTTTAATTCATATAATGTATATTGTTTAAATTTCTTTCATCTTTTATACAAAAATACTGTTCTACATTTATTTGTTAATATATAATATAATATATATATGTATATAAAATAGTCATCCTATACATAAAAAAGTTCCTCATAATTGACAGATACATATTACTCATTAATTTTCTCTTTTGATTGATTTAGTATCACAAAATTCTGAATTTTCTTTAGATCTGATAGTATCAATAAATTTTTTTCATCTCTTAGTTAACAATAACAATCTTCAATATAAAGCTATGTATTATAATTATGTGTATGGTGTGTTCTTTTAGTTTCTTTCTTTAAAAGTCCAATTCTCCGCACTCGAGTCTCATATGTATGCTTAAAGGAAGAAGAGTGTAAAAACAAACGATTTATGTTTGTTTTTTTGTCTAAAACTACATTAGAAATAATTTATGGCAATTTATTTTTATTTTGTTTTTGTTGTTATTTTTTTGTTTTGTTTGAATAAAGCCTCAATGATAGATATATTCAATAATTTGTTATCGATTCGATATACATATGCATGCATTCTTGTGTGTATAATTAAATTGTAATTATTTGATCCGCAAAAACAATTGTGATATGGTATGGTATGGTTAATATTAAACTTAACATTACGTGTACATATTATTATTATTTGTCATAACAGTTAAAGTATTGCTATCCCTATATATATATACTATATACAAACGAAACAAAAAGAAACCTAATAAGGCCGATGGTTGCAATCGATTTCCAATCGATATACATACGCAGACAATGATATGATTGATTAGACGTAGAGAGCAATGCTCTGACGGATGCCGGATTCTTGGTCCAGCCATCTTTGCACGTGGTTGATGGTGGCCGGCGGCAGGGGGATGCATCCGTCACCGATGAATGGGCGATTTGTTGCTGTCGATATCAGGTGCTTGGCGGGGAGGTCACCGTGGATGTTATGCACTTTGAGGTCAAAACTGTAGGTGGCTGGTGGTGCATTGGTATAGTGGTGGTCTCCGCTGGTGGATGATGCTGAATCGGAGTAGATGGATGATGATGACTCATAGCCGGATACGGGTGATCCTTTGGGACAGCGGAAGCTAGCTGATGTGACTGTTGTATTGTTTGGTTGAAAATTAGGACTCCCGGCTGGAAATGGATACGCGGCGTCGGCAGAGGGTGATTGAAAATTACTGCCCCTACTGCTGCACTGGCGACTCTCATGGCTTATCGGTGGCGATAGGCAAGCGGTGTGATGGCTCCAGATGATGGGTTCCTTTTGCTGGCAGATCCTGCTAGCCGATTCCTTATCACCGTCCGTAGATTTGTTATCATCGTCAAGAAGGTATGGCTTGAACAGTTTGAACGTTTTGGCTGGTTCCTGAGGTTTTTCTGTCTCCTTCTCGTCGACCTCATCGGATGACAGTTTTGTTTGTTTCTCTGCGGACACGGTTTCTGGTTCAGTTGCAGTGGGCATGATGACTTTCCTCTTTCTCAAAGTCAAATCAACAACGGATGAGGATTCTGAGAAATCTGAATCGACAACATTCAAATGAGATTCTTCATTATCGTCGTCTTGTTCGTTTTCCTTTGGTGATGATGTTTCGCGCTTGGGAGTCGCCGATTCATATGTAGAACTGCTCTTATCGGCGCTTCGGTCCCTCTTGAATTCATTATTATTCTCACTGAATGAGAGCGCGTATCCAATCCGCTTCGTGCCCAATGACAAATCGATTGGCGCTATCATCGCCGCCGCTGCCGCCGCCGGATGCATATGCAGAGGCATGTAGTAGGGGAAGCCTTCGAAAGCACTGTGCAGTTGTGTCCTGCTATGAACGTACTCATTTTCATTCATATAACGATTTTCTTCCAGCAACGCTGTTGTCGTCTGATAGTCACGTAACTCGTCGATTCGATTTTCTTCCGCTTGTGCTAGAGAGAGCGCAGCACCGGGGGTAGTTGCCGAAGTGTCTGTGCATGAGAGAGCAACAGCTGGCTTTGGTGCCGGGGGTGAGGAAGCTGTCGGCGACGACGACGACGACGAAGACGACGATGAAGAAGTAGGTAAAACAGGCAGACTTGCTGACGGCATGAACGGACGTCGCTCGCTTGATTGTTGCGACTGGTGTGGTGGTGGTGGTGGCGGCTGTGCCATTTGATTGTATGGGTGATGGTGATGATGATGATGATGGTGGTGGTGTTGCTGCTGGTGCTGCTGCTGCTGCGACTCCATGTGGAGGTGGTGGTAATGGTTTTTCAAATTGGCTACGTGCAAGTGTGTATGCGGATGTGGTGTAATTATTGATACTGGCACTGGCACACTTGTCAACAGAGCAGGTGGTGTGTGAATACCCACACTATCATGTAAATGATATGGTGTGTGTAACATTGATTGTGGTGGTATTGATGACCCCCCAATCACCACTGGTCCTCCCTTGGCACATTGCAACGCTGATGGAGACACCGTCGACTTAGTTAGAATTTGAGGATGGAGGATTGGCGATGTAGGTGCGTGTAGGCTTTTCACTGTGGTGGGCATATACGATGTTGACGCGGGCGACGACGACGATAATGGCACCACTGCACCTACATCTCCTACATTTGCTGCGGCTGCCGCTGCTGCTGCCGCTGCCGCCAACACCCCTTGAGTTGCTTTTGATGTTGGAATCGTCGGTATGGAAGTCAGAGCGACGCTATGTCTGGTTGTGTCCAAGGACAGCCGATTATTAATGGCTTTATATTGTTGATGATTATGGTGGGCATGATGATTATTATTTGTGTGTATTGACGAAGACGCCGATGATGGCAGCGTTGACGTTACAATTGGCATTTGATGCGAGATATTATGAAACTGATGTTTCACATTATTTGCACTGATATTGGCCACTGATGAGCGTAAATTCGATTCACATTGCAGCCACTTTTGTATTTGACGACGATGTATATTATATTTTCTGGCTGTTGCCCTTTGATTACCTTTACAATCGCTATCGTTGCGATATGACTCGAGTACTTGCAATTTAAATTGCGGTGTGAAAATTCTCCTGGAACCCATTTTTGCACTCACTGAGTTCGATGCTACTGCTGGCACTTGAGAATTACTACTAATTGATTTCGTAACCATTGATGACGGTGTTGATGTTGATGCTAAGGATGATGATGATGATGACAATTGTGACTGTCTCACTATTTGTTCGCCGAAATCTGATTCACGTTTGATCTTCGCAAATGGCGCTAATGTTATTGATGGCAGCAAATCACTTGTCGTTGTTGCCGACGCTGTCGTTGTTTGGGCTCCAATTGATGATGATACTGTTGCTACTGTTGTCACTGATACTGTCACTGACTTGTTGCTACTGTTATTGCAATTGTTGTATATGTTGTTATTGTTCACGTTACTGCCACTGCTGCTACTACTACTTGTGGTGTTAACTAATTTGCTTTCATTATCACTTTTCATTGTCATTGAACTGGATTCGTTTGTCATACTTCCACTTTGTATAAGTATGGATGTAAGTATGTAGGTAGGTATATTTAACTTTTGCAAACTTACAAAACTGTATGTATTTTGTACATTAAGAATATCTATTGTAGATTATTGCAACGGTAATTCTTTTATGTTTGTATCGTTTATTGGCTATTTTTAGGCACTTCAGTTTCCACCAGACATAAGTAAAAACACACCAATCACACTGGGGATCAAAACCCGTCGCACAGTTGTTGTTGCCGTTAAAGACGTCTAGCCTGTGGCACACACGGTTAGTTATTGGATATTGTATTGTATTATAGTTAAAGCAATTTTAAACACAATTTCTTCTCTTCTTTGAGGTAAATTAAATGTATCTTTCTCACTCAAATAAAATCCGATTTAAATAATATCCACGAATATATTGGCTGAGGAGCACAGCGAAAACACAAGAGCGAACAAAAATATAGTATAATTTAAACACAAAAATATACGACAGTCCGACACTGTGAGCACTGTGAACGGAGCAAATCAATAAATCGAACTGAAATCAAAGGAAAAAAAATGTCTACTGGTGGTTCTAACGCTCGTTCTAATTTGGGAGAGCTGTTCTTCTTGCCGTTGTGACACCTTTCCAACTAACTTAGAATTAATAACAACGAATAATAATATAATGGGTTTGATGGTGCTTCGATTGCTACGAAAAACACGCTTTGCCTCTCCCTTTCATCGCTGACTACTAAATACTGAACAGTTGAGCGGATTGTATCTCAACGAACACCGAATGAAACCCCAGAGACTGAGTGTCGTCGACGTCGTCTGCTCAATACATGTGAATGTAGTGGTGTACACACACACAGAAACACACACACTCACGCGTAGATACAAATTGGGATATAGATTGCCTGTGTAGCTCATAAATACACCCGCAAACACACACCCTCAGCATGAGCTGTTGATGAGACTGATGATTCGGTTTTGTAAAGAGGCAGGCGGTCATCGTTGTCGGTTTCGCCGCGCCGCGCCACACCAGACACACAGATACTCAACGTGGATCCTTTTTGTTCTTTCATCCACCACAGATACTTTCTGTTACTTTAGCCTGTTCGCCCGCCGATGGCTGTGCCGCCATAGAACAGTAACTTGTTCTGTTGGCATTCTTACAACAAAATATGCCCGCACATGTAGTGGTCTGAGAGATCACACACATCGTCGCATTCAATCGCACACAGATACTCAATACACTTGTGCAGTGACGAGAGAGCGAGAGAGAGATTTGACGAGAATTCTTTGAGTTTTTTTTTTTTTTTTTTGTAGTTGCTGCTTTTTGTATTTTTACTTCTGTTCTTGTTCCGTATCGGAATGTCAACGGGGTGCAAGGAGTGTGTAGGGTGGATGTGCCTGGTGTTGGGATTTTTTTCTTTTCACTGCACATGCAGTGCATTGCATATAGGTACGTTTGACTCACAACCACTTTACCAATACGAATAAGCTGGTGTGTGCCTTTGAAAGTCACGAAAATATACAACAACAACAAAAAAAAAAACCTGACGCACACCGAACCGATGGCATTTTTCTACTCAGTCACGCCTACGGTATTGATATTCGTTCGGTTGCCTTTTGACTGAGAAAGAAAATCCAAGATAAGTATAAAAACAAAAAAAAAAAACAGACGAATAAAACAAGTTTAGATTTATTTCACCGCGTTGTCACATTTCAGGCATTCCGGATTTATTGAGATCCACCGATAGTCTATCTGGAAATCGACTTCTGTGCCGATAAGACTTCACAATTAGCTCTCAACTTCAACCCATATCTGGAGTGTGATATCAACCAGTGTACACACACTCAGTGGATCCATCAGAGCCACCAGAGCCCAATCAATGCCCTCCAACTTCAATTTGATGTTGTTCACTTTTTCTTTTCCTCCTCCGTCTGGTCACGAAGTCTGGCAACCTCGCACCGATCAGGGCAGACAGAATGTCGCCAGTTTGTGCGCTTGTACCAGACACCACGTCGCAATTATGTATGTGCCTTCATATCTAAAATTTCAAAGAAAGCAGAAAACGAACATATAAATGCATTTGTAGACTACAGGAAAACGAGTAGAGAGGAGGAAAAAAACGCCAGCAACAACAAAAATACGACGAATTTCAAAAGAAATTAAAAAATACAAAAAGGAAGACCCAACGGAGAAGGAAGCAACGAAAAAAAAATAAATATATAAAACAACGTGCGTGTGGAGATGAGAGTATTGTAATTGAATGGAAAACACTTCATTTTGGATTTTTCTTCAATTTAATCGAGACATGTACATGAGGTTGCATAGGGAAAGGTTTACACTTGGCCGTTTGTCGTGATTCTAGGTTCAATCTGTGCTTTATCTTGTTGGGTTTTTGTTACGTAATGGTACACACTACTCAGAGCGCTCTGTGGAGAGGTGATAATGTTCGCTCGGATGCCTCATTGACCGTGGATGACATTGAATTAATGGAAAATTAAGCTTTTGCTAATAACTGCGATGAGATGGCTATTAAAAAATGGGCGGAATGAATTTTGCAGTGATTTGGACCGCTGGTGCACATGCAAGTCGTGAGATCTCCTTAGTTTGTTCTTAGGCTCTTCAGACCTTGAAAATGCATAGAATCAACGACACAACTTCAGATGCACATCTGCGACCGATCAATGATGGCCAGAGGCGACTGAAGTTAAAGATCAATAATCAATTTAACGCTGCGTAAGTGTTTACAAATATTTGATCGATGCCGCAAATAATGTGAAATAACTTTTTGATCGGACGACCATTCCTATGATTGTGATGCTGATTCTCAAGATGCACCCTTATGTTTAATGATTGGATACGTGAATAAATATTTACATACATACGGGAACAGTTTGTATCAGCATACGTGTGTATGAAACAGTCCACAGTTATAACTATTGAACATTCTCTCTAAATGACTTCAAGGCCCTTGCATGCAAATTATCAACACGTCAAGGTTGCCCAGATGAGTGTGGCATTAGTCAGAAGTTTTTGTTTTTTCTCAATTTCATGGATCGTGCTCAAGTTAGAATTGGAGTGCAGCGGTAGCTTTTTCGTTTTGTAACTGTGACTGATTGGTTGATGCAGTTCAGGAATTTTTTTAGAAATATGAATATGTTTGTTGTGCTGCGATCACTTGGTCTTAGCGTGTTTCTCCAGTCGACCAGTCTTAGAGTGGTTTCTACATTTTTCTATTGCTATAGTGGGGTCCTGTGATCCCGGCAAGGGCTCATAAAAGGGTGTACAAAAAACACACAGTCTTCGAATTAGCCTCTCGTCCTCCAACTACGAGGTTAAGATTCAAGTTTTCCTTAGCCAGGGTATGGAGAAATAATTCGTGGTAATTTTTGAATGAACGGAAATGCTGGCGGCTATTGTGGAATCTTGTCATATGTTGACTTGTGTGTATGCAGGACTTCGTTTATACCGTGCCACTGTTTGCTCTTTTGTAACTACAATCAAACTTCGATAGTCCGAACCATCACTAAGAAAAAAATAAAAATTACATGTGCTTCTCAGTCTTAACGCCAGCCAGTTTCATTCGAGGTAGACTTTGAGTCATCGAAGTTTGACTGTGGTTTGTTATAGATGACTGAATATTAGACTTTGGTTTTGTAGGTAAAAACTTGAATGACATTTAGACCGTTATAGGCACATGTAATAAACCGTTTTTTTTCAAATGTCTTCAAACACAAACGCTAAATTCTAAATGACTTTCAAATCAATTTGCTTGAAGGCAGTTGAGAGCATTTTTATTTGCTATGTTTCGGCATTCTTGTAAATTTTCCTTACAAAAACCAATCTTCAAGATAAACTTCCCCTAATTTTTGATATCCCGTCACAATTCGATTTAGGAAGAGTCCACCGTACATGTAAATTTCAATCTTGGAGCTGTGGCCAATCATTTTCGTCCGAGGAAAAAAATACTCGAAATTTTTGTTCGCTATGTTTCGGAATTCTCCTCTATTTGCTCTTCAAGTCGAATTGCGCCTAATTTTTGACATCCCGTCACAATTCCACTCAGGGAGAGTCCACTGTACATGTAAATTTCAATCTTGGAGCTGTGGCCAACCATTTTCGTCCGAGGAAACAAATATTGGAGATACCGAAGTTCGACTGTATATCAATACGATTGATTCCAATTCTATTGTTTCGTTTTTAGTGAGTGAATGATTGATTTCTTGTCGACTTTTCTACTGGCCTAAAAGCTTCTTTAATTGCATGCTATGAAGGCGCTGTGAAGCTAAACCGACGTTGTTAATTTTAAGTTGCCACCTGTCATCAGAGCAGATAATAGCTTCAGTATCAACTAAAGGAAGATAAAATGATCGTTTCTTTCATATTTCTTAGTTAATATTGAAAGAAGGCGTTACAGTGGCGGGATCACATACTTTCGAAACCTTAAGAAAATCGGTAAATTTTATATATCAACGTTTTCTATATTCTATTGATTCTCGTGGAATTTCAAACTCATTGTCCCAGGATCGATTTGAGGCCTTTCTTTTATAGGGCCCATACACACGCAGACACTTCGTTGCAAGCTTCGATGCAAGCTCTGGGCAAAACACCATTTTACTACACACGAATCGGCACAGACATTGGTTCTTATCGTTTTGTGCTCATTGGGTCGGAAAATGACCGACACTGCTTGCCAAAGATCAAAGAAAAGGAGAATTTTGAGCAAGGAGCGGCACTAAACGCGGCACAGACACTTCGCTTCAGACCACGAAAAAATCAAAAACAATTGTATCTACACAGAGGGTCGCTGCGAACATATGACATGAATACTCACGACATATTTATGGTCTGCAGTGACGTGTAAGGACACTTTGGGGGTATTTTTGGTGGGGATCATAATGATGGTATCCGTGGTAGCGATTATGAACTACGGTCCCATGTGCAATTGGGTCTAGCTTAAACCGCCTGTACTCGTCTAGTGTTTGGGCCATATTAGAAGCATCTGTTGTTTGACCCAATGTCTAGCAGAAATCAAATTTCAATTTTCCCATCTGAGTCCCTGAAGGTTATATCATAACGCCGCTATCGGTCTGGCAAGCGTTACTTAGTATTTTGTCGAGCAACTTTTAATGATTCGCTTGTTGATATGAAAGGCTTGTAAGTTCGATCTACATACCTACGACAAATCTGAGATAACTGAACGAAGTATAGTAGTATACTCCGTCCCTATCAACCACATCATTTACATGACGAAGCTGACTAATACGACTTTGGCCCAGCAATCGACTGAAAATGTTATTCACATGTGGACCTATTAAATCAGTCCCTTAATTTTATTTCTCAAAGTGAACGCACTTTTATCCCTCGCCCCGAATCAAAATTCTCATGTGTGAGCAGAACAAAGAAGTAAAAGTCGCTTTAACCACAAACACTTAGCATATCACAATCGCCTACCGAAAAACCTGTACTATTCACCAATCGGTGGGTATAGTACATAAGGCACAAAAGCCAAAAGTTAACCCAAACTATTGCAAGCAACCTTTCTCCGACTATTTATTTATATTCAAATGCGAAAATATTAACACCCAACTCGCAAAACTAGGCACTAATCAATTTGTTTTTGTATCGGTCCTAGCTGCTTTTCATTATGCAAACATCATCCGACTAGTCATATGTATGGTACATCTGTCTTCATATACACACATACGTATGGCTACTTATTTACTCAAGCCAGTGCCGACGACGCGACGCACGGTGTCGACATGCTGTCTGGGCGGGAAGCAGTACCTAGTTTATGAATCAGCAGAAATAACACATTCGACTGGCAACAGGTATCCACCAGGTACACGCACTAAACAGTTCAATAACTTCCGAGCAATAAAACGTAAATTTGTTTATGGGTTTTCCCAGGACACCTTCTGTTATATGACCTCTGAGGGATTAGGTTGCCCAAAATATTGAAATGGGATTTTCGCGAAAACAGGTAGACCAGCCGAGGGCTAAAGACATTTTCACTCGGGTTATGAACCGCAAATTGAGAGAATAAACTTTTATTGATTTACTACCGTTTGTGTACACCGTTTGGTCGCAATTAATTCATTTTTCACCTTTTTTTTCCCAATATTTACTTGTGTGTACAATTGATTCAAAGGGGTTAACGCGGCTTATGCATTTACACGCGTATATTGTATAATACATGAATTAATGACTATTGGCACTCGATGGATTGAGATATCTCCACACCTGAATTCTTTGAATGAAGAGCTCGAGTTCGATGTTATTGATTAATTGGTAAGTAGTTTTTGGGGAGGGTTAGATTGGCAGATTGCCAATTCTTGGTAGTTGCATACCAGAGAAAGGTTATCACGGCAGCACATCTTAATGAAAGCTTCGCGTACATGGTATTTTATCAGTATCACCTTAAACACGTGCAGATATTGTAAGAATGTGTAATTTGTACACAGAAATTTTAGAATGACAAGCAATTTGAAAACAAGCTACTGTCATTTTGAGTAATGCCAAGTTAGGGGGTTTACATTGGCGGATGTGTAGGACAGACTTGATCAGATGAAAGTTTGACAGATCGGCGTCCGCAGTGTTTTTATGATCAGATAAGTCGTTCGATTTTAGTTCCAAGTGGATTTCAGACACTTTGGGGGTATTTTTGGTGGGGATCATAATGGAGGTATCCGTGGTAGCGATTATGGACTGCAGTTCGAAGTGTGCCTGGCTCTATGTTAAACCGCCTGTACTCGTCTTGTATTTGCTATTGTGTTATAATATATATTTGAGCTCCTTTCCAGATAGGAAAAGTATTTGAGCACTACTGGTGATTCAAAAGAGGTGGAGACTTGATTTATGAAAGTTGGTACTCTGAACACCGTGCGTAGGAGTTTTGCGTCACGTATATAACTACTGCGCCGAAGATTTTAGCCAATCGCAATTCCTTTCTGTTCACTGTATTGATTTTTAGAGAAAATTAAGAAATTAAAATCATTTTTAATTTTGACAGCACGAAATAAAATTTTCTGAAAGTCGGACTGACACGCGCTTTCCTTATGAGGTACGTCTTAGGACATGTTAGGTTATTCGGCTGCAAGCCAGCGCAGGCACAATCTTGATGTCTTGTTTTAAGTCCTAAAATATAAGCAGAACATTTTATAGTCATGCGACAAGTCTGTCGAACTTGTTCCTCGTACGAATCATGGAGATTGATGAACGAGTGAATGATCAGGTCGACTAAAGACTAATTTAAGTCAGAAATAGGTTTAAGTCATGACAACACAATATTGATGTCAAACAGTGAGCTACGGCAGGATCAAGCTGCAGAAGGCCTTACAATGGTTTAGGATAGTTCGAAAGACTGTGTGGCATTGAATTAAAGAAATCAGAGTGTGTAAGTGTGCGTCCTAGAGCCCCTTCTTTAATCTAGGATTTGAGTGCTGCCTTCAGGAATTAAACAACTTTCTTAGATCTCTAGTCTTTCCTTGTTATGGATGTTCTATTTAGTGTTTTCAATCTTTCTCTGGCAAGGCTCATGCAGTTGGTCAGTAAGTGGTTCATAGTTTCCTTAGCTAGGCCACTGTGCCCACGGACTTTTGTGTCGGTGATACCCATTTCATGAAGGTAGCAAATGTACGCTCCGTGTCCTGTTAGAGCACACTAATCATAGGTCCCTTTCGAGTGCTAGACCTTCTTTAGTTCGTTTTGGATTATAGGTTTGCTCCATGAACGACTGTGGTAATTTTGTACCCTCTTGGTTGTTCCAGAATTTGTTTGGTTACCATATTTATGAAGGCTTGTGTCCAAGTTGTTCAATTCATATAGAAGCGAGGGCTCGGTAAAGGTGTCGGAGCCCTTGCTTTGGCTTGTTTATCACCCATGTGTTAAAGTCCATTACAGCTTTAAGGCCCATTCATATGAGCGGCGAACTGCGAACGCGAATTTTCAGAAACAATCCTTTTCAAGTAAATATAAACAAAAAAGTTAAACTTTTGCGAATCAATCATTCCCTCCGCGAACTGTCAAACTGAATTCGTGATACACAAACGCAATCCAAAGACGAAAACGCGATCCACAAACTCACGAACAAAAAATTCACAGTGAAGTGTCAGTTTGCACCCGAAGTTCTCTGCGAATGAAAAACCTCCATATGAATGAAACGTCAATGTTTGCGAAGTTCGCAATTCGCGGCGACGTCATATGAATGGGCCTTTAGATTGTTGTTTTCTGCCAGCATGGTTAGTGTTTTTTGACATTCACAGACAGCTTTAGAGTTAGATGCTTACCTCTTTGGCGTTTTAAGAACTGCTTGGCTGTCTGAGAGTATGTCTATTTTGATATAAGTAGGTTTCCTGTCACTATTTCAGAGTGCGGCTTAGTTAATTGTTAGAAATATTAAATGTATATTTGAAATACTGATGTTGACTTACAAGGAGCAATGTATAGGCTGGAATGTCAGTCTATCTTAGCACTATGATACCCGCCCAGCCGTTAGTGGATATAACATTTTTGGGCTCCTTCTTTCAACGAAGTGGGGTCATTGTTCTATTCCTCCCCTATATTTGTAACTACAATGTTTATGCTTACAACTATTCAGTAAGGATACAGTACGAGTACATAGACTTAATAAAATATTACGCAATATCAAATAGATATCGTGGTGCTATTATAATCATAAGGTGCAGACTTATAAGACCATGCGACGCCCGGACTTATAAAAAGGAAGTTTCTGTTTCAAATTGCTTAAAAATACACAAAAAAAAAATAGTCATCTAATTCTGCCCTGCATAATCCAACAAAGCAGCCATGGGGAGGCATGCACTAGAGATCTCCAGCCCACTCGATCCCCGCCATCGATTCTAACTCATCAAGATTTAAGCCGGCGAGCGTGGTTCTCTGCAAATTTCCAGCATACTTAGATCGTTGTTGTTCCCTTGTAATACACAGTGCCGTTAATTTGATCCCAACAGCAAATGGTGACTGGACCAGATTTGAAAACAAGATAAAAGCATATGTATTAAGTTTTTCTTTCACTTGAATTTGAAGCGGAAACCCTCATAACCAAGAGCAGGCACTCAATCAACTGCGCCATCCAGCCTTTTGGGTCTGCCCTTCCTTATACAGTCGCATTTATGGTACGTCGTGATACAGTCGTGATGGGTACATTCGTGCCACGTGTCCAAACCATCGAAGCATAGCCCTTACCAAATGTGGTTGGCGCTGCAACCCATAGAGGGCCAGGGCCTAGCTTCTATGCAACCACTCGTGTTGTGCGTGCTATTGTTCTCACACGTGTGGAAGGGACCTACAGTTTTATGCCGACTCCGAACGGCCAAGTTTGGGAAACTTTTTCTAGACAGGAAATACTCTTCGAGCATTGTCAGTGACTCGAAGAGGTGGGGTCGTGAAAATTATTTTTGTCGCTCAGAGCTGGAATCGAACCTACGACGTCGAGGTTGGGTCGACGCACATACCCACAACGCCACGGGCCACTACCAGCCCTTTCCAAATACTGAGTTGAAAATCGTAAACCTAGCATTTAAGATTACAGATCTTGCTACTTGTTCCAATAGTAACCCATCTTGGCCAATCCTACAGGAAAGTTCGGCATTACTTCTCACATCACTCGGGAAAAAAAAGGCTCCGAGATACTTTATCTTCTCCACCTGGTTCTGCAAATGACCATCATTCGAGGACATAACATTTGCCAATAGCAATGGCAACCGACGATAACGATTACTTCTTCCTCATTTTCCGATTTCCACCACCAAATTATATACTTAGCTGTGACTTTATGTCAATAGATTGCTATTTCAAAAGTCTAGAGTATGCTATGTCAACCACATCCTGCTTGTTATATGCTATAGAAAAGAAACTGCTACAATTGGGGCTTAAAGTTTCTAAGTATTTGTTTTAATTTTAACACGTTCAGCTTTTCCTAAACGATACAACATGGCAAACCTTACAGCAAACATATACAGTCATGTATGACAGTTTTATTTGACTCATGTCAAACAGAGATGTCAAGTCCGGATAACGCATCGAAAAGCCACTCATTCTACAAGGCATGACTTTGCAAAAAGCTTTGACGTGCGGGCTTATTATGAAAGAAGGGTCAGAAATCAATTCTGACACCTTATTTCCAGTATGACTTAACGTCCACTTCTAATTGCTGCCTTGTCTGATTATACATATACATACGAACAAACCAGTCATAATTGGAAAATTTTAATCACCATCATCATATCGAGGTGCAGCACTGAACACACAGTGACGTTCGAGCTCTGATTAAGAATTGCGTTATCATTTTGCTATTGCCTCAAGTGTGTATGGGAGTGGAACCATCATCACTGTCTTTGGAATCAGGTCATCAATGTGAAGTCTAAAAATACCTATAAGCCATGTGAGGTTGATACAACAAAAGCAAAAGAAGCCACAAGCTATCTGCGATACTGAAGTTTCTACCGCTAATCATTTCTACTAATAGTTCGATTGATTTCCCTTATAAATCCATATCTAATCAATTCGTACGCTGAGCCGTACGGTTTGCGACGTCTTCAGCAGTTTCACAGATATGACACATTCATTCATACACACGTATGTCGCACAATGTCGAGTGTTGTCTTTTCAAAATTGATTCCATCGAATAATTTAGTTTCGATTGGCTTGATTAAAACCGATTGCGTTGCGTCGCCGTCGTTGGATTTGAAAGTAGATATGGATGGGAGTGGTACCGTGAAATTTGACAGATTGCTAAAAATTAATTTAAAACTGTTTGCTTTTTTCACGCATGGTGAGCTTGTCGATTGGGCAAAATGGTGATCATGTTCCAGCGGCTAAGGCTTCCAAGTGGCCTATAGATAGGTGTGTTTGTTAGATGATTTTTTGAAGTCAACGCACTGGCAAGATGCGACACACAGCTGAGGATTACGTCAATAAAATGATTCTGTTCAGCAGCAGTGTCTTATTGAACTCGAGTGTTCTTCAACATTCTGTATGTTCACATTGATTCAGGAAAAAGCTGGTGCTATTCACAGTGTTCTCCATTTATCGTAAACCTCTAGTCGACATCATCCCACACACAGCGTCGTTGTTATTATTTCGTAATCTGCTGGTGACAAAGTTTAAAACGAAGGGTTCCTTACAACAGTCTGAAAATCCTAGCACCAAATGAGTTGATGCTTAAGACAAAATCTATCCATTTTGAGTCAAAACGAGGTATATCCAAGACTCATGCAGGTCTATAGATTGCACCATCCATAACTCATCAAAGTTCTAGACAGAAATTAGATTTCACGAGTACCAGAATTAACACTAGGAACAAGATGTAAACTCAGTAACTAGAAAATTCCTGCCCATACCTTGACACCCACGACTGGTGGTCCTTTTCAAAAGCATAAGTACCCAATTACTCACTTGATCAATTCGTCCGCTGACCATTTTTCGACACTGGACCAGACGCATTCAGTAGAAATCTCAAGTACCAAGTTTAGAAGCAAACGTATGGATCTATTTCTCCACCTTGTTGGAGTGGAGGTCCATCTAAAAACTCTATTGTTGTTTCACTTGCCACTACATACAGACTTAGATCAATACCTTTCAAGTTTCATAGTAGCACAAGTCAACCGACTTAATAGACAAGAATAACTCTAACAACTAGGCATGGAGGTATATCTCCACTTATCCCCGCGACTTTAGTTTTTTGACCACAGCCACAACAACACTTCCACTTGGGACCCAAACTCAAGTTATTACGATGATACGTATGCGGGTTCAGGGACATTCCTGATCTCTCGGCACCAGATTATAGCCTCTGGTCAAGCCAGTAGGATGCCACAATACCACAGGACTAGCCGAGATCTAACCATACCGTAGGTTTGTTTCTCTAAACCCATAGCTCTTAGCTCAAGATTTTAGTCGCCTATCTATTACGACCGGCATGCCTTACCTCGAGTTGAGTTTCGAAAGCACAGCACACTTTTTGTGAATATAACGATGATCCTATCAAATTTGAAAATATTTTATGTACTTCACCACTCAACAAGAAATTAAGGCCGTTGCTGTCCGCTATCCGCGGTAAAAGTCATACCATACTTTAAATATGGAAAGATATTTAAGTCAAATTATGTCACTAGTCCTTCGTTTAGTTTCCTTGACTTTTGCAACTTTTACTTATCCAATTGTGAACATTTTGAGAACTAAACAACGCATTTCGTTGTAAAATTTCAAACAAGACTTTTTTTCATTTCAATACCAAAGCTGACAAGAAACCATGACCCTACTGTCAAATTTGTCCTAATGCCAAGTGCTGCCAAACCCAACCACTACATATAAAAGAAACACCCACTACTAAATTGACGTGGAAGTGAAATCTAAAAACTTCCCCGATTTCAAATGGCTTACGTTTTATATATCAGCATTCGATTTTAATCGACATGCAAAGGAATGTGATATCGTTTTTCAGTTCTTAGAGATAGTCATCAAACACGGGGCAAGGTGCATTGCGAATACTGTCACGCGTAAACGGCGTCAATTGCTATCGTTATCGGGACACATGAACATTCATTCGGTAAAGAAAACAACGAGTCGATTGATTATTCATTTACGATTTTGAAAATAATCGTAGCGCAGTAACGTGTTCAAACTTGACTTTACGACTGTGAACCAAAGTACACAAAGGACTAAGGCGCCTTGCCGTCACAGCCCGGAGCTATTTCATAACAAAAATGAGTCACTAAGAACCTGATGCAATTGCTGTTGCTGTTGACGTAAAGAGCAACGGTCAATTGACGTTTGTAATTGATACAACAGGTGTCATCGTCTTGTTGGTAATTCATTGTGGACACGATCAGAGAAAGCTTTTGATACATTTTAAATACCCCCATAATTACAAGAACCATTTTATGTGGGAGGGCATACTTTGGTTCAATCACAAGCGTATCCTGGTCCGAGATCATAGTTCAGAGGGAGGGTCACAATACAGACCTTTTTACACCAATTTAAAGATAAATAGAGGACCATGGTAGACTTCTTAATTTCATCGCAAAATTATGATTAAATTCCAATCCTAACGTCTGAATTCTGTCCTTTTCAAGGACTGACAAACATTTTATCCTTTTATCTGACCACAGGAGCCTCCCTTCTCCACATGCGCTCACTTATAGTCCACGCGATGAAAATGCAAAATGAAAAATAGGTATACGCTCAACTCCAACCAACACTCTATCAGTACTACTAGCATTTCCTGAGTCCATCCTGGAAGGAAGTCACACGGAAAAGAGACTAGACGTCTAGAGGATAAATTTCTGTAAGCCCCCATTCCCATAATTAACTTCTCTACACTCGCGCCAAAACTATGTCCAATAACAACTGCCAATAATCGTCATTTTGACAGCAGTCTCAAGGTTCATCCACTTAGACGGAGCATACCAGCTGGGCACTGGGAACGTGCTATGCAAGCTGATACCACGTGTAAACCCAACACACCGAGAGTCATGTCTTTCGGAATGGCCATCGTACATACTAATAGTCTTGTGTAATGCATGTCCAAGTTGTACTACTCACTTGGCAAAGAATGGCAGACGCGCGAATATGTACATGACCGGAACCCGACTGCCGACTGCCGACCGCCGACTACCGACTGTTGACTGTCCACCGCTGAGCACATTTAACCCCACGTTCTGTGTGGATATCTGTGGTGGTTCTTTGAGCCATATTGAACCCTAAAATGATGACAACAACAATAGAATGAGTGACCGGTGACATTCCCAGGAACCAAGCCCCACTTCTAATGAATTAACTAAGTTGCATTGTTATCAGCTCATCCATCTTAGTGGTCCTGCTACAGGGGCACAACCACTTTGGACTCTTACACTTCCACCCATACACAGATGGTGCATTGAAGACCGAACAATGCCTTCCTCACCCTATGCTCTGTTTCTCTCCATCCTCTCCATGGAATACGTACGTGCACACAAACTCGGGGGACGACGAGAATCGGGATTCATTAAAAGAAGCCTAAATGTTGTGTGCGCCGCCACCGCCGTCTCTGTGTCTGGGTTGATTTTTTGAACAACACTCTGGCACGCTGGCACTCTGGCACTCTGTAGCATTGGCATCCTCCTCTCTAATCGCATGTGGTCATCGATACTCATCTCCTCTCTGAATGTTCACTTGCACTGTCAGGTAGTTATCCGAGTCAGCACAGTGCCTCATCTCATTCCATTCTATGCACCGTGCTTCAATGTCCGCCACACAGCTCTCTAAACAGCCATGACTGCAATTCTTGATTCTAGAGCTAGGAACGACCGGCCGGGACCGGCGCGGCATGGCGCGGCGTGCTGTCTGTGTGCATGAGACTGTGTGTCTGGCTGTGTGCGTTGGCCGGTCGTGAGTGTGCATACGTTATAGACATCGGCTTCGGTGAACTCATTCCGACGATGATGGTGGTGGACATGGACGGGCAGCCTCCTTCCTCCATCCACCCATACGGCATGTATCCATCTCCACCGCGCCGCCGATAATTCCAATGTTAGCTCATTCATTTGGTTTCCTTTCTAAGCACTCCGCTGCGCCCGGCTATGGTGCGTCCGCGACGTAGGGCGGCGGCAATAGCAGCAGCAGCAGCAGCCTCAACGTCGTCGTCGTCGTCGCTGTCGACGGCGAAAACAACAAAAACAACGACTATGGTCGGCTCTGGCACTCACCCAACGTATTATGTGCGGATCAATGCAGCCGTACTCGAGTTCGGAGTATTTATAGAAACTGTAAGGCGATAACTTGTTGAATTTTCTGAGAATCCATAGGCGTCGGGGGATTATGATTGGTGGCGAACGTGTACTTCTTGCGTTCGTCGTTGCTGCTGCCTGCCGTAGCCGTAGCCGTAGCCGTAGCTGCGCTGTGGTTCTTCCTCTTAGTCCTCGACGCCCGAACGCACGAACCGACAGCGACGACGGCGGCGGCGACGACGACGACAACGATGGCGATGGCAATGTTCGGTTTCGGTTCGGTTCGGTTTGGTTTGGTTTGCCGTGAATTTGTTGGCCTTTATTTATTTATTTATTTTCATTCTCTCCTTTGTGGGCTCTCGCTTCGTTCATTTCGGATTGGGATTCGTATTCGTTCGTTGGTTTGTTGGTGGCGACATACTGTCTGCCGATAGCCCGATACTATTGCGTTGTTTTCAACGTTTTACGTTTCGTTTCGTTTTCCAATGGTAATCGCCTTCAGTTGATGCGGTTTCAGGTGGGATCTCGTGCAGGGTAGGGCAGGACCAGGCCGGCCGGTAAGGTCATACCTGGGACCGAGACTGCGGCGACTGGTCTGGGTTGCTATTGTATTATGAGACGCTAGTTTGATAATTAATTGAGAATGCATTTGATGGAGGAGCCTGAATGGAATTTGAATGCATTCCGAGAGATTGTTGGATACTTGCACATGGATGGGTGTGCGCGCGGCCGGTGGCGACGATTGCGATGGCGATGTATACCTGACGGCAATTCATAAGAAGCCTGGCTGGAGGGCTAGCATGACTACCTGATATCGCCCGAGAAAGAGCGGATGCACGGTTTTTGTGTTGTTTTTTTTTTTATTCTAGATTTCCATGGGTTGTGGGAGACTTGACGGCGGCAGCGGCGGCGCTTAGGCTTATTGGTCTGATGTTGTGAACGTCATTACTGAGACGAGTTTTGGAGTTCATCTGTGTAGATGTATGTGTAGATGCGGGTTCGTAGTATCAAGGGAATTCACATCGTTCGGCTTTGGAGTAAGTATCTTGGGGTGAATTGAGAGAGAAATGGACAGCCTCCCACGCAGATGAGTACACTGGAAGCTCTAAGATCATTTACGACTTTTATCATGCAGATGGACTGGGCTGGTAAACTGGGCACTCAAGTGGTGTTAACTGTCGAGAATACCTATGACATACAATTGAAATGGTTTCGTTGCATAAGAATAAAGCAAATCACGTGAACAAAGCTTGGCATGTGGAATTGGAATTAGAAAAAATGGGTGCTAATATTAAGAGGTTTAAGATGAGAAAATCATCAATTAACAGAAGATAGCAAAGGACAGTCAGGCATCGTTACGGTGACCATTTTTGCGGATGAAAGAAAAAAGGACAATCTTTAATCAAGTCTAACAGCCTTCAACATGTTGTGCTTACCTACTGAAGAAAGTCATGGCTTATTTTAAAGCTCACAGTAGTTCCCCCTCGAAGATTTGATAGAATGTCAGTATCATACCTCCGCAGAAAGAAATGAGGCTTTACACTTGAACAACGTTGGGAAATATTGAAAACTTGTTCGCTGTGTAGTAGAAACAGTGCGTTTGTTGGAAAAAAATTTTGACCGAATTGAAGCACTCTCCGGGCTTGGACGACATCTGCTGCACCCAGTTTAGCGCTATATATCACACAGCCCTTGCCACAATCGATCTTTTGTGCACCAAATTCCCGAATCGTGTAATCGTAGGTATCAGCCGTTTTGGCGATGTCAATTGGTCGCCTCGATCTTGAACCCTTTGGTTTTTTTGTGGGAAATTTGAAATCCCAACAATCTAGAAACGATTCAAGCACTTAAGGTCAGTATTATCGAAGCAATCCATGACTACCATCAACAAAGTCTAGGAAAACTTGGGTAGCACAATGCACTACTGCGAAGCCAGCCAAAGCATTCACATGAACGCCATTGTATATCATATGAAAAATATTCATATGAATGTTCTTCATAAAGGCATACATACAGTATCGGACAAAAGTAACGCACTGGCCTTTAATGAAAAAGTATATTCTTAGAATGTGGTGGCCCGTGGCGTTGTGGGTATGTGCGATGACCCCAACCTCGACTTCGTAGGTTCGATTCCTGCTCTGAGCGACACAAATAATTTTCACGACCCCACCTCTTTCGAGTTACTGACAATGCTCAAAGTGTATTTCCGGTCTAGAAAAAGCTTCTCTAACTTTGCCGTTCGAAGTCGGCATAGACTGTAGGTCCATTCCACTCGTGTGAGAACAGTAGCACGCACAACACGAGTGGTTGCTGAGAACCTAGCCCCTGGTCCTCTACGGGCTGTAGCACCACTCATATATATGTATATTCTTAGAATATTCTCCTTGCGTCTAGTGACAGAGACCAGTTAATTTTCTATGGTTTATTGAACAAAACACACAAGTAGTTTGTTACGAGAAAACATTACAAAAATTCATTAAGTATGGAATATAATAATATACCATAATATATGTGGCGCCCAGGGAAGGCCAGCTCGTAGCTTCTTAGCAACCATTCGTGTTGTAAAGGGACCTACAGTTTGTATACCAACTTCTAATGCCCAACTGTTAGAAGCTTTTGAACCGATTTAGTTTGCCAATGCTGGCACTTTTTAGCTCGTTATGGCTGCTGAAGTAGTAGGCTCCTAGGTGCAGGAACCTACAGCTGGCAAGAGCACTGCAGGAGAAGAGATGGTGATGAGTGTTCTCTTCCTCCTCTTCATCCATGCAGCTTCTGCAAAAATAATTATGTGTAGCACCCATCCTGCGAGCATGAGTGCCAATTGCACAGTGCCCGGTTATGACTCCTATGAGGGGCCTTAATGAGGGCTTGCAAGTAGACTGAGTGACCGTTTTAGGTTAAGTGATGGCCAAATTTCTTTTGTTTTAAGGCAGATGGTGCCTTCTGGCCATTTGTCATTGGTGGTTTTAATTGTATGAATCTTTAAAAGATGATAGACTGTAACGATCGACATGGAAGGTGGTACCCCTACTATCGATTGGGATGAGGGTGTACCACACCTAGCGAGTTCGTCGGCTTTGCAGTTTCCTGGTATGTCACAGTGTCCCGGCACCCACATGAGGTGAATGTTAAAATGCTCGGCCATCTCATTAAGAGACAACCTGCAATTAAGGGATGTTTTAGAGTAGAACATGACATTGTCCAGAGATTTTATGACGACCTGACTATCGGAACAGATGGTGATATCCCTTTTTGATATCACATTGTTTTTAAGCCAGAACAGCGCCTCTTTAATCGCTATGGTTTCTGCCTGAAAAACGCTACAGTGATCAGGGAGCTTCACGGAGATTGTTGTTGTTGAGGTCTTGTGAGTAGACACCCGCACCAACCCCTTCTTTTGTCTTTGAACCATCCGTGAAAATGCTCAGAGGATCTTTCAGCGTTTGCATGTCAGTCATCCAGTCCGATCTGGAAGGAATACTGGTTGAGAATATCTTTGAGTGCATTGCAGTTTATAGCCTTATTTAGTGCTGTCCACCAAACTTAAACACCATACAGAAGTGTCGGTCTGACGAAAGAGGTGTAAATCCAGTGAGCGATGCGTGATTGTAGGCCCCATTTGCATCCAATAAGCTTTTTGCAGCTAAAAAGTGCAGAAGAGGCTTTTTTTACACATTCCTGGATATTGAGCTTCCAAAATCGTTAAGGTCTAGAGACTACGCAGTCCAATCTAGCACCGTGATATTATTGGTATCAAACCAGGTTTCGACTACCTTACCATAGTCCTGTTGAAGCCTCTGTTGAAGCCATATCAATGGCATCTCCTCTTCAGCGTAAGGCAGTACACCGAAAACACTTTAATTTTGTTAATTTTATTGCATTTCCAAAAAAGTTCAAGAGGACTATTTATTAAAATAGACATGAATTGCTGTCCACTTAAAATAAAATAAAAAGGTGAGCTCGTAACTGCTAGAGAACTGCATGTTTTTTCATCTTGATAATTGTGCCAGCCAAGAGGGACTTCATCAGACCCGCTTCATCGAGCACAATATTCTACAAAACAATCAAAGCGAAATCCATACAGTTCAGCTGCACTGTAGCATACAAGACTAATCATGGTGTTAGCGTTGGGTCGTCACCAATCACACTCTTGATCTGGAAATCGATTGCGATCCCTTGACTCAGTTGCTCAAGAGTCAAGGTGACGCCTAGTCTTAAAATTCACAAATTTGTACCCTATTCACCTGACTCCACGCTTAACGCCGACAAACCATTTTTTTTTTTGCGTCACCTTGGCTACGTGACCAATAAGATTCAAACGTTGCCCCAATTCGTGAACAAAAAAAAAAAAATACAAATACTAGATACCTACACCCAAAGCAAAGCCAACTGACAACTTATGATACACATGTGTGTGACTAAAAGAGCAATGACGTCATCTGCTCAAGGGGTTTCGCTGATAACTTTCAGCAAAGTCTTATCAAAGTGCTTTCTTTTGGCCGGCACGCTTATCTCTTGCTCTCCTACTAGAGAAGTTCAAACGTACAGCACAACCCGACTTATTGTTTGCATTCGAGCATTTTTAAAATTAGATTTTCCTTTCAATCCAAGTCGAATGCGCAAATCAAAAGAACGCTAAGCGAAAAAAAAGCACAAATCAAACAAAATGAGAGAGAAAAAACAAAGGAAACAAATTGCAAAAAGCAGCCGAAGAAACAAAACAAGAAAAAAATGAGAATATGTATCGCTATCTAATCTGAAGCTAGCTAGTAGATGATGATGAAATCGGTCTGCTATAGACATGTTGCGACGCGAAATTAGGCGGTACCGACACACCACAAACAAGATCACGCTACGATACAATCTGAGGGATGAATCAAGAAGATGAGTGCTGCGGCTCCCCACGCCATCTATGCGTTCTGTAAACATCCTGGATGCACGTGCCTGACGTGCTCGCCGCCACATAACCGATGCTTGATGATTCAGCGAATTCTGTTTCTGATTTTAGTTCTGTGCTTCGCCTGATTTCCATTTCCATTTCGTTTTAGTTTCTTTATTTTTATTTTTTTTATACATATTTTACGCCGACACAGAGCAGAGTGAGCGAGGAAAATTATGCAAAAAAGTTTTGGTCGGGAGATTGCGACTTGAGAGATATCGTTGTTCGCAGTTTTTTTTCCTGTTGCTGTTGCTGTTGTTGTCGTTTTCCTCTGCCGGTTTGTGGAGATTTGCTTCGACACATCAGGAAACTTTGATGGGTGGCATCTTTTAAGGGCATTGTGACAATCAGGTCTAGTGGCATGTATAAAAGTGGCAAGATCAGTTATTTTATGGTTTAGAAATATTTAAGGTAACTTTTGTGTGACATTTCAACTGGATGAATTCCATCCATTAGGAAGCATGCCTATGTTCATATTCAATGAAGCTTTAAGAAATAACTGTCAGCGTTCAATGCAGTGTCAAGAACAATATCTAATCTACAAATGGTACGGTCAGCAAAAATTGACTTCATCCAGTGGACTGCTCTTCAGTTCCATTATATCGCCAGATGTTGCTACTATGAATGAGCCTTTTTTTAACTAAAGCTTATTTTGATTTAAGAGCTGAACTAAAAATTTAATGAAAAACTTTTAATATGTTTTACTCTCCACCAGTCCTGCCAACATTCGTGGTGGCGTGTAGCTCAGTACGAATGACATAAGTAACGAGATCAAGTGCAGAATGACTCTTGCCAACCACTGTTTCTATGGGCTCAAGAAGCAACTGAGTAATAGAGCCGCCTCTTGAAGGATAAAGTTCACTCTATAGTCTATAAAAGACACTGAACATCTCAGTCCTGCTGCACGGCGCACAGGCAATAACAATATCAAAAGCAAATGAAGAAGTCTTTGGTATCTGTGTTCGATCTCTGGTCCCATTTGTGTTGATGGGTTCTGGAGGAGAGCATTCAACACATGAACTGTATGGACTTTACAGCGACATGAGCCCAGCCAGGCGCCACCGAATTCAACGCTTAAGATGACTTTGTCATATAGATCGCATGAGCAACTCTGCTTCGGCTCGAAGAGTTTTCAAATGGGAATCTTTGCGAACACCACTTTGAACGCTGGCGTACCCAATTTGAGACCTCAACCAATTTGGCGCGGCCAGAGATCACTCTAGTTGGACAAGTTTGTTGGTTGAAGCCCATATTCATCCCGGACTGTAGCGCCCTGCAAAGTGAAAGAACATGGCGTGTAGCTAAAAATGTCTCATGTCAAATATAATTTTCTGCTGTGTCTTTGATCTTAGGTGGCAATTGGAAAATAAGGTCTTGTCTCGGAAAACTAAGCTGTCTTTATATAAGACCTTGATAGTCCCAGTCCAGCTGTATGGCGCAGAAGCATGGACAATGTCAAATGCGGACGAAGAGATGCTTGGTCGTTTCGAAAGGAAAATCCTTAGAATCATATTCGGTCCCATTTGCGAAGAAGGAGTTTGGAGGAGAAGACTGAATGACGAACTCTACGAGCTGTACAATGACATTGGCCTAGTCAAACGAATTCGATTATCTCAACTCAGATGGCTAAGACTTCTAGAGAGAATGGACTATAACGCTCCGGCTTGGAAAGTCCTGAGGCCAACCCTGTGGGACAACGCGGTAGAGAAAGACCTCGCCTCCGATGGAGCTGGAAAGAGATCTTAATCAGCTGAGTGCACTGGAGGCGCCTAGCCCAAGATCGCGCTAGTTGGAGAGGAATGCTGACTGTTGCACAGGGACTTTGTTGTGCGTTGTATTGTTCTCTCACGAGTAAAAGGGACCTTCAGTTTTATGGCGACTCCGAACGGCCAAGTTTGAGAAGCTTTTTCTTAACAGGAAAAAGTTAGTAACTCGAAAGAGGTGTATCCGTAAAAATGATTGTTGTCGCACAGAGCAGGAATCGAACCTATGACGTCGAGATTGGGTCGATGCACGTACCCACAACGCCACGGACTTTTATTATTTATTTTTTCTTTTGAATTTTATTCTATTTATTTTCCTCGCGGCACGTCGCAAGTCTAATGACAATGGTGGCTCGATCGGAAAAGACCGATTAACGAAAGCAAGTTTGACAGGTCGAGCAGGAGCAGCTAGGAAACCGTTGTCGGTGCTGCCAAATTTGCTTGCGATTCACATAAATGGATAATAATTATGTAATCTATTGCAGTCAAATGCAATTAACGTTAGTGACTGTTGATTTTAACCAAATGCATAAACTTCGAACTACAATACTTCGAAAGGTCATTCATTTTAATTCATTTTTATTATTTAATTCATAATGAGCTTACTTCGAAACGTAAATTTGGATGGATGACATGTGCTATCCATTTCAGTTTGGTTGCTCATCAACACATCTCTTTCGAGTCCTAAACATGTGCAGTTTGTTTTAGCTGATTCTACACAACAACAGACAAAGTACATCGGGATTCGGTATAACTCTTAATTTGGTACAAAACCGGAATGGTGCTCTGTAGTTACTCCGACATATTCGGCATGTTCAGCCAACAGAGTAAGAACAACATGATCAGAGTCGCTTTATTTCGACACCAAAATTCCCGCTCAATTTGTAGCCCAATTTGTTAGTCCGAAGATTGCACTTACCCATGTTAAGACTAAGTGATTATAGTTCGTACGTACCAAGTGTCGTTGCGTTGCCCCAAAAACCTGACTGTTTCGAAAGTCTGGGGCAACGCAAATAAATGATCGGAGGGGAACTTTGTTTCTAACCTTTCGACATTGGATCTTAGGCGCCATGCACCGCCTTAGTTTGAAATTTATATCTGATATCCCGCAATTTAGCAATTTCCTTTCTCCGCCTCAGAGCACTGAAAAATAACACACGATAAAAGTTTAATTTAATTTAATGGAAAAAAAAGTTGGCAATCAATAAACCCTTTTAAGGCATTTGTTTGTTACTTCATTACGATTCTCAGTGTTCCGGGAAACATTAAAATTCATTTCCAGTCCCGAACAAAGAATTACAGATTTTTATGACACGCTTGATGAATTCCATTGCGGTATGAAAACGATATCAAGCAAAAGGATCTTGTATTCGAATGAAATCAAATGATCGAATCAGTAAGCATTTTACGTCCAAAGCCTTTCACAGCAGTTTCTGAATACAGTAGTCAGCTAATTATTGAGTGATGATGTATTGCAAATTGTATTTACTGATTGATCCATTTGGAAACTCGATCAGTCGAGTGCGGTGCCAATCGAGCTATTTATACTAAGTTCTAGTCAGCAACTGTAAGCTAGTCTATTTTTTTTTTCGCGAATCGTAAGTGGAAGTATGATATTCAGAGTTCAAACAAAGAACCGACGGCTCGCGATATTAATCAGGGACAATATTAATGACCTTGTTTGGCGGGGTACTGCAGTGATGCACAAGCTTTTGATCTAACATTCTTTTGGATTACTATTCTTTTTTTATTTATTCAACCTTCCATAGATCCGGGTTCATGGATTTCGCCAGATGAATGGCGGCATTCCTTTGAATTCAACTCAGACAACTTGTCTCCAGTTTGCGTGATCAGACAGCTCGTTTGCTCTGATTGCGCTGGCATCGTATGTATGTTTGTACATTTCAAAATCAGTGTGTTGAGTTATTTAGATCACTAGTGAGTTTTATATAGTTTTTTTTTGAATTTCAAAGCAAGATATGTACATGCGTAATGACAACCCTTCAGTTTCGCCTCCAATTTTTGTGGCGCTTCAGCTTAACGTGGATGCGAATCTTTATCGGCAAGTGATGTTTCAGAACCATACTTATTTCTACGAGTCCCGAGATGCAAATATCAAGCTAACTCCCCACCTTTTGACTTGTATGTCACTTTAAAGCGAATGCGCTCCGTACTGTTGTCCCACAAGTCAAAGATGCAAGAGATTTGTGACAAATACTCTTCTGTGTGACCATGCAAGGTGAAACACACAAATGTAACTACAATACTACGAAGTAATTCCACGTGCGCAACTGAAGGCCGCAAGCCAGGAGTCGGGCTAATTGGAGAGCCTTCTTGGTTGAGATCCTTGATTCCAACCCGGACTATAGGGCTACATAAAGAAATAGAAGAGGATGTGTTTTAAATTTTTTTTCTTCTTTTTCTTTGATTTTTCTTCGATTGGCAGCCAACATGCCCCTCCAGCCAGAGCGATATTTCGCCAGCTGCCTTCAGCTGTGCACAGCAAGTTGGGTGAGATACTTTTCCAGTTGAGTGCACCATGTCGTTCAAGGACTTCCTCTGTTGCGTTGTCCCAATGACTCGGTATCGAAGACTCTTTGTCCCGGAGCTGTGGTGTCCATCCGCTCTACATGAACTAGCCATCTTAAGCGTTGGATCCCAAGTTTTAAATTTCTGCCCCTAACGCCAGGCTTTCTAGGTGGTGGCCCGTGGCGTTGTGGGGATATGTGTCGACCCCAACCTCGACGTCGTAGGTTCTATTCCAGCTCTGAGCGACAAAAATAATTTCCACGACCCCACCTCTTTAGAGTCAATGACAATGCTCAAAGAGTATCTCCTGTCTAAAAAAAGCTTCACAAACTTGGCCGTTCTGAGTCGGCATAAAACTGTAGGTCCCTTCCACTCATGTGAGAACAATAGCACGCACAACACGATTGGTTGCTGAGAAGCTAGGCCTTAGCCCTCTATCGGATGTAGCGCCACCCATATATATATAACGCCAGGCTTCCATCCAATAGCAGGTGTTACTAGGCTTACAGTGTTTAGAGAGGAGAAGACTCGTCAAACTCATTGAGTGAAGAGGGTCCACCACATGACCTCCTCATTGTGTAGATGATATAATGTCCAGACGCCATCAGCGCAAATAGGACCAAAACGTCCAAGAGCTTCTTCACTTCTTCAGCTTTCAATAGCGTCCACGTCTCTCCGTCATAGATCCGGACAGGAATGATCGGAGCCTTATATAAAGTCAGCGTGGTGTTTCGAGAGATGATCTGTTACTCAATTGGTTCTTGTGCACAAAGAACCAGAGTTCGGCAAGAGTAATTCTGCGCTTGATTTCAGTACTGGTCAAGTTCTTCTAATTTGGGTGATTTTTCAGCCTAACACTTTACAAGATACCAATACCCCACCATTGGATATCACCGACTTTGTATACAGCCAGGCTGCACTCCAGTCAAAGCATCCTCTATAATGATGTCCTTCAGACACCACAAGGTCAAACTCTGCTGGTTCACAGGCCACATCTCAATCGAGTAAAATGAAAGAGCGCGCGCTGCAACCGCCGATCAGTGTCAACCTGCCTTAGCTTGCAAGACTTGACTGTCAAACGACAAGATTAACGTGGCCGGAGTCGGCAAAACAAAAAAGCTTCAGGCGTTAGACCAAATCTGGATTCACATGCTTGTCGGAGTGATCACAGGCAACTGTCAAATCGGAAGAATGCAGATATATGAAGCATGACCTATTTGCAAACACTATTGTCTGAGGTAGACGTGATGCCCTCCGCCAACATTCGTGGTGTAGCAGACTCGGTGGAGTTTATTCCTCTCTCTGAACGGCTAAAACCCATAATTGAGCATTGTCAGTGGTTAAGAGTTGTTTTGACATGGAAACTTGCACGGATTTTCTGCATAGAGGACTAATACAAGCCGGCCAAGGTCACAACACAATTTGGCAACTACATCTTGTTGTGGGAGCTATGTTGTCCTCGAATGAAAGCAGCAACCTCAGAGTGGTGGAGTGTGTAGTTGGCATGATCCTTATTCGGTAAACGTTGCAGTCTACAAAAATATTCAAAACTATACGGTGGCGCATGTAGTCATGATTCTACTCTCAACAACTTCATACAAATTCAAGTTTCTCGTGAACCTTCAAGTGTCGATCAGCACCACAAGGTACAAACTAAGTTCAGACATTCGAAAGATCGAACGCGCATCGAACATCACCATTCAGATCGACTACGCACTATTAACGATTTAAGCTCTTCTTAGAATGCGTGCAAATCGGCCAAATGATTGATGGTGGGTTATAGTTAATCGTAAAACAAATTTGAATATCATCAATTCTCTTATGAGTCAAAGATTTGCAAAATGCTGGAACACCTGTTATATAGGCTGCGAGTGGCGAAGTCCCCTTAAGCGAACACTCAATTCGTTAAACTGATGCTCTGAATTACGAATCACGACTTCTATGAGACTAACGCTTAATTTACTTGTTTTAGTATCTCATAAAGTCACTGAACATCCCAGATGAACGATGATGTTATTCTACACCAATCATCATCAATCTCCGGTGTGTAGGAGCGGGCGCGCTTGAGTAAGACATCTAAATAAAGACCACTGATGTATTCAATGCAAAGAGTGTCTAATGAATTTTGTAAATGTTAAATCTAATGCATCTAAAGAAGAAGTGATAGTTTCTGAGGCTGTCGGTGCCACACTAATTTGTTAGACCTGTCACCGGCATCCACCGTCTTGTACAACAACAGCATGCGACACCGTATCTACTACTGAAACCAATCGAAACCAGTTTTTCAGAGAGTATAAATCCCAAACGTGTGCCCATTCTAGCCGATAGAATGTTTGATTAAGTTTTTAACAAAGCACTTTTTCAGAATGGATTATGCAATACCTCTGGATGTATAATGTGTGCGGCGGTGTCGCTACGAGCAAAGAGATAGAAAGATTTATTCATCTGTCGGTCAGAGCTTATGTTTCCTTTCCGGTCGGCCACGCGTTTAGTTTACGTAAGAGGCGTCTAGTTTTATTTGTTATTCAGATCCGATATTTCATTTGAATTGAATTCTATTTTGCCGAACACCTGCGCTGAAGTACGTTTTTAAGTTTGAGTCTACTTTTTTGTGTGTGCGTTTGCCTTTTTTCTTGTGTTAGGTGTGTCTTATGGCTTAACAAAACAAACGCTTAAGTAGTATTAAGTAGAAGTGGTTCTGAGTGAGGCTTTAGAGAAGGGCTTTGAGTGTACGCGCCTTTTAAGTGTTGTGGGCAAGCAGTCATCAAAATATTTGGCTCAGTTGAAAAGGTTCATTGGCATCGTTTAAGTTCATTGAACAAATTTTCCAACGTTGTTTGGACAATATTAAGGAGTATAGTTGTGATGGATATAAATAAGCCACGTGCTTCGTTAATCGTAGGCTACGCTGACTCATACTCTGGTTCGATTCTGGGTCAATACACCTAATTCTGATGAATCGATAGGTCTTCAAAGTGATGGAAGAATATATTTTATTTTTTATTCGCATTTCTTGTCCGTCAAAGAAGAGATCAGGGTCGGGGCCTGAGTAATAGCTGGCTTACATCGTTGGGCAGGCCATTACTAGTCATAAGAACCAACGTTCATAACTAGTTTGTATTTATACCGGTCAGCAGGCTCTGATTCGAAGACTCTCTATGCAGGAGCATTGGTACCCAAGCACTCGATGTGTCTGAGCCAGTTTAGTCGTCAGAATTTGTAATTATGGACTACATCCATATCTTAGTACAACTATATAATCGTGATTCGTGATGGTTTTCCTCTCAGAGAAGCTCACAAAGCTTACGTAGAATTTTTCGAAAGCACCCAGAACCAGCTATGCCGTTTTGCCCACCGTCGAGCATAATTCTTTTGTATAGTACAATTTTGGTCCATCGATTCAAGGGCTGTTTTACGTCGGATCCCCACTAAGAGTTGATTTTTGCTCCAAACAGCTTCACTATTTTAAAATTTTAGCTGTCGATCGTTATGTTTTGTCCAAGATGGATGTGACGGATCGATTTTTGCTCGACAGCACGCATTTGGTTTTTGTTCAGTAACCTAAAGACCAGCACCCATCGCCTGTACTTCATTCGCCTTAAAAGCTACTACTAGATACGGCACACAATATTATGTGCGTAACCCAACAGTTACTGGAATCACACGACAAAACGTCTCCTTGCCGAAATCCGGTGCAGGTTTCAAACGGCTCAGAAGTTGTCGAACCGAAATCCACCGTAGATCACGCCTATGTAAGCGTGGTGCGACACAACCGGATACATTTTTTCCCGAGATCCCGAATTCGGCTATTGGTACAAATCTGAAATTGAATTCAGATCAACAGAAATACCAATGATCAAAATTCACATACATATAACCAAAAAAGTGGTGCCCATAGAAGCTTCTAATTTCTCACCGTTTACGCGCTAGAACGCTGCCAACATAAACATACCTTGGCAGCTGACAGCTGACGGCTTATGATGGAGTTAGTTAAACTAGAATGCTACGCGAAAAAATAATGCGTTTTAAATGCTGTGTAGAACGAATGTATGCATATGCTTCTTTTGAAAAGTAATTTTCAGAGACGAATCATATAAAAATAAGTTTAGGCTTAGAAATGTATAATACGTTTACTATTTACACTAGTGCACCATGTGCCTTCGAAGACACATTTATTGGGATTTTGAGCGAAACAGTGTTAACGCACTATAAATCCTTCGTGTCGCAAAGTATTGTCTACCACTGGACGTACCATCAGATCGAAGGCACGTAGCAACAATGAAAGAAGTGGTTAGAAGTAATGATTCATCTTCAACGAAATCCGCGTGGAACCTTAACTTGTAAGCAAACTCAAGCATTGCATTCTCAGAAACGATCTTAGACTAGTCTCAATAAGTACTTTCACGATATTGGGTAAGCGGACCAGTACCCAGCCAGTCACTAGTCTCCGTCCAATTGCTACTAAATGTCTAACTTTAAGAAAATTTAACATTATTTAGTGGTCAGATAGATTCTGTCTATAATTCAGGTAGGTTTAATAGTTTAGTAAAGTTTGACAGAACTGCTCATCGAAGCTCTGTGTCCAGGGTTGCTGGCTTCCGGAAATGTATTGATTATGTCAAATTTTAGTATCCGGGCACTATTTTTATTGAACAGATTACATTCTGAATGTACCAAAGAATAGGTTATATGGTAAAGATGTCTGGCCTGAGACTTGCTTAAATACCAGAAGATAGACAAGTAACTGAATGTACATTCTCTTAGCATAATTTAGTTATCCATGTAAAAAAACTGACTTAGATAAGCCATCCATTCAAGGCATGCTGGCTTGTTGGATCAGCCTCCAGAAGTTGCAGAACCAGGGGAAATTTTAGAAACAGAGCAATAGATACAAAACGCCTAGAAACAGCGAACAAAATCGGTTCTCTGTTACAGGAACTGTCAACCTTGAAGACAGGGCCGCCACCACAAGAAGTTATTAGTGTCTTTAATTTAAGAAAAAAACTCACAAAAGGCTTAAGAGATCTACGACAAGTGCGGCTAGATGCATTTACTGCTGATGTATTAGCAAGTCTGCTTCAGTTGTCGAAAGCTATATGCTTTGATCAACAATCGCATAAGAACTTCCAAGCCAGATTCCTACAACCAATAAGGCTCCCTTTGCTCCTCCCTTTGGGCCTTCTGGCGTCTTTTGTCTTTCCAATGATATCTTCTCTTCTCAACTATATTTTAACACTTTACCCCATCAATGTGTTCAATTTCATCTGCTTGGTTTGAGATCTTCCGAAGAAGAAGAGATGTGGCAGGATATGGGAACAAGGTGGCCGGGTATTGGCGAACTTTTTTTAAAAAAGATATTGATTTTTAAAATGTGGAATAAATATTTGAAACTATCATTTTTTTTATTAAATACCGAGGCCCAGGCATATATAAGATACTGTATGTATCAAGACACATAGCACTGGCGTACATAGTTACCAGAAGTTACACAGGGTCAAAGTAGGAAAATGTGTTAGGTGGCCGGTTACAGCAAATGCAACCAATATACACAAGCATATTCTCATGACACAGCAAAGGAGTTTATGTCTGCCTTTCTGCTGGAGAATGAACGTAAGTGCTGCTCTCCCGAAGCCCGACCAGAAGCTTATAGTCAGACTTATTTATATATAATGAACCCGAGGCGAAGTAAATATTTTAGCCACAGAGCATGTGCCAACTTTGGAATCGGCTGCATTTCCACAAATCCATAATGAAGCCACACATGTGCCCTGAAGGAACAATTTGAGAGATGTACAAATGAAATTCATGCACTTTTTAGACTAAACGTTCATAACAATTCCGATAAAAGGTACGTAAACATGTATTAGGGAATCAGAGAATTTGTGATCCACCGAAATTAATGTGCAAGAGTACTAGTCTAAAATGCGAATAATATGTAGCTGTCAAGTAAATACCTATAGTGCATTCGTCTTGAATGAAGGTCAAGGTTTTTTCCACAAGTGGGTTCGTCAGTTTTATCTAAAATATTTGTTCTACCATTTTTCTATATCAACTCAATCCTTACTCATTCCGATGTGAACGAGTGGCTGACGCATCCCAGACTTATCGCAGTAGCCACCTGCATATTCGCACGTAACGTTTAAAATATGTCAACCATAAATTGTTCTCTTTTTTTTACAGTTTTTAGGGGTAGGTACTTATTGTTAAAAAGTGTAATACTTGTCTACACTGACGTACATATGTGTGAAATGTATGCATCGGTATTCACTCGAGTTCTGAACTATGTATGTGCACATGCTTATTGGAATCCAGTGTTACCACGGGTTAAATTATTTATTTCCAGAAGCTTAATAAACCAGTAATATAGGAAATAAGTGAGTCCCAACAAAGGTTTTTGATAATACAACGTCCCCTTATATGAAAAAATAAATTAGTATATTTTTCGTTGTTCTGGGTTTTAATACTACACTACCAGGCAGCAACCTACAATTCCGTCGGACCAGCAAAAGCTCCTGCGATGAAGCTCTCATCATATCAGCAGATGACCTTCCATCTGATCCAAGCAAAAGCGGTACAGTGACAAAGGAGAGCTCTGTACTGTAGTCGTCCTCTGCATAGCATCAATCACATTTAAGTGCGTGTCAAATGTGTTGCGGCTCGTAATTACGACGGTAAGTTGTCTACAGTCTTTTCGGTCAAGGGACAACAAGAATGCAGTGGATTTCACACAGACATTTGGAACCAAACGCTTGGTCTGTCTACAGCCTTGAGAGCCATGCCATCTACGATTGTGCTCTCGAGGGGTCCAACCATCAAAAGAAGCCCTAACCAAAGACGCAGATAGTCTGACCGCAACTTCAGGTCTTTATAAAGTTTCCTCTGATCCTTGTCTTGGAAGTACATCTTCAAACTCAGCTCCAGCGATTGCTTGGTGTCCTGGGAACCAGATGAATTTCTGTTAATTTTGACTGCCAATCAAATTCAGAGGCTTTGTATTTCTGAACTATCGTGGAAGTGGTGAAAGGATGTGTCGATCAGTCCATTTGTGCTTCACAATATGTATGCCATTTGAATTGCATAGGTTCGCGCTTGGAAAACCGACACAATTTCACCTAAAGAGGTGTACAATCCAGTGTTGTTACCCTCCACGAAAACACCAGCGTAGAACACTTCATTGGTTTTGGAGACAACATTCCTTTCCTGGCTCGAATTCTGGCCAGAGCCATTCCTGGGTGCAGTACTAATATGTGCTCAGGCATTTTAAATGAAAGCGTTCGGGAAACAAAAAAGCGTATGTTACACTTTTCAAAGTAATGACAGTGGAAATGTGAAATAAAATTACGTTAAATATTTTTATTCTTAAAAATTGAGTCAAATCTAAAAATTATGAGTCTCCGAGTCAGACTAAAGAATATGAGTCCTTTGACTCCTGTTGACCCTTTGGTAACACTATGGAATCATCAAGGCTACATCTTGTGACTTTGATTTTTTTTCTTTTTTGTTATACATTTTCACACACACTAAATGTTGCCTCTGAACTAAGGAACATGTGTACATCATTCACCGAATCAATAAAAAGACGAACTGTCCAGACTGTTGCTTCGAAGGCTGGGGAATTTAGTTAAAACTCTAATGTGTATAAATACCTAGAGGCACATAACTTAGGCAGACTTTGAATTCTATGATTCTGCCGACGTTGAATGCTTCAATTGCCAGAGATAATTGTTCTACTCAGCCAAGTTTGCAAAGCTTCGAGGCTCGGAAAGTACACAGAAAGATTATAATGTCGTCGAAATACAACCACTCCATGTGATAGACCCCACAACTTGATCACACAAACCGGATGTTGAGTGCAAATACATAGCTACATCCATTCACTTTATGAAACTCATTCGATGAATCTAGGGGCTGCAGTATAAAATCTCAAAAGTGACAGTCGTCAAATTTGTGTTAGCAACCGGACAACGAACGGTTCAACCTCCGCTCACCCAGCATCCACGATTCGTTGATCATGTTATCCAAACTAAGGTATTTGACGCCTTAGCAACACACAGTCACTTAGTCACTGCCCATTGGATTTGACGATCTAATTGACATCTAGGAGTGTTAATAATCGACCTAAAACAAAGGCGCCCAGCAGAAGAAGGCAGGAAAAGGTTCCACGACAGCTGAACAGAGTCAAAGTCAAATGTCGTACCGGCATTGTACATTATTGCGTCATGCGTTAAAGGAATCTTGAGGTTTTCCATTTTTTTTTTTGTTTCCAATCTGACCGATCACAGTCATTCTCACCAGTCAACGGTACAATAGACGTTTCCTAGACATTCCACGCATTCCATTTGAAACTATTTTACGGAAATTTGATGATTCAATAAAAATCGTCACCCCAATCAATCCATGAAACTCCCTCATTAGTCTTCATCTCGAAAGGCGTAAAGGCGTGGTATATGTATGTACCTGCTTACTAATGTGCCCCAACTCTCAAGACTATCCACAGCGGCAGCCGACGCGCCGCGCCGCCACACACCCGTAATTTGTTTTATTAGAACAATTTTATAGACCACATGCTTTCATGCGCGATACGTATGAATGCCTGTACATATGTGCTGTGTGTGCCCATGTGTGTATATATTTTCTTTTTGTTTTTTTGTTTATGAATCATTCGTCGAAACGAAATCCACTAAACAACAAACAAAACGAATAGAATTCGGTATATCGAAAAGTCTCCGTCCAGTTCACCGACGACGACGACGACGGCGAATATTCCAGGCAGACAGGTTGGAGTCGCTGTAGAATGCCCCGGAATTATGGACAAAGGCGGGCGAGCGCGCGCGTAAGCAACACATGCACGTTCAAACAGCGATACAGCCATACATACAGTAACTACATACAGACAGAGAAGCTAGATGGATGGATGGATAGATGTATCTGTTCTGCTGGCGAGCCGGAGAGCTGGTGAGCGGCTACGGATTTCTTAAAAGGGTACAGTTTCAAGTTCTTTCATTCTCGAACCGTTGCTCTGCGCCTTGTTCACTTTTTTTTTCCTGTTGTGTCTTCTCTTGGTTCCTGTTGTGTCTTCTTCCTTCTTTGGCTTATAAAGAATGAAAATGTTTACAAAAAAAGAGACTGAAGACGCAGAGACAGCGGCAAGAGAGAAGCAGAATTCTTCTAAACTCCAGTTTCGTCCGGAACCGAAGCAAGTTCTTCGTCTTCTCGCGACTGAAGATGTGATTCCTCCTCTTATGGCAACCACAAGAGCCCCCTGGGGTCTATTGGAACATTTCTTATATTTTTCTTTTTTTCTTCGTATTCTTAATGCTGGCGTTGTTGTTGGTTCTCGAATGCGTGCACGAGACCCCTGAGGAGGGGGAGGGATGAACGGGCCCAAGCATGTACCCTATATACAGTGTGTTGGTATAATTTGTTTTGGAACCACAATGGCTCATACGTTTTTTATTTTGTTTTGCTTTCTTCGTTTTCCCGCTTTCTGCTTGTTGGCTCGCTGGCTGGCTTCATCTTCGTCCTCAACCACGTCGTCGTCATCATCGCCGTCACCGTCGCCGTCCCCGTCGCTATGTTGCCGTCGAGATCACTTGAGAATTCTTTTTAGGATCTGGTTCTGGTTATTTTCCGTAGATCCATGATCGTGTTGTTTATCTGTCGAATGCCTTAGCCATGGCGGCAGCGGCAGCAGCAGCAGCAGCCGCAGCTCCATATAAAGTCAAACATAGAACGTGTACATATGTTTGTATGCATGTATTCACGTCGGCGCACACGTATGTGCATAGATGTGTGTATCCATGCACACACGTGTGTGTACGGAATGGGTCTCCGTACGCGCCAGAAAACGCACACCACCAGACTGGACTGGCGACGCTATGTCTCGAATGACTACGATCTCAAATGCCGTTCTCGCTGGGTTTGGGAGTGCAAGTGGATGCTTCCTTTCCTTTATTTTTTTTTCGTCTTTTATTGTTTTTCTTTTCAGAGTGTTGTGTTTTTTTGCTCTTAGTTTTTTTTTTCTCCTGAAATAAGAGAGCACATGAAAAGGAATAAAGACACACGGATTTTGAGACTTCGAGAGTCAAAGGAGCAAACTGAAGGCAAAACGAAGAAGAAATGAGTTATCGGGTGCTAAAACTGAACGTTTTCACGAGGCAGTGGCGGCGATAGAAGGATCTGCATTTTTGGATTCAGGTTTCGCGTCTTGAGCTGGCCAATGGTTTTGATATTTGAACTGACTGCATGCGGTTTTGAGATTTTGATGCGTTCGCATCGCAGCAGATGGAGTTTTCGAGTGGAATTGGTATGGAATATATGACCACGTGGTGCCATCAAAAATCTGAAATCGAATCTGCCACTTGAAGTCAGTCTCAAGGAGGCAAAATTGAAGTCAATTGTTTTGGGTAATGCTTGCATTGGGAATATTTGCCTCAGGTAAGTGAATACTAGGGCGTTCACAGTTGGCATCCCGGACTTATGGATCGTGGGTTGAAATATGAGACACTGAATTCAAAGCACTAATCCTAGATAAACAAGTCATGGCTTGAGTTATCGAAGTTCGTTGCCATCTGTGATTCGATAGGACACTAAGCCTGTCACACCGTCAAACTATATATGGTCGTTTTCGAACACATCCAATCAGAAACATAGTAACTTTACGTATTCAAGTGCGACTATTCGCTTTTAGATTGTTTGTTATGTCTTTCCAATGCGGATCATTTCACAAGAATTTTGCGTTAACGCACTTGTTGTTGACGTCCAGCAAAACGGAAACATCATTTCACAAAATCAGTAAAACGGAATTCCGTCACAGATTTGCATCTAAATGAAATCTAATTTCGACAAATTGTTGACCTTCAGTCAGTTCGTTTTTCTTAAGAGGCGAGCATTTAAAACCCAAAATTGCATCCAAGTCATGGGTTATTGAAAAAAACGACTTTAATTGATGTGTAACGAAGGCGACACCCACGTCCTGTTGTGGTTTCTGACACATCTCGTTGACTGTGCTCTGACAGTTGGGCGTCAACTTTCCACGTTTGTCATCAGATGTTCGAATGTGTGCGTCAAAAATGACGAGTAATTTTGTTGACGCATTCTGCTGTTTGAAAGATTAAACTGAAGGTCTTCATGAATTTGATCAATTGACACATTGAGCTGTTGCCAAAGGCTGGTAATTCAATTTTAAACAAGAACGTTCATAGATGTCTCTCTTTGTGATTCCTACTTTCCTACAGGTACCTATAAATTCAAAATGTCACGATTTAATCTCATGTACCACAAGGTATCATCCACCATCACTTATCCCACTTTAGTTCGATTTCACACCCCTGCCAGCGTGTGTAGCTTCGTTTCGATATGACTACGGCTTATCTTCCAATCCGTAGATGGCAGGGATCATCGCATCCAATTAGGTAATGACAGAACGACTAGATGCGTATATACGAGCGTAATGTCAACCGTCGGTAATCTCGTCGGAGGAGCATTAGAATCATCATGTCCTCGCCTGTGGCTGTAATCAAATTGAAGGTTTATCTCATTCTGATTCAACAAATGGGTCCCTAATTGCTGATGGGTTCAAGACCCCAATTGAAATCGGGATCAACGATCCCATTTTAGTTCGTTCCCTGAATACACTTAAAATACGTACTTTTTTGTTCATTCAAAGAATTTAAAAAACATTTCGCAAACAATGCTTTGACTGGTGAAGAGCGAATTTCGATTTAGTCGATACAATTAAAACCTAAGACTTTCAATACATTTTGAGCTAGCCAAAAGCAAAGTCGAAAGCAAGCAACAACATATGTGGTTGTGTTTGAGCAGAGATCACAAACAAACCCTTATCACTTCAAGTAGAGTAGCATACGGCAAGAAGGCAGTTGACAATCTACGAGTACGAGTACGAGTACTCTATTCGAGAAAAAAAAACTCCCCAAAGTGCCCCCTCAGCCGTTGCCGCATTACTGTGTTAGATAAGACGACATTGACAGCTTTTACGCTGAGGCGAACATGGGCGCCGAAACGTCTGCCACTTCCAGAAAATTCAATAAAACTCAAACAAAGCAAACACATTCGAGCAGGAGTTATTTATTGGGCGTCCGGGGGTAAATTGGGAACCTACTCCCGTCCGTGTCGCTGCACTCGGCTCTATTTGCTCAGCACAAAATGCATCGATGAATCAGTTTTATCTACGGGGGAAAAAAAGCAGGCCAGCCGCTGCGACAACGAAACGCTTATCGCACTCTCCCCGGAGCTGATTATGATGAGTTCAGCAATTGCTCGGTCGGACGGTTGGTTGGACGGTCGCTCTGGAAAATAAATCAATAACATTGTGAGCTTTGTATTTGCTTTATAAATACATTCATACAAATGTATGTACATAGTGAGAGTGCTGAACTCCCCTAGAATTCCTCTGATATTCCGGCATAGAAACCACATTTCTACGTACTTGTTGCGAAGCCGAGTACGAATCTATCGTGCAATGCATTGCGGATCCCATGTAATGGTTCTCTATCGGGAGTGGGCATCATCTACATGGTGTGTGCAACAGCTCTTTGCCAGCCCAGAGTCTGCTGCCGTGCATGTTTTATTTGTTTATGCGCGCCGCGATAAATTTAGAAATGAAGCCAGCGAGCTTCGCGTTTTGTTGGTTCTGTTTAGCGCACTGACGGTCTTATTTTCAGCGACCGCACACTACGCGTACGCGGCTCTCCTTCGTCGCTGGTGGGTGCATAAACAAGAAACCAACCATTTCGGTTTAAAGTCAAAAAATGAAGAAAAAAGAAAATATCAGAAACAAAATATAATTGAGATTCTCTACGTAAACGTAAACTTCCTGAGATCTTCCGAAATGAATGAAGAAGACATCATCTTCATCATTGGCCGTGTCACACTTCAGCTACAAGAGCGTTTTCAAGCGAACGCAAGCCCCTTTGCTATGCTTGCCCTCTTGTCAGCCGCGCCAACAACAATGAGTTTTTAGTGGGAGTGGCTATGATTGTGGCCGTTACCAAATCTGTATGCAGCCAGATGCATTTAGATAAATTCTTGGCATAAAATTTACATTTTATTTGTTTACACACACACGAGGGTACGTGTGCGACATTTGCGATTCGGTGTACTGTTGATGAAGCACTTAAGCCGCAAGCGACTAAAATAAGAATTGCATTAAGGTCTGCCTGATGATTGTGCAGAGAATAAAATCACTCTACAGTCCTCATAATAATTCAACCACCCCTGTCCACCGTCTGTTTATCTTTTTTTTTCCAGGCATTGTATCCGTTTTTACTTGAGATGAGACATTTTTGCTGTTTGCATTATGGTGAGCTAGCCGCGGTGGCAAGTATTGCCTTCTATTGCCTCTCCTGATGGATCTATCCACTTAACTATGGAACCCGTTCAAGTGACCACACCGTGGGTGGGAATCGAACCTTCGATCGCTGCGTGGCATACAAAATAAGTACTCGATCCATAAGACCACACCGGCGGCTACGTTGACACACACTTTGTTTCACATATGTGAAGTATCGTTGAGAACGTGAAACTGTGTAACCTACGTTCAGTTCAGTTCACTCCCTGCATTCATCTATTGTGTTATGTGTTTTTAAGCCCAATTTAAGAGAGCGGAACTTTAAATCAAATTCATGTCCACCACTCCCACCTAATGTGAATTCAAATTGATAGGGAGGGATTTAGACGGTGTTTGATTCCGGTCAGGACTGCTGTGGTGGTCTGTAGGTTTTGTACAATATTTTGGATGCACGTGATTGTTACTTACATATTCGATTCTCAGGCAGTTGTCCATTCATTCATAAGGAACTAATAAGAGATGGGATTAAATTGGAAAAACGAAACGTGTGACCATCAGTTTATCACCACGCGCAATGTAGCGACGGCAAAATTGTTTGTACGGTTTTGCACCAGCTACTGAACATGCCGTCGGCTTTTTGATTTTTCAAAATACACTCTGTAGCCCGCGGTCTTCTTTCCATATACACAACTTATAAAGCTCTCCGCCTTTTTTTGTTAAAGTACTTATGATGTCTCGAATTCAAAGTTTTTGCACTGAGGTTCAGTTTCGGTGGTGGAACAAGTTTAATAGAACGATCTTTGTCTGTCTAAGTACGTATCTTCATCGTTGTGCAGTTTTTTTTTTTTTCAGTTATCGCCCCTATTATTGTTAGCGAATTAATCTTTTATGTTGAACTCTCAGTCTAATTGTTGGTGTCGCCGCATTTTGGTTAGAGTATATTATCATTCGGCTAAAGATCTGTTTCGAAAAAGCTTCAAATTTCTTCCCTGAAGTGTTGATGTGCAAAATGCATGTAAATTATCTTCTTATTAGTTTTTGATTATTTTTAATTTGTTTCTTCAAAAAGAGACCAATTGCAGTTATGTAAATCAGATGATGAGTTATAGTCGATGGCGGCGGATCGAGTGGAATGGAGCGTGCTTTGACCGGAAATGCCTTTAGTGTATCATGCTGGTCGAAAAATGATCATAATGATTATAAAAATTACATATAAGTGTTTTCAAATCACAATCCTTTATTAAAGTCGGTGGAGCGTGCCACGTCTCACTTAAGGTCTGCTGTACTCATTACGATGCTCATTTCTAAAGCTAGTTTAAAAGCTAGTTCTTTCCAATTAAGAATGTTATCAGGAGACTCCATTAGAGGAATTTTTGATAAATCATAAAGATTAGTTTAGGTGAGGCTTGAGTGCTGATTGTTGGTAGCAGCACTCACCCTTAAGCTCGATTAGGCCCTTTCTGTTCCCACGGCGATCTGAAATCCTATTCCGCAAACAAATTAGCGCTTCTGATGAAACGGTTGGCTGAAGTTGGCCGATACTAATTTTAATTAGTTCCGCCAGGTTATTCAAATAGTAGGCTTCTAGGTGACGTTGTTGGGGATGCATACCTTCAATTACACCTAGTGGAGTGCGCTAGAACCCCTTCCAGCGATTTTATCTGATGCACAACTCTCCAGAATGTCACGCTCAGACAATTAGGTAGGATTTGGCACTTTGACTACGAGTGGTAATGTTTAGTTTCGAACACCTTGTCTCACGATTTGCTGCTCATATTAAGGGTGTCTGATTGCAACATATTCACATTATAGGGCGGGCTTGTAGTTTTGCCAGTTTCTCTAGCCGCCTTTTTCAAAAATTCATTGAATAAGCTGTCGCAATTTGAAACCTGGTGTACAAAGATTTATTTCGAATATATTTATTCGAAATTATTCAAAATGTTCAATTGCGACTTATTAATATTTTTAAGAGACCAAGAGTCAGCTCGGCCATTTACCAACTGTACGGTTCCACTTAACAGGACTGACGGGGTAATGTTTTTCAGTGCACATGTCGACAAATGAGACGCTTGGAACTGTGGACATTGTGATATTGGTGGCTCTTGGAAGGTGACGTCGAACAGAACGAACGGTATTTAAGACAATGTGTCCAACAGACAGAGCGCGAGTTCTGAAATTGCTTCGAGCTTTATTTAGTTCTGGACTTGATCTTTGTCATCGCCAGCCGCTGCCGCCTGAAAAGAGCCACCAATGAGTAAGTATTTCAATATGTATTACAAATATAATTTTATAATGAACTTTTTTTTTAAATGAAGTTTCCTTTAAGAAAATAAATCCTCTGAAACGTTTTATTTTGAACGGTGAAGACAGTAGCTTTGGCCTTTCCAGCCGAGAGTACTTTCCTAAAAGTTCTACATGTCGATGGTGATATTTGTAGAGTTGGATCGGGTTTACTAATTTCGTTCCACCTATCTACCTCTTCGTCGAAGTCCCATGCATGTTTTGAACTGCTCGCAAATCACAAACCTTACACGCCTTACAGCCTTACACGTGTAATAAAGTGGCTACATTGATAATTATTTGTCTCTCATTTATGGCGATATTAACAGGAACCCAAAAACAAGTTGTATTCCTAAATCGAAACTTGGTGCTTATGATCTACCGTAACACAACAAGACTGTGTAGACAATTACATTCTTCTTTAAATAACATTTAAACACTCACACGTGACAAATTGTAAATTAAAATATTTGAGATGATATCGATGCGAGCAGATAGGGTGTAGTAGCAAGTCAAAAGTGTGCCTGTGATTCTCGAACTCGCCAGGAAATCAAACAAATCTATTTTGAATTACAAATTATGTTGTAAAATTAATGATGCATGCTAAAAAATTATGCACTAATTGGGACAGGGTAAATGAATAATCGTCCTTGGCAACCGATGCTACTTCGGTTTGTCAAAACAACTGGGCTTTAAACTCCTGACTCGAAGGACCAAAGTCATGCTCTACAAAACCCCTATTCTGCCAATCCTGCTTTAAGGAGTCGAAAACTGGACATTAAGCAAGACTGTGGAGCTGATTCTTGGTGCCTTCGAAAGAAAAATTATGTGTCGGATATATTGTCCCGTCTGCGAGGAAGGCGAATGGAGGAGAAGACACAATCGAAGACCGAACCTCCGGTACATGGACCAAGTCATAGCGTATGTTAGACAGCTTGGCCTTGATGACTGGAAGCGTACCCAGGAACGTCACCGATGGAAGGCAGCACTTTTTTCAGGCTCAGACTCTCCATGGTTCGTCTTCCTGATAAGTAAGTAAGTATGGGTGGCGCTACAGCCCATAGAGGGCCAGGGCGTAGCTTCTCAGCAACCACTCTTGTTGTGCGTGCTATTGTTCTCACACGAGTGGAAGGGACCTACAGTTTTATGCCGAATCCGAACGGCCAGATTTGAGAAGACAGGAAATACTCTTTGAGCATTGTCAGTAACTCGAAAGAGGTGGGGTCGTGAAAATTATTTGTGTCGCTCAAAGCTGGAATCGAACCTATGACGTCGAGGTTGGGGTCGACGCACATACCCACAACGCCACGGGCCACCACTAAGTAAGTAAGATGCATAATTATTTGCTGTCGGAATGGGGCGGTTCACGAGTTAAGATTTCACAGTATGTAACAGCGTAAGCCCTAACACATGGTCACAAGCTACTCTCTAACCACTAGCGTTTTTTTAATGAAATTTTCTTTGAAAATTATGCAATTAGGATTTCAAATGTGATTTCAGCTTTGAATCACGAGCGTTATTTTACGCTTCCCAAAGACAGAATACTCCAACACGCGATTGCGACATAGCCTTTAACCGCCGTTTAGAAAATATACGAATCCAAAAAATGCATTCGACAGACTCTAGGAACATTCGCAGATCTGATAGCAGTCGACATAAACTGAAAAATGCGTATACTCCAGCTTGCTTAGTTACTCTAACATGCTTTAGATTCAGGATCAAGCAGAGTAACCATTATTGTAAAATTTCTTCAATCTTGCAATTTACGAATTGCTTTTGTTGTTCTCTCTTAAAACTCAAAGTAGTGAGAGGTGGTTCTTTGTTGTTTTATTTTGTTTTTTTTTTTATTTTCAATTGGTTTAGTTCATTTTCTCGTCTTTCGAGTCACTGACAATACCGTCACCGAATATACTTCAACATAATCTTTATGTCGGATCTACTAATACGATGAGAAAAAAAAGAGTTTTAGAACATAATCCGCGTTGGACTTGTCACTATCAATAGGGTTATAATACCAGCTCATCTGCAAGATATGGCTGGAGGAAAGCATGTCCGATGAGTGGAATCTCAGTGGCGTTTGTCCGGTCCACAAGAAAGGAGACCCCTTTGACTGCGCCAACTATCGACGGATCAGCCTCTTTAACTTCGCGTACAAGATACTCTCCGCCGTTTTGTGTGAATGCCTGAAACCCTTTGTCAATAGCCTGATAGGTCCTTATCAGTGCGGTTTCAGGCCAGGAAAGTCCACAATTGACCAAATATTTACACTTCGGCAGATCCTGGAAAATACTGAAGAGATGCAGATCGACTCCCACCACCTATTTGTCGATTTCAAGGCCGCATATTACAGCGTGCATAGAGACGAGCTATACAGCGCCATGTCTAGTTTTGACATTCCTGCCAAACTCGTCAGGTTGTGCAGGATGACGATGGAGAACTCTCGCTGCTCCATCAAGGTCGGTAACGAACTCACCGAGACCTTCAATGTCAAAAAAGGTTTTAGACAAGGCGACACGCTGTCATGTGCTTCTTTACCATCATACTTGAGAAGATCGTGCGAAACTCAAACGTAAACACCCGAGGCACGATCTTCCAAAAGTCCGTTCAACTGCTTGCTTACGCGGACGACATTGACCTGATTGGACGAACACAGCGAGCCGTCAATGAGGCGTTTGCTGGCATTGAAGCGGAAGCGGCTAAAATGGGTCTAGCGATAAGCCAGGGCAAAACAAAGTACATGCTGTCATCACGGAAGGACGCACAACATCGACGTCTCGGACAGAGCGTCATCTTGGGCAGCAGAAACTTTGAGGTAGTCAAGGACTTCGTCTGCCTAGGCTCTGGAGTAAATAGGGACAACAACACCAGTACCGAGATCAAGCGCAGAATTACTAGCCAATCGCTGTTTCTTTGGGCTCAAGAGGCAATTGAGTAACAGAGCTATCTCTCGAAACATTAAATTGGCCTTGTATAAAACCCTAATCATCACAGTCCTGCTCTATGGCGCAGAGACACGGACGCTATTGAAAGCGGAAGAAGAAGCTCTTGGTTGTTTTGAGAAATAAGTTCTGCGTACGATCTTTGGTCCAGTTTGCGTTGATGGCGTTTGGAGGAGGAGGTTCAACTACGAACTATACGGGCTGTACAGCGGCATGCACCTAGTTAAGCGTCTTCGGATCCAACGCTTAAGATGGCTAGGTCATGTAGAGCGGGTGGACACCACAGCTCCGGCCCGAAGAGTCTTCGACACCGAGCCATTGGGACAGCGCAACAGAGGACGTCCTCGCACTAGATGGCGCACACAAGTGGAAAAGGACCTCAACCAACTTGGTGTGCGCAACTGGAGGCAGCTGGCAAAAGATCGTGCTGGCTGGAGAGACATGTTGGTTGAGGCCCAGGTCCACCCCGGACTGTAGCGCCAATCAAAGAAGAAATCAGAAGAAGAATTTACGGAGTTAAAAAAACTCAGTTTCTATGAGCAAGTCATTTCAGCGTTCTAAGTCTATAACGACAAATGGCAAACTCACCCTTATGATCTATGTATGTGTACCAAATTTATTCAAAATCAACAAACCACGTTTAGACTAAACCAATCTAGCTTGCCGCCGTTGCATATGAAAGACATTTAAATCCAATTCATGGCTCATTGGTTATCTTATAATGTTCTTCACACATACTACATATATGTACGTGATTATGTATTGAGTTCCTATGAATTCTCAAATCAAAGTGCTCTTGCCGACGTTAAACTCGATTTCGAGCCCTTTTATGGAACCTCCTTTGATGCAGCCTTCCATCTAAGGGAAATGGATATCAATTAGGTAATTAATTAGCTCTGCCTTGAAATGAGGACCGAAAATTTCACCGGATGTAAGTGTTGATGGTGTCAACCTTTTAACTATTTAATGATTCCGCACACGATCTCGTAAGCTGTCACACCTATCCCTTGGCTGCTACCGGTCGGTAAGCAGTTCAGAAGGGCGCCTGTGAGGGTTCTTTGTTATTCATTATATCATGTGCAGGTGCAGCTGCATCACGGGCCACTTGTTTCCTGTCATAGGTTAGGTTCGCTTCTGGCTGGATGACTGAACGAAGCTGCATGAATGTTGTAAGACCAGAAGTCAATCGAGGCTTAGATGATGTGCCGCCGATTGTGTCAGTGAAAGTTGAATAGTTGAAGGGTTTTGTTTCTGTTGTGCCTTTTTGATTGAAGTATACGTTTATCGAGAGCACTTTAAATGAGTCAGCATTTACAACAAAGTTTTGATTCGTTCGTACTTACAAGGAAAATTAAGAGGTTTCTAAATGCTAGTTGTGTGAGTAGACGTTACTTTTATTCATTAGGACAGTAAAAAAGGTTCTCGAACTAATTCATCGCGAAGATCATCTGTCAGCACGCGTACGACTATCACTCCATCAGCACGCAATCAATATTTGCACGCACGGAAGGACTGCATACTTTGACAAGATCATTGGCGCTTTTGTGTCTCCAAGTGCAAATAATCTCGTAGCGGACTTCTATGTTGGTGCCGCCGTAATGATTTCACAAATATCTCATGACGCAAAACCAAGCGCACACGTTGCCAACGGTCTTAAGTGCTTGCAATTAAAAAAATCCAACACAGAGCGGTGCGGCGGCAAGGAGCTACTCATTAATGCACATAAATTCAATCGTTATTTCACTTGGCTTCATTTATTGCCTTAACTACTTCGCACCCGATCACGTTTTCAACTCTCTAGCCACATACATCTTGGAATCGAGTCACAAAACTGTGTAGTCACAGGCATTCACCAAGATTGGTCAACTAATTAATACCCCCCTACGAAGCGACGGGAGCTAATGACCAGCTATCGACGGCCAGCAGGCCGATTAAATCCGACAAACCCCATCAAAGGCCAATCTGAAAGCAATTCAATAAACGGTCTCTATCTCCCTCTCTAGGCTTTCCTTTCACCCACTTTTGACAGGCATCTGGTCGCCTGTGTCGACTTCTGGCAGCTGAGTCTGAAAAAAAAAACAATCAAAATAAGAGGCAAATTTGAATTTTGAAAACGCCTATTCCAACAGGAAACACCGTTTCGAGTCAAGAACACTTTTCTGGGCGTTTTATTTATATAATTTTTTTTTTGGCATAAGTTATGACAATGTATTGTAGCTTCTTTATTTTTCATTTTCATTTTTTTTTCTTTCATTTTTATACAACAATGTGCTGACAAGCTGAATATATTAATAAATTGATTGCGCGAGAGGAAACACAAATGAGTTAGCATCCCCCACTGGATTGCGGTTGAATGATAAGCGCGAGTCGCGCTGTCCGGGAGCTCTTCGGTTTAGACATTTTCGTAGTTTATGAACAGATGGAGGAAGTTGTCCGGATAGCTCAGGTGTTCGGACATCCACTGTAAGGGTGTGTCGGTGTGAATATCGATGCCGTGCGTGCGAATACCGACTGAAAAGAGAATGAAAAGAAAAAGAAGAACAAAACAAAAAATGCATAAATCTTTTGAAAATAAATTAATATTCTGGAAAAGTTTTGATTTATCTAGATGTTCGAGACGTTGAGGCATTTGTAGTGATTGACTTGGACTGCGGGTGCGAGCAAATTGTTTGGTGCGTCGTCTGCTGACAGGAACACGTACGGGTGCTAAGTGTTTTCGAATAACGTGTTCATTACTGTTTATGGTAGAGGGTGGGTGTCCATTACGTCAAGGATTCGAATAAGTTATCTCGCCTATGACACTTTTCATATTCCATGACAGATTTTTTTTTTTTAAATCAATTTGAAAACGGAAAAAAACAATTGACAGACACTCGAAGGGTGTTAAATCTGAGGGGGAGATAATGTCATGTCCATCATGTCATATTTTAGGTGTAGGCCCATGGAACGTAAAGGTGGAGGTAGAAAATACTTTTCCTTTTTTCGGTGATTTATTCTTACAGGTTTTTGTTTTGTTTTCAAATTCGGTACGTGGCTTCTGTAAAAGAAATGTTTAAACATTCTACTTTGTATGGCGCTACTGTTTGGAAGGACCTTCATCTTGCACGATCTCTGGTTAGCTACATACAGTTACGCATATCGAGTTGGCTGAGGTCCTTCTCCGCTTGTATGAACCACCTTAAATGTAGGCGTCTTTTGCTGCGATGTCCCACTCCCGGAGTCGAAGAATCTACGGGTCGAAGGCAAAATTATGGAAGTCGTTTCCTTAAAGGCATTTGTTTAGAAAGTCTCGCATGATGCATATTTTCTTTAAATATGGGACCCTTTTACTTACTGAATGTGTTAAAGGAGGGTTTGTTGGAAGTGGAGAACTTTGATTTGGTACCATGGATGTCAATGACAGCTGGCTTGAAAGTTCTTGATTGTTTTATCGCTAGTTTTGTTTGGCAATTCATCCTGAATAAATCCACCCGGAGCAACAAAGAATGGTTCGATTAGGTCAGTCATCGTCATCATAGCACAATTAACGGGTTTGAGTGTTCATCCACTCCAAGTGTTTCCAACTATACGGAGATTTTTGCAAAATGAATACAATTCATGCGCTGTCGTGTGATCCTTTTAACAACATACTTGAGAAGGTCTTGTATTCGCCAACAGAAGATGCATACGCGGAAGACATTGATGTGATTGATCGAAGACAGCTAGCCGTCAACGAAGCTGAATTTGCTGATATTCAAACAGGGCGCAAAAATGATTTGATCGGTGATTGTGGGTAAAACTGGGTCTATGCTCACCAAAAAAGAATGCACAACATCAACCAGAACATCGGCCAGAACGTCACCACAGGCAGCTATTACTTCGTGGTAGTTAAGGGCTTGTTCTACGTCGGCTCCCAAGTAAACAGTCTGAACAACAAGTACCGAAATTAAGAGCAGAATAAAGACCCAGGCTCATAGAATCCATTGCGTCAAAAAATTGACGTCACTTAAAATCCAATAAGAGGGAGCGAGGCAACGAATGTGGGCTATGAATGGAGTGCAACACGTCGGGTAAAATTAGTGAACTTTTAACTATTGTTCCGTTTGACAGTTCATTCTCGTATCATGTGTCATTCATGTATGTACATATATAATTTTACTCTCACACATCGTGTGATTTCAAACGCAACGAACGTTAATATTCATTGGCAAATACGATTGTTGCAGATTTCAACCGAATCACACACAACGGATTCTTTGGGCTAGTGCTCAACTCCTGCCAATCGTTACTTTGTGCTTAAGAGGCAATTGAGTAGTAGAGCTGTCTCTCGAAGGACCAAGCATTTATACGATTTTTTACAAGAAATTGATCATCCCTGTCCCTCTCTATAGCACGAAGGCCTGGATAATATCAAGAGCAAATGGAGATGCTCTTGGTCTTTTTAGAGAAAAGTTCTGCTTTAAATCTTTGGTCCTGTTTTCGTTGATGGTTTTTGGAGAAGGTGATTCAACCATGAAATGTACGGGCTGAACAGCGACAAATAAGCCAAACCAGACGTCTAGGGATTCAACGTAGATTCCGATGCCTTTGCCATGTAGAGTGTATGGATGACATTGCACAAGCGACTCCGAACCAATAGGACGCAGTAGAAGACGCTCACAGTACTGAAGGGGCCTTAACCAATTTCGGAGTGCGAATTGCAGGCAGCTGGCTTAAGATACTGCTTGCTAAGAGCCAGGTCCATCCCGGATTTCAGCGCCATTTGGTGAAGAAAATATAGCTATCTTAGTGGCCAGATTCCGATTCCGCGTCCATACACTGAAATACGCATCAACTCGCATATTTTGCGGTTGAATTTCCGCCTAAAAAAACCCAAGTCAATAAAATAAGGCGAAGACGTAGGGCGTTGGAGAACTGGTCGGCACGGCTATGTTAACGATCAAAGTTTTGCAGCGAACATAATCTATAAAAGTCCCAGCAACAGGTCAGCCGTGATTTATGGCATTTATGGATCGTCAGCGGACCTTATTTCTTTTGCAATGAGGAAGGAGACAGACGTTACCGTCAATGGTCTCAGATATGGAGATGATGCTAACGGAATTTCCAATGACTGTCAAAAAATAGAGATTACACCGAGTTTACGAACAACTTTATCCACCTCAAGTTCGCAGCTATTACTTCCTATCTTGTCAATCGCTGTTGCTGTGAACATACGGGTAAGATGCAAATTGGTAAAGAAATACCTCTTTCGAATGACCAAGCTCGATTTATACAAGACCTTTATAATCACCGCAAATATCGAAAGTAGTTTTCTGTGTCATGATCTTTGATCCAGTTTTGCTGATAGCGTGATGGAGGTGATGATTCAAAACCATATATTTTATGCGCGGTAAGTTGGTTGACTGGGCCATAACATCGAGCTGTGATCACGATTAAGGTGGTACATACAAGTTGAGAGAAACACAGATTAAAATCCAGATCCACGCGAATAGTAGCGCCAACCAAAAACAGGTACACAATCACACTTCCGAAAAGAATATTTTTTAGTTTCCTCCGGATTTCAAACCGTTAGCCATAGGTTTGCATGAAAACTTCCCGCTTTCCTGTCCCAATAGGGAACCGACCGAACTCTTTGATGGTGGCGCCTTAACAGAAGCATTGCTTTGACGTATTCCGACGTGACACATGCCATGGACATTTTGAAGATATTTAAATTCGATAGCTTTTATTAGTTGGCTCTGTTGCCTAGATGACAATCGAATTTCTTGATGAATCTCTTTTTGTGGAATTACGACTGCAACGTGTCGTTTTGACGTGGTAACATTTAATACCCATTCCACGTGAATGCAAAATCAAATTCTGAAAGCTCTGAAACTTTCAAACTCGTCTGTGTCAGTGTGGAGGGATGAAATGATTTATGCAAACTCTTGGCCGTTTGTAGCATTGCCAGAGACGTGCAAAACACTTGCGGCGCGAAATGAAAGTTGTTGGCAGTAAACCCTTTTCAAGAATTGAGAATACCAATCGACTATGTATGTATGTGCCACTGGCGCATGTAAACATGAAAGTGATTATTTTTAATGCTTCAGCACGACGGACATTTGATCCAATAAAGATAAGGAATTCAAATTAAATTTAGTACTTCTGCAGAATACACACGATTAGGCGGGCGACAGTCAAGAGTAAAGAATTTTGCGGACAATTGCATAGTTACGTCATTTATTGATGAGATGATGAGATGTCATGGCTTGGCTTGGCAGCCAAATTAAAATGGACTGCAAACAGCTTCAAGGCCACAAGATTGATTAGATGTTCGTAATTTTTTCGGAAACGATTAAAACCGACGACATCGCAAGTATGTCACGCCAATCTCGTTCCGAAAAGAAGTTAGTTGTAGCTGCAAGACCACAACTGGAAATGATCCACTCTATGTGCCCATGTGCGATTCCTAGTCGCAGATGAACACAACAAAAAAATACTCGTTTTGAAATGGTTAATTGATCATTTGTCAGCCATCGGTCTTTGATGCGATGCAAATTTCTTTAAGACTCGCACACACATTTCAGCTTTTAAAACTTAATGCTGACATAAAATTTTAATTGATGTGTCTATATGTCAGCATCCATGAGCGTTTACTCATCCGCCTCTATCAAGGATTTTACCCGACGAAACAAAGAAGAGTATTCTGTGGGACAAAGTGTTTCCTATCCAAACAGTGAATATTAACTTCACGCTCTATTCTCATTTCGATTGAAGACGAACAGAAGTCTGACAGTTCGTTGGCACAGTCAACATTTTAACGACACACAAAAGACAAGCTGCCCCCTTGTCGGAAATTCTGCGCTGGCGGGCCAATGCGAAAGGCCTGCGTTATCAAGAGTTCGTAATCAGAGCGAAAAAATATGTATTAACAACTTTATTTTTACTTGATGGTGAGCTTATATATTCAGCTGATGTCATGTTCTTAAAATTATTAAGAACTCACTGTTATTAATAATGATGACGCTATAAAGATATCGACAGCGCGCTGACAAGATTAGCCTGCATAGCGCCACAAAGCCCCCAATAAAAAAAATGGTCGCCTTTCACCGCGTACATATGTCACATTGTCACACACAAGTGGTAAATAACTCAAAAATATTTTCAGTCCTATCGCTTGTGGATAATCTCTCCACTCGTTGTGACTTTTAAGTGTTTTATTAAACGCGAAACACCATTTACCATCAGATATCGATACGTAGCTGATAAATTCAATTGATTGGTTCGATTGAAATCGCGATGGGCAAGCATACGCCCTCGTGGCACTCGTGCATTTGAATGCACGCATGCTGATGGCGTTGACTGCTGCTGTTGCGTTCAGCCAGCGAGCACACACATTTTGATGGCTTTCGAAAATAAATTTGTTCGTTTTTATCGCAACAGAAGGTGGTCATAATTTAAATCTCATAATTCAGTCTAAGGCTGTGTCTAAGTAAAAACCGATTTACGTCATTACGACCAACACGGCATGTCCAACAAAAACATGCATACATATTTTCGTATTTTATTTGCTATTTTAATTCTTGTATTTTTAACTGAAAAATCCTCCATCGCTTGGCGAATATACAGGCGTACCCTACACACACCGATACGCACGCGCTTATTCATGCATAGCCTCGTTGATATTTATTTTTTTTTTTTTTGTTTTATTTTCCATTAGTTGGCGCCGCCAAGTTTCAGTGTGACTCGTCGGTTAGGTTTTCACGTAAAAATAGATTATGGCGACAAAGCGTCTCGAGAAAATTCGAATGACATTTAGCATTAAAGAGGTGTTAGTGTCTCCATCTATTTATATGTGTTTTTTTTTTTCGTTCTTTGCGGCTGGGTATGTATCGATGATAAATGTGGATGACTATCCACCTACGGTGCATATTAAAGGCGCCTTCACATTTCCGCTCAACACATGATGGGGGGATTTGTGGTGACCTTGTCACGTTAAGAAGCTTTTAAGAAATGTACACAATTTGTTTGAATCACTGTCAGTGGAGTGGAGTGGAGTGGAGAGGTGGAGTGAAAGTGACGAATTTTGCATTAATACGATGGTTTTAGGTCCCCAGATGGTCGAACATCAGTTGATTTATAAATTAAGTTCTGGCGAATGGATCGTGTGTCTTTGATGTGTGCGATTTTTGGGGTTTTTATTCTCGCATCTATTTGTGTCAAGTTTTCAATTATATCGTGTGTTTGACACTAGAAGACGTATACATCCGGCGAAACGTCTTAATATTCCTCATGAGGCATACCACCATTTTCTGATTGAATCGGATCTGAAATGTGATCGCAAATAAGCGGTAGAAACCGCAAGAGCGCCTTAAAGAAGGAGCCAGTTTTATTGCAATGGACAAACCGCAGAATTAGCACATGTGTCAAAAGTTATTCGTCAAGTCAGGAAATACCAGACATTCGGAAATTCAGAAGACTCAATCACAGTGGACTGTTTGAGCTTACGTCAAAACCTCATGGGAAGTCCATTCAAGTTCTACCCGGTAGCTTAGTCATCCAACACACATTTGCCATCGGTAAAATTGTTCGTATAAAGTTGACGCCTGAATTTGTTTTTGGTCGATGTTTTTAAATTGTTGTACACGTGATCTTTCGGAGTTCGCAGCAGATAAGTGCGAAGTAAAAGCCCTTTAATTAAGACAAAGGGTGTAATGTGGTGTGGGATGTGACATTATCTCGTTGAGGTTTTAAAAACCCTATATTCAGACTCAAAAACTTTTTTACTACCAGGCATAAAACTACATTCACAGGAATTTCTTGGCCTTCCGGAGGAATACCAGAAGGCGCTTCTGTGAAAAGGAGTCTACATCATCAGTTTCCACCACATTAACACCAAATAGCTGCCACCTGATCCTAGTATGTGCCCCGTTAGTACGACGGTAAGAGCTAACTCAGTCAATAGTTAACAAGACAGCGGCGGGTTTCTTACAGACATTAGGGAGCATGCGCTTGGTCTGTGGGCATCCAGGAGAGTCATGTCACCAACGGTTGTGCTCTCGAGAAGCTCAATCGATGGAAACCCTAACCGAGGAGTACCTCCACTGATCCACTGAAGTTCATTGGCGATTTCATCACGCTAGATCCCGTGGGTCCTTGACAATTTTTAGGGATCAAATTATGAGAAGACTTGCATTCTTAAATTATCCTGAAAGCGGTTAAAGGATTAAGCAAGACATTAAGCATAGATACTCGGTTTCTTCGACCCGTTCTCGACAATATAGTCTGCGGCCATTAAGGACTCATAGGTTTTTGCTTGAAAATTGGGCATAAATTTACTTAACGTGATGTGCAGTCTGGTGCTGTTTTTCTACAAGAAGACTTCAGCGCGAGACCCTTCCTTGGTCTTGAAGCTATCCTTAAAGATTTGACTACAATCCTTTCTAGACTCAGAATTTAGCCAAAATCAGTCTTGAATGCAGGGAAATTCGGCTTTAAATGTACGTCGCAGCTGTATTACTGGTGTCCATGCGTCAGACTGTATATCCATTAAACAAGGATCAAAAGAAATGCAGTGCGCAAAGTCACCAAAACTCTAGTTCGAGATGAGCCCAAAACCACTTCTTTTTAAATAGCCTTGAGACTATACTACGCCGTTCAACGATTGTTAAACAATCCATACCGTACAGGCTTTTCAAATTGAGACTTGAAAACTTTGTATTTTTTGTAAACTGTGAACGCTTCCTTAAGCCAACAAAGGGGACCAATTCTATGGCACAGTGACTAAGCTTAAAGACTTCGTCAATGTTAATAGTCAGATGTTAACTCCCATGTGCTTTACGAAACACCACTTTATGCAGAAAAAATGACTGTATGGAGTGGCTCTTTCATGACAGTGCTTTCATTGGGCCGGTTTTTTTTTTGTCTTTGAGGAAAATAACCGTCACGTTACACTCAATGTAGATTGCTACAAATCGCACAGAGTTTAACTATCGCGGGAGCTGATTGTCCATAAGCTCGACATTGCCCAGCCATCTTAAGCATTAAATACGTAGACGCATAGCTAGGCTCATGTTGTCCTACAGCAGGTACAGTTCGTGGGTCCTGCTGAGTTCGTGGCCAGATTTTTCCACCTTGATAGCAAGACTTTCTTTATCCAATTTTGAGATTGTCCATGCAACAGCATTGGGATAATCAGCCATTACCGCCCTTGATCGAGCAGCGAGAATTGTCCATTGTCATCCTGGACAAAGTGGCGAGTTTGGTAGGAATGTCAAAAGTAGACACGGCATTATGTAACTCGTTTCGGCCTTAAAATCGACGAATAGTTGGTTTGTTCAGGTTCTGCCAAGGTGTTAATCTGTCAAGGTCTGTTGTAGACTTTCGTGACCAGAAGCCACATTGATATGGACCCAATAGTTTGTTAGTGAACGATTTCTATCGAGTACACAAAAAGGCAGAAAACGTGATGTTAACGCAATGATACGGAGATGCCACAAGTCGGGCATGCTTTCGTCCATATCTTGTGGATGAGCTGGCCTATAAGATCATCGCTAGCTGCCTTTACGATTTCTGCGGATAACACGATCGCGCCAGTAGCTTTGTAAGAATTCAGTCTTGATATTGCTGTTGATAGACGCGAGTCTAGGTCGAAGGGGTGCAATTCGTCTTAACTGAGTGGAGTATTCTGCCTCAACGCTCTACAGAGAAGATCATAGATTCTCAGTGTCGACTGCGACTCTATTAACAATTGTCCACTTTCGTGCCGCGTTTATTGTTCCTCTTGGAATCCTATAGAAAATACGATACGTGGTTGAAACACAACGAAGAAACGTACTTTTGGGTAAGTTTGGATATTCCAGAAAGTTGACTTAGGTTTTGTTGAAGTTGCTGACTGCTATACGAGGAGATGGCATTCACTCGTAAGCCAGTGTAGGCTCATTATGCTATCACGCAAGTCTATGCCAACTCCGCAGATCATTTTTTTTAATTTATGATAGTTCTAAGATTAGGCCCGCTAGTAATGGCCAGAGTTAGGCTTATTTGTTATGCTTTACGGTCTGCAACTATAGACATGGGTGGTCCGTCGCCATCCAGAAAGAGTGCATAATTTATAACCTTTCTACTTCCGCTTTGAAATTTTCTGGAATGTCACAGTATCCCCCCACATAAGTAGGATGTTAAAATACTTGGTTATCTCGTTAAGAAAAAGTCGAAAATCATTTAAGAGTTCGCTGACATCTGTCATCTGACAGTTCGCTGACATCTGCCAACGCTGAGCCTTCAAAATAGACTCATAATTTGTGTGTGCGCGCTGTCATTTCATGTCGATTGCAGTACCCTAAAGTCTAAGTGCGAGGTTTGTCTTCTTTCAATAAACTTTAAATTCCTCAATGGTTTCGAAACCATGTCAGATTTTATCAACAGTTTGAAAGAGTGCATTTTGTGCATTCCTGTGAACGGAAAACACTTTCTCTCGTCTCATTATTTTCATTCAAATGCAACTATATCTCGCCAATATTCCTAATCGACACGTTTATGTAAACACCGCTATTTACACATAGTATGTGCATGCACTCAGTTGTTTTGAGAAAAGCAAATAAATCACTTCAATAATTGTTATCTCACGAGGCGACGAAGAGAGCGAGAGGGAGAGGGGGAGAGCCTCATTTGCTTACTTAATCACTTAATTACGTTGGCGCTTAAATGTAACCTCTGCCTTATGCGCCACATCATATATCAGTGAGACATTTATAGAAACGCACATTAGGTTATTTGTTTGAAATAAATCATCCCCATCAGCATCACGCTGTAGACTAGAGGCTGGGAGGGGGACCAACCACCAACAAAGCTCATACTCGCGGCTATTTGTCTTCGCGCGAGAAGCTACGATTTTGTTTGTTCTTAAAAATACAACTTACACTACACACCGCAGGTATGGGCGACTATTTTCGGCGGAAAATTCCCCATGTGAAAACAATCGGATGTCACCAGAAGTTACACACTCAGCAGATAGTCTCTTCTCTGTTTATTTCTGAAGTGAACTTCTTGGTTGGCGGCCAGACAAGCCCCTATTCCTTAAATAGTTTTCCTTAATATTCTCTACCTTCTGACAGTTGACGTCAATCGGATGCAAATAAAATCAATTGGTAATTGTCTCAATCTTGAGGAATTGCCCCTCGCTCAGTGGGAGGGATGGGGTGGCAAGTTGAGGGCGGGCTTAACAACGTTGCTTACTAAATGCAATTTGCACGTGTTTGCAAGTCACGTTCTAGATACAGATTTTGTTTTATAACACTTTTATATAAGTTTAACGTGCATCACAACACTAAATGTCAATGATTTGGCAATAGTTTGAAGTCGTTGATCGTAGCGGGCGAAGGGAGGAGACGAATGCTATGACATTATATCATCGGGAAAAGTCGACGTCAAGAATGTTGTCGAATGATGTCCTTTCACGTGTTGCGACGACCTTCGAATAAATGTCACCCTCAAGCTTGAGTTTAATGCAACGTATGAAATGCTCTCGGAACGCATTCATATTTGGGAATGGGTTGCCGCCGTTGGGGGTGTGTTTTGTTGGCGCTGAACACGTCGTTTACAAAAATATCGTTGGCTGGTGGTTACCGCGCGAAGTTTACAGCTGCCAGGCGAGTTAGATCATTCAGCATGTCAAAACCTTTTAAGTTTATTTATGAACGACTTTATGTAGACATCACGAGTTTGGCAGAAACTGAGGAGACTTTTTTTGTCCTGAAACTTGACAGGTTGAGAATAATACGGACGGGGATCGACTGAGTCCCTGCACTCAGAAATGGCTATGGACAGAATCTGAGCCAGGAAAGGAATGTAGTTGAACTTTTACGGATGGCTTCAAAACCAGTTAAGGACTTAGCGCCGGTGCCTTCGTGGAGTGCGACAACTTTAGACTCCTCACCTCATAGGGTTTGCGTCCGTTTTCCAAGCGGAATCCTATCATCCTAATCCTAATGGCCACGAACTATATTGTGAAGAACAGGTTAAGGGACGAAGTATCTAAGTCTGTAGTGACAGCCAAGTTGTACTTTAGTTGGTCTGCCTTGAAATTGCCAGCACACTTCGATTTTGATACCCAGAGCTGTTAATTTGATCCCAACGACAACAGGGATTCGATACTGGAACCCCTGTAACTAAGGACAGACACTCAACCAACTGCGCCATCCAACCGTTTACTATTTACTTAAGGCCTTGCTCAACCCTTTAACCACTTCCAGGATAGTTCAGGAATGCATGTCCTTCGTGAATTTGATCGCCAGGCAAAGTAACTATGACTCCACTGTGATTAGGTCACCACTGGATCGCTGGAAATGAGATCGCCGTTGAACTTGCTAGACCAGGGTCTGAGTAGAAATTCTCAGGAGTTGAAGCTGCGCTGGGATTACCTACGACATTGGTTAGAGCTTGCATCGATGGTTGGGTTTTTAGTTCACAGCTGGCATAACTCTTCAGGATGCAGACAGACCAAGACGAGACCAAGACGATCGGGGGGCATTCTTGACAGAAAAAACTGCGAATGACTTTCTGGCGTACATGTTAACGGGATACTACACCGTCGCACAACATCTAAGTGTGTGTGGCCTATGCGACGACCGTTAAGAAGACGACAACAGCGCTAGGCACTTCCTCTGTCACAGTTCCGCCTATGCTCGGATCAGACGCTGACGTGGTGAGAGCTAAAACGTCGCAATGAACGACCATAGCTCGAGACGAATCTGAACTGCACAAATGCCACCTCAGTTCGATTCTGAATCAAAGAAGACGGACAACACTGCAAGGTTTCTCTACACGTCTTGGCTTGCAATACTCCTCAATAAAAGAACCGAAATTATGCTCTACAAATAACCCTTTCTGCCGGTATTGATAGAGCCGATAAGCAGAACGTCAAGGAAGACAAGTTCTACGTCGAATTGAGTTCCGAAGCCAAAGTTTGAACATTGAACATTAAAGCTAAACTTTCAGCCTCCATCGAAAAGCAAAGAAAGACCCATTGATCGCCGACACAATACATCTTAGCCCGAATGGTTGGAAGAAGCGTACCCAGCACCGACAAATGACGGAAGGCAGCTTTTGCTCAGCTCAAACTTCATAGGTGGCTGGCCTAAGAAATAATCAAGTCGGTAAGTAAGTAAATATCTCTCCAAACATACCTCTTTTCTTTTGTAAATTCCGAAATCCTCATATATCTCTGCATTCTGCCTACATCTCGTTACCGCCACCATGATCAAGGAAAGGTGTTACAATCTAACACCTCCGACCTTTGTAGGTACAAGAATGTATGCTGAAGCCACCTATCCAGCGTTACTTCGGTTTGTTCAAATAGGTAAATATTTGCCAATTAGCAGGGGTTTTCACGGTATTCTTACAACTCTGTGTGATGTGTTTACTGAGGTTTTGGCAGGAATCTTAGCCATGATCCTGCAGATTTGGATGTAAGAAAGACTTTAATTGCCAAGACATCCAGGCACCTGGCGAATTATGAAAGTCGTTAGTGGTAGTTATTTAGTACATGGGACATTTGTCGAGAGATTAAGTATGCTGTTGTTTAAAAATGTCCACACTTTCACTGACTACTCGAGTGTTTTGTGCTAAATACGATGATGCCATCAGTTATGCAATGCCAAGGAACTCACTCAAGTATTGCACTATTCGGTGGTTTTGCATACATAAAACCACAAGCTCAAGACAATTGCCTTAGAATCACATGTCACAGGAGTCTGGTTGACTGCCTGTGTTCGTCTCATTAAAAATTGCATTCCCCTATCTCCCCGTCTGGTTTTTATTCTAAAACGAATGCGGATTCAGAATTTTCTTGTGTTCCTGGCCGGGCTCGTCATCCAAGTTTTCTCGCAGCTGGCGCACATACTCTGGCAATAATCTTACCGCTGAATTTAATGCACAGACTAACAAAAACTTATGTTTCCCCTCGAAATCAAGTAATTTTTTGGTTGATTTCCATTTCGGTAGCGCAGTGATGAATGCGATGAGAAAATGATGATTCGTCAAATCATTGTGTGCTCGTTTGCCAACTTATTTCGGATGCTCACCTCCGTAAAATTACAAAACCCACCTTGGTGCGGGGGTGCGAATAATGAGAACATCTACAAATGTTGAGAGAAATTTGTGAAATACTTGATGAATAAATTATCGAATATCGGCGAAATGTGTTTACAGAAAAGTGCTTTCGTAGACGTTGAGGGAGGAATCGATGAAAGATGTGACGGTGTCGCATGGGTTTTCCTTCGTTTGCTTTCTATGTTATGAGAAGAGATCTTGGCAAGTGATTAATGGTGATGTGAGATCGATGATTTGACTTCGTGTTCAGAGGATTTCTTTTGAGTTTATGTGAGAACTCGTAAGTCAGAGTTTGATGGTGCAAATGGAGTTACCTTGAACTGTTGACTTTGGTTGGAAAGATGATGATACCTGAAAATGAAACACATCGTATGAAACGCTTATGGACGAGGATCTACAACCAGTGTGTAGGTATTTACTAAGTTCCTCGGCGAAAATGTGAACTGCACTGTAGTTGGGGAATCAACGTTTTTTTTTTTTTTGTTATAATTTGCGCGTGCTCAAGGCGTTATTAATACCCTTAATTGTCCGGGTTCAAGACACAGCACGGGTCGAAGGTATAGAGGGAGAGAGAGAGGAGGTACCTGTGCACATTGGTCTTAAACATCTGCGGATTGTAATCTATGGGGAATATTGAGCTGGGAAGAGCATTCCATATTCGTGTTGAGCGGCTAAAAAACGAGTCTCTAAATTTCACTGTGCGTCCAAAAGTAGGCTTAAGGGTAAACTGATGTGCATTCCTGGCGATACGTGTATTGCGGGTGAATTCAAGGAGAGGAGGAATGCAATTGACTAGCCTACTTGAGCATCGTTTGTTAAAATAACGATAAAGCACGGACAAAGAAGACACGGTACGTCGATGTTCGAGCGAGTCTAATGAACCCGCGATATCGTTGTCTCCTATTAGTTTTATCGCTCGCTTTTGGATTCTATCTAGTAGGTGCAAGTTGGTCTTGGAGGCACCAGACCAGATATGAGCGCTATACTTAAGCTTAGGGCGAATATACGCTTTATAGATTAAAGCCAAATCAGAGGGGGTGAAGTATTTCTTGCATCGATTAAGGAAACCTAAACATTTTGCAGCATTTTTGGCGACCTCGAATATGTGATCGTTCCAACTAAGTGTTGTATTGATGTATATACCGAGGATGGAAAGTTTTCCGGTTTCGTCGATACAAGCGCCATTCATGGATAATGGCTGATTATCAGAAGTTCGCTTTAGAGACAGCAAACAACATTGAGTTCCGGAAGCATTGAATTCCACTCTGTTGTTCTTACCCCAGTTAATTATGCTGTCCAGATCAGAATTCAATGTGCTTGACATACGCTGCCGTTCCAATATTACACCCGGAGGGCAGGGTCGTGAATTTTGGAACGAATATGAAATGCTGAGGGTGCTGTCATCAGCGAAGGAGTGGATTGGATTAGAAGTGGCAGACAGGAGATCATTTATAAAAATGAGAAAGAGTGTCGCAGACAGAACAGAGCCTTGGGGAACACCAGCATTTATTTTGTGGATATCAGACTTAAACCCACCCAAAACAACTTGGATTAAACGGTTCGAAAGGTAGTTTCTAATCCATATAAGCAGAGATTCATCAACACCATAAGCACGCATTTTCGACAAAAGAGCTTGATGCCAAACTCTGTCAAATGCTTTAGAAATATCAAGCGCAACTATCTTGCTTTTGCCTGCATTGTGCAAAGATTGGTTCCATTTTTCGGTGAGATAAGCTATCAAATCACCAGTGGACCTGTTGCTGCGGAAGCCATACTGTCGGTCATTAAGAAGCTTCCGCGATTCGAGATATTCAACGTATAAGTGTCCTTAGCTAGTAGCTGCCAACATCTAATTGTTAATGTTTTGATTGGAAGGCCTGAGCTGGACGATAACTAAGGCAATAGAGCTGACTAATTGCGGCTTTGCGATAAGATCATTTTTGAAAGAATCGTTTGAAACTCAAACTACAATCTCTCAGAAATCCGTTCAGCTACACGCATGTGCCGACGATAGTGGGCTTATCGAAAGAACGCGACAAAAGTCGCGACAATGCGTTTTGCAGGACCAAATATATGCCGTCAACACGAAAGGACATCCAACACCGTCGTCTCGCACAGAACTTTACAGAAGACACTAGACAGATATAACATTCATCTAGTCAAAGCTTTGTATACCTTTGAACCGGTATAAATTCGGACACAACACCAGCACTGAAATCGAGCAAAGATTAACTCTTGCCAATCGCTACTTCTTTAAACTAAGGAAGCAATATATAAACAACGCTCGCCCTGGAACAATCAAAGTAACGCTTTATAAGATCTTATTCGTTCCAGTCCTGCTAAATGGCTTAGAGAGCATTGTCAAAAGCGGCCCAATTTGCTTTTGGTTGCTTTTAGAGGAAGTTCTTCGGGTGATTTGGAGGAGGAGATATAACGATGAACTGAACGAGCTCTTCAGCGACATCGACTTAACCAGAAAAGTGAAGACCCAAAGATTGAGATGGCTAGGTCATATAGAGCGGATGGAAATTAATGCACCGACTCGGAGAGTCTTCAAATCCACCAACGATTGGCGCAGTAGACAGCGACTCGAGTGGCGGATGCAAGTGTAAAGGCACCTCAACAAAATTATGCGTGCAAAACTGGAGGCAGATAGCTTAACATCGAACTGGCTTCGCAAAGGTCCATCCCGGTCTGTAGGGCCACCTTCAGTAAAGTAAGTTCTACGATTTATTCAAAGATGCTGATACTGATAGATCGTTTTACTACTCCGGCTTAGACACAACAATCATGTGAACACTTTTGCTGATCGGATCTTCCAATCGTGCATCCACCCAAATTAAGCCTGACGTGCAGTGCCCAGCAGTGAGTTGTGGATATTCAAACAATTTTTCCAATACATAAAATTATAATTAAAATGCCGGTTCCTGAAGCTATAGCTGCTCTTAATACTACCAACATTTGACATCAAACAATTATAGCCTCCAAGTAAAGGCATGTTGCTCCTAAACAAATCATGTCATTATTGAGCACTTATTAAGTCCTACCAAAGATGAACCATTTCGCTTGGGACACGCGGGAGTCCTTCCTTTTTTTCCTCTGTTCACAACACCTAAGGGATCACACCTGGCATTCATGATTTCTTAGCCCCTGACAGCAAACACATTCCAGCGCGCGGTGTAATTAGATCGGTAATGCTCTTCATGCTCTAAGGCTTCTAAGCCTCTGAGTCAATTGTCTGTGGAAACATAATCGTGCAGAAAGGATTAGGCAGCGTTCTTTAAGAAATATCTAACGCTCCATTAACTCCCACACCGATACCTGCATCAATCGATCGAATCTTGCTAATCAACCATCATTCCGAGCGCATTCGAAGACAAAGAACCGAACAACCTTGTACCACATTCAATGGCATGCACGACTTGCGATTGCTTGCTAAATCAATTATCTGCCACTTAGCCTAGTCAAGGTTTAGAAAATCGACAACGAATCCAACGAGATCTCGTTAGGTTCGCTGCTTTCTAGACTTTCATTCCAAACTAGAAGCTTACGCAATCGTCGTACAGAAACCCACGCGATACAAGTTGGTACCCATGTCATAGGGTATACCGTATACACATAAGATAACAGCGCTCTCTGAATGAAATCGGGTTTCCTCTGACGACGCCACATCTTCGTCGCACAGCTTAAATCTGGCGCCAGAAAAAGTTAGGCGTTTGCTAACTTGCCCGACCCGTTTCTCCTATGAATATTGAATACATCTACATATCGTTTTTATTTAAATTTAAGAAAAAACTAGCACAAATGACTTCATACGATCCCAACTGGTTACACGGAATATAAGGCCAATTGACGGGCGTGCTGCCGCTGCATCAACCTGCACTACCTTACCTACCGCGGAGATTGCCTGCTTGCCTGCTGCTGCCTGTCGTCAATTGACTTATACCCCAGCACCTCATTCATGACGCCGCCACCGCTGATCACTTAAACACATCCCTCTCTAACCCCAGATGAAAAACCAAAAAAAAAACTACACAGAAACAGCGACAAGACAGAAAAAAATACAATTCTATCTCGTGGATACATAAAAACCAATTCAATTGACGGATAACGTGATATGAGAAACCAGTAATGAAATGCTAGCGCAAATCCGCCGCTTCATATCAAACAAAAACCAGTTTATATCAATTTAATTGTGTTTGGTTTGGTGTGTCTGTGTGGTGGTGTGGGCACCCATTTACACACAAATTCTGAATTAAGAAAAAAAAATTAAGGAGAACAGAAAAATATTTCCAATATCAATGAAGAATCAGAAAGATTTCGAAGAAAAGGTAGGAGAAGACGACGGTAAAGAAAAAAAAAAACGAACGCCTGGCTTTTGTTGATTATCAAACGCCATGCCTTCTCCGCCACCAGAGAGCACCGCCAGCACCAACAACAAGAAAACGCCAACGACGACGATCAAGACGGCGACAACGACGAAAGGCGACGAGCGATCGCCGAAGAGGAGGTGAAGGAGGAAGAGAACGGACGACAACACAACGACCAAACGCCGAGCTCTCCTCTAACCCAATATCGGATCACACCGAATCGAGTCGCACAAACCATGCCAGACATGACGGCACCAGTTTGGAAATTTATTGCTTCGGTTTCATTGCTTCTCTCCCGCTTATTCAGCACACAAACGGATCACGTGTTAAAATTCTGTCAGGTAAACGCGCTAACGCGCTCTCTAGCCAGATCGATGTGGGGATCACAGATCGTTGGAAGTTTCTGTGTTGGTGTCCATATCATCCCGCTGCGCTTCACTCCGCGCAAGACAGGTATCCGGTCGCTATGTTTGTGTGCCATGCCAGAGTTCTAACAGCCAGACACACTCGCACACATGCACACACACACACACACTCTGAACGGTGATCACAAACTATGGGCATGTGTAGTTTGCCGCCACCGCGCGGTGCCGTGCAGTGCCGTTGTATCGTGTCGTCGCTATGACTGGTGGGAGTAAATTGGAAGCCCAAGTGGGAAAATTTAGATAGTCCGAGGTATTAGCCATAAATTAGTTGGCAATTATTATGGTTTGGGTTTCGCTGAATTCGCTCGCACGCCCCACGCTTCGCGCGCTTCTCGTTTTCATCGCTCTTTCCCCACTGAACCCCGAAATGTGGTGATATATTTTAAAGTAGCGCTGCCCAACCTTGTTCGGGTACTACCGACAACATTCAGCACGCTCTAAAATTTGCAGTGAGGGAAGGAATCAAGAAAAAAATCATATTACAGTAAATCAGCAAAACAAGGGTCTTGTCAAAAACAACACTGATTCCGAAATGTTGAGCAAAAAAAAATGTCAAAAAGGCACATTTATACGCAAATTGCATGATTTTGACCGAATTGCAGATGGGAGTGTGTGCCAACAGTATGTGCCGCATTGAAAGCTGTTTTTGTCTCCCCACTAGTGGCGGCGGTGGCAGACTTTGACTAGTTGAAATGCAATCACGCCCCAACACACCACTTACACGTCGGACTTATGTAGTTGATGTGCGTCGCAATTGACTTTAAAGAGTCTGAAATTGAGTCTTAAATTGCGATGACCCGCTGTACTGATCGACAATATACCATGCATTTTGAACTTAATTAGCATTTGTTCGTTAGGCGTTTCGCTACGCCACATAAACTTGCCCGTAGGAAACGCATGTGAATGTGACTAAGTGTTCGTCATATGAAATCCAATCTGGACCTACACACATGGGCTATTGAGACGCCGCACCGCTGACGTGTGAATGTCTCCGACGGCGTTGACGTACTTTCCGACGGTAGGTCTGTGTGGGTTGTGGGTTTTAATTAACATTTTCTTGGGATGGTTTTGATAAGGTCTTCATATGCTAAACCGCAGAATCTGTTTTCTCCATCAAAGTGCCACACTTGCCTTGTTGACACATTTTGGCGGGGTGATGTGTGCTTGATGGAAGCTGTTGAACTGGGGAACTTCATGAGCAACAACGATTGCTGACGCAGACGAATATTTGCGACTTATTTTAAAATCTTAAATCTTCAATTGGGATTCAAACTAAGTCAACTTGAGTTCCTGAGCATTTTTGCATGTATATGGTTCTCCATTGGGAATAAAATCACTATTTACTGACGAACTGACATATAGAAATTTCAACAGGTTGACTACAGAAAGTCCCATCATCATCGCCTGCTTGGGTTCATCCTCATTTTATTACTTACATTTTCAAGATTTTTTGCAAAGAAGGTTAAATTTGCAGTTGCCCTGACACGGAACCGAGAGGGTGTTTTCATATCTTGAGATTCAGAGTATAGAATAAGGGCAACTAGATCGCTAGAGTTTGGTCTTCATTGAACAGCTTAGTGATCGATGCTTCAAACTTTATTGACGTTTCCGCCTTACCTTAACAATGGTATTGTAGCAATCCATGCACAGTCCGCGTAAAATATCTCTAAAGGCCCATTCATATGAGCGGTGAACTGCGAACGCGAACTTTCAGAAACAACCCTTTTTCAGCAAATATAAACAAAAAGTTAAACTTCTTGGTATGCAAAAAGATTGTAACTGAATTATCGAGTTTTTCCATAGACAAAAATCCCAATAAAAGTTAGTTTAAGTATCCTAATTAATGATTTGAAAGTTTTTCTCTACGAATCAATCATTCTCTCCGCCAACTGTCAAACTGAATTCGTGATACACAAACGCGCAAACGCAATCCACAACCTCAACGACCAAAAAATTCGCAGTGAAGTGCCAGTTTGCACCCGTAGTTCTCCGCGAATGAAAAAACTCCATGTGACTGAGTTGTCGGAATTTGCGAAGTTCGCAGTTCGTGGCGACCTCATATGAATGGGCCGTAAGTGGTCTTGGCTTAGTTAATGAACAATCCTAGTACATTCCGCAAGACTTCTCTTGTAGATGAATTTTATAGTCGATGTAGGGATAAAGTCTTCTCAGCCTTTTATATAAATGCCACCTAGCGAAAATATCGTTTGCTAAACGACTATTATGTCAAGTACAGTTCCTAAGGAATTGACGGACACATCCGAATGAAGGGATAGCGCGAGATTCCACTAATAGGAGTGACGGCCCTAATGGCAGCACATTTAACAACATTCGGGTCAAAGTGAAAAATAAAGCACGATACCTTCAATTTTGCTGTTGCACATCGTGGTCACGAGATAAAGCACCGTATTTCCAAATGTGAGAATAGCAATAAGCATGGTTCTCCAGGAAGACTAGAAATGGTTGCATTTTGTCTGGCTTATTAGACAATTGAAGTGTAGTTGTTGTTGCTCAATTTGAAATTGACAGGCTACAAGTTTAATCACTGCACTATTTTTTTTTTGTGTAGAGCAAATAAAACAGAGCATGTTTTCATTACCAATGAATTTGCTGGAGGCAGCGATTATATTTAGTTCTGATTTTAGGGGCAGAGATGCGCATAATTGGGTAAACTATTAGTTTAAACTACGTGACTTGTGACTTTTAGGAAAAGTGTTGCTACTTGAGACTTTTCAAATAAAATAAGATTTCTTTTCAATTATAAAAAAATAGTTGTGCCAGATTAAGGAAGACTATGAAGCGTATATACTCTTATTCAGCACTACCTATCTATGCGAATAGGTCTTCAAATTATTTTACATTAGTAGGACAATTGAAGTTGAATAGAGATTACACGATAACTTTTTCTAAACACTTATAAAACCACTTAAAAGTTTTGCTGTTGTGACGAACAAACCCAGAATTCTTCACAGCCGATGATCTGAGATAGGTTGTCGTTACATGACGTTAGTGGATCTCTGTGGTTACTACTCGGGTTATGAATAATTGAGATTCGAGTGGTCGACAAACTTAAGAAAAGCAAATAAATTTTCTTTCGAACTTCGTTCTCATCTGTTTCTTCTTAAGAATCTCGAATCCCAAAACTGTCTCTCTCTCCGACTTAAAAATAAAGTTGCTCATTCCAGAGCGATCATCGGGAATGGAGATCTTTACCTGCCCCTTTACTTCGACTCCAATTTAAAGTTTTCCAAACAGGACTGGTGGAACTTCTTTTTGCTTGCTACATATCTGAATTCTGGACGCAAAGCAAAACACCAGCGCTAACTGGAACTTGGAGCCTTGGAAAATAGAAGTCTTCTACATTCACTCTGTTAAATCGAGCTCATGGACATCACGTGCTCCAGCTAAAAGCCTCTTCAAATCGGAACCCCTTTGGTAGGAGAAGGCTGAACCGAACCCCCAATTACCCTGGTTTTGATGTCTGGAAACAGCTTGCTGTCCTTACCATCCCAACTCGTTATTGAAAGGCTTGAGGTAAGTAGGTAAGTATAATCTCAAAGCATTATCATTGTCAGAGATATGTGCGGTACAGTGAATTATAAAAGTTGTCCGTGTCGGACATTGCCGCAGTGGCGTTATGAGCGTCGACTTATCTCTACAAAGCTACAGTAGTAGGTTGGATTCACAGTACGGTTACACCCCTTTGAGTCACAGGCTATGCTCATAGATGAAAAGCTTCTTAAACTTGGCAATTCGGAGTCAGCATAAAAATGTAGGTCCTATCCACTTGCAACAGATACGGTTCTGTTGCTAAGTACTAGCCCTCTACGGTCCATAGCGTCATTAATATTATGATTATCCATATGTACATTAAAATAACGTCTCGGCCACGAGACATGCACAGTGGTGTCGCTTGGTGTGCTGCTCTAAATTAGGCCTTAATCAGTACGAACCAATCTTTTATTGTTTAATATCCATCATTTTTTAACTAAAGGCGTACAGCCCAACGCGATCATACGTGTGAGCCCTTCGACGGTTTATGTTATAACAATGTCTTTTCAAACACATTTATATAAAAATCAAATTACAATTCATTCAAATGTTCCTTCAAGAACAAAATGTCAAGTCTGACACGAAACAAGCAATGACATCGAAACCTCATTTTGAGTTTTTTTTTGTCTCAAACAGAACTCTAGTTTTATTATGTTTGACAAATGTCAAATAAGCCTAAACAACAGAAATCTCTTCTTATGAAAATGTCATCGCAAGAAATGCTACACCTTTAAAAGGTCACTTCAAGCACCACCCATCATGGGGCTGAGGTAGTAAATTATATCAAAAATACCTCACTAGGATAAAGTCCAATCTAAACGACCAAACGGCTCATGGTCTTTCGAAAAATCTACACCTCGTCCGGGGATATATAGACTCAGCCCCCGGATCTGTTGCGTAAGTTGTCGAACGTCCCTCGGACAATCTCCTCAACTGCGGATGAAAATAAATCCCTCGTTAAAATTGACGACTCATGCCTAGAAACCAGCGAGGAAGAAGCAAAATAATTAATGGCATATAGGATTGCAAAATCAGCCCTACAATAAGGATGACTCGTGCATTATTATTGAGTTTCCTTCGTGCCATACGCCTCACAACGCTAAGTGGAACACGACAGATATTATTTTTGTCGGCCCAAAAGCCATCTAATTTCATATTCTGAGGATTAGTCATTCGCAAAGACTGAATTCTTAATCACCTCCACCGCAAACGCGTCGCGGAGGGAGGGAGTGACCTGGTACACCTATAATTAGAAGTACTACTAGATAAATAAAAGAAAAGCAACAAAAAAAAAGTTAAATACGACTTTATAGGACACGTTGGGCGAGTTTACCTTTTACTTGATTGATTCTAGGAATCGTGCTGTATGTAGCCCGATAAAAATAGATATTACGTTTTGAGATTCTCTGAAATCAATCAAAGTCTCAATGCTGAATGTGCTTCATTTGGGAAGTGGCCCTATGATTTATTTTTTTATGTTTTTCATTTTTTATCGAAGTGAATTGTTAATCCTATATTTTGTAAAGATTTGTTTTAGATTTTATCTTGTTACCGGAAAAGCTAGAAATAAAGAATGTGGAAAAGGTAAAACAAGAATAAGATTGGAGTATAAAACGTTGGCGAATGCAGAAAAAAAACATTAATTTCCAGAGAAATATGAAATATAATAATTATACATCTATAACAACACCCAGCGTTGCGCGTGCTTTTGCTCTGACACGAGAAGAAGGGATCTACCGTTTTATGTCGACTTTGAACGGACAAGTTTGAGAAGCTTTTTCTAGACAGGTATATTATTTAAACAACACAGCGAGCCGTCAATGAGGCGTTTGCTGGCATTGAAGCGGAAGCGGCTAAAATGGGTCTTGCGACAAACCGGGGCAAAACAAAGTACATGCTGTCATCACGGAAGGACGCACAACATCGGCGTCTCGGACAGAGCATCTTATTGGGCAGCAGAAACTTTGAGGTACCGAGATCAAGCGCAGAATTCCTCGCCAATCGCTGTTTCTTTGGGCTCAAGAGGCAATTGAGTAACAGAGCCATCTCTCGAAATACCAAAAAAACCCTAATCATCCCAGTCCTGTTCTATGGCGCATTGACATGGACGCTATTGAAAGTGGATGAAGAAGCTCTTGGTTGTTTTGAGAGAAAAGTTCTGCGTACGATCTTTGGTCCTGTTTGCTTTGATGTTGCTTGGAGGACGAGGTTCAACCACGAACTATACGGGCTGTACAGCGGCATGCACCTAGTTAAGCGTCTTCGGATCCAACGCTTAAGATGGCTAGGTCATGTAGAGCGGATGGACACCACAGCTCCGGCCCGAAGAGTCTTCGACACCGAGCCATTGGGACAGCGCAACAGAGGACGTCCTCGCACTAGATGGCGCACACAAATGGAAAAGGAGAAGATATTATTTAAACATTGCCAGTGACTCGAAAGAGGTGGCCTGAATCGAAATCATTTGGGTCACTAACAGGAATCAAACTTCGACACGGGTTGAAGTGCGTTGGCGTCGACGTACAACACCACATCGCCACGGGCACCACGGGCCATACGCGAGGCTGCTTCTCCAAATGGAATGGGCTATTACCCGATGTTTTGGGCACGTAGCCTGAATACATGTCTATACACTACCACAGAGGTGGTCCAAAAAAGGTCCAAAAAATCCAGTTTGATTTGGTCTTGTACATAAATCCTGATGAGTTTGACTCGATGGCAAAAGGACCGAGTGGCATGGACAGCTCTAGTGTGTTCGCTACTCCAGCAAACCCTTTTGTGGATCTTGCGGGTCAGAAGATGACGATGATGATGATTCATTCTTTAAAATTTTGCAAAAATGTCTCCGTATCAAAAATCATTAATTGAACATATTACAAGACTTTTTTGAGATGTTGTACAAAATACACAAATATTTCCTTTAGTAATACATTAAGCAATGCGTCCCTAAGCACTTTTTGTACCGCATAGTTTTATAAGTTACATTTTGGAATAGTTTTTTGACAATACTGATCTGCTGCAAGCTTACGGTAGTTTTTGTGCTGATAATTGCATCGAGCAAATATTTCGTGACGTGCAGGATCATCAAGGTTGCAATTGTTAAATCTGTCAGTGTTTATCCCAAATCTTAGTATCAAAGCTCGTTTTTTGTTTGCTAATAGTTAAATCTCTGGCCACAGTTTCGGCGTGCCATTTTCATAAGAAATTTAGAGACGCTGTTTTGACATTTGCAAATGTCTTAATTGTGAGAGAACCTTCACTTAACCGTGAAAACGCAATTTAAGCGGCGTTTGGTCTTTAGATTTTGCAGTCGAATTTAACGTTGAGAATTAATGAGGCAAAATATGAACACTTTGTGCCAAGAAGCCGCGGACAGTCCATGGCCCATGTGACTTTCAGCGATTGCTAAGTCCAATTGTCAAGTCTGCGGATCGCATTCAAACTTTGACACATATCATGACATGGTTATATCGAATTCGCTCCGATCGAATTAATTTGGAAAATATTTCAAGTATATTCCTTTCCGTTTTTTAATATGCGGCGTCAGCAGAGATAGAAGAGCATGGTATGGTTGAGAACGCACACGACACTTTAATAGCCTCCTCACCGAGTTCAGAGGCGCCCACAATAGATAATTGCAATGGGATTTATTTTCCATGCTTATTTATTTAATTCTCGTTAAGTTTCGTTCACTTTTGCGGAATAAACATAGGTAAATGCCAATTGGTGTGCAGACTTTGTTTCAGATGGAATCATGAGTGCTGTGATAATGCTTCAATCTACATTTGTTCAGTTTTCAAGCTTGCTTTAACAAATATTTGAGGTTTAGCTTTAAGAACTTTTCTGCAAGTCTACGTTATTAATCAAACCAAATAGTGAAAAAGACATACAAACCCCAGAACCAGTGCAACCTCAACCCGAAATTAGTCTATATGCCGTGCAAGGATTTACCTTCGTAAGTGGGAGATAAGAGAGAATTAGGTACTGCCATCCAGAAAAAGCAACATTTCACATAAATTTCGAACACACAAACCCCAACGCAAAACATGTGCTATTTGTGTCACAAAACAAGCTTCTACCAACATCTTTTAGATCGGATGAAATCATTTTTTTTTTTGTTTCTTTCCAAAGAAACGAAACATTCCCTTTTCACCTTCAGTCAAGCAGTTAAGCACTCGGTTGCTTACTGATTCCAAATGAATTAAACATTTTGCAGTCGAAAAAGTTGCCGGAATCTCACATCGGCAACATCAGAGGCAATCACCAGCGCCCATCAAAATGCCTCATGTTCATCAAGGACCAGACCTCTCAACGCCTAGCGATCCTAAATTCACCTCCTCCTTTCGGGAAGCCTTCAGCACACACAAAACCGACAAAAAAAAAAAAAAAGAAAACACACGGAAAGTGTCAAAGGAAAGCAAAAAAGTGTGAAACGAAATAAAAAGGAAAACCAAAAAACCATATAAAAAAGAAACACCTAACGATAAGAAAACAATGGCACTGGCACTGCGCCGCGCGCAAAGGTGTGATTCGCTGCATCACGGACCAAGACGAAAGTGTGAAAAAGGAAGTTCTGAGCATACATAGCACCCAGGCATTATATCACAACTTGCGGGCAAGTGAGAGCACTGTTTGCTATCCGCAGCTGGGACACGTTATCCGCGTGAATTTACTACAAAACCACCTGATTGATAAGAGCCAAGATAAACATGCCATGAACGTTTATTGTTTCTAACTATAGCGGTGGGACATTGTGCGTTTTTTTTCAAACTCTTGTGGACCGTTTGCGCTGCTTTTGCCTTTGTTGATTAGCAAACGACCAGAAACATATTATTCGTGACGTTCCAGTAGGTCGGTTGCAGGTGTAGCGGAGCATCCGCCGATTAATAGTCCTGGCTCTAACCAGATTCTACGCAAATGATACATACGAGGTGTGTACTTCTGAGAAACGTGTGTTTCAATTCAAAAGAAGTATGGGGGCGAATGATTCATTGGAGTAGGTGTTTGCATACAGAACTACTTACGATTGTAAGATGAACACATTCCAATACGGTGAGTGTTTAAAGAGAGGTTGTTACCTTTGAAAAAATGTATCGTAGGCATCGATATAATTGTTCTCGGTAAAAATGAAAACATTAAAGAGTCTCAAAGGAGGGCGCTGAACGTACAAAGCTAATAAATAAGCACCTTGCTGCGCTTCCGGTCATTTCAATTTTTAATGTAATTTGCTATTTGTTGAATTTAGTGTATGAAAATGGACAGGAGAAACACCACAAATAGTACTGTGTGTGAGAGAGACGTTTAAGAAATCATTTTGAACTACGAATATTACCAGAATCTGAAACCCAAGCCTTAAGGTCAAACGCATGTGAAATTGATTCGAAAGTTACATCAAGAAATTCCTTGGCTTCTGGCAGGACAGAGAGATTCTAGGGACGAATGAGGGTGGAGCCCATGCCCATGTGATGGAAATAATAGACAGATTTAACGAATCTCTACTTATTAGGCCTGACTTTAATTCATATGTATTCATTTCTGTGTACAAATATTTATTTATGTAGTCAACCAACTTGGTGTGCGAAATTATAAGCAGCTAGTCAGAGATCACGATAGCTGGAGAGGCCTGTTGGTTGAGGCCCAGTAGCACCACGGACTGTAGCGCCATGCAAAGAAGAATTACAAACTATTAAAACAAAACTTAAACGTCTCTAAAGGAAAAAAGGAAACGAAAGGAAAGGCGGAAATATAAAAAGTATAAAATTGGCTCAAATAATTAAATATCTTTTAACATACACATAAAACAAACGATTCGTGTTTAAGCATTTAAGATAAGGGTTGAGGAGACTGCAAGTTCGGGGTGATTGATCATTGGATGGTTTTTGCTTACAGAGTCTTTTGCATGACGATGCAACATCTGGCGTTCAACGTCTTTCTGTGTACCCCCAAGAACAGGGCGGTGATAGTAGGATATAAGGGATTCTGCGAATTCTATTTTGTTGACATTGAATGTTCATTGTGAGAAAGAGGGTCTAGTTCAAAATATAATAATCGGGGTAAAATTTGCAGATAACCAGAGCTCAATGTGTTTGTTACTACCCTCAAATTTTCATCATTGTTAAGTAGCACTTACTCCTTAAGTTCAACTTTAGCTACTCTTCGTTGGTCGTGAATATTCAAGTCAAGCTTAATTATGTTCCAGGTTTTTTCAAACGAAACCAACTTTACCTCGTCATATTCGTTGTTTCTTCAGGTGTGAATGTGAATTTTCTTGTGGGTTATCTAGATGGCGCCAGTCACAGATGGAACGAGAAAGAAATGTTTCTTGGCACTTGTAATTTCGAAAGTTTTTTTTCGGTATGTGATTTTATACGTTTCTTTGAAATTGATGCGAAGCGTATATTCCAAAATCATCAATGCTCTTTCAGTCACGTAAAATTTCAATGTAGAAAATGCGTGTTCATATAAATGTTGAATATGGAAAACCGACTGAAATTTTATGAAATTTGAAATTTGTTAATATCTGATGGAATTAGAAACATAACATTGAATGTTGTGTGTTTATCAGCTGATTACGAAACGAAAGGTCATCAAAGATGTTAAGGTACTCATTTCTGCAGTTGACCCGACGAGACACGAAACTTTCTTGAATTTCAATCACTTGCCAACATCTTCAAATGAGTCATGTAATTCCAACTACATATCTGAATACTACAATTTTGAGCTTCGTCCTCCTGAACTAATATTCACTAGTTTTTACACGATTTTATGTCACCGTCAGTATTTAAGTACAACTTCTATGAGTCTTACGATTCACTATTTCTTCGTTTCTTAAACTACCTACCACCATACACGGAGATATCAAGAGGTTAAGATTGGCTCCATTCTGCATCAACCACTTGCACATGTTTGACAGATCTTCTTAGAGCCCACACATGAGATCTTCAACATAGCATATAGGTCTAGATAAATATACCTGGACATCAGCAGCGAATAGTTTGAAGGAAGCATTGTTACAATACGTGGGCAAGTGATTGATGAGTAAATATACTACAATAGGTCCCAGGACAAAACCTTGAGCTATACCCATTAGTATATTCATAATTTGTCTGGGGTTTGCCTTTTTCGGAAGCATAGGAGAAATCAACTATACACATCAGATCGAACTGGACTATAATGTCATCCGGAACTTTCACCAATGCAACGACTGCAGTGGTTGTAATAATCTATTTTCCTCAAGATATTTATTAAATTAGCTTGGCAGAATTTTTTGTATAACTTTTGACAGACATGGAAGCGTGCTAACAGTAGATATTAATTTGTAAGTGAGGACGGATGGATTCCCTTACGCACAGGAGTAACTAACTTTTTTCCAGAACTTAGGAAGGGAGTATTTAAAAAAAACTGAATATGAGTGTTCGAATTCGAACCAATGGGACAGCGCAACAGTGGACTTCCCTGATCGAGATGGACCATAAAAGTGGGGAAGGACTTGGTGTGCGCAACTGGAGGCAGCTAGCAAAAGATGGAGCTGGCTGGAGTGACTTGTTTGTTTAGGTCCAGGTCCAACACGGACTCTAGCGTTAAAGTAAGAATAGAAAGAAATAAGAGTAACATTTTGGCGGAATGGAGCCCATCCAAACCAGCAACATCAGACCGCAACGAGCGAATGGTCTTGATTAACTCACTCTAATGAATATTTTAATAAGAGTGTCCTTAATCTACTATACCTAGTCTGGCTGGTGTTTCCACACAAAGAGACCGATATAACTTTTCACACAAAACGTATGACAATGCAACACCATACGACTTTTCGTTTAACATATCGACTGTCAACTTTGGAAATACAGATATTCTTCCTTTAAAAAAGCAGGACGCATGTTTCAAAATGGCGTGGCGCAATGTGTGGTATTAATTTCAGAATTCCATGGCCTCAAGTGGAGAAGGACCTCAACCAACTTGGTGTGCGAAATTGGAGGCAGCTGGCTAAAGATCGTGCCAGCTGGAGAGGATTGTTGACCGAGGCCCAGGTTCACCCCGGACTGTAGCGCCACAACAAGAAGAAGAAGATGGCCTTAAAGCACCGAGTAATCGTTGTGCACAAATGAAAGATGCAGCAGCCACAATAACATACGCATCATTCATACCATCCATTGCAATGTGTCAAGCGATTTTCGTCAAGCGAAACAATAGGCATTTTTACAAATTGGTCAAATTGGTCTTTGTAAGATCGACGAGAAATGTAATAGTTTTGAAAAATATTTCTCGAATTAAGTGAAAAGCTGGAAAAGAGGAAACTTCCAGTTTTAATGAAATCAAAACAAATAAGTTCAAAGTAAGCCTTTGCGACATTTTCTTAATGTATGGACATTACTTTCAGGATATGCTTGATAGGAACACTCGCTGGATATCCAAAGAAAGTCTGCTACGCAATCGAATGAATAGAGCAAACATGTAAGCGTATGGTTACCTTTCAGAGAGATCGTTCACTTATAAGTAGCATTACTTTCTAGATTCTATAACAACATTCATTCGTTTTAGTTGTAACTCATCATACACCTTTGCTGAGCCGTCCGTCTACATAAAATCAAAACATATGAGCAGGACTGCAAACTTATTCAACTTCCCTCAAGTCATTTGTAAGTTTGTCGAACTTGTATTCATGTATCTTTGTACAGCAACCTGTCGAATTATAAACAAAACGTCTACCACCATCTCGAACTTCAACTCATATCTTCTTCAAATTTACTGGTGTGTTGCGACCATCATCAGTAATTCCCTGTCCAAATACGGGATACATAACCTCCACCATCATCACTAATTTGAATTAAAGGTATCCGCCCACTCAAGAGGCCCCACAAATACACCATGTACATGCACAAGATCTCCTCCTTGATCTCTAAATCAACAGCTAATATATAGTCACACCTCCAGCATTCTCAAATAAAAAATGAAAAAAAAATGAAAAAACGAAGAAGAATACCGCACCGCTAAAGATAAACATTTATAAGCATCCCAGGCACTGATAAGCACTGATTCCACCTGAAGAAGCACATAGGTCGGTTCGTGCGACCTTTTCAAATAATGTGAGTGTTATATATCACACGTTGTTGTTGGTTACCATGTTTTATTATCATTCTCTCACCTCCCAATCTCAATCTCACAGCTCGTCTCGGCTCGCCTCTGCTCTGGCCGACTTGGCACGGAAAACCCCGTCATATTTGAATTATCCATAAACAGTCAGAGTTTCACACCTTTCCACAAAAACATCTGGGGGAAACCCGACGCAGCACAGTGTTCTGCCTTTTCACAGGAACAAAATCTCAATGCAAATACCTTATTATTCGCATGGCCATTGTCGAGAGTTAAGGACGCGCCGAACGAACGAACGAACGAGGACTTCTCTCACTCGCTCACTCAGCCTACCTGTTTCGGTTGTCCATCGGGAAAATGCGTTTTCGGAGGTTGCCTTTGAATTAAAGGGCGCCGCAGGTCAAACAATGCGCAGCCAGTAGAGTTCCAAGGAGACGCATAAAGGCACCTTCCTAAAGGCATTCGTTATTCCTCATGTCCTTTGACAATGAGTGGCGTTGATGAATGTACCGACGACACTAGAGCTGTGCATACCTTCGGGTGTTACCTGTACCCATAGTAACCTGTAGAAATGGTCTCGTCCATTGAATAATATCTTATTGTTGTGTGACCATATCAATGGGAGAAAAATCGTTCCAGACCGCCTGGCACATACTTTTTTACATTGACACTGAGTCGATGTGTCACGCCGAGGTCCTAATGCCAATGGGACCAGTGTTCGTTGCACACTTTGGCGATTGTATACGGTCGCCTGGCCACTTTTCTGAGACAAAATAGGGATTTGGGAATTTTCAAATCACGTTAATTGTATGCGGTGTGGCATTCTGCTCTCCGTTGTATATACCTCCGATGGAAGTGTACTCGCACTTACCGGCGTGTCGAACAGGTGTTGAAAATTCTGTCAAGAGATCCTGTACGGTTTGTTTCTGTCCGTCCTCGTTCAATGGAGCTATTAATTTCTGCAAATATGTCCCGTCCTGGAAGAGAGTAACGAGAAAATTAATCATAAGCTTATCGTTATTCTTGAGAGTGTAGTGTAGAATTTTTTCAATGGAGGACATGGCTTAGCTTAAGTGTTGATTGGAATACTTTCACAACGGAGTTTCATTACTGGGAGAGTGGTTTCATTTTGAAAGTATCTACTCTTGTGATGTGGCTCATTCTGAGCGGGAGACTGACACGTGGTCGATGCAGTGAAGCGTCGTCAAAAAGTTCCTCTTCTAAATCAAGATTGCCTCGGCTGATGTTTGGTTTTGGTGAGGGGTTGTTTGATTTTACAATTTACTAATTTCTATTTATTTGGAGCGTCTAACAGCGTTGTAACGAAAAGTACGATTCTTTTAATCGAATAACATCGTCAATTTTTTTGATTTTTTGCCGGCTTCTTGTAACCAGTAGAGTCCGACGGAAGGCCAGAAACCGAAGGGGAATGTTGGATCGGAGTCTAGACACCAATAGTTATCAATCTAAAGCAGACAACTTAAAAACCGAAATTAGTTATGACACCTTAATCATGAGGTTTGGAGATCTCTGGATGGAGAGATATGCAAGCAAAGACATTGTCCTTTCACCCATTTCATTCCAACATTATCCTGGACTGGACTCTTCAAGTGCAAATCCACAGCAACAAACACATGCTGATTGACAAAGCGTCGTAATGGACAGAAACAATTGAAGTAGGTAAGGACTTCGTCTTCTTTGGGTTCATGAAGCAAATAATAGTGGAGTGCACAATTTCAAAAGCGCTCGAAAAAATCAGTGGTATTTGTCTAGGGTAATGGGTCGTCTAGGTAATGCTTCCGTTGAGGACATATGAAGATGAAGATGGAGATGGAACCATTCAAGCAGAATACGGATAAACGTCTATTCGGGAGTTGGATCAGAATGCATCAAGGCTTAATATTGCCTATAAACCATCCTTGGAAGACAGCAACAAAATTAAGTCCTTAGTAAGAAAGACCATCACGTGGATTACATTGTGCGACGATATAAGAAAGTTCGTGTACAATGTTCGAGCTAGTTACCTACTGTAGGTATATGTGTGTGCCGAACTGTGACATTCCAGAAAATTGTAAAACAGACGAAATTAGGACTAAAGAAGGCACTAGCATTGTGGTACCATTCATGTGGGGAGATGTACCATTCACGCCTACCCGAAAAATAGTAGAAACAGTAAGGACTTGCGTGATATATCTAGTTTAAAGTGCATCAATAGTTCGTTAGTTAGACCGTACTTGCAATGCTATCAATGCAATGCTCTATCATTTGGGATTCTCTATTTACACAAGATACACAAGAATTTAGACTCAAGAGATATGCTTTCCGTAAGTTATATTCTCTTGAAGAGCTCCCTAACTAGGACGAAAGAGAAGAATAAAATAATTGGCTTACAAACTTTAAGTTTCAGGCGTAAGGCAGCGTTAACCATGTTTATCCGCGACATTATTAAGTACAAATTCACCAAAACTCCTTTTTCTTATGAATATACACGCTCCACAAAGATCTCTTCGGATGAGAAACTTACTATTTGAAAAAAGGCATAGACCCAACTATGGTTGCCACGAACCCAGTTGCATAAGTACATTCTCGTCTTGGCACGAAAATAGTTTAAAAAGATAGTTTTTACATTGTTTGTTGATTAATATTGTTTATTTGAATGTAATCTGTTAGACGAAAAGTTAGTAGAAAAATATCTGCTAATAACACTTAGAGAACGTAGCGTTTCGTGTTGCTCTGTGATGGAAAAACAAAAAAAAAGTCTAGTGGCTGACGGTGACCTACTCTGAATTAGCGATGGGCGATTGCGAATGAAATTCACAATCGAATAAATTGGCAATTGTTAGAATTTGAATTCGATTGTCGATTTATTCGGTCGCATCAGAACACAATCGAATCGAATCAAGAGAATGCCGGGTACTAATATACCATTGCAGAAAAGTATGTGTTCCTCGATTTATTCATATGTTGGTGTCAGTGTAAAAATTCAGCGTAAGGCTGTGTCTCCAATAAGAAACTATACCTCCCATAATAGGATCATTGGGAATGGTAATACAGCCAAACCTCTGTAATTGTAACATCCTTAAGTCGAATTTTCTATAATTCAACCCAAATTTCTGACAAATATTGGTTCCCGTGGCTATTTGAATTTTGGAGGTTCGATTGTATTTTTCATGCTCTCACCCAATTAGTGAGAGGATTGTACTCTCACTCTCATAAATGTAAAGTTTAAATTGCAGCAGTGAAACGAAATGAAAAAGAGATGGGCAATTGCGAGAATCGGCGGATACACACAATTGAGTGATCTCTCTCTGACTTGAAGAATCTAGGAATACACACAATTTAGGAAAATCTCTCTGACTTGAAGAATCGGCGAATACACACATTCGTTGGCGATTGGAATCGGAACTACAAGAATCGAAATTCAACAATCGACGCCTCTCGATTCGAAGTCGAATAATTGCGATTGCTAGAACAATCGAATTATTCGATTGTTTTTATTCGCAATTGCCCATCGCTACTCTGAATCCGAGACGATCACGCAACCTAGTCAGGATAAGTGGTTCGAATCTCAAGAATCTTATTTGTGTCCGAACTGGACATCTTGGCATTAGAAGTCAGTACCTGCAGGGACTAGGAAGAGACTATTTCTAATCTTCCTTCGTAATGAGCTAGTCCGAAAAATCTGCATTAGTGTCACCCATCTTTTTCGCTTTTGGAAATGGAGAGATGGCTGGACCAAAATCATGTACAAGACCAAAATCATGTACACTGGCTGCTCAACGTATCAGTCACTTATTGTGAAACAGACGCTCATTGAGGAGGTCAAACGAATATAGGCAGTTAAGTACTGTCCGATGGAGAAACATAAAGCCCGCAGCGCTTTCGCAACAAGTTAAGGCTGTTCGAATCCAATGTCAGATTTGTACTGCTGTTTACAGAGCATATGTTAACCGCTGCCATGGATACATTCTAAAGATCCGATGTCCGCAAATTATATATATCGAACCAAGAATTGTGGCGCATAACGGGGCCAAACCTTTTGAATGTCACAACTAAGCAGTAGATGTGGCGGAAGCAGCGGATGTGGCGGAAGCAGCGGATGTAGCGAAAGCAGCGTATGTGGAGACCATACAACAACAACGCGAAGCAGTCATTTGAATGTAGTACTCAAGATACACGGTGAGTTGGTAGACCAAGAACTATGTACTTAGAAATCCACAGCATTGACCAAAGCAGCAACACAGCTGAATTATCTAGCAGCAGATCGGGCAGGACTTCACTTACCTCGGGTCCGGAGTAAACTGTACTAACAACATCAGTACCGAAATCAAGCGTAGGATAACTCTTGCCAATCGCTGTTTCTTCGGGCTCAAGAGGCAATTGAGTAATAGAGCCCTATCTCGAAAGACCAAGTTGACTCTTTACAAGACACTGATCATCCCAGTCCAGCTATACAGCGCGGAGGCATGGACAATCTCGAAAGCGGATGAAGAAGTCCTTGGTCTCTTTGAGAGAAAAGTTCTACGCACGATCTTTGGTCCTGTTTGTGTTGACGGGTTCTGGAGGAGAAGATTCAATCACAAACTGTACGGGCTGTACAGCGATATGAGCCTAGGTAGGCGTCTACGGATCCAACGCCTACGGTGGCTAGGTCATGTAGAGCGTATGGACACCACAGCTCCGGCCCGAAGAATCTTCGAATCCGACCCTGTCGGGCAACGCAACAGAAGACGCCCGCGTTTAAGGTGGCGCACCCAAGTGGAGAAGGACATCAACCAACTTTGTGTGAAACTGGAGACAGCTAGCCAGAGATAGCGCTAGTTGGAGAGGCATGTTGGTTGAGGCCCAGGTCCACCCCGGACTGTAGCGCCAGAAGAAGATCGGGCAGGATGAAGGTAGTTTGTCGTGGCCTTGTGCTCCACGCGATTTATTAAAAGCGTTTCCTGATTAACGGAATACTCTAGATCGGCGTTATAACACAGTAAGTCTACATTGGCCTAAGTGTGACTGCTTGCAGAGGTCAACCACTTTAACCTAACATAACCTATTTTAACACTCTCGTGCTTTATGACAGTTGCGTTGCCAACCAATTCATTCTTAGTCACAAGAATACTTGTTGAATTTTGTGGCAAAAGAAGCTGGTACAATTGCGCTCAAAAATAAAAAGATGCCACTGATGGACAACAAATCTCGTAGACTCTATCTAGAGCGTACCAATGGCAGTCAAAATACAAACTTGCCGTTTCGATTCTGCTTTAAGAGTTCAGTTTTCTGTTAGTTAGTTTTATTCAAATGGGCACCATAGAGGGTGCCATAGGAAATCGTGCTCCTTTTGAATTCAACTTCGATTATTAAGCATCACACAAAGGTATGTAAATGATTTTTATTTATTCGAACAGAATTCTGTGGGCCACCACATGACTGGTTAAAATCTATTTCGTCTCGTCTTCTTTTACGTTTCTATTTAGATGTTGTTATCAGTCGTTGTCATTGTATTTCCAAGAACCGTTTCCTGTTTGTTCCCCAATATGTCCACGGTACACCGCTGTGTTGTGAAGGCATATTTCTGAGGTTCTACTTAAAGCTCGTCCATACTTCAAAGTGATCCGTTAAAATATTTTCGACACGCACTCTTTTCTGGTGCCACTTCATAAACATTTATTCGTTTGAATTCCAGTATTCATAAGTATTCATAAGAGCGCCACTGTGTGATATAATTGCGCTCATATCAAAGGATCGCTTGCCTCTTTCATGTTAATTGTCTGTGCCTCTAGCTCCCGAATTCACACTTCAACCGGCTGTCGGGCGGACTGTGTGTATTTGGTCGTGTTCGGAAACAAAATTTGTTAGTAGGTGTTTGCAAGAGACGTCGTCTTGGAAGAAATACAAAAAGTTGTATTATTATGATGTGCGTAATCTAGAAGACGTGTCCTTTAAGTCCCGATACACGGAACAATTTTCATAATTTTAATTTAGACAGCTGGAGCAGCATATTTAAGATGAACAAAGGCAGTAAACGGTTTAGAAAACGCACTTTGCATTGAATAAAATGGAGAACATTTGTCTGACACAGTGCACAAAAATGTACATATAAACCCACAGTAGACTCCCCTTAAGTCGAATTGTCACGGAATATAACGATTTGTTCGAGTTCGAGGGAGTTTGACTTAGAGAATGGTTTTTTATATGGAAGTTTGAGGATGGCAAATAAAAACGAGAGAGAAATTCTACTTGTAATACATAATAAGTATAAATAATTAAATAAAGCAAGTGAGTATTACAGGACACGTATAACGTATTTAACACTGGTATCTAGTTCTGTTTGACACACGCTCTAGAAGCTAGGTGCAGATGATAATTATTGCAGTGGTCACACTCTTAATTCCGCTGTGTTAATCAACGAAAGCCCAGATGTTTACAAACTAATAATGCCACAACTGCAGACAAAACAACACGTACTCCTTAACAATCAGCGATCAATTTCACTCTCGTCGTTAATAAATTCGATTGCTGTCCACCCCTCACACGATTGATTGAGATTTATATTTTTTTCATTTGTAAGATTAAAAAAAAAGTAATATTTTCTTAATTTTTTGTCTGCAATTTTAGGCAACACACGACCACAATAATAAGATTAATGACAAATGAAAATGTATAATGCATGACTAACACATCACATTGAACCGTTCATGCAACAAGTTTGGAGATCCTTTTCTTCGTCAAAATGAACGACGTAATGGTTTCCTGCAGTCATCTCAAAACTCTATTCAACTGTTCCTTTCATTTCATACCTTTCAATTGATTCAGGTGTAGATGTGATATATCATCGAGTAAAAGAAAAAAGGAAAAGGCAAGGAGAAGCCAACAACGCTAGATAATCGAATCCCGGCGGACAAACACAAGTAAACATTGTTTGAAATTATTGTAGGGAAGTGTATGCTTGGCTCTTGGTTGTTTTGAGAGAAAAGTTCTGCTTACGATCTTTGGTCCTGTTTGCGTTGATGGCGTTTGGAGGAGAAGGTTCAACCGCGAACTCTACGGGCTGTACAGAAGAAGAAGTATGCTTGTTAAAGGTTTGTGCTAAGAGAAAATGTACTTAGATGGTCTAACTAAGGGAGCTAGCGAACGTGCTAATAAGTGATGGGTGCAGTGTCTAGTTAGAATGCCAATAAATGTTGTAAGTACCCAGTCCGATTAGTCTTTGCGAGCATTTAGAATCTGCCGTTTTTTGTGACAAAATAAGACAATTAAACTTCGATCAATAGAATTAATGGTGCCTAACATTAACACTTCTGTCAATTAGTAGGTTTGGTCAGATCTTTTACATTTTCGAAATCATTTTGTTCCAATTGACTGTGTAGTTATCTTCAAATTTCCTGATTTTGTGAGCGTCTACTTTGGTGTTTACTATGAATTTAAAATCTAAGTGGGTGAGGAACAGACTTATTTTCCTACAACCCCTAGAATCAATGGAATAGTTCTGGCTAGATCTTGCTATATATTGTACGGAAATATCATTATGGCCAGTCTTCAATGACTACTTGAGCGGGGACAGAAGGAAGTTGCGAACACAATGCTGAAGAAATAAACGCATTTAACTGAAGTATGAACAAAGAACAAAGGTAGCATGTTTGCGGATGAAATACGAGAGAGTGGCTCTAAAATTTACGATTTTAGTGACGACTGCAATGAGGACTATTCTTCCGATGAACAATCTGGTGCTGATATTAAACTTGGCATTAGAGGGATTCTTTCTCTTCGTGGAATGGAGCTACAGTCCGGGGTGGACATGGGTTTCAACCAACATGCCTCCTCAGCCGGCACGATTTTCTACCAGCTGACTTCAATTTCGCAAGTTGATGTCTTTCTCCACCTGGGTGCCCCATCTGTTCGTCGGCATCCTCTATTGCGTTGTCCCAACTGCTCAGCTTCGGGTCGGCATTACAACCTATAGAGTTCTTCCTTAAATCTTCTCCTCCAGACGCCCCCAACGCAAACGGCACCAAAAATCGCACGCAGAACTTTTTTCTCGAAAAGACCAAGCTCTTACTCATTCACTTTAAATAATGTTGTGCGTCCTTTCTCAGTGGTAGCATGTACTTCGTTTTGCCCTCATTTATCGCCAGACCCATTTTACCAGCCTCCGCTTCTAAGCTAAGCCTCAATGACGGCTCGCTGTGTTCGTCCAATCACATTAATGTCGCGCGTAACCAAGCAGTTGAAGCAGTATTAGGGGGTTTATCGAAATAAAAAATATTTATGATGACAAGATGCTGGAAGAGCTACAAGCTGGAAACGAACGAGATCGCCAAGCTCTAAAAGACAATTCACCGAGAAATACTATTTGGACCAAGCCATTACGGATGTAAGACAGCTTGGTCTTGATGACTGGAAGCAGAGTGCATTGTTAGTGAATCGCAGAAGGTGGTTCCGTGAACATTTTTTCTTGCACAGAGCAGGGGTCGAACCTAAGTTTCGAGCTTTGGGGTCGACGACATATCCACAACGCCACGGGCCACCACAGCCAGACATCAACGGTAAAAAAGTCGAGACAAATTGACAGACTAAACGACAAAATAGAAGAATTTTACATTAATGCCCATAGAGGGTCAGGGCCTAGCTTCTCAGCAACCGCTAGTGTTGTGCCTGCTATTGTTCTCTCACGAGTGGAAGGGACCTACAGTTTTACGCCGAATCCGAACGGCCAAGCTTAAGAAGCTTTTTCTAAACAGGGAATACTCTTTAAGCATTGTCAGTGACTCGTAAGAGGTGGGGTCGTTTTTGTCACTCAGAGCTGGATTCGAACCTACGACGTCGAGGTTGGGGTCGACGCACATACCCACAACGCCACGGGCCACCACTTGGTTGGTTCTTTATAGACCTCCCATTACCTCACGAGAGCTATTGGCTCATAACCTGAGGTTTGAAGAATCCTTATCAGCCTATGACCATACAATGAGCACTTAGAGGACCAATGAATAAAAAGTAATTGATGAGACTATCTAGAGTCCAGTGTGGTGATCTAGGAAATGAGGCAGAAAATAGAGGAGATCAACCCCGTGTAGTCGAGATCATGCCTCGAGCTAGAGGTTCAGCGAGAATGATCGCGTTTGAAATAGCGACAAATTATAACAATGTCCTGATTTCTAGGTCCCATTTGGCGCCATCTCTCCAATGGTATCCCAATTTGGTTCAAAGTCGCAGTGTACCATAACTCATACGATGTGAATCCTTATTCTGTGATAATTAGATATGTTCAGGAGATTGGTGGCAGTTTAGGAAAGTCTTAGGACTTAGAGTGAATATTCATTGCATTTACCGTAGCTACCTTCGACTACGATAATCGAAGTGTGTCCACATTATTGGATTAGACGACTACTTCTAATACTTCGTCTACCTACCTAAGGTAGATGATGCCAAAGATTGATGATCAGGCTCTCAGTATACTCGAGTAGGAATGTTGATGTTCCTGGTGGTCGGTCGGTTTTCCAAGAGAAGCATCTAAATTTATATAGAATGGTGGAGCTTCCATAGAAATGCTTTGGGGAATTGTTTACGTAGCGACATCAATTCTCCCAGGCATTTGTTTTAAATTCTCTTGCCTTTTTCTTTTAAAATGGTGAGTGTGCATGGATGTAAATTGTGGAAATGCGTAGCATTTTCTCAAGATTCTCAATTCTTGAATACTGAGAAAGGAATTTTAGAGCAATCTCAAAAAGAGACTCCATCTAAGGCAGCTATTCTCAACCTGTGGTGGAAGGACCCTAGACATCATTTTCAGGGGTCAGCGACGGGCTTCCGTCTTTCTTAAATTACGTCTTTATTATAATTTCACTAGAGTTGTATGTTGGGAGTAGTCCCCCGAGATATAAATTCGTTGCTGGGAGGTACGCACTGGCTCAAAAGAAATGTCCGTCCAAAGGATTATGAAATGCAAACCTTGACGGACTTGAGTACAGATATTTACAAAAATATCAAAAAATAAATATAGTCAGTACAAATGATAGGTGTATTTTGTAAGGTCATGACGACAATTTGAAGTACATCTGATTACAAACAAGAGATATCCTCTAACAACTCACTCATATCTGCAATTAAAAAGACTTCCAAAAGATAATTTCAAAACCACCCCATACGCAGATACATACAAACGCGTGCATTTAGATTTGTGATTTGTTTCCTTTACTATTTTGCAAAGTAATGCTATTTTTAATTGAGAATATATTCACATACTTGAGGCATTGTTTGCTGCACGGATCGGTAGAACCTCAATGGCATCACAGACACTAATAACCATATGTGTGGTTCTATTTTCTATCGGCGAAAACCAACCGAGAAACTCGTTCGCTCTTAGCATTCCCTTAGCATTCAAGTAGTGTGACAAATGCTTGCGATATATATAGATGTTCGATTTTATTTTTAAATTATCATGTGATAATTTTGCTATTCACATGATAATAGTCCTCGGTCCTCGGTAGAGGTGATTGATTTTAAAAGAATTTCGCAACAGACAAATCAAATTCGATTGCAAATAAATACAATGAATGTGATGTTTACACTTCTGCTTCTGCCTCTGCTTGTGATGATTTTTAATTATAGTGCAAAGGTGTGCACCAAAAAGAGGAAGGCGTGGCAAGGTGACGTTCTTCGAAGTGAAAAAAACAAAACCAACCCGAAACGACGGGATTCAACCAAATACCAGAGGTGATCCATAACCATGAAGTGGATGACGATGTCTCCGACGCATGTCTTTCATTCATTTCAATTTCAACTGTGAACTCGCTTGCCCTTCAAGCTGTTGATTTCTACTTCTTCTGACTGGGTCATTGATCTCGTTTCATTTAAATATAAACAGCGCCGCCAATTAAACCACAGCTGAAACCTGCGAATGTGGGAAAGCCTACATCGATTGTTTACGGATATCGCCGGTCAGTTGGATTTCGCTTGGTTTCGATCAACTTTGAATCACTATCCTCCAGCGAGAGATGAGGGCCATCTCAGTAGATATATGTACATGAATGATGGTGGCCCGTGACGTTGTGGGTATGTGCGTCGACCCCAACCTCGATGTCGTGGGTTCGATTCCTGCTCTGTGCGACGAGAACAATTTTCACGACCCCACTTCTTTTGAGTCACTGACAATGCTCAAAGAGTATTTCCTGTCTAGAGAAAGCTTCTCAAACAAAGCCGTTCAGATTCGGCATAAAACTGTAGGTCCCTTCCACTCGTGAGAGAACAATAGCACGCACAACACGAGTGGTTGCTGAGAAACTAGACCCTGGCCCCCTACGGGCTGTACTGTACACTTTTCGTATAGTTGCAACAAGTTTTGTCACGGACGTCATCCATAGAAGCGAAATGGGACCTCAGCCAATTCTACGTGCGTCATTGAAGATTATCTTGTCGAAAAGTGAAAAGGGATATCACTTGTTAGCGAAATGATGAAGAGTGCTAAGATCGATACTCTCGCATTGAATGTGTTACTACCAGCGAAAGATTGAGGCGTTGGTCAACTAAATAAAGGCAATGACCAAAAGATTAGGCCAAGGCGACATTCGGTGCTACCTCTCTTCTTTTAGAGCTATTCTGATATATTCTGAGGTAAGGTCTAAAATATTTCCTAAGCGTTGGTGAACACCTAATCGCCGGATCAACGTCGATCACTTACAGCCTCAGCGAGGTTACCGACCTCTCAACCGGATGCCTCCATTACCGCCATGCATGGATAAATAGTATACACAGAAAGGCGCTTTTTTGGATGTGCTCGTTTGAGACAGACTTAGGCTAAAGGTCTTAAGCTTTTATTCTAGAAGTGAACCTCATCTTGGCTGTAAGTGAACCACGCCTGATTTAAGCCACTCCCCGTCAGAGAACAGGGATGACAACAGCAAGACTGACTTCTACGATCTCCTACAAGGAAGACATCTTTGCTAAAGTCATCGTGGGGTGTAATCTCTCTGTGGCTAGCACGTGGTTTTTTTTGTGGGTTTTTAAAACTCTACCCTGGAGCACTCAGACTCAAAAACTCGTCCATTGTACTGCCAGGCAGCAACCTACTTATACTTTGATTTCTTGGTTTTCCTGTGTTGCGCATGCATCATTAGCCCTCACCACATTAGCGCCGAAAATTTGCTACATGATCCAAGCACAGGCGGGACAGTGACAGAGGGACTGCTCTGCATCGTCGTCGTTTCTTCACAGGCGTCGTAGACGAAAATTGCGAAGATTTAGTGTTTGTACCCCTGTAAGTGGTCTTTTGTGTGAAGAGCTAACAAGAATGCCGCGGATTTCTTACAGACCTTAGGGAGCATGCGCTTGGTCTCTCTGCATCCTGGAGAGTCATGCCTTTCATCTCATCTTCGATTGTGCTTACGACAGACCCAACCACCGATGGAAGCCGTAACCAATAACGCGGTCACAGCGCAGTTTTTTGTCCTCTTTCCTTTGATCCTTGTCTAACAGGTTCATCAACGATCTCATTTCCATCGATCTGTTGTCACCCCCCACAAAGGTACTAGCACCAGATCCTTCATTAGTTTCTGAGCCATTAGCAGGGACAGTTAATTTCGTATGTGTAACTTAAGTACTGGTGTCCGTGCATCAGACAGCATATCCATAAGACTGGGTTCAAATTAAATGCAGGGTACAAGGTCCTCGAAAATCTAGCGCATATTGTACCAAAGGTCCCTTCTTTTAACACAGTGCGTCCCATGATATGGGTATGAAGGGGAGGGAGATTCAGCGCTGCATCAAGAGCAGGACCAAGCGTTCTAGAGAAGACCTCTATGCAGCCGACACAGACTGTTTATTGAAGACCATGCAAGGTGTTGGTCGCCAGATCAATCAACCGTCAAACTGACACGTTGCAACTGACATTTCTCCATTATTCATGATTTTCGAATGTTGGAGGAGTATAATCGGATTATTTGCTTGTTGTAGGTACAATGGCCACGGACTGATAGGATCTTTGCCAATCGAGTCTCCCCTAATCACTCTGAAGGTCCGTCGCTGCCTACGTAAACAATCGAAGAAAATTGGCGGCGTTGTCAAGAAGTCACCATACTCATATGCGCAACTTGATTTGCGAAACTGGAGGCATCGCGCTAGTTGGAGGCACCTGTTGCGTGAGGCCTAGGTCCAGCACGGATTATCAGTAAGTTGGGATGGACATCCCACTTAAAGCATGAGTCGATGGAAACCTATATACCTATGTGTCAAGCGAACTGGGTTTTCTCCTGTATCCTCTTTTTTCATGGAGCTTCGGCAGAAGTCATTTGCGATGATGGTTAAAATCCTTTAATATTGTATTATTTTTCCAAAGAGAGCAGCAGCATCGATCGATCAGTCTTGGCCAGATGAATTCGAATGTTTGACTCTCGCCCAGTTGAGTTCCATACGACAGTGGAATGAGTACCAGAAACCAGATGGAAAGTTACGAAGTTGTTTCTTTGTCCTTAATAGTCCCTTGAACCGTAAGAGATCGAACACTGATGCCTTTGTCAACTTTGTTCGGAATTGTGTGAAAAAGGTTTTGGTACCAAATTTTTTCTCACAAGACATTTTTCTGATTTCAATTCAATTTTTAATATGCGTGGCGAGGCGCGCCGGGTACAGCTAGTTTATTTATAAATATTACATAGCCCACATAAGTCGTGATGGAATTAAAAGATGTATGATTTTCCTATAGAATGCGTGGATTCACAACTCAAGCCTGAAAATCTTCTAATTAGTCCTAATGATACAACGCAACAAAGGAGCACTCAACACTCTTGACCGCGGAGACAGCAACAGACCGTGTAAGCTCAACATGCTTATTGTTCGAGGCCCAGGTTCAAATTATATAACCAAATGTTTGTTCGGTTGACTAATACCACTCGAAAATATTCTTCCCTAGTAATTGATAATAATAAAATGACAATAGCGCAGAGACTGACTTCATGTAAAGCTGCTCAAGCATAGCCATAGCCGGCATAAATCTGAAGGTTCCTTCCACTCTGTGAGAGAGGAACAACACTCACGACAGTTATGTAGTAGCTGGGTTGAATATGATTTGGAGTGTAGTGGCACCTAAAGCGGAAGAAAGTTTTGGTCGCATTCTTTTTCTTGACCAGTAGATAGGGAGAATCAGCTGGGCTAGAGGTGACAAATTTGGCCAAAATACAGACACATGAATATATATTGCAATCTTTGTGATATGAGCAGAAGTAGCAACGTAGCACAACGAGGAAGGCAGCAAATCTCGAATTTTCTCCTCCTGAAACGAATGTTACAGAGCGGTGATGATATGTACTTCTCGCCATCATTATGCATCAAAAATTGTAGATTTTATGTCCAAGTGGAAGGAAGCCATTTAACTGAACGTAGCACCAAGGCAGCAGTTGCGCAAGGGTGGAAGCTGGGACCCATGCTCTTAAATATCTTCACGGCAGATCAACCGCCTTCAACCAACACAGTGACCTGTTGTCTATTCGCCAATAACCCCCAAGCAAGGAGAGGCCACGGTGGTGGCCCGTGGCGTTGTGGGTACGTGCGTCGACCCCAACCTCGACGTCGTAGGTTCTTCTCAAACTTGGCCGTTCGGATTCGGCGTAAAACTGTAGGTCCCTTCCACTCGTGAGAGAACAATAGCACGCACAACACGAGTGGTTGCTGAGAAGCTAGGCCCTGGTCCTCTATGGGCTGTAGCGCCACCCATGTTATATTATTATTAAGGAGAGACAGCGAAGTAGGAAAAAGAAACTTCTACCCCAATTGGGGTATTCACATAAATGCTTACATATGTGTTTGAGGAGATTCGGCGTTAACTTCACGGAAAGATTGAAGTTGTACGGCGCATCAAGGTTACATCGCATCTACAAGTTGAATGTTGATGCGCATACAAAATGGATTAAGCCACAGTGTAAAGCTGCTGCTCTTCAAGCAAGTAATGTTAATTTGCTTCTAGACATCACCAAACATTCCAACGAGGCAATCAGGAACATAAGACACAATATCCCGGACAACGCTACATCAACGCGTTAAGTGAGCAAGACTTCCAATCGACGCCTAACGACGAGTTGTATGGCTTCTACCGGAGCAGCGATAGCAAACACCAGCTAAGTCGGCTACCACATCTTTACCCCATCCCAAAAGGACCACCATGGGCACACCGATTTGAACAACCCGTTGTAAAGACTGGGCATTGTAGAATATTAAAAATAAGCACAACACAGATATTTGATTGCAAAACTATTGCTTGTATGATTTGTAGTTGCAATCTCGCCTTGTAACACAAATAATGTTTGTTCGCAATTAATTCTTTTAAGACAAATTAAGCAAAACAATGGGTCTTATATAAACAGAATGAAGACGACGTGTTGTAAAAACCGTGTTTAATTAACGCACATAGGACTCATTCCGCAACAATAGATAAAATTTCACAATAGATGACATAGGATATTGATCCATAAAAGTAATTCAGTGCACATTTGCGCACAACGAACCGATTGTAGAGCCACCACTGGACGCTGACTCCTTGCCCTCGCGGTTCCACTACACGTTCTACTTATTGATCACCATATACAAAACCGATCTGTGTAGATCGCGATCAGACTAAAGAGTCTTAGTTGTGAAAAAGGAAATCAGTGGTTAGAGCTTGATTCTGAACTTAGTACAGAGAGCAGTGTTACCACGAGGACTCTATAGATTCCAAAGGACTCATTTGTTTTAGCTTGACTCGGGGACTCATAATTTTTTGGTTTGACTCATTTTTTTAAGAACAAAATTACCTAAACACCTAACGTAATTTTATTTCACATTTCCATCTTCATAAATTTGAAAGGTGTGAACTACGCTTTAATATTTCCTAAACGCTTTCATTTAAAATGCCTGAGCACACATTAGTACTCCACCCAGGAATGGCTCTGGCCAGACCTCGAGCCAGGAAAGTGGTATCTTCATATGTGGCTCCAGAACCTATGAAGGGACCGCTGCTTTCGTGGAAGGCGACAACATTAGACTGTACACCGCAAACCTATGCGCAACTGTATTTGAAGAACATGTGGAAGGGTGATGGTTGAACCTCTCGAGAGCACTATCGTAGAGCATGACTCTCCAGGATGTAGATAGACGAAGCATTTGCTCCCAATTCCACGGCATTCTTGTTGTCTTGACAGAAAATATTGCAGACGACTTACCGGCGGGATAACGGGCCACTAGACCTCTGCGATGCCTATGGAGAGAACGGCTACACGGCAGAGCACTTCCTCTGTCACTGTTTCGTCATTGATTGGATCAGGTGGCATGTCTTCGGTGCTAATGTGGTTAGAGCTGATTCTGTAGGCCCTTCACCACAGAAGCGCCTGCTGATCTTCCGAAGGAATTGTAGGTTGCCACCTGGTAGTACAATGGAAAAGTCTTGAGCCTTAGTGCTCCAGTTTAGTTTCAAAACCTCAAAAAAAACATCATACTGGTCTCTTTTGTGTTTTTTTAGTTCTCACATAAGGAGGCAATTGTTTATTTAAAACCTTTGGACTCATTTATTTCTAAAATTACTCGTTTTTTAAGCTTCTGGGACTCATAAATAATTTGTCCTGTTGTAACACTGACCGAGAGATCTTGTATCAAATCCAACTGACTATACGTCTTCCACAATAGGTTTCAGAGCATTCGCATCAAAATGACACTTGGTTCTTATTGGGATTGTTTACTTAACCCCCGCTTATCACACTGGGACTGATGCAGATAGCTAGTAGGACTCAGGGACATGTTTACCGTGGATTTCAGCGTAAGTGAAATGAATTGTCGGAAGATTCTGTAGTCGCAGATCCTATAGTAGCTTAAACTAAATTCACAATAAGCTTACCTCATTATAAAACCTCACAGGAATGTGTTTGAAGGATTCATGATCGCCAGTGGCCTCCATCAGTCGTCTGTTGACCGCCCAAAACTGATCAAACTTGTCTGTAAGATGTTAGAGGATGTTAAGAGGAGCAGTTAAACGCTTCATTTTAGTAGTTACCATTTACTAGACCGAGCCACAATTGATTGTGGTCCTTTTTCTGCATAGCGGATATGACTTGGCCGCGGTGTTTCAGAACATCTGCTTCCTTCAGGCAAGACATGAAGTGCGACTCAAGAACGTCTCTAGGTAAGAAAGGCATTGAATCAGTATTGATTTAAACACGCACAGAAATGCTTAGTACTTAGTCGCAAATTTAACCAGCACGTCTTCGGGAAATTTTGAGAAGTGGATAGTCAGATTCCATGGCAGTTCGTCTTCCTCAGAGTGATGTAAATCATACAACACACCTAGAACAGGAAAAAAAAAAGGTCTTTACTGCAATCGACTTTTTGGAGGGTGAGCCAGACTTGAACCGACTCAGTTCCGTCGCAGCAGCCACATTCTAATAAGAAACAAAATATAAAATTACCTATTGGATAATGTAACTTCAGTGGTATTCCATTGTAGTCGAACCAAACATTTCCATCTTGCTGATCGTTTGCAATGTAACGATTGAAATACTTCTTCACCTAAATCAAGAGATGCGAATGCAATTGAGCTCGTATTGAAAAGTGTGCAAATATACAAAACATACTTTGTCTGTGACTAGAGGTAGGTAGCTAAGGCGTGAGACCATCAAATAGAATTGATTTGGCTGTTGTAGGCCAGCAATTTCATCGGAATCCGCTTGAAAACAAACTGGAATCTGTCCTTCCCAGACAATTCTCAAAACTTCACGATCATTTGCCATTTAAATGCGATTATTTTTAAGAATGAATTAAATCAACTTTTTTGTTTATTGTTCTTAAAAGTGTTTTGAGGTTTTTTTTTGTGATTGTGACACATAAAATTGGGATTATACAAAACATATGTTTTGACAAGTGACAGATATGCATTAGGGTGGAAGCGAAGTGTTATCAATCGTCGGTAAGGTGGTTGTTAGTTTTTGACTCAATGAAGATTATGTGATTTTCAAATTTTAACCAATCGATATAGTTTATTAGGCTTTCTTTTAAGCTTCTTCATAAGCTCAAAAAAATTAATCATCTAGTGGTGGATAAAATAAACAGACTTGATATGATTGTAAAACAGAAACATGAACTCGTTTCTTTTGAATTTACTACGACTGGCAATGATGTAGATAGCCGACTGACGGATGATATAAGATGCTGTTCCCTTCCACGCTAATCCCTTCTTCGATTTTTTCGCAACTAAGATTCGTGTTTTCATCAACTAGAAATGCAAATCCTCTGCAGGTCATTAAGGTACACATCACGGGTCCGAGTCGAAGGATCTGCCGCCAAATTCAACCAATGTCGGGACATACAACACCGATCGTTATCCACACCTGCACCAGTAAAATTAGCCTGCAATGTTTACAATCAAAGTGGAACTAATGAAAATGCAACTCCGGTCATCATAATGCACGGTCTCTTCGGGTCAAAACAAAACTGGAGAACAACAGCAAAAGGTCTTAACAGCAAAACCCAAAGAAAGGCAAGTTAACATTTCAATTGTAACCGGATTAACTGATAGCAATTGTACAGATTTATGTTACAGATATCAGAAATCACGGCGAAAGTCCACGTGATGATAATCACACAACAGCTCATTTGTGTGAAGACCTGCACCTTCTCATGCAAAATGAAGGTCTTCAGCGTGCTTCTATCATCGGCCACAGCATGGGAGGGAAAGCTTTGATGTACTTCTCAATGAAATATGTATGTAAGTAATTCGAAGCATCTGACTTATTCAAATGTATAATTCAACAGCCGGAACTAGTGGAGAAAGGCGTCGTTGTCGACATATCACCAGTGTCTATTCCCAAAGACTTTGCTCAAACCAAGCAGATATTGGAAGCAATGCTTAAAGTCAACATACCGTCAAACGTGTCATTAGATGAAGGACGGGCAATTGCCGAAAAGTTCATAACGAACGTTGTCGATGATAAGAAAACTGTTGACTTTGTCATGTATAACTTAAGAAAGTCACCAACTGGCGAGTATGGACAAGCGAGTATGTGTATACATGTGAATATGTTACAAACTTGAGTGATATTTCCAAGGTTCTCGTGGCGTTTGAATGTGGAATCACTTGTGAGAAATTTCGAGAATATAGGTGATACACGGAAATTAGAGTTTCCACGGTTCACCGGGCCAGTTCTGTTTATCGGTGGAAAGCAGTCTTCGTTTATAAAGTAGCAAGGGGTTTGCGTATTCAAAATATTTCTAACTGCATTCGATTTTTCTTACAGTCCAGACGATTGGCCGAAAATTAAGGAGATCTTTCCCAACGCTCAATTGCAATGGTTGAACACTAGCCATTTGGTACATATTGAACAACCTGCACCATTTTTGGAGTTGGTCGCTAATTTTTTGAATAAATAGGCAAAAGTTGTGTACGGTGGAGTACCACGTTGTTGTTCATTGAAAATAAACCGAAAACTATTTAAAAAAAAAGACCTTGACTGTTTTATTTGTGTGAAGGATCCCAACCAGTGCCAGATCAGAGCTCAATTTTGTCTCTAACACGACTGAAACATGTTGCATCAATAACCAAGGATTCATTTTTGCAAACCATTTCAAGAAGGCTCACTACACAGCTAACAGCTAAACAAACAAAATCAACTTGGCAATGCTTCAATTATTTTTGACACTTCACTGATAACACTGTCAGCTGTGGGGTTATAAAAGATGTAAATACTCTCAGTTCGTTCGCAAGGGAAGTGATTATAAAATGCATATTCTCGGTGGAAGTTTTCGAGTTATTTCCAAGCTACCATCGTTTGTCAATCAAAACTACGGTGGGTTTATAGTAGGGACAAGATGTTGCGCGCATATTGCGTCCGTGAAAATGAAGTTCGATGTCTTCAAACCGACAACACCCGATCCAAATTTACCACCCATAATTATCATGCACGGTCTCTTTGGGTCAAGGCTTAACTGGAGATCACTGTCAAAGTTGCTGTGCAACGAAACCAATCGAAAAGTAAGACAATCTTCAAGAACCGATAAGAGTTTCATTTAAAAAGTGCACAGATCTATGCTGTAGATGCAAGAAATCACGGCGATAGCCCGCATATCGACGAACACGGTTCAATTCAAATGGCAGCCGATGTGGCCACTCTTATGGCGGATGAGCAGCTCGACAAAGCCTGCGTTATGGGACACAGTATGGGTGGAAAAGCAATGATGACCTTTACTCTAAAATTCGTAAGTTGTCCATAATGTTGTTCTGAAATCTTATTCAATCGCATCTTTTAGCCACATCTAGTGGAGAAGGCAATAATAGTTGACGTATCGCCAATAGCCATGCCGCAAAATTCGAATGTGATGACAGACATTCTAAGGGCAATGGGAAGTGCACATGCCCCCAAGGACCTATCATTGTCACAGGGCCGTAAGTTGGTGAAAGAACACCTAATGGCGACGGCGGATATCGATGAGGACACTGTTAACTTCATTTTACTAAGCTACACGAAGAATCCATCGGGAGAGTATGTTTGATCGTCAGCTATGAAAAATACCTTTATCTCACAGTGTTACCCTTTTAGGTTTGCATGGAAAGTGAATGTTCCCACACTGCTTAATGCGTTTCCCAAGTTCCGGCAAGAGCAGTACGTTCAATGGGCACCCTTCACAGGGCCAGTGTTGTTTGCTTGTGGAAAGCGATCACCTTACATGAAGTAAGCAACAATCGAAACTATTTTCACATGTTTCAAGCAACTAATGGAACTATTTTTAGTGTTGCAGATTGGCCGAAAGTTAAGGAAATATTCCCCAATGCCGACTTGAAGTGGTTCGACGCTGGACACTTGGTTCACTTGGAACAACCAGCCCACCTAATACAGGAAATTCGAAGTTTCCTACAGAAATAAATCTCATGCGTGCTTGTGCGATGAAACGAGCATAAATAAATGGTGTTGTTGCTGACAGAACTATGTAATTTCATTTCGTATCGAATTTGGTATAGTTCTTAATTAATGGAACTCTCATCATGAAGCTGCTGACATCTCAACATCATCATTAACATTTTCTGACCAGTATGATCCATTAAAGCGATCGCTGGGGTAAATTATGCACAAGAGATCTCCAGGCCACTCGATTCTCCCCCATCGACTCTAACTTATTAGGATTTATGCCCAGGCGCAACGAAATGAATTCTTAGACTTGGTCCACCCATCTTGTCCTGGGACTGCGAAGGGGATGCTTTTCTAATGGAGTCTCATTTAAGGCAGTCTCTGACGACTTGATGATGGGAACATTCGTGCCACGTGTCCAAACCATTGAAGCATAGATCTTTTCGTTCAGCTTTCTGCTGATTTTCAAAAATGATTAAGGCTATAGAACTGATCTCTGATGAATGTACATAGACGTGGGTATGCTGCGAAACACAAATCATGCTTAATGCCCGATGCTGCATAAAATACAGATAGGAAGGTCACAGCATTAACATATTAACTTCGAAACAGTATTAGAGCAATAGCTACAAACTCTGAGGATATCAACAGCCATTCCTATATCGATCCTATTAGAAAGCCTGCCTCATTCTTGCTACTTCATTGCCTGAAATAACTGGATACAGAAGAATCCTCATCATCCGATTATCCGGACTCATTCGTAACGGCTCTACTTTTATGATACGACGAGTTTCTGCAGGCCTACGACTCCTGGTTTCATTTGTTTGCGCAATAGTGTTTGTGATTGTTTCATTTTCTTTGATAGCGTTCAACTTATATACTACCTTATTCACATCTTTTGAAGCTATCGACCATTTCTGGACGTTAGGTTAGGTTTAGGCAGGGGAGTGTTATAGTTGACCAGCACATCCACTGGGAGGCCAAAGGCCCGATTGTAAATCCTTTCATTTGTGGAGTACATAATCAAAATAATCACATCTATATCTTGTTGAAGCCTCGTTGAAGCCACCCAAACACCCGTTGAAGCCACCCCAAGCTCTTTATGAATTTTAAAATATCCAACATATCTGCATTCGCTATGTCCGCAGTTTCTGTGAAGCCAAGTAGGTGCCGATTCTGCAGAGCTAGGTACTGGCAAAGCAGATCTTGCGATCGTCTCGGTTTCCTTATCGTCGACACGACTTCGGAAGAGGTCCTTGGGGTTTCCTTGGGATTCTTTCTCTTTGATTTCGTTTTTCAGGATCCTATTGACATCGGTGCAGCCAGGCTGTAGATTTCTTGGATATTGTGGAAATCGGGATCTCTGTTTGGAAGACGATTTTATTCCTGGTAAAGCTAAATTTTATTGCTAGCACCTGGGTGTCTAAGTATAGAATGATATATTTAACAACTATCGGACTCATAACAGTAATCGTGCGTCTTCTTGAATGGCTTTTACTTCTGCTTGGGATACAGCGCCGTAGTTAACGAGTCTTAAGGACAGATAGTTCAATGTTTCTTCATCAGTACTACACCCGTCAGTCTCCCTGGCGCACAGTTAAGGTTGCCTTCAAATAAAAAAAAGCGCTAAAAGGGATTACTCACTCACTACCCAACAACTTCATACCAATAAGTCAATCATCGTTCGTGCTGAAAGACAAAGAATCCTGTCCCAGGTGCAATGTGCTTATCTGCCAAACTTTCTACTTAAGGCCTTGCTCAAGCCTTTATTCACTTCTAGGTTAGGTCAGGAATGCAAGTCCCCCATGAATTTGATCGGCAGTTAAAATTCAGAAAAGGCTTGTCTGGGTGGTTGGTTAGGTTGGGCCTATCCAGAACACCATCATAGATGACATGACTCTTCAGGAGGCAGAGAAACCAAGCGCATCCCTCATAACGTCTGTAAGAAATCTGCGGCATTCTTCTTAGTTCTTGACAGAAAAGACTGCAGACGATATACAGGCATACTAACACTACACATTCGCCAAACATCTAAGTGTGATTGGCCTAAGCGTCGAAACCATCTGCGACGCCTGTGAAGAAAACGACGGCACTGCAGAGCGCTTCCTGTGATACTTTCGCGTCTATACTTGGATCGTCATCGTCATCGTCAGTTCTCACCACATGAGCACTGAGCCAACTATCTCATGTGGTGAGAACTGACGATGTAGAAGCGCTTGCTGGTCTTCCTTTGGCAGAACAAGAAATTACAGCAAAAGGTGATTGCTGCCTGGCAGTAAAATGAACCAGTTTCTGAGTCTGAGTGCTCCAGTGTAGTGTTTTAAAAATCTACCACACGGTATAAAGAAGCTTCCTTCGTTGTACAAGTGTTGGGTAAATAGCCCCCTTTAAAAAAGGACACACTTAGGCGCATTCGTTAGATTAGTAAATATAAACAAAAATGTATACAAGTATGTCCCTATCAGGCAAGGGAGTATGAAGCACTTTTGGCCTGCTAATCAATGCATAATTTAAAACAGCTACATTGAATTCTCACATCGTGCTTTTATTACAGATACATTTCTATTCCAAATATAATTTGTTTTTCTTTTTCTGTTTCGCTCTTGATTATAATACAACAATAGACATTCCAAATATTTAACTATTACTTGGGAACAGAATATAAAACATAGTTAAAAAATAAAACTGCAACACATGGGCGGCAGAGTGTACATAAATTATTATTTCTGTTCTCTTCATCATTTGCTAACATTTTTTTTTGTAATTTTTTATTAAAAATTATTCCCTTAACGAGTTAATTGCGTATCAATCGTTACATTAGGTAATCGAAAATATGTATAATATTCGTGATGTGTGTGTGTTTTTACTTTCATGTGGACAGAATCCTTTTGTTTTTGTTTTTCATTTGATGTGTGTTTTTTGTTTTACCGTTTTTTTTGCAAAAAACTAAACTAATTTAAATGACCGTATAACTTCGTGCTTAATAATGTGAACCGAGCAAAAGCTCCTTATTAAACGTATTTTGATTTGGTTTTTCATTGTTTTTTTTCTCATTAAAATGATACATTGGATATACATACGTATGCAGATTAAAATCTTTTTTATTTTACAAAATATATGTGTATTGCGTATTTTTAAATAGATCCATCTTTTATTTCTTGTTCATATGCATTTGTTACGAATGATTACACTTATAGTACGTTTCTACGAAGTATTCTTTAACATCAAACAGAAGCTTGGTTGAATTTCTAGTATTTGCTGATCGTTTTTTGTTTCTGCTCTGTGTTGTTTTATTTTACCTCCACCACCGATGGTTTGGAATGAGTTGGAGCTTATTTCGGATAGTGAGATCTTGCAGCACTTAGTTCTATCATATATACCATATACAATGTTAAGTGATGTGAATTGAGTGATTCTTGTTTAAGCGAACGCAGTAGCAAAGGTTTTTTGATTGGCTTTTAAAATGAAAGCTTGAACACATTTTATTTAAAAAAAAGAGGCGATTTATTGCTCGTTTTATTGTAAAGGTAGACTTCTCTAAAAAGGACTCGAAAGAAAGTAGTCTCAGTTGTTTGGACTTGTTTTTCAAATGCAACCGACGACTAATAATTGATGTGTTTTCAAGAATCCACACGGCCACGTACTCTCGGAGACCCTTGCAGATGATTGTAAGATTTAAGACAACTGGGCAAAGTCTTGCCCACCGTTATATTTTTCAATTGCTACGATTGGACGCAGTGTACATTTTAAAAATCTGCACAACGGTTCATATTGATTGCAGATACAGGGAACTCTCGATAATTCGAATTCAAATCATCGACCCACGTTTCACGAAAAAAAATGTTTTGGGTCAATATTTCCATTACACGTAGGGATGTATTTGGTGCTTATGCAAAACTGAAGAGCTGATTCTTGGTGCCATCGAAAGAAAAAAATTCTACGTCGGATATGTGGTCCTGTCTACGAAGAAGACGAAAACATACCAAGATGTACCAGGATGTGAATGTAATCCGGAAGGCAAAAATCCTTCGACTAAACTGGCTCGGCCACATTGAGCACATGGACATTAACACTTCAGCACAGAGGGTAACTTGTTTAAAGCAAATAATAATCATAATAAAATAATATGGGTGGCGCTACAGTCGGTAGAGGACCAGGGCTTAGCCTCTTTGCAACCACTTGTGTTGTGCATGCTATGGTTCTCTCACGAGTAGAAGGGACCTACATTTTTATGCCGACTCCGAAGCGCCAAGTTTAAGAAGCTTTTTCTAGACACTTACACTCTTTGAGCATTGTCAGTGACTCGAAAGAGGTGGGGCCGTAAAAATTACTTTTTGCGGTTAGACCCGGGATTGAATCTAGACGTCGATGTACAATTTCTTAGAGTCGACGCACATACCCAAAAAGCGACGGACCACCACAGCCAGTTAAGCAAATTCACGGTCAAAATCTGTAATCTTTAAGTCTGAGTTGAAGTGTGCCAACAAGCTCGCTCAATGGAGTTTTCGATTTTCTTTGAATCTAACACAACGTTATCGTCGACATTTGTTTTCCCTAAAAATTGACGTAGGCTTACTAGTGATTTTTCCCTTCGTTTAAAGTTAAACAGAATTGAAGATATTGAGAAGTGACTATAGAGTCACATAGCACTGCGACAAGATTTCATCTGTTTTTGCCTGGGACTTCAGAGCTGACTTGAGAAAATGTATGATCTCTGTAGATGGGATGTCCTGATGGTCTTCTCCTGTTGATGTGATTCTATTATTGGTTTTGTATCAGACACACTTCACTTGACATTGTCCAGTATTTTCAGTTTTCTGAGTTGCTATGGCCCATTTTGTATAGGTGGTAGTTGGATACAAAGTGACCACTAAATGCACCACATAGCATTCTAAGGACAGGCTTGTTTAGGTTCAGAGACTTCTCGGATCTTCTGTGATCAGCCCTCGTGAATTTTTTGGAGCGTATCCCTCCTGGTTGTTCAAATATTGGAGGCAGCATTTATTTTTTACTGTTGTTTATTTACTGTTGTATTTCACTGTTGTTTAATACATGAAGAGGGAAGGACCCATTAAAGGTCGACCCTTTCTTTTCCTGTTTGGATATCTGCCTTCTCAATTTCCTCATGGTTTTCAAGTCCTATTACCCATATCAGTTCTAAATTGTTTTTCATTGCCAGCTTTTGATGGTACGGACATAGCTGGTGCCCTCTTTTCTTTTTCACCATGATGCTGGTTTTCTTCCTTAGATCACAGTATGTCTGCATCAGCTAGGGCTCCAATGATAATATTCAACTCTATTGCTACCACCTGCATACCATCCCGATCAATGAATACGTACACAGGGCACAGAGATTCTCTCAAGCATTTGTTTTCATGAGAATCGAATAAACTGGACTTCGAATTAATGGTGTGAAAATGCATCATTTTCGAATTACAGAGATTTTCATGTTTATTTTAACACAATAGTTAACGAATTAATGAAAGGGGCAAATTGCACAAAGATGTCTTCAATGGACTTCAGGCATGATTTTATTTACAGAGGTTGATTGTGGAGGTTCGAATTATCGAGAGTTCACTTGATGCTCTAGATCAGCCATATTCAACATGGGACCTTTCAGGGAGTCCGGTTTTTCAATAGAACAAGAAAAAATATGTATTATTCCACCACACTTGTACGTTGGAAGGTATCCGCCGAAAGATAAATTCGTTGCTGTAGGTCTGCACAGGCTCAATGGTTGAGAAACTTTGCTCTAGATGTATTGTATCTGTAGCGCAGGGATCTGAATTCTAGAAAGCATCACGAACGCAGGAGCCAAGATCAGTCAAACATCGACCGTTCATTTTAAACGCCAAGATCCTTTGTTTCTTCCTATCCCAGCGATTCAATAAGACCAACCTTTATTTAGCTCGACAGAATGAGGCAAGTGAACATCTTTTGGTTTAAAAAAAATGTGCGACATTTATCAATTGCCCTTATGCATCACTCTATAAGCGTTGTGCTCAAATAAGTTTGAACACGTGGTCTGGTAAGAATTATAAATAAATAATAGTAAATAGAAATGCATAGTTGACTGCGCAATAATCAGCCTTGTTTGGTTTTTAGAAAACATTTCACTTGAAATTAAAACACAAGGCAACTGATCTCTTCTGGTCCAGTCTTATTTCAAGCGTTGATTCAAAATGGTCTAAGTAACCCTTGTGGCACCAGCAAGTTTCCTACTCCCCTAAATTTGCTTTGCAAAATCAGAAACAACTAGCAAGGAATGGTGTGCGCTAGAGAGCTTGCTGTTTGAGGACGTCCTTTAGAGCACCACGCTCGGCTTTGCCTTTTATTTAATTTCATATATAACAAGTCATTACACATTAACAAAAAAACAATTAAGGTGTCTTTTCACAGAAAGCTCGCTATGAAGCAGCCAACTGTATGTGCACACTTGAAACGAAGAAATCATCTCCCTACGTTGATATTTCATCGACGACCTCAACATATCATCAATCATTCCCTTCTTTCTAACATGCAAACCAAAGTGCCGGGCTAGACGAATAGCTTCAACCTACTAAACTACATCAATGACATGGGGAAACATGCCTTTAAACGTTTAACCAATGTTACCCTAAATGACAACTCGCTCCTATCTTACACACTACACAATACAAAAGCACACAGATTTGGAATGCAGACAAATAAAAAGTTACATATATCATTTCGTTTGTATAAACATCTAAGTGCTAAGCAGATTTATAAAACGTTTTCTTTGGTATGGAAACTCATAGACGAGACTGAAATAAATATCATGGAACACAGCATCATTATTAATCTAAGGCAAGGGTGATTTATGTAAGTAGGTTATTGAAATACATTAACAATACGCTCAACGATGAAACTAGCCAAAAAAAAGAGATCATCAATCGTCGTCGTTTAACCTGTAATAATGGAAAAGTACGTTTCTCGTGTGTTTGTTTGATTTCCCTTTCATCTTTTCACTTTCAAACAAACAGATAAATTACTTGGGAATGCGTAATAAATTCTTAATTAAACCACTAAACCACCGTCGTATGCGTAGTCTGCTTTGTTGTGCATGATTAGTCGATCTTCGACGAAGTAAAATGAATCGGAACGTGTGTCAAAGGGACTGGCTATCATTTCAGCGACTTTAAAGAAAGAAAGAAAGACGGAATCAAAATCAAAATCATTTAATCAATAGAAATGCAAATGAAATGTACTTACTCAGATCTGGCGGCAAGTTGGGGAACTCGTAGATGTGCTCGCAAGTGTTCTTTGAAAACGGTATACAGTAACCGAATTCAAAGTCAAATGTCTTCAGTACTCGATCCCGAAAGAAATGACGTTCAATCATTCGAAATCTATTCACTGGTTTACTGCCAACCGTAAATTCCACCCTGAAATTGAGAGAGAGAGGGGGAGAAAAAGAAAATAAATAATAATCAAATGACAATGGACAAACGCGAACGGTGGCATGACGTGACGGAGGCCATAAAATATTCACCAATTGGGTGTAGTCAGTTATTCACTTTTCCACCCTCTAAAAGGGGAGGACGATTTAATTAGCCGAAGGACTATGCAGGTTTGAAAAATACATGAGCGCACGGTGTGCATTTCAGACCCCATGAAGACATATTTTGTTAATGAAAGTGGGCTGGAAGGCGAGGAGCTCGATGATCCTATCGCTCATGCGGTTGAGAATTGAGGGGGAATTTAATCAAATTAGCGACACTGCCATTGAGTGGTAACTCCAGCTGGGAGAAGACAGTTGCATTTGGACAAGGCACAGGCGACTGAAGAGAGAGTCTATGTTACGAACCTGACCAACCACGGGACATAAGTGACATGTGGCTCAACATTTTCCAACCATGGACCTTTAGTTTAGAAGCTTTGCCAACGCGACAACCGTCTCAATTGGCAACAAAACATTACATTAGTAAATCAACACGAACAAATTGTATTAACCTTTGCCCATGGCGTGATAAAACAAATAGCAACTTGCCATGTTTATCAAATCTAATTGTCTAAAACCGTTTAGTCATTATCTGTTGTCTGTACTTTGTGTGTATCTAGAGAGGTCAACATGACTCCTGTCATCCATTAGTAAGTGACGCAGGTTTAGACTGTATTGATCTCTCGTACGTTGGATCCAGATCCACTGATGAAACGACTTTTCCACAACCAGATGGGACAACCCCACAGCTTAGAAAAATTAGCATTTCACAGTCAAGAGAAAATGTGTGTTTAATAGTCTTCACATGGGTTGGTCAATCATACCGTCATGCACATACGTATGTGCCCTTCATTAGGCAGACCTTGCGTTTTCCTCGTAAATTCGCAATTTTCGCGTAATAAAAATTCTTTTATTAGCCAAGTTAATAACCATCATCACGTACAGACGCACATAAAGTCAAAACAAAACATGCAAATATTTTTATTTGTTTTTACTCACGTAGCTCCAACAGTTTTAAGATTCAAAAATGCGGGCGTAAACTGATAGCGAACGTAGCGGCCAGCATTCGGATCCACAGGATCATCTAGCGATAGTTCTTCTGTGGCCAGGGTCGCCTCCTCCACAGATCCCTCGGGGAATTGTTCACTGGGTGGCTTTGCTATCTCGAAGAGGACAGCACCGCTTTCTAGGTCGCGTATTTTGAAACGAGTAAAATCTATTTCATATATATTCGCATCCGGTGTGCATAGGTAATCCTCGGTGATCTTATTTAGCCGTAGTACATCGTCTGGACTGATTATTCGTTCTGGTGAATGACTACTGGACTCTAGAGATGACCCAGCAGCACCCGATTGAATTGGGTTAACTTGTTGTGGTTTACCAATCACACTCATATTGTCAAAATGAAATTCCGAACTTTTGAGAGATATTTTACACGGGATATAATTTTATCTGTTCATGAATGTGGGATTTTGTCTCACAAAATGAAACTTTCTGGTCTAAAACTAAAACTAGGATTTTTTTGCTTTGTCCTCTTTGCTTGATGCAGTGAAAAAGTTTTTTTCCTTTCCTTTCCTCTTCACTTATTGCTCTGGTCAACTGTGGAACTGTCAAAAGTTTTTATTTTCCTCTAATGACTCGTTGGTGTTCTTTGTTTGGGCTCGTTTTCGTTGATAGGGCATTTGGTGCTGTTTCATTTGACGTGTGTGGGATCACGTGGGGGTTCGATAACATCGATAACAATAAAACACTGAGTCGATAACTGGAAATGAAATGGTGTGCTGGAAATAGATGTGCCGATATTCTGTCAGCATCGTTGCATGCATGTCTGCAGTCGAAATTTTTAAAGTACATTGATTTTTAATTTAGCGAACAATTAACATATAAAATAAAAACGCGAATTTAATGACATTTCGTACGTCAGTTGTTCTCAAAATGTGGATAATAGAAGTTTGTTCGTAATGAATCTCGTGGATTATATAATTAATCAAAAATTGCTTTTATCACAGTGTACCAGCCATATATTACTTTTTTTTTTAACATTTAGCGATTATATACCGATAGATATAAAGACAAATAACTAAGCAAACGTCATATGGTGTGGTACATATATTTTTGTGCTGTGGTAGTTCTGTCTCTGCGCATATACTTCGCTTTCTGAATGAGTTTTAATGAATCTTTTTTGAATCCACATATCCATTGGCTTCGAATTTGAAACGAATCTGAAAGCATATTCTAGGCATATCCATCTAAAATCGTTTTATAGCACATCAAAAAAAAAACTTTACTTGTCACTGAACACAACCATTTGACATTAATTGACAGCTCGGCATGTCAACACAAACACATTTGTCACTTTCCAGATAGTATAGCATTGGAAAGTGCCGCCATATTGCCTGCCATCTTCAGCGGCATTCATTCGATTTTCGTGGGGAAGGCAAAAGAAATCTCGTTCAGGACGTTTGGCAAATTTTCACAAATATATCGCAACAAATTCCTCACATAACACAATTGAAAACATAAATAACTAACGAAAATCGGACCTCAACCCAAGGACTATTTGGAAAAAGTGGATTCACGTTTATTGACCAGACAGACATCAATTATTCCCGACGCGCCTCGCTTTTCGTACGCATCAGGTAAGATGTAAAAAGCAAAATCTTCGGAAAGTCCCCCCATATACATATGTATAATTACAATTAAAAAAAAGAACAAAAATGGGGGGCATTGATATTCACAATTCAATCTTTCTAATATGTTTATTTACAAACAAAACAAAAAATTCTGTTCTACCCTGCGTGATCAGAGTTGTATTAAATTAAAGAGTGTAGCCCCAAAGTATGTATTTTTCGGTGCAAAGTAAAATGTTCTGTAATTAATTGACATTTTCCTCAAGTTTTGTGTAAACGAGTACAGACGTACGAAAAGCAAAATCTGCTCGTTGTTCGCTTAAAATGAAAACGAAAAATGTCTCAAATGGTGAAAAATAGTAAAACAGTCGACTTGTTGTTTCGCGTATTCACTTTCCGCGGTCGTAATGCTTCTATGGCCAAAACAGTTCTCTATCTTGTTCACTTAAATAGTTTTGTTTTTCGAAAGTAAAGTTTCGAGTTAAAGTATTCAAGAATGTGTTCCAGGGATTTTCAAAAATGAAAATAAATATCCAAAATGAAATGAAGGTAAGAAAACGGATGTAAATTTTTTTGTTCTAGAAAAATTAAAAAAAAAAAAAACGAAAGAAAAGGTAACAACAACACTCGGAGAGTTGTTTGTATGGTTTTAAAACGAGGTCCAAGACGATGGAAGGAGGTGGATGGAAGTGTGTGGTGTTACTTGTTCCCGTTTGTTATTTATTTTTCTTATTGTGCTGGTGCGATGGAGCAAGTACGTTTTGGGGTGTAACATATGCTAGGGTTCTGGTGAGAATGTTTTTTTTTGTGAAAGTGGTGGATGCACATCATTCCTGTAGATGCTATTTATTGTGACCACGTCGCATGTACTCGTAATGTGTCCAAAGATATCAGAGATTTCAAGGATTTGTACATACGTATAGTTTGATTTGGAAGTATTGAACTGCGTCCAAAAAGCTAACCTTGACCTTATTCTGAATGGGTGTGTATATATGCATATATGTCAGCTTCCCGAGTGGGTAGTAATCGCATGCAGGGTCATTGTGTGCTCCGATAATGTTTTTTCTACATATTTCATTCGGATCAATGAGACTATTATGATTGTGGGGTGCACAGACTCCAATTGAATTTGCAGTTCTTAATCTGCTACTTTTATCTTGCTAATTACTTTTGATCGTTTAAGTTTTGTTCTTCCGTATCATACATTGCAACGCATATATCCTGAAGGTATACATTTCAGTATTTTCTTCATCTTCTCCGTTTTCTGTTCCAGACCTAATTTAAAGATCCTGGTTGTTCTGGTAGACATATTTCGTTACATGAAAGTCAGTGTCAGTTTGCTTATTAAGATTTAGACAATTTCACATAACATATGCTGCAATCAGCCTTCAGCTCATTACATTTGACGAACTTGCAGAATAAAATCTGACTCGGGTAGAGAAATTTTCAGCAAACGATATGAAAAATTAAGAATCATCTGTCAACTGATGAGACGCTTGCTTGTAACAGCTGTCAGTGATGCCACTTTTTTGTTTTTCTTGCACGCTTACTTTTGTAAGGGAAAGTTTGGTTTCGTTTTAAATTTATTTTTATTTCCTTATTCATGATAAACGTATATACTAGACAAAAATGTTTAAAAACTAGTTGGATGCACAATGTTTCTCCTTCTATCATACTGGCCCTCGGCGGGCACTCTAAGCTAAACAATGTAAGGGAACATGTTATGTATGAAAAGATATGTACAGAAAATTAGAAAGCTGCTCAAAATTAAGTGGGAGTAGACATTTTTGGGCATGTGTTCAAAGAAAAACGTAAACAAATGTTACTTAACCCTAAAGAATAAATAAACGCACAAGACACGCGATGTATTGACTTATAAAAACCATGTGAAATGTTCCTCATTCAACAAGTTGCGAATATTCTTATCAGGCTTTTCGTGCTGTTGTCGACTAATTGATTTTGAAAAACACTAATTTGTGTTTAGTTGGTGCACGCAATATAATTACAGCCAAGCACTTTATTTTAAACTGCTATGCTGATGGCGATACTTGTATCGATATCAACAAGACCCATAACCATAGTTCGTCTCGTCACAATCGTCAAATAAGATTCACAGTTCTGAAAAAAGCAAGACAAGCAAGGCAGTAAAGTCTTAGAACTTTTATTTTCTATCAAATACCATGTTTTCAGATTTCATCCAATTTACCCAAATCTCAAGATGTGGCCATATATTTCGAAACCTCCTTGAAATCTAGGTGAAACCTCCGTTGAGTTCATCCGTCCATTAGAAGTTGTCAAACCGAACAAGCCTTTAGCGTTAATTTTGGTGTTATTTCTTGTCAATGTCAAGCAATTGTGTGAAAAGGTACGTTCACATTGTACCACCGCGTATTTCGACAGGTCATCCGTACAAGTGTGAACTATCGGCGGTCAAATGGAAGTTCAATTTTTTCAACGTGAAGGCCTAGTGGTACGAGTCAACGAGTGAGCATTAGCGGATGAATTTAAATTCAATTGTCTCGATAGACTTTATGGTCGTTTGTTTATTAAGAACATCATCATCAGTGATGTTGATGCCACGAAACTACCCGCGTATTTGAAGTCTGTTGCGCGTAGGACAATGCGAACGACACTAGACACAACTTAACTCCGTGGAAATTGGTTATTAAGGTTCCATCCAAATTAAGCGATTTAGCTTCCGTCGGAACATGTTATAATTTGGCTGACAAGATAACAATGAAACAAATTTCTATATTTTATGGATTTCTTGGTCTAAGTCTTTCTCCTTTTTTATTCTAACTTATGTTAGACTTCCTGTTGTGCTGCCTGCCCGGTTGGACGGTTTCAGAGTGTTATCGTCACGCTGTGGGGTGTCACTATCCATTGCCTCTATGTGTCTGTATGGTAATGTCTACTTTTTGTCATTCCCTGAGGAATATGCTAGATATGGTTCTTCCAAAACGCTGTGCTGACATGGAACAGTCTCAACGTGGTCTCTAGGGATCTAAATTTCGCGATTAGATCACTTTCACAAACCCGAACACCACCAACCCACCAAATCCATGTATTGCACCCTAAAACGGCATCTCCTCCACCTCATTCAACGGTGATACGGGATCTCAGTAGTCATCGATACCAAAGAGGACAATCAGAAGACAATCTATGAAAAAAAAAAAAAAAAAAACACAAGATCAATGTCGACGAAACAATGATAAAATCGAAGCCAGTTTTGAGCATAATTTCTCTCAGTTCCAATTGCATAGACTTCTTTTTGTATACAGTTCATCCTCTTGAACAGTGTTTTAGTTCTTACATCCAATTCAATTTGCTTCACAAAACCTCCCATATCCACACGATCTAATAGTTATTTTCTTATAATTGACTGCAGATTGGCTACGCTGTGAAGCTTCAAAGGTTGCTTCGAACAAGTGGTTGGCGGAGGAGTCACGAAGATGGACTCAGAGGATGAGTCACGTCCTGGGTCGTCGGCATCGAATTCATCGGATTCATCGGATGACAATAATTCGGAGAACCCTTCACGGCCATCCAGTCCGGAGGCACCGAAACAACGTTCCAAGTCCGGTTCGGCTAGTCCCCAGTCGGGTGGTGAAAGGGCTGTGTCTCGGGTGAGTTCACGGTCATCACGGGCGGGTCGATCGTCTTCCAAGTCGAATTCGGGTTCGACATCTTCATCATCGTCGTCGTCTTCGTCGAGTGACGAAGAAGAGGGTGGTAGCGCAAAGGGCAACAACAAATCGCCCGCAAAGCCACCATCATCGCGCTCGAGCAGCGAAGAGAGTGGTGCTGGTCAAAGGCAGGGTGTTGTTTCCCGAAATCAGTCCATTTCGCCAGTGCGGCGAAAATCGCGCAGCTCACGAAACTCAAGTGCGTCCAGTGCGGCCGGCAGTTTGGATGAGAATCGCGAGGATGGGGCCATCAACATGAGCCACGAGGACTTGAGTGACGTAAGTGAAATGGACTGCGAAAAGAGGCAGGAGAAGCCGGTGAAGGAAAACAGCAAGTTGTCCCTTGAAGACGACGGCACCAACGGGTCTACATCTAATGCCAGAGACCTGGCTATTGAGAAAGACACTGCTGGGGATCGCGACAACGCACATGACGACGAAAACGCGCGATCGCACGAGCCGCGTCGCGGGGCGGATGAAGATGACGATGAGAATGACGGTGAAATCGACGAAAGTAATGAAAAATCTGGTGAAAAAGTGAACGGCAAAGAAACCGATGAGCCCATTATAACTGATCTGCGGCAAAAGCTTGATCTAAAAAAGGCCGGGCAATTGAAAGCCAACACCAAGACAGACGAGGACGATTCTCATGGCAGTGCAAAGAACAACGGCAATGTTGCCACAGACATTGACGATCTGGTCAAGAAGCACGACGAAGATGCTCTGGATTTCGAAGCAGAAGAAGGTGAGTGCCCGGAGGTCAGCAAGGAGGAGCCAGAGAAGGTCGAAAAGGAAGTGAAGAAAGCCAGCTCCGAGGGTGAAGCTGAGGAGGGAGAAGAGCTTGAAGAGGGAGAAGTATCAGACGAAGACGAGAAGCGCCCAGAAGAAACCGAGCCAAAACCCGTGTGCAGATTCTACACACGGGGTCAGTGCACATGGGGAATGAGTTGTCGTTTCCTGCATCCAGGAGTCACCGACAAGGGTAACTACACAATGTTCGACATGGTTCGACCGGTACCTGTCCCCTCAGGCGGAGGCAGGCCGATTGGTGTTGCCTTTCCACATGATAACTATCATGACTACCGCACCGATAGACCGCCGCTTCATCATCGCGCTCCCCCAATACATCACCATCCGGCCATACCATTTGGCGCCCATCACGATCTAAGAGCTATTCCACCTGTGGCTGCACAGGATCCTGCGGTCGTTGAGAGCCCCTGGGAACGAGGTCTGCGCACAGCTAAAGAAATGATGCGGAAAGCCAACAAGCGCAAGGAGCAAGATATGGACTTCGAAGACAAAAAGATGAACCTAACCCTGTCGCCGGATGAAGTTGAGAAGGACAATTACTACATTAAGGACAGATCAACTCCCCCAGAGGTAAGAACACACGCACACTGTTCGACAAGTCGATCCATTGTAATGTTGAATCTTCTTTTAGGTCGGTCCACCGTATCCAAGACATCAGAATTATCAGGAGCCACCGGGATTGTACACTCCGCCAGAGCGGTTCGCCCGAGGACCACCACCAATTTACGATGATGTTGACCCCTACGGCCGCAGTGCACGTTACAGAGAACTACCACCACATCGAATGCCTCAATACGAGGACGAGAGACGCGTACGTCCGGCGCGAGAAGTTATCGTACAAAGAGTTGAACCCCAGGTAAGGGGCGATGAATGGAATGATCCGTGGATGCGCTCAAAATCACCGGGTGGTGGCAGAGCTCTCTCAGATCGCGAACGCAGCGACAAGCGTCGCCGTGATCGTCGTAGCTACAGCAGCAACTCATCGTATTCCAGCTCAAGCAGTTCACCGACCGACTCAAGTTCAGAATCTAGCCGAAGTCCAAGTCCGGACAACAGACGGCGCTACAATAGCGGCTCACACAAAACTCCGCCACCTAGACGACATTTCCGCAACACTGGACTTCGTTCTCCTAGTCCCCGACGAACCAGGCGTTCTCCCAGTGAGTATTTTTTTTGAAATTCTGTTTGTCATCTTCGTTTATTTATGCTTTTCTTGACGTTTTTCTGAAGGCATTCATCGTTCTCCAGTTCCCAAGCGACGTGGGCATTCTTCCCCGTCTCCACTTCCAGATAAGAGGGCAGCTTACAGCCCAACCGGCAGGAAGAGGAGAGTTTCCCCATCGCTAAAGAAAGCAACCATGGACAAGGGCAAGAAGAAACGCCGCGGTTCCAGCAGCTCAGGGTCAGGTAAGATAACGCTCCCAGTAGTTAGTTGATCCATTACATTACGAAAACTCATTAGAATCATCAGATTCTAGTGGTTCTGGTTCGGATTCATCGTCATCGTCTTCGGAGAGCTCTTCTCAGTCCAGGGGAAAGACTCCCGTCAAGCGTGTTCGCACAACAGATAAGATTGCAAACGAAAGAAAGGCAGTGAAAAAAGGTATGGCTTCGCTTTCCAGCATCATGGCATAGGAACCCTGAATCATTTCTCTTTACCCATCCTACAGTTGAAGCGGTCAAGAAACGTTCACCCATATCCATTGAAATCAAGAAAACCGCAACGGTTGGGGCATCCGCTTTAACGTCGCCAAGTAATTCAAATTCTTCAGAGAAACCCGAGGCAAAGGACATGAAGAAGACTAGACGCGAGGAACTACTGAAGCAGCTAAGAGCTGTCGAGGACGCCATTGCCAAGAAGAAATCTAAATTAGCCTGATAGACTAAGTGTGAATAATAATTCAGTAAAAACTAAAAACAACTCATCGCATATTCAATATTCCAACATTTGCACTTCATTGCAAAACCACACTAAACAAAAACAAAAACGAAAATCAACCAACAAGAGTTCTTAATTCATCGATGAATGCAGTTTCCTTCGCGAATATATTTTTTAAGTTAATTTTTTCCCGATATAAAAGTGTATCTTTTACATAAGTTAACAGTTTCAAGATTAAATTATCCGTCTGCATACATACAATACACGTTACATATTGTGAGATGTAAAGATTGTATTTGTCCCGCTCCAGCTGTGGAGTGTGAACCGCGAAGTATGGAAACTTAAGTTCATCCGTGGGGTAGCACTCCACGAAACTCACGAGGTTTTTACTTTAAATGATCGTTATGTTGTAGAATTCCCATTTTTACTATAGTAACTAAAATGATAATAAAACAAAGCAAGCGCAAAACACCCAGATTATATTTTTGTACAGTTTGAACAGAAAAACAAAGAAGACACTCAACTAACTTTTATTTTACCAATTTTTTTATTTCCTGAAGACATCAAACGAAGCAAATACAATACTAGCTCACGTGATTTATGTTATAATTGGATTCAAACTACAACCGAAGTGTAACTGCTTTATTTGCAATTCATAAATATGATTTTAGTTGTTAAGGTGTTCGAAGTAAATAAACATACTTGTTGGTGGCTTAATTTAATTTTCGAATTCATAAGGGCTGATAGTTGTGATTTTGGGAATGGTTCTGCATTCAACAATTTGGGACCTGTAGGCTATCGGCTGTTCGAAGAGCTCACACGTATTCTCGTCCCTCGTGCCAGTGAAAACGTGGGAAAATATAAAAAACGCTGTCAAAGTAATTTTAGGGGAAAGAGACGTAGAAGTCTGCTATCTCTATAGCACTTCACTTCTGCTTACGTAGAGTACTTTTACACGAACTAATTTCGACAGCAAGCTTTTCCATCTTGTTGGCAAGAGAGGTGAGACATAGGAAAAGCTTCACCTCGCCAACAAGATGAAACTGCTTGCTGTCGAAATTAGTTCGTGTAAAAGTACTAGTAGCAGCAAACATCGCCCGTATGCCGAATACTTTTGTTCATACGTGAAGATTCCATTTTCTGTTAGTATACTCGCTTTTGTAATGACTATCAAAGTATGTAGGTCTTCGTGGTGAAGTTCTTGTTGAAGTATTTTTATTTATTTGTTTGCTAAACACATGCCCAGCTTCACAGTAGTCGTTTTAACTTAATTTTGGATTCGGTTGGACAATTTCGCTTAACACTTGAACTGAGTTTGGACGAAAAGTTAAACCTCATTTATTTGCTACGTAGCAACTTGTTTCTACTTCGTTTAGCTCAATTCATTTAAGATGCCTTATAAACGTCCTCGCAAGAATCTGCCTCATTCTGCAACATTTCTTCAACAATTTTGTCATACGGCATAAGCCCACTTCTGTCGTAGACCGTATCGCCTCTGCCCTGAAAATAAACACATCCAGTACAATCAAAATCGTTTACTTGTTTCCACATCAGCTTAATTCACGTAAACATCAGCTTAATTCACGTAAAATGACGTATCGATTATAACGACAACGTCCCTTGAAGTTCATGAAAAACGGATAGAAGTTTTTGTCCATTTGGTGGTCCCTCGAGCTCACATACGGTAGTACGCGAGGAGTTTTTAAATAAATAGTTTGCTTGTATCATTTTTTGAACCTATTCCGTTTTTTTTTTTTGGCAATTTACTTCAATTTCTGGGCTCTGGATTCTCATCCCTGCTCAGTTCTGGACCTCGGTCATCTTGTTTCGGTCCCATTTTCTCTCTTTCGTACTTTTTCTCTCTGACATCTGTTCTTCGGTAATGAGATCAATGCTTTGTATTGAAAGCATTTTCAATGGATTTCTTTATCGCAGCTTTTCCCTTTCGTGGTTCAAAGACGAGCTAAAAACAATTGAAAAGGAATGCACCAAAACCACAAAGCACAGCAAACACATGCACAGCTTTATCAAATTTAAACTAATTCGCGGACAAAATGCAAAGTGCTGCCAGATTTTTTCGATCGCTTTACACAAACGAAGTCCAACTGGACTGAATTTTGGATTTGACTGTGAAACAAAGGCGAGTTCAACCAAAAACTTAAACTCTCTTCAAGGTTCAGTTGACGTATGTTGGGCACCAGGGCTGAACGCCGAAATAGCGCAATAAGTCTGAGAAGGGTCGTACATCTATTAGAGTTATAGCGGGACACTGCGCATTTGTACAGGATGGGTCTCTCCTAAAGGGCCTGCATAAGTTGCAGTGACATTGTGGAGGAAACTATTGCACATCTCCTATGTTCCTGTGGTGGGATAGTATAATGCAAAAAATAATAGTGGTGGCGCAACAGCCCCTAGTGGGCCAGGGCCTACCTTCTCAGCAACTACTCGTGTTGTGCGTTTACATTTTTCTGCCAATTCCGAACCGCCAAGAAGCTTTTTTCTATACAGAAGTACTCTTTGTCAGTGACTCGAAAGAGGTGGGGCCATCAAAATTATTTGTCGTACAAACCAAGGTGGATCCTTGTAGTCGAGGTTCACGCCCACAGGCTACCGAGTGGTGGCATTTAGCACTCCTAAATTAAGAGCATTCGAGGAGCAAATGGAACAATGCCAGCGAAAGCAGTTTTAACTGTCTATAAATAGCACAAACAGGGTACCTTCAGTTAACTGTTCGCATGATGGCAACGAGTTTATTCTGACCTGTGTAATGCAAGAGCGACTGCTATCTGGAAACAGTCAGGCACTTCATCTTACTCATGCTGCTCCAATGAAGACCAAATCTGGCCCTAAATGGATTTCTTAGGAGATCACTGATAGTTATTCGAATATATTGGGTTTAATCCCTGAATGAATACGCAGTCTACATTTTAGACCCCTGAAACCGTGCCTGACCTGGCGAATCAAGAATGATATGTCTGAAAATTTGTCCATCTGTGCCTGTAAATTATTATATTGACTGCACTAGAGGACGAGCTCACAAGTTATTTTAACCCTTCTGTCAATAAGTAGGTCTAGCCAGACCTTTTCCATCTTCGAATTTTCTATCTTTACCAAATTTTCTGTCCTTGTCAGTGTTTACATTTTTATTGCTCTAGTGAAGAGAACTAATTGAAGAATCTGAGTAGGAAAAGGTTTTTCTACAACAACGTCTAGAGTGAATCGCATATGTGTGCTGAAACATACCGATTGACAGAAGGGTTAATTATTGTCGCTAAATTCATTCTCTTTACTTGTGATAATGGGGACATTCGTGCCACGTACCCAAACCATTTTCTTCCGTTCGTAGAAGCAGTTGCTCAACATTGAGTTCATTGCCTATTGCGTGTTTCTCACCCCGCGAGTAACTCTCACAACAGCACGAAGAAATCTTAGGCCCTTGTGCTCCTATAAATCGTGAAAAAGACCTCCACCAGCTTCAACGGGACTCCACTTACGCGTGTACTAAATTGAACAGGTGTTCTGGAAACTATCATAACCTCTGATTTGTCCATGTCAACCTTTGTCCCAGCATCTGTAAATACGGTCACAAACCTATCGAGTGTGCTGGAGTCCTGCTTGGGATCTGACCTGACCGTAGACTATTTAACAAAAACACTTAAGAAGACAATATATTTATGTAGTTGTAGTTTGTGGGTATCCCAAGTTATTTGCCATTCGGATCTGGAGAACTTCATGAAATTATCACTGAGGATCTTCATTATTCCCAATCAGCTATCGCCTGCAGATATTTCTGTGCGTTGGACCCGGGTCTCACAAAGCATGCATCTCGTGATCTCTGCTTCGGCATGTGTAAGCCAAGTTTTTGTTATTTGAGCAATCCTAATCGTGGGCGCCAGCTTCTTGTCCAAAAGCATTAAAACCGAATGTTGTTCTAATCCACAAAAGAGTTATTGAGGCCAAGTCCAAAAGTTTCAACAAAAAGGTTATCATGTAACTTTGCTGTACACTGTTGGCTGTAGCGTATTGACCATAGTCAATTTTTAAGGATACATATGGATATGTGCCAGTGAGTTCACAGACTGTTTCAACCTCTTCTTCTTTTTTATTGTCGCTAGGGTCCGAGGTGAACCTGGGCCTCAACCGACATGCTTTAAAGCCAGTATGATCTTTCTAAAGCTGTGTATACCAAGTTGGTTGAGGTCCTTTTCCACTTGTGTGCGCCATGTCGTTTGAGGATGTGCTCTGTTGCTCTGTCTTAATGACTCGGGATCGAAGGCTCTTCGCACCGAAACCGTAGTGTCCATCCGCTCTATATGATCTACCCATCTTAAGCGTTGGATCCGAAGAGGAGTAACTAGGTGCATGCCGTACAGTTTTTTGTTTGAAACTTCTCCTCCAGATGCCATAAGCTCAAACATTACCAAAGATCGAATGAGGAACTTTCCTATCAAAACGACCAAGAGCTTCTTCATCCGCTTTCAACAGCGTCCATGTCTCTGCGCCATAGAGTAGGACAGGGATGATCAGAGTGTTATATTAAGTCAGCTTGGTGTTTCGAGAGATGGCCCTGTTATTCAATTGCCTCTTGAGACCAAAGAAAAAGCGATTGTCTGCCGAGGTATACGAAGGTATCCTTGGCTACCTCAAAAATACACGATTGTTAAACAAATTATATTGATCTAATCAGATCTGGCCTTTAGAACCCAAAGAAGCAGCATCGATTGCCCAGAGTAATTTTTCGCTAGATCTCGGTACTGGTGTTATTATACCTGTTTACACCAGAGCCAAGTAGACGAAGTCCTTGACTACCTTAAAGTTTCTGCTGGCGATTATGACGCTCTGTCCGAGACTTCGGTATTATGCGTCCTCCCGTGATGACAGCATATACTTTGTTTAGTAGTGTTTCAAAAAATAGGTCTATTTTCAGTTTCTGAAATAGGACACTTATCCTCAAAATAAATGTGAACAGTTTGTAAACGTTGGTCGAGCGTGAGTCTCTTCATGATCAATTGTCAAACCAAAGTAACCTCAAATCGACTGAAAACTGTCATCAGTTGTCATAGGAAATAATCGCAAACCTGGCTAGATGGCGCTGTTGGTTGTTGGTTGAGTCCCTGTTCCTTGTTTAGAGAGTTTCCGGGTCGAATCTCAGTGAGAACAAAATTAATACTTCAAATTAACTGCACTTTAACTGATTACTAGGAACTAACTTCTTCTTCTTCTTCTCCTTGTGGCGCAACAGTCCGGAGTGAACCTGGGCTACAGTTAACAACCCTCTCCAGTTGGCACGATTCTCAGCCAACTGCCTCGAATTTCACACGCCTAGTTGGTTGAGGACCTTCTCCACTTGTGTGCGCCATCGGTTTCGTGGTCGTCCTCTATTGCGCTGTCCCACTGGTTCGGAGTCGAAGACTCTTCGGGCTGGAGCAGTGTTGTCCATGCGCTCAAATGAACTAACTTTGGTCTGAAACAAGAAATACTAAATTCATTGACAGACAAGGCAAAGCCCAAAACTTTTGCTCTAAAAAACATAACATGTTGAGCGAGATCCTTTTAAGTCGAAATTGAGTACTATTATGCGCCTATGAGCTTCGTTTGCGAGAGTTTGTCGAAGAAAAACTCATCGGAAACGGTTACAGCTTTAATAACTTTTGTTTCTTGTTGCAAGACGCTTCGCCAAATTTAATCTCCTTCCTCACTGTACACAGTGATGCACAAAAGACGAAAAGTACAAAAATACCGTGAACTAAAATACGTACATGTATACATATGTACTTCCATGACTTCCATCGTTAACAAGTTTACAAGAAAAAAAAAAATCGAATACAAAAAAAAGGAGAAAAGAAATTCGAACGGGATATCCTTTTGTGAAATTTTATTGGAAAATCATCCCTTACACGGCATCAAACATCCGCACATCGGCGACTCCAAGGTGTTTGCCCCTGAGCCGCAAGCACCCACCCACTCCACCATTTATCCAAGGTATTGACGACATCGAGGGCGCTAATACACACACGGATGCACACACCCCTCCATCCGAGGGTATAAGAATGCAATAAAAGGGTTATTTTGTCCTTTCACGTATCTTTTTCTATAATTCTTCCCACCGCAGCAGTGCTTCTTTTATTTCACCGTTTTGCATACATTTTCGAGATTACCGAACGTGAGCTCTGCTCCTGGACGTGATTCCTCCGTACGACGCGACCGCAGCGACTCGCAAGCAATCGAGGTGCCACAAAACATATCAGCAGACCAATAAACAAAACGTGTATTGGATTTAAATATCATATTGTGTCACATACTCGCACTTCATCCCCACCCCGTTACCAACGAAGCCAGGTCGTCTCTTGTTCGCCTGCAGTTTGGTTAATATTTCTTATAAAAGCTTGTGGCAAGGGAAGCAGAAGTGACTTAACAAGTTAATCGCACACCAAATTAATCGTCTCTCGGTTTTGGTGAAGATTTCCGAGATTGAAGGCTTGAGGGCTTGTCAAAAAAATAACCAAAAAAAAACAAGAAACACATTTGACTTGGAATGCGTAAGCTCGTGATTAATCGGCAAAGAGGTGTCGTGTGTTGAGGTAATGCTTGATTAATTTTCCATAATTTAGTAGATTTTATTTTGAATTATGTTTCGTTGCTCTTGCCGGAGGTGTAATTTGTCATGAAACATGGAAGTGAGAGTATTAACTAGGAATGGGATGTTTTTGACACACCAATTTGCATTGCTGTGCTAATGACGGAAATATTTTTTCGCAAATTATTATTGTTTGAGATGATTGAATGGATTCTTGGGATTTTTCGAAGAAGGTTAAGTTGAGACTGATGTCTTAATTGGAACTCAATTCAGTGAGTGCTAAATCTGCGCAGGAAGTTCGTTAGGAATGCGTAAATAGACACAAGTCGAACTTTGGCATATGCATATCCCTGGGAGCAGCAAATGAAAGAGAACTTGTTGAAAAATGTCCATAACTAAATGGTGACAAGCTGTCAACGTTACTGATGACATTCAGTTCTCCAAATATTCAGTAAGGTTTTCGTAATTCACCACTTTGACACTTACTGAACATGTACAAATTGTGTCATAATGGCTTCAGTCTACAAGCAATTCGTTGCATCGTGGAAAAAAAAAATTCAGTCGCCGCAGTGAACACTATCCGAGAAATATATCACTTGGAATGGGCATCGCCACCGGTCTTCTTTTGAGGTTGAATTTGGGTCTACTCCCGTAGATGATCGTTTTGACCTCATATTTGAGGACGCCGGAGATCGGGCCAATCGGAAATCTCGCGATGAACATCAATTCGTCGTCGGTATCGACTAGGCATCTTTAGTCTGCACTAACAAATCAACAATATGGCACGAGGCAAAGCCAAACCAGAGGGAAAAGCTTCAAGGCATTGAGGACGAAAATGGGCCTGGCGGTGAATGAGGGCAATGATGTACTCAAGTTAAGGGCACAAAAGCTTCGGTAACAGAGTAACAGACAGCTTTAATATCAATACTGAAGTCAAACTCATATTAAATTCCAACCGTCTCTCGAAAGATCACCTACAAGATCTTATAAGACCTACACTATACTGATCATCCTATGCCGGACCTACAAGAAATGATACTCCTTTAGCTGCGGCAACTACCGAGGGATACGTCTTCTAAACACCGCCTATAAGATCTTCTCTGTCGTTTTGTGTGAGCGCCTGAAACCATTCGTCAATAACCTTAGGTATATATAACTATAGGTCCTGTCAGTGTGTTTTAAGGCCGGGGAAGTAAAAAATGGACAAAGTCGTTGACTAGACACGGTAGATGCTGCAAAAAACCCATGAGATGCAGTTCGACACCCTCGACCTATTCGTCGATTTCAAGACCGCATATGACAGCGTGCATGGAGACGAGCTATGCAGCTCCATGTCTAGTTTTGACGCTTCTGCTAAACTTGTCAGGTTGTACAGGATGACGACAGAGAACTCTTGTTGCTCCATGAAGGTTGGTAAAGAACTCACCGAGACCTTCCGTGCCAAAAAATGTTTTAGACAAGGCGACACAATGTCATGTGATTTCTTCAATATAATACTTGAGACTATTATACTTGGGATTGAAACGCCAACAAAAGAGGCACGATCTTCCAAAAGTCCGTACAACTGCTAGCATTGACGCGGTTGGTTGAACATAGCAAGTCGTCAATAAATCGTCTGCTGGTATTAAAACGGAGGCGGTGAAAATTCGTTTAGCAGTGAATGAGGGCAAAACTAAGCACATGCTGTCATCGAGAAAGGACGCCCATACTCGACGACTCTGTCTGAACTTCACCATAGGTAGCTAAAACTTCGAGATGGTTAAGGACATCATCTACCTCGGCTCCCAAGTTATTAGTACGAACAACATCAGTATTACACATAGAAGAACTCTTGCCACCTGCTTTTTCTGGGCTCAAGAGACAATTAAATAGTAGAGCCGTCTCTCGAGAAAGGTCAAGCTAACATTATAAAGATCCTAATCATCCGTCTCCTGTCTATAGCACTGAAGTCTGAACAATATCAAGAGCGGATGAAGAAGTCCTCCGTCTTTCCGAGAGAAATTGTCTGCTTTGAATCTTTAGAGCGGAAGATTCAAACATGAACCGTACGTGCTATACAGCGATAATAAACCCAACCCGGTGAGCGCAAGGACCTCACTGCTCTAGACCTAAGAGTCTTCGACTTCGAAACACTGAGACAACGCCATAGAGGACGCCCACGATTCTCCAATTGGAGAAGGACCTCAACCAAGTTGGCGTGCGAAAATGGAGGCAGCTGGCAAAGAACAGTGATGGAAAAGACTCAAGAGATGTAGATCGACAACCACCACCTATTTGTCGATTTCAAGGCCGCATATGACAGCGTGCATAGAGACGAGCTATACAGCGCCATGTCTAGTTTTGACATTCCTGCCAAACTCGTCAGGTTGTGCAGGATGACGATGGAGATCTCTCGCTGCTCCATCAAGGTCGGTAACGAACTCACCGAGACCTTCAATGTCAAAAAAGGTTTTAGGCAATGCGACACGCTGTCATGTGACTTCTTTAACATCAAACATGAGAAGATCGTGCGAAACTCAAACGTAAACACACGAGGCACGATCTTCCAAAAGTCCCTTCAACTGCTTGCTTACGCGGACGACATTGACGTGATTGGACGAACACGGCGAGCCGTCAATGAGGCGTTTGCTGGCATTGAAGCGGAAGCGGCTAAAATGGGTCTAGCGATAAACCAGGGCAAAACAAAGAACATGCTGTCATCACGGAAGAACGCACAACATCGACGTCTCGGACAGAGCGTCATATTGGGCAGCAGAAACTTTGAGGTAGTCAAGGACTTCGTCTACCTAGACCCTGGAGTAAATAGGGACAACAACACCAGTACCGAGATCAAGCGCAGAATTACTCTTGCCAATCGCTGTTTCTTTGGGCTCAAGAGGCAATTGAGTAACAGAGCCATCTCTCGAAACACCAAATTGACCTTGTATAAAACCCTGATCATCCCAGACCTGTTCTATGGCGCAGAGACATGGACGCTATTGAAATCGGATGAGGGGTTGTTTTGAGAGAAAAGTTCTGCGTACGATCTTTGGAGGAGAAGGTTCAACCACGAACTATACGGGATGTACAGCGGCATGCACCTAGTTAATCGTCTTCGGATCCAACGCTTAAGATGGCTAGGTTATGTAGAGCGGATGGACACCACAGCTCCGGCCCGAAGAGTCTTCGACACCGAGCCATTGGGACAGCGCAACAGAGGACATCCTCGCACTAGATGGCGCACACAAGTGGAAAGGGACCTCAACCAACTGGAGGCAGCTGGCGAAAGATCGTACTGGCTGGAGAGGCATGTTGGTTGAGGCCCAGTTCCACCCCGGACTGTAGCGCCAATCAAAGAAAGAAGAAGGCAAAGAACCGTGCTTAGGCTTGTTCATTGATGGTCAGGTTCATCGCGGACTATAGCGCCCTTAGAAGAAGAATATCATCTCTGTCCTGTTCTGAGGCGCCTAGGCATATGGAAGCTCAAAAGTGGGAAAACAAATCTGCTTGTGATCCTTGATACTGTAACCACGGACCGTACAGCGAGATAAGTCAAGTGATATCCAATGCCTAAATCGGCTGGTTCATGTAGGGCGCCTGGCTAATGTAGATTAACTGCATTTAGTGTCTTAAAAAGAAGAAAAAAATATTATTCGTTTTGATTTGTTTCGTTTCGATTGAATTTTAACTGCAAATGGTTAGCTACTAGCGTCGTTAAAAATATACTCTTTTCATTCCACGTTTTTTATTTGCTTACTTACAAACTTCTAGAGAACCTATGACATGAACTAATGCTGCCTTTCATTGTCATTCTCAGGCAAGCTGCTTCCAATAATGGAAACCGCCTGCTTTGGTTTCGTCATTATAACGAATCTCCATCTTCTCTATCAGCTTGAGGCTGGGATTCGAATACCCTCCTAAATGGTGCATTGGTACAATGCGCACGACAAGGTCGAGCCCGTGCATTAGGCTGATTATTTCCCTCTCGGACTACATTCACGTCTTGACACAGCTCTTAGAGTTCGGTTTGTTTGCCTTCTCCCCCATTTATCTACCTTTCTCGCAGTCAGAATTGTCTGTTTATCGGACTGACCGAAGTAGCGCCGGTTACCAAGACCGATTATATGCAGGGCCTGCAATTGAAGTATTGAACTTATGTAGTCGTTGGTCGAATGGGATGTAGAGGATGAGCTTCAGACTGTAGTACCATGCACGTCGAGCAATTAATAAATCAGGAAGATTTATCCCAATCATTGCAGACACGTTACGTTCCTATATCTGTCCTTGTGTAAAGCCAACGCGCGTAACTGGTATAGGTGTTGGTAATTGGTAAGTACAGCCGGACTATAATTATCAGATGGACTCCCATTTCAATTATCAGTGTATAAGCAATAAAAATTAATTAAAATTACCATGTTCTTGAAGGTATCTTTCGGTCATCGCTCAGTCCGCAAACATGCTTTCTTATAGGTGTGCTTAGGTCAAAGCGATTTCATCTCACCTGAACATAACTCTTCAGCTACAGTACCTACATACAGTGGCCAATTAATTCTGTCTCCTTTTAGTTTACTACGCTTCACTCGTCTTTCAGCAGCGCTGTGCTGCTTGGTCACATCTTATCAATCGATCGCCATCCTTGCGGTTGTGATCGACCTAAAAATTCAAATGATAAATCTTCTTTCAGGCCACAGCCTCACGCAGACGCCAGAATGAGCATCGATCGAAATTATCCAATTTGTCATTCTTATTGGAATTGTGATCTTGAACCGAATCCCAGGCCGACGTCACCGCACAAAGTGGTATGACTTTATGAACGACCAACCGACACCAATTAAGATTGAGACGCAGATACCCGCGTGAAAGAAAAACAACTTGTAGCCATTTATCTGACCCTAACCGGCATCGCCGCGAAGATGGGTTACTCCGTCGACCTTGCATTCGGACATAATTCCATGCTCATGGTCTGATTTTTTGCGACTGTAAATCAAACTTGAAGTAAACGTGGGAGTTTGAAACATCCGGAATGGTCGATGAATCTGGAGAGTATTTATGCAAATGAACGGACTCAGACTTTTGAAATGATCTTTGAAACGATCCCAATCTTACGAGCAGATTTGCTGTCAGCAATAACCTTGTTGTCCATGCACATGAGTGCTGTTGTTGACAATGCTTTGTTTTTTACCGATCAAGTGAATGGTACGGGTGAAGACGACAAGCACAAAGGAGGTGCAACTAACGACGCATGACGAAACTCTGCTTGACACAGTGTCGTTAAACTGTTTGCTTGTCGTGGCTTACAAATGAATACGTTGACTTTACGAGTATGGGGCTGTTGCAAATCTCTGATTTAAAAATATGCATTGCACTTGAACTGAGCGTCAAAGACTGAATATTAGGGGCATGCTATTGACAACCTGGATCATTTGACTACCGTTTTCCTTTCTTTTTGCATGACTGTTTTCTTTTGCGGGTACCATAAGCCTAAATACGCATTTTTCGATATGGGTATTACATCATAGAAGTATTGACTTCACTGATTAGCCCGGAATGTTGAATAGAAAAATGTAGGGTCATGTATCGTTGCTCTACGATCAGCAGTACAAAGTCAAAAGCTAGAATTATTCACAATGGGTAGCTCCATAGGTCATAATAAAAAAATGTCATTAATCAGGAAAAGCGTCATTACGGTTCTTCAAATTCTCGCTAAAAAATTGACGGGTTATTTTTGTTTCCTTTATAGCCTGTCAAAGTTAACTAATTTTCAACGATAAAGGTCACTTATCGGTGCAGTTTTTTGACTAGTCAGCTTGTGATAGTGATAACTCGGTTGAGGAAATGTGAGATTTTTAATTCTCATAAAACAAGAACGTGAGTACTTTCTGAAAACAACGACAACGTAATAGGAACTAAGATTTAGTCGGTTTCCCTTCGATTGGCCGCTGCAAATGAAGTAATAGAATAAAAAATACTGTTATGGCTTTTCAAATAACAAAGCGGTCAGTTTGGACTGACGTGGCATTGAGGGTATGTGCGTCGACCCCAACCTCGACGTCGTAGGTTCGATTCCTTCTCTGTCTTTTGTCTGTTTTTTTTTATAATTTGCGTGTGCTCAAGGGGTTATTAATACCCTTAATTGTCCGGGGTCAAGGGCCGAAGGTATAGAGGGAGAGAGAGAGAAGGTACTTGTGCACATTGGTCTATGGGGAATATTGAGCTGAGAATACCATATTCGGTCAGTCGTTCACAGACCTTTGACGAGTGCAGTGATAGTTCGCGAGTGTTCCGGCTTCACAGACATAAAGAAATATATAAGAGCAGTGGTTGACTAGTGCATGTGCCGCGTAAATACTTTAACAATCAATTGGCCGAGGTGGTAGAGTCAAAGCTCTTGGCTCCACAGGTGCCCGGTTCAATTCCCGCAGGGGGCAGACAGTAAAAAACTTTTTTTTTCTCGGAAACCAAAAGCTAATATTGGTAAGACAGTGAGTGCGAGAAGATGGAGTCCGACGAGCGGTCCGCGCTCTTAGAAGCGGACAAAGGAGAGCAGCAACCGGTGGCAGAATCAGGCCACCAGTCAACGGTGCCCACAGAAGGCACAGTGAAAAGGAGGAGAAAGAAATCTTCTCCGAAAAGTGCCAAACGCCGCGATACCAAGGCATCTGATGACGAAGGGCTGAGTGAAGCCGCAGAGACTGCCGAAACTGCAGCAATTGAAACGGAGGAAGAGGAGAATGTTCATTACGTGTCCGATGGAGGGGAGGGACTGTTCGCTGTCAGCAGCAACAGTTTCGAATCATTAGCCTCGGACACGGAAGATGAAGTTGAGAGAGTACTTCGCTCTAAGGAAAGCGAAGTACGAGATATAGAGGAGAAAAAGCAGCGCCTCCTCGCTGAAATAAGAGTGCTGAGAGCCAGCACGCTCGCCAGGCGGGCGCTGGATCAAAAGAAACACGAGATGGGAACTGATCAGCGACAACAGCTGACAGAAGCGCAACATAAGCCAGCAGCACAGCAACAACAGCGCCTGGCAACACAACAACAGCAGCACACAGCAGCGCAACAAAAGCCAGCCGCACAGCAACAACAACGGCTGGCAACTAAGAAGCAAGTACCATCGCAGCAGCAGCCAGCTGCTAAGCAACAAACACCAGCGCAACAGCAGCAACTGCCAGCAACACAGCGAAAGCAGCAGCAGAACCATAGGACAGCCGACCAAAAGCAGCAACAACAACAGCCAGCAGATCATCAGCAACAGCAGCGGCCACAAAAAAGGGAGAAGGTGCCACCCATCAATCTGTACAAGCCAGACGTGGAGCAAACTGCCAAGGTATGTAAGGAGGCCATAAGTAGTGGCAATTTCGTTATTAAAAAAAATAAAGGCTTTGAGAAATATTCGGTGCACTGCAAGACGGTGGACCAATACAACAAAGTCATAGGGTGTCTTAAGATTTCGACACTGGAGTTCTTCTCATACACTCCTAAAAATGAGAAATGTAAGACAATCCTTTTAAAGATCCCCACGCTGATTGAAGCGGAGAGGGTCTTCCAAATGCTCAAAGAGCAAGTGTGCGACGGTGTCGAGATCGTCGGGGTCAAGCCCTTCACCACAGCTAAGGCAAGGAGAGAGAGGCGGAAATTACCCATGTATGTAGTACAGCTGTCACCCACAAGCAAAGTCGACGAGTTAAAGAAAATTGATTTCTTAGACTATCTTCATTGCGTTTGGGAAAGCATAAGACGGCGCGATGGCATTATTCAATGCGTTCGCTGCCAAAGGTTCGGGCACGCTGCGTCGAACTGCCAAATGCAGCCTCGATGTGTGAAGTGCAGTGAAAACCACATATCGGAGGATTGCCCGCTGGGGAAAGAGGGTTCAACTGACAAAAGTCAGCTTAAGTGCGTACTCTGCGGGAACGCGGGGCACACCGCTAGCTATCGGGGCTGCCCTAAGTTCCAAGAGCGGAAAGCAAAAGCGGTTCTGCAGAAGCAGCCCCCAGTGAAAAATCCACTCGGGGCAGCCATACCCGTCACCCCCAATGTGACTTTCGCCCAAATGGCGTCCGGCATGGGGAGGACGGCAAAGCAGCAAGTACCTAAGGTACCGCAACCCTCAGTGCCAAAAGCACACGAGCCTACGCTCGATTGGAAATCTTCCATCGAAAGGCGTATGGATCGGTTAGAGGAGCAGGTTGCCAAAATTCTGGCGCTCCTGCAGAACCCAGCACGTCACCAGTCCTAATGGCTGCGCAGACGGAGAGCACTTTTAAGATCCTTGCAGTGAATGCAAATTCATTGATAGGGGTCCCACGAAAAAATGAGCTATATCGATTGTTGGACGATCAAAGCCCAGAGCTATGTCTGATTAGCGAAACCAAGCTAACCCAGAGAGGCATACTGGAGCACAGTAAATATAATATTATTAGAAGAGACCGGCCCAACTCCAATGGTGGAGGCGGTGTTGCAATCTTCATAAAGAATAACATCAAACATAAAGTAGTGTACAGTAGTGAAGTGCGACGGTTTCAGGTGTTGGAGGCCTGCATCGTTTGCATTTCTCTCCGTAGCGGGAGGAAGCTATTTGCGGTGTCGGTCTACTCCTCCGGCTCCTTCAGTTCCAGAACTACTATATCAGAGCTCGATTCATTCTTTCAGTGTCTAAGTCTGGACTCGGAAGAGAACTATTTTATTTTGGCCGGGGACTTAAATGCCCGTCATGGATATTGGGGGAACACAGATTCCAACGACAGAGGGGACCTGCTTTACAGCTGGTTTTGCTTGCACAGTGTCGAGTATAGACTCGATCTGAAAGCAACAGAGATCTCGTCCTTCCCCAGAAGCGGGTCGTTCTTGGATCTCCTGCTGTTTGACGCAAGACTGCAGCTGACAGACACAAACACTTTCGTGTATCTCAGTGACCATTGCGGACTCAGTGCCGAATTCAAGATCCCCAACGACATTGCGGAATTAGGAGAGTTTGTCCAAACGCACACCTACAATTACAGTAGGGCGCGTTGGCCACGCTTCTCCCGACAAATGACTCGAGCACTCTCTTCGAATGCGCTCCACATTCCGTCCAATAGAAATTTGTCAAACGAAGAGATTGACATGTATCTAATTCAATTGGACGAGACAATAAAACGAACTATGGACAGTACAATACCACGGTATACACGTACCAACAATGAAAACTTGTACCGCAATGCGACAATTGACGCACTACATCAACAAAAAAGTAGACTCCTGTCAAGATTAAAAACCTTGTACAGGCGGTTTACTGACAGACGCAGCGAGGAAGTTAGGACACTGAAATCGCTCATTAAGAATGTACAGACGTTGATTGTGCAAAATTACAGAGTTTCTAAACGTACTGGAACACTAAGATTCGGGCTGTTAGATCTAACAACCCGAGTATGTTTCCACAAATTAACAAATTCTTCCGAAAGAAAAATAGCGATCTTCCGTGTCTTAAGCTTCCCAGGACGACGGACAACGAACGCATACTGACTACAGCAGGTATTGACTCCAATAACGCCGTACTCGACGATGACTTCTTTGTGGTCGAAGACCCGCAAGAAAAAGTTGAAGTTCTAGGCGCAGTTTTTCAGGAAGTGTACAAGGTGAACGTGAGTGTTCGCCCGAACCACGACTTGGAAAACAGCGTGCAAGCTAGCAACTCTCAACTTCGAGAAGATCTGCAGCAATGGCGATCTGAGAACATCGGCTTTGTCCAGTTCAATGACGAAAACATGGCAGACAATGTCATCGCCGACGAAGGGGTTCATCCCCCGTTCATTTCGAAGGCAGATCTTCAAGCGGTCTTCGAATCATTAAAGAAGAAAAAGTCGGTTGGAATCGACGGTATCTCAAACATTGTGTTAAAACATCTTCCTCTGGAAGTGGTCACTATGTACACAATCCTTTTTAACAATGCTCTGAATAATGCACATTATCCGGAGCACTGGAAAACTGCGATTGTACAACCCATATCCAAGCGAGGAAAAGATTCTTCGAATCCGTGCAACCTCCGGTCAATTAGTCTCCTTCCGAACATCAGCAAGGTATTCGAGAAGGTGATAAATAGAGCTCTGATCAACTGGACAGAGGACAGACATATAATTCCGGATAACCAATTCGGTTTCAGAGCGGGGCATGACACTATTCATGCCGCGTCGAAACTGGTGTCGGATATCCAATGGAACAAGAGCAAGAAACAATGCACGGGCGCTTGCTTGATTGACCTGGAGAAGGCCTTCGACACCGTATGGTTAGAAGGTCTTTACTACAAGCTCAATCGGCTAGGCATTAGTAAACCACTGCTGTACCTACTGTATAACATGCTTACCGGTAGGCGGTTCGTAGTCAAGAATGGCAGCGTGACCTCTACAGGTATTTTTGAAATTAAAAATGGTCTCCAACAGGGTGCCGTTAATTCGCCGATCCTGTTCAACATTTTCTTGAGCGATCTGATAAGTTCTCTTCCGCACGCTATTGCGTATGCCGACGACTTGATCGTGTACAGATCAGGCAAAAAGATCGAATATCAACTTTCAGAAGTCGGAAACCATTCTGTTCAGGACGCCGTTGTATAAAGCTTCCGCGGATACGAAAAAGAATTGGCGAAAGTTCTCTATTGTAGGACGGCACGGGCAACCACTGACGCAAAGGATTGTAGTCAGATACCTGGGGATCTGGCTAGATCAGTATCTATATTTTAACAAACATGTAGATGCTGCTCTAGTCAGGGCCCGAGGCGCTTTCGCCCTTACAAAGAGACTGTTTTACAACAGCCAACTCGATGCAAGGGTAAAGGTAATCTGCTACATGGCCCTCATACGGCCAATGCTCACATATGGCTGTCCCGTGTGGTTCAACGTGAGTGCAAGCTTGATGGAAAAGATTCGGGTGTTTGAGAGGGCCTGCCTTAGGGCTTGCCTTCGCCTTTACAGAACACCAGAGTCCCAGTACATAAAATTCTACTCCAATGAGGTGTTATACAACAGGGCCAACCTGATACGAGTGGACAATTTCCTGGTGAAGTTGATTCGAGGTCACACTGCGAGAGCGATGAACTCGGACAATAACCTGATCTCCGGGGCTTACTACCCCAACCCACAATACCACGAAATGGTACGTCATAACGGATTCGTCCCCCCAGAAGCTTTTCTCCATTTAGACAAGTGCAGTCTGATACAAGACATAAATGCGGTACCGCTCATCTACCACGTCGCCAGGTCAACTGTGGATGGGCGACTCAACCACGACCGCTCCGTCGCACAACGAGCTGAGGATGGTCTCCTCCGTTTCAGTACAGCGGTGTCGAGGCGGGATATAAGGGATGTTGCTAAGCAGCACCAAAAGTTCTGGTGGCTGGGGAGCGAAAGAACTCCAGCGTCGAACCCTCTAGACCCAGGGTAGAAAGGGTAGTGCGTACCCCCTTATGGGGCGCAGTCGGTCTCCGTCTTGCGGTGAATTAGATGAAAATCTAGAAACCGCAACCTATGGCCGACTCACTTATCGTAGGGTAGTTTTAAGGTAGTCAGTAAGCTGTATATATGTAAATAAAAAAAAAAACACAAAAAAAAAAAAAACAAAAAAAAAAAAAAAAAAATATACACATTCGTACACTGAGTGTACTTATGTGTATAACATGTAAATAGGTTAAGTACACACATATATATATGTGCGTATATTATTACATACACGCATGTATACATGTGTGTATGATTAGTTAAGTTAGTTTTAAGTTATTTTAAGGTAGTATGTAAGTTAGTATGTAAGTTTTATCTAAAAATCCGTCCTGTTATTAAGTATTTTTTTCTCTTGCTAATTTTTCTTAATATTAAGTTGTGCAGACAGTATGATGTCACTACAATTAAAATGCTAGTTTAAGTCGAAAGACATAGTTTAAGTTTAAGTTTAGCTTAGAGTGCCCGCCGAGGGCCAGTAAGTTAGTATAGTAACACTGTTCGTTTAACTAGTTTTAAGCATTTTTGTCTAGTATGTAAGTTTATCCTGAAGTAGTAAATAAAAATGAATTTAAAATGAAAATGAAAATACCATATTCGGAGCGGCTAAAAAACGAGTCTCTAAATTTCACTGTGCGTCCGAAAGTAGGCTGCTCACTTCACGAGTATCGTTTGTTAAAATAACGATAAAACACGGACAAAGAAGACACGGTACGTCGATGTTCAAGCGAGTCTAATGAACCCGCGATATCGTTGTCTCCTATAAGTTTTATCGCTCGCTTTTGGATTGGGTGGTCTTGGGGGCACCAGACCAGATATGAGCGTTATACTCAAGCTTAGGGCGAATATACGCCTTATAGATTAAAGCCAAATCAGAGGGGGTGAAGTTTTTCTTGCATCGATTAAGGAAACCTAAACATTTCGCAGCATTTTTGGCGACCTCGAATATGTGATCGTTCCAACTAAGTATTGTATTGATGTACATACCGAGGATAGAAAGTTTTCCGGTTTCGTCGATACAAGCGCCATTCATAGATAATGGCTAATTATCAGGGTTCGCTTTGGAGACAGCAGACAGCATTGAGTTTTGGAAGCATTGAATTCCACTCTGTTGTTCTTACCCCAGTTAATTATGCTGTCCAGATCAGAATTCAATGTGCTTGACATACGCTGCCGTTCCAATATTACGTCCGGAGGGCAGGGTCGTGAATTTTGGAACGAATATGAAATGCTGAGGGTGCTGTCATCAGCGAAGGAGTGGATTGGATTAGAAGTGGCAGACAGGAGATCATTTATAAAAATGAGAAAGAGTGTCGGAGACAGAACAGAGCCTTGGGGGACGCCAGCATTTATTTTGTGGATATCAGACTTGAACCCATCCAAAACAACTTGGATTGAACGGTTTGAAAGGTAGTTTCTAATCGATAGAAGCAGAGATTCATCAACACCATAAGCACGCATTTTCGACAAAAGAGCTTGATGCCAAAACTCTGTCAAATGCTTTAGAAATATCAAGCGCAACTATCTTGCTTTCGCCTGTATTGTGCAAGGATTGGTTCCACTTTTCGGTGAGATAAGCTATCAAATCACCAGTGGACCTGTTGTTGCGTGCGACAAAAATAATGTTCACGGCCCCACCTCTTTCGAATCACTGACAATACTCGAAGAGTATTTCCTGTCTAGAAAAAGCTTCTTAAACTTGGTCAATCGGAGTCGGGGGTCCTTTCCACTCGTGAGAGAACAATAGCACTCACAACACGAGTGGTTGTTGAGAAGCTAGGCCGTCTACGGGCTGTAGAGCCACCCATATTATTATTATATTATTATTTGTATTTGTGTTGGCCGGCACACTATCCGATGCAAAGACAATATCTGATTAAAAATGTCGTATAGATCGGTCTGTTCAACATCATGGCGGTGTGCACTTATATGAGTAGACAACTTCGTGTCCAATCCTCAGCACGGAAGTATTAATCTATAACACTATGACAGCCTTTTCGGTATCAGTTCCTGAGCCAACACAGCTTCTGAGTCACACGAAATGCCTAAGAAAGTCAAATGAGAGCATGCAACGAAATAAAGAGAAGAAATGTGATATGTTTCTCATTTACAGTTCATCAGATTGTACGATGCCGATATAAGAGCCAGCGAGATACATATCTTGCTTACAAAGCCTCCCTGTCTCAAAAGTGACTGTTGTCTCGAAAGTGCAAGCGAATTCTTGCAACGGAAGTTGAATAGTAATGGAAGTGGCTAAAAAACCCTTAGTCTTTTCGATTGCGGAGAAAGATTTAAACTCAAACGCCATGGTCAGTATTGCTTAGTCTACCACGTCTATCCAACCAAAGGCGATACCATGTATAGCGGTTGACCCAACTAAACTCTTCCTATGGTAAGGACATTTTCAGTAGGTCCGTCGATGATGGGTTGAATGTCAGAACGAATGAGCACGAATGATTGCTATGGCTGCTTTTACACCAGCTTATTTCGACAGCTCCTGGCGTTGGGCGTATGTGCGTCGATCCAAATGCACTTGAACCACGACGCCTGGGTTCGATCCCTTTTCTGTATGACAAAATATTTTGTATGGCCACATTTCTTTCGAGTCAGTATTGTCAGTGACTCAAAGAGTACAACTGTCTAGAAAATGCTTCTCAAATTTGGCCGTTCGGAGCGATATACGACTGTAGGTTTCCTCCTTTCGTGAAATAACAATAATACGCACAACATGAGTGGTTGCAAAGGCTGCTTCTACACATGCTTTGACACATTTTGACAGCAAGCTTTTCCATCTTGTAGACGAGAGAGGTTAGACATGAGAAGAGTTTCGTCTTCCTTGCTTAAAAGATGCAAAGAACTTGCTGTCAAATTTAGCATCTAATAGCAGCCAAAGAAGCCTCTACATGCTGTAGCGCCACCAACATCATTATTATTTGAAATGTCGCAACAAATTTTGTATTAATCAGAAAGAAGGTGGTGGGTTCGTGAGCTGAATCTTTGCAGAGATACAGATGGATTCTACTCTACAAATCTTTTTTTCCAACTTTCAAAACTTCGTCCTTGGTCCGAATCCAACTGACATGCGATGGTCTTACGATCCTCTCATCGCTCTCATTTTGTTCTTACGTAGGTCGCCGCAGTATTCTGTGCATGGCCATTGAATTGGGTTAATTGAAAGACAACGCAACACAACACCGCACAATTGTGTTTCAGGAATTATTATAATTTCTACAGCAAGTCCCATCAGTTTCTCTTTTGTGATCCCAAACCTCTTTTGCACACGAGAATGCATTTTTTTTTTCACCACCCTTTCAGACAAGACCAAAATTCTTGCTTTAGAAAGCGTGTGTAAAATCAGCCTATGAGAGCGTGTCGATCACGTACTGTTGGTTTGGGAATATGGAGTGTTAAGCACGGTTTTAAGTAAAGGTTGCTCTTTATTAATATTGTTGAACTGCGGTTGCGGATCGGATGAAGATCATCCGCAGTCTCTCCGGGATTTTTTTTCAAACGACATGTCTTTTCTTTTCTTTTCTTTTCTCTTGTCTTTTCTTAGAGGCGGATCGTTTTTTTGTCTGTGACAACTGACAGTTGTTTCGAGGTTAGATTAGTTTGGCAACTAATTGTGAACAAACACACGCCGGGGCAAGGTTAACACATTTTTAAAATGTCTTATAATTAACATGGTTCAATTCGAGACGCTTAAGCTAAGGCATATGCTAAGTCGAAACGCCATACGTATTTGAACAAGTTGTGCCTAGTCTACTACCGATGTTAGTGGTAAGCTGCTTTTAAACTTATTTGTATTCCTGACGTTCAAAATCTTCAAAGGGCTGAATTCAATGACGTTAATATTAACGACAAATTATAACAGCCATTTATAAAATCACATCGCTTAGGCGAAGATTTATCCCCTTCTGAAAGTTAATTTGTCACCAACTTATTGACAGACGTCATGAAAGACACATCGGAACCCCTTCACTATTTATCAGAACGAAGATGGCATTTTCACTTAATTCATCTTATTTCCAAGAAACGACCTCAACACACTTATGACATCAATCTTCCATCACCGATAAATGCTGACTTATGGTCTTTGCAGCAGCGGCTGACCATAGCGGTTTGCTTTGGGCAACTTTACAAGACGACGCCATGTCAAGTGCCTTCTGAAAGGAACTTCTAAGCTGAGAAGAAGACGCAAACGAAAACAGAAACATGATAAACCACATCGTTTCATAAGACCCAACCAGCCCCACCTGCACCTGCACTTGCGCTAAATGATTACCCTTCCAATGGCAGCAGTACACACGAAAGGTCACTGCGATGAGTGCGGTGTCTATTTTTAAAGATTCACCTCTCGAGATGAAAATGTCAGCGAGCACTAAAATCAAAGAGCCCACAGAACACTTTCTACCAAAGGAGCTGTCAAGGTAGCATCACACGAATGATATTAACTCATGAGCATACGGCACAGTCTTAGTATCATCTTAATGAAAGTGTCATTATAAGCGATAAACAAGTTGTCAGCTGAGGTTAGCGTCACCTCGGCGCGTCGCCAGCGGACGTTGTCTTTATTGAATAAGGCATCTACGGAGCCACACATGTGTGATGTAACCTAATCTGGTCATACCTGTACGTGAATATCTAACATAAATACTTGAAGCAATTAGAAGAATCCACTCGCCGGAGGAGATACAAACACCTTCTCACTCCAACTCTCGAATGGACTCATCCGCTGGTCGCACGTCACCCATCAATTGGAGGAACTTCAGTTAGCGCGAACGCAACAAATATTTTATGGGCCACCGAGCCCCACCAGGGTCCGAGTGGTAGTTGTAGGACATGGTCAATCACCACAATCGGTCACCAATGATGGCGAAAGGTCAAAAGCACTTGGCCATTAACGACGCGCATGTGCCCACAGCTACGGGCCGCTGCCAACTTAGTATCTTCGCTTTTGGATTCATTTCTTCTCCTTTGGCTTGTGGTTTTTTGGAATGTTAATCCCACTTTTGGAGACCCGATAATTATCGATAACTTCTTCGGTTTCTCTGCTTTTTGTCTCCCTGCTGCCACGCTCTTCACTTGTGAAGAAGACCATCCAAAGGTTAAGCAAGGTATGCCTTACAAGTGCCCGTGTGCATGGTTGGTGATAATTCAACACAAACAAAAAATCCCTCACCAATAATTAACAACGAAAACATATGCATACATACGTGCCTGGGTAGCTAAGCAGTTACACAACCGTTTATCGATTACTGCACTTTGACACCGAGCGCACGGAGCTCACGGTGACGTGCATTCCTTTATTGGGTGCGTTTAGCGTGCGCATCACCGAAAATTTATTTGATATCGCGTCTGGATGCGGTCATCTGACCGCTGTGACTGTTATTAATTTTCGTATGCAAATGATGCTGGCTGATGTGACACGAATAGAATTGATGTGTGCGGCTGTGTTGTAAGATTACGACGGAATATTTAACCGAAATCCGTCGCCGTGAAATGAAGACGCCAGGCCGCCGTCGCTGCCGCTGCCCAGATAACGATCTGAGCAATAAAATACCGAGTCTGCCGGCTGCCTTGAGGAGTCACTGAGTACGTACGTACGTGAAGTACTTGGGGTGGACCGGTGATGCTGTGATGATGGTATTTTGGCCGTTCGAGTTGACTGCTGTACATCTGTTTGGAGGGAGTGAACCTTCGGGGCAGTACCGAAAGGCAGTTCCGCAATTGAACTCTTGCGGCAAGAGTCAGAAACGTGGCTGCGAGGGATCTATTAAAACTGGCCCAAAGGTGTTTTGGTAAGCGAGGAAGCGGGAAGCAGTTTGAATGTTGCACAAGATCAAAGATATCAGGCGATTCTGTGAGAAAGTGAGGGAAATCATTGGTAGGGCTGGAAAAAAGGGCCTTAATGAGGTGCAATAATGGTTGTTATCTATTTAAGTGACTGGTTTATTTTTGAAGTACAGAGTTTTGAAGAAATCCAGAGTCGTGATGTAATACAATATGATGTGTTGATTAGCTGGTCAAGATGTGCGTTGAGAGGAACACAGAGCTAAGGAATAGGACGAAGACCAGGTGTGCAACCCGAATGCAATGGATCTCTTCACTGAGACTGACGGTTGCGAATCGTTGGTTGGTACGCTATATACTCAGAGACTTCTATTCCGTATTCCGAATCCAAAGAACCGGGAGATACCTAGAGAAGGATCAGCGAAAGAAAACAGCTAAGAACTTCCTATATCACATAAGGATTAGAGAAATGCAGAGTAGCGTGATATGCGATAAGCGCAACTACATCAATGCGCTGGCCGCGCAAACAGAAAAAGCAGAACCAATGTGCGACAGAAGAACCATTTAGAGAATCACAAAAAAGTCGAAGATCTTCTCAACACCCAGTGAAAGGCTTTGACGGTTCGTTACGAATATTAGGACCAACTGATGAAATGGACGGAACATTTTTGGTTCTAATACGTGTAGCTAGGACTTGACGGTATAGAAGAAGGGAATGATCGTCAATCCCTCTAAAATAGGCAATCTTATGCAGTGAGAAAACTGGAGATGCACATATTTTTCTGGCGTGTCTTGCGCAGAAGAGGCAAAGCAAAGCTAAATCCCTACAGTTTGGCGATGTAATGCTAATGCGACTGTTCCGTTGCGACGTTAGATGTGGTAGAATGTGACCACTACCATCATGAGGCAGCTTAAAACGCTTGTCAATGCGTGTACATGCTACATCCTCAGGGTATTCTGGCCAGGTCTTATCTCTAACGACCACCTTTCAGTGAACGGACCATGAGCCTGTAGCCACAATCATACGAAGGCGAAAGTGGCAGTGGTTTACAGTTAACAAAGCGATGTAATTGACCCAACTTACTCAGTATGGCAGGACGCGAAAAGTGAAACGCAGAACAGTGGCGCAGAACAGTGGCGCAGAACAGTGGCGCAGAACAGAACGAAAGGAACCATGGCAACTGGGAAACAATTTCGGAGCGCTGAGGCGTCTTTTCAGAAAACGCACTCGATGGCGCGTAGACATTGTAGACGCCCTAGGACCCTAGGAAGTGTTTCGAATTGTTCCAGTATTTTCCAGGCTGAAGTTACAGTTGTTCCCCTCCGGCTATCAATCCGATATACAGAAGATCTACTTTTATATTGATCGACAGCCAGGCAGTCATAATGGCTCTGGAAGCAAAATCAATTGACTAAAAAAACTCTGGTGCCCCTCTCTACTCTGGGATACAGGATATTCCGAACAGCAAGAGAGGGGACGAGTCTATCACTGGCACTAAATCATGAGATACCAAAATAAGAACATCCTTAAATGTCTCAATCTACAACTAGTTGTAAGATAAATCGATCCTACATGAGTTCAATGAAGAGACAGGCAGAGCCTTTAGTGTTACTACACAATGGACCCTAACTAAGTGTCCATCTAAGTGATGCCAAGAGCCTACTTTGCTACTTCGTACCTACTCAACTTCTTCTTCTTCTTTGTGTGGCGCTACAGTCCGGGGTGGACCTGGGCCTCAACCAACTTGCCTCTCCAACTAGCGCGATCCCTGGCTAGCTGTCTCCAGTTTCGCACACCAAGTTGGTTGAGGTCCTTCTCCACTTGGGTGCGCCACCTTAAACGCGGGCGTCCTCTGTTGCGTTGCCCGACAGGTTCGGATTCGAAGATTCTTCGGGCCGGAGCTGTGGTGTCCATACGCTCTACATGACCTAGCCACCGTAGGCGTTGGATCCGTAGACACCTTACTAGGCTCATGTCGCTGTATGTACAGTTCGTGATTGAATCTTCTCCTCCAGAAACCGTCAACACAAGCAGGACCAAAGATCGTGCGTAGAACTTTTCTCTCAAAGAGACCAAGGACTTCTTCATCCGCTTTCGAGATTGTCCATGACTCCGCACCGTATAGCAGGACTGGGATGATCAGTGTCTTGTAAAGAGTCATCTTGGTTCTTCGAGATAGGGCTCTATTACTCAATTGCCTCTTGAGCCCGAAGAAACAGCGGTTGGCAAGAGTTATCCTACGCTTGATCTCGGTATTGATGTTATTTGTACAATTTACACCGGAGCTGAGGTAAGTGAAGTGCTTGACTACCTCGAAGTTATAGCTGCCCATTGTGACGCTTTGTCTAAGACGTCGATGTTGTATGTCCTTTTTTGAGGACAGCATATACTTCGTTTTGCCCTCATTCACCGCCAGACTCATTTTAGCCGCTTCCTTCTCAATGTTAGCAAAAGCCTCACTGACGGCTCGCTGAGTTCTGCCAATCACGTTAATGTCATCGGCGTATGCTAACAATTGCACGGACTTCTGGAAGATCGTGCCTCTAGTGTTTGCGTGTGAGTTTCGCACGATCTTCTCCAGGACGATGTTGAAGAAATCACATGACAGCGCGTCGCCTTGCCTAAAACCTTTTTTGACATTGAAGGTCTTGGCGAGTTCGTTCCCGAGCTTGATGGAGCAGCGAGAGTTCTCCATCGTCATACTGCACAGCCTGACGAGTTTGGCAGGAATGTCAAAACTAGACATGCCGTTGTATAGCTCGTCTCTATGCACGCTGTCATATGCGGCCTTGAAATCGACAAATAGGTGGTGGTTGTCGATTTGCATTTCTTGGGTCTTTTCCAGGATCTGCCGTAGTGTGAAGATTTGGTCTGTTGTGGACTTTCCTGGCCAGAAGCCACACTGATATGGACCTATCAGATTATTAATGAACGGCTTCAGGCGGGTACACAAAACGGCAGAGAAGATCTTATACGCGATGTTAAGAAGACTGATCCCTCGATAGTTGGCGCAGTTGAAGGGGTCTCCTTTCTTGTGGATCCTACTCAACTACTAGGGAATTAAATGTGTGCCTTTGTTACAAGAGATTCCTTCAATTGGCAGGCCAGTAGCGTGTTTATCGAGTTTGTTTTCATCACAGGGCCCACAGAAAAGACTACGTGTGTACGTACTTAATTACCTGAAACAACGAGAATAACATACACATGCTAGTTGTAAGTTTCCTGGACAAGAGATAATGTTGTGTTCACAACAAAAAACAACATTTTAACACCAAATATGGTGTTCAACTGCAGACACTTAAATTTACTTCAATGAGAAGTGTCATCCATGATGTTTCTTTGTACGTATGGTATTTGCTGCTTTAGGTTTTTAACTATTAATGCCATCGACTGGCGAATTGCATTACACCAGTTGCAACATCATTTTATGGACTGTTGTGGTCATCATTTTTATTCGAAAAGCACTTCGCCGGGTAAAACCTCAATACCGTGCATAGAACTCGTTTGTTTGCCATCACCAAATGCTGAGACATAACTCCTTTTTAAGTGCTTTGTAGAGGATGCGACAGTGTGTCGAGACCAGTGGACACATTGATGGACAAGCTCATCTCGTCTGTAGCTTCAAAACACCACATCCCGTGTTCTTGTTCACCAACCTTGACATGATGACATTACTATTGATCATCATTACTCGTAGTCAAAACAATTGTTTTCAAGAACACACAATGATGGCATGCCAATAACCTCACTTTTGTTATCCAACACATTCATTGCACAAGCAAATGTCATCAGTCACATGTAACACATCCATCGAGTGCTGAATTAACCGGACGTGGATATGAACAAAAGTCAAGGCTAGTCAATGGGTAAAGCAGCATTCGATGGCTCTCGTTCCAGGCCTCATATTGTGTGTACACCTCGAGTGGCAATTGCATAGTTTACATGATTACAACAGTCAGACAGTGTGGCCCATGGAAAAATGGCCATCATGCCTCTTAGTCGTGTGTGTGGTATTACTTTTGAAATTCCTTCCCATCGTCGGAGCTCTGACTAACTTGATTCGGTAAGCAAATCAATTCACAATCAAATAACCATTTCGATCTCTTGCTACGAGCGACGAACTATCATCGATCTTCCCGGTTTTCAGAGATGGATTTATATCGCTTCACTGCCGCAGGGGGGAAGGGCTTCACGACTTTCGTTATGGTTTAAGGCGACACACACATTCTTTGATGATGGGAATTTAACACAACACATTTCGGAAGATTTCGAGTGATCTTTGATGAATTGATGTTGAATTTGAAGGAAAATGAATCGAATGCACAGGAAATGAGGTTACATTTGACTCGAACGGGAGAAGGGCAATCAGTTTTATTTAGCCGAAGTATGAGAATGTGATGAATGTTACAGCCACTGTGGGGAAGAGTCTAAGAGCGTCGACTTCTACTCAGAAGGTCCATTAAGAGGTCTCGGACGAAGGAAATTGCATTTCTACATAGTGCTCACAAACGCCGGCAGTTGGCGCTTTACTATTACTTACTTACTTACTTACTTGTCAACTATTCTGCGCCACATTTGCCTTGAGCGTTCCGCTGTTCTGCCGGCTGATGTTAGCGGATTGTTATGGAATGTTTATTGGTTCAATTGCTCGTTGGAGATACTGTTTAACCAAACATTCTAACGATTTAATTCAATATTCGTTTAACATGATTGCAGCTTTCATGTAATAATGGTGTCCGTCACTAAAGCAGCTTCGTGATGCACTCGCAAAAATCAGTTTCAGAGCCGCCGCTGTTAGCCAAGACGAGACCAAGTATATAAAGCCGTTAGGTTGGTATGTTGGTAAGTAGTGGCATTTATGTACTAACTACAAAATAGGCCCATTGTACAGCTGCGTGGGTAATTAAAAATACTAGAGGTGATTGTGACAGCAGGCAGTTCTCTTTACAAATTTTACCAGTGTGTTGACTGGATCATTTAGGGTGCCATGGAAGTATGAGCCCATAGCACCTAGTTAATGCGAGAGCAGGCTATTCACAGGGAAGATGCTGGATGCTCATTCTTGTCTAGGCAGATTCTACGGAAGTCATTGGAGAAAGGGTCTGCTCGTTTTGCGTCCTAATAGACAGTGTTAAGTAATTATTCCTGCTAAAATGCTAATGCTTCATAGTTTTAGAGAGATCAGGCTACTTGATCCGATTTGAATCGAGATGAGGCTAGATTTGTTTTGCTCTTCGACAGGTGCTGCCTGCCAATCATCTAGCATTTATTTACTGACCATAAGGGTTATTGGGTTGTAACTTGAAGGTATCCAATGTGTACCTTTGTTACAAGATATTTCATTAATCGGCAGTCTAGTAGAGTATTTTGCGATTTTTTTTTCATCACATGGCCTACACAAAACACTGCGTTGCCTAATTTTATGCGCTCAGTATAGAGTTCAGAAGCTCTACAGTTGCTATGGCCTGGCTAGCCCAGCACAGACGAATTTTGAACTGCTCGGATATCTCGTTAATAGAGACGCTGCAGTAATCTCGGAGACGAACAGATTTATTGAGATCTAAAAAGCACATTCTTCACTTTCTGCCCGTCAATAGAAGAGCTTTAGGTTTTGTTGTATATATTCTTAAGCATACCTTGCGTGCTTCTAGATTATGAGTCACAAAGATAAGGTTCAGTATCTGATGCTAATGTAAGTAAGCATCGTCAGCGTAGTCAAATTGCTTAAGGTAAGATGTGATGTGCCCATGAAATACCATCATTTTAGTCAGTCGGTGCTGCACGAAATAAATCGCTGATAACCACCAACAAATAAAAGTTGTGACAGTATGTACCCTTGACGAACTCTGTGGACGTGGACGACATGTGGTTTCAACAGAATGTTGCCAAAATCCACACAGCACACGTTACAATCGATTTATTGAAGAATAATGATGGTAAGCGTGTTATCCCAAGAAATGGGCCAGTCGTTTGGCGGCCTCGTTCATGCGACTTAATGCCGCTTGACTTTTTTCTTGGGGCTACGTTAAGTCATTGGTTCCTGCCAACGAGCCGACAACGTTGGAAGAGTTCAGAGCGGTCTTTTCTGCCAAAATGTGTGGCCGAGTCTTTGAAAATTGGTTCCAACGAAACGACGAGTGCAAACGTGTCCGCGGCGGCCATATGAACGAAGTCGAGGTCTACACATACATGTTTTGATTGCTTACCCGATAATAAAGTTTTTGAAATATCTTGAATTGTATTCGTTGCACTTAAAAAAATGGTGTCAAGTCGCTATTGGAAACCCTTTATAAGCTATGCTTGCGCAAGGCCAACTAGATCGATTCAAGCTATCTTGGAGCTTTCTCTAAGTCATAGACTCAGGGAGGAACGTGCAATAAGCAGCTTCAACTGTGATATCAATAGATGGCGATAATAAGCCCTACGCAAAAGTTCAGATGGCAGGAGCAGGATAGGGGGGCATCTTTCAGTTGTTGACTACTATCTGATGGCTTGGCTGAATCTTGGACTCAAAATGTACGGTAGCAGACGGTAGCTTCCTAGAATATAAAGGACGATTCTGCATTCAGGTCTCCTGGAAAACAATACTAATGGAAATTTACATCGCACCGAGTCTCTAAAGAGAACTGTATTTATTAGCGAACAAGAACCACCCCGTCGTATTAGCTGAGCCGTGCAACCATAAGTGTGTCGGCGTTCCCCTCCTTGACAATGAAGATACCCGTTTAGTCTGATGCAACGATGACGTCTATACTCCAAGCATTGTTTTATGATGATCCGTAAGGTGATTATTTGGTCGATGTAAGAGGATCCAGCGGGCTTGCTTGTTCGACGCTGAGAGTTGATTTTAAATGCTTATTGATCCGTTCCAGCAGATCTACTCGATCGATTTTTCACTCCAGCGAGAATTTGTTTGCTACCCCGAAGTTTGCGTAACACCCCATGCGGCAATTCTGCTGTGTAAGCTCGAAATAATTTCATAAACCAATTTCTCGTTATAGAGGCAACTGTACTTTCACTCTCACTGATGAGATGAGGACATTTTCGAAATAGTTCACAAGGTTGTTGCAACACTGTGCACAAACACAAGGTCACAAAAATGCACTCGTCTACACAAGCCTCGTTACCTAAGAACCATTTGGTCCACCGATCGAAATAAAAACGTCTTGCAACACAATCCAATCGACTTGCCATACTGCCCCGTCCTCCTCGTTCGTAATCTTAAGAAGCGCCACACCAGCCTCAAGCACATTCAATTTCCACGAAGATGCCTGCCTGGCCAGAGATACCACTTAACTCGTGAAGAAACCCACCAAGTTTGTTCATCGTTTGCAACGATTGCTCCACATGAAGTCGTCGGAGAGATGCCTAACCCAACAACTGTGCCTATCTGCAAGCTCAAATCTAAGCCCATCGGCACGCCTACTGTGTGAACGTGAAGCCGAACCGAATCATGGATTAGCCACCGATTTACCGTGATGGACACCTTCTCCGCATCGGCACACGTTCTTGTACGGGTGTGTGTGTGCTTGTAAGAGAGTAGGCCTGCGACCTTAACCTGAACTTGAAATGTTTATCCACGACGCGCTTCGTAAGTGTTTGCACTCATTTCGTCTGAACACAAGCCTAAGATGTCTGCAAAGCGGCAACGGTCTGACTGAATCCGTTTAACGATCGTGAGTGAAAATTGAAATGAAGTGCCCGAGCTGTGTTGTGTAGGAAGTGGAACGTATGTGTGGAATCACCCCGAGAGGCAATCGTTGGTGTTGCACTCGTAACAACTTTATTAGTGCAACTTAAGTTGGCCGAGTGCCTTAAATTGTTTACGTTCTGCTTATGTTCATCGATTCGTTTTTCTGCTCGTTTTTTGTGGGTTAACTTTTGAGTGGCTCTGCTTAACCTTTCGAGATACATCTTATGTAACGTGCTCGTCTTAGAAGTCCACTTGGGCTGTGTGTTGCCAGAGTCAGTGGTCCGCACACGGAAAAATGTGAGCACTTGAGAAGTACGAGTGAAACGGCAGCGGAGTCGACCCACACTTGGTTTCGCCGCTTCGCCTCTTAGTCCGTGTGGAAGCATCTTCGATTCATCATTTCGTACCAGTATCTCACATGAAAAGTGAAATATCACAGCGAAAACATTTCCTTATTCAGTTTATGACATTCAGGCGCAGGGAGTGCGCAGACGCTGACTGTTTTTCCGACGAATAGGAGATCGTGCAAGTGGGCTATAACGCGGCATTTGCCTGATGTGGACCTTAGTTGGGTCATGCAGTGGTTTTCGGGGAGTGATTGCAGTGGAAGGGGGGTGGAGGCTGATGTGACGTTTAATAGTATGTCGTGGCTCATTTAACGTACCGCGGATACCAATTTCCTTGTTGCACAAGCGGTCTGTGGAAAGGTTCGTTCTCTGAGGTTGTAGGTTGTAATTAGGTTTTCCTTTGGAGAACTTCAAGGGGGTTTTGGAGGTGTTTTGTGATCTTTGTGTTAAGGGTTATCCAATGAATAAGTGCGTTTTTTTGTAATTTGAAAGCTGAAAGTTGGTGTGAACTGCCGAGAAGTACAACTTTCAACTGCGACTGGCTTTCATGTGTTTAGAGCACCGGTTTCTTGTGACTTATTGGGATATAATTGAGACTCAATTAAACTTCTTCTTCTTTGCCTAGCGATGCAGTTCTGGCTGAACAGGCCTACAGTGGTGCACACAAATTTGGTAGAAGCCCCACTTGTGTGCATCAACTTTTGCGCGAACGCTCTTTGAGTTTCGGAGTTCGAAGGACTCTTACAGCTGCAGCTAACGTGTATAGTCTTCCGCATTCATCTTGCTTATTCTACAGAACTCAGGCAGCAAACGGAAGGAATTGAATAAGGTAATTCATTGCTTTCTTAAGGTGGCGCTACAGTCCGGGGTTCACCTGGGCCTCAACGAGCAGGCGCTCTAGCAATTGCCACCATGTGGGCCACCTGAGCCGCGGCCTTCCTCTACTGCATCCTCCACGGTGGTGTATTTGAAGACTTTCTGGATCGTCCCATTGGTTCCAATACCCTCTATACGATATAGCCATCTCAATCGTTGGATCATCACTCTTCTGGTGAAGTCGATGTCGCTGAATAGTTCGTACAGTTCGTTGTTGTAATCGATCACGGCAGTAAATCACGCGAAGAATTTTCCTCTCAAAGCAGCCCAGGGCTTGGTCCACTTTTGACAAAAGGAAAGATGTACGTGCCTCTGCACCATAAGGCGCGACTAGGACGATTAAGGTTTGCTTTCATAAGGAATGCTTGGGTTGTGCAAGAGAGGGCTTTGTTTATGAATTGCTTTCCTAGCCCAAAGAAGCAGCAATTGGCAAGAGTTATTCTTCGTTTGATTTCAGCAGAGCCATTGTCTGAGTTGATGGCAGTTTCTGAATAGACAAAGTCTTTGACTACCTCAGAGTTATATCCGCCACTTGTGGCGTTCTGTCTGGGACGTAGGTAGCATATATGTGCTCTTGCACTCGCTTGTCGTTGAATCCATCTTCGCGGTAGGACGGACTTATGAGATGTTCCTCTAATATACTTTTATGTGGTTTTCCAAATCTCGTCCAGTCATCATTTGTGGGTATACCGTATCAATGGGCCAACTATGGCATAAGTATTTTTGGCAACCCAATAACCTGCACCTGCACCTGCACCTGTAAATGAAGTCATATGATAGCCCATTATAATATGGGTGGCGCAACAGCCCGTAGGGGGCCAGGGCCTAGCTTCTCAGCAACCACTCGTGTTGTACGTGCTATTGTTCTTTCACGAGTGCAAGGGACCTACAGCTTTATGCCGACTCCGAACGGCCAAGTTTGAGAAGCTTTTTCTAGACAGGAAATACTCCTTGAGCATTGTCAGTGACTCGAAAGAGGTGGGGTCGTGTAAATTATTTTCGTCGCACAGAGCAGGAAGCGAACCTACGACGTCGAGGTTGGGGTCGACGCACATACCTACAACGCCACGGGCCACCACCATGATAGTCCATTGCCTTGGCTAAATCCTCTTTTTTCCAATGGCCTCGGTTAGTTATTTTTACCAATCTTGATGGATTCTACATTCTTCATCGTCATCCTACACAAATATTGTGGTTTTGTAGAGATGCTAAAACTAGACATTGGTCTATATAGCTCGACTCGATCGTTGCTGTTCTAAAATCGATGAAAGCCTGGCGGCTGTCGATCTGTTCGTGGGTTATTTTTTTCCAAAATCTGGCGTAGTGTTGATGTTCAATATGTGATGGAACTTCCCGTCCTTAATCCACACTGGTATGAACCGTCCAGGTTGCAGACGAATTGCTGTAGATCATAAGACTGATGGCTTCATAGTTGGCGCAGTTCAGAGGGTCTCCTTTTATGTGGATCATATAAAGTTACTATCCAACATAAAATTCGTCAAGTTGCCAGCGACGAGAAATAGGTTGCGGCACGTTGCTCCACATACGGGCAGTGGCCAGATTTTTAGCAGATTATGTAACTCTTTGACGTACAGGTGTTCGTTTACTGTTCATAGGTTGGCTGGACTATGGGGCCAAGAAAGCTGAATATTCGCTTGTGAAGGACGACGAGGTTAATGGTAAGACAGATATTCGACCCTTGAGTAAAGAAGTTAATATCTTCACCTTAATTTTCATTAGTTGCCCTGACATTTTTTAATTTGTAAAATAAGCACTTCCTTCGTTGTCACAAGAGAAAACCCATTATTCTAACAACCGAACTCCTCTGATAATTTGGCTTCGTCAAATTTGATTCAATGTTGATCGTCTTCTTCGCAAATCGCCATTCCAGCAACATCAATTCGTTAACTTAATCCAAAGAGATCGAGTCCAGCAAACCACCTTAAAACTCGGAGTATTGATAAATCACCGTCTCATGCAAAGGCTATAAGCCGTTTCTCTTCCGAAGGCGACTAGTGGCGACGTCTTGTGAACTCATCACTTGTCCTAAATTCCAAACCATTACATTGGCTTGCATTGGAAAAGAGCTAAAGCCTCAGCATGCAAAACACAAGCCATTCATAAGCTAATCGTTGCTGCCGACCGCCTTCTTGGATTGGGGTTTGTTTTTTCTTTCCAAACCACATTGGACACGCCTAATGAAAATGTTAAAAACTCTCGTGAGGCGCAAATGCGGTGCTCGTCGATTGATGGCAGCGACAGCTGATTTATGTTTGTTTGTTGTCGTCGTCGTCGTCGTCGATGTGATTAATAATTTATTTATCCAGGCCCACCACGGATTGTACGGTCCACGAGGGAAATTAGTCTCTGTCGACACTCGGGTTGAACACTCAACGAACTTGCCGAATGGCCAATTGAATTCGTTTTGATTCAAATGAACAGCTTCGCGCCGGACAAACGAAATGTGGAAAAACAAAAAATGCAATTTCACACAATTAGCTGTAAACACATGGTGTGACGCTCAATTATGCAATCCATCAATAAGTAACGTACTCGCAGTTCTCCCCTGCGGCGGGTGACCGCGTCGTTTCGGACGGACAACCGTGAGATTGGACTCCTACTGATTTTGTGGATATTCATGTCGCAGCGGCAATACTTCCAAGAGACTTTACGCAAAACGATGCCACATTAGGCGGCATAATCCCGATGAACGTGTTAACTTTGCCCCAGGTGAAGTCTCGGGTCTCCCAGAGTGGTTGGTAAACATGCCAATAGGCGAGTGACGAAATTTTTGGATGCTACTGTGTAATCTGTGAAGCGACTAACGGTGGTTTTCAGCTAATCTGGTTTCCACTCAAAATGCTGCGGTCCAAGGGTCGTCTTACACTCTTACTGAGGCGATGAGGTAGCTCATGATGTCGTTATGTGTGAACGTTGGGTTTTGCATGATGACACATGTTGACAGTGTACCACGTTGAATTGCGTTGATTCATGTTCATGCGAGGGTTACACTGGCAAATATCGCTTTAAATCACCGCAGCGTCTAGAAAGTGTCTTGCTTTAAAGACGATTCATGATCCGTGTCTGAGTTACTAAAATAAAATAAAAAAAACATGACACGGTCACATATGTACAGTGTCAGTGCTTTGAGCATATTCTTAGTTAAACGTATTTTCGACGCTTGTAGGCGTTTCAAGCTGCTTAGCGATAGGCATGAATGGAAAGAAGAGTACGTAACTTTTAAGACGATTGTTTTAAACCGCCTCGGCAAAGGTTTGCTTCGCGAACATTCGATAAGATTAGCTTAACGACAAGTTGGTGTTTAGCGTTTGTACATAACAAACGCTTGACAGAGTCCATTTCTGAGATGTATGGCAGCCCCCTCTCTGCTTTGAGTATTGTTAGTCAAAAAGGTTATTCCTCATCTCAGTTCATTTAACTTTGTTTTATTTAAGTTCTATTTTCCTTACCTCTTGAAAATATCTCTTTAATTCAGAAAAATCAAGTCAACATTAATTTTTCATGTGGTCCATGCCCATGGAATCCGTTGCGTGCGTTGCAGTTGAAATCCACAAAAATATTTGCCGGATTGCAGAGAGGTGTCAAATGAAATACGCGCCTTGTCCAGTCCCACAAGACCTTGAGAGTAAAATGATACACACATGTGAGAAAGAACAGTCAAGCAGAACAAAAGTTAAAAGTTCGTCAACTTAATCCATTCTGATGCATTTCACATGTAGCCCACACTCGTTGTCTCGTTTTCTTTTTTTGGGTCTTATGAGTTGTCAATTTTTTGATAAGATAACGCACGCAACGGAGTCTATGGACTTGGGCCTTTAATTTCAAAGTTCAGTCCCCGATGTGCAGTCCGCATAATCCTAATTGCCTATGAAGAATTGTACTGAAGTGCAACATGTGGTCACAGCTACAAGTCGATCAACCAAGCCTAAAAGACCAAATGTTATATCTACCATAGCACAGTCTTCAAGTCTGCCGATATGTAATAACAATCGTTCATATTCATGATATCGCCCATCAAGCACGGTTGTCAAGCTAATCATGTAGACAAATTGTCCGAATGTTGCTTTAAGGCTCATTCACATGAACGGCGATTTGCGAACGCAAGCTTTGAGAAACAATCCTTTTCCAGCAAATTTTAACAAAAAGCTATACTTCTTAGCGTGCAAAAAGGTTGAAACCGAATTTTGGAGTTTCTTGTCAAATGTCAACTAATGTTAGTTTAAGTATACTAATTAATGATTTAAGAGTTTTTCTCTGCGAATCAATCATTCTCTTTGCGAACTTTCAATCTGAGTTCGCAATACGCAAAGAGACAAACGCACAATCCACAACCACCACGACCAAAAATTTCACAGTGAAGTGTCAGTTTGCTCTCGTATTTTTCATCGAATGAGACAACTCCGTATGAATGAATTATTAGAGTTTGTGAAGTTAGCAATTCGTGAACGGGCCTAAACACTCCAATCGAATCGTCGCGTCGTGTCGTGGATCGTTAAAATAGTAGGCAGTTTGAGAACTACCAAACACGTTAAATGTCAAATCGACAACGAAATGTATGCTGTCACTCTTAAGATTTGTTGTTATGTGCTTATTCATTTCAAATTAAGATTCGAAGACATGTTAGTATTAAATAACTCTTAGTCCCAAGGTCCCATTAGCACCCAAGGTCAGCAGAGCAAATCATCCTGAAATGCGAAGTATGTACATGTCCAGAATCACACAAGGCAGACCATGGACAATCTATGGGCAGATTTGGCTGAAAAAGTGACTGCCTAATAAGTCTGTTGGAGGAAGGTAAGTGCTGAAAAGGAAACCTCACGCTCAATGAATTTATTGTAGGTATAGGTGGTATACAAATATTGAGCAAAAAAGAAGTGCGGCCAAAATGTTATGTCATTAAAACAAATCAAGGGCCATCTGATCAAATTACAATATCCGAGTTGGAGAAAAAAAAGCAATTCAAGGAGTCCCTTTGTAGTTCTGTGACCAGTGCTGTCAGTGCCCTTTTACAAAAAGTGGTAGAGCAAGACAAACAAAATTGGTAGATCCAGGTTTTCCGGGGTAGAATTTAAATAATTAACAATTTAAATAATGAGAAACAAAAATAATGTGCATGATTAAGTAAAATACATATATCAATAAAATGTAGAAATAATTTGGTAAAAAATATATTATATTTTAATTTTTTGTCAAGATAGCAAATAGTGGTAGAATTTTTGGATTCCGTGGTAGAAGTAGTAGATTTTCAAAATATAAGAAAAAAGCGATTGATCTTTTTAGTTTGAACAACACTGTCTGTGACAGGTTGCAGTTGTCCGGTCGAAGTGCAAGTGAGATGGAGGAAGATGTGAATGAGGATCTAAGCGTCCTTCTAAGCAATTATCCGATTGAATTTTCACTTTAATCGAGATCATATAACTGACGCATTTTTTTGGGATGTTTTTAATATTTTTATAAACAAAACTCAACAACACTCAACCACGTCAGCATTTGACAGTTCAATGAGTTATACGGAGCTTAGGTAATTAGCCACAAACGACCGATGTCGTCCAGACGATTCATATATTTTAGTGTTACATGAAGTAATACAAATGTACTTGTTAAGGAGTAGGCAGAAATTGCAGTAAAAGTCTCATGGTCTGCATCTTATTCTATCTAGGATGAGAGTCCTAGACCAGAACGGTTTGCTATCCACATGTGCAGACATTTCAGGCAGCATCATCGACAGGAATCTTATATTTTTTAGAATTGTTCCAGGTCTGTTTTGCGCAGGTTGGCAAGTCAGTATAGCATATGCGCAACGCCTGATCTTGTTCAGATTTTGTCGGACAGCTTGTTTTCATCCATCACCTGATTCACTAAGTAAACAGAACTCAATGCATACAAATTCTGACAAAAAACAACTAAACGCCATGACTCTCGTGGGAGCATATCGCTCAATGCTTCCTCATTAGGCAATGCTGACTTCTGAAGCCCACTTATCGAATATTTATCCGCTTCGATGTCCATATTTCATGGAACTGAAATTAGTAATCATTGCGTCTGGCGTAAATAATCACACGGTAAATGAGAAAAAATGTGCTCGCCGGAGCGCTGGGCACTTAACGCGTACGTAATCAGCCTTAGTTGAGTAAGTGAGCTTTAGCTGAAAACAAATTAATATTTCATCAATAAATTATGATTTATTCCTTTGTTTAAGGTTTGTTTGTTTTCACTGATTTTTCTCAGACGTTTTAACTTGACTTATGCCTTCTGAGCTCAGTGTGCTGTGAAGGTACACGGTCGACATAGAACATTCGCTTTCACCCAAGATCACGATTCAATTCATTACTACGACCGCTTTGGATGAAAGATTTTCATTAAATTTTGCTAAACAAGGAACAAAATGATGCTATAAAATCTATGATTAACAATTCAAATACTGGCGCTAAAGCCTGTAGGGGGCTTGGGGCTAGTTTTTCAGTCACAACTCGTGTTGTGTGTGCTATTATTCTCCCATGAGTGGAAATGTGCCTACATTATGCCGACTTCGAACAACTATGTCTTAGAAGAAGAGTCGTTCAACGAACAGAGTGATATGATTTACGTTCGATCATCACGTCATGCGTCAGAATTCACTCTGAGTGTTCATGGACACCACTCAGGCTCTGCAAGGATCCCGTCGAGAGTGTATGGAAAGTTGTCAAGCCTCTCAACAAACTAGTGTTCGAAAATAAACCATGAACCTTACAAAAACCCTGTGCTCTTCTCCAGACAAAATCCGCACAAACATACTGTGTTAGAAAAATCGTTGCAAAATTCATTTCCACAGGTGAATAACTATCTGGACACGCAGATCTCAACCCTTTAAAATTAGCGGTGCTATCTGCATCAACTTTTGACCAAGGACGCTCGATCCATCGCCATCAAATCTACGGGAGCAACCAGGCGAGTTCTTGGACTTGGTCCAACCACCTTGTTCCGGATCTGCCAATCGGCATTTATGACACTCTTGGGAAGTTGTGATGATTGCTGCATTTGTGCCAAAAATCATCGAAACATAGCCCTTTCCGTGCGTAGAAGCAGCTGCTCAACATTAACTTCCTCGTGTAGCTCCTACTATATTCCTCACACAGGTCGCATATCCAAAAACTTGTTCTGTGTCCAATCTTACAGGAAAGCTCAGTAGTACTTCTACTCATGAAACAGACTCCTAACTTCTCCACATGCCCCTATGGGAGCCGACTTGCATTTAGAAATCGTTCTGGAAATGACCATAACCTCTGATTTGTCGTTAACCTTCGTACCAGCCATTGCGCATACGGTCGTAGTCATATAGAGAACCCACTGGTGACCCATGTGATTAGTGTTAGCAACGGCAGTTCCTGTGAAAGATGCAACTTTTACAAATGCCTACATGCGAAACAAGTGTGGCCAAACATGCCCATTTTCAGTCTAGGCAGAAACATTTAGAGCAACCTACAAGCGGTCCTTAAAGGATTTGGGCAATGGGTGGACACGCCGCAAGGCCAGGATTATCATGAGACTTCTGCAGCAGGTAATGTTAATCATATGAGTTGCGCTACAGGCCGTAGAGGGTCAGGGGGTAGTTTTTCAGCAAGCACTCATGCTGTGCGTGCCATTGTTCTATCACGGGTGGAACGGTCCTACAGTTTTATGGGAACTCCGAACGTTCAAGTTTGAGAAGCTTTTTCTAGACAGAGCATTGAGCATTGTCTGTGACTCGAAAGGGGTGGGATGTGAGAATTATTTTTGTCATACAGACTACCAGGAATCTAACCTAGACGCCGAGGTTCAAGTGCACACACATACGCCACATACAGCAACCATATGTATGGAGCATTCAGTAGCAGATGTATGAAATAAAAGAAGAGGAAAACTCTCTGCAACTGCCCTGCATTGGCCTTCATGAAGGAATAAGCCTTGGCAGAATAGAACTTTAATGAAATAGCGGAGCTGTCCGAAAGGGATGTCAAATCGATCTAGACGTTCGTCCAAAAACAAAATGGTTCCAAGAGCAACGGACGCTAACCGGTTCAGTGGCAACATAATGGACCCTCAAAGTTAATCCATCACTTATGATGTTATCATCAAATAATCTAACCTACAATCTGACACTCAAATATTAAATCTGCATAATAATGGATGTTCTGCTTCAGACGAGCTTGAAAGCAGATGGAAGATATTTCAAATAATTAGTTTAACAACTTGCAGTCTTATATATATATAGTTTTTGTCATCTCCCAAGCCATTGCTAGTCATAAGCACTTTCTGGACACACTCCTCAATCCCCAAGCGGCATTTATTTGTAACCTAGATACGCACACCAAGCTAGCGCACAATGTCATCAGCTTCTGCGTTTTGCTTTGCATAAATTAGAACTTAAACTCAATTGGATTTTCTAAACGCGTTTAGGCTCTCCAAGCAAAGATGACTATTCTCAGAATAATTTAAAATCATAAATGTGACAGCGAATTAATCTAAAAGTTTCCACTATCGTTGAATAGCAAGTCAACATCTGTCACTCGCGTCACTTTCACGTGTTTTTTGTGAGATCCGTAAGCCTGCTCTATGATGTAACGGCGACTAGTAAACGACGTTAGTGCCATATGTCAAATATCAATTGCTATCAGTTGAAACATATTTGCATTGAATTGATTTGAATCCGACTTTAACATTTTCAAAACAATTAATTTAATTGCCCAAGAATTTGACATGTCCCAGCAACCATTTGAAGGCAGTTATTTATTTTTTTATTAAAATTGATATAAAAAACATGATGTATGATATCGTAACCCTTTTTGATAAATGTATTCATAGGTTGCCCCTCACATGGCTTGTAAGTTCTTGACACGATCTACAAGTATAATGAACTCATAACCAAAGTACCTACTCGTGTCTAAATGAGTTAAGCACCACAATTTTATTCAGCGCCGAGTGTCATTTGTTACTTTTCACCGGCGGCGGGCAGGTTTGAGTCGTTAATTAATTAATTAATTTGAATGCGAATCCAATTGATTCATTTCAATCGATACAATGGATATTTCATAAAATATCAATTTATTTCCTATTCAATTAAACAATGATGGTGTTCGAATGTCAAGGTCGTGCAGTGGGAGAACTATTCTGAAGATTCAGGATGATTTATTCGCCATCTGCCTAGAGATTTATTATCGATGTTGGGTGTCTTATGGAAATCTGATGGATGAATTACCATCGACACCGAGATAAGTTTTCACGTTCTAACCAGAACCAGTGTAGTTGATGGCTTATCCGTCGTGGAAAGATGACTGACATCAATCTGATCAGTTGGTGAAACAATTTAAGAAGAATCAACAAAACTACGCATCCACTTATCAATTGCAGGTATTTTTGGAAGTACCAGATTAGTGAGTATATCACACCAAGACTGCAGTTCAGAACTCGTCGAAAGATCTGAACGAATTCGCTGATCCCACATTTATACATATCACGACTTTGTGAGATTTCATTGGCTTTTAATGAGGATTCGCGTTTGATTAGTCGTGGGTGTTGTGATCACACTATCTGGTCTAGACTAGTCATAAGTCACACCATAAAAACGCAGCTAAAGTCGTTCACCTTTGATGATGCTCTGCAGACATTTGTTGGGAAGCGTGGTAATATTAAAAATGAATCAAAACAAGCAGTTAAAGTACGATGATTGCCTATTTTATTGAATAAATTAAAAATGCGATTAGATGAATCTCGATACTGGGCATCAGACGAAGGGGAGATTTTGTTTTCAGTAAACTTGAAGTGGCGCGTTTGTTAATCTGGCGCCCAATCCGGGCTTTAGTCACTCGTTTTAAAATGATTTTATTCCAGTTCGGCACTGTTGCCATGTTGACATTTGCTTTTTCAACAAGTATTTGTTTGCATTATTTAGGCAATATAGAAATAGAAAAGCATATCGGATATTGAATGGAGTTTTCCATTAAATAGACTAATTATTCTGATAACTGGTGGCCGGTGGCGTTGTGGGTATGTGCGTCGACCCCAACCTCGACGTCGTAGGTTCGATTCCAGCTCTAAGCGACACAAATAATTTTAACGACCCCACCTCTTTCGAGTTACTGACAATGCTCAAAGAGTATTTCCTGTCTAGAAAAAGCTTCTGAAATCTGGCCGTTCGGATTCGGCATGAAACTGTAGGTCCCTTCCACTCGTGTGAGAACAATAGCACGCACAACACAAGTGGTTGCTGAGAAGCTAGGCCCTGGCCCTCTATGGGCTGTAGCGCCACCCATATTATATATTATATATTCTGATAATTAAGAAGGGTATTTAAATTTCTCAAAAAAGTACGACGATGTCCAAACCGTCTAATCGGTTTCATCGTGGGCAAATTGATGAAGAGATACTGAGACTATGGTGGCCTTTCAACTGAGGAACCCGATATACAAGACCTAGAAGGAAATATGCTATCAACCATCTATTGTATCAGAATACGATGACGCAGCAGTTGACAAAGTAGATTATGTCAATCGAAGTGGCGGATTCTTCAGAGGATGTTGATGAAGAAGGAGAAAAGACGCAGCAGATGATAATCCAACATGCAATAACAAGAACAAAAATATGATGTCAATGAAGCAGAGAAAGTGACAAATTCAAACTAAAGTGACTAAAACTGTGGTTAATTTAAAAATAATTGCATCGAATGAGACAAAAAATATGTTAAACATATAGAGGACAGATGATGCAACGTGTAGATATTAATGGACGGACTAATACACCAACCATAGATGTTATGTAGCAGCCTTCATTACCATCATCGGAGCAACTACCGGGATCCGGTCCTGATATCCATCAACATCTCTTTCCATTTATCCGGATCGTGAAATGATGCCATCCCGTTATCCAGGGACGTGACCACACGGCTTTGGGCGTCCTGTTCTAAGCCATCTCTTTATTCTAAGCAAGGTCTACAAAGCCGTCACAAGTTGTAGTTAGTATACCCCTTAAAAGGGCATAGTTAGCTTTGTGAACATACGTCCGTTTCCAAGACGAAATTCTTAGTTCCGTAAGTAGAGCGTTTCGCTAAAACATAAAAAATTAAAATTGAACGAAACTTAACGAAACTGAGAGATGTCAGTGAATCAACGCGTTCCAACTTGACATTATTTGCCTGAAATCTTTAATAAAAAGCAAGAATGGCTTGAGAGTTTTCAGCTCTTGCATAATATATATGAGTTTACCTTATAGAAGGTTTTAAACAATATTGAAGTGTGTACCTTGTCAAAACTGTGCCACCAGAATTCCCCTTCTGAGAAGTACCAGATGTAATTCTTGCCATTACTTGCTATGAACTCGTACTTAATCACAAATAAAGAACGACCTCTTACATACAGGCTGGATGACGCAGTTGGTTGAGTGTCTGTCCTAGGTCTTAGGGGTTCCAGGTTCGAATCCCAGTGAGAGCAAAAGCTACTATGGTTTATACTTATTATTTGTTCCCGTCACCTTTTGCCATTGAGATCAAATTAACGGCACTGGGTGTCACAAGGGACAATCGATGTGGAATGCATGACAATAACCTAACCTAAACTACATTTTCTTTTTGAATATAACTTCGTGTAAATGTTTCCTGCAAGTGCAACATTCTGGATCCATTTTAAAAGTTCAATTTTGAATCACTGCTTCCAGCGTTGCGACAGGTCCTTACTCAATTATGTGAGTATTCACGGTCCTCAGTCACATTCGACGCTTCAGTCGCAATATTATTCACCCTACTACATGCCGGATGTAGTTGCGCCTCGTTAAGCAGATACGCTGTGATTTGATGACAAAAGGAAGAGCATACTCACAAGAAGAAAAACGTAAAATATTTTTTTTTACAGAATATTGATGTTCGTAATACATACTTATCAAGCAGACGAACCATGAAGGGTCTGAGTCTGAGCAATTGCTGCCTTCCATCGGTGACGGTCCTGGGCAGCTGCTTCCAGTCATCAATGTTCGTAATGTAGCTCAATAATTTGGAGGCGTTGTTGAGGTGAGAGTCTATCAACGATAACAAGCCAAGATGTGGTCAGTCAGGTGTGGGTTGAGCCAGGCTAGACTTCCAGGACTCAGTCCAGTTTGAGGATTAATTTTTGTTTGTTTGGACTGCTTTCTTCCATTTTATAAATATCAATGATCTCTATTCTTTCGTGTTCTATTTTGCAGGGCTTTTCGATCTTTTCAAATCTTTCGATCCCGTCTGACAAGTGCATCCGTGATTTAAAGTAATTCCTGCTTACATGCGTGACATTTGCTATATCCTGTGGCCCAGCGGATCATCTCCATGTCAGTAATACCAGCCTAACGCACAACGTCACAATGCGTGGCTCATTTGCCACATTTCCCGCTTCAAAACTGAACGCTCAACACACGATCTCGCAAAGCACAGCACCAAAGCCAACGGCGATCAACAATACGTCTTCCAACTATATTTATAGTCCATCAGAATTTGATGCAATTTTTCATCATCACTCATCGCCGGTGTCGAAATGTCATCGAAATTCTTCAGCGACATCAAGGATGTTCACAATCCAAACAAATAGCGGCGTCAACTCAACGTGGGGTACCGTCAATGATCAGTCAATTGCATCGAAATCAGCATACTTTGTTCAATTCGATAAAGGTGTGCACTTCATAGCCTTCCATTCCGGAATGCACTTCAAAATCATCAAGAAAATTGAACTCGTTGCTCTCATCCGCACAACAGCAGCGCACACACCACGTGCAATACACTGCTGAGAGTGGAGAATCAAATCGACCTCACGGTGATTACGATTTCGGTATATTTTCTGTATATTTTTTTTTCTTTTTCTCATTTTTTCATCACGTCATTATTATTGTTTAAGATTGGCACTCTCTCGCCGACTTAACGTCTTATCGAAGCATACTCGATCATCCTGAAGTAGTCGGCCTCAAGTGACGGCAGTCAAGAGAGGATGCACATAGATGGTAGTAGAGTCGGTGGCGCGGAGTGGAGGTCGCCCGAACGCTGATGACTATCTGCATTGACATTAGGAAAGAGTGTTGAAATTATTTTTCGTGTCTTTTGGATGCTTTCCTCATGCATCAGTTGAAGATATCTTTGAACTGATTAGCTGCGGTCTCGGCAAAACAAATGATTCGCCATGACGAATGCCACCGAAGATGGAGTCTGCGTGGAGTGGAGGGTGGCGAGAGAAAGGGATTTAGACAAGAGGACTGGCATTTAGAGTGACCTGGGAAGACCTGCAGCGAGAGGAAGTGAAGGCTCACTGAAAAGTGAGTCAAGTTCAGTGTATTCAGGCATTTATTAGAATTTATTCATAGAGAGTGTCATAGGCTTGTATTTTCATACATTACATGCTTCTGTATAATGTTCCTACACCACCCATCTTCGTTTTGTGATATCTGGAATGGAGCTGAAGTTTGTTAAAGCAAGCAAGCTAAAGTGAGTTGTGAGTTTTCCAATTTGCTATGGGTAGAAATTTGGTGTCTTTTCTCTCAATTTGCCGCATTATACAGAACGGAAACGAGCACGTGTTTCATAGAGGAGGCCGGCCACGCAGAGCAACAGAAAATGAAGGTAGGAAATTGAATTTTGTTCAGAAACATCCTCAATCTTCATCTTAAGAGTTAAACCTGCAACTGGGATTGAATATTGACTCAGCAACAATAAGACGAAGAACGGTGGGATCCGAGGCTACATTGCTGTACGAAAAACATTTATTTAAAAAAATAATGTCAAGGCCTACTAAAATTTTGTGCGCGCTCATTTGGACTGGAGTTTAGAGTAATGGAAAACCGTCTTATTCTCCAATGGTTCAAACTTCAATTTATGTGGATCTGATGGCAGGCAACACGTGAGTTGCTTCGGGGGCGCTTCAGAGCGCAAGCTATCGGTCCGATCCGGCCAGTGGAGGGAATAATGGAAAAAACTACTACAAGGATACATGCTACCATGCTTCCGTATGCCGAGTGACAGTGCAGCTTGTTTGGTGGTTCAAGCATGATAATGAATCCAAGCACGCATATAAAACCTTATATTGTGGATCGAAATAGTAATGTTTGACAATCAACAGATCTCAACCCTATCAAGAAATTACTAGCGATACTAATAATACTAAGGCACTACAGCCCGTATAGGTCCAGGGCATAGCTTCTCAGCAAACACTCGTGTTGTGCGTGTTATTGTTCTTTTGAGATTGTAGGGGACCTACAGTTCCGACTCCCAACGGCCAAGTTTGAGAAGGAAGGAAATACTCTTTGAGCATTGTCAGTGACTCGACATAGGTGGGACAGGGAAAATAATGTTTCGTCGCCCACACCTGGAGTCTAACCTATGACGTCGAGGTTGGGCTCGACGCACAGACCCATGAGTTTCATTGATGCATGAGTGGACAACAGTGGGACGATATTCCCAGCTTACAGCTTACCACTTTTTCTTTTTTTTTTTTGTTAACGGATCCTAGCACTTGCAACTTTTAAAATGACATGATGTTTATCAATTTAGACTCAGTGAAAATCTTTTTTACCTACACTACAAAAACGGAAAAAAAACTTGTGCTACGTCGAAATTTTTCAAATGTTTGCTCCTGGATTCTTAGTGCTATTTCGTTGTATGCTCAAAAAATGTTGTCACTCCATCGTCAGAAGAATTGTGAAAATTAGAGCACATCAGTTAATGGTTATGATTAATTGTTTTTGAATTCTATTCTTACGTTGGTTGCAAATGTTTTTCAGAGCACTGGAGACACATATTGGACCAGGTCATAAGTGTCGGAGCGGTTGCTTGAAGCACTACCACGTTGTTGCTCAGTGTTGGACACGAAGGTTCCGAGACAGTGCTTTGGTGTCTATTCTCTTCAAATGATCGTCTACGACGGGACCATCAACAATTGTTTGACTAGGCCACTATCGTTGTACAGCTTGTGGAGTTCATCGTTCGTTGATTCTCCTCTCGAAGCGATTTAGAATCTCTTTGTTCGCCCTTGATATCGATCATGCTTCTGGGCCCTACAGCAGGAATGGGGCTATCAAGGTGGTATATTAGATGAGGATCTAAGCTCAAAGACAATGTGATCGTCCCGGGTTATCCTTTGTTTCCGTGGTGATGTCATTCCCGGAATCTCGATGTTCCTGTCTATTCAGACACTTTGCCGCAAGATGTCGGAATTCTTCTTCTTCTTCTAGCTCTACAGACCGGGGTGAACCTGGGCTTCAGCCAACAAGCCTCTCCAGCTGGTACGATCTTTAGCCAGCTGCCTCCAATTTTGCACTCCAAGTTGAATGAGGTCCTTCTCCACTTGAGTGCGCCATCGGCTTTGTGGTCGTCCTCTATTGCGGTGTTCCACTGGTTCGGACTCGAAGACTCTTCGGGCTGGGGCAGTGTTGTCCATGCGCTCAACATGGCCTAGCCATCTTAAACGTTGAATCCGCAGACGCCTGGCTAGACTCATGCAGCTGTACAGCCCGTACAGTTCGTGGTTGAATCTTCCTCTCCAGAAACCTTCAACGCAAACAGGACCAAAGATTGAAGATGAAAAGATGTCGGTATTCACTGAACTTTCTTGTAGACAGCATGTGCTTTATCTTACCCTCATTTACAGCAAGACTTAGATTAGTTAATTGGGCTGCCAGCTAAATTGCCAGCACACTTAGACTGTGATACCTACTTTACTTGATCTCAACGGCAAGTGGTTACTGGACCAGCACCTAAAAGCATATTAACTTTTGCTTTCACTGGGCAAGGACAGGCACTCAACCAACTCCTCCGTCCCACCGCAAGACCAAACTTATCCAATTCCTCGCTGATGCTCGCAAATGACCCACTGACAGCCCGTTGAGTTCTTCCGGCGATGGCGTGTACAGTGGGAAGGGCACCTTAGTCAGCTGGGTGTGCAAAACTGGAAGCGTCTAGCCTAAGACCGTGCTAATTGGAGCGCTTGTGGGACGATGCCAAGGTCCACACCGGACTATAACGCCCGTACAAGGAGGAACAAGCTTGAAGCAGTGAAACCGAGGAGTCAATTTAAATTATGTGCTATACCACACATACTGACATAATGTTTCATCAAAATTATGCTGCTAAATTTTATATTACACTTCGTCACTGTTTTATTTGATGTCTTTTCCTAGCGCTGTTACCTGCTCACCATGCACATCGACGAACATGCAATTATGATCTACAGACTACTCGCTATTTTTCACTCAGGCCACTGGCACATGGCCACTCTTTCAAGCCACATTGGTGAGGTCAGATCCAAAATATAACACTTGGGACCTTAGACAAAGACCCAACATAACAGCGATGTGAAGATGGATGACACTCATACATAACCTTAAGCCTATTTGCGGATTTGAATAAAGCAGCATATGTACATTCCATGTTGGAGAGCCTGCTTCGACACGACCTTGGCGTCATGTGGTCGCCCACGCACAGATTCCTGTCCCAAGCCTCTATGTTTTTTTTTTTCTCAAAACCTTATCCCTCATCCATCAGTCAGCATAAATGATTAACGTGTTCTAACGATATTTAAAACATGGGAAAAGCAAAAATGTGTAATAAATCATTTTAATTCACTATAATTAGTGCGATTATTCGGTAGCTCGGCAGCTAAGCAGCTCAGCGACATTGAGAGATCCACATTTTTCCGCAGCAAGAGATTGTGTTGCGCACGTCGGCATGGGTGGGAAAAGCGCGTCCCAGGTCTGAAGCATCAAGCGCCGAGGTAGGTACTGAAAGAATAGACGATGATTTAACAGGTCTCGGTTTATTAGATACCATTAGTCGGCGTGGAGGTCATTATCAAGAGCCATTGTATTCGACGATTGTTGTTTACGTGTGATGATAACGCTTCTGATGTCGGCTACAAGTTCGCAGACTCGGCTCTGACTTTCATTTGAATCAAAACCATTGCGTGGCACTCTCAAGAGTGGTGGGTAAGAGAATGCTTTGCGCAGCTTTGTCTTGCAATCGGAAACTTCACTTGCACCGCGAAAGAGTGCGGTAGTTGAGTGAGTTTGAGCGTGAAATAATTAAGTCATTAGGGCAATGTCAATCGGCTGGGACGGCTACGAGAATGGCGGTATGAATGAGTGCTGTCATTTCCTTGAACAGATGAGTACTGTATGACATTGGTGGAGCTTTGATGTTGAATTTGCCAATGTCTGTCTGGCATGGCATTCCATGGAGATGATTGCGATAAGATTGCGTTTAGCAATTGTGATGGGAGAAGACGGGCAGTTTTCTCGTTTGTGTGCTGTTTCAAGGTTGGACTGTCTGTGCAAGGCGATGGGACGGTCACTATGCTGGTTTAGACTTACTTAATCGAGGTGAGGACTTGGATTCAGTTGATGGGTGGCATATTTTATGTCCTTTAGAGTAGTAGGGTGCATATTTTGGGAATGTAAGGTCATGCCATGCCAGTTTTTTGTTACCTGAACCTATATTTTTGATTTTCTCCAATTTTGCTCTTCGAATGGACTTGGCTTGATAGATTAATTTCACTAGACATTGAAGCGGACATCCTGTTTAAAACGATTGTGATCCATTCTACTAACTGGTCGAGCAATTAATTACTACTACTCGTCTTATTAATCTACTACCATGGTCTTACTTAGGGACATTTTACAAGTTCATCGAAACATGCAAGCAAAAAACTTGTCTAAGTGTACTGGTAATCTTACATTACCAGATTCCATTAGATCAAAAAAATGTGTCCATTGTGCTCCGAATTATTCGTAAGAATGACATGTGTACAGAAATATCAGTTTGTTATGTGCCTACCACATTGTTGGTAATATGGGTGGTGTGGCAGTGTGAAGGCCATCTAGGCCTGTTTATACAGCGCCAAGTTTGAGAATATTATTCCAGAGATCAGTGATCGTTGAGCATTGCCAATGACTGGAAAAATCTTGAACATAGACTGTGGCCTCGACGCATCTACGCATTCGCACCTGAATGAATCTAAAAGCTCGATTAACCAATAAAAGAGCAGCTTGTGTTCGTTCTTATTGAGCCAAACATTTAAATGATACAGCTCGCCTCAAAACAAACATTAGTGAGTCCACGAAAATTTTTAGAAGCTGTATGGTTGAAGTAGTGATGTAAACCATATGATATTTCATCGGCTACTGTCGGCCTTTGACAAAACAAATTTAAGTGGGATACCTATCGTAGTCAGCCTTAGCTTTGTTTCATTTGCCACTTATGGTTAATTGAGTGATCTGAGTGGCAGTACAATGGACATTCTTCTCCTTCGTTGTTGCGCTACAGTCCTGGAAGAACCTGGACCGCAATCAAAAGGCCTCTATGAATAGTAAGATCTCTGCCTAGAACGTCGCACGTCAAATTGGATTACGTCCTTCTCCATTTCGGTGCTTCACCTTAATGTGAGCGTTCTCTGTTGCGTTGCCCCACAAGTTGGGATTCGAAGACTAGTCGAGGCGGATATAATTTGCATTCGTAGTACCTAGCTAGCCCATGTCAGTGTACAGCTCGTGCAAGTCACGATTGAAACTTCTCCTCTAGTTCCCGTGAACAAAAGCAGGTTGAGAAAGCAGGGCTGAGATATTAACTGTCCTACATAGGGTTTTCGAATAGGGACTTGACAACTTGACGATTTTAAGAGCGTTAACTCCAATTGTCGGTAGCAAATCGCGCCCAGGCAAGACAGGCAATTGCAAGTTTAGTGCACAAATTTGAGTCTAAATATTCGTTGTGTGATGTTGCCGTGTCACTGAGACAGTGGTTTGGTCGAATTGTCGAAAATATCGCTGCCGTGATGCGTCCGTAGCCAACGATCCAAATCAGTCAATTACATGGCGTTCTAAAGAATTGGGGATCCCTCAGATCACATTATGACGTATTTTGCGTAAGGTTCTTGGTTAACACCCATACAAGGTCAAGCTGACTCAAGAATTGAAGCCGATGGACCATTTGAAGCAACGTCCTTTTATTTAAACAAAAAAGGTTTTCTTGTCTTATTGGAAAACTCTTTATATGTAGAGTCGGTTGGAAAGAGTTATCCTGCGTTTGATCTCGGTAGTTGGGAGTCGAGGTATACAAAGCCCATATCTGCGTCGAAGTTATAGCTGTCTACGGTAACGTTCTGTCCAAGACGTCGATGCTGCTTGTTTTTTCTTCAGAACAGCCTAGTTTAGCCATTATTTATAACAATATAACTACAAAACATATACAAAACTATTCAATGTGTGGCATTTATTTGTTGGCATTATCACATGCCGTTGCTGTCTTGTTTTGAGTGGTAAGCCGACTGTAATTACTGGCAAACACCAGGAATTACAAAGCATTGGTGGAAATCAAAATCCTCAATAATGCCCGTCGGAATAAGTGGCGTGCAATCAAAATGGAAAATTGATTACTTGCTTTTATTTTCACTGGATCCAGTATTGAAGCATAGGCTTTGCTAGTAAAGAACTTAAAATGTAGTACCTTGTGTTTAGATGCTTTAATCTCATGGGGGATTTACTATGCCTACGCGCCATCGTGTGCGATATCTCGCAATAAGCTCCACATCTCTCAAACTTTTCCCCATCTGTCGGAATTCCTTCTTTACTGTTCGGCGAAATACTACGGGGGTTGTTCCACTGCATACGTATAAAGTTATTTGCTTCTTTCATTGCCACATGCGCCTATGAATAGTGGCTCTAATGAATTTGTTCGTTTGAAATACATTTCAGCCTGAAATTTTAACAATTGTAGCCGTCTTGTGATAATGGCTGCCATTTTTCAAGTGCTGCATCCGGAATAGTCTTAGATTAGTGCTTAAGCTCAAGCATTGTCTCTCCATATAGTGAACAACATAGCGAATGTTTCTTGTGGATCAGATTGATATTTCTGAAAATGGGTACATCCATCAAGGATGTCTGTATTTTCCAACGATTCCAGATATAGTGCAACTCTCTGAATTCTCATATAACACATTGTGTATCTCCATACTTTTGTATGTACATGTGTTTACATACTTTTGTTTTAGCTTACTAACCCTCTTATCCTAAATAATAATTCCAGTTTGATTTAGTTGCAACATCAGTTTGCTTTATGGCAAATCCTTCACAAACGACAAGGTGTAGAGTCAACAAGATTCGACGTTTGTGGTCCCATTTTGGGAATGTGAAGCGGGGTCCCATTTCGAAACCGATAACAAATATTAGAGGTGTCTTGTCGTCTAAAGATCTGTAGATCGTCTGCTGTCCTTCTGTCGGCATCTGTCAAAAGCTCAGGAGAACTAGAAACTCACCCAAAAATACATCTCAATCAACCGCCAATCAGAATGCCAAGCATCTCATTCTTTCCTAAAAGCATCTCATTCTTTCCTAAAGACAAAAACTATGTCAACCTTTTGGCAAGATCTCCCCAAAAACGAAACGACATTCCGATGGTCTCTTCATCTTTTTATTGAAATTCAGTTTCAGCTCTCATCCCGCCACCGCGCCGCGCCAAAGCGACAATCGTTTAAAGTTTATTTGTCCCACATAAGGCGCATCTCTTCGTTGAATGAAAACAAATCTCGGAAATCCATCTTCCCCATGATCTCGCCTAGCACTGTGGCACACTGTATCGCTGTCTAAATTGAAATTCGCGAATACATTTCCATTTGCGCAACACAACACCCGATGATCGGCGAGGAAAAATCCCCCAACGAAATAGTTTTCAAATGCAACAGATACGGATACAGATGCTTGTGACAAAAACAATTCTCCTCCCCCCTTGAACCACCACTCCTCCCATCCACCGCTCGCTCTCTGCTGGGATTGTAAATGAGGGTTACCAGCGCACAAGCAAACACCAGATACTTCACTGCGATTTATGAAGATCACTCCGCGAGTGACCGAAAAAAAACAAAACATAATATATGTATGTGTCGTCGTGATTTTCATCACAAGAACTACGGCCACATACATGCTTAAAGGTCACATGGGTAGTAGGCAACCCAGCGGCCCAACGGATTTGGGATGAACCGAACCGCGCCACGGTGGATCGCCTCGCGACGACACACGAGAGTTATTCAAAATAAATATGCTTCTCGAGAGATTTACTGGTTTTCTCCATCATCTTCAGTTATTGTATCTATTCGATTGCAATGCTATACAACTCTTGCCAATTGCTATTAATTGTAAATGAAGAAGAGTGGTTTGTAAGAATTCAAAAGATGAGCCCAGTCGCCCCGACGACCGACGACGACAACGGCGACGATGATGACGACCTTCTACCTTCTGCCATGCCAGCAGCCGCCACTGCCGCCAGGCACTCGGAATCGCTTCTGTGGCTGCGGTTAGTACTTGCATCTCGGACATGATCAATTCATTTATTCAGCCCCGTTGCCGTGATGATCTTTCGGGGAGCTTTTTGTGTGTATAGTCAGTGTCTCTATTTGCATACATACTCACTGCTCAGACTCATTGTGTCACCTTGTGTCAAACGATCATCGAGGATCGTCGTGGTCGAAAATAACTGTCATTACACACGGCCGCTGACACATGTTGTTCGGCGGTTTTTCGCGAAACATTTCAATACAAGTTTCCTGAGGGGCTTTTATTTTCTTCGATTTTCCTCGATCCACAAGCGACGTCACCACTGACAAGTCCAGTCTGCCACCGCCGTCAGAGGGTGTGTATTCAGCGTCTGACCAGGCAACGCTGGGCGTTTCAAACGAATTGACGGGCCAAAGTTACATTGTATCGCCTGTTGTTATTGCCGGTCAGAGGTAACTACTCTCGTCTTTAACTTTACCCTCACACCTCTTAGCTCACTCTGACTGCACCGCACTTCAGCGGTGCGCGAACTGATCAATGAGAAACTCTTGGTATTATATCGATTGTGTAAGATGTCGAGTGAACAATTTTCAGAGAGCCTCTGTCTCTGCTTTAGCTTCAGCTTCAGCTTCAGTCTCAGCTTGAGATGATGACGATGACGATGATAATGACGATCATAGTCATCGTAGTAGTCGTTGTTGTTGGTGTTGTTGCTGACAACGACACAACACCAACTGAGACAACAACTACAAAGCGATGCAAAGATGCTTTCTGGTGCTGCTTACCTCCTCTGCTGCTTGCTGCTGTTGTGTTTGCTGCTGCTGCTGCTGGTGATGATGATTCGCATGATGATGATGATGATGACCATCTCCCTGAGTTATTTTCATTTCCCTACCATTTAAGTTTAAACAGATTTTTTGGATATAAAAGACGAGTGTCGCCGTTCAGAATTCATCAGTGGTGACTTGGTTTTAGTTCAGTTAACCAGTGTTTAGCAGCATCTCACAGATTTTTCAAAAATCTCCCAAACAATTTAAAACATTTTGCAAAATGATGAAACTTATTGTTGCTATTTGCCTGTTCGTTGTTCTGGTTAACAGTGCTCCTGCCCCGCAACAGGATGTCCAGATTGTGGAATTTGAAAACGATAACGACGGCACCGGCAACTACAAATTCAGGTGAGAACAGAACCGAACCGAATAGACAGTGTTCAAAGGAGGCGAAGGATAAGGGATATCCTGCGAAAAAAAAAAACTAAAATGAGTGAACCGCTCTTGAAGTGAATTGTGATATTTGACAGATGACATTTTGATGAGTCTGATGAATTTTTGAAATTTGTTTTCATTGCGAAATGATGACTGTTAAAAGTGATGTGTGTTGAGTGTGCTTATTTGCGGTGTATTTACCTGTCAGTTGGACGTCATCATGGTTTTAAGTGCTTGTCAATTGTAGGAGTATACAATTTGAAACGTCGTTAAAATGATAGGATTGCTTTAAAATTTGATTACTCATACGCTCATTGGGGTTTAGTTTGTTGTGCTAATTTATTGGCTATAAGCCAACACATTTTGATTCTCCCAGAGTTTTATGGTACATCAACTATTGTTGTGACGTCAATAATATTGAAGACGAATTCTAGTTTTTTTTTCACAACTTTGTAAGTTCCTGCAGTTAAGACAGGAGATTATTTTTGATATAAAAATTGTGTTGACAGCACTGATGTGTCTCACTGAACCCAAAGAATTTTGGCGATCAATCTCTTAAGAACGTCATTTTCATTAACTTCAAATTCGTGTCTTTCCCTTTTCAAGTGAGGGTTTCTATATTATCAATTTTAAAGTTTCGTCTGAACCTTCTTCAGAGGTTACAATTTAAAACACACTATGTTATTCCTATTGTAGCTGATTTAAAAAGGGACTTAGATTGTACCCTTGCGGTGTCCCCACAGATTCACTTTAAGATATACGCTCGTTCCATTGAGCTCATTTTGGGTTGCAGATCAACGTCGTAACACCTTTCTTTGCTGAAACTTAGGACATTCATTTGATTCTCAATATTTATCAGCCCGATTCTTTTACATTCCAGTCTATTTCCAGTCTATTCTATTACATTCCAGTCTCGTCGTAGAAGTTTTGGCGAGGCTGAATCTCCCTTCTTGGTAAAGCTGGACACTACATACTTGCAGCGATTATACAGTCAAACTTCTATAATTCGAACCATTGCCTGCCACAAAAAATGTCGAGTTCTCAAGACATTCTAGCTGTCGAAGAAAAATGACATGTACATTTCAATCTTGGCGCTGTTGTCAACCATTTTCGTTCGAATTATACAAGTTCGACTTTTCGAATTTAATTGCATTTCTGTTGAATATCGAAGAAATACCTTTTCTACCTTCAAGCCAAAAAAACTCACCGGCAAAGGCACGTTATGGTAACCAAACCTGATCTTCTCTTGCTCAGAGTCTGCAAAAGTGCTGTCTCGCCGATCTCTGGGACAAAGACTAGGGCTTCAAACTTTGTCGGTGTCTAAGTTCTGACACTACGGCTTCCAACTTTCAACTCTGCAGTAACATCCGGGAGGACTGTTAACTTGACTTTGTTTAGTTTTAATATCATTTGTCTGGCTGGCCTTCTTGATCCACAAATATTTCAAGATGTTCCGTCTTTAAATGCGGCAACTTCAAGTGGCAATATTATTTTTCGCATCACTGTAAAAGTGTGGAGAAACAAATGATTGGGTTGTGGAATCTTCGACATGATCATTGTTTCAGGGTTGTTAAGAATGTTTCAGGCTAACGAATATATTTTGGTCGTTTATCGTTCAGATTTGAAGTTACATTGATTTTATTACGAAGGTTCATACATTCGTTCAGTGCTCATCAGAGTCCTCTGTTTGAAGCCAAAAGACTTTCTTGCTAATCAAGGAGTATGAAGGTCAGTCAGTATTTATCCTTAAAGGCGATTGTATCAAATTGTCCTCAGTGCGACTTCGACGTGCATCAACCTAAATTCCTTAACAAAGCACCCCCGATTCCTTAATCTTAGTAAGGCTGGGCCTGCTTTGTGGGCACTCTCTCTGTACGTCTTCTCCTGTCCCTCAAAATTCATTCTCGAATATCCCATGAGAAAAAATAAGCAAAAAACAAAACACATTGCAAACCCTACACAACTGAGGGTCGAATTAAAATAAATGAATTCAATTAAAATCTCTTCAATTAAACTTAATTAAAACAAAATCACGAATACGCCTTGGTGGCGATGCAATTACATGGTATAACTAGCTTTGTGCCATATTCCCAGAGCGCGTGTTGCTCTCTGTTTATCGTGTAAGAGCGTGATTAATGAAGAAGCGATCTTTTGGAGGTGACTCTGATCACTCGCTGCCGAGACAATAGACACGGCTCGCAGTAAAAAAATTGCCAGTTATTTAATTTTGCTCCATTCAAAATGCGTGTCCGTTTTTTGCCCCTTTATTTCTTGTTGGATTTGGTTGTAAAACCAGCTCATTGATGGACAACGAATCACCGCGCTGCGTCAGTTGAGGATGAAGCCGAACTTGTGATGCCTCTTGTGACACATATCCCCATCTTCGACCCATGGCACAAGCACACACCGTTGCATGTCAAAAAGTTTCGTCATCACTTTCGCTATCGCCCTTCTCACGACTTGGCACGTAGCAGTTACTCGGCATCAACATCCACCGCCCGCACTGCAGAAAAGTAACACATTTTGACAGTTCGCCAAACTGTGCGCATCGCTCCACAGCATCTTGTCTGACATGAAAAACGTGACAGTGTAACATTAGATGATCAGCCTTTGCCCACATCCGTGGCAGAAAAAAATTAGCACACAAGCCCCCCTCATGTTTTGCGGACTAATTGAGTTTCCTCTCCTCGCGAAGCAGGCTACCTGTGACAGTGTGCCTGAATGACAACCCTTTCATAATAAACAACTCGCTTCGAACGCCCTTTAGCCATGCTCGCCCGCATGCATTAACGCCAAAGTCATAGCTCATCGCTAAACCGCAGAGGTGACTCATCCATTCACAAGAGTGAATGTTATTCAACCAGAGGCGACAACAGGTCCAGCAGTCAGTCCTCAATCAATCGTCAGCCGCGAAGCCGTAACCCGAAAAGAAGATGCACACCGTGTGACCGTTGACATTCTTGCGCCTAGTGCCATTCCGTATCCATTAATGGCAATTCCAGTTGATTGCTATCAATTAGTATTCTGAACTGTAGGACATTTAAATTCATCTACCGAGCTACCAGGTGAAGGTTTTTTATTTTTTTTTGTTTATCATTTAAATGGAAAAGTTGATGCAATTTTACTGCGCTTTAGAAATACACATCGCGTCTCGTCTGCTACGGGCCAACCGTGGCGAGATTCAAGCGGTTCATGTTTGATTGAAACTATGATTAATTATCTTCACAAGTCAAGCTATGGTGTTACCTGGAAGTTACCTGCGAACTGGTGATGGGTGCTATTGCGCAAGAGGTTTTGCTGCGATGGGCTGGTGCGGCACATTTCGGTCGTTAATGGCTAAAGAATGATCTTGCTCGCGTGCGCATGGGAAGGTGCCTCAGTGTGCGGATTTATGAACCTAAAGAAAACTGAAAGTAAATAGTAAGAGAAAAATGTTTGTTCACCGGACATTGCCTGAGTCACTGTCACTGGGACCGCTAGCACCATCATTGCTTCATCGTTTATGGGAAAATGGTGTGCAATTTTATGACTGACGTGGTCTTCAACCACATTTCGTTGGTTAATAAACCACAGTCACCAGAGCTCTCAGATAAGATGTCCTCTGTTAAGTCTCTGGTCCTAGTCTTAACTTTACCATCCCCGATTGACCTCACATTAACCACATAACAAATATCTATAATTTTTCAGATTCGCATTGAGTGATGGAACCAAACGTGAAGAGACTGGCGAACTTAAACAAGTCACCGGTGAAGATGGTCCAGTAGAGGCCGTTGTTAAGACCGGATCCTATGAGTTCACCGATGCTGAAGGCGGTGTTCACCGTGTCACATACACAGCCGATGAGAATGGATTCCATCCAGTTGTCGAGAGCTAAATTCTATCTCAACTGACGATAGTTACATTATTGCTGTTTTGCTTGCATTGTGATTGTTTTTGTATGTAATTAATTAAACGAAAAAAAAAATATGATGGATGTCATTCCGTAGAACAGAAATTCAAAAAAATACCTATAATTTGAAAACTTAATACTCAATAAAATGTATTTATAATACAATTCACATGGCTTTCATTTTACTAAACATTTATTTGGCTTGATTGAGAAGTGGCAATCCTTGAAAGTGTTGACTGGAATACATGATCGACCAGACCACCAGACGTCTTAAGGCCTTAAACTGCATGCAGCATGACATCCCCTAAAATAGAGCAGACGCCAAGAATATTAACTCGAAATGTCTTACTTGCCAAAAAGGCAAAATAAACTCCTGATTAAGCCATAATGGTGAGTTCCTGCTTAATGCTGCCTGATCAGGCTTAGTGCTGTCTGTACTGCATATGTAGACGACAATATGATCGTGTACTAATCATCCATCTTACAAAAATGCGGCGCGCAGCTGTTAACACCGAAAATCGGTCGAACATTGAAGTTAGACTGGATTTGATGACATGGACTCCGTAATACGTGATAGAAACGTTTACGGAGATTGAAGACCATGAACGCGATCTCCTGTGATTAGGTTTATATGACGAGGACTCTTACACCTTGCACTATTTTCGAGACGCTGGACCAGGCACCTTCAGTAGGATTCTCATGTACCTACCAATCTTCGAGCTGTACAAGGATGTGGATTTAGTCCAGAAGGCAAATATCCGTCGACTATAATGGCTCGGCCCCATCGCATGTACAACAACGCTCCAGCAAAGAGGGTCTTCCAATCCGAGCCTCCTGGTTCGAGAAGGAGAGGAAGACCGAACCTCCGGTACTGAGACCAAGTCGTCGCAGTAAGACAGCTTGGCCTTGATGACTGGAAGCAGCATGCCCAGGACCGTCACCGATTGAAGGCAGCAATTGCTAAGGCTCAGACCTTTCATGGTTCGTCTGCCTGATAAGTAAGTAAAAGTACCTACTAATCTTAGAAACAACCTTATAGGCCTATTTTCCACCTTGATAGTATGGTGAAGTTCATTACCTACTGCTCTTTGGGTTGTAGCTCCCGGTTATTTCATTTCCAACTCCAAACAGACTTGGATCAATATCTTCCAAGTCTCAGAGTCGCAAAAGCGCAAAGCCATAATAGACAAGATTTACTCCAACACATGCAGTTATTCATATATCCACTTCTCTCCTCGGCTTTGGGTTTTGAATCGCAGTCACCAAGCTCTCCCACTTTTGGGTCCAACCTCAACTAATCAGGATGAGACTTATGCGCTTTTGGGGGCATTGCTGATATCCCGTGGAACCAGTTTGTAGACGCCAATACTCAAACTCCATAACAACTCCGGACTGGCCGCTAATGCTAATGCTTGAGACCATTATTTAGCACCGGAGTAGGCTTGCTTTCGTATTCCAGTAGCTCTTAGCTCAAGACTTCAGTAACCGCTTACGACAGGAATGCCTTACATCGGGTATATTCTACGACCCATAACCGAAGGAACTTAAGTGCTGACAGGAAGAAATTCACTTTATTTCTTTCTCTATTACTTTATCAGTTACTCACCACCGAAAGGGCTGCATGGTGCAGTTGGTTGAGTGCCTGTCCTTGGTTATAGGGGTTCCTGGTTCGAATCCAAGTGAAAGCTAAAGTTGAAATTCTTTTCGTCCAGTCTAGTCACCATTTGCTCTTGCGATCAAATAAATGCCACTGGTAATCACAATGGACCAACAATGGTCTAAGTGTGCTGGTAATTTCGCTAGCAGCCCAATAACCTAACCTCAATAACCTAACCTACCACCTTCTCACCACTGTTAACCATGCGCTACAATTGATAGCTACCATTTTGAACATGTGAACTCCTAACTGTACTTCGGTTTATGCGAGTCCTGATAATTAGCAAAATCACAGAAAAAACACGAAACAAATAGTGGTTGTTGTTGTATTTTCCTGATTTCATCTGAATATAATTCAGATCATTCAAAATGAATTTTCTGTGGGATACGTTAAGTCATTGGCTTATGCCCACACGCCGGTGAGGTTGGAAGAGCTCCGAGCCAATATTGAACCTGAAAGCGCCGGAAATGTGTGTCCGAGCCGTTGAAAAAAGGGTCAAACGAATCGAGCAAATGAACGAAGTCTAGTTCCATTCATAAATGTTTTGATTATATTTCAAGTCGATAATACATTTTGTGATATATACTATCCTCCTAGAAGACTCTGTTTATCTAAACAAACGAACATATATGATCACATAATAGCGGATGGAAGACAATTTTGACAGCATTAGCAGTCTGAGCTACTCAGGTCCGTGGTGGACCAATGGTCTGACAAGTTAATGAGTAGGACCTTACGTAGGATCTCGCCTTGGTGCATTGTGTTTTGTATCATTGCAAGAGTGCTAGATTCTCTTTCACAACAAAAACCAAATGTGAACCCTACATTTTTGGCTTCCGGGCTACATCGCGGTTGAAAGTAGTCGCTTGTGTCTTCTCTCCCATTCGCCTTCCTCGCCGACGTTAACATACATCCGATTTAGAACGTCCAGCTTCCGGCTCAATAAAGCAGGACTGGCAGAATAAAAGTTTCGTAGATCATGGTTTTGGTCCTTTGGTCCTTCGAGTTAAGAGATCCCAGTTGTTTCGGCAGACCGAAATAACATCCGTTATCAGGGGCTGTTCTACGTTGGATATTCACTTTGATGTCATTTCTAGAGCTTACATTTGCTCCGATGTAGACAAGCATTATAGAGAAAAGCAATATTCTCCGGGGTTAAATTGATCTACTTTCATTCGCCTTTAGAGCACTATTTCGATTCCACCTACTAGACGAATGGTTAATGTCCCATGCCCAGCTCAGACAATCACCCATATGTCGCTGCCTCTTGTAGCAGTATCTGGCAAAATTAGATATATTTAGTATCTTCTTTGAAGAATGGAATAAGAATTATAGTGGAACGTATCATTTCTATCGGTGCTTTTTTGGGCTAAGAAAGCAATTGCTAAACTAAGCCCTCTCTCGAACAACCAAGGTAACGCTTTACAAGACCTTAATCGTCCCAGTCCTGCTATATGGCGCGGAGGCATGCACACTGTCAAAAGCGGATGAAGCAGCTCTTGGTTGCTTCGAGAGGAAAATTCTTCGTGTGATTTTCGGTCCCGTCTGCATAGATGGTGAGTGGAGGAGGAGATACAACGACTAACTATACGGGCTGTTCAGCGACATCGACTTAGCCCGAAGAGTGAAGATCCAACGATTGGGATGGCTAGGTCATGTAGAGCGGATGGAAACCAATGCTCCGGCCCTAAAAGTCTTCGAATCCACCCCCGAGAGACGGCGCAGTAGAGGAAGACCGCGACTCAGGTGGCGCACGCAAGTGGAAATGGACCTCAACCAACTATGCGTGCGAAACTGGAGACAGCTAGCTAAAGATCGAGCTGGAGACGCTTGTTGGTTGAGGCACAGGTACACCCCGGACTGTAGCGCCACCTTAAGTAAGTATGTAAGTAAGTATGATTTCTATTATTTGCTGCCTTGACACTGCCTGCTGCCAGCATACAGAGTCAGCCCATTAAAGCATAAAGAAAACGAACAACGAGTAGACCATTACACCATTTCGACGAACAACAACAAATTCTTCTGATAAACGTAAAGTCCTCCAACTGGTTTATGCTTTAGCGTCAATACATTGATTTATAAGCAGCTTCATCATCTTTAGTCAGCTTGTCAAGCGATTTGTAAGTGCCATTCTAGTCGGACAGCAAGCAAATTGTGTTTTGCATATCTGTTTAGCCCTTGACATGTGCTTGCGACTTTCTAAACTGGCTTTCAAATTCCTCTTAAAAGGGTTTATAGCTTTTGGCTATGCAAGGTCGTTTGATTTATTGCGACAATAAATGGTGTTTGGTCTTCATGTTAAATGATCATTCTCTTTGAGGTCAATTGAATCAATGGTTGTTTGTTCCCGTTGATGAGAGTCGTTTATGGCCTTGGTGTCTTGGTGTAAGTAGTTAAGTGCATCACTATAAAACTAAAAGCCAAATAAGTACAATAGGGTACAAAACAGAGATATAAAGACGTTGCCACCAACTTCGTTTTCATAAAAAACAATATAAAATGCATTCGAATGATCACTTTCAATTACTCTGTATCCAGTTGTCTTGGACCTTCTTCATCTTCAACTAAAAAAAGAACATTTGTATAAAAAGCCACAAGATTCCAAACGATTTTGTTTACTTAAGAGCAAGCTGATCTGATTTGAAGATCATCTTGGTTGCAAATTGAAAATTATGCACCCCATTTAGATGAGCTATGTCTTAACGGAACAAAATAAGCGTTCTTAGGACGTGACCGAGCACCGCGATCGGATGTGAACAAACTGCATTGGGTTGCGAAAGGAGTGATGTAGATTGTATGTGTGCAAATAGAAGCTAATCAGCTGCTTACTTACTTATCAGGCCGGTGATCCATGGTCAGAGCCTCAGCAATTGCATCCTTCCGTCGGTGACGATCTCGCAGCTTACCCCTCTTCGAGTCTTTCTTTCTATCGTCCGAGATGACTTGGTGCTAGTACTCGAAGTTCGGTTTTCCTCTCCTTCTCGAATCATGAGCCTCGGATTCGAAAACCCTCTTTGCTGGAGCGTTGTTATCCACATCATGACTTGGTCCTTTGACTCAGGAGTTTCGACGCAACGCTCTTTCTCCTCCCGTCGTTCACTCCAAAAATTCGAAGCATGTTTTGGCTTTGTCACAGCTGAGCAGAGCACTTTTTTGAAATCTGGTTATACCGACTAGACCAAGATGCCCCAACCACATGTCCAAGCCCTTTACATGGACGACGGATTAACTATTCGTCAAGAGTTTTCACAATACCTACCTTTCCAGTTTAAGAAGCCAAAATGAACACTGGCATGACTGGCATCGACTTCACGTCAGAAAAGAAGGAAGTATGAATATATCTCATTCCGTGTAGTCTGAACTATTTCCTCTTGGACAACCCTTCGCATTGAAGTTTCCCCAGCTCCGAAGACACGAAATCATGCAACATAGTGAATCCGTGTCTAGTCGAAATCCATTAGATTCAAATGTCCCATTAAAAATGCACATCCTAGCGACTGGAAATGAATGAATTCAATCGCCTTGGCTACATCCGCCGCATTTGCAAATTATCTTACAATATTGAATTATCCTAGTGCTGCCGCCGACTGAGGCATACACTCCCCCCTCCCCCTACATGTGCGCCCAGGAACGTCACAAGACCCCGCACAATACGCTGAATACGAGTGCTCCACGGCGTGTTTGACTACGGGACGTAGGTCATGTTAATTTAATTGAGGCATCTGCCCGACCTCTCCGAAGTTGCTGAGCACTCATTGTCGGGATTTCATGCAGGACGTCAGAGAGTCAATTGGAGCGAGACCCGAAGATGTTGTGCGCCATGTCCTCGTCCACGGCGGCCGTGGTAGAACTCCCGTGGGTGCCCACACTCGGCCTTGTGTCGGGATATTGAATTTAGTGCCCATGTGGAAATTTTCCAATTAGATAACTATGATCTACATGGTCAATGCGGTTAAAGGTAATTGGATTACACGAGTACTCGTATTTGCCAGAAGTTCCTTCATGGAGGCGGTTAGGGGTGATTTCGGGATGTCGGACATTTCGCCTGCGGCCGGACGCCAAAAAGTTTTCAATTGGGGCGGACACAGACACAGACACGTGCCGGGGTTCGTGGTAATTTGATTGGAATTCAAATTCAGACAGCCGATGATTTAAAATGGACACAGCAGCTATCAGTTGAACAAAAAAAGCAAACCCACACTGACGTTCAAAGACAGAACAATGCAGGCAGAAAAAACGAAAACTGTCAACATCATGACTGTGATCGGCAGCCCGAAAAGCATAACCAACTTTGTGCACATAATTAAGGCCCGTAGGCACCCCTTAAATGACTTAAATGTCACCGAAAGTCATGAGTGTGTGAAAAGGTGCGTTCGGCACAATTGAAGAGAAGACACTAAGGTCGACCTAGAAAACAACAAAATTGAATGCATGATCTCGTCGCATTGAACAATGTACACCTGGTGTCATCAAGCACCACGTCGAAATGTCACTAGTGTAAGTCATGACAAAATACAAGACATTTTGTGCAATGGCACAGCAGGTGGTGGCTTTTCGTTTTTGCGCTCAGCCGATGTCGGGTGATATGGGTGATTGGACCGTATTTGGATTGCGAATTAACACCGCGATTGGTGAGAATTACTAGTCAAAAGTGAACTCATGCGGTTCGGTGCGACGCAATCGGAGATTAATTGTTTAATTGGGCTGACAGAGGTTCTGGTGTTCATGAAGACGTCATTGCTCGGCGTGGGCTAGGCACAGTTCTAATTAGTACACTTCCGAGCCATGTCCAGAGTGTCTTACAAGAGGCCTTGGCTGATCGTGCTTCACTTGATGCTGTGAACACGACTTTGACAAGAACCATCTGCCGAGGCTTCGTCGAAATGAGGCAGTAGCTTGGGTACTTGTTTCGATCTGGGCGACGATAGGAGGACTGCTGGTGGTTGATGGAGCTCGTAAACAAGGTCAAATTGCATCAATTATCGAGGAGCACGTTCGCAAGAAGCTTCATCAGATGATAGACATACATAGACCGTGGGAATAAAATTCTTACGGATGCAAGAGCAGAAGAAGTGGAACACATTTCGGGTGTTTCCGCATTTCGATCTTGAAACCTAATGGTGCTAACCAGCACGCAGCAGCTAAGAGCTATTTAATTAACGACACCACCATAACGAAGGTTGGCATCGAGCTCCTCCAACGTGGTCGGCTTGTTAGTATAGATTAAGGACCTGACGTAGCCTCACAGAAAATAATGAAGTCGTGTCAAGACGCATGCGGACAATTATAATTTGATTTACTTTTCAAACATAATTAAAATTGGCAATACAGGAGATATAACTGAATTAGTTACGTTTGATTTGGGAACAACTGCCATCTATAACTCATAGGGTGCTCAATGCGAAAGCGGCAAAATAATGTACTTTACTTAACAAAAGCTATTTAATCAGTGGGGTCAGTAAACTCAAGTTTGCTAAATCAGAATAGGCCCATTAGAGACTGCAGAAATCAGGCTAAACAGTGAAGAGTAAAAGATCACAAGGTGGTTCTAATTACTGACCTTCTACTGTACCATTACAATGTTTGATTTAAGAACTGATTGGTTTTGCAAAACGGTACTCTGTGGGAAACACACAGAGGCGGAGGAGGAGGAGGAGACGAGATAAAGTTGAACAAAGAATAAGAAAAACGCATCAAACCACTGCTCACTGCTTCATACTCCCTTCAACTACTCTAATTTCAGTCTTTGTGTTAAAAATTCGGTCTTTCTCTCCTTCTCGAGCTACCGGCTCGAGTTGGAACATGGGCTCGATATGGCTCAGCCAGTGTAATCTACGGAGTTTTGCTCTCCGGGCAACATCCACATCCTGGTAGAGATCAAAAATTCAGTCAATTTTGAAAAGATGTGAATTCTATAATAGTTATTATTTAACTAGACCTGATTTACTTCACTGCTAGCTAAGCTTTTTTATTCATCCTCCCCTTTATCTATCTTTCCGGAAATGGTAAGCAACATTTGTCCAATCCGTCGCGAAGGGCCAATCTTCAACACCAACCTTCTACCGACCCATAGCACTTAAGTCCATTCCTTCTAAGGTCATGATAACGCTGATAAATCGTCAGCTAATGCGAATAGCTCTCGAATAGCGAGAACGAATGAGGCATTTGGCTATGAGAACGGCTAGCGATCGCATATAGCAGTAATCTTATTGCCGATGGCGTCCTAAAAAAATACGGCCCAATCAAGCCTCCCGCGTGAACGCCACACCACACAGTGACTTTTTTTTGTTCGAAGCTTTCGTGAAACTAAATGATGAAATAAAACACCAAACATTTCTCTTGATGCTTTCGAAACACCAACTAACGCTGGCAGTATACATTTGTCATGGAGTTTGTAGCCGATTTTGCTAACCCCTACAACTGTGTTTGGTGCACAATCTGGATCGTCCTTTTGGAAAAGAGCTTTAAGTGAATGCAATTACTCGCGGCTTTCCGATTCGAGTAGCTAAGCGCCGACATGTTCACCCCATCGTCGCGACAACACAGATCTATTACTATCAAACAGAATTATATTCTGAAGCTGCTCTTTTAGCTCTCAAAAGCTACGAAGTCACTTCAAAGCTAGTATGGGACTGGCTAAATCAATTACATCAGCTGTCCAACACAGAGATACTTCATTTGAATATATTTGGAATTATGCGGTCACAGCCACCACACAGGTAGCGAATAAGCAAATCTAGTTTTCAGAAAAGAATCCGCATCATCGTTCATAATGCCGCGACTATGCCGCGGCCTACTTATCACCAGCGCTAAGATCTATATAAGTAATTGGCTCAGGGACATAGCCAACTGGACGCACACTGGAGATAAAAGGTAGGCCAAATTTTCTCTTAATAGAACGAAACAACTTCTCCGAGTCACCAGTAGTCAGCAGCAAATTTTCAGACTGTCACACAAATTCCGTTATCAGGCAGAATGTTCCACTCGATTGACGAGGTCATGAAAGCAATGGCGAGACGTCGAGACTGAAACTAAAAAAAGGAGGTGGCGTACAGTCTCTCCGCGTAGCTATTTATAGCAGCTGGCGATGATCTGGATGGTCGCATTCATTAGCTCATCTGGAAGATCGGAGCAAAGCATGCCCGATGAATGGAATCTTAGCGTCGTTTGTCCTTTCCACAAGAAGGGGATTAGTCTGCTCAACATCAGGTACGAGGTCCGCTCTGCCATCTTCTGTCAACGCCTGAAACTATTTGCTAATTATCTGATAGGTCAGTGCGGTTTCAGGCCGGAAAGGCCACCATCGACCAAATCTTCACACTTCGGCAGAACCTAGAAAAGACTCAAGAATCAAAAAAAATCGACCACCTATTTTGTCGACTACAACGCCGCATATGACATCGTGCATAGAGACGAGCTATACAACGGCATGTCTAGTTTTGAAATGTCCGCTAAACTCGTCATACAGTACTTTACCTTCAGTACTTGAGAAGATCGTGCGAAGCTCACCAGAGGCACGATCTTCCAAAACCAAAAGTTCGTTTAACTGCTTGCTTTCGCGGATGGCATTGATGTGATTGAACGAACACAGCGAGCCGTCAATGAGGTGTTTGCTGGCATTTAAGTGAAAGCGGCTAAAATGGACCTAGCGGTATAGCAAGGCAAAACTAAGTACATGCCGTCATCACGGAAGAACGCACGACATCGACGTCTCGGAGAGAGCATCAACATTGGCAGCAGAAGCTTTGAGGTGGTCAAAGAATTCGTCTAGCTCGGCACTCTGGTAAACAGGCACAATAATACCAGTACCGAGATCAAGCGAAGAATTACTGTTGTCGATCGCTGCTTCTTTCGGTTAAAGCGGTTCACTCGAACCACTAAGCTGACATGGACGCTGTTGGAAGCGGATGAAGAAGCTCTTGGTCGTTTTAAGAGAAAAGCTCTGCGTGCCATCTTTGGTTATGTTTGCGTTCATGGCGTCTGGAAGAGAAGATCAAATCACGAACTGTACGGGCTGTAAAGTATCATGCACCTAGTCAATCGTCTTCGAATCCAAGGTTCAAGGTAGCTAGGTAAGCGAATGGACACCACAGCTCTGTCCCGAAGACTCTTCGACTCCGAGCCATTGGGACAAGGCAACGAAAAACGTCCTCGAACGTTATGGCGCACACAAGTGGGGAAGGACCTCATCCAACATGTAGTGCTCACCTGGAGGCAGTTAGTGAAGGATCGTGTTGTAGAGGCCTGTTGGTTAAGGGCCAAGGACAAGCATTGAATATCACATTCGAAGAACGTAAATAAACAATCTGCGCAATGTTCGAATCTGAGAAGGAGAGAAACATACGAGTTTCCTCAATATTTAATTCCTCCTTAACAGATTCGAATATTGCGTAGATTGTGTATTTATACAAAAATAACCAATTAATATCTGATGTCACATCGTGAATTTATTTCACGTCAAATAAAATTGTACATATATCTCTCACACACAAGGTTATTTCACGCACATAAATCACGTGTCGCACTCAATATAAACAGTCTTTAAAATATTTGTGGCGCAACTGAGGAGAATCTTGCGAAATTATCGAGCTGGCTGGAGGGGTATTCTAGGGCAACGCACTGCAGATGGTAGTAAACTGCAAGTCCCTTCGATGATATCGTGTGTATTTGCTTACAATCGGTACTTAATTAACAACAACTGAGCGTATTTATTTGCACTGATGTAAACCACAAGACACATTGTTGACCCCCTTTAAACATGAGTTTCAAAGAGGTACCTCCGCTCATCGTCGTTTCTTCATCAAACTGTCGGCTTTCTCGTAGCGTCATGTACATTTTTGTCACATCACTTATCGCAGTGTAGACCTATCTCCTAAAAGAAATCTCTTTGAAATCTAATCAGAAGACAATTTTCCAATTGGTTAAGTGATGTAGGGAGTTGGAGAGCCTGTCGAAACTGAGTTTGGGTTTCGAATTCTTCATCCGCCTCTTTAGCTCAGTGGCAGAGCACTGGTCTTGTAAACCAGGGGTCGTGAGTTCAATCCTCACAGGAGGCAATCAAAGGATTAACTTTTTCCATTATTTTTTAAAGCGTTCGTCTTCATTTCATTTTTTTCAGGCCATTTCCCATTCCTTTTCGTCACATTTGGCAGAATTTACTCACGTCCCGTCAAGACAGATGTCCGCCAATCATTCCAAGCGTTCCTTACCGACTCTCATTAACAACAAATGTGCGCGTCTTAGAAGCCCCCACAAGAGGGTTGACCAACCTAAGGGAACGACTAAGTCGCACGAGGACCTTTCTCGCCGCACCTTGAACCCTTTGTCGTTTTAATAAATAAACCTCAACATTCTTAACCCTTTTCAACGCCCAGCCAGAGCAGTCAGCCCACCCACCGTTCCATTGAAAAGTATCTTGCAAATCAATATTTCAATGAGTCTTCCACGCTACACGGAGGCCACCATCCACCACCTGCAAAGCTTAGCAGGGATTATCCCCAAAGCAAATTTAGCTTAGGAAAATTAATACCCTTTTTGTGGAGCAGTTGTCGGTTGCAACCCCGGGCTTCGCTCCCAATGCATGGTTGTAATAAATTGGAAGAACCACCATCCACCGCACATGCACACCCACACCCACCCACACCCTCACACACAGGCACCCACGTTCAGCGAGCGCCGTCCGTGTCCCGGGGTAGACATAGTTCTTACATCGAAGACGGAGGCAGACAATTACACCCGACATACGGGGCAACACGATAATTATGCAACCATTTCGCTGGCGATTGTGTTGGAATTTTAACGAGCGTACATCATTTTTCACGACAGACACGCCACCCCAAGGACCTCGCGGTGCGTGTGTTGATTTGTGTGCAGCGCGAAAGGGACCCCTCTTCGAACACGAGCCGGGTCCGATTTTATTTAAATAAATAGATTCCTAGCGCGGGACGACATCTGAGACATGTGGAGGTGCTGGCGCGGATGGATGATGTTTGATCTCTGAAAAGAAAGTTATTCCATTGGTCCGGGATATTATTTTTACGTTAACGTATTCTTCTGTGAACCTTTATCCGGGGGATAAACTGTTGAGCTCACTTCGTTTGCAGAGCGTTCGCATGACGTGTGCTTACAGTGTGCGATTTTCTCAGGGGTCATTGTGTTGACAAGGACTTTAATAAAAATGCCTGCCTTTGTGTTGCGGCTCTCGACAATGACACTGGCGAGTGAAATGGGAGTATGAAGGGCGTACAGCCAGTGGCCGTGCTGGGTTAGGTTGATTATTTAAATGTGAAAGGGATTCCGTTTTCGACTTAAAGCTTGTGTTTCTTTGCATAAAACTCACCAAGCAGAGATTCTCTTGGATTAAGGCCAGAAAGGGAAACAGAATCGGTTAAGTAATTGACCCCTCGTCAATTGGTGAGTTGTGTTTTGTTCCATTGTTGAATGCGAAGCGTTTTAATTAGTCATATGCGTGGTTTTAACGTGTATGCTTTCCACGAAGAATTATTTGATGGTGTGTTCGCTGATCGCCAAATTCTTCAGGTTGTGCAGGATGACGATGGAGAGCTCTAGCTGCTGCATCAAGGTCGATAACGAATTCACTTCTTCTTCTTCTATTGTGACGCTACAGTCCGGGGTGGATCAGGGCCTCAACCAACAAGCCTCTCCAATTAGCGCCATCTCTGGCTAGCTGCCTCCAGTTTCACACACCAAGTTGGTTGAGGTCCTTCTCCACTAGGGTGCGCCATCTCATTCGAGGACGTCCTCTGTTGCGTTGCCCGACAGGTTAGGATTCGATGATTCTTCAGGCCGGAGCTGTGGTGTCCATCCGCCCTACGTGACCTAGCCACCGTAGTCGTTGGATCCGTAGACGCGTAACTAGGCTCATGTCGCTGTACAGCCCGTACAGTTCGTGGTTGACTCTTCTCCTCCAGAAACCGTCAACACAAACAGGACCAACGATCGCACGTAGAACTTTTCTCTCAAAGAGACCAAGGACTTCTTCATCCGCTTTCGAGATTGTCCATGCCTCCGCGCCGTATAGCAGGATTGGGATGATCAGTGTCATGTATAGTGTCAACTTGGTTCTTCGAGAGAGGGCTCTATTACTCAATTGCCTTTTGAGCCCAAAGAAACAGCGGTTTGCAGGAGTTATCCTATGGTTGCTCTCGGTACTGATGTTATTAGTACAATTTACTGCGGAACCGAGGTAAGTGAAGTCCTTGATGACCTCTAAGCTATAGCTGCCCATTGTGACGCTCTGTCCAAGACGTCGATGTTGTATGTTCTGTTTTGAGGACAGCATATACTTCGTTTTGCCCTCATAACGACACTCACAGAGACCTTCAATGTCCAAAAAGGTTCCAGACAAGGCGACGCGCTATCATGTGATTTTTTCAACATCGTACTTGAGAAGGTCGTGCAAAACTCACACGCTAACACTAGAGGCACGATCTTTCAAAAATCCGTGCATATGCTAGCATACGCGGCCGACATTGACGTGATTGGGTAAACACAAAAACGTCAATGAGGCGCTTGCTGGCATTGAAGCGGAAACGCCTAAAATGGGTTTAGAAGTGAATGAGGGCAAAAAGAAGTATATGCTGTCGTCAAGAAAAAACACACAACATCGACGACTTCCTCAGAACGTCACCGCAGGCACGACGTGGTAAAGGACTTCGTCTACCTTGGCTCCCAAGTCAATAGTACGAACAACATCAGTACAGAGATTAAATGCAAAATAAATCTTGCCAACCGCTGTTTCTTTGGGCTCAAGAAGCAATTGAGTTACAGAGCTTTCTCTCGAACGACCAAGCTAACTTCACATAAGACCTTTACCATCTCCGTCCTGCTTTATGTCGTCGAAGTCTGGACGTCAAGAGCGGATGAAAACGCCCTATTTAGTATATATATATTTTAGTATATATATATACTTTATATTTCTTCAATACTGGAGAAGAAAGTACGTCGGGCGGCTTCAAACACGGAAGGCATTATCTTTTTAAAGTAAGTCTAGCTATTGGGATACGTCGATGACATCGACAATATCGCGTGGTCCCAACGCGCCGTAGTGGAAGCATTCAAGGCAATTGAGGAACAGCGAAACGAGCTGGTCTAAAGGACAACAAGGACAAAACCAAAGCAAAAAACGATCCGCCGCACACCACCTAGGCCAAAACATTACAATCGACAGCTACAATTTCGAGGTTTTAAAGGAGTTTGTCTACCTAGTAGCAAACGTAAACTCCACAAGCGACATCACAGTGGAGAGCCGACGTAGAATCACCCCTGGCAACCAATGCAACTTCGGTCTGTCAAAACAACTGCTCTCGAAACTCCTGCCTCGAAGGACCAAAGTCATGCTTTACAAAACCCTTATTCTGCCAGTCTTGCTTTCCTAAGCTGGACATTAAGCAAGACTTAAGAGCTGATTCTTGGTGCCTTCGAAAGAAAAATTCTGTGTCGGATATTTGGTCTCGTCAGCGAGGAAGGCAAATGGAGGAGAAGACACAACCGCGAACTCTACGAGCTGTACAAGGATGTGGATGTAGTCCGGAAGGCAAAAATCCGTCGACTACACTGGCTCGGCAACATCGCATGTACAACAACGCTCCAGCAAAGAGGGTCTTCGAATTCGAGCCTCCTGGTTCGGGAAGGAGAGGAACACCGAAATTGTCGCGGATGTAAGACAGCTTGGCATTGATGACTGGAAGCGGCGTGTCCGGGACCGTCACCTATGGACGGCAGCAATTGGGTCTTAGCGTGGTTCGTCTGCCTGATAAGTAACTAAGTAAGTAAGGTTAGGCTCACATCTTCCACACGTCGTATTCCTGATATCTTCCGTCTGGCTTGTCCATGTTGTGCAAAAGTTGGATAGGATGTCTGGCTAGTAAGTCAAGATGCCAGTACAAGAATGCTATGCGTTCCTAAAAATATGTCTGTCACATTGTAGAGTTCACTTTGTATGACGTTCAAAGGGGTTGGGTCAATCAGCTACATCAGCCAGTGCATTCCTCCAACTAGAAAAGATTCAGAGCTGATCCAATGTTATTTTCATTAAATGGAAGAATCGCTGCCATTTCTGATTATTCGCATGCTCGACCTACAGGCTGTTTTAATAAAAACCAACTTTTGTCTGTTTCCTTTCCCGACGTAAATGGCCTCACTTCACACCCCCCACCGCTTGGACGAGGAGTCTGTATTACATTTCTTGAATGTCATCCGCTTGATGGGGTAAATCGTTGAAATTTGAAAAATGACGGTAGCGGTGGCATTAAGTCCCGTCCCATCACCACCACATCGCCCATATCTGGACGTTGGTGGTCTGATGAATTTACTCCTTTATCCCCCTCAGACCAGCGTGCAGTTTGATCCTTTCTGTCAAAAAAGGAAAGATGAAAAAAGAAGCAGAAAGGACCAAGCGCCCTCGCCGAGAATACGGATAATAACATATTTAAATGTAAATAGGATAAGTATATTTTATAGCCCATTGGGTTGAAATATGAATGGTTATTGAGTATTCTTCCTCGCTTTCGATTCCTTAATATTGTATGTTTTCTTCTGGTTAATATGTGTACCAAGGATACTCGGAAAGTGTGCTGTGCGCCTCGGATATGTATGCAGACTCTCCGTGCGAGTATAATGCCACTGGAACCAAGGGATACTTTCTTCTTTCTTTTTTTTTCTTGTGCTTACTTCCTTGCGCCGCCTTATATCCCTTCTCATCCTTTGCGAGCGACCTCACCCCCGCGCACACGTTTGGTTTGTGATATCCCTTTTTCGATTTCATTTAAACCTTTCAATAGAGTTTTCTCCTCGGCTGGCTTATATCTTTCTGGAGTAGCCATTGGAGAAAGGCCAATTCCGAGAAAGTGATCCCTTCGTTGGCTCTCGATTCGGCTCGGCTATGCCGATGGGCCGTGCCATGGCCATGCCAATGCCAATGCCACATGTATTCGCCACTCCGTTATAGGCATACTTCGATACGAGGACGAGTATATTCCTTCTGATATTCGACCGTAAGCTATGTGTGTACGCTGTGCACGGCCGTCATGGGATAATAGGGTAATTCCATCAAAGGAAACGAAGAAAAAAAAAATCACCCCGAGAAGGACGACAAAGGTGGGTGGGAGGTGTAGGTCGGTGTGTATGTGTGTGCAAGTGGGGGAGGGATGTTCGGTTCGGTTCGATAACAAATCGAAATTACCCCTATTAAATATTTACAGTTGAGTTGGTGTTTGGCTTTCGAATTGGATTAGGATGCAAATATATTGGGTTAGAGATGTCACCACTAGAGCTCGGGCGTCGCGTCGCCAAGGGAGAATCTTATTAGACCTCCTCGTTGGTCGTATGGAGAGCAGTGGTCTTATTGGGATGACTAAATGGACACGATGAATGGATATGGGGTCTCCAAACTGAATTCATACGGAAATGAATTTTTGTTTTGTTGTATTCTCGCTTCTTTTTTTTTTGTGGAGAGTGAACCAATGAAGGGTTGCTTGATGTGTTTGGGGAGGGGATGACTGGCAAGGATGCGATGTAATGAATTTTGAAACTCATTCAGTGTGCTGGACACATGAGGGGTGTGGGGATGTGCTTAGGATTGTGACAGTTATTGGTGACTCCAGTTGAATGTTACTCACAACATTTCTCCTTTCCCAGATCGAACCAAATCACGAGGTGTGCATCTAAGTATAACGAGATTGAGAGAAAGAAGATACGGACTCGCACCAAGTATCATCATTTTTTCACAGAACACCACGAATTACTTGCCCATCCACTCAGAGTCTCGCAACAGAGGCTAATTAGGATGTCCGAATCGCGATCAACAAGCAAAACGAGCACATTGTCGTATCGGTTGTGACTTCAGACTGTCAACTGGTGATGTAATTTCGGTTTCACCAGCACAAGGCGCAATCTGATAATTAATGAGATGGGTTATCCGAGTGGAGATGACACACGAAATTATTTGGCGAAACGTACGTGCACAGGCGGTGGGTATTTTGGAGAAGTGCAAACAAATAATTCATGCCGCGTGTGCTCGTGTAAAAGACCTTGGCAACGCATTAAGTAAGCGACGTAATCAGCTTACGTGGCGTTATGCAGATGGCCCGCTAACACGTTTATTGATTTGGATTAAAAATAAAAGTAAGATGTGATTCGTATCTCAGACTCGGCGAGATTAAATTGCGATATTTACTGGCTAAAGGAAGCCTGTTGGTGAGGCTAGATTTTTGATTTAAAAGAAAATCTAACTGCAGCTGAATGGCGAATGGAGGTTTTTGCTTTGATGGATATTAAAGCTTGCATGCCAGCAGCATCAAAAGATCATCAAAAGGTTTAAATTTTGCATTAGTATAAGAAGCAATTGATCCTGAACGTAAAGACATCGTGTTGACTTAAGCTGAACGTAGCTTGGTTGCTATCGTCCAGAGTGAACGTAGATCCTCTCTCCGAGAAGTTGGAGAAGCTATTTGCGGTCTCTATCATTATCACATTCTACTTTAGCATTTTCTTCAATTCTCGTTATTCATTTTAGTCCATAGAGATACCATCCGACCAAGTGGTCAATGTGCGCTTAACAAGTTTCCAGCAGAAGGCGATGAACTCTGTCACACGAATCTTGTCCGGCAGTTAAGGATACCATAACTACGCAGTTTCTGACAAAACAAAAGCTTACTAGATTCCGATTCCATGCCTGTGGAACAACGCTTCATCCAGCTTCATGTCTCAAATTGGAAAAGGCTGATAAGGGAACAACATGTTCACATCTATCAGAAATTCTTGTTTGTTGTTCATGAACAGATAGTTTGACTAAAACCTACCGTACTTAGTCACAGTTCAGGTAAATCAAAATTCAAAGACGTTTGGATTTCTCAATTGATCAAATTAAACAATGGTAATCTAGTAATCTATTACTCCGTCTTAGGTCAGAGACGAACTTTTTCGGACTGATGTTTTTATCGGCCTATAAGATCATTGTGTGTTCATTGGCTCGTCGGACAAATAATGAATCGCTTCTTCTGAGTTTCGAGTCTCGAACGACCAACAACGCCTTCATGCATACGCTCACAAACATGTCCGTTCGAACTGTATGTCATCTCTTAAGAGAGAACAGTAGCACATAGCAAACGGGGTGTTTCTGCAGTAGAAATGTTACATACTTTTGCCTACTGTATTCGCAACATTCCTTTTACAGCCTCGATGATGCTTGACCAGTTTTGATCTTAGAAATAAAAAAATAATTCCAATGAATTTTGTACAATGCATTAGTAGGGCACTAAAAGCTTACGTTTTTAAGCAAAACAATTATATAACAATGGGCTAGGACGTGTTGTAAGGTGTTAAGAAGGCGACGCATTACTTTGGAAATTGTTTGTAAACAGACATTTGGTTAGACAGCTTTTGTATGCACAAAATTGAATTACAATTCAAGCGTACATCTATCCAGTGTCAAGAATGGTCCCGAAATAAAGTCCCAAAATAAAGACTTCGTGTGTTTGAGCTTAAGATGTCTTTATTTTATTTGCACAGGTGATCGTTTATTATCGTAAATTTATTGACTGAGAAAGTGGGCTAGCTGCCATGTGTTTTTATAGCGTGGCTACGATCGGATGAGCATTACACTGCTAGAATAATGAACAGATAACAGTGTGTAGCTTTTAGCTTAGAGTGCCCGCCGAGGGCCAGTTAATTTAGTTACATTGTTCGTTCAAAATTTTATTCGTTTTTGTCTATTAAATAAGTTGTTGAATTCCAAAAAAGAAGTGTATGGCTTGGAAGGAAAAATGGGGAAGGAAATTATGACGCAATGATGGGAATGGAAAATCTTATTTTTTTATTTATTTATTTCAAGTGGATGCACATTTTTGAAATTAAAGGTTACCATTTTTGTTAGAGGCTTAGGACACATTGATCCTTTACAGCAATGATATAGTGATATACAACGAGTCAATAGTTGTGGATTACAAATATATGATTAAATAAGCGAAAAACTACTATAAAATAACCTTATGTGGAACTTAACCTAGTATTGCATTCAGTCAGTCTTCAAGAGATTTTCACTGCACAGGAAAATAGCACAGTTTAAAGCAAGAGTTAAAAGTGGCCCGTGGCGTTGTGGGTACGTGCGTCGACCCCAAACTCGACGTCGTAGGTTCGATTCCAGCTCTGAGCGACCGAAATAATTTTCACGGCCCCACCTCTTTCGAGTCACTGACAATGCTCAAAGAGTATTTCCTGTCTAGAAAAAGCTTCTTAAACTTGGCCGTTCGGATTCGGCGTAAAACTGTAGGTCCCTTCCACTCGTGAGAGAACAGTAGCACGCACAACACGAGTGGTTGCTGAGAAGCTAGGCCCTGGCCCTCTATGGGCTGTAGCGCCACCCATATTATATTATTGTATTAAATAATTTGATTAACTCCTTAACTTTGGTTACTGTCACAAGGTCAAGAAGAAGTGAGGGACTAGAAACAATTTCATTAGTGCGTATTACATCATTAACAGTACCATCATCAGTAAGGTGCGCTGCTACTGTATGATTGTGTCAGAAGGTACCGGCTAATAAGTTCGACTTTTCAAAATCTTAGTTGATTTCGCTAGAATGGGAATTATGCATGTAAGCATGCATGTTCCCTTTTATTTATCCGGAAATGTTTTGTTATTCTCAACAGCAATAGTAGTTTATTGTTTTAAATTATTTTCCTTTTCTTTTCCATATTCTCTTTTTTTTACTTCTCTCTATCTCTTTGCTCTCCTTTCTTTTCGGATGAAGATTTACTATATTCTTGCTTGTTATTTGCTTTTTTTCTAAATAATAAATGCCATAACAGAACCATATTGTTCAAAGTCCAGACCAACCGAGAACTTCATTCTGGAACGGACAAACCGAGATTATCGCATTGCTGCGCGAACATTAAGCAGCCATATGCAGCATCTCAGCAGTATTTAAGTATTTTGGTTTTAAAGTAGTTCTAGAAGCAGAATTGCTGTCGGTCACCATAGCACCATTACTGTTTCTGAACTTCCAGTAGTGGTCCAGTGTTGTGCGCCATTTTATGAATGTATCGCTTAGCTCGTTTCGATGCATTTTAATCACTATAAATTGTATCAACATAACTGCCATTACCTAAGCTGATCCCTCTGAGACTGACGTGGTGTACGACAGACACCACAAAAATGTTGGCACTTTGGTTCTCAGTTTCATTCATTTTTGGCAAACGGGGCTCTACAATATTAAACAGTGCAGCCCGTGGACAAACGTAACAAAAACGTTCATATTCCATTTACATATAAAACGTAGCATCGCCCTTAAATTGGAGGAAATCGATGTCACGAACGGTTATTTACACATTTCCACCTAGTTGCTGACCTAAAAAAGGGTGCTCACCGAAGACGCTGACCATAAAGTCCACATACATAAGCTAAAGAAACATTAGATGTCACTTAAAGTTCGGTAAAGCCGCTTGAAATATTTGAAATAAGTAACAAAAACCCCTCATCATTCGAACGACTTCTCTAAAACCCCTCACAACTTCTCCACCTCGAAATTAAAGCATCCGCTGTCCTTAGCATCTTAAGAAATCAAAGCCATGAACACAATCCCCTTTGGAATTCTTAGGACCACCACTCACGCACATGGCCCCCTCACGCATCAACGCGTCGCATAAACACACAGACAAAGCACTCCTCGCTCTCGTTAAGGGCGCATGAATTGTTTGAATTATATGTCAATTAAATAAAATGAATGACAACAACAATAACAAACAACAATTGGCAGTTACCCCTCGCTCTCCCGTGCAATACACTCGTGTACCACATATGCCACGTCTCCCACCCCCGCCATTCGTCATCCATCCAACCGACAGCCATAAAATGACGCAAAAATGATATTTCCTTGTTGATTCAATGCGTTTTGCAAAGTAAACAAAAAAAAAATGTTTCAAAAATATTGTATCCAAACGCAGAAAGGATACACAACACAACGCCAACAGGACAACAGAAACAACAAAATTGCTACAATAATGGCGAAAAATCACCCCTTGTTATCGGTTTTGTGCTCTCGCTTTCACTCGGTGTGTGTGTGTGTGCCTCTGTCCCACTCGCCCCGGTGGGGGAGAGGATAGTCACACACAATAGTATGAAAACAGAGTGGGTGGGGTCATAGTGCCGCACAATAGCCACCAACAATGTACGGACGTACGTGAGGGTCGATCGGACGGTCGTCGTCGTCGTCGTCATCGTTTAGAGTCCATTCAACAAGGGGATGAATCCAGCAGGAGCAGCAGCAGGACCAACTCAAGCGATTCAAGCAGAAAAAACCGAAAGCACACAGCACATCGGATGAAATATGTTCCCATTACAGTCAGCAGAGGCGATAGCGGCGGGAGGGACGCTGCGGCAAGAAAAAAAAAATGGTCACTTCATCCCTTCGATGGATTTTATTTAACCTTCACATTCACACAAACTACCATTAGGACGCGTTTGTGGTGAGCAAAAGGACACGACCGTGTGTCCCCACCCACATTTTATCCACACACATCACTGCGTTATCCCGAGTCCCATGTCGGACATGGACGCGGACGTGAACTCGGACGAGGACGTGGACGCAAAAGAGATACACATTCAAATTCTCTGCTCTCACTCTGGTCGGCGCGCCCCGGTGGTGGTCGTCCTTTTTGGCAGACCGAATGGCTATCAGGGGTTAGAATCAAACTCACGATGGATACGTATGTATGCAGTACGTCCAGGATACAGTCACGCACATATCATTCGCAAAACGAAAACGGAGAACAAAAAAAAAAACACAGAACGCCACCACCTCGTTGAGCGAATGCGAATGTGTTGGATCACCTCCTGCCGTTACCGCAAACGTGTTATCCTTTTGGAATATGATAACAGACGGACTCGCTCGCCGTGTGAGGGTCGACGACAACGCCACACAGCCACGACCGACGCGGACGCGGCCAGGGACGGGGCGACGAGGACGACTCAAAAATGGAGGACCACCGTGAGGAAAAAAAAATGGGTTCTGTCAAAATAAATATTTTTGAATAATAGCCCACATTTCGGTTAAGCACACGAATATGCCACCTCGTCATCTGGGACGTAAAAAGGACGAAATTCTCCTTAGGGTTAAGGCATTCGGTGAATGTGAAAAATCTGTGCATGATTGCATTTTCTGCTTCTCCGTATGGTGGGGGTTGGGTTGGCCGTCCACTGGGGGCGGTGAGTGACTGTACAAAACATTTACAAAATCCAAACCGAATTCTCGGTAACTTGATATGGTTTCCAGTGTTTTTTTTTTTTTTTTTTGTCTCCCACACCCCACAGCCATGTTCACACACAAACACGTAGGGAAATTCCTTTATGCTCTTCCGTTCACTTCTCTGATTTGAAAACGCAATAAAAAACGGTGATGATGTGGAAATTCCTTTTCTCCTATATTACATTACCTATGGGCTATGGCAATGACAAGACTGAGAATATGACAAAGGACCGCGGATATGTGGAACAAAGAGCTTCACATTTTTCTACCAACCAACCAACCAACCAACCGACCGACCGACCGACCCACAGCGAGTGAAAAGGAGAGCGGCACACGATGAGATGGCAACCTGAATATGAAAATACCTGGTCTGTGTGTGAGAGGGGTCAACAACTGCGTGTCAGGAGAGGTTAATCGGAATCTGTGCAGGGATGCTGTCTGATCTCTGGTGACTGGACTGACCGGTATGGCGCTGTTGGGTTAAGATGGAAACCAGATCAGTCGCATGCAGACAGTGGTGAGGTCCCTCCTTGACCAGGATTAGGTGTGTAAGTCGCAGCCAATTAGGGATGAGTGAGGAGGGTTATGTGGAATCTGGACCATATTTTGGGTGAAAAATGAATGAATTTGTGGGTATTTGCTTGATGACCTGACCCGGTGACCCCTGAACTTTGATCCACACTTGATGATACAATTATTTTGATGGACCTTGTGGTGGGCTTATGTCGGCGACGGCAGTTAATTAATGCTGTCGGTTGGAGATGATTGATTACTTTGTACAGCCCGTCCGTGGAGAAGGACACGCTCTCACAAAAGATTCACGAGGGCGATGGGCGTGAGATTTGGCTGCCCACATCACTTTTATCATTTGGCGGTTTGAGCTGAGAGTCCTCGAAAGCGCTGTCACTATTTTAGGTCATCGTGAATCAGCAAATATCAGCTAATTGATTGGGATTTTAACATAAATTGAGGATCTATGAAATCAATTAAAAATTGTTATTAAAATAGAAATGCTATAAAGTGTGGCGATAGGATTAGTTTTTCTACCGAATTTTTGAATTTTGTGTTCACAGCTTGCTGGTATGTGCGTGGACCTTAACGCGCGTGGACTCACGTATCTAGTTTTGATCCTTTGTACGACAAAATAATTTCCACGGCGCCAACTCTTTCGAGTCACTGGCATACTCAAAGTATTCGTGTCTAGAAAAATAATCTCAAACTTTGCTTTTCAGAGTCGGCAAGTGGTTGCTGAGATGTTAGGCTCTGGTTCTCCAAGCGCTGTTGCGCCAGCATTATTATTATTGATGTTCACAGCTAAGGAAGTAACATCATTGCATTTTATTTAGATTCTCAACTACATTTCACCTATTTGCGAATATTAGACTCACTAGAAATGCTTGGCGAAAATTGACTATCAAGGGAGCACCTCTGGCTCACCCCTGTTTACACATTAAACATGTTTCGGTAAACAAAGAAAACCGTGTTTGGGTGCTGGCAGAAGTTAATTATTTTTCACAGAACCCTAGTACTTGCACTGAAGAAGACGATGAAAATTCTAAACAACAGTCCGTAGAATAGATAATCTATTAGCTTGTGTGGTTTCACAAGGGACCCAACGTAAATTCGTCCGTTTTTTGGGTTAAGTTGATTAATACACTTCATGATAATATATGACAGTTAAAATTATACCTGAGCCTAGCTTCTACAACTAGTTGTTAAATGATGTGTTGTTATGCTTTTAAAGTATCCTCTACAGTGGCAGGCACAAATGGGGAAGGACTAAAGCCAAGGACGTCTTAGATTAAGTGACAACTAACAAGTAAGTACTTAGTAACAACCTTGACTTGATTTTGAAAGCATTGCGAACACAATTGATTTGATAGTAGCACTGAGGTAATGTTAATCTCCTTTCTTTAATGTATGGACTACGCCATTTCCAGCTATGAAGATCGATTTTATACTGAGGGTTAGGACTCCCCATCCTCAAACTGTGACCAGATGCCAGTGACAACTTTTTCAATTGGGATATTCCAGCAGCTCTTAAAATATTTAGCAAAGGCTTGTCATTGCATCACCCGTTGTGTTAAAATTCAAAATTTAATAATTCGCTGTGACTCTTAAAGGGCTGTATAAATACAAACAAATTCTTTATACAAAACAGGATGACGTATGTGAGTGGACAGCAGCCACACAGGTCAGCGTAGGCCCAATGTGATAAGCTCGTCAATTCGAAATTGTTAATAATAATAATTATATTGGTGTCGCTACAGCCAATAGAGTGCCAGCACACACTCGTGTTGTGCGTGCTATTGTTCTATCACGAGTTGAGGGGACTTAAATCATTGCCTTATTTAAACTGACTTTTATTTATTTAAGTATTATTTTTTCCCGAATTAAAGGGCTCAAGTAAACTCGGTGGGAGCATTGGAATCGTAATTTTAATGAGGCGAATTTGATATTTCTGTTGCTAATAGCCTCTTAAGTCAATCACCACATTGGGCAGTAATTTTCCAATTTTCGTCAATATTTTCAGTTGTTTATGTTTTTTAACAGTGTACTACTAGCTCCTTTTGTTCACTTCCCTACACACTCTCCTGCGTTTTGTTTAGCAGGGGTTTTCATTACCTCTATAATCACCAATCATTTTTGCTTATATCTAGTGGTAGAATTACCGATTCACCAGAATTACTGAACATCAAAATACCGACCGGATATTGGTGCACTTACATTAGCACCAATATCCGGTCACCTAACATATATTCCTACTTTGAAGCTATATGTCAAACTTTGATCCAATATCCGCCAATGTCCTGTTTCTTTGGAAAATCTCCAACGCAACAGTTGAAATTGAACGCATTTATTCGATAAAGAGTTGAAATTTAACGTATCTCGAATAATTGCAGAAGAGATCGTTGGAAAGACAAAGGACAGTCTAGCCGTCCAGACAACCGGAAACGCTGTCAATATAAATTCAATCAGTCTAACTGATTATATTGCGGTCGTGACTATATTTAAGACTGGTTAACATCTCCGTCACGAGCGGATGGAATCCTCAACGGCGAACTGCAGTCGTAATATAAGGGTTACTGAATTCGGGGCTAGAAAACCTGGAACACAGCACCCATTCCTTAATTAATAAATGCATACGTAGTAAGTGAAGCTCTAGGTAACATGTCCGTGTATGTTCGTCATACATACCATTCTCACTAAAGTGACACTAATTATCAGATTGGAAAACGAACCATCATAAACGGTAAGAAATAGAGCTCTGATGTCTTTGACAACTTTGTTCAGAATTCTATGAAAAATGTTAATTTTTTTTATATGCGTAGTAACTTGTGCCGGGTAAAGTTGTACAGCTAGTTAAATATAACAAATATATTCTCTCATCCCAAAAGTAGAATGCATTTCATAAGCTTGTAAACCACTATTAGAAAGCAGTTGCCTATGATTCCGTATGGCATTACTTAACTTTCTCCTTCATCCATAAGCATTTTATTTTTGTAACGTTGTCCGAGACTAGCTCAATTCCATACGATTCAATTGCTTCTTTTGTCACAATCTCAAACGTTGTAGAATAATTGTTCTATTTCCTAATTTCTTCAAACCACATCGACCTCAAACTGCAACATCCACATCAAGGTGTCGCCACAACATTGAGAATTAATTCAATACCACTTGAAACCTTATCACAAATCTTAATAATCACCTCGCACACTCATTCCGCGCAATTAAACTCTCCAGACCTTATCACAGTTCACTCGAAAAACGCAATCTTCCAAAATCTGTAACAAATCAATTTAGTGCTCCAGGTACACGCGTCAACCGCACAAATTCAATCCACCGTCCCATTTCCATACGCGCACACTAACGCCTGTGCCTGTATGCGCACGTAAGCCCCGTCCCAGGGCAGATGTGCACTCGATATCCCATGTATACATAAGCAGCTAGCCATTGTCATGTAAAACTCGCCCGTATCCTTTCTCGAAATTAACGAAAAAAAAAAAAGAAATCCGATTGCAAATTTCGGTTTCACTTCCTCATTCGCGCCGAGTCCACACACCGCACGCTCGACTGAGAAAGCGCAGATGTCCTTCCAAACCTTCCAAAGGTGTTTTCCGAAAAGCAACGAAATAAAAAAACCGATTTGGGAAGAGTTTAATTTGGAAAACGAGGACGACACACGTATCCGCACCGCATGCAAAAAAGGGGTCGCCGCACCGCACCGCATCGCCTCCTATGACGGGAGATGCATGCGTGTACGGTGTGTTTGTATTTAAATTTTAAATTCAAATTCGTTAAGGGGTCCCGTTTGAGGTATCAGAAAGGATAATTTAAATAATAGGCCATCCAAGCAGCCATCAACCATCAGCCAGCAGGACCCATCACCTAGATTCGGAGAGTGCTGTGCGACGCGACTACCTGGAGTTGAGTGTGTTGCAAATGCAAAAGCAAACGCAAACGCAAACGTGTCGTCCCGCAGGCACTGTAGCGTGGATTAGATGGCATGGCCCTGTGGAAGTTATGAAATGCGTTCTATTTGCGAAATTCTAGTCCGCGGTTAGGGGTAAGAGGGTTAAGGGTTGCATACGACACACGGACGAGATTGCATGTGCATTTCCATTCCAACCCCCGGCCCTAGACAATGGATGCATTAAAATTTAATTTTTAATGTATTGCTCCTGTCTAACCCTTTTTTTTGCACCGCCAATTCTTCTCTCGAACATCTGACAGAATTTGAACAGCAAACGAAAAAAATCACAAAACTGTGTCTTCTCTAAGGGATGACGGAACTCGAAACGCTCTTGATTCACGCGGCATATGATCCGCTCCGATCCAATCCAATCCAATGTGATCCTATCCGATTCGTATTCTTTCTGTGCCACTGACTCCCTAGGGGATGGGGAATTTCACACGGTGGCACTTACACTCATGACACAACAATTTCGGGTAATTAATCGTGCGCCGGACTACCTGAAGGATGCGATGCAACAGTTCCGCATTCACACAAAGTCATCCTGCATCCGCCTCGTCTGCCACAATAGAGTGCCAACCTTTGGCATCCTTTGCCCTTTTCTCCTCTTCCTTTCACGGATGCTGTGCCACAGTCCCTCAGTCCCATCCAACCCCTGCTGCACGCATTTTCATTTTTTTTTCGGATAAAAAACCGTATTTCTGACACTAAACGGTAAACAAAAAGATATAATACGTATAATTGACAGAGCGGAGTGAAGTCAAGGACCCTTAAAATTATTTTGGCGAGAAAAATACCTTTTTTGTGCTCAAATTGTTGCCGCTTTAGTGTTTATCCATTGTGCCTGCCACCGGGTTAGTCGCCTTTATGACTGACGAAACGTTTATGTGCGACGAGGGGAGGGAGTGCTCTGTTATTGGTTTGTTTTGGGTATTGTCTGTCAAATATTAGTCGGATTGAAATTGATTTTTTGACAATAAAACGGTTATTAGATGAAGATATCGTGTTATCCAAGTTGACTGACGAAAGGAGAGCGTTTTTGTTTTGCCTTCTTCTAATAATTAGCGTGTGATTGGCGATTAAGGAGGGGATGGGTTTGATGTGATTATTTGGGGAGATTGTTTCTACCTTTGGATGTTTGGGCGGTAGTTCAGCTCAGCTTGACAGGTCCTTGTTAACAAGGGGAGGAACTGAGGGGTAGGAGTTCGCAAGAATACTCTAATTAGCCTCTACTTATATACCACGTAATCATTTATTGAAGCTGAGTCATGAGCATGAATGACGTAGACCAGCAGAGAGAGAGAAAAGTTTTTCTACAGCCAGGTGGCACATGTATGCGTTCCCAACAGCAGCTTCAGCTCTCTGCACGAAGAACGTTCCAATTTCCTTTAGAGTTTCAGACGTTCCCATTGAAATCTACAAACAAAATATTTTCCGACAATTCCATCTAGGCTCCGAATGCTAATGACACAATCTTCTTAAAAAACATTGAAAATCCTACGATACGTGTGACACCGACCAGACTTCGGGAAAGGACCATCATTACCGATGCCAGGATTGAGAAGTCAGTGACCTAGGCTTCGAAAAAAGCAGAACTAGCATCTTCGATGCCGTGCCAAAATACAGAATAACTACTGCTAACTTTTTATGTGAGGCATTGGTCATATGACAGATCCACACCCACAACTTATTCGTCAACATCAAGATCTCATACTACAGCGCGCATAGAGACGAGCTATAGAGCGCCATGTCTAGTTTTGACATTTCTGCCAAATTCGTAAAGCTGTGGAGGATGCTTATCAGACGAACCATGAAGGGTCAACTCCCGAGCAGTTGCTGCCTTCCATCGGTGACGGTCCTGGGCACGCTGCTTCCAGTCATCAATACCAAGCTGTTACATCCGCGATGACTTGGTCTCTGTACCGGAGGTTCGATCTCTCACTCCTTCTCGAACCAGGAGGCTCGGATTCGAAGACCCTCTTTGCTGGAGCGTTGTTGTCCATTCGCTCGATGTGGCCGAGCCATTGTAGTCGACGGATTTTTGCCTTCCGGACTACATCCACATCCTTGTACAACTCGTAGAGTTCGCGGTTGTGTCTTCTCCTCCATTTGCCTTCCTCGCAGACGGGACCATATATCTGACGTTGAATTTTTCTTTCGAAGGCACCAAGAATCAGCTCCGCAGTCTTGCTTAATGTCCAGCTTAGGAAAGCAGGACTGGTACAATAAGGGTTTTGTCGAGCATAATGGTCCTTCCAGTCAGGAGCTTCGAACCCAGTTGTTTTGACAAACCGAAGTAGCATCGGTTGCCAAGGGGGATTCTACGTCGGGTCTATACTACGATGTCGTTTGTGGAGTTTACGTTTACCCCGATTTAGACAAACTCCTTTACTCCCTCGAAATTGTAGCTGTCGATTGTCGGGTGGTGTACGGCGGATCGTTTTTGCTCGACAGCATATATTTTGTTTGTCCTCATTGACCTTTAGATCAGCTTCCTCAATTACCGTGAAAGCTTCCACTAGGGTGGCGCTTTGGGACCGCGCGATAATGTCGATGTCATCAGCGAAAGCTGTGGAGGATGCCGATGAAGAACTCCAGCTGCTCCATCAAGTTCGGTATCGAACTCACCGAGACCTTCAATGCCAACATGGTCTTAGGTAGGACGGATGCACCAGCTCTTTTCACTCATCAAAGATATGTTCGGAGGGCATGCCCGCTTAGTGGAATCTCAGCGTCGTTTGTTCGATCCACAAGAGAGGCGACGCCTTTGACTGCGCCAACTATCGAGGAATCAGTCTCCTCTACATCGTGTAGAAGATCCTCTCTGCCGTCTTCTGTGAATGTATGAAAGTTTACATTTTACACTCACCCAGACCCTCTTTGTCAAAAAAAAGTTTTAGACAAGGCGACTCGCTGTTATGTGACTTCTTCAATATCGTAGAGTCAATATCAAAAATATCATGCGATACTAAAACGATAACACCAAGGACTCGATCTCCAATAAACCGTGCGATTGCTAGCATACGGCGATGACATTGACGTATTGGACGAACGCAGCGAACCGTCAACGAGGCGTTTGCTGGCATTGAAGCGGAAGCGGCTAAAATAAGTCCAGCTGTAAACCAGGGCAAAACAAAGTACATGGTGTCATCACGAAAGAACGCACAACATCGGCGACTCAGACAGAGCGTCATAATGGGCAGCAGCAACTTTAAGGTAGTCAAAGACTTCGTCTACCTCTGCTCTACAAGCAGGGACAATAAGACTAGTACCGAGCTCAAGTCCATAATTGCCCCAATCAATCGCTGTTTCTTTGAGTTCATGAGGCAATTGAGTAACAGAGCCATCTTTCGAGACACCAAGCTGACTTTATATCACACTCTGATCATCCATGTCCTGCTCTATGGCGCAGACATGGACGCTATTGAAAGCGGATGAAGAAGCTGTTTGTCATTTCGAGCGAAAATTTCTGCGTTCGATCTTTGGTCCTGTGGCGTCGGAAAGAGAAAATTCAACCACGAGCTGTACAGGCTGCATAGTGTCAGGCACCTAGTTAAGCGTTTTCGGATCCAATGCTTAAGGTAGCTAGGTCATGTACGAATGAACAACACAGCTCTGGCCCGAAGAGTCTCCGATTCCGAGCCATTGGGACAACGCAACGGGAGAGGAAATGCTCTAACGAGATGGCGCACACAAGTGAAGATGGACCTCTTCCAACATAGTGTGCGCACCTGGAGGCAGCTGGAGAATGATCGAGTCGGCTAGAGAGGCTTGTTGGTTGAGACCAAGGTTTACCCGGATTACAGCGCCGAACATAGAAGAAGATTGACAATATTGACTACTTGACTCTAAGGCATCATCGAGAAATGAGCATAGTCAGATGTCTACGAATCCGAAGCTTAAGCTGACTAAGGCACGTAGGCGTAGAGTGTATGGGCAACTCGAATCCGGTTCGCAAGAAATCGAAATCAGTGAGCTTAAGTTCACGGCAAAAGAAAAGCCGGTAGCGACACTCTGTTGACTAGACTGAATAACGAACGCAGTTCAATACACACACGATTATACTTAGTCACAAGAGCCCACCAGAAGTTGAATCCAGCATCAGGAACAACATCTTCAACCACCCGCCCTCAGCAATTCGTCAAATGAAATAAACATATTCTAAATATACCATCCCTTCATCCTCCCTCAGGCAATCGTCATTTCGGCATGTTGATTGTGTAATGTCCGCAATGCCGTCTCTATGGCATCCACACACCATCTCTCACCGGTATCGCCGCGCAACCGAAACTCATATAAGTCCCCTCCGAACTGGACGACACCCCCATCGTTTCCCGTTTGCGTCGCAAACAAATGGCCGTGTCGTCGAACGTCGAAAATTCATAAGAGCCACATCATCACTAAGGCTACAGACAAAAAGACACGAGTACTTTGTTAAATTGCCAAACCCCGAACGCACAACAGCAAACCAGCAAACCAGGAGCGACAGCACCGGCACACTGGACGACGGCAACTTCCTCTGGCTGTCTGTCGCAGCCTCACCACATCAACGCGACACACGGCCCCGGTATCCATATGCTAGGGTATTGCATATTTTTCCGACACGAAAAAAAGGTCCTTAACTCCCCACGGGCAACCTGCGTTACCACAGGCGTATTTCCTTGGCAACATTGGCCTTGGTTATCGGTTTTCGGTTTTCGGTTCTCTGTAGTATCGCCAGGTACACTCCACCGTATGTTATAAAATTATTTCGCCCTCCTCCGCCGCTCGCGTCTCCGCTATATGTAAAGTATCTAACAAGGAGCTCTTTGAGCATAAAAAGAAACAACCTGTAAGGAAATGAAATCAAAATGGATTTCATGGTCCAGTGGAGTGGATATAATATTTTTTCTTCCTCCTTTTTCCTCTGGTCCTCAATCTCTTTTTTTTTTGCTCCCGCCCTTTTGCATTCCTGGGGCAAATCGAAGAAATTATTAGAAAAGGATATTCGAAGGATATTCGTAGCTCCGGGTACTTGAGTGAGTTTTAGGAGTGTGAGTCGTTTCGTCGTGTTTTTCCTGCTTGCGTTTTTGTCCTTCTCTTGTTCGTTCATTTCGTCGGTCCGCCCGCCGCTCCCATCATTATCCTGCGCCCGGTCCAGATGTCTGTGTGCGGGACTGGTGTCTGTCGCTAGTGGCGAGGGTATCCTTCATTTCAGTCCCATCATTAGGATACTACTCGTACTTTGGACGCAATTTGCGGTGCTGCGAGGTGGAAGGGAGCGTGTGATATTGTTTGCCGTTGTCATGCGAACACAAAGCACTTCCTGGAATCGACGGATCACTGTGGGGCAGACGTCACATGTGAATATTTCTTCGAGAAATAAAAATTCCTGGAATGTTTGATTCATCAAATAGTAGCTACGTATCTTAGACAGGTGTTGTCAACTTGAAAGGATGTGGGGCAAGTGTTCGCGTCATCACGAGAAAGAGATTTTCCTTAAAATTAATTTCAATATTTTCACGTTTTGACCGAATTGTTTCAGATCTAGCGTAGTTGCTGGACGAACACAAGGTTCCCTTGATATCAGCTCAGTGCAATAATTGTGCTTAGATCCACCAACTGCTTAAGTTTCTAAATGTTCTTCTTTTTATTTGTGTGGCGCTAAAGTGCGGGCTGGTCCTGGGCCTCAACCAACAAGCCTCACCAACTAGTGCGATCTCTGGCTGGCTGTCTCCATTTTCGCACACAAAGTTGGTTGAGGTCCTTCTCCAATTGAGGTGCGCCACCTTAAATGCGGTGGTCCTCTGTTGCGTTGCTCCACAGGTTCGAATTGGAAGATTCTTCCTGTCGGAGCTGAGTTGTCCATACGCTCTACATGGCCCAGGATCAGTTTCTATGTCTACAACTTAAAATCCCTCACTAATTTATCGATCTTCTGGTACTGCTGCTAAACTTTGGGTAGACACGGACTAGACTTGGTAGACTTGATGTTAATCTAAAAAGCGTACCTTGAGTAGTCCAAGACGGCCAACTGACAACAATTTATATACTATCTCTATCCTCCACAGCGTTGCTTTCTAAATAAGTCTAAGTAATTTCGCGAATATATCGGCATCACAACCATTTTGCTAAGTTTCGTTCAGTTTCGTCCACTTTTGCTTTCTCAAGTGAGAGTGTAATATCTGTCAGCAGAAATTATAGCTACATTTGAATAAACTTACTTATCAGGCCGGCGATCCATGAAGGGGTCCGAGGCTGAGCAATCGCTACCTTCCATCGCTGACTGTCCTGGGCACGCTACTTCCAGTCTGCAACACCTCCTTCTCAAACCAGGAGGCTGGGATTCGAGGATTATCTTAGCTGGAGCGTTGGTGTCCATATCTCGATGTGGCCGAGCCACTGCAGACGGATTTTTGTCTTGCGGGCTACTTCCACATCCTGGCACAGCTCGTAGAGTTCGCGGTTGTGTCTTCTCTTCCATTTGCCTTCCTTGCAGACGGGACCATATATCCAACGCAGAATTTTTCTTTTGAACACGCCAAAATTAGCTTTGCAAGTTTTGTGTATCGTTCAGCCTTCAGCTCTATAAAGAAGGATTGGCAGAATAAGAGTCTTGTAGAGCATGACGGAACATTACGGACTCGAAGGACCAAAGTCCAGAGTTTTGACTCGAGGTACTTCGACAAAGCGAAGTAACATCGGTTGCCAAGGGAGGTTCTGCTGCCCCGAGGTAGACAAACTCCTTTAATATAATAATAATATATAATATGGGTGGCGCTACAGCCCATAGAGGGCCAGGGCCTAGCTTCTCAGCAACCACTCGTGTTGTGCGTGCTATTGTTCTCACACGAGTGGAAGGGACCTACAGTTTTATGCCGAATCCGAACGGCGAGATTTGAGAAGCTTTTTCTAGACAGGAAATACTCTTTGAGCATTGTCAGTAACTCGAAAGAGGTGGGGTCGTGAAATTTATTTGTGTCGCTCAGAGCTGGAATCGAACCTACGACGTCGAGGTTGGGGTCGACGCACATACCCACAACGCCACGGGCCACCACGACAAACTCCTTTACTGCCTCAAAAATATAACAGTCGATTAAGATATTATGTCTTAGGTGGTGTGTGACGTCCTCATTGGCTTTACGACCAGCTCGTTTCGCCACTTCTTCATTTGATGTGAGTACATCCACGACAGCACGTTGCAAACGCCGGACCATGCCGATGTCATCTGCATATCCCAACGATTAGACCGATTTGTAGAAGAGATTGCTAACCGTGTTGACTTTTTTCCGCATCACCATGTACTCCAGTACCAAATTGAACTAATCGCACGACAGTGGATAAGGGAACGGAAAGGGGTTTCTGGGCAAGGAAACCGAAAGGGGTTTCTGGAAAAGGGAACCGAAAGTGGTTTTTGGACAAGGGAACGGAATGGACAAGGGAATGGGCAAAACGTTCCCAAGAATGATGAAATACAACGTCGTGCAAGTAGCTGACTTCGCAGTATAACAGTTATGTTCGAAGACCTTTTTCATGGTTTCGGGCTGTAGCTCATTAATTACTTGGATGATATTGGCCTTAAGTGTTGGAATCGTTTTCAAATTATTGGCATAACATCGGTCCTTCACGGTTCAGCACAAGAAATGTCGAAACTGGTCAAATCGCAGAACCGAGGAGGACATCGCCAAGAAGACTGATAACACAATTTGAACTTGTTGCGTAAAATATTAACTGTGGCGTGAGCTGTGTGGCATGGCGCGCCATTCTGGCTAACATAGCTCTGTTACGGCTACATTTAACCGAAACGTTGTTCTCAGTCTCATTTTCGAAAAAGAATCGTCCAAAGATGCCACCATTTCTCGGCAGCCACATTCTCATCAGTGCGCACCGTACGGCGACAGGGACCTTGGGTGTTGTCCACTACTAGTCTCACAACCTTTTTGAACAAATTTGGGTAAAGAAGTCCCTTTCGCTTTCGGCGAACGCTCGTATTTCGGGGGCAGGCCTGGAAAAAAGTCTTAAATATTTTCTAAGCGATTTTTTCGCTTCACGGAGGTATGATACTGACTTTCTGTTAGGAGTTCAGTTTCTGTGTCAAAGTTGCCTGTGGCAAAAAGGCTGTGTAAGTAAAAACCGAAAAAACCACTGCGTGGCCCTGTACATATAAAGAGTAATTTTGGAAGCACTGAATGTGACAGTTGATAGTTTGGGTTTAATAAAATTGAAGATCACACGAAACAACATGTCACTGTTTGGTTCGAATTTCGGTCTGGAGGCATCATTGGACCACACATTCGAAGTCGCGACACAATAACACAGCTCTTAATGGACATAAATAAACTTTTCCTATATGCCAATCTAGAATATTAAAACTAAGTTTATTATTTAATTCAAGTCCAGTGTTAATTTTGGGACGCCCGCATATATTAAATTTTTCTTGACGGCATTCAATTTTTGTACACAAAGCACTCATGATATTGCATTTACTTTGTCAGAAACATTAAGGACGCAATGAAATTACGCAATGATTCTGACTAAGTCCAAAGGGGTGGTGGATAAGGTAGATTTGCTTTAATGAGTGCCCACGCTGAAATCTCCTCAATTTTGTAGTTCTGTGTACCTTACCTTTCGTATACAACATTTTTGATTACCTCTGTAACCCTCTGGATTCCCTTCCAACAAAACACCTCAGAAGAACAGAGCACGCATTCCCTCTGCTCAAGTAATATATCTAATGCATCGACATATTTTCAATGGCTTAACGTCTTAGATCCAAAACCAATGTCCTTTGAAAATTATGAATCGATTTCTCGGCACTCACCCTTTTCTTCTCAAAAGACAGACACCTAATGGAGTCTCCCTGAATCCTTAGCTCTGTTGACACAATAGCTCAGATTTAGGATTACCTGACCTCAATACTTTCGTCTTCTCGTGGTGCAGTGAATGGAACATCTTATGGGGTTGCCTTGTGTAACATGTGAGCACGTAAGAAAATCTCACCAAAAAACCAAAAGGGGTGCGCTGGTTCCCATGGGATCAACAATGTTTCCTCATTTCCGATACTCACAGCTGATGATCATTTCTGTGCATCGAAGATGTCAATTTTTGTAATTAATTATTGCAAAAAGGAATGTATGACGCCAAATGAATGTCTCAGAGATGACAGTTGGAAGGGAAAGAGTAGACAGCAACGAACTGCATCGTGTTCCGGGTGAAAGGGTTTTTGGAAAGAATTTATGGTTACCTTTTGAAATCTTTGCAGTGACGTTGGATTTGAGGATATGTAGGGTTGGAAACGGCCTTGGCTGAATCAGTTTTGGCTGGATTTTTAATGTTTTTTTTTTATCTGGTATAATATGCGCGGTCATTGAAGTGTGGATTAATATCTTACGGAGTCGGTATTTAAGGTGATTTTGAAGGTCGGCCCATGAGAGTGAGCTTTTCGTCGATTATTTCTTTCTTCCTTCAATAAAATTTTTATCGGCAAGCAGATTGGTCAATATCAGTGCGGGTTCAGGCCAGCGAAATGCACTATTGCCCAAAGATTCACATTACGGCAAATCTTGGAAGCGACCCAGGAGTTTCAAGTCGATACCCATTACCTATTCATCGACGCGTATGACAGTATTTATAGAGACAAGCTATACAGCGCCTTGTCCAGCTTTGCCATCCCTGTAAAACGTCCATCAGCAGAATGCAGAATGACGACGGAAACCGCCCGTTGCTCCGTTAAGGTCGGTTAAGATTGTACCGAAACCTTTGATGTTAAAAAAGTATTTAGACAAGGCGACCTTGCTAATATTATTCTCGAGAAGATCGTGCAGAGCTCAAATGTCAATACCAGAGGTACGATCTTCCACAAGTCTGTGCCACTGGTCGCATATGCCGATGACATTGACATTATCGGAATAACACAACGGGCTGTCAGGGAGGCGTCTGTGCGCAACAAGAAGGAAGCGGCCAAGATTGGGCTAGCGGTTAATGTGGGTAAGACAAAGTATATATTGTCTATGAAAAAAGGTCCACCAACAACGACGTCCTGGACAAAATGTCACTATAGACAGCTATGACTTCAAAGTAATGAGGAACTTTGTCTACCTAGGCCCCGAAGTTAATACCAGCAAACACACCACCGCGGAGATAAAACAGAGGATCACGTTGACCAATCGCTGTATTTTCGCAGTTGGAAGGCCACTGGAGAATTAAGCCATCTCTCAGAGAACCAAGAAATGCCTTTATAAGGCCTTAAAAGTCCCAGGCCTGCTGTATGGCGCAGAAGCATCGACTCTAACTAAAGCGGGCGAGGATATTCTTGGTCACTTAGAGACAAAAGTCCTTCGTATTATTTTCGGTCCCGTATGAACGGATGGTTTTTGGAGGAGGAGACTGAACGACGAACGTTACAAGTTGTAGAGCGACACCGATCTGGTCAAATGGGTTCGAGTCTCTCGCCTCAGATGGCTAGGTCACTTAGAGCGAATGGACACTAATGCCTCGGTCCGGAAAGTCTTCGACTCCAATCCTGAGGGACAACGCGATAAAGGAAGACCACGCCTCCGGTGGCGCACGCAGTTAGAAGGGGACCTGAATAAGTTGAACGTCTGTGTCTGTAAGCAACTAGCACAACAGCGGGCTAGATGGAGAGACATGTTGACTGAGGCCCAGGTCCACTCCGGATTGATGCGCCAGCCAAAGAAGAAGAACTGCAGAAGCAAAAATATCGCGTTGTGCGTTTAAAAATGAAATACACTCTAGTCTTCCTAAGTCGAATTTATTGTTTGTCATATTTTGGCTTAGGAACTTTTCTATACACATAACCATTCTCTAACTCGAACTGATTTTAATATCCCGTGACAATTTGACTTGGAGGGAATCCAATGTATTGTTTTCCATCTCTAAGGGCTCGCATGAAAAACGACAGAGAAAGGGCTTGTAGGTAAGGTTAAGTAAATGTGATGGTTGACCACCATTTCTACCCGGAGGCCGAAGGGCATTCATTTGTGGCGGACACAATTCTTTTAACCTTTCAGATGACGTTGTGGTTGAGAAGAATCTCTTAAAGAATTTTAAAATATCCGATGACAGGAAGCCGAGGACTCCTGGTTCCCTTTCGAGAGCATTGTTTCGATCGGACAGTGTCCTGTGATCACTCCGACTAGTATACGGAATAGAGGCTTGTAAGTTAACTAATAAAATGTAAAGGTTTTTATTTTCAGGCAGTCTGCTTCACCCCGGGAACACTGAGAAATGAATCACGCTTGATAGCGACTAACGTGCTATCAAACAAATGTACAACCATGGTTAGCATTGTCTTCAACACGGTTCAGCAATGTTGTCGTCGATGGATCTATCTTGCGCCGCTTTTAAAGAACGATTTGCGTGTGATTCCGGAAAACGTCAACTAGAGTCAAAGAATATGGCCGACCGTCCACGTCGCTCGTAGTGCGGCCAAGCAGGTGTAAGCAAAATATGACGATCGACAAGGTTCATTTGACACTCTCTTGCGACGTTCACAAGCAAAATTGTTATATTTTGGGAAGAAGAAGAATTCAGACACAAATGCCATACACTTGGATGACTTGGAGTAAAATGATTGCGCCCAACCCAGCATCGGGCGGGAATCAGTGAATGGGCATCCATATAGGACGACGGTTTTAATAAAAAGACCATCCACGAAAATCGCTTGTTTTTTAAAGTGCTTCAATATTCAGATTGTGTGCCTTTTGGTGAACAAAGAGCCATTTGACTTCGTAAGATTTGGCAAATCGTGTGTGAGGTAATTTTAACAGACTGAACTCAACACGTACAGGCGTATGCACATCCTTGACACCCATAGTCTTATTCTGACCTTCTTTCATCGTGGAAATCTTATTATATTCATGACCAGCTTGATGGCTCACCCGCAATTGCTGCTTCCCATGCCGGAATCCGAATGCCAGTTGGGGAGAGCTCGCCTTGTATCTCATTTCCGCAAGAGACTGCCTTATCCCCGTCAGGACACACATGTACGATTGCCCAATACTTCATATGGCCTCGCAGTGTTCCCGCTCGTACTCGTTCTCGTGCCCATACAAGTAGAGTACTGTAAGCTTCTCAGCATTATCTGGCCACACAGAAATTGTTCGCATCTCCTGAAAGATTTATGACCAACCCATTTCCATTCTTTGCTCCCCCACAACGCATCACGGCCACCGCCGCGCACACACTGTCATTGAACAACGGAAAAGCAAAAAAAATGGTATAAAAACGGCAAAATGTCAAAAAGGATAAATTCGCCGAAATAAGGAAAATAAATAGGAAGTCGCGATGAGCACTCATTCCAGCAGTGTCACCATACCAGGCCATACATGTGGCCGCGATGGATTCTAATTTAGGGAAAAAGCCAATAAAACCTAATGACATGAGAGAATGGAATTTCCCTACGCACGCACAACGGTGCAGGCCGATTTTACGGTTCGCAGGGCACCATACTGCAAAAATAAGAAAGGACAGAAGAAGAAAAAAAGAATGTATCGCAAAAAACGAAGCAACATCCTGTAGACCGGGGAACTATAGCGACATGTCAGAGTCACACAGTCTCCGTCCAGCCCCCTCCCTCACTCGCATGTCCATTTCGTCCTGTTCGAGGAGGGTGTGTGCAACATACTTACTTTGCAGTTTTCGAACGCCCACCCTCCGTCCATTTTGTTGACGGTGCGGCGGTGGCGTGTATTTGTGAAGGTAGTGAGTGCTATTTGGTCTCGTGTTTGTTTGTATACGACCGCACATGTACATGTGCGTGGGGTGAGGCGAGTGGAAAAAATGGCGAACCCGTAAAAAGGGGGAAATATCCTTCCACTAGCCAGTGAGTGGAAACTGTTGATTGATGCTTCGGCCGCCTGTTAAGTATTGATAAGAATATTTTCGTTTATTTCTTATTTTATTTTTCATATTTACTGCAGCCATCATTTACCGACTGTTTTACTTCTTTGACGATGTCTTTGTGGTCTGTCATGTGGAATAGGAGAGAAGGATATGAGAAGGTCACTTTGCATCGCACGCTGGAACTTTGCACGGTACAACGCAGTGCTTGCTTTAGTTTGAGGATGAAGGTACATCTCCTGGCGGTGTTCAATGATGTACAGGTTTGTGTTAGCCATTGTTACGCTGTCGATAGAGTCGATTCTCACATTTTAAGTGAATGCGCATTTTCAATGCAGTCTCCTGCATGCTGACAATAAATTCTTGAGTGTTTCTTTAATCGTAAACGCTGTCTAGACTAGTCACTATGGACGATAGTATTCTGTTACAATTCACAGTGAAGACCTGATGTATTCGCCTTCTTCAGACACAACAAGGAACACCAAAAATAGATAGAGAAAGAGTAGTAAAATCGGTGTTCAGTTAGAACTTACGGAAAAGTTGTACTTTTTTCTATGGTCCAGAGTCTAACTGGAAACATTGAGACTCAAGTAAGGCCTGGTAAATGACACCCGCACACAAATGTTCTCCGCTGGATTCCATGCAAAATCAGTTCGTCTAGAAAATTTCTGATTTTGCATTTTAGAAACTCTGATCACCTTCATGTTATTTGAGTAGGCCAAGTGTGTGTAGAATTAGGTTAGGTTTAGCTTATTGAGCTGCCAGCGATATTGACAGCACGCTTAAACCATTGTTGGCCCATTGTGGTACCCAGGGCCGTTAATTTGACCCCAATGGCAAGTAGTGACTGGACCAGATTTGAAAACAAGCATATTCACTCTTGCTTTCACTGGATTCGAACCGGGGACCGCTGTAACCAAAGACATTACAAAATTACTTAATGTACTTTTGGTGTTTAATGCCACATTTTCCTTGTTTCAAGTCAGTTGGCCTCTAATCATTTGAATTACTTATTCTGACCGACACTGAGTTGCACTCAACCGGCTGCAAAGACTCGGCAGGATGTGTATTAGCGCAGCGTAAAGAAGTATTGATCGTAGTCAATATGACCCGGTACCTGCACGAAGTGTACATTCAAATGATCCTTCTTTAAGACACAGTCTCCATTCAAAAGATGTTGAATTGAACACGACATAGCAAAAGGACTCTGTTCGTAACGCCGTATGCTCATGGTGCACAGTCTTTCCACACGGTTGAATGAATCACAGTTGAAAGCTTAACGCTAAAGCAAACTGACCAGACCAGACATTATTGTGTCTTTCAGGCGATTGAAGTGAAAATTTATTAAGCGATGCATGGCTTTAGTCCCCATTTGCAATTTCGAAACTTTCACTGCCTATATGGAACGGAACAAGCACTCTGTGGGATAGCATTCTCGAAATTTTGAGTGTGGATTTTTTTCCAGCGAAAAGGGCCTGTTCGATTTAGTCGATGGAGAGTCTCAGGGAAAGTTTTCGAGAGCTCTCTGAGACTAGTGCCAACTGCTGAACGTTGCAGCATCGGATTCGGGACCTACAGTTCGATGGACAAGATTCTACCCCTAATGAATGGACGTGCTTACCTAAATGTACGCGGAACGAAAAATCGCACAAAATCTTTTTACGTATTTTACTACTAAAGAGTGCTTTGCCTTCCCACAAACATCGTCGCTCTAAAAATGGAGCGGAATGCCTTCATATGTGGAAAATCTTAACCATCACAACAAAAATGATCGAAATTTGATTTGTTTATTTTTTCCTTTAACTATTTAAGACAACTAAGCATAATTTTCAGGAAGAGCTTTTTGTAATGGGTTAACATTAAACACATTCGAAATTATCTTTACTTTGTCTCAATCGTTACCATTTTTGAGTAAATTCGTATATTCTCTGGCAACAGAAAAAATATGCAGCCACGCCACTTTGTTTAGAACGACGAGATGTATTTTCAAGAGGAGTTTGAAACCTTCGCGACTATGCAATCGGATTTACGAGTGTCGGTGTCTTACGATAAAGTCGTAAACTGATTTCCGGTTCAGTTTTCGAAAAGTAGATAAGAATCGGAAATCAGTTTGTAATTGCGAAGTTTTGGGTTTATGACCTGAAATGGATGTATACACACAGATGCTTGTTGATATTGTTTTTCGTGTTTGAGTACCAATATTTTGAAATTGTTCTACCATGTGTGTATCAATCTATTCTTTGTCGTTTAGTGTCGGCGAAAATAGTGAAGCGTTAGATGTTTAGCCAGGAAGATTTTATGAATACCAGCCGATAGCCATATGGGTCAGTTTGGGAGCTTGTCTGTTATTGCACCCTTAAATTAAAGGGTTTTATTACTTTCCGACAGTGTAGTCACAACAGGAAAATAATTCCACCATTCAATTCTTCAGACAAAGTGGATCACACGTGCACTCTCACAGCATCTGCTCCTTTTATTTTCTTATCAACATCAGAATTAATTGCAAAATTACATATTTGCTTAAATGTCCACCAATGTAATTTATCATATGTTAATTTTATGCAATATCCATGTGAAATTACATCACAAAGTAAATGACACATATTATATTACACATGTATTGACGACCTTCAATTAAGAGTAGAGTGAACTGAATTAGTGGAAATGAATGGATACTGACTACAAGAAATAGCGGCACTCAATAACAAGAATTATAGATGGCTCGATGAAGAAAATTAAATAAATAAGATACAAAATGGGGCTATAACTTAATTCTTGCTGTTTTTTTTTTTTTCAAAATTTTAACGTTTATTCAAGAAAAACATTTGCAATAGGATTTTTCAAAGTATTGCCCATCTGAATCTATGAAGTTTTCAATGACAACATTCAGCAATGAGAGTAGCTGTCGAACGCATGTTCCAATAGATATAGAAGTACAAGAGTAATGACAAACAAACCGCACAAATTATATAAGTTATAGACCTAATGTAATAAAATATGAACAGTTTAGTTGCATTCACTTCTGTGTACGTTTTACAACGTAATTTTGTATTTAAATTTCAGATGCACATATATATCTTATCCTTTTGACAACCTTGGGATTATTTTGTGATTTGGTAATATTTTTCACATTGGTGACGAAGCCCGGGAAGAAGGCATAACGTATAATTTCGAATGTGTTTGAGGTTTAACGCAATTATGAATGCGGCAAGTCGGGCAACGTAGCACGTACAAGTTATAGAGAGAAGAAGCTGTATATTCGACAACATCGAAGATGAACATAGTTTTTTTTTAGAAGCCTTGTCGCTAACATATGCAGATTTTAGTGCTTCAATTAAGCCAGACGACTTAGACAAAATATCAAATAATAGCAGAGTACAAGGACAAATCTAAAGGAACGTTCTCAAGGCATTATATGCGTCTAAATAAGATTAGACAATACCGAGAACAGGCCTCAGTCTACAAACAGTTCAGCAAATGATAATCTCGCGAATCTGACCAAGCATGAGGTAACTAACTCTCCACTGAATAAAACACCGGGAGTCAAACTTCTCTGGATACTGTAAAGAGTGGATAGCGCTCCGGGAATGTACCACACACTCGAACATAACCATCCGGCTTATTCAAAGTACAACAGTAGCCTTAGTTCGAAAGGCGCCTCGTAATCCTTTGGCTTAACTCTAAGCGAACTAAATTATGATGTGGCAATCTTTCACCATCGTTCGGCCCTTAGGAGCACATTTCTGCACCTGGATGACCAACAGAATATTTTTGTATGATCGCGATTGAAATATCAATGAGAATCCATGGACACCATGGACACCTTCGATTTTGATGTTTGCGCACTCTGCACGAGATGGACGACTGGGGATTTTGTTCCACCGAAATTTCATTTCATGTATGCCCTTGAAGAACGATGCCTTACTCAAGGACGAGTAAGGAAATACTGATATGTAAACAGATTTACCAGGCTTTTAACAAACATCTATAATTCAGTGCTCGCTTTGACGAGGTGATTACAAACCCATGGAATTTCTTCATCCAACTATTTCGTAACTCGCAAGCGTTCTCCTCAGATGCATACACAACAAGTTGAGAATAGATTTTCATCCCCATAACGATGATGAGTAGCACCAAAATATTGCTTCAGATGACAAAGTAAGTCTTTCAACAAAACGTGAATCTTCGTACACAATTGGTAACACTGACTTCTGTCATCGGGTATAGTGTCTGCGAAATTTTGAAGAGAGAACTGGAATCACTGGAATCACAAGGCAAATGAGGCCATACATTTAACAAATAGAGTCAAAGCTGACTAAAACAGCTGGATTTTTTTACCACAAATGCGTAGTTGTGGTTTGTTCCTCACAGCCGAGATATTTTAATAAAGTTTTCTAAATTTTGGTGAAACCATCATAATTATACAATGTTAGTTATTCACTAGGAATTATTAGATTTTCAGTGATGCTGGCAAGAAGGGAATCCTTGGTCAAACATTAACATGTGTTAAACTATGAACGATTTTTCGAAAAAAAAACACATTTTACAAACATTTATTCCAATATTTCCTGATCCTTATACAGGACGTTCTTTGAGAGAAATCTGCGAAAGACCAACACGTTTCAAACAATTTCACAAATTACGAATAAAGTTCACTGGAAGCAGTTTAGAAACTCATGTCATTTTGTGTGAATTATTTTTGTTTTCAAAGACAGTTCACATTTATATCCGAGTCCCTATTCAGCAACACAACTTATCGGTGCGATCACATTAACTCCAGGCAGTCTCAACGACACTCCAGATAGCACCACTTGGTTACTCAATTACTGGACATGGCTTATTCAACTCAACGAACCACACTTCACTTCACAATAATCCACTCGTGCACTTAGTTCCGGTCCCGAAAAGGGCCACTCTGTCTCGCACTAAAATCCGATCTAATCTCGTGTCGCACTTGACTCAATCGTATCGGCGGTAAACTATCTGCACGCAGCAACTGTCAAATGGCCAACTGCCAACGAAATTAAGTGGATCGCACAATGAACCTAATCACTGACTACGATCGGCGAACCTCCTCTTCAGGCGCTGCTCGCAAAGAGCGTGAGACCCATCGATCGCGATAACGACAAAATCCAAAGCATCCAGGCCGCTGCCACTAACCCCTTCCCAGAGTGCACTACCTGGATGAAGAGACAATCACTCACACGGATAGGGAAACAAATAAAAATAAATAAAGCACGTAACGCAACACATGACACACACGGCAAATGAACACAAAACGGAAAAAAAGGATCCTACAGTCTGCACTGACAATGCTTGCGGAAGCATCCCGGCCAGGGGTTAATGCTCTGCCCTCGTTCCAATAATGTGCACGATCATCATCATAACTCACTCGTCATGAATGTGCGAGAATCGTACGAGCCGTAGACTCGCTCGCTCTTAATTTATTTTCGCCGGCATGACATGATGCAAAATCAGCTCGCTGTTCCTATTGTTCGCTTGGGGACCAGCTAACCCTTTTAAGGATGCCTTCACCTTTTCCATCCCAACTGCAGCACGAACCCGATGCGAAACAATGCACTTGGACCGAGCGGGGATTACAAGATGTGAAAAGGGATCTCGGCTCAGGTAAATTAACCCTTAGATCATTTTTTATATTTTTGTTTTTTATTATTGTGTTGTCGTTCGAAAGGATGGCCCCCTCTCAAGGAGCCCGGGCTGTTGTCCCATTATTGGGACGACCATCAATGCTGCTGAAGTGACAGCAAAGACCCTTGATATCTTGGCTGTCGCATGTCATTCAGAGACTTCCTCAAGAAGGGACAAACATGCTCAGAGTGAGTTGGAATCCCCCTCGAGGACCACGTTCTCGGAAGGCAGAGAGCCTGGACGGATTTTGGTGGTGTGTTGCTCCTGCGAGGAGGCATGTGAATCGATAATCATGCTGGCGGCGAAGGAAACCGCAGTTTTGAATTTGGATTCAGTGCCTTGGCGGCTTCCAGGAGAGAGAGCACTGTTGAAACATGAAACCTCGTGCCGGCCGAAGGAAGGCGGTCTGTTTTGTGTGCAGAGTTAGTCTGCGTGGCAAACAAAGCAATTGAGGTTCAATTGTTTCACGAGGAGTGAAGGAGGATGAGGAGGAGTTGTTCTGTGCGACAAATGGATCAAGGAGGCTGTTGATTGAGATGCGGGAATGTTTGAGTGACATTTGCCGGATTTGCTTGAGGATTCTGTCAGTGCTGTTTGAGGAAAATCGCGCTAGACTGGTGGCCAGTGCTGAGTGTAAAAATTATATATCATCTAAATCATCGGGCGTTTGCTTGTATTGAAACGGAAGCGGTTTAGCGGTGAATGAGGGCAAAACAAAGTATATGCTGTTATCAAGAAAGGACACACAACATCGACGATTCGGTCACGGATTCAACGCCTACGATGGCTATGCCATGTAGAGCGCCTGGACAACACTGCTCCAGCCCGAAGAGTCTTCGACTCCGAACCAGTGGGACAACGCTATAGAGGACGGCCAAGAATCCGATGGCGCACTCAGGTGGAAACGGCAACCAACGTGGAGTGTGTAATTGGAGGCAGCTGGCTAAGGGTTGTGCCAGCTGGAGAGGCTCGTTGGCTGAGGCCCAGGTTCACCCCGGACTGTAGCGCCATAAGAAGAAGAAATCATCGGGCTTATTCGTAGGCCTTGACTGCGGCCACACAATGAGCTGGGTACCAGTGGCTAGTGGTAGAGATACGTGTGATTGCCTCAAGCTAGGCGGTGGACAGACATCGTTCCTCAATCAATGTTGTTTTCATTGAGCTACGCTGGATTATTGTCTGTTAGGCACCACCTACTTACACATTTGTTCGTCGCTCCTATTGTCTTAAGGCAATTTAAAGTCCATATTCGTGAACTTAAACGCGCATATGACTTACACCGATTATAGGGGCGATTTAAAAGTTGGTCATGTTTGGTGCTGATACTATTGATACGAGTGCTATGCGATTAAAACCAAGTTTAGTCAGCAAATGGAATGTGAAAGCAGAACGATAAGCAAAACTGCAGAGATGATTCTTGGAGCCTGTGAATGAAAAATTCCACGTTGGATGTATGATCCCATCTGCGAGGTGAATAGAAGAGAAGACACAACAAACACCGCGAGTCCCACGAGTTGTGCCAGGTAGTGGATGTACACCGCAAGGGAAAAAACGTTCGACTACACTGGCAAGGCAGTGCAAGACAGTGCTCATGGACACCACGGCTCCAACTAAGAGGGCATTCGAATCCCATCCTCTTGGTTCGAGATGGAGGAGACGACCGAACCTCCGGTATAGAGATCAAGTCATCGCGGATGTAAGAAAGCTTGGCCTTGATGGAAGCAGCATACCCAGGTTATGGATGGAAGGAAGGCAGTCGCCGGCCTGATGACTAAGTAAGTAGTTTGGTCAGCAAGTGATTTCCTCAGGGACTTGAACTTAAGGATGTCCAATCAATTGTTGTGATGGAAGATCATTATAATCAGTTGGTTATACACCCTGGTTGACAGAGCAAAAGTACGCACATAAAGTTAGGTTGTTTAAGCCCGAAAGAAATGCACACAAAATTCAAGCGAACACCGAAAAAGAAGATTATTATGCGGAAAATCAACTTATATAGCTGTCAATGTTCAAAATTAATTGGTGAGTAACACAACGCTATCAATTTTCTGTCAATGAAACCATTTTTGTGCTGGATTTTTGAAAGAATGCTCCTTCACACTCATATTGAACGAGAGTCCCAGGTCCACCCTTGGCTATAGCGTCGTATCAAAAATAGAACTTCTAATAGATAACCTAGCAAACATCGACTCGTAAGGACTAAAAGTCAGATCAAAAGTGTTCAGCCTTATCTGCCGCTAGACTGTCCAAGCGCTTTAATTTCTTGTGCGAAGAATATGCTCTCGAAGCAATATTTTAACACGTACTTTAGCTGATAAGTGAATGCTCTTGTACTTGACGTTAAATGTTTGAGCCAGCGTAAATGGTAAAAGGTCCTTTAAATATCCCGAAAGTTAGTAAACAAAATAAACATACATGTTTCCAATGAGAATGGCAAAACTTATCGAAAGATTGGAGGTCATTTAATAGATATAACTTTAAATGATCATTGGTCATATGTTATAAGAGACCTAAACGTCAGTAACCATCCGAAAGAATTATCTGATACTTGAGTTACGAACTCAAGGCGTTTAAACGGCGATTGTGGTCAACTTAAAGGCCGCTAGTTCATACATTCACTTTCCTTCTCTGTCCATGAGCCGATGGCCTGATTTTATGTTCATGATCACTAGTAAGCATAAGGCTCACGCTTTTCTGAGAGTTCTCTAAGTAAGCGCGTACGACACAGGCTGACCAGTGACTTAAAAGATAATTTCAACGAATGACCAAAATGTATCCCAAATATCGTTACCCCTGATGATGTGCATCATCTAGACTCTCCCTGACATTACTCACATGAGACACCTACCACCCCCTCCATCACAGTCACGATGACGCTTCAAATCTCACAAATTCGTCGCGCCGTGTGAAATCTCCTCACAAGGACACACTGTTCCATTCTGTCCCGCCCCGGTTATCCGTCATATTTGTTTAGCCTAATGTTCCATTCATAACCGAATGCTCGCCTCCCATTAAAAGCATTAATCTGTGTCACCGACACATGTATCCAAAGCACTTTCCACAGAATCACAAATGCTGTTCTGTTGTGTCGCAAGAAATGAGCCCAGCAACTCCCTCGCCGCAATTCACAAACATACATACAATCCGTGTGTGTACATTCGGAAAAATTAATGTAAAATCAAAACACACATCAGCCGGCGAGGACGCACAAATAAAAAGGATAACAGGAGCCACTACTGCAACTATAAATGGAATTGCCTTCTGGCCCCCGGATACGGGACTGTATCTGGCCACAAACGGGTACACAGAAGCGGGCGCTCCCACCAGGCGACAGGACGGTGGGTGGTTTATTATTAATGTGGGGATACTTTCCCAATGAATAGCTGAAAGTTTCAATAAAAACGAGAAGGACAAAGCCAAGGCGGGGGGACGCAACGGGAGCACTGAGCACACTGTTTACGTGTTTGTGTGTGTCCTGGGTACGTGGTTGGTTTTTGTGGGCGAGTCAAATGGGGATGGCTGTTCACGTACAAAGGACATGCGGACGTCCATTTCGAATGTAAACGGGAGAAAAAAATAACCCACAAGATACACACAACAGACAGATACATGGAGACATGTGTGCTTGTGTGTGATACACACCGGATATGTGCAAATATTTAGTAGACTTGGAGACGCTCAGTTAAGGTCCTTTTAAGGACTCTCGTTTCCTTTGGTTTTCTGTGTTGTTTTTCTTTTTGCCCTTCTTTCTCTCCCTCTCTCTCTCTCGGCGATGTTTAGCTTGGTCCTTTGGTCCTGGTCGCTTGATATTAGAAGGGAAATCGTATGCAAATGGGAAACGATGTCGCCAGGATGGAGTTTGTTTGTCTGTTGTTCGGCTAAGTTGGAGGTTTGCTGGGAACATATTTCCATTAGCCATGATCATGCCGTCTGCGGCGGGGGGCTGGGGTGTGTGTAGGCATTTTGGGCAAAAATGTAAAAGCATATGAAATTCTTATGAAGGGGTTACACAGATGCTAGGGGCTGAAGGCGGGCGCACTCAACCCCCGGTGAATTGGCTTAACAAAAGCCGATGTCCTTCGGATGGGAATTGATGGAATTTATTGTTGTGCCGTCCGGACGAAATGTGCTCGCCGTCGATGTTGCTGGATTGGCAATTAGCAAATGTCCCCTTTTATTTTCATGTCGGAATTTACAAGCGAATTGATTTTATGTTGTCCTACGAGCCATTTCGGTGTTCTCTTTCGCAAATGGGTGGGTGGTGAGTGGCACTTATGGCAAATAAGATGTTTGATCTTGGAATCTCCGTTTGGGGGTGCTGGTCAGGCATTCTGTCGTCGAAAATTTAATGTTTTTGTCGGATGAGAGTGGCGCTTATGGACATGCATACATTCTATTTATGACATTTAATCAGCAGATTGAGTTGTGTCTTGATACGGTTGCAGTCAATCACCGGGAAACTGATATATGTTTGAACGATGATGTATGATGTTCTGCTGTTCTATCAAGAAAAAAGTTTATTTATTTTATTTATTCTATTTTTTCCTTTAATTTTTCTCGCGGTGCGTCGCGCGTCTAATCACAATGGTGGCTCGATCGGAAAAGACCGATTAACGAAATCAAGTTTTGACAGACTGAGCAGGAGTCGCTACCAAACTGGGACGAACCGTTGTCGGTGCTCCTAAATTTGCTTGCGCTTTACATAAATTATGCAATCTATTCCAACATATGCTACCTGCGTACATAAGAGAAACCTTCTCTCGTCCAACTATGCCAAATGTGTTGTGATTCAAGAAATGTGTCAAATGCCGCTAACTCCCTTACAGACGTTACTTATGAGGCCTACGACCCGTGGAGGGTGTGAGTTAAAGAAATCAGTGCCATCCATCTCTGGCGGCCCTGAGCACGCTCCTCTCAGTCATCAAAGACCAGTCTGTCTTAATATAATATAATATAATATGGGTGGCGCTACAGCCCGTAAAGGGCCAGGGCCTAGCTTCTCAGCAACCACTCGTGTTGTGCGTGCTCTCTCACGCGTGGAAGGGACCTACCGTTTTATGCCGACTCCGAACTGCCAAGTTTGAGAAGCTTTTTCTAGACAAGAAATACTCTTTGAGCATTGTCAGTAACTTGAAAGAGGTGGGGCCGCGAAAATTATTTTTGTCGCACAATGCAGGAATCGAACCTACGGCATCGAGGTTGGGGTCGACGCACATACCCACAACGCCACGGGCCACCAGTCTGTCTTACGTCCGCTATAACTCGGTCGGACCAGAAGTTCGGTCTCTCTCTATATCTCGAACCGGGAGGCAGGGATTTGAAGACCCTCTTAGCTGGAGCGCTCGATCCGGCCGAGCCAGTGTTGTATACTGATTTTTGCCTCTTGGACTACATTCACAACCTCGTACTGCTTGACAAGTCGCGGTACTAAGACTCTAATATTCGGTAGAGAGAGAATGAGGGTGGGATAATATAAAACATTATGAAAGTGTCATTCGGCCATATAACGAAATACAGTCAAAACCGGTTATAACGACCTTAGCGGGACTGTCGAATTTGGTGGTTATAACCGATATGTCGTTTTAACCGATAACAAGGTATCTGAATAATTTTGATTTCAATTAAAGATTTGTCTTCTTTCGTTATTGATGCATAGGCATTAAATATGTACAAGGATATAATAAGATATCTATATATCAGCTTTGCTTCCTCAAATTTGTATTTTTTTCTTAAATTTTGTCCTTATCCTTTAAAATTGCGGATGTAGTGGTGTGAGAAATACAGTACTATTTGGCGAGGTCTTTTTTTTGTTCCCCAGCTTTCAAACTTAAAATGTACCTCCTTTCTGTAAAATCGTGAGGATTTGTACTTTTTTGCACTCATTGTGCAATTGAGAATTTGACCTACAACTTTATGTGATCCGAAAACAAAATTAATTTCTCCGACAGCTTGAAGCACAGAAAAATTCACACTTAGTTGAAAAAAACTCAAAACGAGTAATAAACACAAAACAAACAGAACAACATATCAGCGAGGAGTATGCTGCTAAATATCCAGAACCCTATGTATTAACATAGACATCTGCATTGCATCTGCAACAAACATCGCCGTTTTAGGAAAAAAAATTGCAGTTGCACCAGTATCCGCCGTCATAAGTAATATTTTACTTCAAAAAAATATGCAGCCTTAAGCGGTATGTCGTTGCAAGCGATATGTTTTTCAATTGGATTATATTGGAGCCACCATCTAACAATTTGGTCGTTATACCCGATGTGTCGGTTTTACGGAAGTCGTTGTAAACGGTTGTGACTGTATATCCGTAAGTCGTAGAAGTGTTTATTCAAATATAAATATCAAAGGTTTCTCCCCCTATCCCCTACTGCATTATAGTAAACTGTTTACAGGACAGTTTCGTGGTCTTAGGCTGCGCCAAAAAAAAACTCCATACATTTTAAACATTAATATAATTAATAGATCTTTAAACTAACGATAACGGTGATTTCAGATGTTAGGCCACAGAATGTGGACATTATATACATAATGTATCGGAAAAAATTGAAGCTCCCTCCATAATGAAAAAGAATATTCTTAGAATATTTTGCCTGTCATAGAGACAAGTCGCGGTACTAAAATTTTTGCGTCACCGTTTTTGAAGGTACTAATTTTTGGCCGAATAAAAGTCAACTGAACACCAAATAATAACACCTACTAATATGGGCCATACTTTTTTAAGTCTCGAACTCAACGCAACCAGTACCCTCTTTGGGGATGGAAAACGTAGCCGTATTTTTAAAATCAGGTCACAAAAGTGAGGTTAAAATGGCAAATATGTTTACCTATTTTAATGAAATGAAGTTTTGATCAGTGGCTAGACAAAGATTTTGGCCGGTTCCCTGTGAGAATAAGCAAAATTGTTGCATTTGATGCAAGGATGATACTCCTGCGATTGGGACATCGATATTATTTTCCGAGTAAGGGGACTTGTAGGCTGTTGGAGACCATGGTCATCCTCATCATTCTTCTTCTTTGATTGGCGCTGCAACCCGGGGTGAACCTCGGCCTCAATCAATATGCATCTTCAGCCAGTACGATCAGTTGGTGTAGGTCCTTTTCCACTTGTGTTCGAGGACTTCCTCTGTTGCGTTGTCACAATTGCTCGGAATCGAAGACGTTTATATTGTAATCCACTTGTAATTATTCACTTTTTCGTTCGAAAACATAGTAAGACCTGAATTAGATTTTTAGATTTTGTTTACTTTGTGATGTGTCTCTATTATTTTCTTTGTTGTTTGAGCTGACGTAAGGTCGTCTAGTGTACGGTGACAAAACAACAACAATCCACCCATTATGTGCCACAAAAGCAAACACAAATTAACGTCTTCTCAGCCCAATATTTCCCACTGACTACAAACCGCAGATATTTTAGACCAATGTGCACAGCTACCTTCTCTTCTAAATATATGAGATTCATCTTCTGTGATTTTCGCTGGACCACTGCTTGCCCCGAGTGTCTTTAGACTACACAATTGTCAGTTTGTCTGGAATCTTGATACATGTTTACTGGTGTAAATAAAGTGTGAATCTTTGGTCGTGTCTGCCTTTAAGGTTTCTGGAAATGAAGGTTCAACCATGAACTGTACGGGCTGTACAGCGACATGTGCCCAGCCAGGCGTCTACGGACTCGACGCCTAAGGTGGCTAGGCCATGAAGACCGCAAGCACAGTACTTCTCCAGACCAAAGAGTCTTCGACTCCGAACCATTGGGACAACGCAAAGACTACAGTTGGCTAAGGATCGTGCCAGATGTAGAGGCTTGTTGGTTCAGGCCCATGTTCACCCCGGAATGTAGTGCTATAAAAAGAGGAAGAAAAAATAAAGTGCCCGGGCAACATTTTCTGATCAAAATCGAATTTTCCATCTAAATTTAATGCATTTCTATAACTTGCCTTATAGATTGCCTGGAGGAATGTCATTCACCACAAGTGAACTGGTGCATATTTGACAGCAAACATAATATTCTTTACGTGAGTTTCCCAATGATACATTGACTAGGTACTCTAGAACTACAAATCTACGTATGCATGTAAAATGACAGACATTTGTGCTTAATGCTTGGCAGACTAGGCATAATATTCAACATTTATTACCGAAATTTCCAATACGCTCGTACCCAGAACACGATCCACTGTCTGTGCGCCTTTTTCGCCATTCCCCGATTAGAACTCGAATGCAGACAAGAAAATTAGAAAATTCTCTTAGCAGTCCTTGTGCATTTCCATAAAGACAACAAAGCAATGTCCAGAAGCTCATAAAAACCGCAGTTAAGCGAATACCCCCGGGTTCTCCATTAACAAGTCTCGCTCTCCTCCAATCTCCGTCCCTCTCGCTCCATCCACCAACAGGCAACATCATAAACAAGTTCCTACCAATCGATAGCTATTTTCAATCCTCCGCTGGGTCGACGACAAAGTCTCCGTCCGTTGGACATCCTTTCATATCCCACACAGCAGAGCACACACCTTCAAATCCAAGAAATATGTCCTGTGCTTGATCTTTCCGAGCCATTACAAATGGCGTTCTATTAACTCGCCGGAGATGGAAGCCAGTACCAGCCCAACTCCCACTTCCCACTTCCCACCTCCTATCCCCCCGTGACCGTTGTGTGTTTGGTTCACAGACAAAACAGGAAAATATGCTCTATTTGTTCTTCGAAGCAAATTTCAAATGAAAGGACAATACACAGATTCCTTCGACTCGACCCAACCACCACCCTCTTACCGGCATCCACTCAGCCACTCCACACACACACACACATTCACGTACACGTTGGCCATAAGTTTACCTCGGTAATCCTTTCTCGAACAAATGAAGGACTCTCTCCCACACACACACACACACTCAGGCAGGGACGAGACTCGCGAGCAAAAAGCAAACACACATAGAGGGACATGGGGTGGACCATAAAAATGATGGCACTGTTCAATTTGAAGAGGGTCAGCCGGCATAGCAGCTTCGGTGGCACAACGGCAGGACGATTCGTTTGGTGTCCTGCACACGGACTCGACGGTGTACGAGTAGCATTGCCACAATGCCATCACCCCAGCGACGGCCAATACGGAAACTTTGTCCATTTACCCCCTGCTCCCTGGTCGGACCGAATAGATTTCCGTCCTCCTTTTATGTTCGATGCCGTCGTCATCGCTCCATCCCACCCCATGCCACGGCCACCCGCTCCGGCGATGTCGGTGGAAAATGGTTGCTCGTTAAAATTGTATGCATAGCCATTGCCATATCCCGGGATAAGTTCATGAGTTAGCTATAAAAGTATGTAAGCGGAGCGTGGGGCTGGGGGTCTGGGGTTTGAAAACGGACCGAACATGCCCGACCAAGGACACTCGCCGAGTGGCTGGCTGGCGGACTGGCTCTGCCGGCTGGGAGCTGTGGTGGTTGTTTGGACTCTCTGGGAAATGAAATTTTCGGTTTTTATGGCGCAGACAAAAGTTAAGAGTGGACAGAGTTGTACTGTCGTGGTTGTGGCATTTATGTGAGCAGGCCTTGCTTGGGCACCAGCAGGACCAATACCGAACTGAGTTATCCTCGCCCCGATGATAGTGGTTCGGGTGGCGGTGGTTTTCTCTTGTCCTTCTTTCTTACTTTTTGCCGATTTGTGGATAGCAGCAGTGGCGGCGTCGGCGACAGTGGCAGTGGCAGCGGCAGCAGCAGTCCATGCCTTCCCCTGTCTTGTGTCAGTGGCTTAAGGCCCTCTGGGGGGAGAACGAGAGAAGGTCACGTTAAGTATAGAGCTACTCATTTGCTTCTTTGAATTAAACTATTTCCAGAGGGGAGCTGAACCGACCCATGATGTGTGATTTTTGCGGAGTTTGCAGTTTGTTCTCTTCTCCCTCTTACTCGCGTTCCTTTGTTGTGTCCTTCTTTTGAGGGGGAGGCGGCGGCGGCGGCGGAGGATTTCACTTTTCGATTGAAATGGTTTCGGGAATATGGTTTGTGGACGAAACGAGGGGATGGGGGAAGATTGACAGCAGATTTTCAAACCAATTTGCTTAAGCAGTGTCGGATGGAATGGGAGAGTATGGATTTCAACGATGAGGGGAACCGTGGTCAGCGATGGGGATGCAGCTCACGGTGGAAGAGGTGGAATGGGGGGGACTTTGACAGTTTGAGACGAATTATTCTTCTGCCGTGAGTTAATTTTAATTGTGTCTTTTGTTGCTTGTTTAGGTTGAAGCAAATGAAGCTTATGAGAGACCTGTTAAGGCAAAGAATTTCCGGAGAAGCCTGTAAAGAGCGCCTGTGTGTCATCTGAATCGGCTGCCTTGTCCCACTGCTGGTGTATGCTGTGTACGTATGCACCTAGTTCCGTATTTTGAACCTTGCTCACTACCATATGCTCATTGTTCGTAATATTTTTTTGCTGACTTTTCATATTCCATCTAGGTAGCCTTGACGAAACTTGTTTTAATCCTTGCTCAAAGCGATTTAGATTGCTGCTTGCACAGCTGTTTAGTGCAGAGTGCTTGTTGTCCTTGGTTATAGGGCTTTCCGATTCGAATAAAGTCTCGTTGTCGCAGCTGCGGCAGATATCGCTAGATCCCTGGTTCAGTTTCTGGAGCATTGTTCAGATCGGACAGTGTCCTGTGATCAATCCGACGAGCATACGGACACTATTTAAGAATTTAGCAGTTCAGGCGCCGAGGGGTCCAGAGTGCATACACACACTCATGCTCCATGGACTCGGTGTTGAGTGATGTCTTTCTTCTTTCCAGAAAGACTGTCTGAGATAAAATGTAAAATAGTAGCGACTGTGCTGGAGTAGATCAGGAGACGCCACGATGTGCATTCCATCGACCGCATTGCCAATAGTGGGACGTTTTGTCTGGATGATCCACCTTCATCATGAAAATCTTGTTCTTGTACTTTCGGAATGGAAGAAATAGTGAAGATAGAAGTGACTGCTAATCATTATGTTCGTAGTTCGTCCCCAGACCCAGATGACAACACAAGCAGAATATGAACAACAGAACGCACATCACGAGCATTTGCTTCTAACCTTAATTTGTTGACATATATCTCGTATTCAGTCGAAGACATCAGATTAAATGCTTTTCTCTTAAATTGAATTATGTTTCTCATTAAAATCTACCAAATCTAACCGAAAGTTTAATGTACTCAAAAACCACTGGTAACTTCCACTAAAACCGTCAATTGCCGCAGCATTTTTCTTACTTAAAACTTGTCTTCACACACTTCCTCAGCAACCACAACCATTCCCAGCAGAATCCCCTTCTTCCTCGGCGTCATCTGAACTGCAACGGCACGTTGTCGCCGTTGAACCTTGTGATCGTGAACCCGAAGTTAACGTGTGAAATTACTTCTCAACTTTTTCGTCTTCGATAGAGAGGAGGGAAAAAAATTCCTCCTTAACCCCTAGGGACCATCCTTTCATTCGCATTTATCCATTAAGGGGTTGCAAATGCTGCGCAATAGTCCATCTCAAGGAACTCTCGACCTGTTCTGCTCCCGTCTTCGCAGCAGGACTGACCACGGCGCGGCGGCTACTCGCCTGGGCGACATGACATTTGGCTACTGTCATGGGTGAGTTGTGTTTGACCGTAAGTGGTTCCTGACGGGCGCTTTGGCCCTGGTGATTGGCACATTAATTCATTGGAAATGTGTCCGCAAGGACGTCCATAAAAATAAATCACCAACCGACAGCGGCAGTTGATTTAGAGTGAGATATCGAGTTTCAATCAGTCTCACCCTTCCGGTCATCCTGAAAACTGCTCGCATAAGTAATTCCGGCGATTCCACGGGCTCGCTTCGAAAAAGTATCAAGTTTCGCAGGGAACACCGTTAAGTGTTAATTGTAAGTACTTAGACGGGCGAGGCACGTACGCCAAGATGGACCACATGCAAAGAGGCTGAATGCAACCGTGTGTGTACGTGCAGGGTGGGTGGGAGTGAAGTGAAGGGCGGGGAGGCCCCTTCGATAAATGGCTCATGTCCCAGAAGTGACCCGTAACATTGTGAACGAGAAAAACCCAAGAAAGAACGACACACAGTCGCATTTATCTCCATTTGACCCTCTTCAAAGTCCTTTTTATGTTCGGTCTTCATTCGATATTCATTCCCCCACAGGCTATGCCGCAACATCCGTGGGGCTACCAGCGGTCCTTTGTCCTTTTGCCACCCCAACTCCTTCCGCGTGTCCCTCGTCCTCCTCTCATCCTTGACGTCGAATTTCTAAGACATGTAAATACCCTGTCATGTTGGGTCGCAATACTATAACGTGTACAGTGTCCCGTGTCCCGTGTCCTTTTTTCCATCGGCGTTGGTTTCTTTTTTTTGCCTCGTATTATTTTATTTTCTGTGAGTTGTTGGTCTTCTGCCTGGATGTGGGTAAATCCATGCATATGTAACAAGGATGTACGTACATATGTATGCGAAAGTGTTGTTTATATGGGACACTGCGAGGGATGGACGAAGCGACGGCAAACCAACCAACCAACCAACCACCTTTGGCAGGACTCTTATCTCTCTCTCCGCACTCACTGGGCAATGGCGAACGGAATATCATCCCATAAGTGTTAAGTTGACTGTATTTGAATTTTAGTGGCCGAGGAAGGGTCCGTTTTTATGGACTTTTTCTCTCCATATCCTTCTTCGTCCCGGCTCATGCTGTTTTCTCAAATCAGAAGAATTTTTTTGGTTTTCTGTTGACTTGGGTTTTTGGAGATTCACTTGTAAGTTTTATCGAATGAGTGTCAGCTTGCACTCGCATTGTGATACACAAGATAAGCACACGATGTAACTTCAAATGATTAGGTGTTCACACGTGTTCTGGCCTTATCTATTCAACTTTATCTGTTTCTCAATCAATACATGAGACGTGCATTAGCTTAATTGCCAGCTCCAAGGCAGACTGAAAACAGTGGCCATGGTGGAGAGTGGTATGAGCCTCTTTAGCTCAGTGGCAGAGCACTGGTCTTGTAAACCAGGGGTCGTGAGTTCAATCCTCACAGGAGGCAAACGCTCTCTTTTTTTGTCACTTCATTTTAAATCTGCACAAGTCTGGAGCTAGCGCCAGACTTTGTTGAACACCAATGCATTCTCCAACTAAATGGCTATAAGTGACAGAGCGAAGAATTTTAAATTTGTTTTATCTAAGGCAAAGAAGTTTGAGGTATGTCAAGGCAAGTGTTTGGTCACATCCGAGCACAAGGCTGAAGACTTGCGTAAACTAAGTAGAATCGTTTGTGCTTGGACAGCAGGTACAGCTCATTCAGATTGGAGTTCTCAAGTAGATCCCGAACTTAATTTACAAATAACTAGAAAGGCACAAGCCTAAGTATGGATACCTGCTGCTCTCAAAAATTAGAAACTCGTTCTTCGACGGCAGCACATTGCAGCCTTCTTGGGATCGATTGAACGTATTGAAAAAAATGTACACAATCTGCGAATCTGGCAAACTATTCGACGACTCAGAGGAAGAGACACCTACCGGTAAGGTGATTGTTCCTCTAGGACTGTGGCCGAACGCAGGATGAAGCATGAATAGAGCGGCTTTTGTCTCGGTAGCACTACAACCGTAGCGCTTTTTACTTTAAGAATAGTACCCAAAGAAGGCTTGGGAGTATGCCAAACAAATCTACAGCTTTTTTATAGGTTTATTGAAGGCATACGATGGAGTTGCTCTAGGTAAACTGTGGGTGGTATGCATGCGTATGATATTGATAGTCCTCTTTTGAGGGTCATCCAGTTATATTTGTTACGATGGTCTGGGCACGTGCCGTGATGGAATGTCCCTATCGTGACGACTTGCGACGCATGACCTCTTGGCAGATCTAGGGTGGAGTATTTGGACCAAGTCCAAGTCCCTGTTGATATTAATCCTGACGAGTTGGAGTCGATGACGGAAGATAGAGTGGCCTGGAGATCTCTAATGCGTACGTTCTCTTGTGCTTGAGGTTTGGCTATTCTCTAATATCTCTCTTAGGCCTTCACTTCGCCACTTCGCGATTTGCAAAAACAAAATTTTTTGCATCGTCAATCGAAATAAGGAGATTTCGACGATTTTTTTTGGGAAAATCCCAGCGTTATCGCAGCACTCTCGAGTAGGTATAAAAGGAGATTTGAAAGAAATGCAGTAGATAAGTAGAGCACAAGACTGGCCATTATTTTAGTGCGATGCAATCCACTGGCATGCAATGCGAGCATGCCATAAGTTGTTAGGCTATGCTTCAGTGCCAGTCACATTTGTTAAAATTGTAACCATATCCTGTTATAAACCTAATTCAAGTAATAAAAACCGATAGTAATGAAGTGCATTCCGATCGTCGTGATCCTATACAAACACATGCTGCTAGGGTGCTGCACCCGTCCTCAATAAAAACAAAAAAAAAGAGCAATTAACCATCGATTGTCAAAATGACCAAGATCGAGATGAATGTAGGATAAGTTAGTGTGAAAATAGATCTCCAAACGAACAGATGAAGACTAATGCGAACTAAGTGAAGGTATTAATCGTCCCCTTAGTAAACTAGTGACTAGTGAAATTATAAATTTAATGTTTAATGCTTTGCTTGAAATAGACACATGTGTGTCATAGTGCAACTACAGTGGACTCTCATTAATTCGAACTCTCTTTTTGTCAGGTAATTTTGTTCTTATTTGAATGAGTACTTACTTGCTAGAGGAAAATACTTAAAACTAACTTAATTAACTTATCAACAACTTATTGAAATTGAACCTAATCTACTTACTTCGGGTACTCTAAGCAAATCTAATAATATGTATTTGTGCCTTTCGGCTTACACTACGTTTTTTTGTTATAGACTTGACAGACAATGGATTATTATTTTTTTTTAATTTACCAATTACCAAGAACACTTCGAAAAACTTGGCTTAACCTCACTAACTTAAAAATCTTAAAACTAACTTACCCTAATATAAACCTTAAACTAACTTAACTATGCCCGTTGAGATAGACGCATTTACCAGGGCATATATGACATGTACATACATGCATAGCATATATATTCTATACGCCTGGTTCATCTTTTTTTAATTTTTTGTTTTGTTATTTTTTTTTTTCTTAAAACTAACTTAAAAAATCTATGTTCGTTGACCACCAATGTCAACTCTCTCATCGTTTCGGTTAACCAGCGGAGGCTGAGATCTGTTCCGATGCAACCACCAGCAAAAGCGGGGTTTGTTAGCATACTCTGTCTATCTCGTGCAGAGATCGCTCCCCTGAACTGGAGGAGATCCTCGTGATATTCACCTCGCAGTCGTCTCACCACTGTTCGGCGTACGAAATGGCAGATAATAGGATATCTTTTCTCACCTTGTATCAGGCCAATAGTATCGAGGCAGATGAATACTTCAGGATCAATAAAGCTGTTGAGTCGCACTCTTTCATGATACATGGTATTAGGTTAGCAAGCCCCAAAGATTAGGCTGTTGGTAGAAGTCATAGCTCGTGTAGTATGACTTCTGATAAGCTTGATATTAAAATTATCTTTCCTGTTCAACTTGCCGCGTTGTACAGGACCTCGTTGGGACATTGACACACGGGGACATGTCCGAACAACCATTTTCTCTCGAACAACCTCATCTTTTTCATCTGGGAGGGATTCACATTGAACCACAGCGGACAACTGTATAGCATAATTGGCCGTATGCGGGCCATGTAGCAAATTACCTTCAACCTGGTATCAAGTTGGCTCCTGATACGAACTCTCTCAAACTCGACTTATTTGTTGCCATATTTTTGTATTCTTCTCCAATTTCCATACAGGAAAACATCCACAAAGTCGATCTCCCTCTAAATCGAATTTAATTTGATATCTCGTGAAAATTGGAATCATGGGTAGTCCATACGTTGATACTGACAGCATTGGACAATCATCATCGACGTTTGTCACATCGCAAAAAAACACTGGTCAAGACAAGTTTTGTTTCCTTTGTTTTTTTCTTGTTGTGGTCCTGACTATGGAAAAATACGGAAGGAATGCTAACAGCTCAACTTTTTGAAATATATGGTTTTATTATTTTGACAGAAAATATACATAAAAAATATAAAAATATATATAAAATATAATGGAGACTATCACCCTGCTACTCACTAAAACCACCTAGATTTCTTGAAAATCGGTCTAAATGCGAGTACAGCAGCAGAATTTGTATACTCAAATTTGTATACAAGTTCGGTGGCACTCGATATAGTAGTCAGATTCCCTATTGCCTAAGACTAGGCCAGTAAGATATAACTCAGAAGCAATATTAAAAAATCATAAAAACCATATTTAAAAATCGAGCATCAATTTGAAATATAAACAAAAAATCAGGAAACAACGATTTTTTTTTCTTTTTCTTCCAGTTGCATAAAATGTCCTCTGCGGCAACGGCAACGGTCAACACTTGCAAAAATCCTGCCTAGTCTTTGAGTGTGTTGACGATGTTCCAAGAATCTTGCCAAGCGTAATCTACACTTGCTTTTACCGAAATCGTCACAAACCTCGCTAAACTCAAGAGTTATGATGACCACTGCGCTGTGGAGTAGTGGGAAGGTGCATCTGCTCTGAGTTCTAGCTCTAATTCTCGACACGAGCAACTTTCAAAATTCACGACCTTTCACCTCTTTCGACTGACAATGATCAAAGAATATAAATTCCTGTCTAGAAGAAGCCCTTCTACAACGTTCGGATTCATCTTCACATAATTATAGGTCCTCTCCACTCGTGAGAGCACAAACAAAACCAGCAGTTGTAATAAAAAGGTGCACCCCTGGCTGCAGAGTATGCGATGATTCTGTCGAAAACGTTGGAGCCATCGAGTGGAGTTCACCAAAATAAACTTGTTTCTTGCTGGTTCTCTTCGTGATCTCCTCAAGGTTATCAAAGCAAGGCATAAGCTGCAAGCGCAAGCGCTGTAAAGGTGCACACGAGGTGTATCAAAGTTTCTCATTCTGCTCCGTCAGAGGGGGAGTGATACCACATCATGACAGAATTATGGTTCGGCCTTCCTACCCACTCGCAGAAGTTTAATGTTGCTCCAAATACTCGCATAACCCATCTTTTTAATACAAACATTTTAGTAACGACTAAACAATGTGAAAAGTCAAACGCCGCCAGCACTTATAAAAGTTAGCCCATTTCACTAAAACCATGTCCAGATATTTACATAAATGGCTCCCTACTCCAGAAACTGACCCGACGAATCCCTCCCCCCACACACAAAATAGTTGCCCAAGAACCCAACATAAACCCCGAATCTATGCGTGTGCCAAAATTACAAGGCTCCCACTTACCTTTACGTTTTATTAACGGCCACACATAAAATCATTGATTGTCGAGCCCCAAAGCCCGCCGAGTCGACCGAAGGACACACGCACACATGAAATCATCACTTTATCTGGAACAAACAAGACCGGATCTCGAACAGTAATTCCGAGAAGAAAATACGGCCAGCAAGTTAATGCCGCCCGCGCCTGCCCCAAACAGCGGTCCATGTGCCCTGGGAAATCCAAGTGGTTAGTCAAACGACAGGCCAGCCCAGCACACACACAAAACAACAAGAGACAAAAAAATCGCCCGAACGAAGCAAAAGAAGAAGGTAGATCTTCATCGTATATTACTATCTGAGAATGGGGTGGCAAATGCTGCCCAGGGGACCTGCTTGATGGATACATACCACATGCTTTTATTATCCTTAAATTGTAGATACGGAAAAGGATCGCCACCGCCGGAGCCGCCATTAACAAGGCCATGAACTGGAATTACTTTTTAAGGATATTCAATTTTTCACTCGTTCTCCGGCGGCTCCGCACCTCGCTGAGGCCACACACGTCGCGTCGACAGGACATTCGGCGATGCGTGAATGCTGTTCGGTGCACCTTAGCACAGCGAATCGGCGAGGACACCAATGCGCACACATTCGCCGGCGGATTAGACGGATTCCGAGTGCCAATGAAAGGGGTTAACAAAACCAAAAATCGAGGATAATACAGGATAACGCGGGCAGATATCTGGAGCACACCAGCAAATAAATCAAAATCCAAACAATTCCCGAAGTTGCAGTTGACTCTCCGCCGAGGACATGCTTGACACAGCGGAGCGCGCAGAGCAAAAAGGGTGCGACACCACCCTTCGTCCTTTTTTTTTTTGTTGCAAATTTTTAACCCTGTCATGCCATTATCCATCGACGCCGTTATAAAATTAAAAAAAAAGAAAACGCTTATGTGTTTTGCTCGCATTCGATTTTCAAATCGATTCTGTTTCGATCAATATTTTACCTTTCGATTGGCGCGTCGTGTCGCCGTGCATGCACCAGACAAGGAGACCAGATATTGAATGAATTATTGCGCCCGAACCGTGGAAGGGCATGTTTTGCGGACGGGCATCCTGCTGTTACCCAGGACACATAATTCGAATGTTTACTTATCCAACTGAGAAGCACTTTAAATTATGCCCGGCGTCTGTGTCTGCCTCTGGGAGAGCGGTGAGGGGACGGGCTGCGTGATGACCTTAAATAAATTTGCGTGAAATTTTTTGTTTTCTGCTGAATCCTTTAACGGTTCACATGTGTTGGCTGCTATTCATTTGAATCGCGTCGCACAACCACCCCATCGCGTATGGGACTGGATCCGGGATGTGGATGGTTATGGAGGCGTTGCGAAAGCAATAAATGTGCACGAGGTGATTTTGAACGGGAGCAGTTTTGTCACGGCGTAGACGAGGTGTGGGAAGTCTCATCACTGAGAGTGACTGCAGGACGAGTGGAAAGTGAAAGATTCCATGGGATAACCCGAATGAAGGAGAGTGCTTAATTGGCGTGACTCTAGAAATGTATAGTTGGCGATAATGTGATGAGAATCTTGTACAAGTCGAGTGTGCAATTGTTATCTGATCAGTTTATGTGTTCAATGGTGAGACACAAATTAATCGCGAATGTTCCATTTATTGAATGTGTTGTTTACTTATTTTGGAGTGCGGGCACAGCGATCGGCTTCGTCGTTTTCTTTAATGGACTGCAGTCCATGTGCACAGACTCCTGGAGTTTGTTATCGGTAACGGAAACAGTTTAGAATAACATGCATACTTATGCATTTTCTATAATACCGGGGGATTATGATTTATGATTCTGGACACGGGATCTTGAAATCCAGTAAAACTTCGATAACTCGAATGTCTTATAACTCAAACCAAAATGGTTGGCAACAGCGCCAAGACTGAAACTTACATTTCATTTTTCTTCTATAACTCGAATGTCTTGATAACTCGAAGAGGATATTTTTCGTCATGTTCGATAAGTCGAATTCTGAAGGCAAGTGGTCGTCTGGTTATACACAAACTCTGCGTGTTTTTACAAGTTTTGTAATAGATCGCTTTCGGGAGAACTTTCGAATTGTGCATCTATTCCCCTTTGATCGCCTAGTATTCGTAAGCTATAATCGCGATTTTCTTATGTTTGAGTAACAGGAGTAAGAAAAAATATGACTGTATAGTATGGACTATTGATCGATACGAACTCAAAGATAAGGATTTATTTCTGAAAAAATAGTTGGCACATAATGGTAGGTTCCCTCCACTCGTGAGAGCACAATAGGTCAATAGCACGCACAAGACAATCGACTTAGTTTGTAAGAAAGCTAGGCCCAGGTCCACCTTCATCTGTAGAGTAGGGGATAGTTTGCTGTTGAACCGAGTTCACCAAAATAAACTTCGTGTTTCTAGGAGGTTCTGTTAGTGATTTCGACAAGATTATCAAATAAAGTCATTTCAGCCTTTGGGATGATGCCCACGAAACGAAACTGTGACAGTATTTTGAAAGATGCTGCACATAATATCATCAATAGGCACCTCCACATACTGTCTCCCCACTCATCCTTAATCGAAGCCTAATAATTTTCACAATGTACATAAAATAAACTGAATCAATCTAGATTTGACATTTGAGCAGTCTTAGTGGAAGAATTTCCCTAGGTTTAGCTCGGCATCAAATTCTTCATGCGACACTGTTTGAGGAGTAGACACCGTAAGCACATACAAGCAACGCCGCGGGCAATCACATAGGTTAGGTCGGACGTCATGAAATAAGACAAGGTTTAGCTTAGGGAACCCGGCTAAGGCCAGTAAGTTAGAAGTAGGAACATCCTACGTCCAACTAGTTTTAAGTACTTTTGTCTAGCACGTAAGCTTATGATGAATACCAAAATAAAAATGAATTAAGATGAAATGAACGGAAAGAACTATTCTTCGACGGTTTGGGCACCTAACACTCATGTCCGAGGCGTGCCCAAATGCGACGCCATCAGAAGGGTGACCAGTACGAGCTGGTTGGACCAAGTCCAAAAACTCGCTTAGCTGCGCCTGGGCATAAATCCTGGTGAGTGAAGGAGGATCGAGCGGCCTGGGGATCTCTACTGCGTTCTGAAACCCGTTTAGTGAATCATGCGAGTCAAAAAATGATGATGATGATGCTAAGAGCTTAGAGATCCAGCAAGTAAGTAGTTAAGTGTGAAGCTTGTGCATTTCGTCGCTAGGATACTCAGTTTTCTCAAAATGTGAATAAGAACCAAATTAATAAGAGGCTCTTAAAAAACCCAGTGCATAAGCAATTTTATTGTTTTCCATTATCCGTTTCCGTTTATCCATTATTCCTTCATCTACGTCCATTCCCACTCTACGCTAGGGTGTATGCCTTTACTGAGTTATAATTAATTCGAGTTTGAATTAACAGGATTTAACTCACATCAGATCATTTCTGAAAACTTTCAGGAATGAATATCATTTATTTATATTAAATCTAATTCACTTAAATCGAGTGCCAGTACCAACCTTCAGAAAATAAACGACGTAATAGTTGTGGCCTCGCCTCTTTCTGTTCATAACTTCGTTCGACCAACCCGAAATCGATACAGGTAAGTGCGAGTTAGTACCTAACAACACGATTTAGGGGATGAAATGGGTTACATGGCACTAAGGTGTCGCGCACACATGCGTAAGTCTGTATTTAAGCAATTGTTTGAAATGGCTTTGTTGCCAGGCTATTCCGGAGGGATGTTTATAGAGGATTTGCCGTCCTTTTCTCACAGCGACTTAGGGGTTTTTTTTTGATGTGTAAAAATATGAATACAGTGGTCAGGGAAGTATGTGTTAGCAGGGAATGATTGATCGAATTGTGCTGTTGTTAAAAAAAATTTGTGTAGATTGATACTTAATTAAATACTTGAAATATTACGCAACTCAGACAAATTTAAGTACGTGCGCACATATCTGAAAAGAAAATGCGATTTAATCAGAAGTTGCAGTCTCATCAGAGTCTAGCTGGAAAGCTGTTTGTAGTGACTAAGACACGGATTCCAGTAGGGACTTGCATTATCCTACCACTTAGACCAATAAATGAAAGTCAATCAACGTACATGTCTTTGAAGCAAAGTCTCGATTATGTAATGGTCTTATTGCTCTTTCCAAGATCTTTTCGAACACAGCTAAGCGGTCGGAACAACTGAATGAATCAGCATCAGATTTTCCATTTCCATTCCATTCCGACGATATCATTTCGAGTTCGAATGAAGGCCCGTTCATATGAGTTCGCCACGAATTGCGAACTTCGGATACTCTGACAATTCATTCATATGGACTTCTCTCGGGTGCACACTGATACTTCATTGAGAATGTTTGGTCGTGAAGGTTATGGAATGCGTTTGAATGTTTGTGTATTACGAATTCAGGTTGAAAGTTCGCAGAGATAATGCTTGACTCGCAGTAAAAAACTATTAAATTAACTTCTGTTGAGACTTTTGTCGATGAAAAAACTCGATAATTCAGTTCCCATCCCTTTGCATACTAAGAAGTATAACTTTTTGCCTACATTTGCTGGAAAGGGTTGTTTCCGAAAGTTCGCGTTTGCTGTTCGCCGCTGATATGAATGGGCCTGTAGACAAATCACAAATCAAGCCAAACTACTACAGTAGAGCCAACTTTATCCAAATTCTTCGCATTCTTGTCTACATTTGCTTTCTAGTAAATTCCGGTGATCATCTGCTCAATTTTCCGTTGATCACAGCATCGTCTGCTTCCTACTTTTTGAAGACTGTCTCCAGTTATAATATTGTTTACTAAAATCTGCTTCCTTTTCCTAAGATTCCTTAAAATGTATTTTCTCACCCCTCACGTGAGCTGACCTGAGGCTAGACTTTTCTGTTGATTCTACCAATTGCTTGTCGTCCGTTTGTGTTGTGCCTGTGTGGCCTAAGTTAGGACTGAAACGATAGTAATTATTTCAATTTCATCCCACAGCAGCAGCAATTTACAAGAACAACAGCATTGGATGACATTCTTGAAGCTTTGAGGAACAGAGTCAGAGGAAACCGTTTACAAAGTAGCATTTGAGAAGTTTCATCCAACAATCACCCAAATTTGCATTACAATGCCGGCAGTGACCACTCTACGAATAAATCTCCTTCGACGTGTTTCTTCCCACAATTTCGACTTTGAACGCAACAAATTCGACGGGAATACTCAACATTCGAAGCATGCTCCATGCAAAGAGTGTCCGGATATCCTATCCCCATTGGAGTTAAGATAACTTATAGTTTACATCCCGTCCAATTTCCAAAAATCACACCTCCCCGTTGCAAATCCAACTCAACGACAGTCCCTAATGTATCCATAATACCATCTAATGGCAACATCGAAGCCATCGCCATCAAGTCCATCGGGACAGTTGACACATTCAAATTCGACCGAAACGTGTCCTGCAACACAATGCCTCCTCCCGAAAGTCAGTCTCTGATTGAATTCTCAAAAGGCATCTACATCCGATAGGAAATAATTGGAATCTAACATCCTTCGTCCACCCCCTGCACTCGAGAGGGTGGCGCGGTGGTACACTCATTGCCATCGATTTATCTTAACTCGTAAGAACCTATCCGCTTTGTTGCTGCCACCAATGACCAAGATGTGCCACCCAAACCGACTGACTATCCATCCATCCACACAGCCAGACAGCCATACGCCCACAGACCGGCGCGGAGCGGCGAGCAGCAATGGATGCCAGGTCGAGATGCCTTTTCCCAAAAATAAATGTGCGGGTGACCGAAATTCCTTGGAAACACAAGTTTCCAACCGGACGGCAAAATTGTATTCGCCGTCGGTGGATGGGGGCAGCGGAGGCAAGACACCAGTGCGGACCAGCCCAGAGCACGGAGTTGGAAGGCAATAAAATAAGTAGACCGAAAACTAACTAACAAGACAGGAACAAGTGAGCTTTTGTTCGAATCAACATCCTTGGTTAGCAAAATCAATCCTAAAAGTTCATCACCCGTCCCCGGACCATTGCCGGCCCACACACATCCGCACACCACCAGCCACCCGTTCGCCCGACGAATCACCAAAGCATTTTATATTTATGGCCCAGGATGTACGCCACTCGTACGTAGCTCATACATACAACGTGTGTATGTACACAGGACGACTGTGGCATTCGCCCGCTACCTTGGGGGCTAACACAGGGCGAATAAATACGAATGGCTAGAACAAACACTTAAAGAGTGGTTAAGGAAGTACAAGATGGAAGGACACAAATAGAATCGGCTTGCGGTTTATTAGAGAGTCCTGTGTCCTCTGTCTGAGATCTCTTGGGGAGTCCTTTGTGATTTCTTCCCCCATCCTCGTTCGATTCACGGCCCACACAACGTCCAAGGGCATACACACAAAACGACAGCCAAGCAGCCAGGCAGTCGAGCAGCAGCACAGGAGAAGGACACACCAAAAAGGATGTGAACGAGTCGTCCTTAAATAAATATTTGTGAACGCACTACTGGATACATATGGAACACATATCGTTAGAGAGATAATAAGGGATTTCTTCGTTTAATTTTTTTCATTTCTCCCTCCTGTCCTGCCGCCACTTGTATGTCCTTTTTCACGTCGTCGTCCCCCGTCCCCATCCCCCTGCTCGACGAAGGGACTTGGGTTTTCGGCAACTTTTTATAGACTCAAAGTAAATATCAACATTCCACCTGCGTCAAGGAGTTATGAGGGGCGCGGTATGGGCGAGTGATGGCGGGTGAAACACATCTTGTCCTTGTACCTTCATTTATATTTTGACTGTGTGTGGATGGATGGGATGGGATGGATAGTTGTAGAGCTGTACAGAGCCGGTGGTAGCTCAACCGATGAGCGAGTGAGGCGCCCACTCCGCACACACATCTTCAAAAGGATGCCCTCCATGTTTGTTCAATTTCACGAATTTCTTGTGTCGAGAAAAAAGGACCAACGCGAGACCGTAAAGAAAATGAAGAACCAGAACCAGAACCGGCAGAACCGGCAGAAGAATATGTTGCCATTTGCTATCAGCCAACATCCTCGCCGATCCCACACCATCGCCCACTATTTATGCCCTTTTCCATGGACGCACTTCACCGTGAGTTTTACGCTCACCTGATTTTCGTTTTCCGATTAAAGTCGTCCCCGCACAGATGTTGGTAAGAAAAATCCACGAAATGGAAAATGTATGGAAAAGGATTCACCGCTTGACGATGTTGCTGTGTTCTTGGTCGGAGACTTGCTTTCTAATGGAAAAGAAGCACGAAGCGGAGGAAGAGCTGAGAGAGAGAGGAACTACTCGAAGAGGGATAATCATGAGAGATACAACAGTGGGGGTGTGGAGGAGGATGGGGTATTGAGGCGCTTTCAAATCAGCGTTGCTACCGTGGTCGGTTACGCTTCGGTTAATAAGTCACTAACGATGTGGGATGCAACTGAAGTACTCAGTTACAGTACTTCACGGTGCTAGGAACTTCCTTGACCGATGTGAATCCATGGGACTTGTGTAGGATATGGTGATTTGGAGACTTTCAATTAGGAGGGGACTTTAGAAATTAAGCTGAAAGAAGGACCCACGGGGACAACTGTTGTGACTTTTTTAGAGTGTTAATATTTGGTAATTTGGCCGTGCATCATAACAAATGAAGATTTCTGGCTCAATTTGATTTAAATTTTTTATGCGAGCATATCGAAACTAACCGAAAAGTTAACGAACCATCGCAAAAATTAGATCCACCATTACCCCATTATGAAAAACTTAAGATTTTTTTTTAAAAACCCTCTGTAGTCAACAGACAATCGGAACAATCGTGTACAATCGGAATGATGGCGCAACCGCATTTTAACAGAGCATCTGTCAAAACCGAACGAATAGTAGCGAAAAGCAATGTGGTTTAAGCTGAGAAATTGCGCAAAATTCCGAAACCAACTCAAAAATCAAATGCAAACGAATAAATCTATGAAGAAAGCTATCGACTTCGGTCAAACAGAAAAAAAAATGAACGAAACTCAACGAAAATGAAGAATGAGTTTTATGGTTACTGAATATAAAGTCAATGTACTCATTCGATCGGTTAACTGTCACTTATGTTTCAGAAATTTAACGAAACTTAACGAAACAAAGCTATTAGTGGCAATGGATTTTGCATTATAGAAATGGCCAGTTTTAGTTAACATTTTAAAAATTGTGCAGTCTATTTGCTACAAAATCGACATCAAGAAAACAAACGAAGATTATTATTTTTATATTGCTCGTACTTGTCCTTCTTAACTTGATGGTTTCTGACACCACGCTTTAAGAAAAAAAAGAGTCCATAATTATTTTTCTGAGTTGAAATCGCCCGCTGAATATTGAAACTTCATGATTGTAGTGGAGAATGGCCTTCGATGTGTGGGTACCTGTAGCCTAGCAAGGGATTGTGTGAGACGGTAGGATTGGTGGAGCTGAATCGCAGATAAAGCGCCAAAACTCGGGCTTTCACAATGGATCACAAGTTTCAACAAAACTCAGTACTCTATTTTAGCAGTGACTTCCAACTTTTTAACTGTTTGAAACTGCTTACCGCAACTAACGTAGTTGATTTTTAAGCAGTTATATGTTATACAAAAAATGAAGCAGTTATAAAAAAAATATCAAAACAATGTATTTATTTGAAAACTCGTCGCCAACTACCGCATGTGCCTCCACGTTACCGCCAAATACTAAAACAATTCTCGCCAAATACGGATGTGCTAATTTTCAATGCCTACGGGATCGGTCTATGGGCAATGGCACAAGTGGGCATATGGCGCTTTGGCTATAAAGAGGAGTTACAGAATGTGGGAGATTTTTGCGAGGATATATAATGCATCCCAAATAGAACTAAATTAAGCGCATCTGAAATAATTTGCTACCCAGCCACGAATATGAAGTAGATTCTCATCTCTGATCAGCAGTTCATAAATCTGATTCATTTGAAAACCAATTTGATTTTATTTCGCGGCAATATACTCTTCACAATAACCACATCAAACATGTTTGAATGGCCTTTCCCACACATGCAATGCCAGCTCTTTTAATTCACAGTCAACATAAACGCTCTTTAAAAACTCTCTCTTAAAACATAAAAATGCTTCTGCCAGGCAAAGGCAACTGGTGAAAAATGTTGTTCGACAGCCGTCCCCACAAGCTGTGCGATGAACAAGGGGTTCGATTTTTTCTTCTTTTTGTTCGCTTACAACCGGCTTCATCAGACTGCCGGTGTAAAGAGAAAAATGTAACGCTCTCTTTGAAAGCAGAAGAGAAATTATGAATTTCCATATTTTTAGTTACGACGCTGACTAATAGGTGGCAGTGTTACAAATTTTTTCGCATTAATTCTGAATTCAGTGTTTGAATGGTTTTTCATGGTCAAATACTGGTTGAAGTTATGTAGATTATGAGAAGCTGAAATGTTGTTGAAATGATGCACATCCTTGTGATTGCAGCGTCGGTCAGAAGAATATTTCCATGAACTGTAGTAAATTTGTGTGCGGTTTCATCATGTCATATCAATTCATATCCGAATCATTAGGAAACACTGGAAATTCCCTTGCTAGACGTGAATTGTAGATTATATTGATTGGTAATTGTAAACAATACCCTATTTAGCACGATTATAAAAAGAATTTGCCTGAGCTTTGTTATTTTGGGAAAAAGAAACATTTTTAAAGTTGTGAAATGAAGGAAGGTAATTTGCACACATTTGTTAGTTTCAATTGTGTGACTTCACCTGTAGTCTCCTTTTTGTTCAAAAATTCATATATTTAATGACGGACTGATGAAATCAATACTATCGAGCGTTAGTATTTTTTTTTTAAATTTTTACTGTGAAGAAAATGTCCTTCGGATTTGTCAAAAAAATCGTAAAGAAAGCCTATGAAACACTAACCGTTTTGGAGAGCATACAGTTAAGTAGAGTTTAAATTCTTCGACTCCGAACCAGTGGGACACGCAATAAAGGACGACCACGAAGCCGATGGCGCACTCAAGTGGAGATGGACCTCAACCAACTTGGAGTGCAAAATTGGAGGCAGCTGGCTAAGGATCGTACCAGCTGGAGAGGATTGTTGACTGAGGCCTAGGTTCACCCCGGACTGTAGCGCCACAAGAAGAGTTTAAATTACATTTATTCAAATGTACTTATCAGTATGACGATCCATGAAGGTTCCCAGCCTAAACAATGGCTGCCTTCTATCGGTGACGGTCCTGGTCGCGTTGCTTCCAGTCATCTACGCCAAGCTGTCATACATCCGCGATGACTTGGTCTCTATACCGGGGGTTCGGTCTTCGACTCCTTCTCGAACCAGGAGGCTCGGATTCAAAGACCCTCTTTGCTGGAGCTTTGTTGTCGACGGATTGTTGCTTTTTGGTCTACATCCTCATACTGGTACAGCTCGTACAGTCCGCGATTGTGTCTTCGGCTCCATTCGCCTTTCTCGCAGACGGGTCCGACCATATATCCGAAGTAGAATTTCTGCAGTTTTGCTTAACGTCCAGCTGTCAGTTCCATAAAGCAGGACATAAAGCAGCAAAATAAGAGTTTTGTAGAGCATGACTTTGGTCCTTCCTTCAAGAGTTTCGAGTCCAGTTGTTTTGACAAACAGTAGCATCGGTTGCCAAGAGCGATTCTACGTCGTATCTCCACTGTTGTATGTTGTCCAATGTTTATCAGGCCGCCAATGTGTCCCACCCTTTTCGAGTCACTGACAATGCTCAAAGGGTATTTCCTGTATAGAAAAAGCTTCTCAAGCTTGGCCGTTCGAAGTCGGCATAAAACTGTAACGAGTGGTTGCTGAGAAGCTATTATTAAATGAAATCTTTCAATTATCCGAGGTCTGGCTGAATGCACACTTCGGTTGATTGAAATTAACGTTGCGGTCATTTAATAAGTTTCGACTGTAGTATGCATTGGCATTACCTTTTTTGTCCGAATTTTGAAATGGTTGCCATTGCAGTATTAGAGCAATAATGCGTTTTAGAAAAACCCCATGTTATTTGAGATCAAAGTCTCTGGACTTGAGCGTTCATGTGGACTGTGTTTCCAAGCATACTGCCCACTCATTGTCGTTCGCAATTAGATGTGAGTGTTCTATCGGCTTGCAGACGGGGATGGCTGCCCGCCCTACACGTTTTACATGATTGCTACTTCTTACATGATTGATTACCGAATGCATTTTCAAATTATTAATCTCCAGTAGGTACCCCTCAGATTCGGATTGACCTCCTTGCGTTTGTCCAATGTCCGCTCTCTAATTCGTTGCACCTCTATCATGAACTATGAACCATTCTTGACCATCATCAAAATGTCCCGTCGTCTTCCACAAGCATTTAGCTTACACAACGAACCCCTTGATATATTCCTAACAACACAAGCAAGAAATGCAATCGCAGTAGACTCTCCCATCAAAAAAATTAAATTAGTATTTCCCACTGAACCCTTTCACCACCGAAGACCTTAAGATTATCCCACAAGGGGTTGCAAATACAAGTTCCACCGGTATCCCGTGTGTTCACACTCACCGGCAATCGCTCCTTGAAGTGACCATATCTTGAACTCTGTCCAGACAAGCACCTCCCTGTTGAAGTAATATTTAGACACTGGTCAGGCAGAGCGCTCGCTAAGAAATCCATATTTTCTCAAGCCACTGACAGCGAGGCCATGGGGTTAACCAGAAGTTGGAACAAGTTTGATGATTGATGAGTTAGTCCAAGTGACCCAGTGAAAGTGCTACAAATTTGAGGTTGAATTCGTTCAGAAGAGGGAAAATAATGGGATCTATTGGAAGTGCGTTCGTTTTGACAGGAACGTCAAGACGCGGGTCAGTGGAATCGTGTGGAGATTTGATTGAGGTCGTGCCTGAGTTCAGAGACTCATCCATCGTTCGAATGGTAAGATGGTCTGGAAGTGCTTGGGAATAACTTGGGTATCAGCTATTTATGTACATGATAACAGGGAAATGTGAAGAGCAAGTACTTGCATTGAGAGTCAAACGTTTGGTGGAAGTGATCAACATTCCCTTAGAGCAATCTTAAGGAAGACTGATGAAAGTCGGAGTTTCTGGGGCTGCGTGATGGGTGATTCAACAGAGACTCGGGATGAACTACTAAGAAATCATATTTGAAAAAAAAAAGAACCTAGTCAAAAAAGTTGTTTTACGAGGAGCAACTCCTACTACACCACTCAATGGAAATTAGTGTAGAAGTAGAGTCTGCCCGAAGACTCGTCTTCTTGATGGACTATTGCTACTAAAGAAACTGGACTCTGCTGAGGACTTACATAAGTGGAGGTCATAGAGTGGTCTCAGCATTTGGTTGACAGTAATTGCACAACAGCATGAGCTCCGATACACTTTGTTGGATAATCATTTGGGGAGTTGAGTGGTTTGGTTTAGAGTATTTTTTATGCCAACTTTTACAGCGAAGGTATAAATTTACGTTCAGCTGAACCTTGAGTAGAGTTCGAGGTTTTGGTTGAGATCGTTCGGTTTTACAGTCAAATCTGCACTTCACTTCAATTGACGTGAAGCGATCGAAAAAAATCTGCTAAGACTTTGCTTTCCGTGTGGGTATGGGCTAAAATTTATAAAAATTGTCGATATTTGGTTCAAGGAAGGGAAAACCTGCTGGAATCAATTGCAAATGGATTCAATACAAAGGGATCTTATTACAGAACAGCAGATTTCAGAGAAAAAAAATTACGAAAGAGAGAAAATGAGAGCGGACACGTGCAAAACTGATGTTTAACCGACAGTGTGCTCGCGCTTAACTTAAGCCACAAAGGTAGCTCAGTTCAAGGTTTAAGTCCAAAAAATAACCGAACTGTAGTATACTTCAAAAGTGGAGTGGAAGTGGAAATGGACATGAGACAAATACATTATGTTAATATCCAAGTATATTCAATTGATTTGACACGCGACGTTTCGTTTGTATATGATTGTAGACATGTTGCGGATCGCGGGTACATGGCGTAAACGTGAAGACCAATAATTCCATCGACCCATAAAGGACATCAATCGGTGACTTTTTCTTGATGTAATCAAGTTACGGCAAAAGCTTTAGTTAAAGTTAGATTTGCTCTGTCAAATCAGCTGTCACTGAAAACAATGCTGCCACTATAAATTATATGGGTGGCGCTACAGCCCATAGAGGGCTAGGGCCTAGCTTCTCAGGCTAAACTAAACTTAGTTAATATTTAATATTTAATATTTATATAATAACTTCTCAGGCTAAACTTAGATATTAGTTAATATTTAACGTCTGCTTTTTAATAATAATAATAATAATAATAAAATGGGTGGCGCTACAGCTCGTAGAGGGAATGGGCCTAGCTTCTCAGCAACCACTCGTGTTGTGCGTGCTATTGTTCTCTCACGAGTGGAAGGGACCTACAGTTTTATGCCCACTCCGAACGGCGAAATTTGAGAAGGTTTTTTTCTAGACAGAAAGTACTCTTTGAGCAATGTCAGTGACTCGAAAGAGGTGGAGCCGTGAAAATTATTTTTGTCGCACAGAGCAGGAATTGAACATACGACGTCGAGGTTGGGGTCGACGCACATACCCATAACTGCACGGGCCACCAATTCCGCCGTCCAAAAAGCAGACTTGTGAGAGAACAATAGCACGCACAACACGAGTGGTTGCTGAGAAGCTAGGCCCATTCCCTCTACGAGCTGTAGCGCCACCCATTTTATTATTATTATTATTATTATTAAAAAGCAGACGTTAAATATTAACTAATATCTAAGTTTAGCCTTAAGCCGTGGTGCTCTGGCTACTATACTACCCCATAATTTTAATTTTATGGTAGCTATTAAATAAATCAATAAATAAATACTGGCTAGCTCTTGATTTATGATTTTCTTCACTGATATTACAGTTGGGGTTCTTACATGTTTACTAGTCTCGATGTGCGTCATGTAAAGAGGGTGCTCTTACGCCTGTTAGACTAACATGCTAAATTCATTGTCTATACTACCATGAAACCTAATACTACCAAAGCCACACAGATTCCTTTAGAAACTTCAAACGCTTTAGTTCACACACGTCCTCCAGTTGTGCAAAGAAGTTGATACCTAGAAACTGTTTTCTTATTCTTGTAAGGGCTGGGCATTCGCAAAGCAGATATATTCTAAATCTTCCTCATCTCTACACCTTCTGCAGAAATCGTTGTGTGGTACGTTCACTCGCGATGCGTGAGTGCCTATGACGCAGTGTCTGGTATGGTCTCTATTAGCGTTCCCACTTCCTTACGACTGAGTCTGATCAGCTATGTCAATCTCCTTTCGCTTAACGTCGGCCACAACGCCCCTGTTATTTCGCCGTTTTCCAGATCAAGCCAATGTATATCCAGGGGTTCATCCGACAGTGGAACCTTTATTTCGATATATACACTCAGCGCACACAAATTTTAGCCAGGTTGTGCGCATATTTGATTTCTTGGACTTTCTGGCGTGCCTTGGTACCCAGCTTAGATGAACTTGTATGTCAAGGATATTTCATTGACATTCTGTCTGCATAAGGTGGGCTCTCATCGCGTAAGACGATAATCATGCATCGTGTAACGCAAAACTATCACGCTATATATGATCGCCTTACCAGAAAACATCAAAGCCAATGAACTCCCCAGGTGTGGTACAACATCATCCCTATCAAATGCAGGGGATGCCGATCCCTTCCACGCCGGTCGCTACAGCCTACCATCTTCTTAAGATTCACACAAATAAAACCCTTAATGACAAATGGCTAGAAGGCACCACCAGCCTTAAAACAAGAGAAAGCTGCCCATCGCTTAATCTAATAGGGTCTCTCAGTCTACTCAAACTCAGCAAGCACTCATTAAGGACTCTGATAGGGGTCATAAACGGGCACTAAACGGGCTAGTCGTAGGTTCCAACACCTAGGGGCCTACTACTTCAACAACCTCAATAAGCTAAACAACGCCAGCATAGGCAAGCTAATCGCTTCACTACAAGCACCAACTAGTTTCGATGTTAGCAGAAGTCAATCCGCGTGCTATCACAATGGGCCTTCTCTGGCCAAAGTGTGACTGTCCTCAGCAGTCAGCCACTGTAACCTAACCTAACCTATAATCGTCTTAAAATTTTCGCAATGAGCTGACTAGCTTCGACGTCAAGATGTCCGCTTCTATGGCTTTTATTGGTATGTTGGTTATGTTGAGTTCGTTCGGTGCAAGTACTGCTCGTTGCCACTTCAGCTTGGAAGACACTGCAGTCGACTGTTAATCCCAGGAGTTTGTCGAATCGGTCGCGGAAGATGCCTGTGTAAATTGAGGATGCTCCTTCCTCTGATACCAATTATTCTTGAAATCGTTCCCGTTTGGGAAACGTGTGCAGTGGTGATCATCTCCAGCGTCAAGAAATAGTCGGTTATCAGGTGTGTTCCGCATGTTTCCTCTATTTGAACTTTCTTCTCAGCCTGACCCACTACAAGGCAATAAGGATCTCCGTACAGAATCCGCGAAATATCTTTATCTAACTGCCAGTCCCAAAACTGAGTATAACACGCATATCTAGTCTGGTGCCTAGCAATAAGAAGCCTCATCAACAACCGGGGCAATCGGCAACCTAAGAAACACGGTCCTCGGACAATGCATTGAATCACCTACGCAGGCACAGCTTCGCTAGGACACGGAACAACGAGTTGTTTCACTTCTACTAGAACAGCTATGCCAATCGAGACTGAGACGGAGACGTTTGAGATAGTCAATCACTTTCCTTCTCCCTTCACATGGAATGCTCCTCAGTCGTTAGCCTCTGTTTTCGGACACAAAACTGCAATAGATCGTGACGTCTTCGAAATCTATCACCAGATGCAGCAACACTCAGTTGCTTGCCCTCAAATCGAATTACGACCAATTGCCATCGAAAGGATATTTATGAAACATTTTCAATTACCCTGTGGGCGTTTTTAATTTCCCCGCCCAAAACTTGGCATTTCCCCAATTTCCGTAGGCACATCAAAATTTAAAATAATATCCTTCATCGCCACACAGCACTGCCAGGCGCACACATTGCCAAACAGGTACCGGAAACGTACGAAATCATCAATCAATCCGTCAGATTGGGCCGCACAGCAGCCCAACCACAAGAGTCAAAGTTCCAAGCCTCCCGAGGAAGGATATTAATAATTAGTGGAGGACTTCTCGCCGCGCCTCGATGTGTGCCTGGATGAGTAATAGACGATTAAACAGTCGTCCGTCCACACATCTCCTCTGAGTGCGATCCCCCGTCGTCCCGCATGGGCAACAAAAAAACCCCACACTCCATACGACGCTTTGCAGAAAGGACGTGACAGTCGATGTTGCGTCGACGTTGGGCGACATCCTGCCGGGCGGCAGGGCAGGACAGAGCTCGTGTTTTTTGCTTTACTTCGAGCTTATTTTTGTGACACGTATGTGCCCCGTCCCGGGACCGGCCGGGAATTTGTTCGTTCGCACAATACACCGCACAGAGCAGCGGCTAATGGTGGTGGCTCCTTGTGTCAAACAAAAGAAACCATATGCCTCTCTCCGTTGGCTCTGTTAGCTCTGTTGGCGGTAGTGCCCAATCTCAATTGCTTCTCCGTCTTCTTCGCCTTCAGCTCCTGGCCGGGCCCTCGAAAATAATCACACACAAGTGTAGCGTGTAGCGAGTAGCGTGTCATATGTCTGGGAGCTGTGTGTTATGTGTTGTGTGTGCTGCTGGTGCTGGCAAGCAAGCAAAGGCGTATCGGAAACAAAGGGTTAAATTCACTCTCGAATGGTCAAAGGACATCGATGGGGTGGGTTCGGGTTCGGGCTCGGGTTCGAGTTTCGATGGCGATAGCTGTGGCGATGGCGATGGCGTATGGCATCACAGCGCCAGTAGCTGGAAAGGACAGAGAGAGAAATGAAAAGGGTTAATGCCAACGCCAAATACCACCTACCACATTGTGAGATTGGCCCGGCAGCAGGAGCAGCACCACTGGCAGTAGCAGCGTGCGGACTTACGCCATTGTGTGTGAGTCGTCCGCCTTGTTCGTTTTGCTTTTTTGTCCTGCGAACTCTCCTCGCCGGTTTATTGTTTGTGTGGCTCTCCTGTGTGTGCTGCTGTACTTCTTCTGCTGCATATGCATGCAGGATAAGCGTTAATTTCTTTGCGAATAATTGAATAGGACCTTTTGTTTTGTGGAGAGATTTTAGTTATGGCAAGAAGTGCCTTTGTCCTTTGCCTATCCCTTGTCCTATTGCTCTCACACTGATGACGACAGCGGCAAGGACGACGGCGATGACGGCAGCGGTGGGCTTGCGTTGTGTATTCCATTAATATGAGGCTCATATGCCAAGGCCCACTGGGAGCGGCCATTTTGAAAGGTTTTGTATGACAGTTTTGATCTTCCGTTGTTTTTTTGTGCGCATTTTCGATGAATTGTCCTTCAGGTGAAGGTGTGGGATGCTTTTGAGTCGAGACGAGGGTATGACAGATCGGCAGTTGGCAGTTGCTTATGAAACAATCCACGGGGTGCTCAGACTGACTGGAGTCAATTATTACCGTGGAACAAGGGTTTGATTGTGGCGGCTTGGCCGTAAGCCTGACCACGGAAGTCTTTGTAGATCAGGAACCCAAACATCAAGAACAGATGAAAACGTACTTTCCTTAAACTTGAGGCTAGCTTTGTTAGTTCTATGAGACTTCAGTTATTACGATCGATGCTACGCTGGTGGTTAGAACACAAGTGCTAAAAGCAAAACCAGTTGTTTTTTTATTCCACACGATTTTAGGATGTTCATAAATTGCGTAGTAGACTATCGGTAGGAGGAAAAAAGTGCGGATGAAGGGTGGGAATTTGGTACAAAAAGGTTCAAGGGAAATGTATAGGTAAACAGAGATGGTCTTTTTCAATCCCACTAGGTTCTTGCAAGAGTACAATGACTTTGGCTCTTAAAATTTAGGACTGTTTCTAGTAGAGGGGTCCATTTTCAAAAACTACAACATAAATAATTTAATTGGAATTAATTTGAAAGCACAGCTATCAATGTTTGGCGCCAAAAATAGCGTAGTCGTGCTTAAGATTGAGACCATTATTTATATTTAATATACAATTGATATGTCAATGCCAAGAACGATACTTACCACTTTCATGATCAAAAATGCAAACAAAACATAAAGATTAAATAAGGACAAAACTTGCGCATCCACTAGCTTGAAAGTCATGAGCTTTAGGCAAATAAAAATTTCATTTAGTAAATTTGCTACAGCAAATGGACTATTTTCGCGAGGAATATGTAAAGTCTGGGGTCTTCAGGAATAATCCAGCTACGATTGGCGCTTTCGAAACCACTGGAACTTTTTACAATGAAAGTAGCTTTCCAACGCATGTTCCAATGGAATAATAAAAGTTACGCCATCTCTTAGCAAATCGCACCAAGTCAAAGATCTAATTAAAATGTAAATTTCACATTCAAATGTATGAATTTTATTTTACACTATCTGCACATTTTGCAGGCATTTTGAATACATCAAAAAAAATCTCAAAAAGATTTTTTTAAAAAAATGATGTTCCCGACGAAAATGTTTAAAGAAAATGTGTTGGTACCAAAATCTTTTACAGACAATTCTGAACAAAGTTCCCACAGACATCAGTGCCTTATCTCTTAATAGTCCATAAAGGAAAATAAACAAACAAACAGGCATTAATTTTTATTTATAAAGAAGACTGTAGATCAAACCTCACGACAAATCACCCTTTGCAGCTAAGGCTATAGTCTACGACCAAACAGTACACAATGATGGGCTAAGTGATTTTGTGTGGTGTTAATATATATAACTTGCTAAGAGATGGCGTAACTTGTATTATTCCATTGGAACATGCGTTGGAAAGCTACGGTCGTTGTAAAAAGTTTTGATTGAAGAAGTAAATAAATTCCTTTTAATGATGATATTCAGTGAAAGGGCAATCGTCGCTCATCCACCAAAAGAAGTTGTGCCTCTCCTAACAAGTCTATTTATCATGCACAATCTCCTGCCTTTACAATCAGATATTCAAAACGGCTGGATGGCATTGGTTGAGTGTCCACATTTGGTTAGACGAGTCTCCAGTTCAAATTCCAGTCCAAGAAATTTAATATAATTCTATCTGGTGTTTCAGTCTGATCCAATAACCATTTGACGTTGGTTATCTGTGAGTATCACAATGAACCAACAATGATCGAAGTGTGTCTCCAACCAGAGAATAATTTTAAATCATACGTCGACTCTTCGTATGAAAAAAATAATCTCTTAGTCGACTGTAAAGAGAATTCTTCCATAGCTTCATTGTAATAGAACGTATCAATATCGTATCATCTTTCTCCTACGCTATGGCGTGGAATCGTGGACAATCTCAAGAACAGATGATGTAGCACTTGGTCTTTATGAGAGGAAAGTTCTGTGTTCAGTCTTTGGTCAATGGTTCCAGAAGCTGCACAGCGACATGAATCTTGTAATCTATCTTTAGGTTTTATGGTCTGGTTCGAAAACCCTCTTAAAACGCCCGCACCATTTGCTATCTTTCTTAAGGCTTCCTTACATTCCTGCCTCATAATGATGTTTAGCCCACCGTACATTTGTGTTATCATTTTGTTACGGAAGTGACTTAGCGGTTGTGTGTTTGGAAATTGACGCGACAATCGCATGTGCTTTTATTTTTATGGCAGGATGTAGTAACATCTGGCAAGGCGTCTACGCATTCAAAGACTAAGATGGCTTGGCCATTTAGAGCGAGGAGTCTTCGGCTCCAATCAGTAACCCAGAAAACTTATAGCGCATATAAGTGAGAATGGACCTCACCCACCTTGTCTTACGAATTTGGACGTAGCTGGTTAGGTTTGCCAGCTGGAGAGGCTAGTCAAGCCATGTGATGATCATGTACATACATATTTATGGGGAATTTTCACAGCATGGTTTTTGATTCTCCTTTATTCATGAGGCTACTCAAGACTCGTGACTCAGACCATACTATATTTGTTGAGGCGTCGACATGCAAGAAAGCTTCGTTACACCCTCAATGTTCTGAAAACATCCAATCCTCCTTAACTCTGATGTGAACTTCAATGAATTCATACAACCCATTGCAAGGGTTCTTCTAGTTTTATTTTGACGTCTAGCATATCAGAGAAAAAAAATAAAATATTAGTTAATTGGTACTTTTAGAGAAAACTCCGATAAACTTATCTGTGAACGGAGCAGTTTATTAAAAAAACACAACTTTTCAGCGTCTTCCACCAAAGTGCTTGCACTGCGCAAGGTTAAAAGAAGAAAGGACATATCCCATTCAGTCCCTTCCTCGAATTGCAACAAAAGATCGAGGTTTGAGTTCCATTCTGGCAGAGTGCAACTTTGTACGTCATTTCAGAATTGCAGCATGACCAAGGACATCAACTCGAATGCACTAGAACTCTTTGGTGAACCCTCATCTTGCTCGCAAGCGAATGAATGAACGGAAAAAAGCTGCAACCTCATATGCAAATGACAAAATCTCCCCCAATGCGCGGTGCGCTTATGTAAAATACGCCTAACAACGGTCGTCCAGCAAGAAAAAAAAATAACACAAAAAAGACATCCTTCACCCCCAGACCAGTGCTGTGATGGGTTTGAAAATTCATTTCTCAAAAGGAATCCAAGTACAAATGCGATTTTCAGAAAAGAACCCCTTTTATCCGTTGTCGTCGTCTTCTTCACAGTGCACAATCCTTCATCCGATTTTTATACCTCAACCAACACAGAGAACAGTAATATCCACCCGCCCGTCTGTGCAGCGTGTACACCGTTTTCACCGTGTGCCCCATCAACCTCATCGCCCGGCCCATAAAGCATATCGCATGTCCATGCAAATGCAATTTGCACACAAAGTCCTCTCTCCTGAAATGTATTCATTAATCGTGTGCACATGACTTTGTGATGACGGTCCCATATGCACAAGCCGTTCCAGACAAATGTCCTTACGGTGTCGTCAGATGGGTTCTCTCTCTCTCGCTCTTTGGAAAAACGCTCCGCATACCTGCCTGCAATTCTTTGTGTCATACAGAGCCACCGTCCTCGCCAGGGCGGCGGTGTGTTGGGTCGTAGAATACTGGCACAAGAAAAAAAAAACGTACAAAAAGGACGACGACGATGATGACAACGACGATGTCGACGACTAACGTTAAAAATCTTCGGTTACTTCCCTAACAAGTTGAAATCGCCTCGGCAGGACATCAACCCATTGGAGTATGCCGCCCGCCGCCTCTGCTGCTGCACCACAGCAACGCATCAACGTGGGGACGGTGGTGTAGTCGTCATTATCCTTTGCACCGTTCCTGCTGTCCCATATCATCAAAAACCGCTCACTGCCAGCTCTCAGTAGCGTTCCTCTTTCGCCTCGCTTCCACTCACTCACACACTACAGACTCTGGCCGAAGTGTCTCACAGTCTCGAAGCGACACCGCCAACGACAACGACAACGGCCACGAAGACTGCCATTGCGACGTTGTACGTTCTAGTGCCTCCTCCAGTGGGTCCTTGCCGGCCGAGCTGTGCTACCTAAAACCTCTTCCATGCATGTTGGGCACAAACACACACACACACCCATATAGACAGAGCGGTGGCAGTGGCGGCGCCTGCACATTGCATATTCATATCTGGTCACATAAAGTGGTTAGTTGATTCTGGATCTGTGTACAGTTTAAGAGTTGTTAGACCAATGCACCGTGGAAGATGGGCTTTTGTGCAGCACTGCAGGCGAATCCCAAGTGTGTATGCTTGTGCACTGCTTTCGCTCGTCTCGCAATGTATTTCCGTTTCCTTTGAGCAGCGAATGCATGCGAAAATAAGGCTTCGAGTGCTGTGCCAGGACACCCCCATTCTGGGCTGATGTCCCATCCGCAGTCAGTGGGGAGTCGGGCGTTGGACGGTGTTGGTTAATGCAAAATAAGGGGACACGGGAAGCCGCTTTGGTATTGTTGGCGAAAAGTGATTTCATTTTCAACCGCGGGCTCTAATGAATTTTAAAAAAAAACGTAGAAGGGCATATCTTTGATTAGAATTTGATAGCTTTACAAGTGCTACTGGATTGTAGATACTACTTACCCATAACGCAACTATTGCGTTCATTCTATCAGCTTGGGTTCAAAATCCGAAAAGTGGGTTTTCTGGGATTTTTTAGCAACATTTTCTTACAACCTACATTGCAATCATCTCCTTCGTTTCAGTTTGTAGGTACTTACATCAAATAAGTTATACTAGGGTCGCTTGAAGGCAGACGTGAACTCCACGAAAGTCATACAAGTGGAGCTGTGAAGTAGAATCGCCTTCGGCAACCGTCTCCACTTCGGCTTATGAAACATCTGGCATCAGAACTTTTGACTCGAAAGACCAAAATCATGCTCTTATTTTGTAAGTCCTGCTATATGGACCTGAAAGCTAGACGATAAGCAAAACAGCAGAGATAATTCTTGGTGCCTTCGAAAATAAAATTCTAAGTTGGATATGTGCTCCGGACTGCGAGAAAGGTGAACTCTACAAGCTCTACCAGATGTGGATGTAATTGAAGGCAAACATACTTCGACTACAATGCGGATGGGTACCAGCTTTCCAGCTAGGAAGCCTTTCAAGCCGAACTACCTGGTTAAGGGAGAAGAGGAAGATCGAAGCTCCGGTATAAAACCAAATAATCGCGGATGCAGGACAAATTGGCCTTGATACAAAGCGGAATTTTACCCAGGGGTGTTAACAATGGAAGGTAGTAACTGCTCAGGCTTGTAACCTCCAAAACGTATTATATATAATATAATAATATAATATGGGTGGCGCTACAGCCCATAGTGGGCCAGGGCCTAGCTTCTCAGCAACCACTAATGTTGTGCGTGCTATTGTTCTCTCATGAGTGGAAGGGAGCTACAGTTTTATGCCGACTCTGAACGGCCAAGTTTGAGAAGCTTTTTCTAGACAGGAAATACTCTTTGAGCATTGTCAGTGAAAGAGATGGGGACGTGAGAATTATTTTTGTGTGATCGCATTATATATACAAATGAAAAAAAAAACAAATAACTATTAAAACAATTATACGTGCTTACCATTAACGATAAACAAGTTATTCTATGGGTAAATGTCAAATGTTTCATTTATTAATAATCACAAGCAGTCTTATCTACTAACCAACAAAGGAAACAATAGCTCAACAGTTAGTAAATTAACATCTATGGTAGTAAAAGTCCAACGCAGAGATAAAACTGATTATCTCGAAGAACCAAGATATCCCCATATAAGACCTTGATATTCTCAGTTCTGCTATATCGCGTAGAAGCGTGGACCCAAACTAAAGTGGACGAGGAGTTTCTTGGTCGCTTCGAAAGGAAAGTCTCAATGCACTGATGGTGTTTGGAAGAGGAGACTGTACACGCGTATAGCGAAATCGATCTGGTCAAACAAATTTGACTCTGGGAAAGTCTTTCACTGCAATCCCGTGGGTCAACGCGGTAAAGCAAGACCACACCTCCGGTGACGCACGCAGCTAGAAGGGGACCTGAATAAGTTGAGTGAGTGCGTGGCTGGAAGCGACTACTAACAACTACTACCGACAAGACCAGACAAGATAGAAAGGCATGTTGGCTGATGCTCAGATTCACTTTTTTTTCGCCAGCCAAAAAAGAAGAATTTCTTTTTGAGTTTGAATAATGCTATACGTGTCACTTATTTTAATTTTATGGAAGTTTTAAAAAAACCTTAAGAGGTCTGTTTGAATTGGGAATCAGTTAAAACAAATCAGGCACCACAATTGTGGCAGATGTACATCTTTTTAGAAAAATTTTCTACCTAGATATGGTAGAATCCAGAATCTACAGCACTTTTTAATTCTTCCTCCTTATGCCATTGAATGTTGTTGTAGCTTCTCTCAGAACTTAAGTTCCAAGAAGATGACGGTCCAGATCCAAGCTCTGATAGGCATAAGTAGCTAAATGCTATATGCCTATATTGGGCCAGCCATTTTTGCTACGAAAAGAAAGGAAAAGCTTTTATACAATGCTAGCTCATGAAGAATGCGCAGGTAACGAGCAGCAGCATTGTGAATGTAGGTATTGCTTCTGTCAAACAGTGTTAATCAAAGTGGGCCATATTAAGCACGAGGTAGTCCATATTAGCCGCAATTTTTCTTAAACCAAAAACATTAATTCTCTTAATCTTTAATTGCCAGTTATAAGCGAGCGGTCGTGGTAATAGGTCGGGATCTAACAATTTGAGCGCTATAACAAATATTTCGTTATAATCGATTCTGATCGATATCCTTTCGTTGAATTTGCTTTTATCATTTAAGTTCTTCAGGAGTAAGACTTTAATCTTTTCTAAGGGCTATATTAATCGCATGTACTATATTTAGATTGGGGATTATTTAATTGCGGTGGTGGTGGTGGCCCGTGGCGTTGTGGGTATGTGCGTCGACCCCAACCTCGACGTCGTAGGTTCGATTCCTGCTCTGTGCGACGAAAACAATTTTCACGACCCCACCTCTTTCGAGTTACTGACAATGCTCAAAGAGTATTTCCAGTCTAGAAAAAGCTTCTTAAACTTGGCCGTTCGGAGTCGGCATAAAATTGTAGGTCCCTTCCACTCATGAGAGAACAATAGCACGCACAACACGAGTGGTTGCTGAGAAGCTAGGCCCTGGCCCCTTACGGGCTGTAGCGCCACCCATATTATTATTATTATAATTGCGGTGGTGGCCCGTGGCTTTGTGGGAACCCCGACGTCTAGGTTCGACACCTGGAATGTACGATGAAATAATTTTCCTATCTCGAGTCATTGACAATATCCGTCTAGACAAAGCTTCTCAAACTTTGTCTATCAGAGTCGGCATCAAACTGTAGGTCCTTCCACTTGTGGGAGAACAATAGCACATACAACTCGAGTGGTTGCTGAGCAGCCAGGCCCAGGCTCTCTGTGGACTGTAGTGCCACTTAATTTATATTATATTTTCGGAGGCAGACAGCTATGTTTCCATCCAAGAGGTTAAGGACCATGGCTTAATTATCAAATATTTATCGCACTTTCCTTATTTACAGATATTGGCTGTATTTAGAGCAATGTCTAATAACACTGTATACTGGATTGGGAATCAAGTCAGGCGTCGATGAATATATTGCTTAGGTTAGCTCGGAGCTAAGAATTCATAAAAGCCCAGGGATTCGCCAGCAGGCTTCAGGTGAAGTGCTCAGGACGACCTCAACTAATTTATCGCGTACCCGAGATTGATATTTTGTTCCACAACATGGTTGGGGTGTCCATTCAAGAAATTTATGTGTACCCAGTCATTTAAGGATCAGCTACATCCGGTTATGATAGAAAACAAAAAAGACTGCAGTGCCATCCAAGAATTTTCTCGAGTTTCTATGCAAGAATACAACATTTCAATTTCATTAAAACACATCATTCTATCTTCACAGCGAAGCATGTCAGCATGAATACATATTGGATCTTGTTTGAATTCAGCATCTGTGTTAACAGCAAATAGTTAAATTGCTTAAATATGTACGTAGTCATTTTATGTACATATAATGCCCTTGGTTTGTCAATGATACTAGGGAACTGAAAGACGGCTACATCAGAACTCTTTCTGAAAGAAGTAGATGTATTTTTCTTTTGTCAATCATCTTGAACTGAGAACGTTTCTGACGGTTTATTTCCGCGAGCTCTGCTATTTCATAGCGACCATTGATTTGACTATTCATCACTCCTTACGTCAAAATATGTCATTAAGGGCAAAGTGAATACATTCTAAAAATTGATTCCAGACTATCTTCCACCATGGACCCATTATTTCGTGTTTGCTTCAATCGCTTCTTCTTAATCACATTATTTTAACTTCACTGCATGCGGGCAAAAACCTCCCCCCAAATGGTCAACGAAATGGCGTTCAGTTTCGAGTGGACCCTTGTCCACTTTACGAAATTTCCTCCCCGTTGGCAGGCAATCAAGAAGACACTCAAAGTCCACAACACTTTTCCTTAATTATTTCCACTCTTGCTGGCAGACGACAAAACACACAACACACATCCCTGCTCTATCTAATTGCTGCGTCCCTTAATAACGCCCTGCATGTGTAGATGTGTGGCTCCCTGAATGTGCGCAATGTAATAGCACCTCTATACGAGGCAAAAATTATATAGCTCACCATTTTTGCTCTGCTGCAAGATGTGGAAGGAGCCGAAGGCCCGGGGAAGGGAACTGTTTCCTCTCGACTTCATACATATTTAAAGTTTACAACGTCCTTATCCTTATCCACATCTGCACACTCGACCGTCCATGCGACGACCGACGAATGGAATGGGATACTCGACTCTGACTGTATAGGATGGACATGGGTCGGGGTCAAATAACACACGACCATCATTTTCCTTAATAATACATGAGCAGAGCGAGCCATAGCCAGTGCCAGTCGCCAGAGGCAGAGCGAGAGAGGGAGTGAGTGAGTTAGTCTAAAAGGACGTCCTCTATGTACGAGTACACGTCCGTTTTGCCGTCCTGCCATACTGCCTGCCATCCTACCGAACGTCCTTTAGTCGTCCGTTCGTCCGTCCGTCCGTTCGTCCATGTGCAGCACCACAATCCCGCCACCACACCACCAACACACCACACCACCAACAGCATCTTTCACTACCGGGAATCGGCTCAAGTTCAACCCTTTTTGCCTCTGCTTACATACCTAATACAACCCTTAATTTATATCTACTCTACCCACGTTCCGTGCGGTAGGTCTCCCCTCGGCGAGCACAGCGGATACGGCAGGGATGCCATCTCTCGTTCTCTCGTGTGTGTTGGTGTGTGTGTGCGTTGATCTCACATCCAACTTTCGAATTCTGTTGCCATTGGTCTTGGGCGTAAAAGGGTCCGCATTGAAAAATTAAACAGTAGAAAACGGTATACTCGGGGTGACCATGATTAACGACATACGAAAAATTTCCAAATCCAAAAGTTTCAGGCCACCAGGCACACAAAACCGCCACCAGGCATACGAGTGGGCCCGGGGTAGTGGTAGTCCTTCAACGGGACGTCTCTTTCAATCTCCACAGCTTACCGCAGCGATATTTATCCAATTTGGGAGATAGTTGATGTCCCACGGATGGATGTGTGCACGCGTGTGTGCATGTGCGGTGGCATGTTCAACAATTTATTTTAAAAAATAAGGGTTCGTTTCTGGGCTGTAAGCCGCAATATTAATTACACTGTGCTTAGGCCTATTGATCCTGCCTTGGGGATCAAATGGACCTTTGGGTTGTTCTGTGTTCGATATGAGCACAAACTGGATACAGGGCTCACAGGAGAATGGTCTTCAAAGATGTATATTTTTGATGACAGTTGCGTAAAAGCCTTATGTTCGAGATCATTGGTGGAAGTGCTCGTTTGATTTAATTTATTGTTGTTACCACAGTCAACTTTTTGCTGGTTACATACTTTTTGTGACTGGCAGTGGCGTACTGGGTGTGCGATTAACTCGATTGCCGGCACAACAAACAAATTTACGGCTGTCTAGGAAAAGCTTCTAAAACATCTCAGAAATTGGAACGCTTATGACTTCGTTTACAGTCAGTCGTTTGCCACGTAAAGTCTATCTGTTGGTACTATAGAGCGTCATATTCAACACAGTACTCTTTTGATTACAAGTACCTGGTAAATTTTGAATCGAAGGAGTCGGAATGTGTCAAAAAGACACTATTTATGCGACGATAAAGATCTATTGACGATCTATATCTGACTGACGTTTTTTGGTCAGGATTTGAGTGCTCCCTTCAATAAGTGAAAAGGCTTCTCAAACTTGGCCGTTCGTAGTCGGCATAAAACTGTGAGTAGCACGCACAACTCGAGTTTTTGCTGAGAAGCTAGGTCCTGGCCCTCTACGGGCTGTATTGGCGCCCATATTAAATATTATTATTATTATTCAAGAAGGGTGCAAATTAACTTGTTCTCTTTATTGTTCTGCATCTTCCTCTGGCAAGGCTTGGGCATTCGGCCAGTATGTGGTCCATAGTTTACTTAGCCACGCAACAGTTTCTAGTGCTGTCTGTGCTGGTGGTACCCGTGTTATGGAGGTGGCAATTACATTCTCCATGTTATGTTACTGCACCACAGCGCATTCTTAGGTTTTTAATGCTTTGATCCTATGGATGTGAAATCTTCTTCAAGATGCTGGTAACCCGTGCTGCCAGAATGAACGATTCACGGGACATTATTCTCCTTTTCCCTCGCACCTACGTCCTATATCATAAGTCTTCGGTCTTCTAGCACTCTACCCAAAGACTTTAGATATTACTTTGCGAGACTGGTTATCGTATCACGCTGTATACTTTTTTTTCCGACTCGGTTTTCCTTACTCTTTAGAGCGTTCTTAAATCTGTACGTTCGTTATAAAGAACCAGATTTCTACACCAAGTATCAGTTTATGAGTAAGTATCAGCCTTTTGTGGTGTCCCACATTGCTTAACAGAGTGCCACAGATATTGTTCTTTATTCTGTCTTCATGCGTCTTTTGGTAGCGTCCGAGTGACTTGCCGCTCGCCCTTGACAGCTCGTTGGCGAGAATGTCGATATCATGTCCGCAAATACGCAGGCTGTTTGGTCCGAGATCTACGGACTCCACTGATTGTTCTCATTGCATGGAGCATGTATGCTTACGAAAGCTTCACAACTCCTTGGTGGTGAGAGCTTACACTGGTGCAGGGTAAAGAAGGATTGAGCTTACCACTCTTGAGAGCAGGATCCTTCTCGCGTAGCCAGGCCCTCCTATGTTCCATAACCGGAGAGAGCCCTCATCCTTGATGCTTTTTTTTTTGCAGTACACGATGTGGGTCTTGAAGCTTAGACTGTTGTCGAGCATCACCCTCAGGTTTTTAACTCGTTTTTTATCTAATTATCTGGGAACTAAACTGGAATTTCGCGTATTCAACAGTCGGTTTCGGCTGGTTATTAAGACAGCTTCGGTGTTGTGGTTTTCTAGTTCTAGGTTGGTAGATTCCACGTTCTGAGGTCATCATGTGCTAGAACTTCCTTAGCCCGTTTGGGATTAGAGTTTTGTTCCACCATTGAGTGTTTTATGCCCTCTTGGTTATTCCAAAACTGGTTCGTTTGTTTGATGACCCAATTATGTAAATGGAGGTTTGTGTCCATGTTGTTAAATCCACAAAAATGGCGAGGAGCCAATGATGTGTCTGAGCACCTACCTTGGCTTGTATGTCTGCCTCTTTCTTACCTTCACGGTTGTCCTGTCTCGGCACCCAAATCAGTTTTAGCTTGTTGTTTCCTGCCATTGTGTTCTGTGTTTTGTGACATTGCCAGGCAGCATTAGAGTTGAATGCGTACCTCTTTAGCGCTTCAAGAACTGTTTGTCTGTTTTTTGTCACTAATCCAATGATCAGCCACATTGATTGCAAACACTTTCGCTTAAGACAATGTTGTTTCCTTCATGATCACTTTAGTACTTACTATGGCTGTATACCATTATTGGGCTCCACTGTCCACCAAGTGTGGTCATTGCTTGGTATAAGTATTTCATATAGCTCGTTAAAATCTATTACACGGGACATCAGATCTCTCTAGTCAGATCCCAGACGTTATGTTCTAGTTTAAAAATACCTCGTTGTCGCACAAGACTTCCTCTTTTAAAGTTGTAGGTTCTCTGTAAAGTTAAGGCTTGTTTGGCAGGTTCACCCTGGAATTGTGGGATGTCCGGTATTGCTTCCAGCCCCGTGGTCGGTGTTGTTTGTATTTTACATCCTGTGCAGTTAATCAACACCCTTAATTTACATGAAATGACTTCACATGATCACGTAGTCGTCTCGAATGCGGGCACGTTCATTAGGGTGACCCGTCGTTGTCTAAAAAAAAATTGGAAAGTACCGAAAAGGGTGTGATACCCTTTTCGGTACTTTCCAATTTTTCGTCGTACATGTAGCTTCAATTGTAAATAAACGCGACCGATTGCAAAACAATTTCTCGAATTTCACCATGTTTTCCAAAAAAAAATAAGCAATTTGTAAACATTGCTCCAGTCTGAGACTGTTTACCAAGAAGCTTCAAGTCATGTGCCATTGAAAACAGTGAGTTTAAAGTTTTTCGCATCTAAAGAACACCCTTTACAATCGAACAAAATCTTGTAATCAAATCGAAAATGGTAAATGCACGCGTACCTACGTTTAGTCACGTACTTGATATTTTTTCAATTTTTAACAATTTTATAAATTTATGATGTTTATAAGAACGTTCAAAAGCTCTTATAAAGCTATGCTTTTTGTTAAACTCCTTGACTTTAACTACCCCTTTTTACTCTGCCGTCGAATACGAACCAGATGACTCTCGAACAGAAGTCAAACCACTTGTCTTCGATTGACACAATCTTCACTCGCAGCGGCTGCACCTGGTGTAGCACAATCCCTCCCAACCGTTTATCGATGTTCCCAGTCGTTGTCCACTCGAAAACCCTTCTAATCTCCGCCCCCCGTTCGTAACGCAAACTTTTCAGTTTCGGATCACTGTTTGTCCATTTAACTTTCTTCCCTGGAAAAGGGCCAAACGTGACGTTACACAATTTCGAAATGCGTTCACTCCAGACTGCGGACTCCATGGACCACTAGTTTTGCTGCTGCCGCTTCTGCCGCCCGGGGGAAACCACATTTATTACTCCTAAACCCGGGAAATTATGTGCGTACTCGCCCGGGGGTGCTCCTGGTACGACGACGACGACGCCTGAAAATCTGTTCTCGACCTCTTCTCGTTTTGCACATCCATTTGTGTAGCCGAGTTATAAATATGTCCTGTCCTGTCGCCCACCACCCCATCTCCACCTCCAGCGTCGCTCGCTTATCTATGGCCTTCACACTGTTACACAATGGCTGAAGGGTTCCCTCCTCAGCAGTCGGCAGAACCAACACACAGCGCGTCCTGCCCCGGCAGGACAGCCAGGACGGCTTCAGCTGGTTAAATATTTGTGGTCTATACCCGGAATATGTACGTTTTCTGGACGGCAGCAGTTATATGAAATCAAGAATTTCCACACACACACGCACGCAGACCCACTCACCAGCACACCAGAAGGAGTCCTTCGCCGTGACATAACTTATTGAATGTTCGGGTGGATGGTGATCAAATAAATTAATTAATCCTTTTGCTAATAAATGGGGTGTTGATTAAATACTTGTGTCCTTTCGCATTTGCGTAAGTGTTGAATAGTTTCCATGAGGGGAGTCCTTTTCAGTTTGTTTGCAGACTCCTTGTCACAACTTTCTGATTTCACAATATTCCTCAGATTCTTTCACATAACCATATGGCGTTGCGTCGTATCCTTAGGGGCAGCACTGTGGATGGGGACTAATCGTAAAACTCTGAACTAAGACGTTAATGTTTAACTTGGTTGGGGGGATGGCTTGTGTCCGATGGGTCGAAATATTCGTTGTGAAATATTTTGGTGAAGTAGTTCGATGATGACTCTCATGCAGCACCGGAGTGAATACAAGAGTTAAGACTCCAGAAGTGATGTAAGCAAGATTGATATCAATTTTTGATATTGTTTAAAACCATTAATGGCGTATTGTCTCAGGAACTATCATCTCAAGAGATTCTGAACAGCAGTCAAATCCAAATGGTCGCGCGAACTATTGTCTAAGACCCAGAACAAGGTTTTAGACAATAGTTCGCGCTGATGGGGCTGTGTGAATACACTATCTTCAAAAAGCCCTCGGTTTCCCGTCCCACTTTATCGCTTGGCTTAAATCGTGTCTAGAGAATCGCCACCAAATACGCGGTATTTTTCTGCCCTTATTAGGCGTTCCGCAAGGCAGTGAGTTTGGTCCTCTAATCTTTGTCATATTATTCAATGTTGTTGACCATATCATAAGACTCCACTTCTCTGTCTACACATGTACTGCGACCTTAACGCCCTCAGCATTATGTGCGACAACTTCTTTTTCTCTCTTCTCCGTCGTTGTGCTAGGCAGACGAATGGGCTTTACAGGGATGCCAAAATTTGACAATGGACTGCATAGTTCGTCCCTATAAACAATGTCATACTCGGCCTTTAAGTCGATGAATAAATGGTGGGTAAAGACTTGAAACTCTTGGGGCTAAGATCTAAGATAATGTAGCTATTTGGTCATTGGTAGATATTGCTGGTGTGGACCCGTACTGGTTTTGACCAATCAGGCTGTTGACGTATGGTTTCAGGCGCTTACACAAGTCGGCAGAAACTTAAATGCTAAATTTAGGACACTTACTTTAGGCGTGTTTTTTGACTAATCAGTACTCAGCTTAGTAATGATTCTAAATAAAACCCCTTTTTGCTGAGTTAAATTTTTCTTCGGAATGTTGGTACGTATGTTTACATTAGTGATGTCAGAAGTCAAAAAAAGGTAAAATTTAAGATGATGTGATATGTTATATATTTGTATTACAAGTGTTAAATAATCGAGTGATACCAACCCTTAATAAACAAATTGTTTCCTCTGGCGCCATCTCTGTGAGTGAAATTAGACTAAGGAGTTTCAACTCAGTGAGTTGTTTTGTTGTTGCCCGTGTGAAATCGTGCTAAGCTCAGTACTGACCAGTCAAAAAACACGCCTTATATCTCCTTAATTAGCTCAGTTTAGAGCATCGCCTTTTTTACATTAAGAAGATCACATTCATTGCCTCCAACACTGTTGGGACGTGAAGATCGAGTTTATCTATACTCTGTACTCACTCTGATAAATTAAATGAACAGCTTCTCACTCTCCTCTGTAATCACATTTTTGTAGCACAGTCGTCACGTATAATACGTCTTTGTGTACACATTTTTCTTTCTGAGAGGGGTTACGAAGAAAACAACAACAATAAATGGCATAAAGAGGAATGATTAGAAAGTGTGGTAAATTTTGCGCTTTGGATAATAGCGGATTTGAAAATTTTGTGAAAATAAGTAGATCCAGCCCAACACTGGCCGCCAATAATCAATGCTGTTTTCTTTAATTATGAACATTGTCCTAGACTTTCTCATTTTTTTAAAGCAAAGAAAAAAGTTCTCTTCGTCGCTCAGAAAGGTTGAAGAGTTTCAACTGGTCACTACTTCTTTGTATGACGATAGACTCTGCTATGAATCAGGTAATTTTCTAGAGATCCAGAGATGTACACAATTCAAGGGTGGCTCCTAATTACTGCGTCTAGTGCATCGTGACATCCATTCTTCAACAACCAAATAAAGGAAATATCTCCTTCATCACCTCCCACTTCATTTTTGTGACTTCAAATGATGACCAACTTTATGACAAACCCCATCTCACGAGGCAATGCATAAAACTCACAAAAAAAAATCAGAAGGCGAACATTAGGAACTTTCAATTTTGTCTAATTGTCGAGTTAACCCCCATTCTAGGACACATCAGTTGACATTCGAAATGGCTCTCAAAACCCTCTCAACTCTCGCTCATTTTGAAGGCAATATAGTCCGAATCGAGTTGAAGGGACATTTGCTTGGTCATTTGCACGTCCAGGACAAGCGTTCCTTTAATTTCCCTTCGCTGCGTTACTTTGTTTACACTAATCACTTGAACGGTGAATGGTGAACGGCGAATTACTACACTTTGATGCTCTGCAGGAAGGGTTGCATTCCTGTTTCATTACAGCAACAAAAAAAAAACGCGGGGAGTATCTTGTGGATCCCATCGTTAAGTTCATTCCATTGAGTACTTGTCCTTGTAATAGCTCGAAAGAAGTTAAAGTAACGTGTCCGCGTTTTACTGTCCTAGCATTCTCGGTTGTATTTCGTTACGGATAATTTCACATACTTGGCTGTAGCAGGGAATGACCATGGGGAAGGGGTAATTTAGTGTGTCGGAGGGTGGATGTCCAACTGAAGATGGGGGTTATCCCATCATCGAGGTAAGCCGTAGTAGGGAATTGTTGGCCGTGTGAGGGGAGGGAGATGATTGAGCTTGAGCTTTCATGTCTGTCCGACGGCGAGTCCTGGGAGGTAACTTCTTAAGAAGTGAATGTTCAACAATTCATGGCACAAACTTGAAAAACAATGGAATTTGTGTGATCCGCTACAGTCCGAGGATGACTCGAGTCTTTTTTTATTCAGCAACCAAAGTTTAAGGCCCATTCACGAGAGTTGTCCGATCATCTTCATGCTTATAGATCGCTACCTCGTCCTTCGATTCCTTGCACATTCCAACTGCCCAAGCCTTCATCTCAGAGCTCGAAAAAAGGGTAATTTTCAAGAAATAGCCCTAGTCGCACAAGACTCTAATTAACACCTTGTAGTGCACTGAAGACTTCCTGTCTTCGCCATGGGCTGTACATCACCTAACCAGCATAGCCAGCCCTTGATCCTCCTTCATTGACCTCGTTCTGCCCTTATTTACCACAAGATCCATTTTCGCCACTTTCGCCTTTATCCCTGCAGTCAGTCCGGGCAATCCCATCACTACGCACCCAAGTCAAACCAGTTAGCTGATCCTTCATCTTCCCTCCCCACGCTGGACCAGTTCCTGCACTCATCCTCTCTCCTGTTGCATCCCATCACACGCCATAAGTCAAATCATTTGACAACCGAGTCAGAGGTGACAAGATCAAGAGTCAGGACTCCCCGCCGACGTTGACTGGTCAACAAGTTACAAATTTATGCGTCGCACATCCCTTTCAATTTCTCCTGCAATTCATCGTATTTCCTCGCATAAAATCTCGCCGAAAATAAACAAAAACCAAAAAAAACGAGAGAGAAACAAATCAAAACAGGATTCTGTGGTCCAAGTGACAGCTCAATTCCATTATCCACGTCGACAAAAACGGATATGCACTGCACACGTAAGGATGTGTACCACACACACACACACACCCCTCGGTGGCGTGGCGGTGAACGTGAAACTCGTTTCTAACGCTCGTCTCTGTTCGTCGCCCTACTCTCTCAGTTGCTGCGCTATAAATACGTAATAATCCTTTTACGGGAATGAATAAATCGCTAGGATGCTGCCAGAGGAGGTAGGGAGCACCAAATGATGCTGTGCGTTGTTTGCCTGACACTTGACACTCAATTACATGGAAATTAGATTTCGTCCTGTTCCAACACTTAAGCGTGCCCCTTTTGGTTTTTATTTCAATTATTTTGTCAAATTTTTTGTGCGTTTTTTTTTTTGATAATTGACAGGGAGGCGGGTTGAGTTGGTGGTGTCTTGCTGGAGAACTTAGTCACCGCAGTGGAATAGTGATTGGAGGAAGTTCCTGATTTTTTTGCTGCTAGTGCTAATGAATTGGGGATTGATGGATTGATTTGTTTTTTTTACTTTGGGGTTGAGAGGGGGACATGATGTATCAGTCGGTTAATGACACAATTGTGTGGAACGTTGTCGGGATAGCTGATGAAGGCTTTGAGAGGTTTAAATGAGTCCGTGAATGGTGATCTCTTGTTGGGCCTTAAAAAGTGCCTTTGTTGCTGTTGTTGCAGACATTTGCCAAACTTTGCATAGTTTCAATTTCTATTGCAAGGTACACATATATTCACCAGAGTATTTAGAACTCTTTCTGAGCAAGAAACATTTATTTTTTCACACGATCAGAAAAATCTCAAATTTTGAATACATTGTAATTAACTAGTAAGAGTAAAAGCACATAGGCACCACACATCAACTTCCATTTTTACGGCCTCTTCCAAAGCTCAAAACTACAAATGCGACGTAAGCGTAGTAAAGCTTCTCAGATTGAGACGTTTGTTTTATGATAAAGTCAAACTTCTCTATAGAAGACACCCGCCAGACAAAGTGTTTGGCCGTTACTTAGAGTCGTCCGCCATATTGGATATCCCTTCCAATTGTACATGCACTTTTCACTTTGAATTTACATTCACTTAGGTACTTTCTAGCCGTCCCCAAATCGGTGTGGTATATTTTGTGAATGACTAATGCCAAGTCAATGAATACTGTGGCCAAACCACCTCCGGACAGTTTCGTTAAGTTTCGTTGAATGGATAATCTACGTATGTAAATGACAGTTAGTGTGGTAATATGTCGTAAATTTCCAGTGCATTTCAGACAACAAACTCACACACCTTGCAATAGCTTGGTCCAACAGAACCTACATGATAGTGGTTGCTGAATGCGCAATCACCAAAATCTTCTGCGCTGTAAAATCTATCGTAGAAATCGTATCGTAAAAAATGCACAAATCATTATCAACTATCATCAGTCACGAATCATCTTTTCCACATATGCGAATAATGCATATCATCTAACCCAATTGGAAGAACAAATTGTAAGGTGCGAAACATAGATTTTCCTCACGCAAAATCATTTATTTTATATAAAGTAATTCACAACAATATTGTATAATTTTGTACAACCTTGTGTAAAAAAGACCATGACTACGTGATGGTATAATTTTTACTCAGACTCTGTGATGCAACTTGAGACGGCTCAGAAGATCAGTCCCTTCACCAATGGACTGCTGTATAACTTCTTTCTTACACCAAAGACTTAGCTTTCAAAGCCGAAGAAACACTTGGATGTCTGTCGAAATACACATTTTTTATGTGTAAAATTGCCAACATATCATACCACACTTTTCATATCTAATGGCTTTCCCAGCTTTTTAACCATGTCAGCCAACATCAGAGCTTCTGCATATACGTACACTAGAGCCTTGAAAATGGAACCTGTACTACTTTTTCTTTTCTTATTATATTCTTATTCTACAAAAAGGGCAACTTAAGTCTGGTTGGCACTCACAAAAAATATAGAGAAGATTTAAAAAAAAATATACAATTGCCTCCTGTGAGGATTGAACTCACGACCCCTGGTTTACAAGACCAGTGCTCTACCACTGAGCTAAAGAGGCCGATGTCAGTTTCATACCTCATTTATGTTTCGACGGACCTCGTAAGTTCAATTTTCCATTAACTAATTGAAACTCGATGCTGAGGTTGGATGATGGGTACTATTAGATATGTGAGAGATTGTCTGATATCACTTGTAAATTAATTCGGAAATTAGAGGCAATTTGTAAACCCAGTCTTCCTGCACGGTGATGCTGAGCTATTGTCTTATGAAGATGTCGACAAATACATGCAGGTTATGGAGTACCCCAAGGAAGCATTCCAGGACCATTTTTTTATCTTATCTAACTTTCGACGTCAGTTAACTTAGAGAGAGATGACTGTGACCCAACAGCATTTATTGACGACATTCTGTTCTTGAACGACAGACGTCCTCTAAAAATTGCAAACATCTTAATTGCAATGTTGAAAAATGCAAATGTAGTAAAGCGACAGCGTAGCTTTCAAAATGGCATATGAAGATGAAGCCACGACGATACAAAATTATTTACGCCACCTGTCTGATGACTTATTCATTCGACCCCAATATCTTACCGCTCAGTTAGTAATAATTGTGTTGGGCAGCAGTTGCCTTTCTTGGTTACCGATTTTCGCCAATTTGAAGAACTGACACCCCTGCGGTCGAGTTCGGTGGCACTCATCGAACGTGTTTATTTGTTCCATTCATTTTTTCTTCGATAAAAATTTAGTACGTATTACATAATTAATTTAAATATTATATTTTTACCTACTTTAAGACTTTAAATAAAATGGTTGCTAAGTTAAGCAAAATAATAAAACAACAACAATTAAGAAATGTATATTTATGTTAAAAAGGTGGGTGGAATAAATCTGACTCTTCAAACGAACGAAAAACGTCATCTTTTAAGAAAAAAATTAAAACTCAATTTTGGAGAACTTGGCTAAACACACCTATGATCAATATGTGGTAGAAGCCGAATCATCACTATATAGGAACTATTATAGAAAACTTAACCACTTTTTAAATGAGAAATCGTATTACCTTAACAGTCACTCAGTTGAGAAAATAAATACTATATTTAAAATGAAAAGTGAACTTGTCCAACTAAACTATGTACCACATCGTCAAGATTTACCAACACTTTGTTGCTTGAGCAATATGAAGGAGAGAGAGAATGTATCTTGCATTTTCTTGGTATTTGTCCAATTCGTAAAGAATTCCGACATCAATGTTTGGAAAACAAATCTTAGAAGAAGATGAAACAAAAAGTATCCTTACCACTCGAAAATCGAGCTTTCTTCCATATTTGTGTCAAGTCGAGGGTTGATGGCTGAAAACATGTATATGATGCCTACAACTTGGCCTACAACATATTAAAATGTAGACGGCAGTTGACAAGATCGGTGATATATTTTAATATTACCAAGTTGGAAATTCAGAAAGTTTTTGACCGAGCTTTGTTCTATGTACAAAAAAAAACGTGCCCACATAAAAAACATAGCACTTTTTTCGACAATTATTGGTTCTTACGACTCGATTGAAAACAAATTATTCATTTATAAAAGCTTTATAAAACCCCATATCGGCATAAGGTATCCAAACCAAAACGTACTCTAGACAACAAATCCTCTTCTTATTACCAACCGTCGGTAATTTCAGAGCTATAGTCCAAAATTAATGAATCATATCCTGTGCTATAATATTTATTTGATCTCGAGCCGACAGTTGTAAAAAAAAACCATAATAAGCACACAAAATCTGGGAAACAGTCGTCCAATGACATCACACCAATGAGTACAACTACAAAAAAACAATCAAAATGCTCCAGAACTTGGTCGAATCTTAAAGCGACCAGACTAACTTTTCAACCAAAAGACCATCTCCGGCCCAAAGTACAGACCACCATCCCCCTCACATCCATCTCTACACACCTACCTACCCGACGTCAACCGAAGGACTGTTAATAGAAACCCATTTCCCAGCCACCACCACCCCCAAGGAATACCTTAACTGAATCACCCAAAAACCGCCTCCAGATACATAATCCCTCAACACATGCCTACGAACATGTGCAGAGGTGTACATACCATAAATCCTAGCACTTTATGTCCAAGACCAAGGTTTCGACATTTTTATATCCATCTTCTCCTTGAGAACCCCGCATCCTCATTCTCGTCCACATGCAACGCCTGGGCCCACGTTGATCCGGTCCCGGCGGTAAATATTGACTAACCGAAGCCATTTTGCTGGACCCATGTTTGGGTTCCGCCACAACGGCATTTACCTGCAATTATTTAATCGTCGCCCTCGATGGATACCCAACATCTGGGATTTGCTTTCCGTCAAAGGGATAATGTATTGCCAGCCCGAAAGTGGGATCCTGTCAATTTGCATATTCGACCCAAAACGGATCCGGGATAGTCTACACCTAAGCCACTGCCTGCCATGCTGCAAAGGCATCCGCATCGGAATCCCCAACCCTTTGCGGCGCACCCTCCATACCTCGCCCAGCACTGCAGTATCATTTTGGAAAAAATATGTGCATATCAATTATGTGCTCGCATGTGGATGCGACTGTGTGCGCCTAATGTCCCTTTTCCGAATTCGGAACGATCCGCACCGCATGCAAACTGGGTGCTCGGTGCTGGGAATATTTATCCATCAACGCGTGCCTTGTACGTATTTACCCAGCACTTGGTCAGCTGCCTGGCCTCTGGTAATTTGCTCGGTCAACTCTTCGCCTTCCAGAAGGGTGCGAGAGTTTTGGGATGCAAAACAGCAAAACAGGATCCGGTTCGGGACGTGAGGTGAACCCCTTGGAAAAAACTGGTTTTGTCGGTGGGTTGTCCTCCGTCCTGTCCGTGCGCCGAAATGGGGGTAATTTACTCCAAAGTAATTGCTCTGTTTTGCAATCTGCGTGACCAACATATGCGAATGGTCAGTTTAAAGGTTACCATTGCGACGACCTCGCGAGGCAAGCAGCTTGCGGCATGTACGACAATGGATTTCACTGGGAGGCTTAATGTTTTCAATTTTCATTACCGGATTGCGAACAGGGGGTTGCCAATGTTTTCATGCGTTCATTGAATTTATTGCTTTAAAAAATATACGTTTCGAATTCAATAATCATATTTGGTGACCACAGTCAAGACAGAATTTACATTCTGGAGAAAATCGAAGAGCCGATGTTAGGAAGACCATGGAAGCATATTTTCTGAAAACACATCACGACAAGTAGCGGAAGAAAATCAATCTGTTAAACTTTAGGTTAAACGTCCAGCAACCAATGAATAATAAGTTAAGAATCCAAGTTAGATGCTGTCAAAGATTCGGTTATATGCCGCAGTCATTTTCATAACACGACACGCTCTTGCACTGCAGACTGTTAAACCATGACAGCTCTTACTACTGCGTCGGTAAACGAAGCCATCAAAATAGACCTAGTTGCAGTGTAGCTGCCAATTGGATGCTATCTTTTGGAGCCGTGAGTCGAAGGGGAACAGACCTGAATCGAATTTAAAAGAATGAGCTCATGGCCCCAAAAGTCAAGACAGTAAACTTAAATGCACTTATAATATAATAAAATAGGGTTGGCGCTACAGCCTGTAGAGGGTATCTCAGCAACCACCCGTGTTGTGCGTGCCACTGTTCTCGCACATATCCACAACGCCACGGGCAACCATCTTAAGTGTACTTGGTAAAGCTTATTCACAGTGGCAGAAATATCATTGCCATTTTGGGCATGGCAATTTTTTGGCATGGTTTTGGGGCTATTATTATGATATTTGCTAGAATGGATCAACATCAATATATATATATTCTACAATCAATTCGCTCTTGAAAATCTGCCCACAAACTTTAGATTTATCCATAGGACTGAACTTCTAAGAGTACAGCTCAGGTCTTCAGACAATCAAATCAGTGTTTTAAGCTGGCCTCCACAAAATCCGGTTCGCAATCCAACTGGGAATCTGTCCCAAAAAATAGACAAAAACCTACAAATTTCCACCTCATTCGTATTCAGTGATAGCACCCTTCACGAAATTTGTAGAAGATTTTTCATTGATTCTACTATGAACGAATTCTGCGAAAGATTTTTCGGATTTCGTTGTCCACTTTCGATTACGATGGTATTAGGGATGGGGGTGAACATTCACGGTAAATAACTTAAAATAGATCGGATCTCTGTTACAAAAACTATTATCTTTGAAGACTATTTCAAATCAGAACAAGAAGTTATTAGGGTCTCATAAACAGCTTGAAAAAAATGTGCGGCAAGTGCGACTAGATGCACTTACGGCCGATGTATTAACGAAGATGAATCACTGCAATAGGCTGAAGCTATATGTTTTGATCATAATCGCATTAGAAGGTTATAGCTTGACTTCCAAGCCCAATTCCTGCAACTTTACCGTCGTATTTTGTCTTTCCAACGATCATTTCTGCAATTATTGCAAATGCCTTGTCAATTTCAAAACTGTATCGAATAAATGCGATTGATTTCACCTGTTGGGATATTGGACCAAAGTGGCTGGGTACTGAATATTAGTGGCTGGGTATTGGAGAAAATTCACTTTTTTAGAAAAGAAATTAATCTTAAACATGGTGAAATAAAAAACTGAAACTGAATACTAAAGAAAACCATACTTGATCAAGTCTTACAACATGGTCGTACAAAATTAGTTGCACAGCGTCAAGTAGGAGCATGTGTTAGGCGGCCTGTTACTGGTGCCCTTACCCCACCCACTGTAATTTCTAAGTTAACTTAGTTCAAGGTTTAAACTAAACTGTGAAACCGAATAAATCGCTGAACTGCAATTCCAAAAATAGATGGAGCCTAAACGTCCAATGTGAAACTGAGAACAAGCAAGGCAATAGCTGTCCATAGGGGATGCCACAAAGTTACAGAATATTGTAGCATTCACTGTGGGCACTTAAATCTAACCGTCTCAGACGCCTTCATTAAAGCCCAAATATAACCAAGTCATCGCTCTCATAAATGACCATTTCATCCCCCATTACAAAGTCCTAACATATCCTTCTTAAATTTCCGGATAGAAACAACCACGGCAACAACAAAAAGCCTCTCCACGCTTGACATGGCAAAGTCGCCAAATGCATAAATTTGTGGAAAAACTCCCATTAAGATTTCCGGAAAATAAACAGACGAACAGTTTTAAATTAGAAGACCCCCCCCCCCCCAAACACAGCCACATGTACCAACCGTTGCGACGGCCCGGATGCGGGCACAACTTTCGCTTGCACACCTTCCTCCTGTTTAACGGACCACAAATGAAATCGCCGATTTCTTGAATTCACTCGGCTGGGGCCAATGGGCTGATATTAATTCACACATCCTTTATACACAAAGATACGCCCAAAAAGGCATTCGCAGAAACTGACTGACAAATGGCAGGGCCCACCGTCTCCTGTGCCCACCGACCTCCTGGTGGACCTGCCAGAAGTGCGTAGCTTAGCTACTTCAATTCCGAACGATAACTTTTTCGACGGGCGCAGCAGGCAGGCAAAAAACTATAAAATCCTCGAGATAATAGCGCAAGTAACCAACGGTAAACTAAAATGTCTTGGAGAAGTCGCTCCGCGAAAGCGGGGCGTATATGTACATCTGATTCTTGGAAGTCCTTGATGCGGACACGAATTAATGACAATGGCTATGGGATATGGCTCGTGTGTGGATTTGGATACATAGTGTCTGGATTGAGGAAAAGTTTAAGAATGCGACTCCGTCGGATGCCCGCTTGCGCCGGGGGAGGATGTGAGTAAGTCTCGAGTTATGACGTTGTATTCAGTCGTGTGCTTTATTTTCATGTGAGTCCCCCGTCTTTTCTAGTTTCTTTTTTATTTGTCCGGGCTAATCCTTTTCATTTCGTCCTGCCGAGCAGGGAATTGCTTAGTTGTGCCCACGTACCATGGTGCTCGAATATCTGCGAACCCTCGGAATGGGGCTAGGAATTATCATTTCAATGGAATGTTGTCCATTTGCTTAGTTGCTGCGGCACAGGGTGGATCGAAAACGAAACCATGTGCAGTTTTAATGAGATGGCGATGGGGGAATAATTGGTGAGTAGACTAGGTGTACTGTGAAGGCTTGTCCTCCATGCGGTATGATTTTTCAAATGCGGCAATGACGAACCAGATGCTTATCTTTAGGCTTTTTATCGTAGTCGTCAAGTCAAAAGGACCATGTAGAGAGCTCTGAAATGCAAAACATGGGCGGTATCAAGAGTATCGGGCGTTTGAGAAAACAACTCTAACAAGGCCATCAACAAATTTAGAGACACACAAAAATTAGAGGCCTTTTATAAATAAAACCAATAATCAGGCGGCAAGCCAAAAGAAACCGAGGCTCTTCAAGATTCTGGGTTCTGATCGGCAGGAATAATGAAAATATTTAAGCAGCACTTCCAACAGCTACTCAACGGCCATGGCCACGAGAGAGTGATACCTTTGAAGAAGTCGGTCCGACGTTAATAATCTAACAGAAAAACAAAGCCACAGGCTAAGATGAGGGAGAGCAGAGATCAGCTGCAGAATTTGCGAGGACGAAAACATGACATACGTAGGAGTGACATTTTTTTTCTTTTTTGCGTGGCGCTACATTCTGGTGTGGACCTGGGCCTCAGTCAGCATTACTCTCCCATTAGCACGATCTTGGTCTAGGTGCCTCCAGTTTTGTACACCCAGCTGATTAATATGTCTCTCCAGCTAGTTACGGAAGCGAGGTCTTCCTCTACCGCGGTGTCCCTCAGAGTTTGCTTCGAAGCTCCAGAATTTCCGATTGGGAGCGTTAGGGTCCATTCTCTCTACATGGCCTAGCCATCTGAGTCGAAACAATCGAATTCGTTTAACTAGGATAATGTCGTTGTACAGCTCGTAGAGTACGTCGTTCAATATTTTCCTCCAAACACCTTCTTCTCCACGGGACCGAATAAGATTCGAAGGATTTTCCTTTCGAAACGACCAAGACCGATCTCTTCGTCCTCATTTGACATTGTTCGTACTTCTGCGCCATACAGCAGGACTGGGACTATTAAGGTCTTATATAGAGACCGCTTGATATTCCGAGACAGGGTTTTATTTTTCAATTGTGTGACCAGAGTTATCCTTCGTTTTATCTCCGAGTGAAATATCGGCTCCATCATTATCGTTACACAACACCGCCTATACTTAAGTCCTATGTTTAAGTCTAAGATGAATCCAAGGTGGAACGCCTAAAGGCCCTTATCGCCGCAAATCAGGTAACAGTGCGGCTTTCGACGAGCAGGTGGACCTTAGACCAACCATTCATAACAGAGAACATCCTTTGTAAGACTAGTGAGTTTCTGATCGATAAGCATCATCTCTTTATGGATTTGAAAACCGCGTGCGACAGCAGAAACATCGTAAGGAATTATTCGATGCGATGACACAATTCGAAATGAAAATTACAATTATGAGTAAAGAAGTTCGCCAAACTCGGGGCAAGCCTTAGCTTAATTTTTGTGGAGAGCCAACGAAGAGTCATAGGCTTGTTGAAACAACTAGCGTCATCGTCTGCCATACTGAGACGACCGTTGGACAGCAGAGCAAATTCTTGGTTCCACCTACGAGAATGGTGAATAGAGGAGAAGACACTACAAGGAACTCAACAAACAGAACAAACAGTACCAAGATCTGATTCTTGTCCGATATGGTCAAGACTGAACTTATCTTCTACAGCCTGGACACCAATGCTGCAGTTCAGACGACCTTTAAAACCAAGCTTGCTGAATCAAGAGGGAGAGGCGAAAAAACCGAAACTCCGGTTAAAAAACCAAATGCAATGCAGCTGGTATATTCTCAGTAATAGTTTAGGGCCATCAACGCAAACATGATCAAAGATTTCTTTCAAAACGACCAAGAGCCTCTTCATCCGCTTTCAACAGCGTCCATGTCTCTTCGCCCTAGAGCAGGACAGGGATGACCAGATAGTTAGTCTGAGGTAGACGAAGTCCTTGACGACTTCAAAGTTTCTGCTGCCCATTGTGATGCTCTCTCCGCGACGTCGATGTTGTGCGTTATTTTGTGATGATCGATCTTCTCAAGTATGATATTGAAAAAGTCACATAACAGCGATTCGCCTTGTCTAAAATCTTTTTTGACATTGAAGGCCTCGAGGAGTTCGTTCGTAGCTACAGTTCCCCATCGTCATTCTGCACAACCTGACGAGCTTAGCAGGACATGGCGCTGTATAATTCGTCTCTATGCACGCTGTCATATATAATAATAATATGGGTGGCGCTACAGCCCATAGAGGGCCAGGGCCTAGCTTCTCAGCAACCACTCGTGTTGTGCGTGCTATTGTTCTCTCACGAGTGGAAAGGACCTACAGTTTTATGCCGACTCCGAACGGCCAAGTTTGAGAAGCTTTTTCTAGACAGGAAATACTCTTTGAGCATTGTCAGTGACTCGAAAGACGTGGGACCGTGAAAATTATTTCTGTCGCTCAGAGCTGTAATCGAACCTACGACGTCGAGGTTGGGGTCGACGCACGTACCCACAACGCCACGGGCCACCATCACAACGCCACGGGCCACCACGCTGTCATATGCGGCCTTGATCTGCATCTTCTGAGGCACCTGAGGATCTGCCGCAGTATAGAGATTTGGTCGACGGTGGACATCTCCGGCCTGAAACCGTACTGATAAGGACCAAAAATCACTAGTTACTATCATTTATACTCATACGGTTTATTTTTTATCGAATTTTAAAATTTTGAACTGATTCCAAAAAAGGGTATAGAACTATGAAGATAATAGAGCCTTCCAATAGAGACGTCCAAACATTGACAGTTGATAGCACCCATACTGTTGAGGAAACATCTGCAAAATTGGTTTCCATTTCTGCAGTCTGTTTTGCCAAGTAAACATGGACAGACATGCAAACGTTAACTAATAGACATGAGATCCAAGATCGTCCAATGTTAGTGACGACATAGTATTGACAAATGGTTTAGTTTTTTAAATGGCAATGCTCTAAACAGCTACTAAAGATTTCTTCTCAATTCACTTTTCTTCTCTCAACTTTCGGTTAGAGGGACCCTTTTCTCGCGATTCTTTACTACACCAATTAAAAAATTATCTTAGCACATACGCAACAAAAAAATGAATGCCTCCTGTGAGGATTGAACTCACGACCCCTGGTTTACAAGACCAGTGCTCTGCCACTGAGCTAAAGAGGCCGATGTTAGGCTAAAGATTCACCTCAATTTTGTCACTTTTCATAGGTTCGTTTTTAATCAACTAATTGTAACCTGATGGGTCGGTAAGCGATGGGTTCCAATAGATGTTCTACGAGATCATGTGATAACAGGGAAATGGTTCTTTATTTGAAACTAACTTGTGACTATATACAATCCATGTCACAGATAAGGCAATTAGTAACATTGAACAGCGATCGTGAAAAAACCGAGACTGTCAGGTGTTTCTATGGCAAACACTATTATCATTGTCGTAATAGAATAATGGTGTCTTTTGTAAGCTCTGTTTAAAATTTCAAAGCTGTCCCTTTGCGAAGGTCTGCAAAATACAGTCGAACCTTCACTCGCCACAAAAAACGAGGTGTCAAGACCACGAGTTATCGTAGTTACACTGTAATTATAAATCGAATGATTTTATAAAATGTAAAACTATTGTAATAATACATATTCTGTTATTTGAGTCATAACTCCCGATGAGTTAGAGTCGATGCCGCAGTATCGAGTGGCCTTGAATATCAGATATGTGTCACTGGGTATCAGATATGGTGGTGATACTCTTGAATTGCCTTAGTGTTCTTCACAGATGACATCGATGACATATATAAAAGTTGTTTCTTCGGATAAATAATCCCGTCTGTGAGGATGGAAAACACGTTATCGCGAGCTCTACTAAATGTAATACGAGTCGGCTTATTGTTAAAATTCTTGTCACAATACCAAATCTACGTGACTATTCAAGGCGCTACGGAATCAAGACAGGCTGATTTTGACAAGACGAAGCAGTGAGCTTAGGAACATCAGCGACGGTAGGCAGCTATTGCCTGGGCTCTTCAATAAGTGAATTTTGAAAAAAAAAAATACATAAATTTGGTTTTATAAATTGTCAGGCCAGTAAAACAGCGTACTTTCTGCACCAAATTGTGAAGGCTTATATTTCTTAAGGAGTGGGGGTAAAAACCTCTTCGAGAGAAGCAAAATAACTAGATAGTAGGGGACCGCAATTAAACCAAATGTGTAACTTATGTAATTTTCTAAATAAGCGCAAAATTATTTCCGAGTTTTTGACACATCAAAATAAGCGCAAAATTATTTCCGAGTTTTTGACACATCAATTGATTTGACAGAAAACCAACAAGCTACCCGCAGTAATTTCTTGAGCTAAAATGGAAAGGGTGGGGACATTTTTTACTCTCTTGAGAGAGCACATAGTTGACATAAAACCCATATTTTTGTCGTACTTTCGTAGATTTGTGTTGTTTTGTACTCTTGTGTACTGATTATTTTGGATACGGCACCTTATATGATCGATTAAATTGAACTACGAGTGCTGAGCAATATAACCAACTTGAACGCCCTTCCCACTCACACTGGACATCCTGCAATTTGCTATCAGATTGTGAAAAGATACATCTCATATTCGTTGAACAAATGGAAATATTAATTTTATTGCACTGTAAACAATAGAATAGCATGTATCTTAAATAGGTGGCCTAGTATTTTAATATCGTACTTAAGTGGCTGCTTGGACACTGAATGTGAATCGCAAAGCAGGCGAACTCGCTAGAAAAGGTACATGCTCCCTACATTTTCCGGAGTCATCTGCTGAAGCTGGGCTGTATCCAACTGGCGCAGGATACCCCATAACTAAACATCTCTGGCCTATGCTAGATCCCAAAAGATCACTTAACCCGATCAACTTGAGCTGACCCAATGTGAGAACCCTCATTGGCGTTATAAAAGGGCAATGTGCCCTTGGTACCCACACCTCTGGGTAGATTCCTTTACAATAACTTTCATAGGAGCTTCAGAGATGAGGGTGAGGAAGAACCCATTGGAACTGGCTACGCAATTGTAGTGCTCTCTCATCCCGTAGAGACAGACTTCTGGAAGACAATTCCTTCAATAACTTGGGCGAACTAAACAACGTAAGTCGTAAGTCGATCATCAAAATCATTAACTGGTTTGCGTAATAGGCACAGCACAAGCCCATCCGCGTGATAGCGCAATGGGCCTAAGCTAGCCTAAGTGTGGCAGCTGTCCTCTCGAACAGTCTTATAGTCTTGTGGTAACTTTTTCAATGCAATTAACATCAGTAAAACCTTGCAATCCTTGCACTTAATGCAGCAACATGCAGAAACGTCTCATTCGAGATGAAGTAAACTCTCCGTCGATGCTGCGCAACTTTGTAGCCGGTAGCCCTCAAAAAGCCTCAAAATGTTATTTTTCTTTCGGCTCAAGTCATTGAAATCCTCTTTCTTTCACCAGTCAAAGGCGGCTGTCTTCTTCCACACCCTGTTCCATTGCATACCAACCAATCCCGGTGATATACAAATGCGTGGCTACATTCAACCTCTCAGCCAACCGCCTAATGAAGGGCTCCTTCCTTCCGATCCTCGAAGCAGCGGCTCCATGGCCAGCAAACAATAATAACAACATTATTCGTGTAATAAAAGTGTTTCTCTGGCTCCCCACGTCAGCCCTTCAAGGAAAGAATGAACACACAGTCTTCTCATATTAATTTCCAGCATCCCCCAACGCCCAGCCCGGACACCACCCCACCACCACCCCCGCCGCCTAGCATGCACACTTGTATCTGTGACTGTGATACGCTAGATTCACATTCACAATCCTCAGACAATGCGCTTGACTGGAATGAGTTACTCGTACGCTGCGGCAAGAGAAGTGGCAGGAGCACTCCGACGGGCGCTCTGTATCCGCACTTTTATTATCGGACCTCGTCGCGTGTGCATGAGTGTGTGGGCGGACGGCATGGCAGACGGTGGACGGATGGTAGGCAAGCCTGGCCCTGTGCACTCATGTGCGCACATATATCGCCGGCGCTGTCTGAGTCCCGTTGTGTGTGAAACAATGGAAGCCGGGCGGCTTTGTGAGGGTCCCCTCTCGTGAGGAGATAAAAGAAAGACGGCTCAAGTTACTATTCCGCTTCTAAGGCATGAACTTTGACTTTGACTTGGCAAAAGTTTCCCTCGGAACTTGGGCGAAAGGATTTATTCATTTGTGTCATTCGCCAGATAAAGGCGCACGAATGCGAATGCGAGACAAGTGCGGCGGTGGACCGTGTGGGGCTTGTGTGCTTCCGCTTCGCTCTCGGAGACGTACGAACCGGCAAATGGTGGAAGACACGAACAATTGCACTGAATGGTCACCATTTTAGATTTTCACTCGGCTGGACATGCGTCGATTTGAGAGCACACACGGGGGTGAGTGGACACAGGACACAGGACAAGGCGCACTGAGCGAAGGGTTGTGCCGAGGGGACATTGAAATGGGAGAGTGCTGGCAATTCATACATAATAAATTTATTTATCATTACGACAGGATCTCTGGTGGATAAAGGATTACGGGTGGGATGTGCGTTCATCCCCGGCCATCGCTTATGCCTCAGGGATGTGTTCTGCTATGTTGCAGGGCAATGGTGTGCGAATGGAAATGGGAATAGTTGTGCGTCTTGATTTCAAACTTCCGGGTGGATGGGGGATAACTTCGATAAAACTGTCAGCTCGGTGTTGTTGTTGTTACGTGGCCTCAGTTGAACGTTTCGAAGCACCACCATCCCCTCGAAAGCTAATGTCTTCAAGTGGTGGCGGTGCCTTTTGAGTAATGTTGAATTGCATCCGAGTGGCTAATGGAAAGAAATGTGAAAATGCATACGTTTGAGGCGGTAGACTCCATCGGCAAAAGATTAAAGTTGTGAACCAAGGCCCACAGAGACGGTCTGAGCCAGATTTTAACCAAAACAAAGGCCTGACTATCAAAGAAATTCTCTCAACAATCCGGAAATGGTTTGTCAAGAGTAATTCGAATGACTCACCCTGGAGGCTAGAAGCCATGCGCTGCGCTGCCTGATTCAAAGTTGAGCTCATGTTTGATGGGCTGTCACAAGCGTTACTTACATTATTTATTCGTTTTCTGGGCTAAGCTGACCCCATTCAGAGCAGTAAAATAAGCGACTATACTAAAAGGTAGGTTTTTTTTCATTGCCTCCTGTGAGGATTGAACTCACGACCCCTGGTTTACGAGACCAGTGCTCTACCACTGAGCTAAAGAGGCTGATGAAAGCTTCAGACCTGCTTTCAATTTTGAAGAGGCACGTAAGGTCTGCAATTACTTTAGTTAATTGGACTTCAATTGATGTTGATGTGTTGGTTGTGCGATAAGTGAGTTAAAGTAAATTAAACGAGCAAAGAGAGACAAGAGACGGCTGACGTATCTAGGGCGATAAAGGCTGACTGTACTGCTGGTTGACATTTGGCACTGCATTTTTCAGTAATTTTAATACCGCTCAGACAATTGGTTTAAATAGGTACTTGACAGCCTAGAGTCTGCCAAAACAATGATCTTATTGAAGCCCATTGGTTATTAGTGGAACAATGTATTGGAGCAGAACAAGTCATAGGCAACAAAAGAAAGAGCCCATCTTTTGGACAGCTCATCGAGTTGTCATTTCCTCCATTCTTGCTCTTAGCACGAGACGACCTAGAGTTATATTTTTTTTTTGACAATACCAAGGTCATCAATGCTTTCGAAATCTTTGTGTCTCAAAGATACCTAAGTAGGGATTCGGTTTAGTTGAAGTTAACCTTACTGATAGCTGCCACTGGTCCAATCAGGTCTTATTGATAGAGTTTCGTTTTTTTTTCAAGTAAATGAGAATAGTTGGTAGCCTGAATGTTGCTCTGTTTGACAGGGTTATTGTGACAGTAATTCACCAAGTGATATTGAAGTGGAAAAGAGGACGGCAAGAGCAGACTAGGAGCTGTTACTCATTTCTGCAACCCCTGTGGAAGCTATTGGGCGGACGCTTTTTGAACGCGTAGTCTAATGGGTCAGTGCCCATACATATTCTTCTTCTTTTTCTTTGATTGGCGCTACAGTCCGGCTTGGACCTGGGCCTCAACCAACATGCCTCTCCAGCCAGCAAGATATTTCGCCAGCTGCCTCCAACTGCGCACACCAAGTGGGTTGAGGTTCTTTTCCACTTCTGTGCGCTAGGACGTCTTCTGTTGCGCTCTCCCAATGGCTTGGTGTCGAAGACTCTTCGGTTCGGAGCTTTGGTGTCCATACGGTCTACATGACCTAGCCATCATAGCGTTGAATCCGAAGACGTTTAACTAGGTGCATGCCGCTATAGAGCTAGTACAGTTCATGGTCGAGACGCCATCAACCCAAACAGGACCAAAGATCGCACTCAGAACTTTTCTCTCAAAACGAACAAAAGTTTCTTCATCCGCTTTCAATAGCGTCCATGTCTCTTCCCAATAGAGCAGGACAGGGACGATCAGAGTGTTATATAGAGTCAGCTTGGTGTTCTGAGAGATGGCTCTGTTAAATAATTACCTCTTGAGCCCAAAGAAGCAGCGATTGCCAAGAGTTATTCTGCGCTTGATCTCGGTACTGGTCCCTGTTTACTCCAGAGACGAGGTAGGCGAAGTCCTTGACTACCTCAAAGTTTCTGCTGCCCAGAAAGACGCTCTGTTGGAGTCGTCGATCCTGCATGTACGACTTTGTTTTTCCCTGCCTTACCGCTAGACCCATTACATATTATTATGTATAATTTCATACATATTAGACTCACATTTATTATTGTAACGTTAGATGCACGCGGGTATATAAAACCCGTGTCACAGATGGCCCGGGGACAGTCTTACGGTTACAGCGGTAGTAAAGAACGATCACTGAACTTAACCGCCTGAGTTTCATTTCGGCGTCCATCCCCTGTCTTATGGCGCGATTACTTTTTCTCTTTACTTTGCTTGAAGATTTACTTACGTATTGTCACCATGTCCCATATGAAATATTTGATTACAAAAAGCTCGTATTTGTTTAACTAACTACCGAGATCGAGGTCGATTATCATTGTAAAATTCATCTTGTTGTTTAATGAGTCATCACTGATCGATCAAGTTCATACTTTCCGTTAAGTGCTGAACGATTGCATTATAAATTAATAGAGGTACGCATTGAAAATAGCTCTCCGTGAGAAGACGACGTTTTATTTGACCGATAGACCTTTACGAACAAACTAACCAGAAATGTGAAATGTGAAGAGATGTAATATAGTTGGTGGTGGCCCGTGACCTTGTGGGTATGTGCGTCGACCCCAACCTCGACGTCGTAGGCTTGATCCCTGGTCTGAGCGACAGCAAATAAATTTCATGGCCCCACCTCATTCGAAGCACTGACAATGCTCAAAGAGTATTTCCTGTCTTGAAAAAGCTTCTCAAACTCGGCCGTTCGGAGTCGGCATAAAATTGTAGGTCCCTTCCATTCGTGAGAGAACAATAGCTCTCTATGGGCTGTTGTGCCACTCATATATTAAAAGAGACGTTGGCGTCTTCCGCAAGTTTTTGCAGCGATTCCATCACAATGAATATCGCCCCTATCGTAGAATACACCAGGGAGAAGGTTTCATTAAAATTCACAACCTTGGAACATTAAATACCAAATTGATGGTTGATTATTTCACTTGTCGGTATTGTGAACGCGTTTTGAGTCCATCGCAGAAAACGTTCAAATTAAAACCCCCCATACAAACTTTGACATTTCTCAAACGTAGCAAGTTCATTGCGCATCGGGCTGGTTGTAGTGAAGAAGACACCGAGCTCGGATTAATCTTCGTTTTGAAGACATTCAAACGTGAAAATGCTTACTTACTTAAGGTGGCGCTACAGTCCGGGGTGGACCTGGGCCTCAACCAACAAGCGTCTCCAGCCAGATCGATCTTTATGTGGCTGTCTCCAGCTTCGCACGCGTAGTTGGTTGAGGTCCCTTTCCAATTGCGTGCTCCACCTGAGTTGCGGTCTTCCTCTACTGCGGCGTCCTTCGGAGACTTTTTGGGCCGGAGCATTGGTTTCCATCCGCTCTACATTACCTAGCCATCTCAATCGTTGGATCTTCACTCGTCTGGCTAAGTCGATGTCTCTGAACCCCTGATGTGAAAATGCTGCTGTAAGGTTTTGACCATTCTGAAAATGATTAGGTGTTTGCCTTAAATCGTGCGGTTTGCTAAGAGATGGCGTAACTTGTACTATTCCATTGTAACATGCGTTGGAAAGCTACTGTCACTGTAAGAAGTTGTCATTGAAAGAGTCATAGTCTCTTCTTTGAATAATACTATTTTACATGTTTTTTTCTTAAATAAACGTTTAAATTTTGAAAAAAAAAAAAAAAAAAAACAACACAAATTAAGCTATGGACCCAATTATTACAACTTAATAGCGCGAATAAAATGTTGAGTTTCACAAAAACTCACGTCAAATCTTTCTTCTTTTCTGTTCGAAGCTGCATCGTCCTCATTATCAAATGCATTCGAGTATAAATACTATCTCATATTTCTTATTTGATGTACATGAGATTTTCGTATTTGGCTTGCTTAATTTAAATTTGAGAATTTTTCTAGCATTAGTTGCTGTTACTTATCACAACACATCTGTTTTGCCAGCTCGAAATGGTCATCAATAAGGTAGTCTCCCCCTTACGAACCATACGGAAAATGAAAAAGAATCAAGTGAATGGAGTGAATGGAGTGAATCTCAATTACGGCTTATTCTAGGGTTTCATTTCACAGAACAAGGGAGTACCTGGTATGAATTTTCTTCTTGAAGGACTCTCTCGACGAAGGCTAATGATCGCTTTTATTGTTTCACTAGCATTTCTGATCTCAGACACTTCGTTTAAGCTATTAACGACTACATTGAGTTTATCTAAATTGTCTGTGGATATTTGTCTTGTATTCGCTTCCATTTCCGACGCCATAGTTGAGCAGCGATCATACCATTTTCGTCAAATCCAACATATGTCTACATATACTACACCTAGCTACTTGTTACAACATCGATTGAAAAGCCTCTTTTTTAAATTCTGTTATGGTAAACAATTAGAACATAATATTGCTGAATGTTGAGTATTACTGCAGATTCCGGAATTGGGGGAGGCAAGTGCCCTACCTTGCCCTCCACCCCTTCCCAGCGGGCGCCTATGGGTCTGGTATTTCATTCATTTTTAATGATCTGTACGAAACGTTCCACTTGTCCAGTTGCTTAAAGTTGAGCTACAGAACAAATCTTGTGTATTATGTCGATAACTGATAACCACGAGCAAATTGCGTTCCATAAACAGCCCAGCAAATCAACACTTCTGGAAAGTCCCAGCATTTCAGGACCGACATGAACTGCATGTTAAAACAGGGAAGTAGTCAAATCGAAAGTCTCGATTACATCCAGAGATTTGACTACCGGCTGTCTAAACGTCTGCAAATTAATTGTCCACACAGTGGGGATGAGAGTCGAGTAGGCGACAGAACAGAGAGTTGTCACCAAAATTTCAACTTGCCTTGGTTGATGTACAGAAATAAGAAGAGTTTGATGACAACGCCACATCAAAGCTTTCAAGAACTTCTTGAATTTCCATAGCTGCTTGTATGTCACGGTCCTTACGACGTTTAGCCTGAGCTTAATATGAAGGTCGAAGATGACCATAGAACCTTCCCTAAAATTATACTGCATCTCCTAACTCTTTAACAGCATAACCAACCCCATTACTCTGGCTGAAGTGAATTTCACAAGGTTGTTGTGCGCTTCCAGGCAAAACTCTCCAGATTTTGTGCAGGTTCTTGCAAAACCTGTTTTCCTTAAAGTTTAAACTCCTCTGGCAACACCAAGCATCTCGAATGCATTTAAAGATCAAACCACGTCCGCATTAAATCTCAGAAAGCACTCAAAAACGAGTGCAAGTGGTGAAACACCACTCCACTCACTTCCCGCAAGAACCACTCAACTCAAAACTCTCCCCCTGCACGAGAGAGAGAGCCTTTCCAATGTACTCATGTGAGGACTTAACTCCGCTTGAGAGTAGCTCCGGAGAGAGCTCTCAGCTCATACGAGTAATTTCCTCCAGCCGCAGCCTTGGCGACCGTCCGCGTATGTAAAACCTCGCTTCCCCTCCATTCCGATTGGAAACTTCCCCTGGACACGTCCAGCCGTCTCGCTCGTCGCCCGCCTCCGTCTCGCTCTACACACATGTGGACAGCGCACATATGAGTGGACATATGTGGATTCCGGTGCGCCGTCCCGCTCTGACGCACGGCAGGCCACGTCGAACGAGTTTCTCTGACCGTGGTCAGTCGTTCCGTTCGTATGCCCGTTAAGTGCTGGCTCTTCCGTGTGTGTGCGTTCGAAGTCGCACCAACACTCGCACGCCGCGCCGGACCGGGCACTACGAATCTCTGTTATTCGAGTGAAAAAGCGAAAACCCAGTGGCCAACGGGGAGGTGACATCACACTGGATTGGCCAGCGGACTTCACTCCGGCCACCGAATGTGTGTTGTGGCCAAATGACAAATTGAAAGGGACCCCACCTCCCACCCCCACCGCGCCAACGGACGCTCCTGGTCCATGTCCTGGCTGATGCTGCCTCCACATCTGCTGCCGAGTTTCGGGAAACAGTTATGAAAAACGAAATTAGGGAGTCCACAGTGACCACGTCGGTTCGGGCGCCGCACTGCTGCTCCAGTGCGTGTGTTGGTGGCCCTGTAGGTGCCATCAGCGCCTGGGAATGTGTGCTGCGCTGGGGGAGGGCCGAGGCAGAAGCCGAAACTGAAGCCCTCTCGGTGCCGCTGCTTGTCTGGCCAAGAGGCGAAAGAGATTTGTTCGTGGCGGGTTTGATTTTATTGCGCTCGTAACGTATACACATGAGTGCGACCGACGACGCGAGCAAGAGCTTCCCCCCGAGATGTCGTTTGCTCAGGTGCTGCTGCTGGCAGATAGATACACACTCACACGAGCACACATGTGAGCACTCTGCAGGAGGCGTGGGAGTCGGCAGAGGATGTTTTATTTCTTTTCTCCGTCCCTTCTGTTCTTTTGATTTTGTCATTAAGAATAAGACGCTCTTCTTTTCACGGCGGGCTAGTGAGGCTAGCGAGGTGTAATTGCCCGGAGCGAGTGATTGCATGTGAATGGGGGATGTGATGTGTCTGTGTGCGTGTGTGCATGTGTGAATGTGTGTCGGGAGGCAACGAGTGTGAGTGAAGAATGTGTGGGGCCATATAAGAAGAATAATTTTCCACAGAATCCTGGACGAGTACCATTTAAGTTTGGCTCTTGAACTTTTTTCAGGATTCACCCACGCCCACTTCAATTTGAGATGAAATGATAGCGACGTCCATTATACAGCTGTCGGATAATGGATCTCAGCTCTTCTTCCTGCTCTGCACGGACTGATGCTGCTGATAGACGCTATCAGGACATGAACGTGCAGTCGTTTGCATCGCAAGTAATGCATTACCTTTCATCAATCTTCACTCAAATGTGGAGTTTACGGTGTGAACTGGGCGAAAACAAAATTTTAATAAACTTTCGACTAAAACGGGGCATCCTTGCATAGACTTGATGCGGATATTCAGTGCAGCTCGGCGAGGAAACTTTCAAATTGTGACTGGGAAATTTTACGTGTAAAGGGTTTTGGTACAGATTTCGATAATTCCTTAAATTTTCACTCAAAGCATTGGATTTTGAAGATCTTAAGTTTTTATTTAAAAGCCTGTACAGTAATGGACGTGCGAACACCATTACCTTGATAACGTCTAAATAGTTGGTATCTTAATGTTTGGCGTACTACATTTAACGGAGTGGGATCGAAATTAGTGAAACGTTACATGGACTGTAGCTTACATTTACTTTAATAACCGCTTCGTTCAGTTTCGTTCAATTTTATTTCATCAAGTAGCAACGGTATCACTCGATCTATATGTACACTGTCACTCATTGCTACATAAAATAACCTTAATTACACTTTCGTTCAGTTTCGTTAAGTTTTAGGCACTTTTGCTCGCATAAGTGGGAACAAAATCTACGTTAATGACATAGAGTGTCGAAACTTTGTATATGTATCTATGCGTAGGTCCTTTAAGTTTTACTATTGTGCATATTCACTTGTGATACAAATGCTTAAATGCTTTGTTACTTATATCAATTGTGGGTATTTCTAGAACAATAATAATTTCGAATATTTCAATAACTTAAGAGCTGCTCACTACACAGGTTTGTACGTATGTCCTCACACGGGAGGGGTGCTTAAACTTCTTTAAAAATCGAATACTTACCACGTTAGAGCATTGGCGTCCATTCGCCTTAGATGATCTAGCAATGGAGACCCGAACTAGCTTCACCAGAGCAATGTCGCTGCATACCGGACGAATGACAACGAAAGATACCATCAGTACACACAGAACCCAAGACACTACGAATGACTTCCCTCTCGAATCGACCAAGAATATCCTCGTTTACTTTAGTTATTGCTCATGCTTCTAGGACATACACCAGGACTGGGACCATCAAGGTCTTATCTGCTGAGGTCTTTGTGTTGGTTTTCCTCAGGTGGCTTCCAACCACAAGCACACAGCGATTTGCATTACGGCTCCTTCTTTTTATCTCGACTACGGTGTCACTGCCTGAATTAAAGGTTAAGTTCCAAGTGGCTCGGCCACATCGAGGACATGGACAACAACGCTCCAGCAAAGAGGGTCTTCGAATCCGAGCCTCCTGGTCCGAGAACGAGAGGAAGACCGAACATCCGATGCAGAGATGAAGTCATCGCGGATGCAAGACAGCTTGGTCTTGATCACTGAAAGCAGCGTGCCCAAGACCATCACCGATGGACGGCAGTAATTTCTCAGGCTCGGGCCCTTCATCGGTCGTCGGCCTGATAACTAAGTAAGCCCTTATTCACGCTTCCTTCTTGAACCTTACATACTCAAATCAATATTAAAGACCAAACAAAATCCAGCATGAAAGCAATATTTTCAATTAATTGCAATATAACATTGCTTAGAAGTATCTAAATGAGTTTAGTTACATATATGTTTTTGGTCGTGTTCGCACCAGAAATATGACGGACATTTGTGATTAAATTTTGTTGTAGTTGTGTGATGTCGAAAAGTTAGTTAACTAAGAAAACCCCAAAAAAGATGCCAAACATCTTGTTGGACAAAAAGAGAACCTGTCTCCTTAAAAAAGGACATCAGCTCGGAGATGAAGGAGGGATTTTTATTCTTGATTTTTATTCACAATTTTTCTGTTGACAAGTTGGTAGGTCATGACTTAAAGCTTGCAAATTAAGGACACTATGGTCACAACTATATAATTGACTTAAAAATAGTAAAGCCGTTGGAACAACATATGCATTACAATGGAAAAAGTTTAAATTAGCCTAAAGGCTTATATCTGCATCATGAAAGATAACAAAGGTTTATGGTTCACGCGTCAATATGCGTATAATTGCCGATTTTTGTGTATCCAAATTAGTGATGGAATTGACAGTCCGAAAGACTTTTGTATCGAAAAAAGTTTAATTAAAAAGGGTCAACATGTAAGTTTACATGTGAGTTTATTTTTAAATCGAATTGTAGTTGCCTCACTTTGTCAGTAACCGTGGATGAAATTCACATTAAACTACAAACGATTGGTGCAAATTTTATGAAACGCAATCGAATTCAATGTAATTTCCGACTTGTTTTATCCCCATCTCAAACATGTATTCTATCGGATACCTATGAGTTTAGCTAGCAATGTAATGTGCGGAGCTTAAATTAAAAAAAAAAAACCACACCGTTGGAATGTCTCTTTATTCATTCGCTTTTCAAACAATATTTCTTATGCGATCTTGTCGCTAGCGTAATACTATTTCCCATACTCGCACGAACATGAGATCCGATGACCAGATGATCGGAATAGTTTGCTCAGCGGAAGGCTGGCTATTCCCACACGAGTGCGATTTCCGATGTCCTATTGGTCGGAATGTCATTGTATTATGTTGTACATAATTTCACCACATCAATCAACGGTGATGTTATTTAGCATGAACCGATTGTTGAAGGTTTTTCTCATCGATGCCTGCATGCTCTTGGAGACGCAGGTGAAGAATCCCTTTCAAGAAAAAAGGGACAAGCCTCAGTTCACCGCGGGCCACCACATTTTGAAATCATTTTGTTTTAAATCATAACGAGCTAGTCTAGTATGTAAACTAGACAAAAATTCAACAAGAACCTCTGTCCAGCCAGGTGTGTACAGATTCCACACTTAATGTAACTGTCTTATGGAGAGCGCGTTGACAACAACAGCTTCAAACCAATAAATGGTTGATTTCGAACCAGAGCGCCAAAGCAACAGAGTAAGCCCGCAGCTAAGATCGATTAAGACCTCAGTTTAGCTAAATGTTGTGTCAGATAGAAGATATTTTTTAGTTCGGTAAAATCCATTCTGTCTTGTCTCTATGTGTATTAAGTGGTGCCTGTGCTCATTGAGACGCTAAAAATTGGTGTTTACATTGTGATGAAACAGAGCGAGGACAGCTCAACTTTTTGGAAAGTCTGGAATTGTTTGCTGTTCAAGCCCAAATTCATATATTTTAAGCAGAGTCTATGTCAACGACTGCAGGAGAAACTTAGGCTCTGGAACCAACTATAACTTGCGACAAGGCAGGTTAGCCGATGCCATTCAGTTCGCTCAGGTTATCGAAAAAGTAGACACCGATGTCTATCCGTCCTTGCAGCTTCTACAGAAATCCATCCTGATGGCTATTCAATTATGTAGTGCAACCACGGGTATCCGTACTCCGGAGGTGAAAGTCTGAGTAGTCTGAGTGGACAATCAATTCAAATTGGAGCATACTTCAGTACTTTAAAAAAAAGTTCACAGAGACATATGGCTGTAAGCATGATGAGATCCATGTTAGATATGACTCCATTTATATATGGCTTTGAGATTCAGAGCAAACATAAATTTAAGGACATGCCTCTATTTATACATTAATAGTTTAGATTGTAAATCAAAAATCCTTAGGCCTGTCCAAGTTGATCACCTCAATCCAGTGGAGAATCTCCACAATGGCCGTAGAAAAACCACTGAGCTTGTAAACGGGTACCCGACTGAAAGTATGTGACTAGTTTCGATGTTACAATATCCTGCCATAAAAATAAGCAATAAAAACCGAAAATAATATCATCGCATGTGCAGATCGTCGTATCATTGTCCAAACACAGAGGACCGCGTCAGGCCACTTCCGCAATAAAGTAGTTAACGATCGCATGTGATCGCATGACAGAAATGTACCGTGATTCAAATAATGATGTACAATAGGTTAGTCTTCAGACAGATCTGAAACTGTTCAGATGTCTTAAGACCGATTCCAAATCAGACGCACGAAATCTAAAGGCAGTTCATCTTTCGACGCAAGAATAAGTAGTTTCATTGAAATCAACGTTTTTCGCTTTGGGCTATACCGCAACGGCGCATTCGGGTGTTCGGTCATCGGCGTCTTATCAACTTTACGAAAATGTTGTGTCAAAAGCAAGCAACTTAAGCTTATTATATCAAAAGAATCCCCTACCTTGAACTTTGTACTCTGGCTTACGGTATTACGGTCTGAGAAGTAACAGCGAGCGAAATTTCCAATAGTGTTATCCTGCGTCTGCTTATGCCAGGACTTCCGTTTCAAAAATGTATCTAAGCTTAGGTTCTCGAATTGGATAGTTCATGTTCAGTCTGTCTTTCTAGTCACATTTTGGTTGGAAACTAGCTGTTAAAAGGTCATTCGAAACCGAGGAAAGAAGTATCATTTTTCGTGAATTTGAATCGCAGAAAACGACATTAGTTGATTGGAGTAACCTTCATATCCCTCAGCCTAACGAAGTGTCATCAAAATCAAATTATATCATTTACCTGAACCATTTCAGCTCGTGTCGTGGAACTGTGATCGAGTTTTCTGGTGCGCCATCTGAAGACACAATGTTGATGATCGGTAGCTGTGACACAAACCACCATGAATCCAATCATGGTTTCTCCACGATCTTTCACCGTCAAACGATGCATACTTATAGGCGCACATATCAACAGTTGGGATTCAAATTCAATTGGTGGTGTGGAGACTTCAATGATCTTATTGGATCATCTTAATTGGTTGCTTTTTTCAAACTTCACCACGTTTTGCAGGAGATGTTGGTTAGTGGGGTGAAAAGTTATGTTCCCATTAGAGGAGTTGCTTGAAGCTTTTTCCACTCTTTTCCTGTTTTTTTCTCTCGTGAACACAGTTGATTGGAATTTCTGAGAGGCATTTAAAAAATAGGTACAGACTTACATACGTCGGTGCCGCATAATTTACTGTACAACAGTTCGAGTCAGAAATGTTTTTTTTGCTGTGTTTTTTTTAAATTGTTGGACAAATCATTGGGAAATGTTGCGACAGATCGCATCTGGGTAGATTCTTGTGGTCGTTTTTCAGTAAGTCTCCTTCACGTACATTGTCCTTAAATAAATTTAGTTTGACGCAAGTCACAGTTTTAAATAAAACGACTCTTTTATTTAAGCTAATTTCTCCTTATTGCTTTTTTGAAACCACTTTCCGCTACCACCTCTCGATCACGAATCTCGTCGTCTACCCTCCATCAGAGATATTCCCGGTGATAGTGTCATCGTTACATTAGTGAATTCACCAATTTCTCTGCATTGAGTTTCTGTCGTTGTCAGTTGCTCTCCGCACCCACTGGCGTAATTTCCACCACACCCCCGTAATGGCTTACGACTACCTGCCGAGCGGGACAGGCCGGCCACCAGACGCTCGCATACTGCCACCATTCACGTCTGGCTTAAAATGGTGCCTGCCCCACCAGCTAAGGCGGTATCCGATGCCAGTTGCTTTTTCCTTGCCATGCGGCGGATTGCACTTCATTAGCCAGGTTCCGGCTGTTTGCCTCATCATCACAACATCAGGAACGTACCTTAAATACGACTTCACCAGGAAGGCAAGCCTTGACGAGGTGGTTGGACCAATTTGAAAAAACTCGCTTGGGCGTAAATTCTGATAAGTTAGAGTCGATAGCGGAGGTTCGAGTGCCCTGGAGATCTCTAGTGCGTACGTTAGCCCTGTGACCCCTTTGGTGGATCATGCGCGAGTCAGAAAAGTAGTAGTAGCTCATTGTAGTTGTAGCTCATAATAATAACATGGGTGTTCTACAGCCAGCAGATTGGGGGTATACATATGAGTTCTGCAAATTAGTTGTTTGTTAAACTGAAAATGAAACCAGACACTGTAGGTTCAAGTAGGCGTAGGCGTCGACGCTACTCCACGGCAGCTAAAGACAAAGCTCACCATGACAGTACATGAAGGATCTAATCCACATGAATTCTCAAATGTTCAATAAAACCTAAAATAATGAAAATAACTAGGACTGGAGGCGCCTTCGAAACAACTGGGGTCAAAACTCCTGACTCGAAGGACCAAAATCATGCTCTACAAGACTCTCATTTTGCAAGTGCTGCTTCATGGAGCTGAAAGCTGGACGGTAAGGGTACTTTTACACGAACTAATTTCGACAGCAAGCTTTTCCATCTTGTTAGCAAGGGAGGTGAAGCTCTTCCTATGTGGAAAAGCTTGCTGTCGAAATTAGTTCGTGTACAAGTGCTCTAAGCAGAACTAAAGAGCTCATTCTTGCTGCTTTCGAAGGAAACATTTTGCGTCGGATATTCGGTCCCGTCTGCGAGAAAGGCGAATGGAGGGGAAGACACAACCGCGAACTCTACCAGCTGTACCAGGATGTGGATATAGTCCGGGAGGAAAAAATGCGTCGACTACACTGGCTCGGCCACATCGAGCGAATGGACACCAACTCTCCAGCTAAGAGGTTCTTCGAATCCGAACCTCCTGGTTCGAGAAGGAAAGGAAGACCGAACCTCCGGTATAGAGATCAATTCATCGCGGATGCAATACAGCTTGGTCTTGATGACTGGAAGCAGCGTCTCCAGGACCATCAGCGGTAGAAGGCAGCAATTGCTCAGACTCGGACCCTTCATGGGTAGCCGGCCTGACAAGAAAGTAAGGAGGCGCCTTCATCCTGTTGGTCGTCCAATTGTGTTGTTCATCTATTTATTCTTTTCATGAAAATCAGTCCTGAAAGAAGCATAAGCGACGAGTATGGTTACATCATCGATGCTTTACATAACCGCCTTCATATTGAAGAAACTGTTGCAAACACAAGAAAATGGAGACCAAATCTGTGTTTGTCTTTTTGAGTTGGAATGCAGAAACAATGATCTCTCTCATTTAAATCGACGAGACGCCCGGTACAGCCGATTGCTAACCATCACCTAGAAATGCCTTTCGAATTTCGGAAAAAAAAAACAGTTTATTTTTTTTTTAAATTTTTTCTTTTGTATTTATTTTGGAAATATTGAATTTCTTCAATTTTTTCTTCTGTTTTAAGTTCGCTTTTTTACATAATTACTTTTGTTTTTATTCACTTATATAACACAGACAATCAATGAAATTTTTTTTTGTGTTTTACTTATATCTTTTTTTGTTTTTTGTTTTTGTTGATTTGTATATAAATAATAATAAAATCTGGGAAAAAGTATTTTACTTCAATTGTTACACTTGTTTACTTTTACGTTTGTTGAAATCTACAATAATTACAAATATTTATTTGTATACTTCAATAGATATTTAAATTATTTTATGTTTATAATTAATATTCATTTAATTTTTGTTTCTTCTTCACATTAACTCCACTTCTCTCTCTCTCATTCTCAGCGAGCTTAATCGGTAATAATATTTTCCTATATGGATTTTTTGTCCTTAAATGTTTTTTGTTTTTATTTTGTAATAATACACGTCTTTTTTCATTTATTAATTATTTAAATGTTTTCTTTTTTTTTTATTAACTATTCAATTTATTTAATACCACCAATTTTCTATTTCCACACACTCGAGAATTTATTTGATTTGATGCGTATGTGTGGATGTTTGTGTGCTTTTGTGTGTGTTTTATGTGTGTGCCTGGGGGCGTGTGGAAACCTGATTTTAATTAAGTTTGTCTTCTCTGAACATACACATGCGATTTGTTTCGTCTTCTTTGCTTTTATTGTTTTTGTTTATCCTGTTTTCGTCATTAGTTAAAAATTTACGAGATATATAATTTTTTTTTGGAAATTCGTTAGTTCATAACTTATTTGTAGTATATTTGTTGTTGTTTTTTTTTTTGGAAAGAATTGTGTTTATCATTATTTTTTTGTACATTAGAAAAAATAAGTTTTGTTAAATTTTCTCATCTCATCTGCTATTTAATTTGCTTAATTTTTGTTTTCTTTTTTCTTAAATAACAACATACTGATATTGTACATCCACTTTAATTTATTTTGTTTCATTTAGTTTAAGAGTTAGAAAAAACACAAGAGTTCTATTTGTACATATATGTGGTTTTGTTTGTATTTAGTTGTTGTTTTGGAAAAGAAATGCATTAAGATGCAAAAAAAAACAGAGGCAGGTGGATTGATTTTGAAATATGAAATATTTTAAATTGCAATGTCCTTAGGGAGCATTTTGGAAGGAAACAAAAATGGTACGACTTCATTCCACTAACAACAACGGGAAACAATTGCTTTGCGGAATGATGATGTTGCTTCCTAAGGAGATGCGATTTAAATATTTTCTTTTTGAGGAGAAGGACTCAGCTTGCGTCTGAGAATTGTTCAAATTTATAAGAGCGGTAGATTATCCATCGCACACCCCTGATAATGTCGAGCGAATCGATTGTCAGTGGGTCGGATTCAAAGGACATGTGAAAAGGGGTGATTCCTCACGACAGAGCTCGGTATGTGATGTGCACCAGACAGGTTAAATGGGTAATCAACCCTGAATTGATCATTATCCGTTAAGTTAGTTACGTTCAATAAAATTTTAATTAAATACGGATATCTTTTTCTAAAAAGGACCAAAAGGGACATTTTTGTTCCCAATCATTTCCAGTCAAGTAACTTGCAAAACCATATAAGTTATTAAGGGAATAAATTTCAGACACCAAAAGTTGGCGTAGGAACAAAAAATTCGGAAAGGGAAATTTTTCATCCCAAGCAATGACCACACACAAAGATGGTCAATATGGGGTTCTCTGAATACGTCACAGACACCACATTCCACACATCTGCATCTGTTACAACTTTGAACACTTCTCAAGGACCTTCTCCTTTTAGTCGTGAAAAATGAAAAGAAAAAACTAATAGAAATCCAAAATTAACGTAACGAAAAACGATCGAAAACAAAAAGCTGCGTTGCACAAATTAAGAAAACAATCTTAATCAGTCAGTCTTAGGATTATTTAAGCCTATTTACTTAAAATTTTTCTAAAATAACTTCATTGTTTTTTTTTGTTTCATCATCAGCCCTTGTTAAGGTCTTTTTGTTTTTGATTTTCTGTGCGCACACACAACTAAAAAAAATAACAGTTTCAATTTTTTTTTTCAATAAATAACAAATAATTCATCCATCATTTTTAATAAATGTAATATTTTAATTTTTTTTATTTAAGCAAGATTTTCTCCAAAAAAAAAAAAAAATAATCTAAAACAAAATTTCATTTGTTTATGCGTTTTTTTTTGTTTGTTTTGTGTTTCAAATAAAGAAAACTATATGGAACTTTAATTTTAAAATAAATACATTTAAACAAGAATACAAAACAAAAAATTTGTGGAAAAACAGAAATACTTTCCTAAACTGGTAATATAGTCGACTCAAAATATGGTTAGACGATTTTGCTTTAGTCCTTAAATAGAAATCCTACGAATTACGGGCCTAATATTTTCTTTTTGTTTTTCTTCTTTAAATATAACACACAATTTTTGGAACTTTCTAATTGTTTTGTTTTTGTTTTTTAAATAATTTTTGTTTGTTTTATTGTATACTAGGTAATTATATAATTTTTTTTTATTAAAAACTCTTACGGGCTAGGGTGTCTTCTGGTTTGTTTGTGTTATATACAAACTTATAAGTTTTCATTTATTATTATACAGTTAAGTGGATTTTGCTCATCTCTTTTTTTAAAGTTTAATTCATTGCTTTGGTATTAAATGCCTCTTGTTAGATATTTTTTTTCTTCCATTTTACTGAACAGGCGGGGGATTTGGGGGAGTCTCGTATGTACAGATGGGTGGCAACTTTTAGAAAGTTCACAGTGTGGGAGGGTGGGAAGGAGGAAGGTGGAAGTGGGAGCTGTTGAGTTGAAGGCCAGATGTAAAACTGTCTAGACTGGTATACAGACAAGAAAATAATTTACAAATTCATATTTACAAACACATTGTGGGGCGTTGGTGGCGGTTGAGATATTTACAGCGGCTCACCGGTGATTTTTTCGATTTCGCTTAGAAAATGCGAGACATGACACGTGACGAGGGCGGCATTTGATGATGGTGGTGATGGAGGTGGTGCTGGTGATGGTGATAGCCGACCCAGTTCTGATAAAGTCATGCTCCTTCCTTGCTGATTACTGATGCGCTGGAGTCATCGTCGGCGGTGAGGCCGCCCACACTGCCGCTGCTCGAGATCATGGGCAGCTGGGGCAGATGCGAGGACAGCGAGGATGGGGATGGGTGCTGGCCGCCTTGGACGAGATTCGACGCATTGACGGCGGCCGCCTTGCCCTGGTTGACCACACACTTGCGCATGTGCTTCTCGAGCGTTGATGGAACACTGAATGGCATATCACAGAAACGACATCGGTAGACGTCTTTGCCGGTGCGGCCGTGTGTCTTCATGTGACGGGTCAGCTTGGAGGACTGGGCACATGCGTAGGAGCAGAGTTCGCATTTGTAGGGCTTCTCGCCGGTGTGACTTCGTCGGTGGACGGTCAGGTTGGAGCAGTTCTTGAAGACCTTGCCGCAGTATTCACAGGTGTCGTTCCGTTTGCTGTCCTTCTTGATGAGCGGACTCTGCAGGAGGGATGCGCTGTTCGCGCCCAGTGATGACAGAGGCTTCATCTTGAGGTTCTCGAAGAGTGACTCGTTGCGGTGGAGGGCTGACATGCCCCACCACTCGGCGCTTTCCATTTTGATGCGCTTCGACATCTCGAAAGGGTTCTCGAAGGGATTGAACAGGGGCGCGACCTGCGATTGCGAGTGCCCTTGGTTTGGCGAGTGCATCATGCTCTTGGCGAACTCCTCACGCAGGCGCAGCGCAGCTGGCAGACCGTTCAGTTTTTGCAGGGATGAGCTACTGTTGTTATTGTCGCAGTCCTTGTTGCTCAGCTGGATCTTCATGGCGTTTCCCGACTCTTGCAGGGCTTGCTTGTAGGCCTCCGAGTATTGGGCGATGTTCGAGAGTCCGAACTTGTCCATCAGCTCGCCGACCAGGGAGTTGGACGTGGCGTTTCCCATGCCCATGGACTTATCGTCCATTGTCCGGTTGTTCACACTCAAATCCTCGGCTTCGTAGTCGCCATCTTCGCCCTCATCCATCTCGTCGTCATCCTCTTCGTCGAGGATATCGTCCTCGTTCATGTCCTCGTCACCAGAATCCTCTCCGTCTAGCGTCTCTACGGAGCCGGCATTGCTGGCGCCATCCTCCGGCTTGATGTGCACCTTCATGTGCTTCTTCAGCTTGTTGATGTGCGAGCACTCGAACTCGCACTGTACACACTTGTAGGGCTTCTCGCCGGTGTGCATGCGGCGGTGGATGATAAGGTTGTTCTCGAAGCGGAAGTTCTTCTCGCAGAAGTCGCACGAGTAGACGGCGGCGCCGGTGTCCTGACTAGGCTTTGTTGGTGGCGTCGACGCTGAGCGTGGTGTGGTGTTCAGGTGGGTGGTGCCATTGCCGCCGCCCATGAGGTCGGTTTCGCCAAGGCTGCCGCCGCCCTTCTCTGGCGGTGTCAGGCTCTGGGGACGGGAGTTACTTGTGACTGGCGTTGGAGGTAACTGGGAGGGTGATGGGCTCGCAAAATTCGACGGCGATTGCTTTTGTCTGGGGCTCGGCGAGTTCGAGTTACCAGTGTTTCCAGCTCCAGGACTTGTTGTTCCTGCAAGCTGACGCAATCGCTGCGAGTAAAAATCCATCTGCGGCTCATGTGGTAAGTTGTTGGCCTGTCTGCTGTTGTTCAGACGGGTCTGTTGCAGTGGCGGTATGGAACTGTGACTGCTGCTCGACGATGGCGGGCGTTCCTTATTGCTGGCCGAATGATTCACAGCCGCATTGAAGGACTGGCTGGAATGGGGCGCTAGTGAGTTGGCTGCCGCTACGGCCGCTGCTGCTAGATTAAGGCCGTGGTGGCGAAACTGCTCCGAGACGAGTTGCTCCATGCGATAGTGATCGGCTGCGTGCGGTCGCGAGAAGAGTGGCGCAACCGGAGGAACTACTGGACCTTGTGCTAGTGGCGGCAGTGGCATACGCAGAATGTTGAAAGGGTTCGCATGCATGTCTGGTGGTGGCAGCAGTGGATGGTGGCGCATACCTGCAGCTGCTGCTGCGGCTAGGTTCTGTGCGTTCTGCATGGCTGTTGTTAGGCTATTCTGCTGCTGCTGTTGTTGCTGTGCATGTTGCTGTTGTTGTTGCTGCTGCTGCTGTTGCTCGCCTTTGCTCTGACTGACAGGCGATGTGGAGGAGCAATGTGAACTGGCGCAACTGGTATTTTGATTGATTGTACTATTGGCAGCGGCGCTGTGCATCTTCTGTACCGAGAGGCCCAGGTTGGCCGACGCTGCTGAGGAGGATAACAGCGATGTGGACGTTGACAGTGACGAGGACGCCGACGATGATGCCAGCGATGACGATGATGACGACGACGACGACGACGACGATGGTGTTGATGACGTGGATGCGGTTGCGGATAACGCCGACGAGGACGCCAACGCTGACGATGAGAATTCCACGTAGATTTTCACTCCATGCGAGTGTTGCACATGCTGGATCAGTCGCCAGGCCGAGTTGTATCGTGTCTTGCAGGTGGAGCAGGTATAGTTGCTGGGTTCTGTAATTAAAATTCAAACAATACCGTTAATTAAAAGTCGACCAAGGCCAGGTTAAAAAATATGATTTTTATCAAACTCTCCGTCCCCGGATGTGGGAGAACAGCTACTTCTCGCTGGCGTGCGTGAGTTTTTAATTAAATCATCGCAACCGCAGCTCAGTGCACTTGACACAAAGGACCACGGCATCGAGTGGATTTAAGTAAAGTGCAATGCAGTGGATTGGGTTTGAAGGGCGAAGTGGATTGGGAGTGGAGTGGAGGAATTTTCGACTGATTCTGGACGCTGCAGCCAGCGTGGGCATCCGCGAGGTGAAATAATTAATTTTTGCTGTGTCTGCAGCATCTGCACCTACCCAGCAGCCCAGTCAGTTACACACATGAGTTTATGGCGGGGATTTAAATAATTTATCGAGCTTCCACTCTCTGGGATGGTGGAGATAGGCATCAGTCTCTGCGTAGGCTCGACACGCACGCAATGCAACCCATTCAGAGACCACTCGAGGGCACACACTGAGACACAATCGCTGGCGAATTAAGCGATTCAAATTTAATTTGAATTGATTAGCCTCAGCGACGTTGAATTCGGAATGCATGCAGTCCAATGGGAGGCTACAGTTCCTGAACTGATATTGCCCCACATGGGCACGGGCATGGACACGGGGGCTTCTTCCCCGCTCATTTGCATATCCGCTCACCACGAGGCAATAATAACTAATACTGAGCTGGGAGAGAGCGGGCAAAAAAAAAGGAGCTGACACATGTGCTAAAATGGGTTTTACATGTAACCAGTGTGTAGGGCTCGCGAGCAATATGGGGCGCGTTATGTCCTTTTTTCTCATCTTATTTTTTTTTTCCACTTTTTTGCAACTTTTTTTTTGTTTCGCCTGCTTGTCCCTCCTTAACACACACACACTCACACGCTCAGATAGATGGATCTGTGTGTGGATATTTTTATGTAGCTTCGAGGAATCAACCGAATAACCGTCTCTCTGTTCTGAATACAAATGGACGGTTATGAGATGTGGGCCCGATGTGCAAAAGCAATTTTAAAATCCTACCCCCGCGCGCAATGCGAGGACAAGGACGAGGACGTAATGGGAATATACGACGCGCTGAAGGTATGTTACTACCCCGCATACACGCATTTAGTTGCGGTTCCATCAATTTTTTAGTTTCGCTTGGTTTTTTTTCTCTCCACACTCTCTACCCCGAGTCCTTTTTTTTCGTGTCCTCTTTTTTTGGTGATCCTGTTTCAACATTTATTTATTATTGCATTTGTCCTGGCGCTTTGTTTTATATGTGTTCGAATTTAATGGTGACACCAGATGTTGGTTTAAAATTATAGAATCCTTTGCCCAGAGTGAGAGAGTAAGGGGTGCATGTGTCAAGGAGGATATGTCAAATTGTCGACGTGCAGAGATAGACCGGCGAGAGAACACACAATAAGATACATCATTTGGGACCATTATCCTCATGATTGCTGTGATAACACACAGAATACGTGTAACGTGTAACACACACCCCAGTAGTTTAAACCGCAATTGATGCCCGAAAGGACAGGAAAAGGACGATGGGACGAAATCAATATAAATCCACCTCACTGCAACAGGGGCGTTAATCACTGTCCAATATGTGGCCACTGATCCGATCTGATGGCTTGTGGGGGATGTTTATTTTTTATTCGCCGGTAACGGGTGGGTGAAAAATTTCAATTGCTGACGAAGATGGTTTTTTTGTGTTAGCTGAGGGCTCAACCATAGTCAGTGGTGTTTTAAAAAAAAACCTCCTATAATTCATTCCTTCTCAACAAGCAGCACACTTTCAGCATTCGAAATGCATTCTAAACGCATTCATTCTGCCCGCACGCGCATCCAGCATGCAGCTGCTGTACGTACTCGCCTATCCAGCAGGGATCATCCCGCAATATGATAATTTCCCATTTCAAACGCACTTTCAGCTCGTGCGTTGCACGTTTAACCCCATAAATGGGTAATCAATCTGCGTGCTACGCATTAAAGGTGCATATTACCGTGTGTGTACGGCGTACACCAGGAGTCAAAGGTGAAAAGCGCGCGCTCACTCATGTCATCGCGCATTGCTGGTGCGGTGTGGCGTGCAGCCCCTTCCTGCTAACGATGGCACGAGGATAACTCTTTCCTTTTGATTGCGAGCATCTTGTTGTCTCTTAACACAATTTTTTTTTCGGGCGGTTAGGGGTTGACTGTGTGTATGCAAATGGATGGATTTCAAACAAAAGGGCTGCTGCTCTGGCATTGCATACGCGCTTCTGCTTATCGATTAAGGGTTGCCTACCCTAGGCAGAGAGATCACATCTTTTCCTCTTCCGGGCGCGTTCTTCTAATTGTTTTCGTTTTTTTTTTTGTTAGTTCCTTTCTGTTCAACAGCAAGAAAGGATTATTTTTAGGTTGTGCGCTCCCTTCCTGTAGCGGCGGCGCCTGTGGAAGACGTCTGCCGTGAAAAGGATGCGCGCATCAATTCAATACCCGATCCGATTCACGGAAAGTCAGTCCCGTGCTGCCATGCCATGCCATGCTGGATGTGATACGAATCCAGCCGCAAAAGGATTCTCTTATATAATTGGAAAACCGAAAATAGCACAGGTACATATGATGTGGAGTGTCCTCCGCTCGTACAGATGTCACTGACACATGTGATATTCTGCTCCTGCTGTGGAACCTGCGCTGCCACATGAGAAGCGAAATATTAATAATAGTACAGAGTGCCGTCGCCGGATAAAAAGGACATGGCGGTGCACGAGACCACGACGGGGCACACGGGCGCGTTAGCGTGAAGCTATTTGCATTTTTTCGAAGCGGAAAATCTATAAATATCGTCAATTTTCAGTGAAAATTTCTATTGTTGGGTTTTATTCACTTATCACCGGCAGGCAGGATGTTCGCCCCAAACAAACGGCAGCGGACGGGTTTTTTTGTTTTTGACGGCACAGCAGGACATCATACATTCTGGCGAAGAAGTGTATCAGAACAAGAGGAAGAAGCAATGCCTCGTGTGCCAAGAAGATTTTCATTTTCGCTCTATCCCCATGTGATATCCTTTTTATTTTGCGCACCCCTTTTGCCTAACATCTGCATTGAACCACGAATTACTGGTGCTGCTACTGCACATATCCCGGTTACGGACATTTCGTCGTTGCTTTGTTTTATTTGCCGTATCCTTTTCCTTTTTACATAAGATCTGCACCAGCAGGACACTCTCAAGTATGTGAAGAGGAGGAGCACTGCTTTAAAAGGAAAAAGGGGTGGCGAGTGTGATTTTTTTGTTCCGGTTTGCGGTTGATAAAATTCAAGTACATTGTGGCATTTCCCAAAAAAGAAAAAGCGAACCAAGCGAACCCATCCGCCGCCAGTGAAGCGTCATCACTCCTTTTTGTCTGTCGTTCATCAACCAGATCAACTCTCGAATGCATGACGTGCTGTCGACGGGGGAAGAGATATATGTGCTGCTGCTAAATTGACCGCCTGCTGAAAATTAATCGCTCAGCGGCAGTACAAAACACAGCTATGAACGCTTGCCAAAGGATATACTACGCGAGAGATAGTCATCGGCAAAAGGATGTGAAACAATGAAGAGGACACAGAAAAAAAAACAACAAACACAAGAACAGACAGTCGTCACATATCATCCGTCGTTTGCAGTCCCATTTTCTACTATTCTTTTTTTCCAATTCTTTTATTGTTTTTGGAAGTTCTTATGGTTTTTTTTTTCGTTCTGACAAGATGACTATCTCCGCGTCGACCACAAGGAGTACATGCATTCGATGGGTGGGTTTTTGGTGGGATTTCTCTGCAGGGTGAGGTGGTGTTTTTTCTGGATGGCTTGCCACAATTGAGGTAATTATCGATTATCCGAAGGATTGTTTGAACTTCTAGTGACCCTTTGAGAAGGGAGAAGAGAGGATCTGATGTCCCACAAGGTTGCTGCGTTGGTCCTTTTCTTTTTCCTTCGTCCAATCAAGAGTGTCTTCCCTAAAACGCGACCCACATGATTGTCAATCAACGGCCGCGAGAGAGTCTGTTCACTTGGAGTGTGTATTGACTCAGCATGACATCCAATTTTGTTTATTCAAGCCGAAAAGTTTTATTGAAACAGCTCGTGGCATTAATTGAGACTGACTTGTGTACCCAGACGGTCTGTCTTTGGATATCGGTGAGTGTTTAATGACCTAATGGCTAACAGAAAAGGCCTTCAATTGGACGTATTTGGGCAGGTTGTTCAAACTGTCTCGACTGCTTTGTGGTTTCCGGAACAATAAGCGTATGTGCGCCATTGTTTCTGGCGACGAATTCAAGCAATTCTGTTGACCGAAGTGGTTCGGAACAGTTGAACTTAAATTTAGTCTCGAAAATGTTGGTCAGAAAGAGAGAGAATACAAGACCTTCATGCACATTTTTCATTCAACGCCAGTATTCACTTTAAAATCCACCTCCAGATCCAACCGCAAATTCAAAATGGCTTCCACGAAGCCCCCACCTCCTCACAGCCCGGCAAAAATGTTGACCATTAATTGATTCAAAAATACACACATCCATCACCTTCAGTGATTGAAAGGAATAACTTTTACCAGGAAAATTTTCACGTGGAAAAAAGGGGATCCTCGCATGCATAATACAAATCCATCGCCGCAAAGCCACACATGCCACACACAGATTTGCATCCACTGTGTATGAGTGTACCTACTAATTGGAATTATTCGCATAATAAATGAGGAATGTGCCAACGCATTAGTCTAATTAAAAATTTACACCGTAAAAATGGACCACTCTCGGCAGTGAAAACGCGTTGAAAATCAAACCGCTGACATCACACACACACAGAGAGAGGAACGTACCAAAAAAAAGGAGGCAAAAAACAGAAAGGACAACTTCAATGAATGCCATGAATGAGGAATGACTAACAACAACACCAAGAACGGACAACAAATACAAAACAAAAAAACACAGCACACAACATGGTTGACAATTTCACAGTGTTAATTTCGAATGTGTTGTCATGTGCACATATCAAACGAGCAGAGTTTCAACTGAAATGAAAAAGGATAAATTCATGTGGTGAATGTCCTTTTTTTACACCCCTACCACCTCCTCCCACACATAGTCGTTGAGTAATTTTAATAAATTTGAACTCTCTCTTTCTCCATGCAAAAAAGGACGACGAAGGCAACACACAACGGCATCAGCTTGGCTGTAGCAACATCATCGGTAGGATGAAGGAACGAAGCGAAAAAAATATCTATATGGAGCACACATATACCAGCGAGCGATGCATCCTTGTTGCACAGGCAAATGATTAAAGGACATCATGGACTGCGAGCAGCAAAAAAACGCTACGATGCAAGCTGTGTGGACAGAGATGCTCCTCCGTTTAGACAGAAATTAAAAGCGAAAAATCAAAACAAGAAAATCACGACGATGATGATGATGATGCTCACTCGCTCTCAGCATTGTCAGGATCTTCTCCTTACACACATGCACGCGCTCTTAAGCACAAAAATGGTATTGAAGGTCAACCATGCAAAGGTAATGAACAGTCACAGTGACATTTTGATATTTTGTCGGGTTGTTTGCTCGTTTTTGTTTTTTTTTTTTGCCTCCGTTCATATTGCGTCGTCGTTGTGTCCTGCTTTGCCTTTGTGTAATGATGTCCTGCTGGCTGCGGTTTTAAGGGGTTTAAGATATCCCATCCTTAGATACGATTGTTTAACACTGAAGTGGATTTTCTTTTCTGGTCGCTTTCTTGTTGCCTCACTCACTTCCCATTGTCTCGTGTCAACGTAATTTTTTTCATCATCTCCTCTCGGGATCATCAACACCAGTGGTACGTACGTACAGATGTTGTCATGCATGCTCAGGCGAGGGTGGCGAAGACGACTAAGGAACATCTATCAATATAAATCAAATGCACGTTTCAGACGAGAGTCTGTCTTGGGGTCTGCCTTTCAAGGAGCTGGCTAATCGCCTTATCGCAGTGTCCTTAATCCCCTTAAAGGGTTCAACTGCATGACCAGACCATTGTGTTGCACAATCCAAGTCAAAGGGGGAAGGAAACTGGTTTCATCTCATGAACAACCGCCACCACATCACCAGGTGGGCGCGCTCAGCGCACGGATATGAATTGAATTGTCCGGATTGCCCAACATGACAGGCCGTCAAAAAGGATGTCAAACCAATCCACCCTCTCTCGCACTCAATGCTTGGCACGCGAACAATTTACACAAAAGGTCAGTCTTATTGACAAATATTTTTACCGTACAGAAGGAACAAAAAATGCAAGCTCGTGAATTATTCATTTTCGTCCTTATTGTGCTTGTCCAGCACTGTGCGATTAAGTGGAGGAAACAACAAGCAGGCACGGAAGCAAAGGATGTGATTTTTTTTTGTTTGCCTGAGTGTGGTCAGGCTGCTGGCTGGCTGCATCATATTCATATTTGTCCTTGAGGGACATGACATCAAGTCGTTATTTAACGACGACGACCCCTACTCGACCCTGACGGACAGTGAGTGAGTGAAAAACCGGAAAAACACAACAAGAACAAGAAGTATCCACTGAGATACTGAGAGTTGTTGTGCAACAACATTCCTAAACACTGCCTCTCACCCTTTATCGAAGCAATTGTCTGAGTGTGTGTGTGTGTGTGGAACGGAATGCTACGGTTCCCTTTTCCTGTTTCCTGTTTTTTTTTAATTTATTTTATCTGTTGTCAGTCTCTGTAGAGAACACACACAGGATGTCAAAGGACATTGGTTAACATTTCATTTTTGCCCTTCTGCCCACTGCACCAGCATCCGCAACATCCACACGAACGTTGTCCATTAGACTTTTGATGTCAGAGGTTGGCTGGTTGGTTGTTGTACGTATTTTTTTGTTCGTATTTTGTGCATCCGTGTCAAAGAGGTTAAGTGAATGGTCAAAAAAGTCATCAATGCCGTTGATCCTGTGTAGCGGCGCGCATATCTACAAATGAATGCTTCTCCTGGAGTGCCATGGCCGAGGAGGAGGAGATGGCGGCCGGCAAAGGATCAAGCAATGTTGTATATCCTGCCCGAAAGGGGTGATAAACTTTGTTTGACTCTGCCGCTGCTGCCGCCGCCGCCGCTTTATACTTGAAACATCAAAAACATTTTTGCACACACATAGAGCGGTGCATTTGATAGAGAATTTTCAATGAGGAACCTTTTCGAGGAAATACTACAGGACTATGGGATGGACGTTGTGTGGATACCATCCAGCACACTTGACTAGAGAGAGAGACACACACACAGAGAGAGCTAGAAGGAGACACTCACCACTGTTCAAGGTATTCGATTCGGCGTCGGCTACTTCAATTTTTGGTTTTTTACTCGGCGGCTGACCATCATTGGATCTCGACGGTGTTTGACTGTTCTCCTCGTCGGGATTCAAGCCACAATCGATTTGTTCCTGTTTGATGTCCAGTCCACTGTGTGGTTTCTCATTTTCTGTATCGTTTTGGGATTTTTCTGTTTGTCCCTCCTCCTGGGAGGCTTCTGTTCGGTTTGTTGCTGAACTGTCACCCTTGGGCGTTGTGTTGTCGTTTTCTATACACAAACAAAAAAAACACAGATGTTGAGAGGAATTTGCTTCTGTTTATTTGTGGGAGCAACAAACTTACCATCGACAAGCCGTTTTGGTGTGCTTGATGCTCCATCGGCTAACAAATCAGCTGGACTAGGAGGCGGTGTATGTATTCGAGTTCCGGATGGCTTTCGATTTGTTATCGGAGCTGATATGGATGGTCTGCGATTCACTAAACTAAGAGGCCGTCCATCGTCGGCGTCTCTATCACTGGTGGGACCTTTAAATAGAAATACAAATTTAGGCCGTTGCTTGGGGTGCATGATGATGGATGTGTACCTTGTGTGAGACATTGCCCGTAGTTTTCTTTATTGCATTGTAAAACTTTGTGTTGTATAAATCTAACGATATCGGAAAGTGCGAAGGCTTTCTGGCACGATCCGCAGGTCAAAATGTCCTGAGCAGCTGGGTCCGCATCAGACGAATCTGAATCTGCTGAAAATAAACAGAAAAGTGTTTAGAAAGGGTGTCAAAATTTGATAAAAAAGAATGTTGTCGATCTCAAAAAAAAAAATACCCTAGTTGTAGTGAAGCGTCAACCACATGACTCACGATCAGAATTTAGGCCCAACACTTGAGTCATACGTAAAAAAGATGAAGGCGCCACTTTATAGGTAAGGATTTATGCTTACAAGCTGTAATCGCTGAGAAGGCAAAAAGTTTTCTGGTGCCACTGGCAAAACAACCTACTTCACACAAATACACAATATTTGATGACCAATATTCGAATTAATTGGATTTTTTTCGCATAAAACTCATGTGAACTCACTAGGAACTAGGTTATGTATTTACAGCCGAATACAGCATAAAACCACAGTTTTAATTTTGCTACCAATCGATTTATGCCGAAACTATACATAAATCCGATTCAACCATCGATTGCCAATGGGCCGTAAGGATGAGGACCAACCAAACACACACACACACACACCAGCACCACCAGCACTGGTCTGTATCGTCTTGATTAAATGACTCAGGAATATCCAGTCGTCGTCGCCATCCATTTCGAACTCACAAAAATAAATTGTTCAATAAATTTTATCTTAATTCCTAGTGGTTGCCCACCACCACCGTTCATTTTGGTTGGCGGCGGTGGCGTCTCCCTACCCCTACCTCGTGCACTGGATATCAATACTCTTACGTTTATTAGTTCGAATTGATTGGGCCGTACAGCTACTCCCTCCCCCCCACCAGACGACAGTGACGCCGATTTAATCGTAAATCGGGTTCGATGACAATAGCCACACAACACACAACAAAAAAAAAAAGAAGGTATAAATAAAAACCACCTCGGAAGCAATAAAAGCGGGCACATGTGAGTAATGAGAGTGTCTCTGTGGCTTATTTGTTTCTGCTAAAGGTTTGAGGTCATAATTACATTAATTCCATCCAACAGCTAGACATATGGTCTGGCCCAAAAATCGAGTCTTATTTGCTTAGCAACGGGATGCGGCTGCACACACGCTTTGCCGTGAGTTTTTGTGTGTGTCCACCCCATATGCAAATTTCGGCGTCCAGACAAAGTCTAATCCCACCAAATCCCATTGGTCGTTAATTTAATGATTTTTCGCCAAACTAACACCGAAACGGGAGTGTGTTGCACGCTCTGCCGAAGGATTACAAAGGACACCTCTCTGGTGGTGGTGTTGGACGATCCAGAGCCAAGGCAACGACAAAAACGGCGACCGACAATGAAAGCGCGCGGCAAATATTTCCGCTTCAAAGCAATGATTTTCGGAAGTCCTTTACATTTTCGCAAAAATCCCCGACCGGCAAGGGACTGGGGGAAACAGACTGGCCGGGGTTGCGACACATTCATCACCTCCACTTCAGGTGAACTAAACAGCCAGCCACAGCAGCACTGGCGTACACACAGGACGACTCATATCACCATGCGGTGAGTCGTTTTTTTTTTTTTTGAAAAGAAATATTCATCAAGTGGTGCAACAGCACAGCACAGCACGACCCCTTGTTTTGGTCAGTTTTTCTGCTGTCAAGCTTTGCAAAACAGAAACAAAAAGAAAGCGAAACCATGAAGGGGTTTCGCATGAATAAGCGGCACACATTCAACGCCAAGCATTGACGTTTTTGCCCAATTGAAGGGGTCGCACCGAAGGCAAAAAAAAAAAACGCACATATGCGAATTTGGAAACAAAACACAAAAACACATGCAAAAGTAAAGTTTTCTCGCCTCTGGCTGTGTCCTAGGATTGCCACAACATTGTGTTGTGTACGCAAATTGATAGTCCGTGATGTATTACTTATACATTACCCGGGGGCCATGACACCAATGACACATCTTCGAGAGGCCACACCAACGACGAAGGTGTTCATCATGACAAATGCCACCCGCCACCACCGCCAAGCGCACAAATGTGTGTTTGTTCTGGTCACAGCCGAACTATGGCATTATCTGCGTGTGTGATTGCGGTGCTGTATCGCCTGTGGCGCTATTTCCGGTTTATTTATTTATTACTTCGCCTCATTTTTTTTTTTGTGTTTCATTGGTAAACTTTCTCAATTTACGGATGACAGAGCCGGACAACTGGTGGGTGGGTGAGTGGATGGGAAAAGCAGTCGAGTTGTGTCAACTCGAACCCATGACTAACTAACACGTAATAAATTTGATTAGATGGACAACCCTGCGAGAAATACAAGACAAAAAATGAACCCCTCCTGCCGCATGGCACACTCTGTGTGCGGTATCCCTCTGTCAATTATCCCGCGCAACCATGTCATATTATCGACGTTTCGGCTAATGTCAACCCTGTAAATAATTCAGCAGCCTGAGGGGACGATAGGACACGGCTTCATTACCGTCAGAGGGAGAGACAGATCTGGCTTTGGTGTGGGGGCGATAGGGGTCACCAGCCAGCAGTTGAGTTCTGACTGATTGGGATGTGCACTTTTTTCTCTTCCATACGAGATGTGTGTTCATTTTTTTTTTCCTCTGCTTTACCCTCTTTTTTATGAAATTTTCCCTCGTATTCTCATGTATTTTCGATGTAATTGAACATTCCGTATGTCAGTTCCAATTAAGAACGTCAATTGCGGAGTATTGCCAACCGGTTGCATGTGTTCCTGTTTAATCAGGTGCAAACGTCGGGAAAAAATCTACTACAATACCCAAAAAAAAGGTTGGAGTCCAATTGGAATTTCTTCTCGCAAGACTTGTTCCTTTCGTGGGCAGAATGTGTGTGCGTGTGTGCAGAGGTAAGAGACCCGAAAAAAGCATATGTGTTTCCACCACAGGCGCCCAGCACACCAATGACCAATGGAATTTTGGGATAGCCAAAAGTAAACCAGTTTTTCGGATACACGCCCGGATAGGAGTGTGCGTGCTCGGTTAAGGGTTGACCATTGGTCAATGGGCAGAGGCGAGACTCAAGGATATAACACATCAGTGACGGAATGTGTGCGTGTGCCCGATAGATATTGATTGGTCGAAGTCAAGTGTGTACATGCGAAGGATAAGTGTTGTTTGCTTGTGTGACGGCTCTTCGTTTGGAAATGTACATAGTTTATGTGGGAATGTTGCGGGGGCGTTGGCCGTTTGTAATTGTCATGATGTTAGTTTCGTTTGAGATTCGAGAGGAATTTGAAAGTTATTGACACGACATCTGGCGTTGGGCGCCCCCTCTCCGACAAGCAGACACGCCTCTGTCGTCTGGATGGTGACGCCCTCTGGATTACACAAGCAAAAAGATCCGACAACAAATTTCATCCAAATGTCAACCGAGTGCAATCAGTTCAGAAACAGCAGATGACCTAGGGAACATGTTTGTCATTCAGAGCAATGCGTGATCCACCTGCCGTGCTGTTCTTGACGAGGAGAATGTCAATGCCAAATGTCAGAAGAACTCCTGTCATTTCTTGGATGCCTTCTGAAGGAAATGCCAATGTGACTGTTAAAATGGTCTGAGGAGATTTCTTGGTTAGCCCAGAATTGCAACTGACAATTCGACTGACGTTTGACGCTTCACCGCACCACACTTGGGAAAAAAACGTCAAGAAAACGCATCGACGAATGTAGTTGACGTAGTCTATCACCTTGAAAAAGTCGTTGACGACAAAGAGGCAACATTTGATGGAATTGACAGATGGGATGGATGCCAGTGTGTGTTTTCAGCATATGATCACTGACAGCTTTTTAAGACGACAAGGTGAATGTGAATTTTGACAGATAAACGTCAGCACGATAACCTGATTCGAAATGTATTCTATGTAATTTATGAATGCACTTTTAATGAGAGAAATTTCAGAAAATTTGGTATTTAAAATGTCAAAGTGACATATGTCAAGATTCGATGACACGTCGTCATTTCAATTTCATAAAAATAGCAAGAAAACAGATGGATGCACAACTATCACCGCATCGACCCCTTTCCGCAGTCAATTGGGTTGACTTCTATCAAACGCCATCGCCATTCCTGTCAAACGTCATATGTCAATGCACTTGTCAAATACTCAAAGCAAACAAAAAAATGAACAAAAATCACGGCAAACCATGAAAAATTGCTTCATCCTGAGTAACTTCTGTTAATAAATTGAAAACCCTTTTTTCGACTATGACAGCGGCGGTGGTGGTTTTCATCACTTCCAAGCCGATTAAGTCAATACAGCCGATAGTTGACACATCGCATATTGGTTAAAGGGTTGTTACGGGGTCCGGGGGGAGGGGGTTCCACGTCAATGTTAACCTTAATTCAGTGCAGCTGAGAGGACATAAATACCATGATTGTCATCACATTTTCACACCATTAGCTGTGGATTTTTACTGTTCGCCGGATAAAAGGTGACATGTCAATTCTTTTGACAATGACACACAGGCAACAGCCATCAGTTCAATACCTATGCACGAAGTGCAGAAAAACTGCTGAAAGTTATGACCATTTATTCTGACACACAAGATTACTATCATTCCTCACCCTCCCCCACGACTTCAAGCATGTGGCGGCAACAACTCCTTTCGTCCTCGCCTCAAGACAGGCGCGAATGTTGTGCAATTAATGAGTAGCACATCCATTTGGTAGCGAAAATTAGCCATCAGAGCCTTGCCGAGTGTGGTAGCAACTAGCCAAGGCGGTTTGGGGGGAGGAAAACCACTTTTTCAAGATTTATGCACGTTTAAGGATAAAAGCGATGCTTGCGTAAATGAATGGCTAAACAGTTTCGTTTCACTGTGGTTAATGATTATAACGCAACGATTCAGTAAATGAATGAAAGTATGCGTGTGTGTTCGTGGTCGGGGGAAATACTTCAACCGAATGTATATCCTTAAACTCAATTGGGAGGGTTGGGCGGTCACACATCTAACACACTACCGCTGGTCGTTGTTGGTGGTATGGTGATTTTTTCCCATCAAATTTCCATATTAATGGGCATATCTTGGCACCCCCGCATCCCGTCAACCATTGAGCAATAATAAAAATGGGAGTGAAACCAATTGCTGATACAAGGCAACAAAAGGATATCCATCTAACTTCGCACATATCGCGTCCGTCTGAGCTGTGGTGGAGGTGGTGGTGGTGGGGTTTTTTCCTGGTTAATTCGGAATGATAGCAAGGACCTGCATTCGAATGAAAGCGGAAAAGTTATTATTTATACTGTTTTGAAGTAATTGCTTCCTAGTGGATTCCATCGCCCATTTGGACCACTCTTTCGGTCTCTCTGGTGAACACAAACAAACAGAGTTGTGTGTTAGATTTTGACTCGAATGGGATAATAAATTCGTTTAAGAGGATCCACTACACACGAGGCTCCTGCTGCCGAGTTATTGATTGTGTAGGTGGTGTTTGCGGCGACTGGGGGGATACTGGAGAGGATCTTGTGTGTGTGTGGCAAACAGACAAACACAGGAATTTCGGAGATAAATGGGCGTTTTCCGTTTTTCTCGAGTGAGGAAAATTCGACAATTGGACGTCTTGTGGTGAAACATTTGCCCTCTCCTATTTACTCAATCTGTGTGTAATGTTTGACTAAATGTTTTGTATTCAACGGTATTTGTTCATCATTCGTACAAAAGAAACCGGGCCAGCTTCATGGTGATAACGATAAAATGATAAAAAAAAAACGAAACAAAACACCACACCGACCGCCCGACAAATATAGCCACGGGATCTACAAATGAATATGCATGTGTCCCACATACTAGGCTACTCTACCTGACGGTGGCTCCAGCGAGCAGTGTGTTTTTGTCTTACTTCTCCCTCACTCGGCGGATACTTTATTGTCCCCTAGATACTTTAATAATACAATTAAATGCGACATGTGCCTATCAAAGAGGGCATGCCTACATGAGTACCGAAATATCATTCGTTTTCGCCCACCCGCCGCCGTCGCATTGCCATCATCTACAAGGTAACAGCGGAACCAGAGAGTGTATCTAGGTGTTGCTTAGTCAAAGAATGAATAAGAAACAAAAAAAAAAAGAAACACCGAGCACCCAAAGCCTGGTCGGTTGGAGGAAAAGAAACCGACCAAAAGAACGTTTCTTGTGCAAATATTTGTTAACGCGGGCCACAACACCATTGTATCGCTCTGTAGCGCTGCTCTGCATTCTGTTCTAGATGATAGCTCACCTTTTATTATATGTATATTTTTTTTTCGTCTTTCCTGCTTCGGTTTCATTGTTAACATGTAGCATATGAAAGTAAAGTTTGAACAGTGATTGCATTTGTATTTAGGGGGCTAGCCACCCGAGTGACTTCTCTAGGAGAGGAAGTGGTGGTCGCGGTCGCAGTCGCACTCGCGGCCGAAACTAATACAACAAATTATACATTTCTCTTTGCAGTCCCGACGAAGACGCCGACGACGACGACGACGACGACGGCTACATCGACGACACCAGCTTTTCCGTTTTGTGTTTTCAGCTTGTGCCCGAATTCGGAGAAGTGGACTGGGGGAAAGGTGAATGAAAAAACCAAAAAAAAAAAAAAAATGAAGGTAGCGCGGGTTTCATAAGAATTCCCCCGAGTCCAATGCGTAGGTGGAATACGTGGTGGTGGTGGATACAGCCGTCTCCTCCCTTATCACTAAAAATAAACAGACGCACACACACAACAGCACTTGTCCCGCACACATTTAAGTCGGTACGGAACCTTTGCACGGCTTTGGTGAAGCGGAGAGCAACAACAGACACAAGGTACACAGTAAAACCCTCGTAACAAATTATAAGTTGGAAAGGGGTGGCGAGGAGCCAACCAAATGCTCTAGGGAGCAAGGGGGGCACCACGAGGGGACACACAGGGATGGATGTGGGACAGTTGTGTTATAAACCGTTGAAAAATACCGATAACAGGCAGTGTAGTCTGCATTCGAATAGTGTACACCCGCCCCGCCAGCAGGCACATTGTGTGTACGTGGCCGTCCAATGTTGACAACCGACAACCACGACACGATACAGTACTGAGCGCTTTATTTACCCAGAGCAACCTTGGTGAAATGCTGATAGTGACCAAGCTTCATATAATATAGACCGTATGCAAATGCGACGGTGGCTAACAGTGGTGTGGATAAAAAACGAGTCCAATATGTATGTGACCCTTTGGTTTCACCACCCGCACATGTCGCGGAGGGGGACAGCGAGCGCCTACTTTAGACTCGCCCCAATTGCTTTTAAGAGATACAGAATGGTTTGGTTTTTTTTTTTTTTGTGGTGTACAACTGCGTAACACGGATAAGAGTTGATTATGATGAATAGGGTGGTTTATTTTTACCACCGTCCACTCCATATGCATTTGACCTAGCGAAACTCCAGTTGGATGTACGTATGTAAATCCTATTCAAATTGATAGGGGATCGTGGGAGGTGTGACAATTGGTGTCAGTCAGTGGGGGCGAGAAGGCGAAGGATAAATATAATGTTTCTGAAATCGAGTAGGCGTTCAAGGGAATGTGTCGGATACGTGGTTTTTGAATTTTAGTTTAAAAGATGATAAAATGTTGGATCACAAAGTAAATTTTAATTGGTTCGGATAAAGCCTTATATGATCGGATAAAAGTTTGGATAAGCTAGTCTGGCGGTTTTGAATTTGAAATGAGTTGTACTCGGTCTAGTTCCTTAGCAGGCCCTGGCTAGTGACTAATGACAGGAAATGTCACATGAGATAATGTCGGATGACGCAACTACAGCTGATGTGTAATCAGTTTTGCAGTGCTGAAGAATCATGGCAGGGAGAGGGAGTTGGTTGCGAAACTTGGACCACATTCATCTTGTGGTGAGTTACAACGGATTAACACCATTGTGACACAAGCATGAGCAAGACTGTTCGCAAAGCGCCAAGAGATTTTTTTTAGATACATTATGAGCAATGATAACACGATTACCAAGCGGATGTTTGTTCGCTGAACACAAACGCCCTCTCCTTGGACCCTCTCATGTACAAGTGACAAGCAAACAGAGCACACTTTTATAGTTACAAAACGATAACAAGGTCCGACAAGTCTTTTTCTTTCCTCTATTCCGCTTATGAGAACAATTCAAATCAGGTTATCTGGGTGCGTACACAATAAATAGCCAGAAAAAGGAAACAAATTAGACCTGTTCATTCCTCGTTTCTTCAACTCTGACGTGATTTTTTTTTTTTGTCAAACAATCTGTAGATAAGGGGCCGACTTTTGTGCAAGGTGAATTATATTTACAGAAGATAATTTTTTTTAGAGAAAATATAAATTTTTAACAAGAAGTGGGTGTTAACACGGATAAAGACGTTCTTTTGTCATGTGTCAATCTGAATGCGGCATTCGTCATGGGATTGCACAACTTGTGTGCGAAAATTAACTTTTTAACATTCACTACGATATCCAAATATGTTGACACTCCAACTTCAGACAGGGTCCTTAAAATCACTTATCCGAAAAAATTAATAGATCACAACAAATCCTTTATCCGAGCGACGATGTTTGCAAATATCATGCAAATTTTAATCAGGTCTTGAAAAGCACTAAATTTCAATTGGAACACCACTTATCCGACACGCAATTTACGATAAACGAACTTTAAACTCAAGCACTTACGGGAAAGGGATCGAAATCCAGCATCTTCACTAACTGACAGCATGGTTGTTGATTTAAATTTCATTAAAACACAACAAAAAAAAAATAAATTAAATCTTAAAAAATTAAATAATTCCGTTTGGCTATTCTAATTGTTTTTCAGGCAGCACATCACGAATATTCACTTCACAGGCGACAACATCAAATGTATCTCAAAACACTCATCTCTCAAAACAAAATTTGGATTTATTTTTAAACTTCAATTTTTTTTTCTTTCTTGGGTATGTTATGATGTTTTTCACTACTCCGTCGTCAACGATGTGATATGAAAATTCTTTCCAGAGTAAGGATCGAAGTGGTGCTGACCCCTCAAAGAATAGTTGTGGACTGAGATCACATCAGTCTGGGACTATCGCAAGAGGAGATGCTCGTCGATGCTCTCTCTGACTCTCTACCACACCACACAAAGACCCACAGGGGTAGTTTCAGAGGACCCTGACCTCTAAGGATAAAAATAGAGAGAAAAAACATACGCACACACACACAAGAGAAGAAGGAAGAAAAAAACTGCGTTAGATCCCTGTCCGATTTTGGTACACGGGAGCGCCGAGCGCCGAATCTGTGTTTTTTGTGTGTCGCTGGTCCTTTTTTAGGGGTTGCAACACGATCAGAGGTGTGCATCAGAATTCACGGACGATCCTTGTGTGGTGGGGTGAGTGAGAGACGTTTTTTTTTTTCTTACCTCCACGTCCACTAATTACTGTACGCAGAGGCGCGCAATTCGAACGGTTGCCCGGAGAGAGGAACCGAGTAAAAGGGTAACTCGGCGCACAACACGCACTCTTGTTCGACCACATCCGCAGGGCTGGGACAGGGATTACATCAACCGTGAGTTGGGATGAATCTTTTTTTTTTTTTTTTTTTTCACACATCAACTGTCGTTCGTTACCCTTCGTTTCAATTAATAAAAAAAAATTGCCCACCCTAAGATTTCGTTTTTTGCAGCTTGATGTGTTTTCTTTAAGATCATTTACTTCCTTTGTGCGAAAATGTGTGTGATTTTTTTTTTTTTGAATAAGAAGGGGACACACGGGCGAGGATGATGATGACGAATTCTGTGATAGACGAGCGGACCATATGCGTGATTCGTGTTGGCTTTGGAGCTGCGGCTGTGGCTAATCGACCCATAGCCTGATGCTTAAGACTGGATTTTGTCCCTTTTTTATGATTATGATTGTGGAACCTTTACCTTTGGCTCCGAGCTCGAATCTGTCTCTAGTCCGCGACTGTATGGACATGTGTGTGTGTGTTAAGTAAAGGAAAAAAAAATAATAACACACTCACGAGGGGATGCGTTGCGCTTGGCTCACCCCTGAGGTAGGACATCGGTCTCGGGTGGACATATGTGCATGCGTGTGTGCGTGAATATCCTCGAAAGAAATAATAAAAGATGCGGATTGTTTTTTCTTCGCTTCGATATTTTTTAGGGGTACACGTTGTGTAACGGAATTTTTTATGCAAATTTTTTTTATTAAGATTCTTTTTTTCCCTGCCTGGGTATCCTTACCGGAGGTATCTCTCCTTGGGATGAGAAAGTTTTTTGGGAATGCATAGAAAAAAAATGATTTTGCCGTGGGGTGAGATTTTCCCAGGGTATCAACAGATACATGGGGTGCTAAGATTGGGTTGCGTTTTGGGATGATAGAATAAAAAACCCACGAGGGATCCCATCTACGATGTTGCAGTTTGCACAAAAGAATCTGAATCCCGATCGTCGTATTTTTTTCTTCGTTTTTTTTGCCGACGAACAATGGACTCGGAGCGCGTTCCGTAACAATCCATTGATTTAGATTAATTTCCTTGAAATTTATTATAATTTTTTTTGCTTCTTGTCAACCGAGAGGATCCAATTCGGTTCATGCACATCTTGCGAGGAGGATGGTGGGTAAGATAAGACATCCGTCTTTTTTTTCAAAATTTTTAACGGTTACTGAGGTTGCGCTCAAGGATGTGTGTTTGGTTTTTTTTTTTGATGAAAAAAATGGATTCAACGTTTTTTTTGAGAATAAATCACAAACAAAGTGAACAATGCGAGTCGATTTTGGGGAAAGTACGCTCGGAATGTATGTAAATCTTGAAGCAATTAGGTAAAGGGAACCGTAGATGGGCATCTTTGTGGGCCAATTCGTCGGTGATTTACGGAAGATGTGAGAAGTGTGTAGGTTATAATTTTAGACTTAAGAGGCTTCTAACGAAGTGTCCTCTTGGCGGTTTGGTAGGGAAGATTTTGGTGTGGAGTTCCTCAGGGGAGAATTGTGGGTCCTATGCTTGTTCAAGATTGTCGAAGGGGTGGTTTAAGTTCAGAAAAGACGTCAGTTCTTTCAGTTTTGACTACATAATGTGAAAATCCACAACAGCAATACGTTTTTGTTCATATGCAACATAAGCCGTCGATGTTGCATTGCTTGGTCCTACTAATTCAAGATCTTTGAAGTAAGCACATGCGATAAACAACTTTATCGCTTTGGCGCCATGAGCCTGGGCAATAAATAAAAGGATTATCTTCAATTTCATAGGGTACGGTGTGCAATTGGTTCAGGTATAGAAGACATCGTCGGAGGATTAGTCTGGTCGTTTCTTAGAACAGTCGACTGACACCTCTTATCCGTCCCACTTGCCAAAGTATCAATGAACAAACCATATCGCATCTCAAATTAATTCATAACCAAGTATACCTCAATCCCTGATTTACATCACCACCAGCACACTCGTCACATCATTCATGCAGAAAGTGAATCTGATTCTCTCAACTCAGCCGGACCTGTTTGAATATCCGTGTCCATTCATCGCACTCTCCAGAGAGCTATACAGAGACGAGCAGACTAAGAAAAACCCATTATTGACGAACCATTGCGTCTGGACATTCACACTCTCCTCACAAAAGATTCCATTTTTTTTTTTTCCAAAAAAAAGTCGTCTCTTCACAGAAACGTTTGTTCATCATCATTTTACATCAGTTCCACGTCAAAGAAAGATCAATCAGAAGTCGTCAAAAGAATTTTTGACATGTCATTAAGGATTGGTCACAATTCATATTTCGGCATACTACACAGTCGGTCGGTCGCCGTCGAAGTCGTCTGTCCGGCCAGCTAAAGCAGAATATTGGGAACACTGTCACCTTTTCGATGGTCCATTGTACTGTGTATTGCAGTGTTGAATACACAAAGACGTGGGGCATCATCCGCAGCTCACATGAAAAAAAAATATGAATCGAGGTCCCAAGACGAGACTCTACACCTACTCCCACTGTCATTCATGATGTGGTGATGGTATCGGGAAAATTTTTGGTAAACAAGTCCAGAGAGGCGACAGAAGGAACAGACAAAAAAAAATGTACAACACAAAACCGTCGAAACGTTTCATACGTGTCCGGCGTGTGAGATGAAACTGCAGATATCTACAATCTTCGAGATGGATACACTCGTTCCGTACCAGATGGACGGACGGCAGTACAGCACATACGGCGTAAGCGTTGCCGCCATCGGTCGGTGGACGAGATTTGAGGTGTGTCGCCGCGCAGACATTTTTAGCCCAGGAACCTGCCATTTGGGTACGAAAACAAAAAAAAAACTGATACACAAATGTGACGAGCAATAAAACCAAAAAACAAAAAACAAAAGGAAAAAAACAATTCTGTGAAGTCTCAAGATCACCTAAGACAAGAGGGAAAACCCTAGACTGGCCGTTCTTGCGCGGATGGTCATTCGAAAGATACAAAAAGCCGGCACGGTGATTATGCCAATCACAATGAGTTATATTGTTTTATTGGTCCCCGACTATGGACAGGAGAAATTTACCTTTTATTTTTTACCGTGAACGAGGGGGCGTTCTGTTTAGTGTAATAAAGGTTCTTTTGCTTTGTTTTTTTCGGGGCCCAACGAAGGGATCGGTACCAGCGGTCAACTCAAACGAAATTAGTGTACTCCGCTGTTGTCATTGTTTTATGATCGCATTGTTGTGTAAAGTATGATGGGTATCTGTTGTTGTTACTTTTGGTGACAAATCGTTTACGTTTTGATTGACGGCGACTGATATTTAGTGCGCAACCTTTTTTTTGCGTATGAAACCTTGGCAAGTTTTTTTGGAAACGAAATGGTGTTTCGATAAGACGATTCCTGTAACTAGATAATTTGATTGTAATTGTCCTTCGAGGTGAGCCTAATGACTTGCAGAAATGACATTATCCGAAAGACTTTGACACATAACTGCATTTATCCGGACACTTGAAAGATGTTAAGGAATAAATTTGAAATTCAGATTGCCAGCACAGTAGATCAATTTGCAGACGTAACATTATCCGAAAGACGTTGACATGTTTGTATCTTTATCCGAACACTCAAAGGGTCTTGACATCAAATGGACTTTTTTATTTCAAGAGAAATTCAACGATTACACTTATCCGCAGAGTCGAAATGTTCTGCTGGCATTGGTATGTTGCCATGCTACGAGTGGTGGCCCGTGGCGTTGTGGGTATGTGCGTCGACCCCGACCTCGACGTCGTAGGTTGGATTCCTGCTCTGTGCGACAAAAATAATGTTCACGGCCCCACCTCTTCGAGTCACTGACAATGCTCAAGGAGTACTTCCTGTCTAAGAAAGCTTCTCAAACAAATCCGTTCGGATTCGGCATAAAACTGTAGGTCCCTTCCACTCGTGAGAGAATAGAAGCACGCACAACACGAGTGGTTGCTGAGAAGCTAGGCCCTGGCCCTCTACGGGCTGTAGCGCCATCCATATTATTGCCATGCCAAGAGCTATATTTGGATTCATTAAGAAATAAGAATCTGCAACCCAGTCAATTTTATAAACATGAATTTCCAGCACTATCCGAGCTTATCCGAGGCTGAGTAATCCACTGGATAATATAAATGATCAACCGTGGCCAATCGAGAAATATGTCCACAAAAGATTTTACGCCAAAAACACATCTGTAAAGTGACCCCTGGCTTAACCGACCAAATCCACTTCACCCTTTTGCCTTTAAAATTGATTACGCAATAAAATCATTTCATTGGCCATTAGTCCCGAACTATTGATACACGCTGCTACTTCCTTGTAACCTGATGGAAAAAAAGGGTTCATCATGCGGGCCTGTCCAACAAGCACACACACACACGCGCAGACGATCACGCTCAACGCAACACAGGAACAATAAAACGGTCTTAATTTGTCACAAGCCTACATATTAAGTTATTATCTCCCGCATAATTTTCCGTGGCAGTTGTTGGTTCTAGGAACTGAACAAGAAAAAAATTTCACATGGCACATGGCAGTGTGGTGCAGCTTCCATTGCGCGCACGCATGCGTCACATACAGCAGCGCAACACTTGAGCATGCCGATCACGCAGAAGACTGGGCGCGTTGTATGACAGAAATTCGTTCGGGTTCGGACATACACAAAACGGCGCGCACACACACTCCCGTATCAGATACAACTTGGTCATAAGTACACATGCGCTCGAGATAAAAACTTAACACGTAAGGGTAAAGTCCTATCAGCGTCTGCGTATCTCAGAGGTACGTGAAGAGATTTTTATTTCATCTCTTGGCCATTTAAATAAGAAAACAAACCCACAACGATCGTTTGAGCCTCTCTCGCTCTGTCGCTGGCTCTCCGTGGAAAACAAAGAATTAATGCACTGCAACACAAAATTTAGCTTTAATTCCATCACACAGATCCACGAAAACGGGGCGCAAGTCACTGAGAAGGAGCCGCAGCGGTCCACCGAAGAAAAACGATTACAAATCCTAACCTACCTACGAAAGGTTGCCAACCGGGCGCGCATACTGAACACACTCTGTCGACCGACCCGCCACCGCCACCGCCGCCACCGCAGTCGTCGTCGCCACCACCACCACCATCGTCGCCCAGATAGACATGCACACAGTGCATAGTGCAAAAGTGGTTGGGTTGCATGCACCCACCCAACCTCTGGGTCCGGCGGAACTCCGAGTGGAGATCTAATAAAAGTTCGTGAGAACTAGATGCTTATCGACGATGGTAACGAGAGGTATTTCAATGGCTCTTCTTTCTCCTCCGCCAGCGCCGCCGTGTTCCTGTTGCAGTACCACCACTGCCCATCGACATCGACGTTGTGGTGGATATACACTTTTTTTTTCTTCGCCGTGTTCTCATCTAGTTGCCACACTGACGCGCGGCGCGGTAGCTGCTGCCAGTGTAGGGAAAAGCAAAACAAATCCAACTTAGCCAGTGAATCTCATAAACTTACTGCCGCCCGCCACGGCATTCCGCGAGCCGAAGAGCTGGTGTCTTAGCGAAAGGTCTGGAGACATTTTGATTAATTTTTCGCAGCCGGATACAACACACATTCAAATGAATCTGCCCTGTCCTCCAGCAATCCAATTCAATGGATTTATCTCTATTTATCTGGGCTGCTGGATGTCCAATTGGGATGTACTTCCGTCGCTCGGATAATGATCACGGCAAAGGTTCCCACAGTACCGAATCGAAAGGGTCACATATGGGTGCATGTATGTCGCTAACGGTATCTGCGAATGTCAGGTAGTTCAAATTTCACCACACACACACACCTCAGAGAGAGAGTTGGGGTTGAATCGCCGGGGCCCTGTCTAATCACTCAATTGAACTCTCACTCTCGTGCAACGCATAAAAGGACAATCACAATGATGCAGCGGAAAATGTGCGAATGCGACTCCAGAGCCAGCACCTGCTGAATTTTCCCATGATCGTCGTTCTCGTCCTCGTCCACGTCGTGTCCTGTGTGTGTCACTATGCATAGTGCCAGCGCCTGTCATTATGATTGGATAGTCTTGGATTAGTCCGGATAAATCTATGCACTCTCTTCGGTCGCAGCCTTCGTCCTCGTCCTCCCGGCAGTGTTCGCGTTCATTTGAAGTCCTTTCTCCACTTGCTGTCCTGCCTGCCATTGAAGTAATTATTCGTGTGTACACCGAGAGAGGTGCACTGCACAATGATGTGGCAGCGGCAACTCGAGTAGGCACCCTCTGTGTGCATGTGAATTGACCTGTTGTACCTCGAAGGATACCCCTCACGGGCAACGATAATGTCGTGGACAATACGAGGTTTTCTATTGCGCTCCCTCTGAGATGGTGTTGTTTCCACACATCCAGTGGACAATGACGACGACGACGATGATGATGATGATGATGAGGAGCCGGAGGATGCGCAGGATGAGGACGACCAGATTTACAGTTATCGACTGTGGCTTGTAGAGGCATTGTCCTCATTCTCTTTTGATTGAGAGATCCATGGGCAAACACACACACACACACGCATCGAGCTGAAATCGTACACCTTGCCGCAGGGACTGCAGTGTGCACGTTGTGTGTGCGCCTGCAATCTGAGATCGATTTTGAATTTGACAGGTTCGCCGAGTTTATTCACGAAATGGAGCATGTTGAGATTAGTCGGCCGACGCGACTGAATGGGAAAATTGATTCCCGGATGAGGGATGGGATAGCCGGCAACGATGCGGAAAAATGATCCCTTTAACTTTGGAAACAACGACGACGCACATAAGCATAGTGCGTCGGCATTTTCGTGCGGCAGGATGTTTGGAATGTGCACGGTGGCTGCGGAGAGAGAGAGCAAATCCTAAGGGGATTGGTGTGAAATCCATTCAATGGAATGTTCTCATATCGTGGGATTTTGCACTACCTACCGAAATGGAAGAGTTGAACGAGGTGGACGCAAGATTCATTGGATTTTCGTGATGCTACAGTGCATCTGTCAGGCCAATCGGGAACTAAATTTCTTTTGTTATCCGTCAAAGGGGGCATTTGGTGATTGTTTCCGTGTGAAAAGGGAATCGGATGTTATTGCGTCGTTACAGTTTTAGAGTGTCTTCCATCTTCGGCACAGCAAATCTTTGAATGGAGGTCTTAGATTGAATCATTGACTCTGTTAAAGGTCGACGGCAACACCTTGACACAACGGACTAGCCTCCAACTGAAAATCAAGGAAATTGGCTTCTCGCCACAAACTGCATCCAATTTTCGAGACAGGAGCCAGAAACACGATTCAAAAATCATCGTCACCACCCTAGTCCAATCCTTGGCGTCAGTCCACCGCCACCGGCAACTCCTTCCAGCGCATCCTCACCTCTGGTCATCTGCACCCAAGGCGAATCCCAGCCACAACCCGAAAAAAGAGGTGAGGCGCGTCGCCAGGCCAAACCAAAATAACTGTTTCATTCAGCAAACCACTGAACCCTTTCCCATAAAATATCGAACTTCCAACTTCAGTGTGTGTGCACTTGAGGCAGACAAAGCCCCCACGACAAGCAAAAAAAGCCAACACCGACCAGCGCCAACAGCAACAACAACGAGCCCCACAAATCCCAAGTTTCCACGAAATCCAGTTGCAGGAAGCAAATAAAAACGAAAAAGAAAACAAAAAACCCTCACCAGGCCGCGCCGAGATATTCGTGATGTTGAAGACAATTAAAAGGCAAATCCCTCCAACCCTCCGCCGGCTGCAGTCTCCGCTACTGTCCCGCCGAGGTCTTAAGTATCTCGCGTTCTGTCGGTTAAAAAAGTTTTTTCTGCTCGTCTTTTTTTTCGCTTCGTTCCTAATTTCCAACCGAGAAACCATAGGAGCAGTGGAAAACCCTTAGTTCACACCACCAAGCACTAAATTAGATCAACAGCTAGATGGATTCACATTCGGTGTCATGGATCTCGAAGCTAAGGCGCAGCGCTCACGGCGAGGGCGGGGAGGGTGGTCTGACGATGGTCCGCGAACTTAGACAATAGTGAGAACATTCTCACACAACCTACGGTGCACAAATTCAATTTCTTTGTACCCCCATCCGGAGAGTGTGTCCAACAGTGCAGCAGCCGCACACAGACGCAAAGGAAGATGCTACTGCAGCCAGTGTGCCAGCGAGCAAACGGCCCACGACACACCGGCCGAGGAGAATGGCTTTCGGTATGAAAAGAGCGCAAAGGTGCCACGATGTAGCGAATGTGCACGACATGAACCACCACGCGAGAAGACACATTCAGCGGATGACGATCGAGACGACGACGGCGGCGGCGGCGGCGGTAGCGAAGGCGATGGCACAGCAGCGGCGATGACGGCAAGATGAAGTCAGCAATGCTCATGTCCTCATATCATTGCATTGGACAAATGTCGCCACAGAAAAATTATGAAAATGCGCCCGGAAAAGCAAATGAGAGGAACACCTCGCGAGCTTCACACCTCACGCCGCGGCACGCTACCCACCCACCTGGTTGGCTACCACGCGGAAGGGAAACAAGACAAACGCGCCGCTAGCTCGCATAAATCCGTGCAACTGTGCGACAAGTGGGAGACTCAACTAGGGCTGGCCGGTGCGCTCTCGGACCTCCGGCACACAATTAATTAGCCGACGTTTCTCACGACTGGCGGCAGAAGGCGGGTGCACTGCATAATTGTTGCACTCTTCGCGGTGATCGGCACAATTCACATCCCTCAGTGCTTAGAACAAAGAATCCGTTATCAGTTCGTTTTACCGTGCAAACAATGAATTCCGCACATGCACGCCGAGTATGACGAGGCCACCATGACCGACATGCCGAAGAAGGAGCGGGGCCGGCCACCTTCTGCGAAATCTTTTCGGAACAGCTGACCCTACAAATCGGTGGAAATCCTGTCCAAGGCTATTGGCACCGTCATTCGTCGTGGTTAACTTTCGATTTGCTTGCAACACACAAACGAGTGGTGGCGCTCGCCAAATGCGAACGCGGCGACGACAACGACGACGATGGCGGCGGCGTCGAGCAATGGATCATGGAAGCGGCACCCATGCGGGATGTGGAGGGGAAGGTAAGCAAATTATCGAATGCCGGGGAGATGTCGACGACTCGCAAATGTATATCAATTGGACAGGCAGTCAGGTACCTGCACACACGACAACGGCGATGACGACGAGTGGAGTCTCTGTCCACGGACATCATTCCTGTTTGTTTGTTTTTTTTTTTTTGGGCTGCACTCACACACACCGAGAGAGCCGGCGGATCATTACGTTTAACTAATTGATTTGTTGTCAGTGGGCGCGCATCCACACAGGTTTGTGGATGTAGCATGTGCCCGCACTTGGATGTGGATGGAGCTGATGCGTTGCAGGCCGTTGCCGCCGCCTCTCGCTGCGAGATGAAAGCTTTCAGAAGAAGAAGATGTTTCGCAACGACGATGGTGACATTTGTTTGGCAAGTGCAGTGCGCCCGAGATTAAAGGATGCCTGCGACCAATTAAAAGTGAAATCCTCAATGAGGAGGCGACTTCGGAGTGTCCTCGATGGGCTCGGTTGACAGATGTGAACTGGTGGAGCGGTGGTGAGGGAGCGCGAGTCCTAGAGCAGCGTTTCAGCGATAGAGACGAGAAGGGACAAGAGTTGAAAATGGCAACTGAAAGGACAACTGGACAACTAAGATCACCGATGGCATTCCAGTTGTTTCCCCATGTCAATGTGAGGCCGGTCCTAATTGATCACTCTTAAGGCGACGATTCTAATTGCTTTTCGATCCTTAGCGCTAGATCACAAAGGGAGACTCTGAAAAGTGCATTAGATGCATACGGATAACCCGCCCCTGCTTTGTTTAAATTTTCATACAGACGTCCTTTAACAACTTTGCTGAGATTTCTGGTACTTCGAGCCTGATAATTGAAAGACGTTCGCGCAAGCACTTGCGGGCGAAGTTCACTAAATGTTGGTATTTCATTTCTTTTAATTTAATATTCACTCATTATCCCTAGACAAATACTCAACGATGCTGTTAGTCAATGGATTTATGGTCCTTCGAGCCGGATAACGAAAAGTAGTTTACGGAAGCAAGCAAGTGCACATGCGTGGACCACAGAGTGCTAGTCTTGCCCCTTTCAATACAATATCTATTTGTAGTCGCTAGAAAAATTCTCCACGCCGCGCTTCAACAGCTTTGTCAATTGATTTCTGGTCCTTCGAGCCGGATCACGCAAAGAAGTTTACGGAAGCAAGCAAGTGCACATGCGTGGACCACAGACTGCTAGTCCTGTCCCTTTTAATATAATATCCACTCACAGCCGCTAGACGAATACCCAACGACGCGCTTCATCAACTTTGTCAAGTGATTTCTGGTCCTTCGAGCCGGATAATCAAACGATTTAAAATACCGCCAACAGAACCCTCATTCTTCGATGCCAGATTAAACGTCGGACCACAACGACTTCCTTCTAATGCCTGTCCAACTGCAACATTCAGCACTAGGACCATCAGAAAATCCACCACAGCCCAAGGAAGACGATCCCCCAGCCCAACTATCTCAGTTCCAATCATTTCCCATCATCTGCCACCACTTGTCCACTCCACGCCAACAGTCCTCCATCCTCGCAGCGTATCCCAAAAACAGTTACAACCCAAGCCCAGAGTTCACATCACCAAAGTAGATTCATGCAATCAGTGCACAATACCAAACCGCATGTAATGAGAACTAAACGATTGCTCATGTCCGCCGATCCAACCGAAAGATCAATACTCCCATTCCACGAGACACAGCGAAACCCCACATCGGCTGTCCAAGATCAATGAGAAGACTCCCCGCACAACAACAAGTGAACTTACATCCAGATACCGGCCTACTCTGGTTTAGATATGCGCGCGGACAAACGTTTGCCGCATCAACCATCCACCGTCCTACCACCGGCCCAGTGTTTTGATAGTGGACTCCGCATGCACATCCCACACATGCTCCCGCACACGGTGAGCTGCACCCCCCTGCAACTTTTCGGCTAGTACCATTCGCAGTCCTAGAGGACAGATCCTAATCTCTCAATTACACAAGTAATAACACAAAAAACGAACGAGCCGAGCAGAAGAAACAAAGGGACAGACAGTGAGACGAGAGATCGGTATCTGCTTTGTTATGTTGCGAATGTAAAGCGGTATGCCCGGCTCCCATGGCTGTTTGGGGGACAACTGAACTCCTTGCGCGAGCCACTGGAACACACACACACAGACACGCCGGCAATTACAATCGCATCGCACACGGAATGAGAATGAGACCGAGAACGGGAATGGAAGGAGATCGTGGTATCGTACACCGCACCGTGTCTGTCTACACCAATTATAAGCATGAATGATCCCACTACCGGCGGACGCATTTTCAAGTGCATGTACGTCAGCCGGTAGACAACAATTTAATCGATTCGATCGACAATCGAAAAATTATAATATCCGCGGACAGTTGACCAAAGCCGCCGACCAAATGCGGGACACACTCCAAGATTGTCGTCGCTGTTGCTACAGAGGCAGTGAGAGAGAGAGAGAGGAGGCCGGACCGCCGCTTAAGCCGTATGTCCTGTCCTCGAGCAAACATGTTGGCGGCGGCGTCGGCGGCAGCGGCAGTGGCCACCACAGATTTCCATGGGCAATAACTTAATTTGATTCCAGATCCGCGGAACAATGCCGTATGGCTGTTAGACTTGGCTATCCGTATCTGTTGTGCCTAAACGATTGTAATGACCACAATGAATGGTAGTCCCCCGAAGTCTTACACGACGCCGCGCCGACTGCGAACATGAATTACCGAGTCGAGGTGTGCAATTAGGCGACATAAATGGAAATGAGAATCCATTTGTTTGCTTTCTGGACATGGAATGGTGGGGATGCCAGAATGGATGACCACTTATGTGGGACTGCGGCTGAGACTGAGACTGAGACTGCGACTGAGACTGCGACTGAGACTGAGACTGAGACTGAGACTGAGACTGAGACTGAGACTGAGACTGAGACTGAGACTGGGACTGAGACTGAGACTGAGACTGAGACTGAGACTGAGACTGAGACTGAGACTGCGACTGAGACTGCGACTGAGACTGAGACTGAGACTGGGACTGAGACTGCGACTGAGACTGCGACTGAGACTGAGACTGAGACTGAGACTGAGACTGAGACTGAGACTGGGACTGAGACTGAGACTGAGACTGAGACTGAGACTGGGACTGAGACTGAGACTGAGACTGAGACTGAGACTGAGACTGAGACTGAGACTGAGACTGGGACTGAGACTGAGACTGAGACTGAGACTGAGACTGAGACTGAGACTGAGACTGAGACTGAGACTGAGACTGAGACTGAGACTGAGACTGAGACTGAGACTGAGACTGAGACTGAGACTGAGACTGAGACTGAGACTCACTCTCTAGACAACACCACAAACCGCGAAATAAACCCTGAACATGTGTTCACTTCACAATCGAATCCACCATAAAAGCGCCCTAAAGCCAAAAACTTACAACGGCGCATAAGCAACGAATGACAGATTGCCAGTGACTGGACAAAATGGATTACCACTTTACTACGCACGACGGCAATTTGCAGTCGTGTTCCACTTAATCACCTGACATGAGGGCTTATCGCTGGACACAGGCGATTTGCAGTTATCTGTGTGACAGGTGACAAACACAAATAACGGAACACGATTTTTTACCCATCGAAAGTAAGCGAAATCGCCGTGACCAGCTCTATCGATCAGTGTTAAGTTTTGTTTTTATCGCCTTAAGTCGTCGTTGTCAACCTTTGACTAAATTGGACTTTCTACTGACAGCATGTGGAAGTTTATTTGTGTGGAGTGGAAAAATGGCTGGACATTGAGTTTGATGGGGTGGACTAGACTGTGGGGCGATGGCGTGTGACGTTTGTTGAGAATTGGAGGTATACGTCAGGGAGTGACAGTTGAAATGTCATTTTGACGTAAGGGACTATGGAGGCTCGTGCTTTTGAAAGAAATGCGATATCCCCTCACAGTCTGAGCTGCAATTTGTCATCAGATCGACTACAAAGGGACAAGACATGAATGCAGGTAATCACAAGAATTTACTGATGATTGGGTCATTCATATAGCATCCGACGGTGTATTTTCTAAGTCACTGTAGCCAATCTGTCACTTTGACAGTAAGCATGCTCCGATCTGTAGCACACCCCAGCTTCTGTCTTCTCTCGAAGAAGACCTTCACTCGACGTGCTTCTGTACTTTCCCCAGATCACAGATCACACACGTCGACGAATTCACAGTCATGACAAAAACAAGAAACCCACTGCGGCTAACACAGTGTCAACCAAGTGAAAGCCGACGATGCAGTATGTCGCCCTTAGCGATGACCCGATGTAAACCACTATCAACTCACGCCAGCCGATGTTTCACATTCATTCAGGGGGTCAAGTGTGGTTGCTGGCAAATCGGATAACTACATCCGTGCCACGGTGCACAGTCCTGACCTGAAATGGAAACCTCTCCTCTATCGTTTTGGTTACACTATACGAGTCATGTCAGCCACTCTGCTCCCGAGAGTCTATTACCCCCTGGAAAATGGAATTACTATATGCGAGCGCTCAATTCAGACCGATCACAGACTCGGTGTCTTAGCCACAACGTGTGTTGACATCATCCACGGCGCTGACGATCGAGACAGCGACGCATCGACGGCGACAACGTGTCCATCGAGTATGATGAAGCTGAAGCTAATTGTAGACCGGGTATCGGATTCATAACCACATCATCTGCTGCCGCAGTTTTATGTCCCCTCTGGTGTGCTGGCTGGCTGACTGGATGGCGTGGCGGTGGTTTCTGGTGGTTACCACCATCGCCGTCGTGGGCAGTTCATCGCTCATTTGTGATATGAAAACATCACATTTCGCCGGCTTCGGTTTCCGCCTGCCCCGGACTCGGGCTCAATAAATATCAATTTATGAATTTCTATTACTCGCCTATTGATCCCGATACCGGGGTGTGGTGGCGGGCCCGGCCTGCTGCTGCTGGAAATCCTAGAATGTAACGTAAACGGTGTGCGAACTTTGTATGAAATGCGGTCGTCAGCTGCTTGCTGTGCTCGCTGCCGGTCGCGCTTATGGTTAAGCGTTTTGGCTGGCAATCGGGTGCCGCGGTGGGGGGATGCAGGCGGTTTTGTCGGAGAGATCGACCCTGTCTTGGAGTGGGACAAATCGAAGACGCGAAACCGCTACCGCGTTCGTCGCCCGCTTCAGCCAATGACGCTGAGAGACTGGAACATTGACTGGTATATGATGTGGATTCGGATTCAATAAGATTGGTTTCATTCGGTACGTTGTCCCGCGCACCACATCGCGCCAGCGCGGCGACTGGACTCACGACTTGCCTCCCATGCCTCCCCTCAGCTTCTGCTTTTGTTGCTTGGCTGGTGATCGTCTTCGCGCGTCTATGGCCGCGGTGGTATCGGTGACGATGGTTGATGCTGGCTGGATACTCGATGGATGTGCATTGTGCAATCTGAAGCAATTCTCACCTTTAATCGCGGCCGAATGGGAGAAAGAGACCTGAAAACCGACCGAACTCATTGTGGTGGTGGAGCGATTGTCCATAAATTCTTAAAATGTCTCATTATTCATGGAACACACAATAGGTTTCATTTCTTTATGCATGGCTATTCCTTTGCCATTTCTCATACGGAAAGATTTGGGGCCGTAAGAGGTGGTGTCACTTCATCAAAACCGAGAGACCATGCCTCTGTGTCCGAAAGAGAGAGAGGTGCTGGCGAGGCGCTAATACGTTTCGGAGACACTTTGCCAGATGAGGTGACATTAGTGGGAGTTAAGCCGCGCGCCGTGGTACCGTGAGAACCATGGGTGGATGAAAACGTTTCCGGTATTGGTGGTGATGGCTTCAAAATGGGGACTGATGAGGTCAGCTTTCTTTTGGGATGCCGATGAGTGGGGAGAACTGAAACGAAGATGTGGTTCAGTGGTGTCAAGGATGGGAGGTTGATCCGATTGTCGATGGGTTTTTGTGGTGCAATTGAGTTGCAAGTGCTCTAAATCAAATTCCTACTGATGGTGTGTGCTTGTGGCATGAATGACAATTTGGTACGCATTTCGAAGTAAGTTCAACGAGAAGTGTCGAAATTCGTATTGTCGAATTCCGGCTCCTCGAATGTTATACATTTTGACACAGTTTTGACGTCAAAAATGTTTTATTAATGTTTTTACCAAAATTTATTGCAGCGACCAAAATGACTCACAAACTGAGCCAAAATCAGAATTCATTTTATGATCAGATGGACCCAAGGATATCTCAGAAATGCAGTCAGGACATTGTCAAAATAGTTCCAAAAAATTGGGCGAATTTCAAGATACCTTTTTTAGGCCACTTCCAGAGTCGAAAATCGAAATGTAGGACCCACGTTCTTAGTATATCTTAAAATGGCATCTTAAGGCCATTGTCAGGATGGTAAAGTACCTCTCATTCAACCAAAATTTGTCCAATTATGGGCCAATTCAAAATACAACCCCTTATTGAATCACCGTCTGTTTTTCGATCAAGCGTCAGATTGACCAACAGAAAGTGGGAATCTTTTCTAAGGGATGAAGACGAATCCTTGGAATGAGTGTGTTCATTGGAATCGCCAAACGACCATGAACGTCACATTCGATGTGATGAAGGAGAAGAATGCCTGAAAGCATATGACACATGAAAGTCCTCTGTTAATCAGAAAACAAAGGATGTGTCAGAACATGGACAAAGTAGGAAAAACCAAGGGATACTCCCCCCATCACCCTCCTCAAAAAGAAGAATCATCTCGTTTCATCACAGACTCAACCCCTTTGACACTTTTGCTCCCATTTCCCGACACTTTTGTGGTGACAAGACCATTGTTTGCACAATCCACTGGAATAGTCCCCACAAAACGATGACCATAGATCAAAATAACTATCATTTCTAAAGCACACACACCACCCCCATCGGTGCTTGCCCACCAGCCCACCAGCACGCTCCGCGTTACGAGGGACTAAATGCTGTTCAAACATCACAAATGACACAACGTACATTTGAAATGATGTCAGCACATTGCCTTGGGCTCTCGAAACACTCACAAAACAGAAAAAAAATGAGAATAATAGTAACAATAAGTGAAAACAGAGAAGAGGCACAAAAAAATGTATAACTCACAACACAACAAAATGGAGACTTATATTAGTCGGCCAATTATTTGTTATTTCGCGCGTGTGTTGAGATAACTACTCGTGGATGGAACTGAACAATGCCCGCGTGCACTCAGAACCCCATTTCAATGGGAAAAAAAAGAGGAGCGGTTTGGTTCGGGTGACAGGCAAACAACCATACTTTCGTTGCATAAAAATCCCAAGCAAGAAAAATTAAAAAAAATTGTCAATTTCCCCAAGTTGCAGTTATTACTTTGCAATTTGCAGATGGCAGAGATACAAATTAACGCGAACAATAACCATTCAGTGAATGGTTGGTCGATGCATGCAGGACGCTTAGATGCGCACAATGTACTCGCACTCACTGGCAGTGTGTGCCTTTTCGTTGCCATGGAATGCGATGCATATTCATACGGAATTGTTGAAGAGGAAAACTTCAGATGAGTGACTGAAGGGATCGAGGCTTGCGAAGGTCAGGGGATCTGTGGGTCTAATTTGTCATGAATGGTGTTTGGAATTTTGAAATTTCCGATTGAATGCGCAGCATGATGAAGTCCTTTGGGGATTGGGGATGAACTTTCAGAAGTTTGGGAGTTTAAAAGACGTTACGTTGACTCAAATGGGCAACTAGCTGTTGCTGTGGGCTTTTTGATTGATATATGGAGAGACGATTTTATTCTTACAAGTGATATTTATTTTTTTACAAAAGGTCAGCATGCCTTTGCCTTATTTTTGTTTTTAGCTGTCTGGGGACTTCTCTCTCTTCATATCGTCAACTTAGTCGAGAATGTTTGAAGGAACTTGTCTAGAAGCTTGTCTGGATACCATAGCACGCATGCTAGAGCCTCAGCTCTCTAGACACTTCAAAGCAGGTTGGTTCATTTGAATCTTGCGTCAAGGGCCTTCAACAGAAGTGGAACTAATGACGTACACACATTCAAGAATAGGTGTTGAGTTTTGTGTTCCGATGAAGCAATGCATTTTGCACTGTAAACGCACCCTTAACGAGTCCGAGTTCGTGAGTCGCTGACAGCTTTTTTTTATTGCATCGATGGCGAGTTGTAGCGTGCTTCGAAAAGTGGCCAATGAGCAACATTCATATGACCCCGCTTGGCTGTGATCTTCGATTTCAATTCGATGACCGATCAGATTTTCGTGCCAAACAGTACCTAGGCTGGATTTTGTAAGACAAGTGGCCGCTTTCATGATAAATTCGTACAATATTTTTGGGCTCGTAGCTTATACTGTCCAATCGAATTGACGTTGATGTTCATTCAAGCATTGATGATGGCCACATGGCACATTTGGTAGAAAAGGCGGTGTGTCTTTTGCGTAATTTGATGTGGATGCGACATCGAACCAAGCATGTGTCCATTAGATCGACAGTATGTATTTATTTTCGCAAGTATTCTTTGTTGAAACGCTGATCAGCTGGAGCTGTTGTCACTTCTGTTTCATGAGACGATAAATATGGTTTGATTCCAGCCATCGTTTGAGCCAAATTCACAACTTTGTTGTCGTTCTATGCGACTGTGGAAACGTGGGCACATTTTCTATGTTGTCACAACGATAATCGAAGTTTTAAGGATGTTTGCACTTTGGAATGCACCGGTGGCGAGTCGTTCCAAGATTCTAATTGAAATCAGATAGTAGATAGGGACACTAGGAATCTAGTTAACCCGAAGCGTTCCAAGCGAGTGTATGCCTTGAATGCAAAGTTAAATAAATATAGGAATGGATGTGTAGGTAATGGATATGAAAAGACATGGTCTGTCCAACAATTTGATCATTCAATTCACAGAATTTGTCTCACATTTAAATAACAAACCGCAGAGCAAACAAAGCAAAAAGAGAAACAAACTTTTTTCATATAACAAATGTGCCCAGCGTGCCGTTTTGGGCACTAACTCAAAATCCAAGAAGACTTGCATCACTTTCTAGACACAATATTGAACACGGAAATGCTTTTTCGGAATCGGATTCAATTGATTTAGCAGACATATTCATGGTGGCCCGTGGATGGATGTGCGTCGACCCCAACCTCGACGTCGTAGGTTCGATTCCTGCTCCGTGCGACAAAAATAATTTTCACGGCCTCACCTCTTTCGAGTCACTGGCAATTCTCAAAAAATATTTCCTGTCTAGAAAAAGCTTCTCAAACTTTGCTGTTCGGAGTAGGCATACAACTGTAGGTCATTTCCACTTGTGAGAGAACAATAGCACGCACAACACGAGTGGTTGCTGAGAAGCTGGGCCCTGGCTCTCTACGGGTTGTAGCGCCACAAAATCGCTAATTTACAAAAACAAACGAATCGCTATTGGCTTTCAAATGCAGTTGGATTCAAACGGCAACCGGTGCATACTATGCAGCTTGTACAGCAATTCTATTCGCATAACCATAACTCCGAATGTTCTTGTCAGACAAACTTTTTGTTCAAAGAGTGAGTGCCCAAAATGAACCAGTGGGCAGAATTTCAGGCAGAACGTGGTTCAAAATAGTTGCAAAGACGTGGGCACGATTTAAGATGCCTCTTTTAGGCCACTCCCAGAGTTTAAAATCGAACCGTAGGACTTGTTCTCTTAGCATATCCTAAAGTGACGTCTTAAGACCATTGTCTGGATATTAAAATATCTCTGAGCCGATGCAAATCAGTGGGCATTCAAGGGATAAACCAATGAGAAAATCGTAGCTCATACAATAAGAAAGAGCAACATGCTGATGTTCACGAACGAAAAACGTTCACAAGTAGGTTGCCAAGTCGATGACTCCAGTTTTGAGAGCATTTACGCAACATTTTCAGCATTTACGAAATTATCGTCCCAACAGCAAGGAAGCACTTCGTAGTCTACCTACTGAAGTTGAAGAGGGAAGTTTCCGTGTCTGTGAGACAACGGGTTGGTCGAAGTGTCGACAATATTTCCGCCGTTCAGGCGTCCATTGCAAATAAACCATTAGGGTCGATTCGACGGGATTCTCAAGAATTGGACCATTTTGACGAGTTTCGAGAAAGGATCATGGCCTGCCTCGTCATAAGATGCATTCAGAAGATGTTAGCTGAAGAACCAAATTGGTAGCTATGTTGTGTATGGACATTCAGAGGCTAGACGAGCTTCATATTGGCTTCAAAATTCGCTTCAAACAACATGTTCCCCTCGGCAAACCATTCCGAGCTGCCAATTTATGCTCTCACACATTTTATCCAATTAGAGTTATTCCCCGCAAGAGCCCTCCAATGGGTCTGTCATAAGCCAGATCCGCAAACTGCGATAGAGTGCAATCCAATGATGAAGAAGATGTCTGAATTAGTAATTTCGATTTGTTCTCGAATGAAATGCGACAGAAATAGTTCACAAATCAACTTCTGTTGAAACTGAGCCAATCCCTGCCAAACCGCATGTGTCCTCGCGGAAGTTCGTCAATAAATCGATGAAATCCCACACAATGCAACGAGTCACTCGAAAACTGAATATTTCATATGCCTCCCCCTACCCAACCCCACACAATAACTATACTGAATGTCCATCGCACATCACTCTTCCGGATAATCACTATCCGAAAAGTTGCCGAGAGCCAGAGAGAGAGAGAGAAAGGTCCTCCCTCTCTCATTCTCGAACACTGGCTGAAACTTTACCGCAACATGCACCACACACAAATGTTACCGATTCTCTAAACTTTCCCATCTGCATTAGATTTATCTCCTTCCCCTGCCCCCTGGACGAAAAGGAGACCACGGTCCGGGCCCGATACGATACGATATGGCAAACATTTGATGGATACACGCGCGCAGGTTTCTCTGGTCGAATGAAAAGTTCAACACCACTTCGCCCATTCGTACGTCTCTTTGGACACACCCCAACCAGCAATCCTGCACAGAAGGACATGGGCCAAAAGTAGGGTACACCATTGGCCAATTGAGTAACAACAAAACGAACGGGGACTGAGTCAGTGGGCAAAACTTTCATCGACGAATTTTCCGTCTCGATACCCCAGCTGTTGTGGAAAGTTTTCCCATGATAGACGACCAGACAAGAGGATGTAGAGACATTTGCTACGTACACAGAGAGTCCTGATGTCCTGCCTCGCTCTCCCTCTCTCTGTATCCTGCATCCATCCAACAATGACCAACAAATTCGTTCCCATTGGGACAGATGTTGGCTCCATGGAGTGGTCTTGTCCAGATCGAAATAAAAATGAGTTGAAAAAGGGAGAAAAAAAAATGGTTTCCGAAGTGGGCAACCCCCCGTCGAGTGTTCAAGCCCATTCAAGTTTTTGTTCGCTTTATTTAATGCATCTACACACTCCATCATGTATCTGTACATGCCCAACACTTTCGAAATGCGAACCAATATTCGCCTGAACGCACATAAAAGCCACCAACCTGGGCTACTCTCAACCGAACGAATTAAACAATACAATCCGATGGATGATGGCCAATCAAAGCGTCAACAGCTATGTGAGCGTGTCGCTACTCGCTACTACTACTCACCACCGGGCGTCTGTGCGCGAGCGAATAAAAATTTCAAATTTATTTACTCTCGTATCTCCCAACAACGACAACGACGACGACGACGGCGGCGACGGTGACGGCGGCGACGGTGACGGCGATGTCGACGTCGACAACGCCAACGGGCGCGACAAAGTAAATGACACACCGCTGCGCTATGGCTACGACGCTACGACGGTGGCTACGAGTATTTATTGTTGTTGTTGCTGTATCAGAAGGTTTTTTTTTTATTATTTACACAAATCAAGTTTCCAAGTTGATACACGCCCGGCCCGTTCCAATCCAGTCGCAGTCGCAGCAAGCAATCGCAGCACTACTCGCCGCAGTTGTACACAATGTACACGTAGGTAGGCGAGTACATAATATAAATTGTGTGCCCCGATCAGTGATCAAGCCCGGCGCGGTGTGGCAGTAGTATACGAGCTACAGCTACGGATGCGAGTATTGTTCGGCGGACGGTGTGTGCAGGAGAGAAACTCTCAAAAGATTCGCATGTTCACCGTATTGTTGTTCACACTACCCACACACACCGTCCAACCGCCAAGGTATGCGTACATAGGGAGGCGCACATACACACGTGTGTGGTGAAAATCGGTTGAGTGTCCAAGATTGAAGTTTGATTGAGCGACTGAATGAAAATCAGAAGTCGCAAAAATTATCCACAGGCACGATCGAGTTGTGGGGAGTATCTAAGCGGCAATCAATCAGTCGGGTTGAAGTGCTGCTTGTAAGCACCTCCCACGGCTGGAAGCTGTGACTGTTTTATCGGTCAGAGTGTCAGTTAGTTGATGTCGTGATACTTCACCAAGGCTTCATTTGGAAGTCATCACCAAAAATGTGATGGCTGACTGGTGGAGGAGGTGGACACGATCTTTGATAGGATGGAATATTAAGTTAAATCGTGGTCGGGATCAAGTGATCCGTCGAGGCGGGATCTGCCGATGTCGATGACAAGTGGAAGACGAAAGCTGCAGCACCGGAGGTTGACCATCTGGCTAGTAAGACAGTAGTTGGTCTCAAGTCAGATGCCGTCGGGAATTAACTTCGGCTTGCTTCTTCATCTACATATGTGTGGCTCTGGTGTCAGAGACGGAGCCTTGCGCCAATCAAAGCTGTAACTACCCAGCAATTGTTCACAAACACTGCCTTTTAAGAAGATCCAATTATATTCAATGTTGCTTGAGTCCCAGGTCCACCCCGGACTGTAGCGCCAAGCAAAGGAGAAGAATTAGATTCAATCACTTAATGGAACTGACTTTAGCTTTGTGTTATTCTGGACTAGACATACAAAATTAAGTTTTATATTTCCTACCCGGCCACGGGATGCGAACAACTTTTCGAAGTTGCTCTTCTTCTTTGATTGGCGCTACAGTCCGGGGTGGACCTGGGCCTCAAGCAACATGCCTCCCCAGCCAGCACGATCTTTCGCAAGCTGCCTCCAGTTGCGCCCACCAAGTTGGTTGAGGTTGTGTGCGCCATCTGGTGCAAGGACGTCATCTGTTGCGCTGTCCCAATGGCTCGGTGTCGAAGACTCTTCGGGCCGGAGCTGTGGTGTCCAACCGCTCTACATGACCTAGCCACCTTAAGCGTTGAATCCGAAGAGGCTTAACTAGGTGCATGCCGCTGTACAGCCCGTACAGTTCGTGGTTGAACCTTCTCCTCCAAACGCCACCAACGCAAACAGGACCAAAGATCGTACGCAGAACTTGTCTCTCAAAACAAGCAAGAAGTTGTAGATGAACATAAATTGCGTCTCTTTTATGATAAGGGCACGGGAACCCAAGTTGAAGCCGATGTCTACGGCGAAGAATGGGCTGGATACATCCTCCGTATAACCGGAGGCAACGATAAACAAGGTTTAACCATAAAACAAGGAGTCCTTACACACGACCGCGTCTATTTGCTGTTGAAGAAGGGACATCCCTGCCACCGTCCCCGTAGTACCGTTCAACGAAAGAGGAAACCAGTCAGTGGTTGCATTGGCCATGTCTTGGGTTTGGTCATCAGCCGCAAGTGTTGGAAAAAAAAGCACCAAACCGTTGCCGATTTGTCTAAATTATTGGCACAAAGGAAGAAGGATTCCAAAGTTAATAGGGAGTGAGCCAAGAGGAGCCATTCGGCTTCAATGAGGAAATCCAAGAGCTTTTTCCAGCGAAAAGTATTGTGATGGATTGTGGTCAACATGGAAGGAAAGTGGCGTGCCACAAGGTTGAACACTAGCTCTTATTATTTTTCCTGCTACAAAAATTATAGAACGAACTTATGAAACAACTAACACGTCTTCGCTCTTAACTCCCACACCGCTTTGGAATTGATTGACCAAATGCAACCCCAAGCCGATTCTTAATCTCCTCCTCAACTTCCAATAGGATTCATCGTGGTTTCTGTTGGTTACTCAGTCGATTAAGCGAAGCAAACCAATTGAATCTCGAAATGTAGAGGCAGAATTCAGCATTTCAAAAATCAGGTAGACACCTTTTACTACAGTCTCATCAGGACACTCGTTAAGTCTCGAAGCATGCATGTCTAGAATGTTTGCCTAAAGAAGAACCTCACTGCTTGTATGTTCGCCCCTTAGCCTGAGAAAACAAACGGCTTTTTTTCAAATTCTTTCGTCGTTATAAGTTCGGGGGTAAGACTGCAGATCATACACCCGATGCACTTTTGTAAGCCAATATGCCCCTGTTCAGTCAAGCAAGCTCTTCGTATTACTGGTCAGATGGTGTACTGCAAGGATTCCATCCCAGTCCGCATATCTTTGCAGTCTCCATACACTTCTCTGTCTCTACTAGAATGCTGCTATGTTCAATGGGTCTCTCTTTCTCTCGAGTACCACAAGGAATCCATCTCAGTCTACACATCTTTGTACTTACCATGCACTTGTCTATGTCTTTACAAGAATGCTACTATGTTCAGTCGGCCTCTCTCTCTCTCTCTCTCTCTTTCTGTGGGGTACCACAAGGATCCCATCTTAGAGTCCACATCTTTACACTCTCCAAAAGCTTAGTTCATCACAAATCAAATTCAAAATATGACGTACCTCACCTCTGACCAGTTGCTCCCATACTCTTTTCAGCACAAAATCGAATCTACTCCATCGTGTCGATATCAATACTGACTGAAAAAAAAAAAAACCTTAAAAGCCTTAGTGCGCAGTTCAAGCCACATGACGGCACACACGAGTCACTTAACTGCTGTAAATTCTAATTATACCTCATTACCGTGTGGAAGTCCCCATTCCTGATTCACGCAGATACCCTCTTTAACTACTTAACCGAGTTAATGACAACCTCAGTGTGAACGATTTAATTAGGTTCAATGATATAGTCAAGCGCTCGTAAATCACCAAAGACCTTGACCAGGCTTCGTCACCATCGTCAGCGCTTAAAGGTACACAAAATTCCATGTTTTGCTACCGAAATCATTTCCGTTGGCAACCTCTGCACCTACGATCGGTCCATCTTTGGATCCCCACAAAAGGGTACAACGTACAAGACACACAGCGCAAGAGATACGCCCGAAGGGATCGTCCCAGTTCTTCGCCGAGGAGCGAATGGTCCCACAACAGCGAGCTCGTGCCAGGCGGACAATCAGACAAAAAAACAAAAACCAAGTGAAAGAAAGAAGACAAAAATCGGAAGAAAGACGTATCCATAAGGCGTGCGTGGGCCCCAGATAATTGTTTATACGTATCTCCGGAACCAAAGGTTCTGCGGAACACATTCATTCATTCATGAGAGTACATCTAGAGTAAGCTCAATTAAAGATTCGTTTAATGAAATGCGTCGCTCCCCCACCACGGTGCTGGTCGCGGCGGCGGAGCACCCACACGCCTCTCTCGGTGAAGAATAATCACAGATTGAAAGCTATCATTAATTATCTTTCTGTTCTGGCTCCGGTCGTATATCTCGGTGATCTCTCTCAAGAGTGTGTGTGCTTGGTGCGGCCTGGGCGAGTGCCTACGTGTGTGTTTGTATTGATTTGATTGACAATTTCGCGTTTGTGCGCTGAGTGTGCCCACGTGACCACAGTCTGACCGTTTAATTTGATGCGATCGTTCTTCGCGCGCCACACCTTTGACGAAGCGAAGCACGCGCCTGTCGCAGGTCTGGGAGGATAGAAAATTGATCACAGCGCGCACAGACCGTACCGGGGCGAGCACGAGATACGAAAGCAGAATACCCCGGAGAATACAATGAGAGAACGACGAATGGAGAAAAAAAAATGTGGATATCGCCTTTATTTTCGTGATTCTTTCTTTGCGCGATGAGCATGAGCACAACTCGGTTTATCCTTCGTGCGGCATTCGCGAGGCGACCCTTGGGTTTGTTTTTTTGGGAAGGATCCACAGCGAGGAACGTGGTGTGTGTTTGATGCGTGCACAACGTGACAGATAGTTATCGAAGGTGTGGTAAATTATGCAGGCGCTTTGTTAAGGAAATTTAATTCGTTATAAGCCATGGATTTGGGGTCGAATGAATCGCTGGTTCCGGATAGATTACCTGATGCACCGGATAAGGGTTTTCATTTCCGGATAAAGATGAAATGAATAATTGAGTAAAGGGTGAGGCCCTACGATTGTTCGAAACGTCTTGGATAATTGCAAAAGTTCATAGAATTCTGTGGGATAAGTCTGACCTTCGATTTGTTCCGGAGTGCATTCACAAACTATGTCCGGATAATTGAGTTTAAAGGAAATGAAATGATTTCAGATACATTTTGTAAATAAAGAGAGTCATTGCATTCCCCGGATAAACACAAATCCTTCCAATGAGTTTACGTTACGTTCTCCTCAAAAGCTTCCCAACACACCCTTACTCACCTCAACACAGCGACTACGAAAGGAAGGAGGAAAAAAATGGTTAAGGATCACAGTGTTGCCATCAATTGTAGCTGTCAAAATGTTAACGACCTTCACCTAGACAACTTTTCGCGCCTTTTTAATTTTGCACACAGATATCGCGATGTCCATAGCGTATACCTCTGCGCCACCACTACCACCTTCATCATTACCACCGTCATCGCCATCAACACCACCACCCCATGAAACGCCTTGAGCAGCTGCCGCTTAAGTTCGCCGCGTTCAAGTGCACTATGAACACCAAAGAGCAAGGGAACAGCCCAACAAAGGAGCGCTCCTCTCACAGTGTTTCGTTGCGTTCGCCTATGCCTTGGCGTTTCAGTGTGTGTCTGTGTGACTGGGTGCCCCTGTACATTACAAACAATGAGTGGAAATGGAAAAAAAATGCAAAAACACAAAAAGGAACGAATCCACGGAAACAGCAACATTATCAAACTACGCGAGGAATACTAGTGAAAGTTAATTTTGAATTCCACAGCATTCCACGCGGCTTCCTTATCCTTAAGAAGTCACGAGGATAAAATGCAAAAAAAAAAAACACGGAATCACCCAATTCACACCCGTCACCACCCTCCTAGCGTACACACGCCTCGGTGGCAAAAGGGAGTTTAAAACGGAGAAAGCGAAACAAAAACAAAGAGAGAGAAAAAAAAAAGTAAATTGAAGGAAAAGTAGAAAAATGCCACGATACCAGAAGGTCCTAGCGAAAGAATAAATATCGCGCGGGTAGACACACTTTGTGTTGTATAGGTGCTGCTGCTAGGTAAATGGGAGCATGGAGAAGGGAGACGCGACTTCTATGTACAACCATCCCTCGATTGCCAACACCACCACCACCAACGCCACCGTCACCAACACCACCAGATGTGGAGTAGAGCACCACCGCCACAACAGCTACCATCATCATCGCCATCACTCTCTCTGTGTAGCCGGCTCGTCTGCTCCTATTCAAATCAAGCAGCCCTCGTGCACCGGGAGGAGCAGCAGCAGCCAACGCCACCGCCACCGCCACCAAGGACTCGTGACGATGACTCAGGAGGGTGGCTGTCGTCTCATGGCTTTCGCAGCACTCCCCACGTCTCCGCCCAAGCTCAGCTGCTTCCACGCGACCCCGAGAGGGAATGGGGTTTCACACGATTTTTTTTTTTTTGAAAAATGTTTCAAAAAAGAAAAAAAATAAACTTTTACTTTGCCTGCCGACTTCTCGCCATCGTCTTAGTTGCCGCCACCGTCTGTGCGTTGCTGTCGCCATGGCTGAGCTTTCTTCCTTTTTTCCGTCATTTGTCTGCGTTTTCCTCCCCTTCCGCGGCATTTTTTTTCCCACTTGTTCTTGTCATTCCCTATCATTGCCCTCCGTGTTGGCCCTCAGATGATGGAATTATTCCAGTGGAAAGTGAAAAGTTTGGCAAAGTGCAACGCGCGCGAAATCGCGACCAAGAAAAGAACAAACAAAAGAAAAAAATACAGAACAGCCGGGCCAGACCATCATCTCACGCGCGAAAGGAACGACGGCGAGAAGGAAGAAAAAACGTCGTCAGTAACTCGTACAATAACTGAAACTTTTTATGCGTTTTTCAGTTTCCTTTTGGTCGTGTGCTCCTTCGCGCTTGGCGCTTTGCTCCTTCACTTTGAAAACAAACAAGATTACGGTGAAGATTATGAGTTCGTGTTTTTTTTTTTTCTTCTGTTTTTTTTTTTTTTTTGTTTAATGCGCATTTAGCGGTATTTGATTTTGTCGACGGTGTCGTCGCGTCCTTTCTTTTGTTTTGACTCCCGTGTCTCTCGCGAACAGGGGCGGCGAGACACCGTTGTGTATTGGCCTAGTTTACATCGAACTCGTGGTGAACTTCTTCTGGATTTATATTGGCCGCCACAGCGCTGCTGTTGACGTCAACTCTTTAAGGTGAAATAACTGGAGATCTTGGTGTTATGCAAATTACGGTGTAGAATTTGCCGCTGCCGCTGTTGCTGCCGGTGGGGGTGGGAGCGATGATGGCCCTGTGAACTGAGGTGTCTTGCGGTTTGCGACATGAAGAGGTGTATCGCGGATAAGATTAACTGGCCCATTTGAGTGATATGCAAACTTTCACGTCATGGCGATGATATGTGGGCCGCCAAGTTGGTCTTGAGAACTGTGCCACGTGGTCTTTGGCTGCGGTGTGGTGAGCTTTCTTTCCTTTGGGTTGCAAGACTTCGACTTATTTTTCACTGACCCAACTCACAAGAGATGCCATCTTGGGACTGATTTGGAAAGCGAACTGGCGTTTGTACATAACCTCAAGATTTGTGTTCTGTTTGACATTTGACTCGACGAGTCCAACCAAGAAATCTCACTTTCTAGTATGATCGAGAACCTGAAAGGATTGCCGCCAACTCGAACATTTGCACGCACTTTTGACAAGTGACATGTGCCAGAATTCGAATCACTTGTGTCAAAAATTGTGCTTCAACAGGAATTGTAAGACAAATCCAGGCAGTAGGACAAACTGACATCAGTTTGGCGTCTGGCTTGTCATGCGACAGCAGCGATCTGACGTAAGATCTGTGGGCATGTTCGAGAGATGTCAAACGTCAGATATCAGCTGTCAACCAATAAAATATACAGAATTTCAGTCAATCAGTGATGAGAGAGACGTGTAGTAGAGAAGGAGCAGTATTTCGAATGCGGGTTTTACGAGCGTACTGCATTTGACATTTGTCTCTTGTCAAAAATGACAAATCGCAGCTTGCACCAAATGTCCATTGACGCTAACTGTCAACTGCTTGGGTACAGATCCGTTGTTTGCGGGGATCCCAAGAGCGTCAGGGCCAGTGTCAAGTTTTCTGTACATCTGTCACCTGTGAGCCAAAATTTCTGTTGCATTTGGGGACCTTTCAAGCTTCATTCCACATTATCCCCTTCTCAAATTGAAATGTTAGCTAATGTGACATAAGACAATGGATACCCATCTCAAAAGAGACAGCTTTGTGGTCAATGTGAATGAGCTCCCCGACTCGTTACATGACAACTCTTGTGTCACTTCAAACGTCGCAAAGTTTGTCCATTTACAGGCAATCTCCAGTAAAACAATAGTTTTCTTCCTCCAGCTCCATTGAGGCATTTAGTCACAAGTGCGTGACAAAAGCAAGACGTGCGTCATCTTTGCAGACGTCTATTCTTTGCAACTGTCAGTGAATTGCTTAGACATTAACAATGCGCACTCTGTGAACACATCCACAGCGAAAGGCCGCAATACACGAGTTCAACACTCCACAGAGTTGTCATTGCCAGTTCAGTGGACTTAATCGTAGTCTGCAAGGGGTAACGCATTCAGCAGGATCAGCAGGCATCTTGCATCCACTTCCACATGTCGTCGGTTCAAACTAAATCGGAATGGATCAAGAGGGAGCCAGAGAGAGAGAGAGAGAGCGAACGGAAACCCCCCGACTTGTGGACTCAAACAAAAGGAGAGACGACCAACAACCCAACGAATCTATAAGCGAAAAGATATCATTTTGACATTCAATTTGACAGCGCAGTTGTGTGCACTCCGCGCAGAACGTGTGCTTTTTCAAATGAAAAATGTCTTATCCGTGAGTGTCCTGTGGCGACTCCTAGTTCATTGTGTGCATGGTTCGTTGTTTCGTCCTTTCGCGAATGACGTGCATAAAATCCTGCTGGTGCTGTTCCATTTTTGAAAAAAGCAAAAAAAAAAAAAACAAAAAGGATTCACATATTTTCGGTCCTGTCAGATTCATGACACAAACGCTGTTTGTCGTCCAAACGTTGACGGATCCGACTTAATTATTTGTTTTGTTTCGCTTGGTTGGGCTCGCTGTTTCTCATTTTATTTTTATTTTTTTGTTTCGCCCCGACCACGTGGTGTGTCCTTCACATTTGGCTCAGTGTGCGACCAGATGGCTGTGACTTGAGCGCGAGGAGTGAAGGAGAATGATTCAAATTGGAAATCGTTTGCATTGTCGGAAGGGGGACCTGTCCAGGCCTGGTTCTGGAGTTGTTTTTGCGCTATAAACACTGAAAGTCAATCAGTGTTGGCCTGGGCAACTGCCTACCGCCTACCGCTGGGGTCAGCTGAAAGTCCTTATTTTTTTTCTTATTCTGGTTAAGTGTCCATGCCGGGGTTTATTGGTGGCTATGGTAACTGTGGTCGCGAGCGGTGGAGTTTGAGTGGTCGTTTGGTCGATAAGCGGGAAAGACCACGCTCGGAGGAGTGTGTGAGGACGCGGTGGGCAATCTTGTGGGCAGCACACTTCAGGCCGATGGTCGAGGGTCTGGTGGAAACAGGTGTTTTCGGTTTCGGTGTTCAGCGCCCGGTGGAAATGGGCGAGCAGATTTATGACTGCAATCCGAAGGAAGGGTCTGTGTTATTTGAATGTTTTATCAATATCCTTTATCGGGTCAAAGGGTAGACACGCTCCATGGGATTGAGTGGATTCGTTGGTTCCAGGGGGGGACAGCAGAGGGGATTTGATTAGAAATTCAAAGCATTCTGCCGTATGACGCCATGGAGTTTTTGTAAACTTTATCTTACCTCAGATTTGGTCGAAGTTTGTGGAACATTTTTGACCAGGATTGACCATGTACACACAGAGTGTGCTATTGCTTACTTAAACGCCCAAATTTGGCACAGAAAGGATTGCCGAAGTCAATATAAGGTACAACTGCAGCGCCTAAAAGACATTCTTGGTGCCACCAGATGATGGGGATATCTTTCGAAGTGAAGCAAGCCTAGCTTATGCCTTTGAGAGCCCCTTTCCGTCGTAGATCTAAATTAGCCGTCGGATTAAGAAAGCATCTTCTTCAGATTGGAACTCCCTCCAAATGCTTCTCTCGACGAGATTCAGAAGTCAAAATGAAGGAAGCCTTCTTCAAAAGAATTTTCAGCTCTGAATCCAGGTTTACCATACATTTTGGATAACATTCCTGATTTTGCTTAAAGGACTCGATTCAATAAACTTTTGAAAAAAAAATTCTCCCCCATCCCACTACTGCCCACTATTAAAAAAAAAATCACTTCTCATTCGTTTGACAATGACTATGACGTCTATACGTAGACAATCGTATCTTTATGGCGAACTTAATGCAAACAGATCTTATCACACCGCAACGAGATAACAACGAAGTAATCGCCTAAGGCCAATTGGTGGGTGCTCCGCGCACTTCGAAAGATCATGCAAATCATCCACTTCCTGCTAATGACTTGCTGGCCATTCTCAGTGACTAAGCACCGGAAAGGGCAACAAGGTAAGGTTTGGAATTGTGTGAGTAATTTGAGGAAAAAATGTGAACTTATTCATAGTTCAACAAGCGTCGCAAAAGCAAATATTTGGAGAAGGTGCTCTTGATGAGTTTGTTTTGTTTTTATTTGAATTGATTCGGATAAGATTGAAATTGGATTTGAAAGCTGAATTGGAACATAATTTCCGGTGCAGCGGTTGACGTGAATGAAGGAATGTAGTTTGAGCTGACAGTGGACCTGTACTGCTAAAACACCGGATAAAAAAATTAAGAATTTGTCGAGATAATCAGAAGTTGTTCGAATTTTTTTAAAGTCAATCAGTTCGGCTTTCATTACATTTTCTGTTTCATCGTGGGGCGCTGGGGTCTGGAGGAGCTTAGAACAGATCTCCCGATAAATGCATTGTCCGTCAGATCATCTTGTGATTTATTATTCGTTGAAGTCCAAGTCCTGGGAAAGAGTCTAATACAATTTGGGCGCAGGATACGAGGACTCAGAGGTAACGAAAGAAAATCATTCAGCAGAAGTCTCCGTCCAGGATTCAGACTATGATGAAGTTTTCCCAATTCAGATTCTGTCGAATGCTTCTCCATGCATTCAAGCTCGACTCAAATAATATCTCCACAGGATAAAGATGAGCTGGCAATGCGGTCTATGACTTTGTTCCCAACAAGCGAATTCCAAAAAATTGCAAAGTAAAAACACAAGATGAAGTGCTCACTGATTGTGTTCACATACTCGGATGTTATTATTAGATTAGCTTAGAGTACCCGAAGAGGGTAGGTTTGGATTAATTTCAATAAGTCAGGAGTAATTTGTATACATCATTCTAAGTTAATATTAACATTTACCCTTCTGCCAATAAGTGGGTCTGGCCGGACCTTATTCCATTCTCGAAATTTTTATCCTTAACAAATTCTCGGACCTTACCAGTGTTTATATTTTTATTGGTTTTGTGTAGACAATTAATTGACGAATCTGAGTGGATCAGAAAAATTAGCTTTTCTACAAAAACCACTAGAAGAGTCAATCAAAGATGTGTGGCGAAATCTACTTATTGACAGAAGGGTTAGGGAATAGCAAGACGACATGTATTTACTTTGTTTCTTTGGAAGGAGATAACACAAGCTTGCGGTTGGCGCGACTAATCTTCGAACTTCGAACGCCACACAAGTCCCAGTGATGCCAAAATGTTCTTTTCGAAATGAACCTCACCGTAAAAGAACACCGATAAATGTAGAAAACGTCCAGCTTTCGTAAAATAATTTTAGCAAAATAAAGGGTGTTTTTTTAGAGGCGGATAACTTTGAATTGCCAGAACTGATTTGACACTTGTCGATTTTTTTGTAGATCTAAGGTAAGTTTGGTTTGGAAATTCATCAGCAACATTTGTAAATTGTTCAAAATAGATCCATATTTCCGAAAAACACAGATCAATTCGAGAAACTCCTGCCTGAACCATTCAATATAAGAAAAATGCAACTTTAAATGTTTTACGAAAAAGTTTTTTTCCCGTATTCTGGCAGTACTGAATTTAAAATCACCTATTTCTGATGCAAGGTCTTCTCTAAAGGATGGACTTAAACTTGACTTGGTAATTTCTGCCGTATATGACAGAGACCAATAGGACACCATTGCCGTCCAATAAGGGAACTCAGGCAAAATTAACAGGGATTTCAGGAGGATTTGATACAAATGCCTTAGGCCTCGATGGCAAAAAAAACCTTGCATTTTATCAGTGAATTCCTCGATGTACACAATTTGGGAACAATCTTCGTCATCTTGAGAAAAAAATGAACTGTCCAAATCAGACAATCATCACCTCTGGCTCTCGCAGTGGACGAGAATTTCAAGCTCTCGAGTTTCATTTACTTTGAACTATTCATCAAGAGGTTTTGAAATTCTCGACCACTGCCAGAATCGATGTCTTCGATAAACAATTATAAGTTTTGGCGAGATTAACAGACTCTTTTATGAAGAAGTCGACATGAACTGAGCTTCCTGCTTTTGTGTAAATGATGATCATTTGTGCAGTTTGCTGAAGTTTTTGAACGAATTTAAAAGAAAAAAGTTCCTGCTCACTCTCCAAATAGTGTCTTAGTCATTAACACATTTGAGACCACGAAGACGAGAAAAAATGAAACTGCCCTCTATTGCTTCCGATTTTGTAGCGAAGACATAAACCAAATGCATCCGGCAATAGTCATTTTCTTGCGGAGATTGAAAAAGTTTGAAACAGATATACACCTAGATAAAACCACTTCAAAAATGTATGAAAATTTCATTGAAACGCCAACAATTTGGTCCAATGGGTAAACATGAACTGTTCGCTCAAAAATTCCAGCGACGCCAGACATCGGACCTTCAAAGTTTACCAACCTCGAAGATCACTCAATCACTTCGGATTTTTTGTTCCTTTTCATCATCTGCTTGATGGGTCGTTTTCCTCTTAGCAAGGCCGACTTGTCCCATCCGCTTATCAGAAGAAGAAGAAAAAAAGCGAACCACAAACAACACGTCTCCCGAGAGAGATAACTTTGACTCATCACGAGGATGGTGAAATCATATTCAAGGAATAGGTACACCACCCACATCGGAACACACCACCCCCTCATAAAACAGGTATGTGCGATAAAGTGTCAGTGTTAACATCGCCAAGATAACCATTGGCGACAAGTCTCTCTCAAAAAAAAAAAGAAAACGGCGAAAAAAAAGTAAGAAATGTATATCAAATCGTTTAACGGATATGTATCTCAGTGAGGTGAGGGGACACGAAAAGAACGAACGAACGAACGAAATGTACGAAGACAAGACATTGAACAAGACCGCACTCGGCCGTAATTAAAATTGTTTAATCATCCGCATACAAGTCTGAGATTGCCACAATCAAAGCTAATAGCTTTACGGCCCTCTAACCACCGCCAACCACTCCCTCGCCGGGGCCTCCGGTGTGGACGTTTTATCATAGGTTTCGGGGAAGTTCTAAAGACAGTCTAGTTTTTTTGTACCCTTTTTTTTCGAGTATCGAGAAAGCATCGCAGGCGGAATGTTCAAAAAAACAAAATAACCGTGTTCTCATGTGTTTTTGTATTTTTTGGGTGACAGAAGACAGGTATCGTCCGGGGAGACAGATAAGGCCAGTCTGTAGACCAGACCGATTCACGTTTTAATTACTTATTTGTAATTGAGTGTGTCTCACCAGCCGTACAATGAGCTTTATCGGGACAAAACACACATCGGGGGGCGGGACAGACAGAAAAAACAGAAATGAAACGATCAGTCAGTCAGTCATTTATTTTGATGATGTTGTCGAGGTGTTAGAGATCGAATTGTTTGATAGATAAACTCACCTTGTGCAATCCGAACTGCAGGCATTTTGATTCTCATTTTTCCGGGGGAATGTATGCTGACTGTGTTCGACAGTTGCGACGACGGCAGCAGGACACTGATGCGGAGAGGGGGGAAGAAGGAAGAAGGAAAGACGATTCTTCCGTTTTGAAAACAAAAAAATAAAACGATGGTCAGTTTATCGTCTCCAGGATTGTAGATCTATCTACCACTTGTGTGTGTCAGAATCAGTCACTCTTTCTCTCTCTCTGTCGACCGACCGAGGTTCAGCACTTTGGTGTCATTCACTTGTGCGGTATTGTGACATGTTTACACAAAATGCAAAAAAAAAAAAAAAAATAAAAATAAAAACAAAACAACACTGGAACTTTGAGAATTTTTTTTTGTATTTTTTTTCGAATTCTATCTCTGCGACACTGCGGTGTTATCTCCACTTAAGGATGCACTTCTTAGCTTAGGCTTAGGATAATAGGAACAAGTATCCACTGACATTAGACAACGATGCTGCTGCTGTGGCTGCTGCTACTGCTTCCGATGGGAGGCGATGTCACTTGATTATTCTCTTTGCACGAGACACTTAATTCATTATCCAATTGGAACGTATCTGTATCTGAATCTGTACCGGAATCGGAAATATCCCATTTGGCAGAGCACGCACAATTTTTTTTTACGCGTTTCCCCTTTTATTTGATTCTTTCTTTTGTGGGCAGGAGAAAACAGGCAAAAAGAGTATTCACTGACACATGTCCTGTCAAGAAGGACAACAAACTGCTACTAATGCTAAACACTGAAACAGGTGAATGATAACGAAACACATTCACCTGCGGAAATTGTTTTCGATTTTTTTTCTTTTAGCACAGAAAGTAAATAAAACAAACTGAGAAATTGTATCTTTTTTTTTTCTTCCACGAATTGTTTGTGTTATCAGAGGTGTGGACTTTATTATCACGTTTTGTTGATTCGATGCAAGGAATACCAAGGAAAACAGAAAAACAACAAAAAAAACTACGCCAAATCGCCGACGAAGACTCACAAAAATATCCAAACAGACGAAGACGAACGACGAACGACAATGTCCGACGACGAGTCTTGCAGTGCGTGTGATGTCACAATTTACTAATCCGATACTAGCGCGATTCGTAGTCGTAGCCGTCCAATTATCCGTCGATTGTTCTCCCTCTCAGATGGTAGCCGAGTGGCGATAACCGCATCGCACAGATAATTACAACAATGCTCTATATATCCACATGTGTGTATTCCCCGTGTATACGCTCGTCTCGTGTCGGTTCTCTCCTTTTGTGTGCGAGAGAGTTTGTTGTTGTTATTTTATTTTTTTTTCTTGTTTAGTAAGAATATGATGTGTCGTTTGTCGTCGAGTGTGTGTGTGTGTTTGCGTGTGTATATGTAAACAGGATTATCAATTATTTATAGCAGGTTGAATTCACTCCGGAACATCGGCGAAAACACGTCCTCACAACGCGACAGCCCGTATGCATCTAAATATTTCGCGTATGGGCCGATGGAACAATACACTCAGTGTGTTGTAGCCGAGCACACAGAGCGCCGCACACACATTCACGCACACATAGCCACATATCATACAAAACAGTCGCCCCAGAGTCAGCGGCAGAGTAAAGCCAGTCAACGAAGCCAGCCAGCCATCCAGCCAGCCACTCTTCCACTTTTTGACGCGCTCTTCTGCTCTGATGGTGCTGCTGCTGTTTCACCACAGCAAGACGACGTTGGCGAGGAGAACACGAACGACAACGGGGGTGGTGGCGACGACGACAACGACAACGACAACGACGACGACGGCGACAGCGGCGGCGGAGACGACACAACGGCCACGGCTAGCAAGCACACAACACGGGGCAACACGGCTACCCTTCTCGAAAGCCCATAGAAACGACTGCACGACCGGCCACCGGTGGCTCTGCTATTCTGCTCAGGCTGCTGTGCCTTTGCCCTGTGACAGTGGCCAGTGCCAGTGTATTAGAGAGCCACCACCGCAGCCACCCTCTTTTCGATTCCATTGACGCCACTGTCACAACCCACACCCCTTTCGATCAGAGAGAGCGCACAAATCCAGTGTGTACCACACACATTCTGTACGATTAGGTACATCGCCTCCTCCTGGCGCTGGCCACACAAGCCTCGTGCATGCGTGAGAGAGCGACAGCTATACCGTGGCCACATGCACGAATCCACCACCACACCGGCACGGTATATACTTCAGCTGCTGGTGTGTGCCACCACCACCACCAACGACAGCGGCACCACGGTCGTCACCATCATCATCAACATCGGTAGGCACGGTGCTGCTGGCACCATCAGTTGAGCCGTGCCGCCGTGGTGGGCTCAGTCTGATTGGAATTGGAAGGTTCGCTTCGCGCGCTCTCTCTCTCTCGGCGCGACTCTCTTTGCTGGCCGTGTGCTAATTCTCCTCCTTTCCCAAAGGGGAGAGATTATTCGCCTCTCCGGCCGTGGACCGCGCACTCGAGAGGAACAGATGAAAGAAAAAAAGGAAAAGTGCTGCGAATTGGGGAAAGTCACCCATTCCCCCGAGGAGCTCCGACTGGAACTGGGAAAGTATACAAAACAAGTGTCGCGAATTGAGTGCAAACAGGGGCTGCTGCGGCCAGTTTGAGCTGAAGCCGAACAAGGTTAGGATTCTCTTTTCTTCTCTGGAGAGCACTGAGTAGTTCCCCTTTGGTTTTGGTGAGTTTTGTTGGGAATTAACGTTTCTTCGTTTTTTTTTTTTATTTTGATAAGCGACGACGTTTGTAAGTGGAGCCGCCGAAATGCACGTGCTTGCACTGGGGAACGGTGTAATGAACTCGACGGGGACTGACGATAAAATTTGTTCACGCGATTCGGACGACGAGAATTGAAGAGGTGGACGATGGGGGGATATACTGACGGTAATGGTGAACTGGATCGTTTGGTTTTTTCTATTGTTCCTTTGTTCTGGACGGAAGAAGAAGCTTCCAGCAAGGCGGTTGTGGAAGGCCGCAGGAAGGCAGTTCTTCACAGAAAACTAATTTTATGAAACTACTCGTTGCTGAACTTGACTCTGGTTGTAATAAGAACAAATAGGAAATGTATAGTGCCTGGATTAAATTGAATATCAACTTGCCTCTGGTTTAATTTGAGAGCCCACAAGAGCTGGTGTCGTCTAGAGTTGGGGATTGTTGAGTGTTTCCAGCACAAGGATCCATCACAATTCATCCGGCGTCTGCAGTGACATATCTACACAAGTCCAGTCTATCTATCTTCTAGAGTCTCTCCTTAGACATCAGTTGGTGCTACAATCCGAGGTAAACTTGCGTAAAAAAGTAGTACAGCCCAAACTTAAACACAATCAAAAATTGACAAATACGTGACACGAAACGTCTATTGGTCATGCTGAGTTGGAAAGAATATTGTCGTCAATGTGGATTCTCCTCTTCCTTTGCTCTGCCAACAGGATGCAATCCTAGCTATCTCGACTTCCTAAAAAATAATAATAATATGGGGCCACAATGGTCCAACAATAGGCTGGCAATTTCGCCAATAACCCACAGTGCTACAGCCCGTAGGAGAGCCAGAGGCTACCTTCTCAGAAACCTCTCATGCTGTGACCATGCTTTGGACATACAGTTTTGTGGTGACTCAGAACGGTAAAGTTTGAAAAGCTTTTTCTGGCAGGAATGCTCTTTGAGCATTGTCAGTGACTCGAAAGAAGTTCTAGACACTTATGTCCAAGAGCGTTGGAGACACCCATACCCACAACGCCACGGGCTACCACCTCTCAAGGGTCCTTTTTTGTATGTTTCTACAAAACTTTTACGCACTTTCTTCAGGTTCTCACCCACATCTGATCGAAGATAGCATTTTTAAGTTTTCAAAAACAGACGCTTCTCTCATGTTGTGGTTAAAAACGCATGCACTTAAACTACGTTAGGTTACTGTGAAGACGACAAAATTTAGCCCTAAGACCATTGTCAGTCCATTGCGTTACCCAGTAAACAATTAATTTGATCCCAATGGCAATTTGTAACTGGACAAGATTTGAAAACTAGATAAAAACTTATTAACTTTTGCTTTCACTGGGATTCGAACCCGGGACTCTTATAACCGATGGTATTCCACCACCGTTCATGTACTCCAGTTATACTGAAGCTAATAGTATTGGCCTCTACATTTTAAGGACTTTAGATTGGGGTAACGAACGGCTTCAGCGTTTATTGGAGGAGTATTTCATTGACGAAATTGATGTGTAGTCAAAGTTGGCATTTGATGTTGGCCTGGAGTCTGAACGAACATTTTTAGAACGACCATTCGAATATAACTAGTAAAAAAAGTAAAAAAAAAAAACTGAGACTGAGTAAGTAAGAGACTGCAGTAAGCCAATGATTCAGAGAGGTGTTTAAAACAAGATTGGGCCCAAGCATACTCAACCTAAGAATAAATGAGTCAACTCAAATAAGATAGCTTTTCGGAAACAGTTGTTGGTAGAAGACGAAAGTGTATTTGACTGATAAATTTGTTTTTGCTGCTATTCTGGGTAGAGTCTGACCGAAGGTCAGTTGTTCGGCTTTTTGGCCACCTTCGTCATAAGTTGAAGCGGATCGAGTTCGATCGGACTCTAATTCTGAGGCAGCTAATTTCAATTCCTGATCCACGTATGCATTTCTGCATTGCCTTCGGTGGAGTTCGCAATCAATTTTTAGCTTCCTGACGATTGTAAGTTTTTTATTTAAAACGATGCTTAATTGTGCAAAGATTTTGGTCAGGTCCCTGTGAAACATTAGCAACTGCTTCAAGTATCGATGAACACTTAGCCATTATGAATCAAATAAACAGAAATATGGATTTCGAAAATGAAGTAATATACAGTCAAACGTCTAAAAGTCGAACTTCGATAACTCGAATGAAATTGGTTGGAGTTAGGACTGAAATTTACTTGGAAAATAAAAGTGATATTTTGATTTTTTTGTGACATGGTTCGAAAGCTGATGAAGAAGCTCTTGGTTGTTTTGAGAGAAAAGTTTTGCGTGTGATCTTTAGTGCTGCTTGCGTTGATGGGGTCTGAAGGAGAAGATTCAACCACGAACTGCATGGGCTGTACAGCGGCATGCATCTAGTTCAGCGTCTTTGGATCCAATGCTAAAAATGGCTAGGTCATGTGGAGCTGATGGACACACCGAGCCATAGGGACAGCTCAATAGAGGAACCCCTCAAACTAGATGGCGCACCCAAGTGAAAAAGGCATCGACCGACTTGGTGTGCGCAGCTGGAGGCAGCTGGCGAAAGATCGTGCTGGCTGGAGAGGCATGTTGGTTGAGGCCCAGGTCCACCCCGGACTGTAGCTCCAATCAAAGAAAGAAGAGAATGGTTTGAGTTATGGAAGTTCGACTGTAGTTGGAAGGCACGTTGTTTCGTCTTTATCAACCTTTGGCAGCCATTCACTTGACTATATTTTCTCTGAAAATCTGAACACTGAAAGCCCGAGGCGCTTTCGCTCTTACAAAGAGACAAAAGAGCTCTTTTAAAACAACCAACTCGACGCGAGGGTGAAAGTAATCTGCTACATGGCCCTTTTACGGTCAATGCTCACCTATGACTGCTCCGTGTGGTTCAAGGTGAGTGCTGGCTTGATGGAAAAGATTCGGGTGTTTGAGAGGGATTGTATTAGGGCCTTCGCCTTTACAGAACACCAGAGTGAGGGTACATAAAATTCTACTCAAATGAGGTTTTATACAACAGAGTGAACCAGGGTTAGGTTCTAGTGGCTGACTGCTAAGGACAATCACACTTAGGCCAGAGTAGGCCCATTGTGCTACCACGCGGTCTTCTGCTAACATCGGTACCATTTGATGCTTGTAGTGAAGCGATTTAGCTGGCCTATGCTGGCGCTGTTAAGCTAATTGTGGCCGCTGAAGTAGTAGCGCCCTAGGTGTAGGAACCTACGACTAGCCACAACCCTACAGGAACAGAGTAGGTGATAAGTGTTTGCTTCCTTCTCTTCATTCTTGTAGCTTCTGCAAAAATCATTATAGGGGGCACCCATCCTTTATGAGTCCTTTATGAGTGTTTGCTGAGTCTAAGAAGACTAGGACTAGGAACCTGATACGAGTGAACAATTTCCTGGGGAATTTGGTTCGAGTTCATACTGCAGGAAGCTTTGAACTCGGCAATAACCTTATTTCCAGAGCGTACCACGAAAGGGTACTTCATAACTGCTTCGTTCCCCCAGAAGTTTGTCTCCATTTAGACAAGCATAGTCGGATACAAGGCCTAAATGCGATACCTAGCTACTTGTTACACCATCGATTGCAAATCCTCATTTATTGCTGAAATGCCCGAGCCAGCCGATCCCAATATGCGGACGCCTATGGTCTCATGTTGCTACACTTCGGAATGGAGTTGGGCCTCAACCAATATGATTCTCCAGCTGGCTGGCACTATCTTTAAACAGCTGCCCGTGTTGGCACACCATGTTGGCTTCAGCCCATCTCCACATGTGTGCCCCATCGATTTCTCCGGCGTCCGCTTTGCATTGACCCGCTGGCATAGAGAGCTCTTCGGGCGGTAGCCACATGGACCATAGTGACCACAATGACTGCGTCAGAGTAGAATTCGTCAGTATTAGCTCCTAGAGGAATTTTGTGACATATCCAGTAACATTTACGGCAACTTAGGGGTGCTTCTGTCTACTTTTCGTTTTAAGAAGCTTACGTTGAGGACCACTTGACAGAGCACCTCTCCCCGTCGAGGCCCTTAGAAAACAAGTGTGTGCCAACATTTCAACCTTTCGATTCTAGGTCCGACCTTAAGACTTAATTTCTCGCAACTTCTTTTTATTTTTTAACCATGCACACATACGTTGAATGTAAGCGAACTCAGTCCCAACTGGCTTCTGATTCAAGTTTTAGACAGAGTCCCTTCGCCTCAACGTTCATTGCTCATTTCAAGGACATTCTAAGCACTAGCTTCTTTAGGTACCCCTATAATCCTTCCTTCAAGACCCTACTCGTCTAGCCACAACAAGTCCAATTGGACTGCCAAGCGCCGTCTGTCTTCCGTTAACAATTTAAAACATTTTTCTGAAATTTATTGTGACTTAAACTCCGCACGGCAGGTAATTATTTTTTTAAGTTTCACAACACTTCCACTTCATTGCCCAGCAAACATCAATCCATCAACCCAACCCCACTCGTTGTCACTTGAGGCGAAACGCCATCTCACAAGTCACAAGAGATCACAGAGAGCCGTACCGTGCCCATGCGAACAGTCAAACCCCTCCGCACTCTCTGACAACGCGAACGCAGTTCCATTCCAGCGAGACTCTTTAGCCGGCGACGTTCAGCTTAAGAGAAACGCGAAAGTCTGCGCAAACGCCCGCCGGTGTTTCTCCAGCTTTCCCACGTTTATATACCGATTCGCACACGGAACAGGCGACCCATACACACAGGTGGAATTTTTCTGAATGAATAGGGGAAGCGGGCGACGATGTGTGTGTGCACACCCCTTTCAGTCAATAGGCGACGTGCGGATAAATAAGCTCACACAGCACAGCGACCGATAGATACTCTTGAAAACGAGTGGTCGCAGGGGGTTGGTGTCGAGTATTTTCGTACCGTGTGCTCTGACTTTCAACCCCTTTATGGGGTGATGGCCGCTGGTGCTAGTGCTGGTGCTGCTGCCGCTGCTGAGACTTTCCACGTGAAGGACGCAGAAGTTTTTATGTACATTCGTGTACAAAGTGTGTCGGGAGAGGGAGGTGGTGGAGGTGGCGGTGCTGGGCGGTGGTGGACAGAGCGGTTGTCGAGAAAGTGGCGAAGTTGTGGGGAGGGGGTGACTGGATCACAGTGTGTTCTGTCCGAGCGTAGAGATGAAAAATAGAAGATTTAGGATAAAGCAAAATAAACAGTTTTTCGATGGTGTGCGGCAAAGTGCTGGGTTACGGTGGAGGCGATAGAGGACGAGCGAGTGGGACAATGAAATGTACATAAATAACGGTGACCATTGTGGGTAATGGCCTCCTAGGTTTCGTTTCTTTACTTTTTAACTCGACCCACGGAGATGGGACTACATGCGGGACAGGTAGGGTCTTCCGTTTCTCAAATGACTCTAGAGGCTCTCTCTTTCGTCGTGCTCTTGTTTTTGGCTTTTGCCGTTGTCAGCGACAGCAGTTGGAAGGGTGAATGTGTGTATCTGTTCGGGATCGGGTATCGAGAATAATTGCGAAAGTTTTAATCGATTTATGGTCCGAAACTATCAATCAATTGGCAGAGGGCCACGGAGGCGGTGGCTCGAGTAAACTGGTGCACACGGTTGGAGTAGATTTTCAAAATGTTGGTACCTACATCTAAAAAAATAAGATTTATTGGCATGGAAGGGAATGAATATGATGATTGTTGATAGAACGTTTGTTATCTGTTTCGTGATTGTACAGAAGTTGGAGGTATGCATAGGTGGCGGGAGGCTGGCGACTGTGGCTGTGTTGTGATAGTTGAGATAAGGTCACCTTTTTCTTGGAAAATGTTTGATTGTTACAATGTCTTATGTTTATGAGTTGCGTTTGTACACGTTTGTGATGTGAATTGTTCCTTTGGGGAGTCTCACCCAGTTGGAATAGATAGAAACTTTAGTTTGTTCTGCAAAGAGGGTCACATACCATTTTTTATCGGTCTAGTTTGCCACTAAGATTGGGAGAATTAGATTAGGTGCTAGATATACAATTTCTTTATTTACACCGCTTATTCAAAACCTTTGAGAAATGTACATGATTGCTTTCTTTTTCAATGGTCTTTGCAGGACTTTTGTCGGGCCTTTATATTTTTGTCAGCAATATCCTGCCTGGTGCCCTTTTTACAGTCCACTCGCTTACATTTTTGGGAAGCAGTCTAGCAGCTGCTTTGGCTGTTTCGGCGTCTTTTTGCCAAGAGGTTGTCAATTCGACGAGCATCTTCATCGGTCAATCGTTTTTGGTGCCCACAGTAATTATGCACATTCTCATTTTTTTTCCTTTTTTACATCATCAGTACGGTGCGATGGCATTGCCGGAATTTCTGTACTATTACCCAAGATGAGAGAACTTTTTGAGACACCACAACTAAGTTGGTCTCCATATGCTAAGGTATTTTAATTATGCTAACATTTTAATTAAACTTGACTTTATCAACTGCTATGTAACCGTTCAGTATGATGCCAATATTAGACTGGCTTCATGAATCACAAAATATGATACGGCAAGTTTGGAACTAACGGTATATGAACGAAAAAATAAAGAAAAACAAAAACGTGCAGAGCTGGATACATGCGATGCCCTTGGTTTTTATTTCTTTTCAGCCGTTGTAGTTGCTTGAATTTCTAAATATAAAAAATTAAATAAACAAAAGCCCTGAATTTTAACCAAATCTGTCCGAACGAAAAAGTCTTAGCCACAAAAGCTTAAATATATAAACATATACACACATGTGCAGCAGAATACAAAAAATCATTCGGATAAAACAACTTTCGCTTATAACGACGAACAATATGTCTTCCGTCAGTTATCGTTATAACCGAATCCTACTGTATTCCTAGAAAATCGTGAAAATTGAAGTTGAACGAAGTTGAACTGAAATTTTCATCTAACTTAGGCGAATATGAATGGAAAGCCTTCATTTTACATTCTCGAGGGATGTTTGGAATTGTTCTCATATAAGTTCGAAAAAGTTAAACTTGACGAAACGAAGCAAAGCCGGATGTCGGATGGAGTAGGTATCCAGAATTCCTGTTCTCGGTGGCTTCCTTAAGGACCACGGAATGAGTGTCAAGCGCGTTGGTGATTAAGCATGGACTTTGTTACCTTACTTATCCAGCCCGCGTCCCATGGAGGGTCAGAGCCTGAGCAACTGCTGCCTTTCGTACGGTGACGGTCCTGCGGATGATGCTTCCAGTCATCAATGCCAAACTGTCTTACATCCGTGATGACGTGGTTTCTATAAAGGAGGTTCGGTCTTCCTCTCCTTCTCGAACCAGGACGCTTGGATTGGGAGACCCTCTTTGCTGGAGCGTTGTTGTCCATGTGATGTGGTCGAGCCAGTGTAGACGAAGGATTTTTACCTTCCGCATTATATAGCAGCTCGTAGAGTTCGCGGTTGTGTCTTCTCCTCCATTCGCCTTACTCATAGACGGGATTACCATATATATCCGAAGTAGAATTTATTGTTTGAAAGCACCAAGAATCAGATCTGCAGTTTAGCTTAGAGTCCAGCTGTCGGCTCCATAAAGCAGGACTGGCAGAATAAGGGTTTTGTAGTGTATTTGGTCCTTTAAGTCAGGAGTTTCGAGCGCAGTTGTCTTGGCTTACCTCTACTCTCTACTCACCCGGGTGTAGGTTTTTGTATCCACTCAATACCCACCAATTTTGGTGGTTTGAGTGACTATTTCTTTAATTGATAACTGCTTGTGTAAATTTCTCTAAGGATCTTATTAATTGTACTCGCATACTTTTAGTCAAAGGTCTACACTCGATTTCTATAAGGAAAATGGAGTGTACGGCGTTTTGACATACATTATCGTTAGCTCCAAAAAATGCCAATGAACTCCCTTTAAGGCCCGACCGATCGAGGGCGCTATTGCTATTTGGCCCCTATGAGTTTTGGCAATACTTCTGAACTTGCCTTCGGACTTCGGCGGCAATTGAAAAATAAAGCCTTGTCTCGGAAAACTAAGCTGCCTCTATATAAAACCTTGATGGTCCCAGTCCTGCAATATGGCGCAGAGGCATTGACAATGTCAAATGAGGACGAAGTGATGCTTTGTTGTTTCGAAAGGAAAATCCTTCGAATCGTATTCGGTTCTGTGGCGAAGAAGGTCTTTGGAGGGAAAGATTGAACGATGTATTCTTCGAGCTGTACAACGAAATCGGCAAACGAATTCGATTGTCTCGACTCAGATGGGTAGGACATGTGGAGAGAGAATGGACACTAACACTCCGCCGTGGAAAGTCTTCGAAGCCAACACTGAGGGACAATGCGGTAGAGGAAGACCTCGACTCCGATGGCGTAGCCAGCTGAAAAGAGATCTTAATCAGCTGGGTTTACGAAACTGGAGGCGCCTAGTCCTAAGATTGCGCTAGTTGGAGAGGAATGCTGACTGAGGGCCAGGCCACTCAAAGATGAAGAAGAAGTAATGTGTTGTCGGGAAGTACGTCAGTAGTAATACGACTTCAGACAGAGCATCAGAATACATCAGATTAGATAGAATCCCATAAAAAAAACATTTAGCGCAGACAAGAGCAGAAGAAACGTCAGAGTGACAAAAGCTGGACTGCCTTCTGTGTCGGATTTTTGGGTCTATACACGGGAAAAAATTTAGGGGGCGAGTGTACTGACTCGGGTTTCTATGGCCGACAATATTGGGTTGTTGAGGGAATGGACACCAGCCTTCAAATCCGATGCTGCTTCGTTTTAATGTAGTCGCCGCGTTATGACTACAACAAGAAGCCGTCATTTACCTCAGTGCTGACGTCCCTTGGCTCAATGCCTTCAATCGTGTTCTTGCTCGATTCTTTACGTCATTAGTTTGATGATTGACTTTGAGTCACCACAAATTCTCCCACAGTTCAAGTTGACACGCTGTTAGAAGGACGCAACTGGTTAGTGTTGGGAGAAGTCTATTCGTGTGGTATCACAAGGGGTGACTGTCTTTTGTCACTCATATTCTCCTTTATCTAACCTAGAAGGCGTCATAATACTGTCTTATGACGAAATCATGGTATGTACCTACAACTACTGACAGCTGAAGGAGCTAGACCGCAGACTTTCGCGTGTTGGTTGGGACCCAAACTTACACCGGAATGAACAAGAACTCATCCGATTGTATTCTTGGCAAGAAAAACGTTTCCTAAAACCTCTAACAACGACCACCTCTAATGAAGTGTGTCACAGGACCTCCCATCGTCCATCTAGAAATTCAATTCCTCACTGTCATCACACCACCACATGCCGGCTAGGATTAGTAAAAAATCAGTCATGAGAGTCATGGGTCTCCTTATCGCCGATGTTGGATCGATATCCTGTCCGATTGCCGAGCCACCACCCCAGTGGATACACACCAACAGCCGCTCGCTTGTCCCACATTCAATTGGCTCCGCACGGGGTGCCAACGCACCAACAGCGAGCCCGTAACCCAAATCCACGCGCTGCCACGCTATCTCCAGCGATCGATCTAACAGAACAACAGAAAACAAAACGAACACAAAAAAAAGGAAAAACATTTGAAAAACTAATTGTGACACGATACCGTAGTGGTGGCTGCTTGTGTTTACCATCCCGCGGCTAACTAGCTCACAACGTAAAGAGGTTGCCCTCGGCTCGTGGCACACACCGCGCCGCGCCGCACTCGCACCAGATCTCTGACAGACATTTCGTATTCAAAACTCTCAACATGCTGGCCACCACAGCCGCACTCGCATTCATATCCATATCCATGAGGTGTGCATCGCAGCACAATAAAAAGGTGAATGCGGGTCGGAGTCGGATAAATAATGATAACCCCTTTCCAGTTGCAGTTGCGGCTGTGCCTCTCTGGCTGCTGGCTACGCATCGAATTCGGAAGTCGCGCAGCAGCAGCACCGTGTGGCGGCAAGGCGACGAGCGCATTACAATCAACCTCCATTCGAACCCGTTCGGTTCACCAGCAATTTGCTTGCAACTCGTGCCCCATGAATCGGTGGCGGCTGCGCTGCTAATGCGGTCTCCCGGCGGCAGTTGCCGATAATTCCAGAATGGCCCGGGGTCGCCGCAGCCGAACAGACCGTCTCTCGCGCGGATCCGGCGAAGACAAGTAGTTGTCCTGATGATAGGCCTGATCCCGCTCGGGCTCTGGTTGGCGGGAATCGGGATGGCGGCGTCTATCCGCTATCCGCTATCCGCGTGGTGTGGTGCGCGAAAAAACTGGGCTATTCGGGCCATTTAATCGGCGATTATGCAAATTATTTCCGCCAATGATGCGATGCCGATGCCGGACGCACTCTGCCTAGAGAAGCTCCGATCTGCGCTCGGCGCTGCATCGAGTTTCGGATAATGGTCAGCAATGGGCCTGGGCCTCGCTCGTGGCGGCTTGAATTACTCTAATTTGACGCTCTAAGTGTAAACGTGAAATTATTCTGAATCTTGTGGATGGCCTGGTGCGGTCGTCGGTCACAGCAGTGGTGGAGGCGATAGGAAGACGCTGACGCTGGTAGCAAGTGGCGAGTGCTACTGAATGCGTTCAGCGATTGTCGTTGGCGGTCAAGGAGGAGAGACTTAATGGCCACCGACGGGTGGATGGAGATGCTGCGATGGTGCCTAGATCTGAATCTGTGTTCCGAGGAAGCCACGATAACGATTTTTTGTTCGAGAATTTGACAGCAGCGGCTATTGGGAGTGTTCAATGTGATCTTTGTTTCAGAAGCGTTATGCCTTGAGGGTGAGTAGAGTTTAAGAGGAGGAGTGATGGTTATTTGGTTTGGACTGGCACTGACGGGTGGTGATGAGGTGACTGTCTGTTGGAATCGTCTCAGGATATGAAGAGGAGTAATAGCGAGAGAGAAAGTTGAAACGTTGCGCTGAAATGGCCTGATTGTCGAGAGACATTACTTTTCTGCTCAGTTCCTGCAGGGGTGAGCAAGTGGGAACTGACGGATAGTGTCGGCTTCACTGGCAATGCTACGCGGGGTCGATTCAATGAGGCGGTCCAATATCCCTCCCGGTCTCAACCTCGTTGGCTGAACTTCTGAACGTAGACTATGGACTTGAGGCAGTCTCAGAAAAAATAATCGACTGGTATCAAGCCGTGTCGATTGATGAACGTTCACCGTGCCATGACTCAGTCCAAAAATGCTTCCTTCTTGACGTCGTGCGTGCTAAAGGAATATCCTTAGTGCTTAGGGTCAAGACACAACACGGATCGAAGGTATAGAGAGAGTGGACGTACCTGTGCAAATTGCTTTTAAATATTTGCCGATTGTAGTCTGTTGGACTGTGAAGAGCATTCCATATTCGCGTAGTGCGGGTAAGTCTCTAAAATTAACTGAGGATCCGAAAGTAGGCTTAAGGGCATCCCTGGCGAAGAGTGGTCAAGGAGAAGAGGAATTCAGATGACTGACTCACTTGAGCATAATTTGGTACAACATCGATAAAACACTGTTGAAGAAGACACGGAATGTCGATGTGCGATCCAGTCTAATGAGCAGAACGTTGTATTCAAGCTTAGGGCTGGTGTTAGTCTTATGAATTGGAGCCAAATCAGAGGTTGTAAGACATTTCTTGCATCGATCAAAGAAAGCTAGACATTTGGCAGCATTTTTGGCGTGACCTCATGATTTGGAGCGTTGTGTTTTTTCTGTGGCATGTAGCCACCATCTTGCTGGAATCACATCTTGGGTATATAGATGCTCGATGTCAGTTCTGACTACAAATGGTCGTTTATCGCTCTATGCCATTGAGGTCAACGGTGTCTCATTCTCACTTCGACATTAGGTTCGACGATGGTTGAGTGCCTGCCCTTGCTTAGAGGGGTTCCCGAATCACAGTGAAAGCAAAATTAGTAAGCGTTTATCTTGCTTTCGAATCCGGTTCAGTCACTGGAGTTGTCAAACAGTGGTAACATTCTGACTATGGGTATAATAATGGACCTACATTGATCTAACTGATTAAATGTTCTGGCGATTTCGCTGGCAGCCAATGACATTAACCTGCAGTTACAAGGAGAAAGCTGAAATTTAATAAAAACCTAGCAAACTATTTATCAAAAGATTAGCTATACCAGCTCAGGTGGTGGCCCGTGGCGTTGTGGGTATATGCGTCGACCCCAACCTCGACGTCGAAGGATCGATCCCTGGTCTGTGCGACAAAAATAATTTTCACGGCGCCACCTCTTTCGAGTCAATGCTCAAAGTATTTCCTGTCTAGAAAAATCTTCTCAAACTTGGCCGTTTGGAGACGGCATGAAAATGTAGGTCCCTTCTACTCGTGAGAGAACAATAGCACGTACAAGAAGAGTGGTTGCTGAGAAGCTAGGCCCTGGTCCTCTACGGGATGTAGCGAAACCCACATCATATATTATTATTATTCCAGCTCAGAACCAATGAGGAGCTGAGGGTGAACTTGAAAAAATTCCACGGCGCTACAGTCCGTGGTAGACACCTGCCTCAGACAACAAGCTATTCCAGCAAATTCCCACGCCAAGTTGGTTATACTATATAGTTTTTTTGCCAATATTCAATTCTTGAATGACCAGCACATTACAGGGATGACTCCAACAGTAAAATAAGCCGGGTTTAATGTATATTTCTGGATCTTCACCGGTACTGTCCTCTACTTGGCCAGTGGCTGTGTCCTCATTTCGTACCAATCGTGTCTAGTGGTGGCAGCAGGTACAAAAGACTTTTTTAATAATTAATAACAATCGTTCTCTCTTCGAGATAGACGATATGCGTATTTTTCAATTAAGCTAGTATTTCAAACTTTATTGAATATATTTATAGATGCAGGAAGGAACGTGGCCCAACTACCTAGGCTTTGGATTGGTGGACATCTGATTAGGTTCATATCGCTGTACATCACGTACAGTTCATGCTAGAATCTTCTTCTTCAAATACCGTGAACGTAAATATGGTCAAAGTACGATAGCACAACTTGTCCCTCGAAGAAACTAAGTCCACGTCTCCGCGACTTTTCAATTGGTTAGCTCAAGGTTATACCTTTCTTTGAAATCTGTGGAAAAGTATGTATTGTTTTGACAATTTTGATGTTAAATATTTTTCAACACGTACCGAACCTAAATAACGAATCCAACGCATACAAAGTAAATTTCATTCGCCAACTTTTCTCTACACAAACGCTCAAACTCACGCATCTATGCTTGTCTTCATCGACCTCGTGGACACACCAAGGCCAATCAGACTTATATATTTCCATTATTTCCAGTTGAACGAGGCTTGATTGACAACGATTAAGTGCCAAATCTGATACGTTGTCATTCGTACAGTCGCATTTTAATATATACAAATATCAGAATGACAAGTTTAGGCCGCTTCTATTGGGGACACCTGATTTATAATGAATTTGGGTTTAATAACATGGGTGGTGCTGGAGTTCGATGTGAGCCTGAACAAAATCTGGGTCTAGGTTAGGTTAGGTTAGGTTATAGTGACTGACTGCTTAGGCCAGTGTAGGCCAATTGTGATACAACGCGGATTGACTTCTCCTAACGCTGAAACCAGTTGGTGCTGCTAATGAAACGATTTAGTTGGCCAATGCTGGCACTTTTTAGCTCGTTACGGAAGGCTGAAGTAGTAGGCTCCTAGGCACAGGAACCTACGACTGGTAAGAGCACTACAGGAGCAGAGAAGGTGATGAGTATTTTCTTCCTCCTCTTCATCCATGCAGCTTTCTGCAAAAATCATTGTATGGGGCATCCATCCTGCGAGCATGAGTGCCATTTGCACAGTGCCCGGTTATGACTCCTATGAGGGTCCTTCATGAGTGATGGCTGAGTCTGAGTAGACTGAGTGACCGTTTTAGGCTAAGTGATGGCCAGGTTTATTTTGTTTTAAGGCAGGTGGTGCCTTCTAACCCTTTTGTCATTAGTGGTTTTAATTGTGTGAGTCTATAGAAGATGGTAGTCTGGAGCGATCGGCATAGAAGGTGGTACCCTCCGCTATTGATAGAGATGGGGTTGTACTACACCTGGCAAGTTCGTCGGCTTTGCAGTTTCCTGGTATGTCACAGTGTCCCGGCGTGACTATCGGAACAGATAGTGATATAGCTTTCTGGTATCACGTTGTTTTTGAGCCTTGACAACGCCTCTTTAATCGCTATTGTTTTTACCTGAAAAACTTTACAGTGATCAGGGAGCTTCAAAGAGATACCAATGTTGAGATCTTGGAATAGACACCAGCACCCACTCCTTCGTTTGCCTTCGATTCATCTGTGAAAATACGCAGAGGATCATCCAACGTTTTCCTGTTAGGCATCCAGTCCGATGTCTGCGTCTAGCTTCTATGCAACCCCTCGAATTGTGCTCGCAATTGTTTTCTTGCGAGTGGAGAGGAATCAAAAGTGCAAGCTGAAGTATGAGCATCAAGTCAGTGAGAAAAGATCGCTAAAGCTGCGAAGTATAAGACTGTTGGAGTTGAGTCCTTAGATTATGAGGAGTGCTTTCAAAATGAAATATCAAAGACTACGTGTCTGTCGCAGTGGAAAAAAGCCAAAAGGCACAACGTCAATGACATTGCTTTGAAGTACATCCCTCCAACTCTGCCAATTACTCCCTTAAGTTACCAAAAACTTATAAGAGACTATGCTTACCCCCGAGATTGTTTCAGTTTCACTTCTCAAATGCAACAAACAAACACCGAAAAAGTAACTGAAATTAACAAACCCCTTGCGTCCCCAATGAATGGGAAAGTCTTCCGACAGTTGAATGACAATTGAATTTGCATAGGCTCGGCCGGCCCTTGTCTCGAACCTTCCTGATTGCCGGTTGTGAGCCCAAACAGCCGACGACAAACTGCGGAACCTAAAAACCGAAACGATTACGGGTCGGTTTTGTAACCAAATTGAGAATCGGCGCAGTCGCGGCACATCTGAAAGATTCGCCGCGTGTTAAATGCAAAACGATTGCGCGCCAAGGCTTGGCGGCTTCCCTTTCTGAATGCGTTGCATAATTGCGCGAATATGATGTGGCTAAAGTATCGCACGGTACACGTTCAAATTGAAGAGCCGCCGTCGCCGTCGCGATCGCGAATGGGGTCGCAAATCGCAATCTGAAGAGGTCTTGAGTATTTTGATCGTTCGCACAATAGTTTCAATTAAATGGCCAGGATTTTAATTTGCACAAAAATGGTAGCCGTTCACCTCTCAATCTCGTATGGAGCCTGCCGGTGAAATGTCAGTCAAGCAACGCCGATGGTGGTCGGTGTTTTTGAAGTTCTCCCCTGGTTTTCTGCGTGAGTTTTGACATTGTTTTCGATCTTTTTGAATGCAAAGGCTACTTTGTGTGCCTTGAGTTGTGCTTGAGTGGTAAATAAAGGGACACAATGTGTGATCCTGCGTGTGGGAGTTTTCGTTTTTTGTTGGTTGTAAGGGGAATGACCTATGACCATGCTTGCATGATCGTGGAATATCACACAGCAGATGTGACGATGAGGCTGAGAATTTTGGAAAGAATTTTTGTGGGTTCTTGACAGATTCTTGGACTTTGTTGTTTGACGACAACTATTAATTAATTAATTAATGAGGACGTTGATTTTCGATGCGAAGATGGTTCTGATTATTGAAAGGTGATCAGAGAGTGAATTAAAGTACATATGTACTTGGTATTGCTGTCAGAATAGACGACTTGGACAGACCGTCAAAATGAGCAGCTACATATATCTTCAAGGTGGTTGATTGAAGACTTCGTCTATCCGGCAGTATACAATCGAACAGGATTAGTACCGAGATAAATCGCAGAATAGCTCTTGACAACGGTTTCTTCTGGCTCAAGAATTTTATTTACTCGGGCTTACGGCGCAATTGGATGAGTGCCTGCCCTTGGTTACAAGGTTCCTTGGTTCGAATCTGGACCAGTCCCAATTTGCCATTGAGATCAAATCAACGGCACTCTTACTGAAGTTATCTAGGTATCAGTGGTAGCTGTCATTCTCAGTTTGCGTGCACTTTCAGGGGTCAAGCTAATAAAAAAAAGTCTCTATTATCATCCCACCGTAGTTGTATGCTGTGAGAAGTCCGCTGAGTCCGCAAGTTCGTTGCTGGGGTTCCGCACAGACTCAGATGTTGAGAAACTATGAGTGGCAGTATCACAATGAACCTACAATGGTCTAATTGCGCTGGCGGAATACATCAGTTTTTTACATTCAGTTTTTTTTTCTCTAAAACAACTGTGCGGCATAGAAGTCGGTGCTCAAACCCATTACGCCATAACTAACTTAAGTACTTATCCAGCCGGCTAACCATGGTTGGTCAGAGCCTGAGCAATTGCTGCCTTCTATCTCTGACGGTCGTGGCCATGGTGCTTCGAGTCATCAAGACCAAGCTGTCTTACATCCGCAATGACTTGGCCACTATACCGGAGGTTCGGTCTTCCTTCTCGAACCAGGACGCTCGGGTTCGATGACCATCTTAGCTGGAGAGTTGGCTCGTAGAGTTCGCGGTTGTGTCTTCTCCTCCATTCGCCTTCCTCGCAGACAGGACCATATATCCGACGTAGAATTTTTCTTTCCAATCACCAAGAATCAGCTCTGCAGTTTTGCTTAGGGTCCAGCTTTCGGCTCCATAAAGCAGGACTGGCAAGATGAGAGTTTTGTAGAACATGATTGTGGTCCTTCGAGTTAGGAGTTGTGACCACAGTTGCTTCGATAGACCGAAGTAACATCGATTCTACGTCCGATCTCCACTGGGATGTCATTTTTGGATTTAAATTGTGAGTTTTGATTATAGCTTTCGATCTAGATATTTTGTCCTAGTCCTAGGTGGTGTGTGACGGCACGTTTCTTGGTCGACAGCTGAACTTTGTTTGTCCTCATTGACCATAAGACCAGTTCCGTTAATGTTTTCAGTACGGCACGTTTGGAAAGCATGACGATGTCTATATCAATCGCATATCCCAACAGTTGGACTGATTTGTATTACGAGCCAATGAGCGAGTGATTATGTCATAACCGTTTCCTGATTTTGTTTATCTACAAATTCCAAAAAAAAGGCAAAACAAAACTTGAAAAAAGGCATTATTGTAATCTATATTTAATATATATTACAAACAGTTGTGTACATTTTTATACCATTTGCCGCTAGGGTCAAACGACACTCACTGAAGCTGTCGAATAATGGTCTAAGGGTGCCGGAAATTCCGCTAGCAGACCACTAATCTAACCTGACCTAACCTATCATAGTTGAGTTAGAAGACGTCGTGTTGTTTTCTACACGACACAAATTATTTCTTTGATAGATCTTTGATGCTTTATTTGCACAAAAGGCAGTGTTCAACTTTTTCACCACAGCTTCAACAACTGGTCCTATTGCTTTTTGCAATTCTTCATCGATCCTACTTCCCTTCAAACAATATCTCCAATCGAGCTTATTAATATAATGATATGCATTACAAAAGTAATTCAAAAATATAAAAACTTTTGAATATATGCGACTTGCGTTTATAAAACGGAATGCGAAAAATCTCGTGTAAGAGCAGCCTAAAATACCGGAGATTGCATACGTGATTGTAGTGTATTTGCAAGTTTTTGTTTTTTTAAATTCTGTATACCATCTTCTTAAGATCTACACAATTAACACCACTAATAACAAATGGCTAGAAGGCACCACCTGCCTTAAAACAAAAGAAATCTGGCCATCACTTATCCTAAAACGGTTACTCAGTCTACTCAGACTCAGCCATCACTCATTAAGGACCCTCATAGGAGTCATAACCGGGCACTGTGCATATGGCACTCATGCTCGCATGATGGATGCCCCATATAATGATTTTTGCAGAAGCTGCATGGATGAAGAGGAGGAAGAAAATACTCATCAACTTCTCTCCCTCGTTCCTGCACCTAGGAGAATACTACTTCAGCGGCCGTAACGAGCTAAAAAGTGCCAGCATTGGCCAACTAAATCGGTTCATTAGCAGCACCAACTGGTTCCTGCGTTTGGAGAAGTCAATCCGCGTGGTATCACAATGGGCCTACTCTGGCCTAAGTGTGACTGCTCTGCAGCAGTCAGCCACTACTACCTAACCTAACCTAAATTCTGCAGTCAAGACGAAAGTGTAATGAAATTCATATATATATGAGCAAAAAACGCTGTAACGCTGGAAGCAGTTTAGAATGGACCGTGTACGACTTGGTCGATAACAGTCTTCAAATTTCATTTGTTGTATTTTATTTATATTTTCATGTATTTTATTTAGAAAAAAATTTGCATGTCCTGATTCAAAGAATAATGAGAGTATGGCAAGCTGGCTCAAAAGTTGTCTGACTGACAGAACTATCCAAGTTAAGATAGCTGATACATTGAGTACTGAAAAGAAAGTCAAATACGGTGTACCACAAGGCTCAAAATTGAGGCCCCTTTTATTCATCCTTTACGAGCTACTGAAGTTACTGCTTCTGCATATGCCGACGACACAGCAATCGTGTTAAAACACCAAAACTTGCGCTCAACTGCAGATAATGCAGGACGAATTCAACGCTGTGTACGAATGGTTACATGACAATCTTCTTCTTCTTTGATTGGCGCTACAGTCCGGGGTGGACCTGGGCTTCAACCAACATGCCTCTCCAGCCAGCACGATCTTTCGCCAGCTGCCTCCAGTTGCGCACACCAAGTTGGTTGAGGTCCTTTTCCACTTGTGTGCGCCATCTAGTGCGAGGACGTCCTCTGTTGCGCTGTCCCAATGGCTCGGTGTCGAAGACTCTTCGGGCCGAAGCTGTGGTGTCCATCCGCTCTACATGACCTACCCATCTTAAGCGTTGGATCCGAAGACGCTTAACTAGGTGCATGCCGCTGTACAGCCCGTACAGTTCGTGGTTGAACCTTCTCCTCCAAACGCCATCAACGCAAACAGGACCAAAGATCGTACGCAGAACTTTTCTCTCAAAACAACCAAGAGCTTCTTCATCCGCTTTCAATAGCGTCCATGTCTCTGCGCCATAGAGCAGGACTGGGATGATCATGGTCTTATACAAGGTCAATTTGGTGTTTCGAGAGATGGCTCTGTTACTCAATTGCCTCTTGAGCCAAAAGAAACAGCGATTGGCAAGAGTAATTCTGCGCTGACAATGGCCTAGTCATAAATGCTACGAAAACAAAGGCGATGCACATTCGCACTCCTTCAATAACTGCAGATGTCTTCCAGATTTTTCATCGAATTGACCGCCGTCCGCAATCAACCAACAGCAACGACGTATTAAATACCTACCATCGATGAGAATTATCGATTTCGATATTATCCACTTACCTTGGCGTGGGCACGTCAACGTCCTGCGCCTGCAACTTAATAATACCGTCTTCGCAATGACGTATCTTAAGCGTTACACAAACGTAGAAGTGCTTAAGCATCTGTATTGCTCGTTAGCAGAATCGCGCATCAGATACGGCATTCTGGTCTGAGGAAATGCAGCAAAATCCCACCTGGATAAGATATCTAGCACACAACATCGTCTTTTAAATTTGTTAGACACTTTAACTCAACTTGTCAAGTTCTAGATCTCAAAGTATTTTTCAGATGACAACACTGCTGCAGTACATAAGAGACCCACAGTTCCAGCAACCATCTCACGCTTAACACCAGAAGAGTTGCCCAAGGGATACTTGATGTTCCAAGAGAATACAACTTATATTGAGACCGAGAACTACGTTGCACTGTACCCAAATTTACGAATTCGCCACAGTGTCCAATTGGGGTTGATGAATTCCCTGCTTAGATCTTACGGCTTGAAAATTGAGGTCCATGAATAGCTTGGCGTGCTTTGGAGATCACAAATAATTTCGTCCCATCTGGAGGCTGCTGAGAACGAGTTAGTGATTGAGGATCATTCCGAATACCGGACAACGATGACTGGATATGTTAAGAACTGGAATGTAATAGTTGTGTTTCGCGATGAGGGGGAAGAACAACACCGTACCATCTTAGCTCAAGCATTTTTTGATTTGCGTAAATGAAGCTCAACGAGTGAACTGAAGGACATCGGCATAAGTTACCTAACCTGCCTCACAACGATGAACCTGTACATATCTCAGTGTGTTCCACAGTCAACTTCTTAAATCTAACAGCTTTGCTATGGACGATCAAGGTTTGACAGGTGCTCATTGTCCTCCTTGCTTAGACTACTCAGACAGGAACAAAGCGACTGTAGACTTTTTTAACTTTGTCTTGGACTCATTATTCACTATTCCAGAACCAAAAGAAATTGGTTGTTCTTCTCTTTGAACTTCAATCTGATTTGGAATGTCAGTCAGCGACGAACACTAGACGTGTCAAGCGTGAAAATAATGGCGATCCAAGCGAAAGTAATCAAACTCGCCTTTTCGACTCTATTTTATTACAGCGCCATGCGTCATGACACAAATGGCGACATGACCCAAATCATGGAACAACTCAATTCAATCGTGCGCCCAAAGATCAGATCTTCACCAAGATCAAAAGCTGGCAGATAGAGCCGACAGCGAATACGAGTCCCAGCAAATTCTGCAAGGAACCATGACATTCTGTAAAGCTCACTCATTTCCTCTTGGGGCTTCTCCCCATCTGTCGAAGCAGCGCAGCGCATCCATTTCCAAATTTGGACGCGGATCGTGAAAAGTCAGTGCGATCGGCTAACCCACCTAGGACCCAGACACCCATTGTCCCATCATCAGCGACTCTCTTGCAGGGGACACCTCCTATCAACCGCGACCAACGGCACCCCCAGTACCCGTCTAATTATGTCCTCTCCCGAATTGAAATCTGGAAATGAGAGAAAAAAAAAACGAACGAACAAACGAAATAAATAAGAAAAACAGAAACAGAAGACAAAACCGCGACGCTCATCTCGAATTGTGAAGTTGACATTCCTTTACATTCCACGATCTGTCCCATGGTCACATATTTATACCCGACGCAGCGCACATCTCCACTCGACACTCCAGAGGAAGTTCAAACAGTAATGGAGCAGCAGAGCCATAACGAAGGTTGCGTGGTTTATTTTTACCCATCGGGGCACATATGCTCGCCACATGCAAATCGGAGCTCACCAGCACAAGAAGCAGAAGCAGAAGCAGCAGCAGCAGTATCAGCGGCAGCCAGAGACAGTCAGAGGGAGTTCACACAAGGGAAGATTTATACAGCTCGGCGGAACCATTTATTTTCGACGGTGACCATGTTTTATATCACAGGGGACACACTCTTGAAAATCAATTTCCAAGCCGACTGCTCTGGACTCTTGAATGCCCGGCACGAAGGGGTGCGGCGGCGCGGTACGGCGCTGCTCGGCTCGGCCCGGCCGGCGGCTACACTCTTTCGAAACACAAATTTCGTGGCCACTGTTGGTCATGTTATCGATGACAAGTGGCTGCGTCATGTCACATTTGGAATTAGTGATGTTGGCCCCACTTGAAGTTTTTCAGCTTCTCACACTCACTCACAGGCACTCAGATGGTCGGATAGTTGCGCGGTTTTAATGGAAATTTAATGCAGTAGCCTCCAGCCGTTCCTACAATGGCGCGGAGACAATCGTAAGGTGCGCCGTGCCGCCTCTCTGGTGGCTGGCTGAAGTGATTCACGACATATTTTCTAATTGAGTGGTACCCGGGCCGGCGATGCTGAGTCGATGATAGATCCGAAGCAGATACACGCTTGTCGGGGGTGACGCGAGATTACAGGGAGATTTGTCACACGGCTGCAAAGGGAAACATGTGGCGACCGATTGAGAGGAGTGAGGAAAACGAACATTGTAACGAGCTGCTTATGGCAATAGCTCAAGCTGAAGACGATCGCGATAGGGCCTGAGCTGGTTGACTGGTGTCAAAAGTGTCAACGATGCTCTGGGAATTTGGGTCCCGGTTTGGGGACGGTTGGGAGCATGGGGCAAGTACTTGGGTGTTGAGAATTTCAATGAAATTGAAGATGCGATAGAAATTCTTCAAAAACTCGATTTTATACTTCAATCAATTAAAGCATTGATGGCCAGGATGTAGGATGTTGAGGACTGAGTCGAGCTTATGTTTCGGAAAAAGGTTTTCGAACGTCTTTTCAACTCCCTCTGTACTGTTGGCCAAGCTGGACTAGTATTAAAACAGCTTGAAGGATCTTTAATCAGAAATGCCGAGCTTGGTGCCGCCGCCAAGCTAGCGGTTTTCAACTCAATATGAAGTATGGGTAATGACCGAAATAATAAGATCACGAATACAAGCTGCCGACAAGAGGTTAATTCCTGCTGGTGAGGGAAAAGGATGGGAGACAAGGCAGTACGCCAGGAAGTCAATGTCGAGCAGCTGCTTTTCCGGACAGAAAGAGCAATGCTTCGATGGTTTGTACACGTGACATAAATGTCTTTATCACCACGTCTTCCGAGGCGTGTCTTTAATGCGACTCCATCAGGAAAGTGGTCTACGACGAAGTGGTTGCACCAAGTCCAAAAAATCGCTTGGTTGCGACTGTTCATAAATCGTGATGAGTTAGAGTCGATGGTGGATCATGCGGGCCAGAAAATAAAAATGTTTTCATTCTGCTGTCCAAACAAGCAGCAGTTGCCATCCGTGGCTGCATTGCCCAGAAGTTGTTTATGGTACTGGTGGCGGACCCCTTATGGCGATTACACCCACGGACACGCCAAAAGCCTATCCGAACAAAACCCTAACAAAATCCAACTAGACTACACGTCACCTTGACACTTCGCAGAAAGCAACTGCGAAACTCTGATTACGGTCAGAGACCTGTGGTACGGGGGCACCATGCGCTTTGGTAAGGCCATACACTTCTACACAAATGGATCAGAGACGGAAGATGACGTAGGAAGTGGCGTTTCCTCGGGGTGTACCTAAAACAACCTGTTCATATCCTCGATCACTGCATCGTCTTTCAAGTGGAAGTACTGGCGATTAACGAAATCCTGTTCTGGCTAAGGTGGCACGCGATATCCTTCCGACATATCTGTTTCTTTAGGGACAGCCAGGCAGTAATTAGATCCCTTTCTTCGTTCTTTATAAGTTCTTATCTCAGCAAACGTCAGTCAACACACTAGGCTGACTGTCGTAATCTTCTTCTTCTTCTTTGTGTGGCGCTACAGTCCGGGGTGGACCTGTGCCTCAACCAACAAGCCTCTCCAGCTAGAGCGATCTCTGGCTAGCTGTCTCCAATTTCGCACACCAAGTTGGTTGAGGACCTTCTCCACTTGGATGCGCCACCTTAAGCGCAGGCGTCCTCTGTTGCATTTCTCCTCAGGTTCGGATTCGAAGATTTTCCGGGACGGAGACTATCGTAATCAGCCGCTCCTAATTTGAACTACCGACTTGGCGGTACAGTGCCAAGGTGCATAAATGCCCAACTACTTACGTACCTACTTACCTACTGACTGTAGAGCTTCGCAGACTGACCAATTCAACCATACATCATATTTCGACTTTATGGCCAAATCGTTTCTGATGCCAGGCATTCTCCAATGGCATCACAGGTTCCAAGACCTCTGCTTTATTCTGGACTCAATCGCAGCGGAAAACGGAGCAAATGTTTTACATCAAACGAGGGCCACTCATTCTCTGGCTTGTTGAATCGAAGACCACCTGGAAATTCGATTTGATGGATCGAAATGCAAGCCGAAGCCAAGATAGTTCTTTTCTCGAGGAAAAAGACGAGAGACTTGCTTATTCGCGTTTTAGATTTACGATGCATCTGCGATGACTGCAAATATTATTGGCTTATATTATTGGCTTATAGAGTCACTTTGTTGCTGCTATTGCCTTCGTTTTTAAAAATAATGCTCCTTTATCTAGTTTTGATCCTAGTCCTAATGCCGATCCAATTCTGTGCACAATTCGCTTGACATCAGTTCAAGTTATGACAACAATCTGGTCAAGACTCAGACCTTTTTTTCCATCTCGAAGAGAGCATTGAGTTCGTTTTGACCCATTTCAGCCGTGTTTGTCGAAATGTACCCCAATTTTAGACAGTTCACTGCATTTCTAAGAGGTGCACGGACTTGTTGAAGATTTGGCCTGATGAATTTCTGACATCATTCCGAATCCTCAGACAAGAGCGCCAATTATTTTGCGATTTTTTAGGTGGCTTCTGCATTCTTCATCCACATATACTTATCTCCATACTCTTGTCTTGGCTACCACGAAGTTGGTTACGGGGTTTGGCTGGCTTCCCTGAATGGACGAGTGTCAAGAGCACAGTTAGAGTTACTTGCGTCGATGACATGACAACTGCAACTAGTTACTGAATGGTTGAAGGGAGAGGGTTTGTAGATTCAGAACCACGAAAGATGTTCCTTCGAGCTAAAAAGTAAAGTACACCTTACTCTTGAAAGCTTAAGCTTTGTCCAAAGACATGACACAAAGCAATCTTATAGAGATTAGAGCTTCAATCAGCCAGACAAGTGCATTCAGGTCTAATCACACTAAGCCAACATACGGCTACTTAGTCGAACTCGATTCTGTCGCCTATTTGTCCTTGGAGGACGAAAAATGGGCGAAAAAAACATGAGCCTGAGCTTGTGCTGCGGTCCTAGCAAACCCGCTTCTAGACACAAAGATGAATTTGTTTGGCATTCACGGTCAACTGGTTTGGCCATCTTCTCCTTTTCCAATCGGTAGGCTCGTATTCGAAAAATTGGAGCTTAATTTTGTTCCATGTACAGTTCATGGTTATTTATTCACCACCATTCACTCTCCTCGCAGAGACACATCAACTCTGGTCACGTTATCTGTCGGTTTCCTGCATCTAGACTGTCTCTGTGCAAAACAAGAACGAACATTCTCCCAAAATACAAGTTCTCATCACTCCACCTTTCGTCTGTAGTCCCACACTTGAAGACGCCACCTACCTAGCATAGGAGTCATCCTCCCAGTCCCACCCCCTGATCATTTTTAGAAATTCACAGACAATCCAGGAAATTTGTCAACCGGCTGACACAGTCATGTCTGCCAGACGCAACAATCCGCACACAGACGCCGACGACTTCCTTAAGAGTCCTTTCTGTCCAAACGCGGAGCACTCTGATCGATGTCAAACGCTTACGCATTCCACGGCAATCAGGTCGTGCTGCAATCATGTGCGCCGGTCCATCTCCCTGCCTTCCAGCGTCCTGCATCGAATGCCACTTATCCAATATCGGTCGAGGACGCCCCTCACCGCCAGGCGCATATGCAACCGCCGGCCATAATGACAGTCAATCCGCGTCCGCGAGCACTGCTCCCGCTGGCGCTCGCGCTCCGTTTCCTGCACGGCACACATCGATATTGGCGCACGGGATAAACTCGCGGCCACGCTCGCGGTTGCTCTTTCTCTCACTGTGCACAGGTTCACAGTTTGAGGTAAGTGCACACCGTCGACCGTAAGATCTCATCTGATACCGATCAAGTGAAGTGGGCACGCAATGAGCCCGTAATTACTTCTATTACCGGAGCCACTGCCATGTTGTTCTTCGGCGGAAGATCTTCTGTCGTTCGCGAGCCACTGGACAGTGAAACTACCGTCACCATACCCTGCTACACACTCAGGGCTCAGACTCAGACTCAGACTCAGGCTCAGGCTGAGGCGCAGCGAACGCGAGCGAGACAGCCCGACTGGAGAGTTCATCGCGTATAGTCATCATCTCAGGGCGCAGAGGAGGCTTACTGTCTTCGCTTCGCGTTCGGTAATGAACATAACGTTTCCCAGTCGTTATCTGCTCATCATCGGGAAAGAACTCATTGTCGTCACCGTCATCTTCATCGTTGAAGAGTCGCCTGCGAAGCGGTGGCAGCGCTACTGCCGTTTGACTCCAAAGCACACACAGGCCAACACACACACACACTGGCACACGTAGAGGTAATCACGATCTAGATGTTTCCAATTGCATTGAGGTATTTTGGCGACCGCTTTAGTTAGATGTTGGCCAATTGATAGGGTATCGCTATCGTCAGCGGTGCTTCGGGAGAATCTGCGGCTCTTCAGCGTCGTCGCCGCTGCCGGGGTAAGTGTATGTCTGAGGGTTCCTCATACTTTCTCCGGGGCAACGGCAGGGTGCGGGGCCACCTTCAGTTTGATGGAAATGATGAAGGTTCAGTGAACATTGGTTCATTATGGTAAAACGGTGTTCTCCTAGAACACTGGAACGGAGCGGAGCGGAGCCACTTAATGCGCGGAGGGGACAGTTTGACGGATCGAGATGGGCATGGCTTGGATCTGATACCGTGGCTATGGGCAGTGGTTCAGAGAGGCAGTGTCGTGGTCATGGTTATGGACAACGATTATCGGATCTTCGAGTGAAGCTGGAGTTGTGATGAGGTGTGGAATGGCGTTGGATTAGTGGGGCAACCGAGTTGTGCAGTTGTTCAAGGGATTGTGCAGTTTTATGGTGTTATACTGGCCTCATTTTGACGGGGCGTCTAAGTCAATGGCCTGGTCGGAAAGATGTTTCGTGAGATGAGGATAGATCAGTGGAAACTTGATTCATTCGATTTGTGGGACGTCTGGTTTTGTGGACTGTTGGCACTAAGGAAACCGACACAACGTCTAAATTTGTGTTAAACGTCCAAGATGACTATCGCGGTGATATGTTAAAGAGTTCAGTCACATCTTTAATGAAGAACTCTTTGACACGAGATAGAAGGGAAGCGCCAGTCGGGTTAAAGCCGTTGTATTGATGCAGTCCATGCTGTGGAATACGACGAATGAAACATGACATAAGTGAGTCTCTAAAAATAAAATTGGCTCATGTTGGTTGACAAGGGGGTAGATTTGTGTACGCAGAAGCGATCAAGCTATCAAGCGATCATTTTGCAATAAAGTACCCATCCTTACATCGGGTTCTTCAAAACCGTGTGCCGATGTTGATCCTTCTGGGATGAGTTGATGGTTTGGTAGCCGATTTAGAATCGATGGTGATTGCTGTCGCTGCTCTGATCGAGGTCTTGCATCCCGTTGGCGTTAGGCGTCGCGTCAATGGGAAGTACTGCTCACCTAGCAGATTCACAGCGTTGAGGTAGCGTTGTCCGGGGATTGCATTTCTCAGGTGCCTGATTGCCTCGTTGGTGTTAAGTCGTAGCAGTTGTTTTCTAAACAGTGTCACCATGTACTGTTGCAAGGAAATGATGCGCTCTTCGTCGTAGACCGTAGACCACCTCCCTGTCAAAGGTAAGACCAATACAGACTCTACATACGTTAAGTACCCCATTTGGTTTACTAGTGAAATTTCTTTGCTGTCTCAAATTCAACTCCTTGTTTGGCGATTATTGGTGACTTCGAGTAGGCAAAAGTCAATGAGTCATCTGCGAATAGACACCAGTTCCCTGTGTTGGTTTGGAGGCGATTGATCTGCCGTTAACATGTTGAAGAGCATCGGTCCCACTTTCGACCCTTGTGCAACTCCCACCTTCTTGTTGTCACCTTGCTCCGCTCAGTTGATTAACAACACTTGGACGTTCAATTTTCTGGAATGTAGAAAGCTGTAAACTGGAAAGAGGGGAATCTCTGACTCTGATTCATCTAGATGAGGTCCTCTATTCAGATCGTGTCGAAAGTGGAGCACTGTTGTCCATGTGCTCTACATGTCGCTGTACAGCTTGTAAAGTTCGTGGTTGAATCTTCTTCTCCAGAAACCTTCAACGCAAACAGGACCAATTATTGAACACAGAACTTTTCTCTCGAAGAGACAAAGCGCGTCTTCATCCGCTCTCGAGATAGTAAAGGCTTCCGCGCCATCGAGCAGAACAGCTTTCATTTTTCATTTTTCCTTCGATGATAGTATGCCCAGTTACTCAGAATAAGTCAGAATAGGGCAGGCTAGACCTGCTGACTGCCATAAAAGACAATCACACTTATGCTAGGGTAGGTTCGTTGTTTTGTCACAAGGATCTTAAAGCGAAAATCAGTTCTGTCATGTCGTTGAAATATAGGGCACCTAAATGACTCAACCTGGGAGAGAAGATAACACTGCAATTGCATGGAAGGTTCCTTCTGTTCATTTCTGCAACTTCTGCAGACGTCGTTGGTTACATAGTCTGGAGGTGCAATGTTCGCTAAAAACACCAATAAGGGAACATTAATGAGCGTCTTGGATCAATAGTAAGCCACAATCGTCTTGAGTTGAGGCAACCATCTGCGTTTGGAATGAGTTAGCGTTTCGAGCTTCAGAAGAGGTGCTCTCCGCATGCGGTTAGAGAAAGACTTTTTAAGTATTGCCCATTTCAAAGAGTTCGTTCGAGTACCCACAATAGCATGCCGAGGATGTCTCATAGACGCGTTGTCTGCAGAACTTAACCATCTTCGATTAATCATCAATCGATTAAATTCGGCGTCATTACCCAAAGGTAAATGCACAAATTCTACCGAAAGTATCTGTCCATCTTTTAAGAATTGCTATACGTTCTCATCTACAAACAATAGATTTGGCGAGCGGCTTTTCAGAAAATGATGCATCCACTAATCTTGTCAAGGAACTCCTGGTGCCCAATAAAAAATGTACATTAAGCTAAAGTCATGGATCATCGGTGGCCCTAATCCAATCGGGTGCTTCTACAGTGGTGATATTCTGTTACCAGTTGTATGTTTTGATCGGAACAACCTACGAGTTATAAAAACATTCAACTTTGTCCGCGCGTAGTAACAATTGATCACTTGCATTGGGGACATAACTTCTGACGGCTAATTCCAATGGACTGGGGTCGGAGATAATAATAATAATATGGGTGGCCCTACAGCCGATAGAGCCATTGTCTAGCTTCTCATCAACCACTTATGTTGTGCGTGCTATTGTTCTCTCACGAGTGGAAGGGATCCAGATCAGTTATAAGCCGACTCCGCAATGTCCAAGTATCAGAAGCGTTTTCTGGACAGTTGTACTCTTTGAGCCGTGAAAAGTATTTTTTTTGTCTTTCCAGGGCGTTGGTGCCGACGAACTTACCTACAATGCCAAGAACCACCACTTGGGGTCAGAGTTGCATCTATGGATGTACGAAATGGGCCAGACTGCACGCAGCTGTGAGTTATATACAGCTAGATAAAAACGCCATCCTTTCCATTTTTCGACCTAATTGAGGACTATGGACGGATATGTTGCATAAGCTTATACCGGAAGTCAATTTGTAGATAAGAGTGAATAACTCGAATTCAATTGCAGATTGATGTAGGATATGCCAAGCAAGAGGCACAATTTGAGCCGTTTCGGAAGCTTTAATGAGCAGTTTGAAAAAAAATCAATTAATTGCAATTATTGCGCATTTGTTTCCACCTTTAAGTGTCTGTTGTCGAGTAAACTCCCGCTCTGACGCCACGCTTCGCCGCGTAAAGCTGACCAGTACATCTTGGTTTCCTTACACCATTGTTCCATATCGTTTCCAAGGTTGTGCTAACAACAGCATCGCCACTTGATCTCAAAATAAGCAGAAAAAATAATGTTAACTACTTTAAAATCATTCCTTGCTCTTCCACACATGTCTCAAGAACATGTAAAATCTGAACGTCAGAATTTTGGTCAGACTCATCATGCATTGTTGCCTCACACATCGCCGATGCGTAACGATGTCGAGAACCAAGCTTCCCATTAGGCAGCCACTTGCCCAACAAAATTCCATAGGGTATCATCACCCACCAAGAAACTGTACTTCAGTGCTTCTTTTTCACTTTATCGCGCAGTACCCGAGCACGAGTCATTCAAAAGAAAACAGCATGTCAACCGATTGGCCCCATATGGCTCGGACATGCGTATGTGTCCACCGGCAACGTCCACACAGGGCTCCCGTCCCCCCGGCACTTTGGCCGAGCTTGTGCAGTGGTGCAGTAGCTCTGGGATTCATTAACTGCGCATATTGAGCGGAAAATACGTCGAATTGTCCGCAATAACGAAGTGGATATAACCATTCGTCTTCGGCCACTGATTTCCGATTTACGAGCGATGTATGCGACGGTTGCTGGAGCAGCCATTGTCTGCGTCTGGCCGTCGATCTGATGAGGCGCAGCCCATTCGGGGAAATGGCCAGTGTTCGGCGTTCACATCTTGATTGACAATCTATTCCCCAAATCGACGATCGATGGCTTATGACAGGGCGCACAGAGCCACTCAGCTTCTTGGTCAGCCAGAGGCCATCGGCCGGGCCCGGGGAGCGGTGCCCGGTGGACGCATTGCGATGCAATGCATGATGTAGGCTAGATCGTTGTCTCGAAGTAAACTAATTTGTTATTCATGGAGTTTTTGTTGTTGGCGTGGGGACGATGCCCGGGACACGACAACGACAACGGGGGGAATTTCATTCAGTTTTTTGTTTTTTTTTTTTCGTTTTTCTTCGCGGGACTCGGGCGTACTTGGTTTGGTGACTTATTGTTGTGATGGCTAAGGTGTGTACACCATCGGGGCACAATTATGGTTCATGAAAAATTTAAATTTGATTGCACTCTCTTTGATTCTCATGGGATGTGTGTGAGTCAGAGAGGAACACACTCGCACAGGGTGCGTCAGTGAATTGATATCTGTTTCAGATGGTTTGGGTGGTTACTCTTTGCTTTGAAAGCGATTGAGTGCAAGGAACTTTGCAGAGTCGGGCTTCAGTTAAAAACATTTGTCAGATTTTCTTGAAAACAAGTGTGTGTTTACTTAGATTCACTTCATTTAAAGAGTCCTACTATATAGATTGATTTAAAGAAATACTATTTAGAATAGGGGGTCGTCCGAGAAGCACATGGCGCAGAACAGTAGATGAGAGTAGTCTCGACAGCTGGAGAAGAGTTGGAGGATGCTGAAACTCAATGAGAAACCGCACACGATGGCGCGTAGGCGTGGTGCAGGCCTTAAGACCCACAAGGGGTGGATGCAGTAGCCAAGTTAGTCCGCCACTATATAGACTAATTACACCGTGAGGAGCACTCAGAACTTGATAAATGCGCCTTACTCCATATGTATGAGGTACAGCCTTCATCAATCTGTCTTCCTTCGCCCCCTAGGTTTTGAAACGTTGACGTACTCAATTTTTTTTTAATTTTTATTTGGGATACCACAAGGTACCAGATTAGTTCCGCAAAATGAAAAGGATAAACATGCTGAATTCAAACCAAACCCGTTTTGTGCGTGCGATCTTTGGTCATATTTGCATTGATCGCATCTGGAGAGAAAGATTTAACCGCGAACTGTACGTGCTGTACCCACAGCGGCATGCACTTAGTTATGTGTCTTCGGATCCAATGCTTAAGATCTTAATGTCATGTAGAGTGGATTTGACACTACAGCTTCCGCCCGAAGAGTCTTCGATTCCGAACCATTGGGACAACGCAACAGAGGAAGTCCTCCAATGAGATGGCGTGCACAAGTGGAGAAAGACCTGAACAACTGAACCAACGTAACTGGAGGCAACTAATGAAAGATCGTGCTGGCTGGAGAGACTTATTGTTTGAGCCCAGGTCCACCTCGGACTGTAGCATCAAAAAAGTCTTCAACCGCGGGGAAGTCTCGAAGTAGTCATACGAGAAGGGCATATGCTAGCTCCCATTTGATATTAGAGATTCAACGGGTATTTTTTGATGCCGATTATTAGATCAAGTTGAAAAAAGCCTGATGGTCGAAAAACCAAAACTAGGGTCCAGCAACTAATTATGTTGTTAGCTTTGAGTTTGGCAGGAGAATATGTAACCCAACTTATAAGCTTCTTTCATAGGCATCTGATTTACTACAAAAGTCCTTCTGCTCCAGATTCCGACAATTCGAACAGCACGCAGTTGTGATGGGAGTGTCCGTGTGTTTTTTCAAGGCATAGGCGTGGCGGTCTGAGCGTTGCGAGGCCCAAGTGGACCTATGGCGCCTTGGCTAAAGTAGTGGTGTTACTGAATGTGTCAGCTTCTAGCGAGGAAATATACAATACATCTTAAGCGGCATTAAGCTAAATGAAGTAGAAATAAGTAGTTACGTAGGAAATGTTCATGCATATGGATCAATGAAGTAGACCACTACATGTAAAATAAATACTCATCTGTGCTTGGGAGTGCGCAACCTGAAAATTATGGCATACCTCATGGATCTGCTTTCTCTCCTGGCCTTTTTTTTAACCCACATCCTCCTACCGATACATTATGAAACATCAAAATAAATTGATTCGCAAACTACCATTGTAGGCTTTGCTTCTTTTCAAATTTCTGTCACGTTGTTCACGTTTGTCCATCTTTCAGAATTCAGTATTTTTCGTGCAAATTTAAGATCGTAAGTGTATGTTTTTTCTTATACAAAAAATATTATAGTTTTAAAAAGGTTGAGAATATGCAGCAAAAAGTAAGTAATATATTATTTATTTACTTATGTGCAGATAATTTCTTGTACTGTTTATATTTATGAACAATGCAGCTTTAAATTCAAAAAGCAATTTTTTCAATGCAGTTAATATTTCCTATGTTATTGCGCTTGAAAGATTACTGTGACACAATGTATTAGTAGGAGTACTACCATTCCTTTTTCGTTTTTTTACATTTTAAGATTTTTAAAAGTTCACGAAATTCAGGATGTTTTAGCAGACGACAATGAGTTAGAAAACGAAAATTTTTACATTTTGCCGCTTAATATTGCAAATGACTACATAACAAATGAGGATTCTGGTCATGACGATAAAGTTACCGCTAATAATTTACCACGGCCACACCTCGAAGCCCCGGCGTTATTTGTACAGATGAGAAATGATGACAGTGAGAGTGAATGGGAATCCCCTAGCTATTTTCAAGACTTCCATTCCAAGAATCCAGAATCCTCCAACATAGTGCCGGCTCTACCCACACAAAAGTCGAATAAGAAATATATTACCATAGGACAGCCGAAAGCTACAAGTACTTACAATAAGGAAATGGGAGGTAGATCGATCAGATCAGAACATAAGCCTTTAGGGGTGTGAGATTCGAGGAAAGAAGTTCCAACTTTCCATTTACTGACCCATTGCATAGAAATGGACTCCACTGCATAGCTAATGCATAGCAACTACACAATTTTAATGGGGGAGCAGCTTGACCAGCTAAGTTTCCGTCGTCGCATTGTTCTAAATCTTATAGAAGAAAATCGTAACCCTTTCAAGAAGATGTCATCTCCCTCATCTGCTGTAGAAAATCTTGCCGCTAGATACGACAAAATGAATCACATCATAATAAAGGAAGATAAACGGATATGATGCCGTGTGTGTCACCAAAATGCACAATCAAAGTGTAATAAATGCGATGTTGCATTGCACTATTCTTGCTTTTATGTATTTTATACAAAAGAATAATTTATTTTCAAATGTAAGATGTATGTATATCTTTTTGATTCTTTAATTTTTCTTGGAGAGACAATATTTTTAGACACAATACTCCTACTGTCATATAATGTCACATCTCAAAATTTCACTTTTCACGGTAGTGTTTGCTAAATTTAATTGAAAATAAAATATCCGCTGAGAAAAAAGAAAAAAAAAATATTACCCGGAGTATGTGGTTAATCGCAGTATGGCATAGTCGTATTAGTGGAAATCACATCGCCTCTTGGTTTTATCACTGACCCCATTTATGACCTAAGCTCATTTAGGTGCAGCTTCATTCTAACAGGGAAGAGTTCCCTTTAGTGGAGGGGTCTAGAGGTAAAAAACCACTTTAGGTATAGTCACTAAAACCGACTCTTGGCTAAGCTGATATTTGAAAACACAGTCCCGTACATTGTTTCAACCCGAACGCTAATCGTATGCGGCGAACAGATAGGTACGTTTTCGTGTGAGGTCTCTGAACTCAAAATGTATATTTAACATAGGGGTAATACAATCCAGCTTAGGAAAAAAAGCTCGGTGACAGTATGACAACAGGATACAGAGGAAGACCAAACCTAAGTCTGCCAATTGGTGCCCTACAGTGGACACAGCCGGTTAGAGATTCCGGTCACCAGAAGTCTTTCTCTCCTAGAGACCTGTTTCAATTCATGATATTAACTTCAGACGAGTGAGCTCTGAGTGCAGTGTAATGAATGAAAAAAAGGTTTATTGACTTTTGTTTGTAACAGTAAATTAGTGCTCCTGGCAACGAAATATCCACAATACCCGCATTTTCTCACAAGTGAAAATAATAAAAAAATGTTCCCGATCTAAATTCGTCACTAAACATACCGTCCACTTGATTCAAAAAATTCCATAATATCGTCATACTCAATTTTTTGTCACACCCTGTTCGTCCAAATAGTTTAAAGCCTCATAACGCTTACCGATCACTGTTGACGATCGTTTCTTGTATTTTTATTTTTCGAGCAACAATTTGTAGATTTGATCTCGTGGAATGATCTCCGATGAAGCCGATTGGATCTCTGTGGCAAGCGAGTCGTAGCGAAGGGAGAGTTGTTACCTTTACCAGATGACGGATACGGTCTCTTCCAGGGAAGAGCACGGCGGAAATCGCTGGAGCCGTGCCCATCTGCTTGGCTGCTCTGCACTTTGGCAGTGTCAACTGACTTGATCCGCTCTAATCAGCGGCACATTTTCGGATAACAAGAGCAAGTGTTGCCGTTGCTGTGTTGCCTCTCATAATTGGGATCAAACACCGAAGGGCCGATGACTATCATCGATTATGGTCTATTCATTGGTATCGAAAAGGCCACATGCACTGCAGATGCCATCGGAGTTCCATTAGAGGCGCTCCGGATGATCACATTGTCACAGATCCCCGTCACGGACCTCGAGCGGGATGGATATTCGTCGCTTTTCGGGTACACTCCATCAATTGCAGAGAGCGTCGTGGCGCGGCGCATTCCGGGCGCAATGAGAAGTCGCAAATGCCCACACAGTTCATGGATGCAATGCGCATTGATGAGCTGGAACGTGGTGGCTGGTCGTGGCTGCAGACGGAGGAGGGAATGGAAAAACTGAAGCGGACCGCGCGAATTGTCCGCCCGTTTTGTTTTTTTCTTTTGATGAATTATGAAAAATGGCACACCTTGGGAGAGACAACAATTCACTTGGGTGCGTCAGCTGTGGGGCTCTGCAGTTCGAGTTGTGGAGCTCAAATTAAAATTATACTGCACCGCCGTCACCGTCGTCGTTTGCTGGCGGTTAAGGCTGCCCTGCGCCGGGCCGGAGCGTTAGCTTGACAATTGATGTAATTTCTGTCCACGCAGGAAACGCTATATGGTCCCGGCGGACGGGGGAATACATTACGGGGCAGAGATGCATTCTATTTAAATGAGATATGCATCTGTGGAACATGACTGAATCGATCCTTTTGGCCGAGATCGCGATAAACCAGCGCAGCGTGCCGATGACGATGGCTTGCATAATTTAACGGTCACCCTGGCTGAGGTCGAAGGGGCGGTGGAGGATCACTGAACTGAGGTCTCAAGAAATGGTAATGAGTGACGCTGGATGGATGTCGTCCCCCCTCTCCACTGCATGCCGCCATCGATGATCTCCGCCCCTTCCAACTGGTCAGCAGCGGAGAGTAGCACCCTTCAAGGGGACCGATGGCTCTCAGGTGCCCACTTATCTTGTGGCTTCCTAACCACTCAAGATGCAATCATGTCAACCCATGACTTCATCCGCGCGCATCCCATTTAATTGACATAAGAGCTGTCAATCGCGTGGTTAAGTATGTATCTTTTATGCCTTACGGCCTACGGGCCAGCATCAGACTTCCTATTTGTCCAACCTAACCGCTCAGCTCTGTCACAACAACATCATCATCATCATCATAGTGGTCGTCGTCGTCGTCGTCTGATTGCCGAATAAGGAAAGCTCCAAGAAGAAATCCACTAGGAGTGCCTTCGTGTGTGCGCGAGCGTGTGTCTGTGCGAAGACCGACAGACAGCCCAGGCCCAGTGCGCACACAGCACAGCCAACAATCACAGAAGGCAAACGAAACGGTCCCGAACACAATTAACCACAAGAGTTGGCGGGATATATGGGCGAGCATCTGATGAAAGGTGTGTACATTGTACCATAGATACACTTCGCTGACTGCGGATCATTAAACACATAATGGACACTGGAACACATCAAGCCAAATGTGATGGAGGAGGCCGTGGCTGTGTGGCTGCGCGGTACTGTGGCGGTGTGACGGCGGGCGACGTTCACCCTCTGCCCTGGCCGAGTCGCAATCATTCGAAATCGCTAGATTTTTCATTGCCGAGAAAATTATGAATTACGATGAGGAGAGGCCTGCATCTGCTGGACTGCCCACGCACATTGGGGGCAATCCTCAACTGCACCGGACGATGTGCACAACATCCACATGCACGAGCGCAGAGGTGCAGTGGAAGAGGGATTGAATATGTTTCGCCGGAGATCAATAACCGACCACACAGTTCGGAAACATACCTGGATTCTCCCATTTCCGACGACGACGACGACGACGACGGTGAAGACGATGAAGACGACGACCAAGACGAAGCCATCGTCGTCGTGGCGCTGGTTGAGTTTTCATTCATAAATCCATTCGACGGATTAGTCATCCGGTCGGTCTGCGCAACTGCGATGCCCATTGATGGATCGCGCAAGATGAATGAGTGCGAGACTGATTCGTTACGCTGTTGTGTGGTGGCACATGACGACGGCGCGGCACGGAGTGCGGAGTGAGTGCTCAAGGCTCCTCCACGGTGCGGCCATGTGGGTGCCACATTTCTTCAAAGACACTACGCTGCTGCGATGGTTCATAGGTTGGGCTTGACCTGTGAGTGGCGCTAGTCTCGCGGAGTCTAAGATTTTCGGGGGAGCCGCTGCCGCTGCTGGTTAATGTGGGCCATGGGCACTGTGAAGCTCTCGCCTTGAGGAGATGTGGCTATTTTGCAATCTCCGGAGCGAGGGAGGTGATCGATGTCAAGACGATGCTGTTACTCAGCCGGATTTTGAGGTGGGAATTCGTCGGTGGGTGGGTGGTGGACTGGCACTTGGGCTGGGCTTTACAGACAGGAAGCTGAAGTGTGGTGCATGTAACGAGGTGCTGATGGCGGGTGGCCTAGGAATATAAGATTTAAAGTGTGTTGCAACCAAAATCAGAATTTTCATGGGATTTTATTCGCCAGCAGGTGGTGGGTTCAGATTCCAGACAGTGTGGCAATCAGTTAAATAATGCACCCCAATAAAACCTCACTAAAGTTCATGCTTACACTTAAGTTTTAATTTACTCAGACACGAGTATACGGATCTCATAGAGACGAGCTATGCAACGCCATGTCTTGGATTTCCTGACAAACTTGTTAGGTTGTGCAGGATGACGATGGAGAACTCTCGTTGCTCCATCAAGGACGGTAACGAAATCAACGAGACCAAGGCGACACGCTGTCATGCGACTTCTTCAATATCATACTTGAGAAGATCGTGCCAAACTCAAACGTCAACAGCAGAGACATGATCTGCCAAAAGTCCGTTCAACTGCTTACGTACGGGGACTATATTGAAGTGATTGGATGAACACAGCGAGTTGTTAATGAGGCGTTTGCTGGCATTGAAGCGTAAGCGCCTAAAATGGAGTGCCAGAGGAAAACAAAGTACATGCTGTCATCACGAAAGGATGAACAACATCGACGTCTCGGAAAGAGCGTCACAATGGGCTCTGGACATTTTGAGGTAGTCAAGAAATTCGCCAACCTAGGCTCTGGAGTAAATAGGGACAATAACAACAGTCCCGAGATCAAGCGCAGAATTTTTCTTGCCAATCGCTGCTTCTCTGGGCTCAAGTCATCATTGCTAGTCTTACAAGTTTTCCGAGGAATTCCTTGCATTATCAATGCTTTTTGTAGCTTTGAGCATTTGATGCTGTCAAATGTTTGCTTGAAGTCAGTCTGAATAGTCATCTAAAAATACGGACAACTAGGAAACTTCTTCTATTTTCCTGCCTCAACAAGAATAAAGATAAAGGAAAGCTAACAACAAGCTGTTGTCGGTCACGATGCGTGCATCTGTGGAGCAGTTGAAAGTTAAGTTGCATCTTGTTCGTTAATTTCAACAAAAGTTAGCTATTCTTGCATTGCCTGACTTCCAGTCTTCTTAAGCAATCCCAATGTCTCATGCCGTCTTCCAAAGTTGACTGACACGACATGAGTTGTCGTCAGAATTTATCGATAAGAGTGGTACATACATTGTGTACTGTCGCTGAAGAAATACTCTCCACACTCAGAGTACGGTGTTGATTGGCTGATTGAAAAAGGATATAGAAAACTACATGTTCGACCATCTTGACCAGCTTCATCATCATCCTCTGACCAGCATGATCTCGTGGATGTTAAGCATGTACTAGAAGTCCTTATGCCTTGTGAGCAACCAGCCGAGGTTTTTTGAAATTGGTCCAACCACCTCGTCTGTAGCTGTCAAGGGTCCGCCAATAGATCCCCCACTTGTTGGGATCGAAATCGCAATTGAAGTTCGTCTCGGGTGTCGTGCCACTTGCTCAAACCCTCTAAGCGTAACTCTTTTCCGTCAAAGAAGCAGCTGCTCAACATTGACTTCCTCGCATATTGCCAACCTTTGATATGCTGCTGTTGTTCAAGTAGTCTCTTTTATTCTTGTAATGATAACATGGGGGTGCCACAGCCCGTAGAGGGCCAGAGCCTTGCTTCTTAGCAACTACTCGTGTTGTGTGTGCTATTGGCCTCCCACTAGTCGAAGGGATCTACAGTTTTATGCCGACTCCGAACAGCCAAGTTTAGAAGCTATTTTCTAGATAGGGATTATTCTTTGAGCATTGTCAGTGACGCGAAAGATGTGGAGCCGTGCAAATAATTTTTGGCCTACGGTGCATGAATCGAACCTACGGCATCGAGGTTCAAGTGCGTTGTGGTCGACATACATACCCACAAGGCCACGGGTCACCACCTCTTTTGTCCTTGTTTTTGAAAAAAAGAGACAATCAACACTGTTTGCCAATCAGCGGTGTTTTGCCCTCAGGCCAACTTAATGCAACGACAGAGCCATACAACCGCCTTTATTGAATCGCCAAAATGACTTTCGCACCTTTGGACTATTCTCCGCCCACTCAAGGCTGCAGAATAGTGAACAGGGACATCCTAAGAAAACTGTAAGAAGGCCATTAAATGTAAATGACAATTACAGTCTCGAATTGTATACTGGCCTTACACGAAATTGTCTATCGTATTGACAGCATCCAACTGCAATCTCAACCGTCTGCCAAAATGAAGATGCATATGTGAAAAGGAATGTGCAGATGTGGACAATATAAAACTGCCTCTTCTAAGCAACATATCTCCTTTTTTTGTTCCTTGCCTAGACCACTAGTGAAGTGAAAACTGCTACATTACTGAGCAATACCAATATTAAGCAATTAAATGTAAGCCATATTGGTCCGACGAACATGTTTTGGGGCCATTAGATAGCAGACGTAATGTTAGACGTCCACCCAGTCACACAAGCACGGTAGTGGTAATATTATGGTATGTACTGTGTTTCTTTTATGGTGTTTTTTTTTGGCCGCGACTGTGTACTTATCGCTGTTTTGAACAGACTTCTCTGCTTGTTCAGAAAGCTGGTGGCAGCCTGAAAACGGAACTATGGACCGAGTATCGTGCATCACACTACATGATTTTTAAGAAAATCAATCTCTCTTCGAGAACAACTCCTTAATCAGCATGGTTCTTCACTCTCTTTTCCCATGAATATTGATGCGTTCTTGGAGACTAGAAGAAAAAGAATCGCTGGTCCAGTGTCATTTTTGAAGCAAAATTTCCGCGTCGCCCACGTGAGTTTGCAAGTCAGACCATGACACCATCCATAGCCTAGGCACAAACTCCACCACATCACATGTACATCGTCACCGTCACACCCGGTCGCATGCAAAAATTGAAAGAACACACAATAATCAAATTAATTCCGACGAGATGCAAAGATACCCTATTCAGATACACGACTACCCCGTCCCCCGTCTGTCTCTCCAGATACACATCGCAGAATGTGTTGTTTGCACATTGTCATGAGGATTAGCCAAATTTGTTTAGCGACAGCTCATTAAAAACAAACACTTCGTTGTGTTTGACAACACGGCTCTCCGCTCCTCGGGTGCATCCAACACCAGTCCCAGGTAGTTGCCTGCGATCTCATCCTCTTCGCTGTCGCTGCACCTGTAGGTACTTTGGGCTCACATTGAACGTCTTACGAAATGTGTCATTGTTCGGTGGATGTCCTTACAAGAGGCAGAATGGGAAACAAAATGAATGAGGACTGCCCCTTACGCAACAATGGGCAGTCCGCGATGTTATCAAGGACTATTGAGATCTTGAGGTTTTCCTTTTTTTTTTCTCCTTCCCCGTAGAGAGGCCATGTGATGGATCAGTGCAGAATAATAATCGATCGATGTCATCGGAGGGAAAATTGCAGGGCACTTGGAGGCAGGTCTCGGACCTCCTTGCTGCTTTGATGTGAGTAAAGAAAATATCCGCCGAGTGTGTTTAATGGGAGATGGGACATGATCGTGCTACTATATGGCATGACGATCGGCATAATGGACGACAACTGTCTTAAGTGGTAGTCACCTGAGGCGCTTGTTCAGCTGAAAGGTTGACAATGTTGTGCTTCGGTTCTGCGCATTTGGAGAGAGGGCATGTCCTTTAGGCTATTTGAACAGGCTCCAAGGAGACTGGGTCTCCAGCAAGAAGGGTCCTTCTTTGATTGAAACATTGTCCTGAGGATCGAAGATCTTTGGCCCCATCATCTGCATTCCAAGCTCTCTTCCCACGCAATCAAATTCTGACCGGAAGACCCGTCAAATCGACACCGAAACAAGGTAGACAGCCCGTCTCATTGCACCGACACAGCACAGAACAATCTGCATGATAACATCGGAGGAGGACAACAATGCCACCGAAACCCTGCTGCACAAATTGCACTACAGGACATTGTTCTCCTCTCGAACCGCCCTCAAGTGCAGCAGTCCTCCTACACGTAAACCGGAGCAATTCAAACCCGAACGTAGTCGGGGGGAAGAATCGAATATCCTGTAACGCTGAATACGGCGGTTATTCGAGAAGTGAACGACTCTCGCAGGATGTGAGTGATATAATGTCAGGATGTCACAGGATACACCGATTCGATTACCCACCACCACCACCGCCAGCAGCAGCAGCATCAGAAGAAGAAGAAGAAGAACTGTGAAATATGATTAATTCCCCCATCCCGTCCGTGCATGTCCTGTGACCACAACTACCTGCAGAAGTAGACAACGCCGCGCCGATAAAATTCTCCCCAGAGGACACACAAAGGACGACCCGACACAACACACGGGTGAGACAGGACAAAAAAAAAACTGTGGGCTCAAGGACAATACGTGATGTCCATCTGATAAGTGCGGAAGGGCGCTTTGAAATTACCTATCCGGACGGACAAGGAGTAAAAAACTTTACACACATTAGGCTGCGGTGACTGTCTCCGTGTGCTCCTTCGGTGCTGGTCCTGGTCGCTTTTTCTTTCATCTCGATACGCGTTCCCCAGCGGTGCTATCGCGCACTTATCAGGAATAAAAATTCAATTAGGAAAGTTTTGCGGTTTCACGGGAATAAGGGTACGCGTACAACACTCTCGGCATTCACCCCCATCTGGGAGCGGGCCGGTCGTGGCGATGTTTGGCATTCGATTGTTGTGGTGCAGAAGTGCGCCCGGGCCCGCCCAACCCCAAGACGGGTTTCTTTAAAATGCTTTCAGACTCTTTGTGATTTTAATGAATTTTTGAAATTCAATTGTTCACGACACATTCGGGCGGGAGGATTCGTTTTCTTTCAGTGCGCCCGTGGACTGGGGAGACATTAGTGCGGTCAGTGGGTAGCCTTTCGTCGACGCATGCTGGTGGGCGATGAAGGACATTCGATAAGCTCATTGAGAGTGATGTCATGTGCGATTCAGAGTTGTCGGAGGATGGGATGGGGAACTGGGACTCATTTGGGACGATGTGACGACAACCCAAAGGGGGGAGTATGGACACAGTGTTGCTGGTGATAACAAAATCAAATGTTGCACAACATTTCAAGTGGTGATTATTTGGAAAACTTGAAAACTAGAGAATTTTTGAGTTTTGGTGAGTCAAAATTGTGTAGACTCAATGCTGCTAGTGGTATTAAAATCAAATGTCGCGCCACATTGTATAGACTCAATGTTGCTGGTAATAGTAAAATGAAATGTTGCGCAACATTTCAAGTGATGAAAATTCATTTCTGGACTCAATGTTGCTGGTGACGATATGTAATGTTATAATAATAATATGTAATGTTGCTTGGAAAAAAAATGTAGCGCAACATTTCACGCATGATTTTTCTAAACGGCTTAGATAGAGTCTGAGACTAGGCCTGCTACCAGCAAATATAATTACACCCTCCTTCGGTGTCAGAGTCTATGCGTACACCGGTCATTCACGATTGAAGGCATTCCCCCTCAACACACACAGTCTCTTGGTTTCGTGCGATCATCATTTACTGCCAAAACCTCTTAAGCAAGTCACACTTTAGAAATTTTGTTCAATTACCAGAGCCTCCTCACTGAATTCGCTTCACTGCCAGCCTAAACGCTGGCCATTTCTTATCCGTTCGACCGTCTCGAAGCGCACCATAAGTGCAACTTTCCACTCGGTAAAGTGAAGACGACTACGACGACGACGACGACGGCGACGCCAAGACAAGAGACACACAACTGTCCCGTTCCACTTGGTGTTCACCGGAGACTAACAATGGGCACACACCAACACTCAGCCGATTGCCGGCTGCCAACTGCTGCCGTCGACGACAGTGAAATCCGTAAAATATCTCCGGTGGCTGAGCACTAACCACTGCGCATTAAGCACCTAGCGATTGGTTCCCAACGTAATTCGCCGAAATGTCATTAAACGAGATCATTGTCCGCGACGATAGTGGTTCGCGTTGGAGCGCTACTATCTCTCCTCCCAAGCTGCACATCGTGTGCCCCCAACGGGAGAGCACGCCACTCGTGCTCGTGCTCGTGCTCATGCTCGTACTCATAAGTGTCTGCCCGCGTCGCGTCATCGTCTTCCACTCGCACTATCAAGGCGAAGGTATGCTCCAGATTGTGCGTATGCCCACTTGATCTGCGTATGACAAATGGTGTCAGGGCACACTTTTGACAAGATTAGCCAAAAAGATGGATTCACTGCGAGGCCCAGTGTTAGAGGTGACTGACGTGCCTTTTCCCCGTTCCGATCTACTTATCATTCAGTGTAATCGCAGTTATGATGATTTCCTTCCTCGGGCTGGCGGTGCAGTGGTGGCTGGCTGGTGGCTTAATGATGGTGATCCCTTTATGGCTTCGCACCCACATGCCCATCGTGAGCAGGGAGAGCAGATCCATAGATCCTCCAGCGATTCAAACGTGTCCAGCGGTTACCCTGACTGCTCTGACTTGGTTACTTGCTTTGATTTCTTGTGTCGTGATCGAGTCCGTCGTCGTCGTCGGCGTCGTGGTGCTCTATGGGCACGGAGATCCCTTCGAGTCAGTGAAAGCAGTCTCTTGCAGGAACATCGACATCGCCGATGCTGATGCTGATGATGATGACGATGACGACGACGCGCATCGAGTGTGTGGGCACCGCAGGAAAACCTACAATTGGAGCCTCGAATTAATGATATTTTATTGTTTCGATTTCAATTACTTATTGAGTGTGGCCCATGGTCGGGTTGGTCGTGCGGAGCAGGGTAGGAGCGCGTCTGCAGGAACACACGAGGGCTTGGCATCTGAGTTGACGTCTGGCCTGGACGTCAAAGGGAACGACTGCGACGCATTGCATTGGTGAGTTGGTGTTGGCTGAGGTGGAGATCCACTAGCGGTGTTGGTGGTGAATGAGCACTGGATGGGTGCGGCTGTTTCGAATTCGTGGGCATTTTCGCAATGAGCCCGCAAGAACACACCCAATTACATGAAGTCATCACAGTTAATGCGTGGTGGACATGGTGCGCATGCGATTGCAGACGAAATCAATGATCGAAGTGCTACATGTGCCGTGACGTAAGATTACACAGCAAACTGAACAACTTTTCATATTTCTCGATTCGACCAAAAATTATTTTGTTAAAATGTGAATGATAACATGTTCGTTTTTCTTCTAATGTAAGTACTGAGGCATGTTGGCCGATGAACGGAGGCTTAATGATTTGATTTTGTCTTGAAGAAAGGTGTCTCTCTGCTGGACGGTCTGCCAGGCCTACTCGTGCTTGTTTAAGTGTGCAGACAGCTTTAGACGTCATCAACGACTAGCGTTCTAGAAATAGGGTTTCAGTAACGTCTTGAAACCGAGGTTATTTTCGTCACGAGGAGGAAGAAATTGACTGGTGTGGCTGACCTGATACTAAAAGGAGTTACCACCCTCATATCCGAAGAAGCTAAACTTCTGGGTGTTGTTTTGGACCGAAAACTTCTTTAGAAAAAAAGACATTGAATCAAAAAGTACCAAGACGCTGATGATGCACGGACCAGTAATCCTACTACGCCCTACATACAGTGGTGCGCCAGGAAAGCATTGTATTCCAATGTTCACGGATGGCTCCAAGATCGAGAAAAAGTCTGTCACTGGTGCCTTCGTTTAGAACGACAACATCGGACTACACATCGTTCTCGTTAAGTTTATTTTCGAGGGTTTTCCAAGCGGAAACCTATGCGATCCTTATGGCCGCAGCGATTTTGTGAAGAGCTGGGGGAATGGGCGGAGTATATGAGTCCTGAACCCTTTATCCACTCCCAGGACAGTTCAGGAAAGCAAGTTCTCTCTGAATTTTATCGGCTTTCTAAATTGGCTAAGACTTGCATGGGTCACTTCGGGGTCACGAGAAATGAGATCCCCGATTAACTTGCCGGACAAGGATCAGAGGAGGAACTCTTAGGACCCGAAGCCGAGGTGGGACTACCTGGTTACAGCATCCATCTATGATTGAGCATCTCGAGAGCACAACCGGAGGTAGCGTGCCTCTCCCATATAGAAAAATCAAGTGTAGGAGTCTTGAGAAAATCTCTGGAATTTTTATTGTCTCTTGATAGAAAATACTGTAAATGACCAGCGCGGCATACTAATGAGCCAACCATGTGAAAGGTTGTTGGGCCTGCCATCCGAAGCCAATAGTGCCAAACATATGGATCTAGTATATTGAATGGACCTTAGAAAAAATTAAGGTATAAAGAACAGCGTTCACTGGAATCACAGAGGTTTTGCGGTCGACTATTACATAGGCCCTGACCGTAATGCTGAACATTCTACCTTTAGATCTTCTCATTAAAAGCACTACAGTTCAAGGCCCCATCAGGGTCAGTGAGTCCGGGTGCTGGACATCTATGTTATATGGTCACATCTCATATCATAGTACCCTCCACCCCCTAACAAAATCCAACAATCGGCTAACACGCTTAAATCCCAGAAAGAATTGATTGAGACAGCGGGCATGTGCATAGATTTCAACTGGGAAATCCACACAGACTTCTCCTTTCTAAAGCTTACAGACTGGAGGACAATTGTAATGTGTTCCAAGCGGAACTATTTGCAAACAGGGAAGCATGTCGTCAAATCAAAATACACCCAAGAAGGCGTGCAGAAAGTAGCCGTAAAAGCTATTGTTTTTTGTGCTGAACACAAACCTATTACAGGTATGTCGAGCTTTAGAAGACAACCTTCTCTATCTGATTTCCAGGTAAAAGTGGCAGGTTTCCACTCTTCAATGCTCGCTGGCAGAAGAGTTGCACATCGCAAACTAAGCCTTGGCCTTCTATGGGCTTTAGCGCCATCCATATTAATACTAATAAATATATTATACCTCTCTCGCCTAAAATCTTGACGGTGAGAGCCCATACTTGCCCATACTTGGGGTAGGGTATGAGACGTGGGTAGACGTGCAGGAGCACTCTTCACTTAGGTCCTTGTCAGCACATTGGCATGCCCAGAGGGGCAAGGACTCTCCGTTTTATCATGTTTTAACCCGTGAAACTGTTTTAGGTGTTTTTTCCACTCCCAGCCATCCCGACATCTTGATGAACCTAAAAAACTGATTTAAGCGGATAGCAGCTAGTTCTTGCAGGTCCTGGAAGAAAAAATTCCCCCATAGCCCTGCATCTTAGTTCACAGTGACATTGATAGTGGTGAGTATCATAATTTTCCAGCCTCTGCAAATAAAGCCATGTCATCTACCCTTTTTCGTGGTACTTCAGATTGTTATATCCCATTAGAACTACGACTGCCACTCTTTTTAGCTTTCTGCCACATTGAAGGATTTTATCTGATTAAGCTGAAATAATGTTGGGCCATAGCACCCGAGTAGTCTTACAGGTGGCTATGGAGTCCCAAAGTGTTTTCGGGGTCAGCTCATAACTGAAACTTTGCCTAACTCGTGAGCACAGTAACAACACTAGCTAAGTTGTAAGTCGAAAATCATTGAGAAGTTTCTGATGCTGTATTCGTCAAAATTGTATCACAGCCATAACCTTGACAATGTTCGCTGAAACCGCCAAGTGTCCTGTGCAAAAATCGGTCCCAATGTGGAATAGAAGATCAAGTCACCTCAGCCAGAGAAACATTCTCCCCTCCGTCGGCTTTAATCTTTTCTCAGTATTCTAAGACAAAGCCTGTCATGTCAGCACCAACTTATGTGTGTGCTATTACAGAACTCCCAACCGCAAAGATCCTGAGAGCTGTACGCACAATGTACACCACTCGGTTAAAAACGACATCACTCAAGCTATTCAAATAAAATACATCATCGGCACTATTTGGTGCTGCACAAACATCAGTCATTCATGCCAGGCAACAGTCCCTCCTCCAACAAAGCCGTCCATTCACCATCCTGACCACTGCAACGACTTAACCCCATCTAATGGGTCTGATTTATCACCCGCAAATGTGCGAAAAGGAAAAGTATCTAACCGGCGAATGTCAGCCAAGTCATTACCATCTTGTCTACAGATTTCCCAACAACATCGTACAGACACACACACACGCGGGCCGAGGCAGAGGCAGAAACAGACGGACCGCAGCGCGCCGGTGGACGGACTAAAGGAGCATGTCCACTCTCAGCATCGCATCCGCCGAAACGCGCGTATGTCGTGAGAAATGAAATTTCGACTCGACACCATTTCGATATCCAGAGATACATCTCCAGTCGAACAGCACTTCACACTCGACTGAGCCGCTCAGAATCGCAGTCATCGATGGCGCTTAAATGACTTATCTGCTCGCATAAAGCCACCTAACCTGCGACTTAGCCGAAGTTGATCACTTGTTGCTCTGTGTGTAGCGCTGTGTAGTTATGAGCATCGCGCTGTTGTTGGCGTGACATGCCTGGCAACTGATCCGAGCAGTCATACCACGAATACCACACGATCAACCCACCCCAGCGGAGCCGGTCGGCGACGACGACGACGACGGTGGCGGTGTGGCGGCTGTGACGGTGCATCTTAGAGGTGGAGTGGCGGAGTGGCGACGCTGAGCAGAAAGGCCATAGTGTCTGCAGTGCTCGCGTCGATAGCATCGCGCAGGTTGACGACTGGTGCGGCACCGAGGGTTTCCTCACCTGGCGCGCACTATCTCGCCACGGATAAGTACCGAAAGTCTATATTTGCACTTAGATATCAAAATGTGATGTGAATTGACTCGAGTGGTATTCCTCTCCGGAGCCGGGTTCCTGCTCTCTGGCGGTGGCGGTGGCGGTGCGGCCGCATCTGCCTGCAGTTGCACCGGCCGCGGCCGGCCCTCCCCGGCTGTGGAGTTGTTGTTAAATTTGGCATTCCGTTCGGGGGCCTCGGCAGCCTCGAAGTATTTAACATTTTTGATGTTTTCGTGAGGTTAGAAAGGTGATTCCGTCGATTCGATTCTTTTGTCTCGGTGCGCGCCTCATTTTTGCCTGTTCGCTGGCTGGAACCAGCATCTCGGGGATTGACAGATCCGTATCTCTCCTCGGGTGGATAGTGGACAATTAGAGGTGCGATAAGAGAGATATTGTCTCGCACAGATGGGATTGTGAGCGGCTTGTCGTTTCCTCTGCATTGTACTGGCGGGTAATCCCCTTAAAAAGTTGTCAAAACGCAGTGCAGATCTGCGTGCAAATGTTTCGCAACAATGCGATTGTCTCAGGTAGGTGATGCGATGCGTATCGACGAGGTGAGGCGGAGGAAATATGATTCAACAGCTGGGGGCAGCTTGATGGGATTCCGATAAGGAGGTGCTCCTGATCGCATCGTTTTGAATGAGATTGCATGCAGCAACTGGGAACGGAATACGATACGAAGATTTGGTGCTAAAAAAATGAAGTCCCAGACTGCCTGTCGGCATTTATGCATCGAAGAGGTGGGGTTGGAGTTGGAGTTAAAGGAGAGAATTGAGTGGGAACATCCTGTTCTGCTTTGTAGCTAGTTTCATTCCAAAGGCGGGCCTAGTTTCTCAGCAACCACTCGTGTTTTGCGAGTTTTCCAAAGGCGATGGTCGAATTGTGTTAGAGTTAATTGAAGATAACGTTAACGATCAAGGCTTAGATTCCAAGATTGTTTTAGGGATGATCAGGACATCTGTCACAACTTCTAAGTATACGCCCACCATCAAGTACTGAAGCGCAACGGATACGATGACAACTAAAGTTGTGTAGACTTCTAATCGCTTGAGGAGCAGTGAGAATGTTTCATGCTGGATTCCCGAGGAATCGGCAATAGTTATACTTTCTTAGAAAAATTATTCTCATTGAACACTCCTTCCTCCAGCAACGTGAAGCAACATTCAACATTCCGAGGAACAACATTAGTGGTTGGGTAAGGAACGTCTTGCCTCTGCTCAAGACTAGAAAAGCACAGCATCTCAAGAAAAGTCGTTACGGGTACAAACAAGAAAGTGAGCTCCTTCATCTGCAATTAACACTACATTGGATGTAAGGAAACTGCATACGAGGGCTAGCAAGTTGTGTTCATTACTAGGCAACAGTTAGCTCAGGTTCGTGGTTCCTTGTTTGAGATTGTTTACCACCATGAGACCCATTTTAGTCGCTTTAGTCCTCATGCTTTCCTTGAAAATCTCTCCTCTTTTTACCACGACTGGAAAAACGCAGAGCAGATGTTTGATTGCTTCTGCCTACTGCTTCGGCGCCAATGGGAAAGTACCCGGTAAAGACTTCTGGTATTTGCAGTACAACCGATCAAGGATGTTGATCTCTTTTTGAACTGAGAGAGTTGAGGACCTGTAGTTAGCCGCTTCCGAACGCCTAATTGGATAAACCTTATCTACAACAGTAGGAATGGTAAGGGTTACACCACTGTGGCCTTGTATTAGCTACTAATGCCTCACATACAAAAATGGTAATTAGTATTGCTTTAAGAAGAACGGTATGATAACGTCTCATTAGAAAAACATTTTTGCTGAATTTATGTCCGTATCATTTTCTTCTTCTTCTTATGGCGCTACAGTCAGGGGTGAACATGGGCCTCAGCTGACAAGTCTCTCTAGCTGGCACGATCCTTAGCCAGTTGCCTCCAACTTCGCACTCCAAGTTGGTTGAGGTCCTTCTCCGCTTAAGTGCACCATCGGCTTCGTTGTCATCTTATATTGCGTTGTTCCACTGGTTCGGAATCGAAGACTCTTCGAGCTGGAGCAATATTGTCCATGCGCTCTACATGGCCTAGTCATCTTAGGCGTTGAATGCGTAGACGCCTGACCTGACTCATGTCGTTGTACATCGCGTACAGTTCGTTGTTGAATCTTCTTCTCCAGAAACTTTCAATGCAAACAGGATCAAAGATTGAACGCAGAACTTTTATCTCGAAGAGAAAAAGTGCGTTCTCATCTGCCTCTGAGATAGTCCAGGCTGCCGCGCCATAGAGCAGGACAGGGATGATTATATAATATGAGCTTGGTCTTCCGAAAGAGGGCTCTACTTCTCAATCGCCTCTTGAGCCCAAAGAAACAGCGGTTGTTAAGAGTTATTGCGCGCTTAATCTCGGTTATTATGTTGTTCGTACTATTAACTTGGGAGCCAATGTAGATGAAGTCCTTTACAAGCTCGAGGTGTAGCTGCCTATGGTGACGGTCTGACCGATGTGTGTCCTTTTTTGATGACAGCATATACTTTCTTTTGCCCTCATTCACCGCTAAACCCATTTTTGCCGCTTCCGGTTCAATACAAGCCAACGCTTTATTGACGGGTCGCTGAGTTCGGCCAATCGTCAATGTCGTCCGCGTATGCTACCAATTGCACGGACTTCTGGAAGATCGTGCCTCAAGTGTTGGCTTGTGAGTTTTGCACGATCTTCTCAAGTACAATGTTGAAAAAATTACATGACAGCGCGTCGCCTTGCCTAAAATCTTTTTTGACATTGAAGGTCTCGGTGAGTTCGTTACCGACCTTGATGGAGCAGTGAGAGTTCTCCATGGTCATCCTGCACAACCTGATGAGTTTGGCCGGAATGTCAAAACTAGACATGGCGTTGTATAGCCCGTCTCTATGCACGCTGTCATTAAAGTCCATCATTCCTTCTAAAACGATAATTCGACGCAATTTGACGATAACCGATGCATACGATTTGCCTGGAAAAATGTGCATCCGCTGTGAACTCAGTTGACAATATGTTGTTGGAAGACTCCTATTAACCAAGCAGCGTTCTTTAGTCCCCCTCTACAGCCGCTTCATACACCCAGTCCATTTCATAGAACTAAGAGTTTCATAGCATTTTTCTCATAAGTGACAAATTTTGTTAAGACTAGAGAGCTTCTACATACCTTGGAGCAAATATCAACTCTACACTTGAGACCCTAGTGTAGATTCGACAAAGACTTACCCTAGGAAAGGGCTGCTACTTCGGTTTGGCCAAGTAAATATACTCAAAAATCCTAACTCGACAGACAAACTACATGCTTTCTAGAGCACACTAGTCATGCCATGCGTTGACCCCAACCTCGACGTCGTAGGTTCGATTCCAGCTCTGAGCGACAAAAATAATTTTCGCGACTGATCTTTCTGAGTCACTGACAATCCTCAAAGAGTATTTCCTGTCTAAAAAAAAGCTTCCAAGCTTGGCCGTTCGAGTCGGCACAAAACTGTAGTTCTGTTCCACTCGTGTGAGAACAATAGCACGCACAACAAGAGTGGTTGCTGAGAAGATAGGCCCTATGGGCTGTAGCGCCACCCATAAAAAAAAATCATGCCAGACTGCATGCAGCCAAATGTTGGATGTTAAGCAGGAAAGTAGACATCATTTTGTACAGATTTCAGAGAAATCCCCAAAGAAGATCTTAAAATCACAGTTTACAGCAATACTTTTGGTCACTTGTCAAAATCATGAACGTATTTAATTCGCACGCTCATTTACAATGACATTCCAGCTGTCAGCTCTTTATACAAAACCAATCTACTTGCGGCGCATTTTGCAGCCAGCTCAACAATGCCAGATTGCAATTTGTCCCCACCTGTACTCGAGAGGACACATTCACTTTCGCACTCGTACAGTTGCAAGAGTACTTAAAGATCTCGATCTGCACAAATCCGCTGGCCCGGATGGTATTACCCCAATACTTTTGAAGAGGTGTTCTCCTTCGCTGGCAAAACTACTGCCTAAGCTTTTTCATCTATCCTACTCTTCAGGTCTCTTTCCGAGTAGATGGAGCAGCCTATCCCTAAAAAGGGAGAATCTTCGGCACTCACTTCGTACCGACCCACAACACTTACGTTCCTTCTTTCTATGTTCATGGAAACGCTGATAAATCGTCAGCTCATAAAAGATCTTGAATCGCTTAAGCTTCTTAATGACCGACAGTATGGCTTCCGCAGCAACAGGTCCACTGGTGATTTGATAGCTTATCTCAACGAAAAGTGGAACCAATCTTTGCACAATACAGGCGAAAGCAAGATAGTTGCGCTTGATATTTCTAGGGCATTCAACATTGTTTGCCATCAAGCTCTTTTGTCGAAAATGCGTGCTAATGGTGTTGATGAGTCTCAGCTTCTATGGATTAGAAACCAGAAAACGAAGGCCAAACTTCAGTTTCATGGATCTACCTGTCGCGGATCTCAGCGTGCTTAGTCTGAGGCCGTGTGACAGGCAAAAACCATCCGCGGGGTCGGAACTCGTCAAGTAAGCAAGTAAAGAGCTCGTTCATAATTAAACCAGTTTTGTATTGAGAATGTGGCACAATGCACGCCCAACTATAAATATTCTAGCCATCTGGGATCCTGTGGTTGTCCCGTTTACTTACGGAATTGATCTAACAGCAGAACAATATTGTGACATACATCAAGGTTCAGTATTAGGTCCCATATGGCGGATTTTTTTTCAGCATACAACTTTTAGCCAGGTTATCGTTACAAGCCATAAATTCTTGTGTAAATTCGCAAAATAAATTGAGATCAGCAGCAATATGATCCCTGGAACTGATGTCTCTTGACTCTTAGCATCCCTGCGAGACAGAATAATTACCACGTCAATACCATTCTCTTCCTTGTCTGTGGACAAGATCATTGACGTCTCATAGAGCTCCAAAGTCGAAATCCTTCTGGGTGCCAATAAGGGAATTGCACAAAATTGAAACAAACCAACGTTCCCACCACAATGCCAAACGGAATGCTCAAGTGAATCCCTCGTTAGGTCTTCCTTTCATTCAATCCGAAAGTGCTACTCTTTTGGATTTCCTTCTCTGGCGTCGCTTCTATCACCCAAAAAGGGTTCTTCTCACTTGGAACACGGAACCCAGCACAACTCCCGGTGTAGGTGGCAGGCCACACGGGGTCACAGACATACCAATTGCATACAGTTCCCCATCCCCACATCACAGCAATGAGTGCATCTACTCGCAGATCATCACCATCTCGGTGTGATCATGTGCATTACGCCAGAGAAATCCCTCCAAAACGAAAACACTACAGAAAAATAGAAGAAAAAAACCAAGCCTCCCCCCGACCATAAGTCAGTTGGCCGTGCGCGTGAAAGTGAAAAATATTCCAATTAAGTTCCCCAAGTGGTTCCATCAGGAAACGACTTATAATCGTGCGAGATGATTTCGTGAATTTCGACAGACACAATTCAAAATTAATCACAATTCTGTGGCATCTTTCACTGGCTGGGCTGCCTGCCAAAGCGGGCCACCAGACCCGACCCGAGAGCGGGGACGCGCTCGTTCCTCTGCCGTTTTCGTTCAACTTTCTCGTTGAACAGCACATAAATTGTTCCGACTGAACGTGAATATGTCACCGAATCGTTGCGGTGCTCGTACGAGTTTGCTCGCCACCGAGAGGCGATAGGTACTTAGATACAAAACAAATGAAAAATAAAAGCAGAAAATAACAAAAAATCCCAAAAGATTGTCGCCACGTTTTGTTACCGCCACTGCTGCCGCTACTGTCGCCGTGTGGTGAATTTAATGGTGGTTGCATCTTCAGGTAACGTTTATACTGTTTCTACGCTCGCTGCCCACGAGCCGCCACAAGCTCGGAGCTCCGAGTGATTAACACCAAGTCTGCCACATGAGAAAGGTACGACTATCTGCGTCGCGTCGCTGCAGACGATTTGGGGGGACACTTGCGATGGGAGCGCGTAACATGCTCACCCAGGGGGACGCGATCTAATTGATGCCATGCATGAGATGAGAACTTAACAGTAAATTAGAATCTGGTTACGATTAGGCTGCGGTGGAGGCTCGAAATTCGGGCACATACCGTGGCAAGGGGCCATTTCGCAGTGAAAGTGTGAAGTGAACTCGCGCCACAATCCATGGCGGTGCGAAAACAAGAGTAAGCAGGCGTTAAAGGGAGCAATTACCCGACGCTCAAGTTGACGAAATTCAAGACAGCCTGTGGTTATGTGGGTCGAAGTTTGCGCTTGGCGGGTGCGGCTGATCGCTTTGACATCGAAATGGGAAGTGGCTGCTAACGCAGGCGCATCTCGGTCGTGTAGTGACTTGCCTTGACCACAAAATCTGCGCCCACCACTAGTGACTCGCCGCACTGCACATCCACTTCAGAAGACAAATGTCCTCAGGCCTTAGTCAAATATCAGCACTTCGTGAGAATCGTCCAACTCCAGCAACTAGCAACTCCCCACCAGCATCGAGGAAGACTCCCCTGGACCACAGCGCACGCGCACGGTTTCTGTCATAATAGCACTCAACTCTCCACTTGTGTCCGAGCCACGAATCGCACACATTCGTCGCTGTCGAGTGTGTAGCAATGTTGCGAAAAGGACTTCATGTTCACTGATCGCGAGCAATCATTAAAGACCAGCATTAGCGACGACCACGATCTGGTGCACTAGAGCTGGAGCCTTCACTCCGAATGCCTACTCCAACTAGGTATGCTGTGCGCATCGTATCACTGCGTCCAATGCCACCGCCAGCATCGCCATCAGAACCACCATCGCCATTCGCCACCAATCGACAAACTTGATCTTCAACGAGAATTAGGAAAGTGGATTTGTGTATCTGGTGGTGGTGGTGCATGGTGGATGGTGGCTGTTGGATGTCGTGTTGTGGTGGCTATCGCCGTGAGCGGGCGAGTGGGGGGCTTACGAAGGCAACCCCGTCCTAGCAGACGTATGGACAATTTCATTGATTAATGACTCATAATTAGAGACGTTAGATGCTTCAGTCATATTTCTTCATCTTCATTACAAAATCTGAAGCACGGCGTCGGGTGCAACGGCAGTGCTCAGTGCTCAGTGCTCAATGCGATGGCAGCGTACACTGCGAACACGGAACTTGTCCAGGTGAACAGGTTGCCAAGGCGATGTGAATGCGACATGGATTCATCCTGTTAAGTCTTTTCCATTCCATTCAGCATTGCGGCCCGGTGCTCTCAAGTGGTCGCTTAGCGTGCGATATGTTGTAGCCAGCCCGGTCGGGGTTAAATTCGTCTTAAAAAACCCGTATGCTCTGCACAGACGGGAAGGTTCAATCGAGACACTCTGCGCTCTGGGAAGTAAATCAAAGCAACGTGTTAAATCAATTTAAATAGTTGGATGTGTGTTATTTGGATGTAATTGCAGGTCGACGGGAACGTGCTGGAGGATCATCGAGTGACTCGCGGGAGGTGTGTGAGTGCGCGCGCGATGGTGGACAGATAATGGTGGTTACCGTGCGAATGATTGGTTGCGTGAATGTGGAGAATGGATTTCTGGATCGTCCTTGCAATCCTGTGCCAAGATATTGCGTAACCCGCTCATGCTCTCGGTGATCCATTTTATGGTGGAAATATTCGACGTATCTTTTCGCTTTGACTTTCACTGCCTGATAGATGGTCATTGCGCAATGGGTAGTAACTCATATACTTCATGTGCGTCGTTCACACACGGGGTCCAGTCCACGGCAGGAGCAACCTTCTTAACTCACGGCTCTTTATCACTGCCACCGCTCTAAAGGTACACATCTCTCGAACTTCGGCAGTCGATTCAACACAATATTGACAGCATGCGCAGCACAAGTGGTTCAGGCATCCTTGCAGTCACCCAGTCAGGCAGGCAACCCAAAATCGTGTTGTAATGGTTACCTCTATGGATCTACAGCCAAATCGGTTTTGATCCGATGTATGATGGGATTGTAAGTTAGAGTAGGGACCTCACATGTGCCAGTTGTGGTTTAAAAAAGAGGTAGAAAATTAAATAAAACTTGAAGAACTTCTAGGCCCGATCATATGTTTGTTTTTAGCAAAAGAGGGCCTAAGCTGGTTTCATAGTTTTTTTTTTAAATAAAGTTAGTTGAAGTTTAGAACTCTATGAAGTAGGTATAGCCTGCTTGTTGTGTGACCCAATTTGTGTAGTTGAACGATGTAGGCTCAGACCGACCGACAGATCGACAGAGCGATGGAATGACCAAAATCTGCTGAATTTTATTGTTTTGTCTCTCAGTTCTTGAGCGATTCATTGATGGTTCCATAATCAGTAGTTTTGCTCAGGCGATGGCGCCCAATAAGTCCAGATTGTCTTGTGGTTTAACATCAAGTTCCACAGTGACTTACCGTTTAATTGCTTATTTCTTATTAGCTCTTCGCATGAACTTGATTGTCGAACATCATTATTGTACTTCCGGTCAGTACAAGTTCCTTAGATTAGGTTAAGTTAGCGGTTTGGTGGAACGAAAGCCCGCCACACTTATGTCTTTGTAGACCCATCGCGATTCCCGCTGAGGGGGTGGTATTCTCTTATATTCATAACTCGATCCCATTTAAAATGTTTCTGTTTCTGGTTATTTTGAGTGGAGCCAGTGCGATGGCCTAATAAGCCTGTAAAGAGATGTTGGTGGCATATTGTTAGGATCGTGAAGATCTAGGAAGAAGTGTTGTTTCAGAGTTATATTTCCCAACCGGCAGAGCCTTGGACAGTGACATAGATAGTGAGGAGTATCCTCTGTTTCTTTTACATCTCCACAGCCTATGCAGATGTAGTCATTCTCGTGGTCCTTCAGATGATTACGTCGTCGCATTTCAGGAATTCGTCGGACTTGCTGTTGCATATGGGCCATGGCATGCGAGTAGTGTTACAGGTGGTTGGATGTTTCCACCGTACATATGCTGTTCCTACTATCCTATCATGTACTTTCTTCTCGATATCTGCCAATGAGGGTAAATGTTTAGGAATGCCTGGGAGAGGTCGATTTCGGCCCCTCCCGGCATGTACATCTGCAGTTTTATTGCCGGCTATGTCCCCATGACCTAGGACCCAGCATTGATTAATCGACGCTGCATTTTTAGAAGCTAAAGTTCTTCACGGCAACCTTCGACCAGCTTGGACTTGATCTCTACAGTCGAGTTTGCTTTGATGGCCGCTTGACTGTCAATAAGAATCGTAATACGTGCCGGTGGTATTTCCAGCATTGATACCATCTTGACTGCCAGGACCTCCACTTGAAATGTGTTGCCGTATTCAGGAATTTTCATAAAGCAGTGCATGCTTAACAATTTCATAATTAACAGCATTTGTTAATAGCCGACTTGTTTGATCTTTTGTTCTTGTGCCAAGAATACATACTCTGGCTAGATCACTAACTTATGAAAGACAGTGTAATTACACATCTGCTCACCGCACTATCAGCAACAGCTAAAGAAGTTACAAGACCTCTACTTGCCGATAACCATAAAATGTTGTCCATATCCTAAAACTGGAGTCGGGGTTCCTAACGTAATCGTATCATCAAATTGCGCCGAGGATTCAGTCTATATTTGACGAATGTAAAAGTCCACGTCCAGTCTTCATTCATGTTTGCGTACATTTTTTTCAGAATTTGTTGAATTTGATAATTTCTAAGCTTCTAAGCATGAGTATATGGCCGGAATTGCAGTAGTAGCAGACACAATACAGCGCTTAGATTGACTATAAGTTCACCTTTTTGTGTAATGGGCAGTTAGGTGTATAGGACTGGACATTGGGGTGGTTTAGATAAGTCCAAATTATGCAGTTGATCTGATCAGCTGAGCCTGAGCTGTCTGATGGAGTTGATTTCTCTTTATATCAATGAATATTTTTACTGCCCAATCAACATATACATTGGATTCTTCCTAAGTCGAATTTATCTCTAACTCGAAAATGTTGCTTGCTCTATTTTGGCATTTACCAACATTTTGTGTATACATAACCATCCTCTGACTTGAACTAATTTTGATATCTCGAAAAAAATTGACTTAGGATGAGTCCACTGTGTAATGAACTTTGTGAGGGCCTGATTCCTTAACTTGGGCTTGAAGAAAGAAAACTGGCTTACACAGACGACACCGACATCATCGCAACAACTCAACAAGGTGGACACAAATCCTTCACCTTGATCGATCTGGTGGCATAAAATCTGGGGCTGAGCAATAATTCAAGAAAGACAAAGTACATGGTGGCTTTATCTACGTCAAGAACAGTTGTCTAAGCAATCAGGGTAGCGGAGCATGAATTCGAAGTACTGCTCTCCTTTCAAAAACTATCCCCAAAGGACTAGACCAGATAGAGGCCACTAAAGGCTTTTCCCAAGATCTAACCAAAAGATCAAGCTGCTACTGTCCTACCAGTACTTCGGTATAGTATGAATTCGAAACTGGCACTCCGATCTCTGAGCCGTATTCAAGAAGTTTCACCTAAAATTGTTGGCCCCGTTTTTAAGGAAGGACAATTCCGAAGAGGGTAAAATCAGGTCATATACCTCGAAGATGATATTGTGACAAAAATTAGCATCGGTAGACTCCGCTGGGCAGGACACCCAGCTCGCATGAGCGAAGAGGAAGTGGCTGGGAGAGTCCTTTGTAGCTCTTTTTATTGTCGATGATGACGGATGACGTAGACCAGGATGGCAGCAGCCTTGGGGTGGGATGCTGGATGTCGTCGGCTCGCGATCGGTATAGATGGATTGGCCAGCACCGGATCCAGCCGACGATGATGTTGATGCCTAGTCAGGGTCTCAAATCGGAAGTTATTGCTCATCCACCCGCTTGTCCACTTATGCATCTAATTTCGAAAAACCCCGCTTAAGTGCTCAATTTTTTGTTGGGAAATGGAAATGCTTCTCCAAATCTAAACGAAAAAAATGTAAAACGTAAATCCTCTAATTCCTCTTTCACGGGCGGAAGAAACGTGAGTCATTGGCGTGACTTTTGTTCCTAACAGTTACGAATGTACATACAATGTATGAACAAAATGGATTCCGTTGGATTGGGTTGGTCTGAAGTTTCCGACCACATTGTTGCATTTAAAAGCCTTGGTGGCCGCTTAGTGCCAAGCCAAATCCAACAACACCATTGTCAACTCATTTGTCATCCATCCGCAAGAATGATCTTCGTTAACCCCGAAGACAACGTTTAAAAAAAGCCTTTTCCGTCGCTCCAACATTCTTTCCCTTCAGCACGGCCAACTGCCATGCTCCCACTATAGCAGTGCGATTTGTGTGTGCTTTTTTTTGTTCCTTACTTTAGGCATCACTTAAGGTTGAGGCAACAGTCACATTAAAATCGTTCCACAAACCGTTTTGCTTAGAACAATGTTGCCACTGATTTATGCAACAATTTGCACGATTTATACGAGTATTATACCCCGTCACCCGGGCGGCAGGCTCCCAGGCCCTGGAAGGTGTTGTTTCACAGGCACAAACAGATAATTTGAGATTGTGCATACAATGACCACTGGCAATTTGATCACGATTGCACTTCAGCGCAGCACACCAGAGTGACAGAGGGGACAACACTTTTGTTGTGATTATGTAACGCTGAAGCGACGAAATAAGCACCGAGGGAGGCATGACTGGATGTGAATGGCGATGGACATGAAGGCGATAGTGAGCGGCGGATGAGCCCTTGTTCAGATGACACAGTTCGACGGCTGACTCGTTATGGAATTGTAAGCGAGGTAGGCTTGCCAGGTGTGTGTGGAGTTTAGAAAGTCTTGGACAGCGTTTGAGGAAGGCTAAATGATTTCTTTTCGTGCAGTCTGGATTTTAAATGAAGAGGAGATTCATTTGCGGGGTGCAAGCACTCTTGAGTGAATGTTGGCGATGCTCTGAGTACTATTTCAGTTGTTTCACTTACTATCGCACATGTGCCACTTTAAGGTGTCACAATTTTGACAAGAGGACCAGCATTAAGGTATTAATCGCGAGTCCAGAGTACATGTGGAGGTTTCTATCATATTTCCTAGGTCTTATGGTATGAGCGGTATTGTCATTTCTTGTGGGGATGAGGACAAGGCGGGGACATGAATCTGCTGCCAGAGAAAGCTTCGGGCTATAGGCACAGGAAACGATCCCGGCTTTCGACGTTGAACCAAGCTCATCACACGTAAGCCGTCGTCGTTGCCTAATAAGATGAATGTAGATCAATCGAGCTTCCGTCAATGGCGGAGGATCGAATGGTCTGGAGGACTTTAGTAAGCACGCACTAAAGTACCCTCGTGATCCCTTTAGTGGCTCATACGGGTCAGAAGATGATGATGGTGACCCGGCATTGGATTCGATGTTCAGATTATGCCGAACATTTTTTTCCGCCGGTCCACCGCAAACCCTTGATGATAATTAACTGAAAAGTTTCTTAAGCAAATACATATGCATTAAAATATAGCCTTTTTTTCACAGCAAATGGTGAAATGTGTTGATACTGTTTACTTGAGATCCCAGGTAGCCGAAGTCCTTGACTACTTTAAAAGCTGTTCTGCTGTTGTCAGCAAGTCCTCGATGGTGTTCATCCGTTCTCGATGACAGTATAGATACCGTTTTGCCTTTTCATCGCTTAGCCCATTTTGGCCAGCTCCGATTCAATGTGCCACCAAAGGACAGCTTGCTGCTTTCGGTCAATAATCTCAATGTCGCCCAAGTATGCTACCAATTGTAAGGACTCTTTGCCGATTGTGCCTCTTGTGTTTGAGGATTAGTTCTGCGCGTGCCATTCTTCTTCTTTGTGTGGCGCTACAGTCCGGGGTGGAACTGGGCGTCAACCAACATGCCTCTCCAATTAGAGCGATCTGTGGCTACCTGTCTCCAGTTTCGCACACAAAGTTGGTTGAGGCCCTTCTCCACTTGGGTGCGCCACCTTAAACTCGGGCGTCCTCTGTTGCGTTGCCCGACAGGTTCGGATTCGAAGATTCTTCGGGCCGGAGCTGTGGTGTCCATCCGCTCTATATGACCTAGCCATCGTAGGCGTTGGATCCGTAGACGCCTAACAAGGCTCATGTCGCTGTACAGCCCGTACAGTTCGTGGTTGAATATTCTCCTTCAGAACCCGTCAACACAAACGGGACCAAAGATCGCACGTAGACGCGCGTGCCATTACCTAAACCATTTTCCAGAATAATCTTGATGGTAGCGAGCATTTTATAGTCATCCTGTACTAATGAGGTCGAGAGGAATGTCATAAATAGACATGACGTTTTATATCTCATCTGCATGCAGGACCTTATTGGGGACCTTGAAATTGATGAATAGGTTAAAGAATGTGTGTTTTTGACGATTTGATCTATAGGATGATGGACTTCTGCTGGCAGAAACAGATCCCTAAAACAGCAGAGTAGATTTCATAAGTGGGGTTTAGAAGACTTATCGTCGGTAGTTGGCGTAGTTAAAGAGGCTTCTTCACTGGCAAGGTATTCTTCGATTATATCTTCCAGGTGAGCCCTACGAGGTCATCCTCAGCTGCCTTAAACAACTCTGCAGACAATCCGACTGCACCAGCAGCTTTATTCGACTTCAGTGTCGATAGTAACAGAGGACGTCCTCGCAAGAGATGGCGCACACAAGTGGAAGAGGACCTCAACCAACTTGGTGTGCGGAGGCAGCTGGCGAAAGATCGTGCTGGCATGCAAGCATGTTGGTTCAGGCCCAGGTCCACCCCGGACTGTAGCGCCAATCAAAGAAGAAGAAGTGTCGATGTCGCTTTCTTGACGACACTAGGTCGGTGGACGGGATTCTCTTCTATCGTCGTCCATTGCGTGGAGTGGCAGGTTTGGACTCTCTGAGAGTTCGATCTGAAAATTTCCTGACTGTCGATTTCGATTGTAGCTCTCCGACGTCAAACTTCTTTGGTCTTGCTATTTTTTACTAATGTTTGCCTGGTGTTCAGCCACATGAATCTTACCAGGCACTAGAATGTCAATCCCAAACAGAGCACGTGCAGAATTTGGTGCAGTTGAGGAAGGTTGCAGCGACAACGATAAAGAACGCAAATGTTCAAAGCCTATTTCTGAAACAAACCCAATCTGTGGCTGCCAAGTAAGGTTTTCTTCATTTCAGCTTCACTTGTCAGAGTCACAATCGAATGAGTACCACAGTAACTCTTGCATGCTTTATTTAAAAGGGTATTAAGAGCGAGCATCAGGTCATGGTTTCATCGGCAGTCAAAGCGCAACAAACCCGACTCGGTTTTGTCGTTTAACAGAAATCAAGCTTATTTAGCTCAGAACTACAAGCATGGTGTTGAAACTGGACTGGACTTTCTAGTTTAAGTCCATCATCGTCCCACACTTAAGTCCACTCAAAGTAAAAAACAGTGCTTAGCACATGATATAGGCAACCAATCCCCTGTTCTGGGTGCACTCTACCAAATAGTCTACAGTCGAGTTTGAGAAATGAAAGGCTTCCTCTAACAGGGTCTCAAAAGAGTTGCTTACTTGAGCTCCGTATCTTCTCAAAAGTCAACACCCAACATTTCCAACTTCTTCAGACAGACCATAACGCCACCTCTTTCCACATGTGTGCTTGATGAAATGTCAAATCCAAGCCCAAAGGAGATGTCAGAAGTCACTCCCCAGCGAGCGACTGGAAGTCATATCTCAAGTGGATTACGTTTCATTTTAATTTGTGCTTAGACTGCACAGTGGCGCAGTTAAATTTTATGAAGCAGCCTCTGCCCCTAAGCCAGTCAGCATGTCAGTCAGTGAGTCAAACAGTTAGTCAGTCAGTCGAGAAGACGTTCTCCGAGCTCTTGGGCGCATCTCGTCGATAATTAATTTCATCTTTTGACGTGTAGGTGTCAGCGCATGACTATCGCTTGGGCCACACTCATGATGGCAATGGCGCTGGCGATGGCGATGGCGATGTCGATGGCGATGGCGCTGGATGCGAATAATTGAATTCAGAGGCTGCACTGCTGTGCGACTTGCCTTAAATTTCATGCACTGGCGCACTCATCCCAGGCCGCTACGACTTCGTCTTCGAGTTCGGAAACTGGGTATGGGTATGGCCCAATACTCGGGTGAGTTGAACCGGAGGAATTGACAGCGGTAACCAGATGTCGCAATGCTCAAGTAAAATAAATGATTTTCTCTGGAAGTTACGGCAAATCTAATGTTCATCCGTCCCCGTCCTCCCCGCCGCGGCGAGGTGTGGTGCATATTCTCAATGACGACTGCACCAAGTTACCCGCACGTAGGTGATGAATTTTGTGCTGATTAGCAATTCTGTTTGCATGAACTCCCGCGCGTTTCATCTCCAGACCGCCGGTCTGGAGGGGCACCCAGTTTTGCAGCACGCTGCATGCGTGTGATGGAGAAACGTGAGTCTCCGTCATCTCTCCAGCCAGCCAGCCAACCGCTCGAGAGTAATTGATTGTAATTATAATTCAATTGCTTGCATCTCAAGAATGTCTACCCACGACGATTGCGACGACGACGACGACGACGACGACGGTGATGCTGAGCAGAACTGACACTTTGTGATTGGAATGTGACGAAGTTGGAGCGCTGCTCGTGGCGAGGATTGATCGATTTGCAGTGCTGTGTTGCATCGAATTTGCCGAAACCCATATTTGGCGAGATCATAACTTGAAGGAAATAAATGCGCAGTTCTGGGCTTGTCCCAGTCCCCGTCCGTCATCCACCCACACCGCGACTGACCACGACCACCGGGCCGCAATTCCCATCCAATGAGGCCAGCTCCTCCTCTCCTCGCTGCAACCATTGTTCGAGCAGCAGCAGATGTGGAGCGGAAATGACGACATGATTTCCATGTCATCGTCATGTAATAGTCTCAATCCCGAAAAAGAATTTCCCTCCGAAACATGTCGTCTCCACTCATAAATATCCAATAGCCAGATACAAATTCCGTTAGCCTCTGACGTACCCAGGGGTTCACTTCACATCCTCGAGGAGCCTCGAACAAGCTCCGAAGTGCTATCTGAAGTTAGCATCCCCGACTGGCCGAGTGCCACGGCTGTTGGCTGTCTGGTGGAGATGGCGCGGCGACCGACGGGTTGGCGGGACCGCACTCTCCATGCACGAGGAGCACGAACAAATCTTGTAAACCTTTATTCCTGCATTTTTCATAGGGATTCTTATAGAAATTATTTTTCCTCTAATGCACCACGAGCACCAGCGACTACCACGCGGGCTCTGCGCCTAGCCGTGTGCGCATCCGTACTGGATGCTGCTGTGTTGTTGCTGTTGCTTCTGCCGTTTTGCTGAAAGTGGTCATCACCGTTGTCATCCCAGAGAGTCGGGTCATTTCGAAATATCTTCTCATTGACGACGACGCCAGGAGGGACAGCGGGGGGACAGCGCATGCACACCCTCCATTGGACATCGGAAACTGTTCACGTCCGTGGCTTGAGAAGAGATACAAATGGTTCAGTCACCACCACGCTGGGGACAGTGGTGTTCGGTGCGGACCCGATTGACGTCAAACTTGGCTGCGCTTCCAGCCGGATCGATGGGGAAAATATTATTGCCCAGCTCGGACGGACGGACGGTATCGCCGCAACGACCGGGAACCGTGTGGAGGAAGATGAAGAAGGTGCTGGTCGGTATGACTTCTTCATCACGTACTGGGGCGCTGTTTATTGTGAACATTTAGACTGCGGTGTTTGCGCACTTGCAATCGTCTCTGAGGATGGTCCTTCATTATATAACACTAGGTTCCATCAGCCGCTGGGGGCATGTGATGGTGGGCCAGGGGGAGCAGAAAAAAGTGTAAGCTCACGAAATAATTGTATCGACGGTCAGTGGGGTCTGAGACAAGCACTGGCCCTGTTCAGCGGGTGGCTGCGCATGGGGAGATAGCTTTCTTTGTCAAAATAGTCGTTCACTTCTTAACTCAGTTGTGAAGCTGTGGTGCGTGAGGGAGAAAGAGGTTGTTGGTGGATTTTGTGTTGAAATCGAACTCGTCAAGCCGGCATGAAGGAAGGGGTTCAAGAGAGAATCAGTGGCTATTGCATCTTTGTTGATATAAATAAGAGTCCCATTCCCTCCTCAAACTCCCATTCCGTTACCCTGATTTCAACGAAGAAACCAGTCTTTGAGAGATGCCACGTATTTTCAACGCACTTCTGCAGAAACTATTGCTTAAATCTGCACCAAGAACTTAATTAAAATGGTCAACAAGCTCTTTAATATGAAATTTATAATATGGGTGGCGTTACAGCCCGTAGAGGGCCTAGCATCTCAGCACCCACTAGTGCTGTGAGTGATATTGTTCTCTCACGAGTAGAGGGGACATATAGTGGTTTGCCGGCTCAGAACGACTAAGTTTGAGAAGCTTTTTCTACACAGTTTTACTCTTTAAGCATTGTCAGTGACTCCAAAGAGGTGGGCTAAAGGGACAGAGAACTAAGACGTCGAGGTTCAAGTGCGTAGGTGCCAACGTCACTGCCGCGACAAGAAGCTGCTTGTTTTCTCGAAAAACAGACGACTTTCCGTGATCTAATCGCATGGACATCACAATTTCTTTGGCACAAAGTACATCAGCCCAAAGGGAGTTCCACAAGGTTCAAGTCTCGGGCTATTACTGTGCGACAGAAATACATTCTATTCTTTAAGTGACCAAGGACATTACAGAAATAGGTAGACTACCAGTTTAAAACTATGCAGGTCTCCGCTAGACTGATGATGTCTTCAAAGCCAACCGAAAGAAGGCAAAGTTCATAATCTCACGGGGAAGAAGTGTTTAGTAGGCACAACCTCAGTTCGGCAGCAATCCAAGCAAAACTAAGAACATGAGCCTACATCGTAATTTTGTTGCAAGGCAGATGAAGAAAAATACCTTAAGGACTTCGAGGGAGTCCTGGTCTTTATTTAATCGATAAAGTATGCGCCTAAGTCTTGAAATAGCCCCAAGACGACTTCTACTGAAGCGGCACGGATGAGGAAGAAGTGTAAATCACATTACAACATCTATACACCTGGTCCAGTCCTTGCAAGAACGAGGAACAATTCGCTAGGGAGGTACATAAGCAGATCACTCTTAGCTAACTTACATCGCAACCAAATTCAATACTTCGGGTAAAAAAATTCGAAATCCATTTTTGCGTTACCACTGGAACTTCAAGTGACAGCTAGTGTCAGGATTCATTACTGACGTTTTTCCACTCAGAAGTGGTTGATTTCATACACAGCTTGTTATATTAGTTCAAAGGTGATTTGAAATCTTTGAATGAATGATTGTTGCATTTGATTTCACTTGAAATGAATGAATTTTTTGTCAACAGCTGTGTTGAACAGCAGCGTCCTGAATTAGGAATTAGATGTGTTCCATTTGACAAACTTGCAAATAATAATAATAAAATGGGTGGTGCCGGTAGAGGGCCAGGGCTTAGCTTCTCAGCAACCACTCGTGTTGTGCGTGTTATTGTTCTCTCACGAGTGGAAGAGAACTACAGTTTTATGCCGATTCCGAACGGAAAAGTTTGAGAAGCTTTTTCTAGACAGAAATACTCTTTGAGCAATGTCGCGGTGGTGTCGTAAAAAGTATTTTGCCACACAGAGCAGGAATCGAACCTACGACGTCGAGGTTTAGGTCGACGCAGATATCCACAACGCTACACGCCACCATCAAACTTGAAAATGCAGTAAAAAAATTCCATATTTCGCTTATGGGTGGTGTCGGATTCCCAGGAATTATACATAGTTTGTACTTAAATTCCTATGAAGAACAGCAAAATGACATAGGCTACGTATCCCGACATTCATGAATCAGCGTCGCGGGTCTTTCACAGAATCAACGTCTCGTTACATTCGAAGAATTAAGGCGCTGGGGTGACAAATGATCGCGGAACTGAACCCTTCCGATATTTGCTCATTTTAATAGTTTTGTTGGTAGTGACAAGCCGGCGCAAAGAATATAATGTTAATATAAACCTGTGCGCTTTATTTGGTGAAGTTGGATGGAATAGAATTGTTTGACGAACTGCTGAAACTAACCGAAATGTTGGTGTGAACTGCGCAAACAAGACCCTGGTATGGAATCGATGTATAATAGCGCTTAGCAACTAATGCTACCTAAGTTTGTCGAATCAGCTGGGCTCACAACATGGTCGTTTGGTTGTCAATAGCCAAAAACTGAACGAAGAACTTAGCTAGTAGTGATACACTTAAAAAGAGTCTGCAAGGAAGGTGAATGGAGTAGCAAACCAGAATCAACAAGAACCGCCTCAGGATCTGGCAGCAATGCCGAAGGTAGAAGCCCATCGACTGCACTGTTCGGCCACAGCGAGTGCATGGAAGCCAATGCTCCAGCTTAGGGTTTCTTTGAATGCGAGCCTCCTAGTTCGAGAAGGAGTGGAAGACAGAAACTCCGGTATAAAGACTAACTTATCGTGGTCTAACGACGGAAGACAGATGGCAGAGTGAAAGCGTTCGTGAACCGCAGACCTGGCAAGAAAGTGAGTTCCCCTATAGACGCGGCAGCTATCGAACACTAAAGTTCGTTGGTCTGTCTGGAATGTCAAAGCTTGGAAGGATATTCAGAGCTCGTGGTCGTTCAATGCAGTATTTTGTACACAGTAAAAACTCTTACTACATGACAAGATAGAAAAGGAAGTCTAAGGTTCAACTCAAGCTGTAGCCACCAGAAGGACAAAGAAATGTCCACTTCGAATGAATAGAGGATAATAATACCTGGCGATCTAATACCTGGTAGCACCCTGTAACTCGATGCTTTAAGCATCATTCGCAGATTCCACATCCGTTGACACTCTGAAAGGTACATTGGTCGCAGAGCAGTTCCAAGGTGGGGTCTGGGGTCTCAAAAGTTTAAATGGTTTCTGCTTCGGAAAAGATCCACTTTCTTGTGACTTTGATGACGACACCGAGGTCTTAACCATTTAACCCCATCGTCATCTGACCATAACTTGCTACAGAGCCTACGCGTGCCACAATCAGATCGTCAACCGGACCGTTTCCCTCACATCATCGTTTGTCTTTAATCTGATTCGCACTGTCTTCATGCCATCTTTACCACTCCAGAATCCGTCAATCATCGTCCATATCGATTGCAAAACTTAACCGAACTATCCGACTTAGCCTGCTGCACGCTCTTGCGGTATGCACGTCTATCTGCAGAGAATTGATTACACTCTTTTGCCATGATTTGAAGCGTGGATCATGGCGAGATCATCAAATGTAGTTCGTCAAAATCTTCGCGCTGTTACGACACCCACCGACACGGTGCTACCATCCGTCTGGCATCCACGCTTCACACATTCGAAAGTTTAGTAGTGACGTAACCGACCGCCAACATCCCCCAGAAGCGCATCTCTCCCCACCCGACGATTATATCGGATTCAAAAACAAAATTGCCTAATAATGGCAAAATGAGTTAATGAACACGAGAGCGTTACCCAAAACAAGGACATTGCCGAAATCAGAGCAGAACCTAATGACTGCCGGGAGACGCAAGACGGAAGACGGAAGGCGTCCACACGCTGAGACTAGGGCGAGAGAAAGGAACTTCACGATGAGACCGAGACTGAGACTGAGACCGAGACTGCTTCTGCTGATGACGACGTCCATGACGAGATCGATGGACGTGGTGAGGGCGCGGTGCGGCGGGGGACATTGTGCGGGGCGCTTAAGGAAGATCATCCTAACCTCAAATCGAATGGAGCAGAACACTGTACCGCACAGATCACACAAATCTCGGCGCATGAACACATCTTTAATGGTCGTGAGTTATTTACAAAACATATGGCCAGCCAAGAGAGCACACTAGGGATGTGTATTATATCGTGGAGAGGGCCGGGGCAGCGTCGCCACTGCCGCGCTGACGCTTCGTTTGCGCGCGACTAGGAGCGGGCGAACAACAAACCGGCAACCACTAGCCAGCCATGCCTCTCTTCGGTGTTCGGTCTGTGCTGGTGAGGCTGATGCTGATGGTGATGCCGGAGCTGGTGCTGGTGCTGGTGCCGGTGCCGGTGCCCATGGACAGAGATGAATTGCCAAGACGTTTGCAAATTTGGTAGTAATTCGTGTTGAACTTTGTTATTATTGCTTTCGTCGCTTAGCAGATACGTTTGTTACTTTGGTTTTGTTTGCGGTTTCGGATGCTCTCTGGGCTAACCTATGGTTGCTCCTACCTACCTGCTGCCTGGTACACACAAATAGTGGGTGAGCTCGAGCTGATTGAATAAGGTGAACGGAACATGTCTTAAAACGTGGTCTAGTGATAGCACAATTACATGAGGTAGCCGGTGTTTGTTTATGCGCATTGTTGGCTGTCCTTACTGTGTTACTGACAGTCGCGCTTCGTAATACTCAGGACGAGACGACGGGTGGGAGGGGAGTCCAGGGCGGGTTTTTTTTTAAAAAAGGGATGTCAAGTGAGGGATTGCTTTAAAGGCGGCGTGTAAAAGTAAGTGGGAGGTGTAGGTGTTTTGAGTGACAGGATGTTCATCTGAGCGGTCAGCGAGATCAGATGGCAATTGGCTACGAAATCAGATTTGAGTGTTCAACGACTCACAGTCTCGAGCATATTTTCTTAACCTCTAAGCCTGTGCTGAGCAGCAGCGAATTTATCTCTCGGCGGACCCCTCCCAACACACGAACCTAGTGCAATGATAATAAAGACGTGCTCCGGAAAGTGCTCCGCTAGTGGTTCGCAGACCACAGGTTGGGAATGGCTTTTTTAGGGGCAACCAGCGCACATTGGTTTTTCCTCTGTGCTTCCTAAGCTGTGCAATTCAAGACCAATGAGTGTAGACAACTCTAATCTTACTCATATAAAAATAGTACTAAATACACATGATCCTCTGTGAGGTTTTGTGTGAACGGCTGAAACCATTCGTCAACAACCTGATAGGTCCCCATCAGTGCGGTTTCAGGCCTGGAAAGTCAACCATCGACCAAATATTCACACTACGGCAGATCCTATAAAAGGCTCAAGAGATGCAGATCGACACCCACCACCTATTCGTCGATTTCAAGGCCGCATATGGCAGCGTGCATAGAGACTAGCTATACAGCACCTGTCTAGTCTAGACATTGCTGTCAAGCACGACAAGTTGTGTAGGATAACGATGGAGAACTCTCGCTGCTCCATCAAGTTCGGTAACAAACTCACCGAGACCTTCAATGTCGAAAAAGGTTTTAGGCAAGGCGTGCGACTTATTCAATAACAAATACTTGAGAAGAAACTCAAACGTCAACACCAGAAGCACGATCTTCCAAGAGTCCGTTCACCTGCTCGCTTACGCGGACGACATTAACGTGATTGGATGAACACAGCGAGCCGTAAATGAGGCGTTTGCTGGCATTGAAGCGGAAGCGGCTAAAATGGGTCTAGCGGTTAACCAGGGCAAAACAAAGTACATGCTGTCATCACGGAAGGCCGCACAATCACGAAGTCTCGGGGAGACCGTCACAATGGGCTCTGGAAACTTTGAGGTGGTCAATTACTTCGTCCACCTCGGCTCTGGATCAGATAGGAACAATAACACCAGTAACGAGATCAAGCGCAGAATTACTCTAGCCAATCACTGCTCTTTGGGCTCAAGAGGCAATTGAGTAACAGAGTCATCTCTCGAAACACCAAGCTGACTCCATTTAACACTCTGATCATACCTGTCCTGCTCTATGACGCGGAGACATGGACGCTAGGGAATGCGGAGGAAGAAGCTCTTGGTCGTTTTGGGACCTAGATCAATGTCTTCGGTTCCAATTCTTAAGATGGCTATGTCATGTAGAGCGCATGGATACCACGACTACGACCCGAAGAGGCTTTCGATACCGAGCCGTTGGGACAGCGCAACAGAGGACGTCCTCGAAGGAGGTGGCGCACACAAGTGAAAAAGGACCTCAACCAACTTTGTGTGCACAACATGATGTCGAAACATCATGCTGCCTGGAGAGGCAGTTTGTTCGAGGCCCGGGTCCACCCCGGACTGTAGCACCAATCAAAGAAGAAGATGTACTAAATATTGTTCCTAAATTCTGTTCGAAGTCAAATAGCCAAGATGCATATTATATGTACGGCTTAAAAAAAGAAGGTTGGATGTGCTGGAAAGTATAAGGAAACGTTTTAAATCACAAAAAAAAACCTACAACGTGGAACATACAGAACTTTTGTTCAACAAAACATAAGTTATGTTTTTACCCGCGGGTTTCCGCAAAAAACATTTTTTTCAATTTTGGGGAGGGTGGGTAGTTTATTGGGCGAAATAGAACTGAATTTGAAATTGCAGTTGCGGATATTTATAGGGCACCCTCAGATGTGTGACGACTGTGACGAAAAGCTGCCCTCAGCTGACGAATAGTTGGATGTTGAGAAATTGAGTTGCGGATGTTATTGTTATCCTTAAGTGAACGTTGCTGTTTACTTCTGCAGTACGCTATATACCAACAATGACATGCGATGCAATAGCTTGGCCCAAAGAACCAACTGGATCAGAGCAAGAGATGGACTCAACGAAGTTAAAACGCCGATACGCCTATATGTAACAGGGGGCATTGGAGCAATGAATCCGTAGTTCACAGACTGAGTAGCAATACGCTTAAATGGTATATAGATGGATCAAAAACTGATGAGGGAATTGAGCGGAAGTAATACGAACCCATGCACATCGCCAGTATCTTTCAGGCGGATACGCTCAAACCAATCTTGAAAATAACCATACCAACTGCGGCATAGCAATAGTATCATACAACGGTGCTGCTATCCTGGCACTTGACTCCCATATCATCAAATCCAAGCTCGTGTGGGAATATCTATTAGGTATATAACTTGGTGCGGTTTGCTAAGAGATGGCGTATTATTCCATTGGAACAAGCGTTGGAAAGCTACTGTCATTCAAGTTGTCATTGAAAAAGTCATAGATTCGGGTAGGCAACACTTTCAGAAATACCTTTTCTTAAATAAACGTTCAAATTTTGCAAAAAAACGGCATGAATTAATTCATAGCCCAGATACAAAAGCTTTAGAAGTTGATCAGGAGTAACAGAGTAAACCTCTAATGGATACCTGGTCAAACAGCGATAGAAGGCAATAAATTGGACGACTCGCTCGCTAGGAAAGAAGCATCGGAACCTTTTATCGACCCTGACCCATTCTGCGCTGTTGGTGATCACATCCCGAGGCATGAGCTCCGGGAACAAGATAGAAGGAACCGGGCTGGCACCTGGAATATGGCATGAAACAGATCAAGAAACTCTTGTGCTATCATAACCGGAAGAGGCTAAAGGCATGTATCAGAAGGAGCAGGAAAAACCTCCATATCCTAACTAACTAGGAGCATCAGACGAAGGTATCTTCAGACCTTGTGCGACACTAGTACACCTGTCACAGGGCAAAGTTGTTTATCGCTCTCAACTCTCAAGTACAAAAACTCTTAAACCATTCTACAACAGGAGCCTCTGCATGTGAGGGGAGATATTGTGCCTCCAATAAAACGTAAGGTCGCGGTGCAATATACCGTCAACAATAAGAATAATCTATGGCGACAACGAGAAACTCCTTAATAGCTCATTAACTGCTTCCGGTTATGGTTCAGAAGAAAAGATCACAACATCCGCTTTGAAGTTCAGCATTTCTTTTGATTCACTAAATCCATCGTTAGTCTCCCTCAGCCATCAAAGGGAGCCCTAATAGAGATGACCCGTGCCCACGTCCATCACCCTCACTCGTCCAACTGAACCACCAGCAATCGCCGTCACCAATCGTCTCGTTCGGCAAATATTTATGCGCACAATTAAGTTGTTCCCAACTCGGCAGATCGCAGGATCATCGCTCTCGTCCCCACACACACACACAGTCTCACCGGGTAATGGAACAATAAATATGCGCTCTGGCCCTCAATCAATCGCGTCTGGCAAACGAGCTACCACATAATGGGGCGATGGCACCTCTGCCATCCATATCCGCACACAGTCTCACACCAGAAACCATGCTGCTCCCAAAAGTCGAGCCAGACAGCGTCATCGGCCCCCGCCACCAGAGCAACCGACACCGCCACCGCCTCCGCCTGCGCCCGGGGTCGGCTTGGATCGTTCGTTGATTTGACAACTGCGGAAGTCATGTTCCACAGATTCATGCCGCAGATTGAATCGAAGGAGCATCGAAAAATGAAAATCTGATTCCGTCACATGTCAGGCGGCCATAATGCGCAGCTATGCGCCAATAATTTTGAAGTGATCCTCGCTTTCCGGCCCACGCTCTAATTCGCGATGTGTGACGCCAATTATTTCCGAAATTGCTTAGCAATCGGTAGCTCCTGCCACCTTCTGACAACTGCGCGCCGCGCTTGCTCGCCGAGACCTACTCTCTCATTAGAGCGGGCAGCCGGGCCGCTGAGTCGGGCCGCGCCGCACTGCGCTGCGCATTGAGTCTCTAATTCGGCTGACACTGGTCCTGGCTGGCTTTTTAAATATCACTCATCCTCCGAGGTCTGCTCCGAAGCAGGTCTCATCTTCGTCCGTCGCGGTTGTCGACGTCGACTCTGCCGTCGTCATCGTCGTTATTTCCTACTGCATCACGTTTCACAGCCACCCGAGATGTTGACTTTTGATAAGGCGGCCAAGGAAGCGGGGAGGCATTCGGCCAGAGTAAACAGAGAGAACGACTGAACTGTGGCCGGGCAGCAGAGCAGTAACGGCGGCAGCACATGGGAACAATCCGAGATTCATTCGGTAAAAGGGACCGCGGCTAGGCGAGCCGAAGAAGTTCACACAAGTTGGGCACTTTGTTGCTTTGTTTTTGCCTTCACGTCCACCAGCGGCCATTGTCTATCGCCTCCGTCCCCATTGTTGGCCGTTGGACAGAACCCGACTGCGGCTGCGACTTCGACGGCAGCTAGCAACAGCGTCCACTTCGAGAGTCCAGAGAGTTGGGTCCATTGCGCAATAAAATTTCATTTGTTGCCCCCACTCGTCATGCAATGGACGGCCAAGAAGCGACACGGCCACAGCCAGAAATGAACCTGCATCCGTGAGCTGTGATGCCTGATGGTCGTCGTGTTGCGACCGACGACGCGACTACATGAAGGTACTAGAGCACGGTGCTCGCCTTCGCTGGCAGCACTCACCACTCGTCGTGAAGGTTTCGCCAGCCACGATGGGCTCTCGGCCGCATGAATGGCGGCGGCGGTGTTGCGGCTGGTTATTTATATCATCGCCTTCCATCACCGAGATGTGGCATGACAAAATGTTGACCTCATGTGAAAATCCAGGAGTCCCCGCCGCCGCCAGTGCCACCGGCAACAAGGTTGCACTTGCATGTGATTCGCGCCTCTCCGGCGAGGGGGTGGACACTGCATACGCGCCGCACCAAACTCATGCCGCCGTGCCGCGCTAAATGCTTTCGCTCACCGAGTGTCGTTCTGTGCTGTGCTGTGACAGGTGGACCGGCGGCGGTGTGGACCGTTTTAGGAGTAAATTTGTTATCAATCTCGGTAATCCCCCGGCGGTATCGAAGCGCGAGGGGTCGGCGCTGCACTGCCGTCCATGTGATGCGCTTTCACAAGTGCACCAAGCCGATCCGCGTCGAGTCGAGTCGAGGCGAAGTGCCAGCATGGATTCGAAATGTCAGTGCGCTACTGAATTTGATTTTCGTCAACGGCAAATGTGGTGTGGGGCCAATGGGGTGAATGGACGCGAGGGCGGCGGGGTACTCCTAAGACAATGTGATGCCTATCACTTTGGACAAATTCCGGCATGATGTCGGGAAACGTGACGAGTGTTGCGCGCGCTTGTATGTACACATGTGGTGACGGTGCAGCTGCAATGCGAGGAATGGTAAAATGAATGGCGGTGGTGTTCGTCTAGTGAAAAGCTCACCACACGGATGCCGAGTGCCATTCTCTTGGCATCACCATTCCATGGAGATGGGGTCCATTTTTTGGTGGAGAGGCTCTGGGGGAACTCTGCAATGGCGGAAAGGGACGCTTGTGATGTGGCTGTGGCGTCACAGATTTTGGGACTGTGGTGGTGAAGGGTGACGCGTTGAAGCTTTTAATTAGGCCGCAATGATAGCAAAGCCGATCAGAATTTTCGAACTAATTCATTCATTCTGTGATCCCTAAAGTACACCATGAGAAACGTGTCGAGATGAATTGAGAACTTCGCTGATGACTGATCTACGAAGTTCGCAATAGCTAATGGCAGCATGCCTATACGGAGAGGGGAAAAAACCTATCGAACGGAATGAAGTGCTTTCATTTACTTGGCCGTTATGGGAGGATTACAAGTACACACTCGAGTTGACTGCAGTTTCTCATTCGAACCTGATGTTCTTCAAAAACACAAAGGTAGGTAGTACCTTTTATTCAACGGTTAGACTGGAGTCGTTGCATATGTGAGAGGAATTCTGTTTTCGACACGCTACCATCTCTTGTTCCTCTGCTAATTTTCACAATTTTCACGAAAATGAACGTGGATGCCAACAGATATCATCGAAAGTTGTGATAAACCATCGGCATCAAGATTCTGGTACCAGGCAAACGACCCATGAAGGGTCCGAGCCTGAGCAATTGCTGCCTTCCATCGGTGACGGTAGTTCCAGTCATCAAGGCCAAGCTGTCTTACATCCGCTATGACTTGGTCTCTATACCGGAGGTTCGGCCTTCCTCTTCTTCTTGAACCAGTAGGCTCGGATTCAACGACCCTCTTTGCTGGAGCGTTGTAGTCCATGCTTTCGATGTGGCCAAGCCACTGTTGTCTGCGGACAGCTATTCGCCTTCCTTGCCGAGACCGTATATCCGACGTAGAATTTTTTTTCTTTCGAAGTCACCAAGAACAAACTCTGCGGTTTTGCTAAGCGTCCAGCTCCATAAAGCAGGACTGGCAAGTTAAAAGTTTGTAGAGCATGATTATGAACCTTCGAGTCAGGAGGTCCGAACCCAGTTGTTTTGACAAATCGCCCTAGACGTTCACACAGTACGCTGGTTAGGATCTTGTAAGCGACGTTGAGCAGGGATGTACCTCTATAGTTTTTGGAGGTAGGAGGTAGGCATATGAAGCTGATATTTCACTCGTCGGCATGCTTTCGTCCCAAAATCGGCAATTGATCTTGTTGCATGCTCCCTACCATTACATTGTCCTCGGCTTTGAAAAGCTCCGATGGTAAGCCCTTCGGCTTTGTTGTTCTTCAGCCTTTTAATGGCTGTACCGACTTCTTCAAAGCTAGGTGGGAGGACTACTTCATCGACTGCAGTTGGGATTTCCCGATTCCGTACTGGTTTTAATGGTATCTGCCTAAGTGTGACTGTCTTCAGGAGTATGTTGGACAGTGTGGCACTACAAAATCTACTTCAGTGTTTTTTTCCCGAAGAACTTTTGCTATGGATCCCTAACGCTTCTACCAATAAAATGTTGATGGTTAAGACGATCTAAGCAATCGCTTACGGACACTCACAATTAAGATCGGCATCATGACCGATACTGCGTTATGAGACTTCCTTAGACTGGCTATTCCCTACGATAACTTCTACAGAAGTCGTAGACACGAAGCAGTGGAGGAAACCATTGGATACTTTCTTTTCACTCGCAACCCCCTCCCGAAGGAAATGTCACCCTAACGCTTACATCTTCGTAACGAGTGCGATCTTAGAAACATCTTTATCGCTTGGTCTAAGTCATCAAGTCATTTTCTGAGTAGGATCGTCTACATCCATGTCTGGTAACAGAGCGGCTCTGGGCCGAGATAAGTATGACTACCGCATGTGGGTAGTCCTAAGACCTAAGATTGACTCACAAGGCCGTAGAAAATAATGGGCCGAAAGTATCATCCCTAGCGGCGTTTGTTTGTTGCATATCCGAGACGAGTGGAATCTCAATATCGCTTGCCCGACCCACAAGAAAGCGGACCCCTTTGACTGCGCCAACGATCGAGGCGTCAACATCGCGTACAACATCCTCTCTGTCGTTTTGTGTGAACGCCCGAAACCATTCGTCAACAACCTGATAGAACTCTCGTTGCTCCATCAAGGTCGGTAACGAACTCACCGAGAACTTCAATGTCACAAAAGGTTTTAGACAGGGCGACGCGCTGTCATGTGATTTCTTCAATATCGATCGTGTAAAACTCACACGCCAACGCAAGTGGCACGATCTTGCAGAAGTCCGTGCAATTGTTAGCATACGCGAGCCATCAATGAGGCATTTGCTAACATTGAAACGGAAGCGGCTAAAATGGAACTGGCTGTGCATGGCAAAACGAGGTATCCTCATACAGCATCGAGGTTTTGGAGAGAGCATCACAATGGGCAGCTATAACTCCAAGGTAGTTAAGCACTTGTCGTATGAAGCTGGAGATACCTAGACGGACATCGCGCTTTTCTAAGGGACGCGTTGGTTGAGCCCCAGGCCCACACAGAATTGTTGGGCTATCAGAAGAATAAAGCGAAGCATTTTTTCGAAGTCATGTGGGAGGACTAGTTTTATAAGAATCGGTATCCTAAGCTGAAATTCAACAATTAAACAAAAACATGCCACCCTCAGCTGCCAGTACTTACTTTACTCTCGGTCATTGCTTCCCTGTTTTTAGGCAGTGTGTGTTTGTGTTTGTCGCTGAATGGAAACCTTCGGCTGTGGATGGAACTCAACCGTATACTAAACTCGATCAGAGATTGATCTTCATGTTCCGCTGTAGAAAACCGATTCAATACTTGCCATGCACGTTTTCCACTGACCGTTGACGCAAATGCTGCGAATGTTAATTGCCCAGACCGAATGACGTCCCCCTCCTTCATCCAACATACCTGTCAGCTAGTCAAGAAATGTGGACAAATTTTCACGCATCACTTCGTGCATTCCCTTATCATTTGTTTGCATAAAAAAATCAACACGGAGAAAATCGCAGATGTCTGCCCATTGCCCATGCCTTAAGGACATAGATTCGAAAGAAGAAAAAAAAAACACATTCACGGTACGGTACCGTCGCTGAAGATCACACACACAATCCACGGCATCCACAAGCGAGAAGAAGAAAAAAACGGCCATCCCCTAGGGGTGATGCGTTTTTTTTTCCTCCTCATCCTGTCCAAGACGCAATACTGCGTCGGTTCGCTCGGTTACCTGTTCGCCCAGAAGTAGCACGGACATCCCTCGTAAGTTTTTTAGCATCGCGTTTTCTTCTGCTTAATCGAAATCCTTGTTTCATATGATTTTCCCAGGCGTCCCGGTTTTATTTCTTTTCTTTCGTTTTTTTTTTTTTTTTTGTTTTTCTCTTCCAGCGATCATCGGAGCGCGAACAAAGCGGAGAAAGGTCCATTATGAGCAGAAACAACCGCTAGGACGGTGCCCCCTCTTCTTGTGGTCCTTCTTTATTCGGTCACTCATCGAGTGGAGTGGATGAGGATGTTGATACCGCTATGTGGATCTTCTCATATATCAAACTGCGTAAGCGGGCATTTTGCGTGGCGTGTGATTGAAGGGAAATCACCGATCGGGACTGAGAACAACGAAGAAAGGGCGTTATTCAGGCTTCAGGATTTTTTTTGTGTGTCGGTGTGTGATGGAGGTCCTTCTAATTACGCTCCCACTAGGACATTTGTTTGAAATTCGAATGCGCGTCTTCTTTGGTTACGCGTAACGGGACCGCAATTTGAAAGGAACAACTGAGTTGTGATGAATTGAAAGTGCCATCCGTCGTTTTTTGTTAGATCGGCCGCTTCACTTGTCCGCATCATCGGGGGCACAACTTCGTGGGTTTGTGGATGGCGGTTGAAGTGCGCCGTGGGGGTGATTGGACACAGTTCTGGTGGGGAGAGAAGCAGGGCAAGTGGTGGTTGATACAGGTATCGCACGAGCAATTAGTTTAAGATCCCCCGGAAGTTTGCTGATAAATCACTGCTGTTTTGAAATTCGGCGTCCAAGAGTTCAAAGTATTTCCAGAAGGAACAAGCAATCTCTAAGCAGCTCCACAACAAGTGCCTCTTCACTTTTGTGTCAACCAGATGATCCCTCAGTGCACCAGTTTTTGCCGCTCAATCACTGATCACAGATCATTTCCCGGCTCCACACTAATCACCATTCACTCATTCATCCACAAAAAAGGAAGAAAAACTCACCTCATCAAGCGTACAAAATTGAATAGATTATCTGTGCGAGATAAATGCTGCCCTAATGTATCTCGACTTTTCAACTCGGATTTCACATCACGGATTTCCTTTCAATTTCTTGAACCAAGACGAACATGTGTGTTACAAATTCCCCGTGCGTTTCAAATTAGAAACACATGTCCCGCACCGGAAGCGCTGGTGGTCAGAGAAATAGTCACAAATGACCTCAACTAACATCCTTACGGATCCTGGATCCTGCCGAATGGAGGCGGACAGAGAGACGGAGAAAAACCGATACACAAGTAACCCAAACAAGTGGTCGATTGCAACAAGTTACGCCTGCGATGCAGGGAGGGGAAATTGTTTACAAAACAACATCCTTTCAGGGACGAGAATGGATGGTTGGACATTTTTCACAAAAATTCACATCATCTACCTGCACATGCGGAATGAGCATGGAACTGGAGGAAGCATCAAACAGAAGCAATTAGCAGTGATTTCACGCACTGCAAGGATTGCTTCTTGTGGTCAGACGACGGCCAGTAGGAGCGAAGGGTATCCTTTGGTGTGATTTTGCGGTTAACCTGTTCTTTGTTCGGTTCTAATGGACATAATCTGCTTATTTGTGACAAGAGAGGGTCCTTTGACTTTGTGCATCCCGATTCCGACGGTTTCAATTAGATTTTCATTAAGTCAAGGTTTTTGGAGAGTCGTTCATGAGCAGATAAAGGATTGGCGTTCGATGTGAATCGACATACTGGACATCGGTTGGAACTCAGACGCTTTTCGCATACAAAGCCGGGTCTTTTAAGAAGAAATTGAAAGACATGTGATGTTGCTAGGTGGAATGAGTCCTGGGTTAATTTTTTTATACACAGTGGCTCGATGTGAAACTCGTTATAATGTTTTTGTGTACGATTTTCACTTTGAGCCACTGTAGACACATTTTATTGTTATCATCATCTTATACGGGCTCCGCACAGGAATGACCTGCCGCCGCCGGTGCCAGAGTGTGCGGATTCGTCGTCGCCGTAGGTGAGCTTCTTATTTCTTCTAGTTGGGGTGGCGCTACCCGGATGTTTGAGGGAGTCGGTGTAGCTGGCTGTCTCCTCGGCAGCTGTTGCCGGTATTCGTCCCATGTCCTCTGGGTAGTATGTAAATGGAACATTTTTGTATGGATCCACTAAAGAGGTCGCGGGGGTAAAGCACGCACTAGATCCGCTGCCATCGAATCTAAGTCGTCAGGATTTATGCTCAGGCCAGATTTTGGTCTTGGTCCAGCCACCTCGTCCAGCCACCTCGTCCAGCTCTGATCCACGATCCCAATTCGGTTTCAGAGCGGGGGATGAACTATTCATGCCGCGTCGAAACTGTTGTCGGATATCCAATGGAACAAGAGCCAGAAACAATATACGGGGGCCTGGTTGATTGACCTGGAGAAGGCCTTCGACACCGTATGGTTAGAAGGACTTTACTACAAGCTCAATCGGCTAGGAATTAGTAAACCACTACTGTACCTACTATCTAATATACCTACGCCCTTACAAAGAGACTGTTTTACAACAGCCAACTCGATGCAAGGGTAAAGGTAATCTGCTACATGGCCCTCATACGACCAATGCTCACCTATGGCTGTCCCGTGTGGTTCAACGTGAAAAGATTCAAAAGAAAAGATTCGGGTGTTCGAGAGGGCTTGTCTTAGGGCTTGCCTTTGCCTCTACAGAATACCAGAGTCCCAGTACAGAAAATTCTACTCCTGATACGGGTGGACAATTTCCTGGTGAAGTTGATGCGAGGCCATACTGCGAGAGCGATGAAATCGGTTATTAACTTAATCTCGGGGGCATACTACCCCAATGCTCAATACCACGAGAGAGTACATGACAGCGGCTTCGTCTCTGCAGAAGAATTTCTCCACCTAGACTAGTACAGCCTAATACAAGACGTAAGTGCGGTACCGCTCATCTACCACATAGCCAGGTCTACTGTGGATGGGCGACTCAACTACGACCGCTCCGTCGCACAACGAGCTGAGGAAGGTGTTCTCCGTTTTAGTACGGCGGTATCGAGGCGGGATGTTAGGGATGTTGCTAAGCAGTACCAAAAGTTCTGGTGGCTGGGGAGCGAGGGAACTCCGTCCTCGAATTCTTTAGACCCCGGGTAGTTCAGACCCCGAATGGGGAGTTGTCGCGCTCTGTCTTGCAGTGGATTGGATATTTATCTGTGAGGTGTAACTTATGGCTGACACACATAGATTAGGGTAGTATAGGGAAGTTTGTAAGAAAAAAAATAAAGATCAAACAAAAATAAATTAAAGAATACAAAAAAAGAAACAGAAAAGGCAAAAAACAGAACACATATGCACTTGTGTGTTCATGTGGATACTTATGTGTATATTAATGTATATATTTGCATGCATGCATATATAAATAAAAATGAAGTTAAAAAAAGCGGTTGCAAAATGTCATTGTAAATGAGAGTGCGAATTGAGGACGAGATTGTTGCCCTTATTCAATTGCATTTGTTACTCTTATTGTTTCAACCGGACCTGGTTAGAATCGTAGGATTTTATAATTATTTACTTATTTCATGTAAAAATATACAAATACGAAATACTAGACAGCATTTGTTTTAATATCAGGATGGGTTGCTCCTATGGAGCTACTAGTGGTATCAGGAATTCTGCGATCGATCACCAAACTAGTCTCTGGCCAGTCTAAGTCAGTTGCAACCAAGCTCATTATCGACGACCCGCCCAAGTTAAGTGAGAAAAACCACAACTACGGACTTCTGATGGGATCCAAGTGAGGGCATTTCGTTCACCCTCTTCACTTGAGAGTACTCCTGTATAAAAGAAACACCTGCCAGAAGCCATGAATTCACAATCCGCCTATGTTCTAGCAGAAAATGCAAAATCGTTGTAATCCTCTTTCAAAGGCTATCCCAAAGTCCTTAATCCTTTAAATTTTAAATCCGCACCTCACGTTCAGGATCGCAAACGATCACTTCCTGTGACCGCAAAACTGAAATCGACAAACGATCAACGTCGACATTTCGGAATCCCCTAGTGACATGCAAAACGCGTAGATCAGCATCCCTTCGCTCACAAAAACACACACATACTTGTCAGTGATTTATTGGCGCCACTGTTTACAATTCGAAAGGATGCGATTGTTTATTGAATTTTCCAGAACTTAAGGCATAACCTGAGCGATTGTCGTCGCAATCAAGCCGGCAGATGCATCCTGCGGAACTTGACAAGTCCCACGGATATGCGCACAGCACAGTCGACCGGCAGTATGCGAAATTAGGATACACTCGCTCATGCTCGCCAGCTTACCCCTATCTCGGAACCAATAAAGCATCCTTTGATATGCACACACATCCGTTTTTTATATTCAGATCTGGTTGTCTCTTATTTATGCTGAGGGTCTTGACATGGGTCACGTTTTTTATTTTCTGCTCTGTCCTCTGTCCTCTGCCCTTGCTCATTACCATCCCCCTTTCCGTGATCAGATTCCAACCCACGGCCATGGTTCCTCGGTTTTTTTCCTCCCTTTTTTGGCGGGACATCACCTCGTCCTAGGGGTTAAGCGAGACCGCGAGAGTGAGAGATTTTTTTGTGCGTTCGTGTCCTGCCCCGGGATGACAGTGGGTTGTTCGTGCAGCAATTTATGGTAGAAAAAAAAACTTTCTTCTCTCCTGAATGAAAGGTGTTTAGCGATTGTTTGCACTTTTGATTTCGCAGCGAGCTGAGAGATCGAGCTGTGTGCGCTTGAATCAGGGAAGTGAAACATAATCCATTACTTCCTTCTGGTGGTGGCACGGATGCATGGCAGAGGCGCTGGCAGGAAGTAATGACCCTGATTGGTGGAGGTCATTCGAAGCCTTTGAGTTATGGGAAATTGGATTTTCATTTTGAACAGTGGTGTTGCGTATGCAAATGCAGGCCGGCGTGGCGATGGGTTGCCCGCACTTAATGAATGAATTATTGAAGTCAGCTCTTGGGTGGGACGAAGGACTTCTGTGGGCTTGCACAGTGTTCCGGTTTCGGTGGGTCGTTGAACTGAGTGTGCGTGAGAATAGGAAACGAGTTGCAATCGAATGGGTAGGCATGATGACCCACGGTTGCTGAGTAAATTGAAAAAAATTACAACCTTTCAACCATTGGTGATATTAGCTTTGAAATCTTTTTGAACAACTGTCTCAGCTAGTCCCCTCCCAGTGGATTCCCAGCTTCTAGCAAGTAAGCTTATCACTAGCCCATCCAGCCTTCTGGTAGAACATAGGTTAGTCAGTATCGCTTAATGAACGAATATGCTTGAGGCATAACCTTCGTCTGTCACTTTATACAATTTAACGAAACTCAACGAATCTGGGAGATGTACCTACGATCAATTTCGGGTATTCGTCCTTAGTTGGCTGAAGCTCTTTTTAGGAACATTTTCACGATCTTCACGATTTTCACCATCATTACGTTCGGGCCGTTAGACTAATACTTCAAGTTTACTAAAGCGTCGACTGCAGTTAGTTAGCCACTGGCAAGGTTTTACTTGTCAACGAAGCCATAAACATCGCTGTGTGTGAAGACCAATCCATTGCCCCGATTTAGACCAGATAAACGTAGCAATTTCAAGACTTAAAGTAAACAAGACTGATCCGGACGGAGCCATGCTTAAATATGTGAATCGATAGAATGGTTCATCAACAATTTCCAGGAAGATGTTTTCCCAAGATGGTGAAGCGGGCATTTTCACACTGCGGCATGTGCTGAAAAAGGCGAACAACTTATCACCTTACGAAGGATGTCCGCTGGCAGTTTTTACTGTTTTCTCTGTTTTTGTTCGATAGTTTGCTCAAACAGGGTCTATGTGATCATTAAAATAATGCATATGTCTCTACGTCCCCGCCACCACTCACGTGTCTGTTCAAATGATTTGGCATTGGGCAGAAGTCTTCTCATCAATGAGTCCTGTCACTAGAAACGGAATGGATTAAACCATCACTGGAGAAATTAGTGTGAGAAGAAAAGTTGGACAGCAAGTTTCTACAGTGAACGATGATGTCGCTCTACAAGGTGACCAGATAAAAAACAACAACAACAACAGGAAAAGTAATTTCATTGAACCAGCACCACTTGTCGCACCTCAAGCTAAATCATTCCTCATCTTAATCTAAAAAGATCAAATAACATGATTACCCCTAAGAGATCCAAAGTTGTACTACAGTGAGAGTAATTAATGATAAGCTGCCAAGACGAGAATCAGGAGGGAAGCATCCCTCACCTTCTTTGCAACTATTCTGCACTTGCCTCAACTAGGATAGTCACTATAAGGCTCCTACTTCTATGATAGTCTGTTCGACCTCAGTCAAATACCGGTCAACGGAACTGTCTGTCATTACTCGGAATAGGTTATTGAAGTAAAAGGATTCCAGGAGTCTGTATGTAAGGGATGAAAGAGCACCACAATTGCATAGCAAGTCTACATCAGTAGATGCTTTACAGTAGCTATAAACATGGATGGTAGCCATTCAGATAGCGTACCGAATTCATACCTTTTCTAGCTACTTCGTCTACTTGGCAATTCTCTGCAATACTGCAGTGTCGCGGCACCAACATGGACAGAATATTGAAATACTTGGCCATCTCGTTAAGAGACAGGCGGTAACTATGGGAAGTCTTGGGAGTCTTTGAGTTGAAGGGGTTTTGCCTGGCTGTCGGAACAGATGACGATATCTGTTCTTGATACCACAAAGTTTATTTGATCGCTATGCTTTCGGCATCGAAGATGCTAAAATAGTCTATAATAATCGGAAAGACTGTTGGATTTTCAGATCCTTGGTACAGACGCTAGCACCCACCTTTCGACGGAGCGATCTCAATCTGATCACTTTATGATGATGATACAGCTAATACATACACGGGCCATAGTCAGGGTACAGACTCGATTCGGTTTAAAGTTGATCTTCTTATCGAGTACGGTCCCCACATCCCCACGCAATACAGCGGTAAGGGTCGGATTAGCGATGTAAATATCCAGTGGACCATGCGGGGTTGTTATCCCCATGTGCACCTGATCGACTTTTTGTAGCAAGAACCGTGGGTACATTTCCGACACGTTCCTAGATATTCTGCCTCCAGTTCAGTTTCGTGTCTAGTTTGAGAGCTATTCAGCCTTATAGGCGTCCAGCTTAGTGAGGTATGGTCGAAGACAGGACAACTTAACTTTTTCGCCATTTTTAACGTCGTTTGTTGCTGTCCTACTGGAACTAAAGCTCAGATATATCACAGTTGACGAGGTCTTGTCTTAAAGTGTCGGGAAAATCGCACGGAAGGCAACGGTGTCTCACATCTCATTTCGAATATCGTTTATGGATGCATTTTGAAGACGACAAGCCGTCTTTAGTTTGTTACGATGCACGAGAAAATAAGTCAACTAACTTCCATTCTTCCGTCTGCGTCTTATTTCAATCTCCACTGCAAATTAATCCTTGACTTAAACACCTTGTCGATCCGGTTCTCTCTGACCTGCAAATTACACGCATTTCTGCACAACTCATCGCATACCTCACGTAAATTTGCATCACTCCTCACCCTGCCCAGCCACACAACCACGACATTTGTAATCGCCACACACAAAAAAGCAACCTCAAAGATACTTAACCAAATCGCTCGTAAAAAATTGATATTCCTTTCATTGCGGTCAGTCAAACAAATCTGGGATGAGCATTAGAATCTGCAAGGATAATCCTCTGGCGGCACAATAACCCACGTCACACCACCGCCGCACTCGCCCGGGTTCCCCTGGGGCGGGCTGCAGACCAAATAAATGGTCAACAAAACACCGAACTGTCTGAGGTCAATCCAGACTGAATAGGTCATCAGCATAGTGTGCGAATATTTTCCCATTTTCTCCGGTTGTGCGCATCAATTCCGCAATAAAAAGGACAGCTGCCTCCTGTGTGTGCCGGCGACCCGTTGCAGGAAATTGAGCAAACATTCGTAGATTGCATGATTTGACTTTTTCTCTGTTTTGCCCGGGGACCGAGGCCTTGTGTTGCTTTTTTCCTATTCAAATGCGTTCTGTCGGAGAGAGGGTGACGTGGTCAGAGGACGCGCATCCTGGGCAGCATTAATTACTGCGGCAGACGTCATTTACATGCGCAAACCGACCGATAGTCCCCTAGCATCGATGAATATCAATTAAATGCTGCCGCGGCGGTGGTGGTGACGGTGACGGTGTCAGTGGTTTGTGTGGGATTGTCAAGGATTCGACATTGTTTTGCGTTTCTATGACATTTCTTCGAGTGCGAGCAGTGGTTCCTTCGCTTTGTTTTGCCCCTCGGTCTTGGCCGTCGCTAATCAATGTTCCATACACATGGGAGGGATAATTGTTCGGCGTTGCTTGGCCGTTCCCAGCGGTTGTGGCGTGTCTGTGCGTAGGTAGGACTGAGTGCTAGAGGTCTGAGGTTACTCATCAAAAAGTGACGGAGAACCGTGAAGAATCTCTTTGATTGATTTGGAAAGTCACCATCCGATGATTGGCACCGCCATCTGAGTTGATTGCGATTGCAAATGCCGCAACTGCTGGTACGAACTGCCTACGAACATGTAATTTTTGGGTGATTTTACGCAACTTATTGCGGAATTCAAGAGGCCTGTGCGCAGAAGGATTGATTTGTTGAAAGAATCGACTCGGATGCGGTTCATTTAGGCGATGCGGGGACACCGAATTGAATGGTGGTGTCGATTATGCATTGCTTCGGCGTGGCATCATATTCGGTTATGTGGTTTGAAGAGTGTTCTATTAGATCTGTAAGGCAGTATCAAGAATCAAAGTTCTACTCTTTGGCAACATGTCGTACCATTTGACGTCCATTTCTCCAGAACCCAATGAAATGATTGATGTTCATCATTAGCTGGGCTACCTAATGAACGGGATGAGTCTGTCCAGTGACGTGGCGGATGATTAAAACAAATTTGAGAATACAGCAGTCGTAGCAATCCAAGATGGTTGTACCTACTGTTTTTCTAGCTGACGTATACTGCTGTACTGCTGTCGCCATATACAACTTTGCATCAGTCAGACAGTTCGGCACATCTTGGGCAAAGATTTGCCACCGAGCAGTGTGTCATGCGGATGCAGCTTACATTTATGCGCAAGAAGTTCTAAATTAGTATATTTGACGCCTGCCTCACGTTTGCTTCAACACTCTTCGAACATCCTTTCTCTGTCTTATAGTCTTGAACTGTTCCCTGGGAAAAAAGTGAAATTCTCAACCATGTATAATGTCACAACCTTCGGTCGCATGTCAACTACTCTCACTTTCATTATGAGAGCAGTTTTATTATGCATTGCAATTTATACAACACATGTTGCTAAGGCCACGGAAAGGCATGAGACAATGGGCGCATCTAATGGGAGAATCTGTTTTTAATTGGACGGCAAATTGCACCCAAATCGTCATCTTAAATAATTGTTAATAAATTAAACACAAATTTACAGAGATGACCCTTGGTGGCTTCAAAAGAAAAATTCTAAGTTGGATATGTCTATGGTCCCGTCTGCGAGGAAAGCGAATGGAGGAGAGATACAACCGCGAACTATACGAGCTGTACAAGGATGTGAAGGTAGTCCGGAAGCTAAAAACCGGCGACTACACTGGCTCGGCCACAGCGAGCGCATGGAGTACAACGCTCCTACAACGTCTACGAAGCTGAGCCTCTTGGTTCAAGAAGGAGAGGAAGAGCGAACCTCCGCTCAAGTCATAGCGCATTTATGACAGCTTGGACCGTCACCGATGGAAGGTAGTAATAGCTCAGGCTCGGACCCTTCATGAGTCGTCGGCCTGATAAGTAAGTAAGTGGTAAGTGGTACTTATGATTGAGATGACCGAACGAGGATTGGCGGTTTTATTCTCGGTTGAACTCTTAACTTGGAGGATTGGTATAACGTTCCTCGTATGCTCCACAATACTCGGTGGAAATTCAACCAGGGAGCCATTAGCGACCTTCTTTTTTTGGGTCTGTTCTATAAACTGTCCTAGTGTATTGTATAAATCTAATATAGTCTGGGCTTGTTGTTGAACTAATTCAGGTGTAGTTTAAAACGATGCAAGCTTGATTGTAAGGCAAAGTTGTTTATTTCTCTCAACCTGATGAGATGGCAGCAACGAAAGCCGTATTAAGTTGATGTGTAGCTTCCTCATAGCGCCCTCTGAGCAGTCTCTACAACAACCACTTAGAGGTGAACCAATATGTCCAAGGGAAGTGTGGTGGTGATCATTCAAGCGTCCTAGAAGCCTACAAAGTAGATATCACTCCAATATGGACCGCATTTTGGATACTTATTTACAGCAAGGGCTATATATGAAGCTTCATCAGAGAGTAGAGGACTTTTGCTACTTAGACCAAGACATCACCTATGTAAAAGTGTAGCCAATGCCATCAAACAATGTGGGCTAAACTAGCTCTAACAAGGTTGTCCATTCTTCTTCTTTGTATGGCGCTACAATTCTGGGTGGATATGGGCTTCAACTAACAAGACTCTCCAACTAGCGCGGTCTCTGGCCAGCTGTTTCCTGTTTCGCACACCAAGTTGGTTGAGGTCCTTTTCCACTTGGGTGCGCCACCTTAAACGCCGGCTTCCTCTGTTGCTTTGCTCCACAGGTACGGATTGGAAGATTCTTTGGAGTCGGAAGAGCTTATTATCAGATTAGCCAACGGCGACATCCGCAGCTACCTGGTGCATCCCCTTTTAGAGCTACTCTGACGTATTCGGAGGTCAGATCTAAAAGGTTGTCTCCAAGGTCATGTCAGGATTTTGGAGTAAAGAGGGCGGAGGAGGAACCCTATCATATACGGTCAATGGCGGCATTCACAGCCTCAATTGGTAAACGAGGACGAGCTCATATATGTACAGTGCTTGCAAATAGGACCAATTCCTGTAATGTCTTCGAAATGTTATCCTATCCACCATGATTTTCAGTGACATCCTCAAGGGCGACATCTTCAAAATCCCTTGATCTTTTTCTTCTTCTTATGAGGTGAACCTGGACCTCTGCCAACAAGTCTCTCCAGCTAACACGATCCTTGGCCAGCTGCTTCCATTTTCGCAAGCCAAGATGGCTGAGGTTCTTCTCCACTTGAGTGCGCCATCGGCTTCGTGGTCGTCCTCTATTGCGTTGTCTCACTGGTTCGCAGTCGAGGACTCTTCGTGCTGCAGCAGTGTTGTTCTAGCATTCTGCATGGCCTAGCCAAATTAGGCGTTCAATCCGTACACGCCTGGCTAGACTTATGTCGCTATACAGCCCTTACAGATCATGGTTGAATCTTCTTCTCCAGACACCTTCAACGCAAACAGGACCAAAGTTTGAACGCAGAACTTTTCACTCGGAAAGACTGGAAAGACGGAAAGGCTGCTTCATCCGCTGTTGAGATAGTTTGGGCGCTATAAAGCAGGGCAGGGCTGATCAGGGTCTTATATAGTGTTAGCATGGCCCTTTGAGAGAAGGATCTACTACTCAATTGCCTCGAGTCCAAAGAGATAGCGGTTCGCAAGAGTTATTCTGCGCAGGCCACACAACATCCCCTGATACCAGCCGTGAAGGGCAGGAAGGAACCACTTGATCTTAATATGTCACTCGGACTGCGCAGTAGGCAAGCACTTAGGACTCTCATCCTTATCATAGCAGGGCACTGTACACTCGTTGATGGTGTGTCCATACACACCGTGTCAGGAGAAGCTATGTACAAATTAAACTATTTAAAGTTTTGAAGTCATAAAAAAAATCTTTATTGTTCCGGCAGCGGTTCTGCCTTCTTACAAATGACTGTACATCGAAATATCTTAGAGCTATCTTAAATACAAAAATACTGCTGCGACTGCAATTCCGCTTCTGCACCTTGCTCGATCCGATTACCTGTTGTCGTGGGAAAGCTGGTCGGTCGTTGCTCGTTGATCGCGGGAAAGCTGCTGACGTGTCGAATTGACGGCGGCGCGTGTAAGTATCGTCTGCGCGTGTTTCCTGTCCGGTGCAATATTGTTGTGAGTTAACTCCTCCGCCCTTAAGTGTGAACGTCCCCGTTCGCTTAGAAGAAAGGTATCTGGCTAATGCGAGAGGTCGTTGGTCTTGGAGTTGGGGAAGGTAATGGTATGGTTGTTTCTATTTCTTTGGGTTTATCTGGTGGATTTGCAGTGGTCGTTTTATCTTCTGATGACTTGCTACTCTTTGTGACTTTTCGGAAGATCGTTACTATGATGACGAGAAGAAGTAGACAAGTACCAATATTAAGTATTGTACCGCCTTTAACCTTGGAATTCAGGAGCTGGATGTAGTGTGTGTTGTTGACGTGAAGCTCCTTCATCATCTCGAGCGATAATATTTCGTCTATTTCATCATTTATTGATGTCGATTGCAGGATTGCCGGAAGGGGGTTGAAGTGTGTCGATTCGAAAGATTTAAATGCTCTTTTCCCAATTTGAATGCTGCTGTTATGGTACTTAATCAGGAACGTGCCATTGAGAGCTACTGGTTCATTGTCGATTATAATTGTTCCATCGTATTGGTTCAGGAAAATGATGTCAGGTGATAATTCTTCAACGTCTGGGATGTGCTGGCTATTAATTGCAGTGCAGTTTGCTATTTTGCTATTTAATAAATTCGGTATACAACTAGAGTTACTTAGATTTACTACATCGTTTTTGTTACAAATTGATAACTTATTTACTGTCTTACAATCTAGATTTATTCCATATATTTCAGTTTCGCATTTTAAAATTTCTTTGAATTCAATTTTTATTGCTTTATTTCTTTTCTTTACTGGTTTAATATTTAATTTATTACATGTTTCTTCACTAACAGTAGGTAGACTTACAATGTATAGAATTACAAAATCATTAAAAGCTACTTTTATTTCTGCGAAGTCCATTGTTTCTTCTATATCTTTGAATAATATATTTTTATTATTTATTATTTTTTCCATTACATTTACTTCATCTCTTGATAAAATATAGGAGTTAATAATATTGGCCTTTGCCCAATGTAAAGAGTACATAATATTTATTATTTCATCTTTTAGTATATCTAGTCTATATTTAATATTAAAAACAATTTCATCGGTTAGATTTGTACCTTCCTTAACAATTTTACTTATGGTATTCGTTTTATTAATAATATTTTCGATTTTATTAACTAAAAGGTTATTTATAATTGTCTGTCTATTGTTGTTTTCGAGTACATTATTTATTTTTTCCTTGATTATCTGAAAATCATGATTATCGGGAGTACCTGCTATAAACTTCCAGGCGCTTCCCAAGAAGTCAAGCGATCTTTTAGCTTTACGCTGCTTAGGGATTAATCGTGTAAGGAGGGATCTTATGGATGAGATTTCTTGGGATAAAAGGTAAAAGCTGGGATGGGAAGTTTTTAGGTTTTCTCTCATATATGACTCTATAGCACTCAATGCTTGCGGATACACGGATAAGTCTATTTCGTGAATTAATTTATAACTGCCTGTTTGTAGTCTAGATTGTCCGGTGTTAATTGTCACTAGTCGTGAGTTTGTATAGTCCAGTATTCGTACGTCACATAAACAGTCAGTCAGTAGGCATCTAGAAGGAAACATTTGGAAATTATGATTTTATGTGAGATTTGTGAACGACTTTGCCTGATTGGGTGAGAACAGTAGTTTTCCTGTTCTCTTTGATAACTTCTTTTGAATATCTTGGAGATAGTTTTGACCCAACTCTCTTGTTTCTCCTAACATAAATGGTTTCTCCAATCGAATAATTTTTTATTGGACGTTTCCCTTTATTGTGGTAAGTCAAGTCTTTTCCTTGTTTATCTCTCAGTTTAGTCTGGGTTTCAGAACGAACTTTATGAACTTCAGAGGGATCTATGTTTCTGCTGAAAAATATATCCACTGGCTTCTTTTTTGTAACGGAATGTATTGAGAAATTGTAGGCATTTACTGCTGCTTCGAGGAGTTCCGTGAAGGAGTTAAACATCTGCTCTTTTTTGATGCACCGCATTAGTTCACCAAGAGTCGAATGAAATCTTTCGACTTGACCATTCGAGGTGCTGGTATAAGGAGGTGTTGTAAACACTTCAATGTTAAATTCATTTTTGAGCATGAACAAAATTGGGGATGAGTTGAAAGACTTCTCATTATCGAATACTATAGTCTTTGGAATCCCATAGGCAAATATGATCTCTCTAAGAGGTTGCCTTATGTCTTCAATAGCCTTGGATTTTATTTTCTTGACCTGAACGTACTTGGAAAATTTGTCTAGCGACGTTAGCACTAGATTACCTTCAGTTGTGAAAATGTCAACATGTACGATTTGTCCAGGATACGTTGGTATGGGAGTTGCTTGGATTTCTATTTTTTCCGGGTGACGATCATATTTGTTTTCTTTGCAAATAGAGCATAATTTTATAATTCTTTTAATTTTGCGAGACATGCCAGGAAAATAATACTTTTCTAGAATTTGTTGTTTGTTCTCACGATCATTCCTATGAGCGCGTTGATGGGTGTTGATAATGATTTCCTCTTGTTTGGTTTCATTGGTTACGTCTTCCACCATGACACGAGAGAATCTAACACGATAGTTAGCGAAATTATCTTTGTAGATTTCCTGAATCATGCCCTGTATTCGTTCCTCTGTTTTTATGCAATTCGTTACTGTAGGGTTTAGTCTTGTTTTTAGAATTTGGATTAATTTACTAGGTGTATAGGATTGTTCAGTTATAACATGTCTGTGGTATGTTGGGAAGACTATTCGAAATTCGTAATTACTTGTGTTACCGATGTTAAGAAAAATTTGGTTTTTAAATACATTTATAGGCGATTCAACACTGTAAATGAGACCATGTGCTGAACTTTCGTCACTGTGCAGGGTCGGAGTGAGGGAGTTTGTTTCTGATCGGATGGGGGGCCTGGAGAGTGCATCTGCAACTACGTTTGTTCTACCGGGCTTATATTTAAGCTCGTAGTTGTACTCTTCAAGTATGGCTTTCCATCTTTTTAATTTGGAGTTATTGTTTTTGTTGCTTAGGGAGTAGGTAAGCGGTTGGTGATCGGTATGAATTATAACCTTAGCTGACCCATAGAGATAATTCCTGAATGTGTTCAGTGCCCAAATTATAGCTAGCATTTCTTTTTCGTTAGCTGCGTAGCTTTCTTCGGTCTGAGTTAGTGTTCTAGATATGAACATAATGGGCTTATCTCCTTGCGATAACACAGCACCTAGGGCGTAATTTGATGCATCGGTTACTAATTCAAATGGTTTTGTGAAGTCGGGATATGCTAGTATAACTTCTTCTGATGTTAAAGTCTTCTTGATTTTTTGAAATGCTTCTTTGGCAGACTCATTGAGGTGAATGGCCTTTTTGCTTGAGAGGTTTTTGGACAGTCGTCCATCCTCCCCCCTTAAAAGGGCTGTTAGGGGCTTTGCTAGCTTAGCATAGTCTCTAATGAAGCGGCGGTAGTACCCTGACAGGCCGAGGAAAGAGCGAAGTTCCTTCAGGGTAGTTGGATGTGGAAAGTCTTGAATTGCTCTTATTTTCGCTGGATTGGTTTTAATGCCGTCAGGCGAAATAACAAAACCTAAGAACTCTACCTCTTGTTTGTAGAATTCGCATTTATCCAGCTGCACTTTCATATTTGCAGCGTGTAGTGTTCGGAACACTTTTCGAATGTTTAGCTCATGCGTAGCTTCGTCTTTACTAAAGATGACTATGTCATCTATGTAGACATAGCATATTACGCCGATGTGTTCACGAAGAATGTCGTCCAGTGCTCTTTGAAATATGGACGGAGCATTCTTGAGGCCAAATGGAAGTCTCGTGAATTCGTATTTTCCATTATTGACTGGGAAGGCCGTTTTTTCTATATCAGATGCTTTTAAGGGGATCTGATGAAACCCACTTTTCAAGTCTACAACAGAAAACCACTTGTTCTGCCCAAGTTGAGCAAGAACTTCGTTGATTTGAGGGATCGGGTATCGATCTGGAATAGTTATGCTGTTCAATTTCCTATAATCAATGACGAGTCTGTATTTTTTTTCGCCAGAAGCATCGGCTTTTTTCGGCACTACCCATACAGGGGAATTATATGGGGAGCGTGAGGGCCTGATTATTCCATCATTTAGTAGCTGTTTTATTTGTTTCTCAACCTCGCTTTTAAGGGACGTAGGATAGGGGTAAAATTTAGTATATACGGGTGAATCAGATGATGTTCTGATCTCGCCTTTAACTACAGTGGAATAAGTTAGTTTTTCTTCGGGTTCATCAAAAAGTTTAGGGAAATCGTGTACAATTTTATCAATGGCTGACTTCTGTTCTGGGGACATGTGATTGGTTCGGATGTTGATAGAGTTAACAGATTGAGAAGCCATTTGTTTGATGCGCACCTTTATATGGTTATTGATAACCATGTAGTTATGTTTCGTATGGATAATGGCGGAAAGACACTTTAAACTATCGTTCCCGAGGATTCCGTGGAATGATTTTAATTTAGGCATGAGGAAGAACTTGATTTTAGTATTCTGAAGGCCGAAAAGACTAACGAAAGTGTGGTGAGTAACTTGTACGCTACCTCCGATTGAATTGCAATAAAAGGGTTTTTCATTGGGTAAAGGGTTTTTTATTAATGATGATTGAATATAATTCTTATTGGATCCCGTGTCGATCAATATTTTTAAGATGTTTCCACTCTTCGTTGCACATTCGAAATATGGCAGCGAAGAGTCGCTTAGTCTAAAAAATGAATGTCGCTTAGCTCCATAATGTTGTTCGAATCTATATGCTCTGGTTGTGTCAGTTCGATATATTCCTCGAGGGTTTCGCTGTATTCATTGGAGTTGTCCGTGGTGGTCTGCATATTCTCGTATTGTCTTATCTCTTCTTCATGCGGCATGGTATCTGTGTGGAAGTTCCTCTGCATTTTGCTGGGGTGCACTTGTTGGGATTGAGAAGCTGATGGACGTTTTGGCGCTGGTGGCCAATTGTGCATTTGAGGTCTGTTTATGTAGTTAACCCGGTTCGTCTGGATTGTCTGTGCATCCATAGGCTCTGGTGGCGGTTGTCTTGAAGTGGCAAAATATTGCGGACGTTGTTGTTGGTATCGTTGTTGATATTGTTGCTGTAACAACTGCCCCTGAGGCCTTGGTGGTGGAGTAGGCCTTGGGTTGTATTGGAACGGCACCTGTTGCCTTGGTGGTTGAACTACATAGGCCAACTCGGGATAGAATGGTTGACGAATCGGTACTGAGTTACTGTTTCCTCGTTTTGGTGGAATAGGTGGTGGTTCCGGATGATTTATCCTCCTGTTATGGCTATTTGCTATTGCATACTGCGAGCGGTAGTTTTGGTTTTCCAACCTCAAACACAGATGCAGAGCTTGGGGCAAATCTACCGGTTCTCGCATTCCCAAAAGTCTGGGAAGGTCACCTTTTAATCCTCGAATGAATGTATCAAGAGCCTTGTCTCTGTATGTTTGCATCAGCAAACTAAGGGACTCGGAACTGATTTCCATGCACGAAATTTTGTTCAATATGAGAGACAGGTGTGCATACACGGCTTGGTAGAATTCCTGGATCGATGCGTTGCCCTGTACTAATCCCGTCATTTGGTACTCTAATGTGCCCAAATCACGTTTGTCGGCATAGTGTAGGGTCAAGCATCGGGAAATACAATTCCAGTCTAATGGAGTATTGTATGACTCCAAAACGTGGTCTGCGTTTCCGATTATTTTGTTCCTCACAGTATTCAAGATTCCGAAATACTTCGCTGACCCCTTAATGGGATCGTAGATCTTCAGAATTCGTTCTACGCTTTTTCGCCACGAACTAAATTCACCTGGATTCCCAGAGAATTCGCGTAGGCTGCGTACGACGTCTGGTATCTTATCGAGATCATTAATGTTCTGATTGGGAGATATCGTTTGATCAATTCCCGAGAATTGATCCGCGTGTGGGTTAAGGATAGAATGAATGAGTGCTCGGCCCTCAGTACTTAGGGCTTCGCGTATCATAGAGCCGATGAGAGCTTGTAACGGGGGATTCATTACAGGATTTTCATTTCTTCGAGAGGGATTGGGGCCTGCCTGGGAAGTTGACGCTGCATGAGTTGCTTGGGCAGCTTGACCAGCTTGACCAGCTTGTTCAAGCACGGATGGTCGTATAATGTTTTCGTTATTCATTTTTTTGACAAAGGGCGACGACAACTAAATAATGCAGGATTTTACGAATAATTTCTTGTGTCTTAATGTTACAGTATTTTGTCACAATATTTAAAATTCTAGTTCTTCAAATTCTTAAGCTCTTAAATTCTATTTATATCTTTAAGGTTTTACAATATTATTCTTAAATTAATCTTACATTAGTATTAGGATTTTCATCCTTCTGGAACTCTGGGTGATGGCGGCTAGCTGCTGCTTCCCGTTTGCTGTTCTGCTACTGAGGGGCCCTTCGTTGTTTCCACACCACTATTGTTCCCGCGAATGTACTACTTGAGTACTCGGTTTCGCACTACACTAAGCGTTATTATCACTACCGTTGGACCACGGAGGAATTTTCGCGTAAGGCACTGAAACTGTTTTAGGATGCCGACCTTACCGACGCGTTAATACTGATGCTTCTTGAGGATCTTTCTTTTCCGCGTTCGCGATGGGTTCTGGGACACAGGCAATATTCGAATTGTTAGCACTACTTAAGGGCTTTATCGATTTTTTTCTTCGCGTAAGAATTGAACACTACTTAAGGGTTAATCACACGCGATGCCTGGTCCCTGCTCGGGCGCCAATTAAACTATTTAAAGTTTTGAAGTCATAAAAAAAATCTTTATTGTTCCGGCAGCGGTTCTGCCTTCTTACAAATGACTGTACATCGAAATATCTTAGAGCTACCTTAAATACAAAAATACTGCTGCGACTGCAATTCCGCTTCTGCACCTTGCTCGATCCGATTACCTGTTGTCGTGGGAAAGCTGGTCGGTCGTTGCTCGTTGATCGCGGGAAAGCTGCTGACGTGTCGAATTGACGGCGGCGCGTGTAAGTATCGTCTGCGCGTGTTTCCTGTCCGGTGCAATATTGTTGTGAGTTAACTTACATGAAATAAGTCAAGTAAGAGACCACACATCACCTCTCGTGCTCGCGGTGTGGTCTGGCTAATCGTAGGAACTCACCTCTATTGACTCACTTTTTCGACGAATCCGAACGAAATTAGTATCACCTAAACGAAACCCATTAAGGTGACCGCCAACTGGTTTCAAAGCGAACTCGAGCTCCATAAACAACTTGCTCTACATTGTGACTGTTGATGAGTTGACTTTCGATGGCTTAACATGTTGGTCGAGGACATATCGATCAATGTTTACAAAACTCCTGGTTTTTACAAATAAAACGTCATAGAGATTAGTGAATAATGTTTGATATTTCACTAGGGCAACAGGGTAGCCTAACCAGGTTTTCATCATGCGGCTCAGAGGCCGTGCAAATTAAAAGGAATATCTTGACGAGATAATTTAAGTAGTCAAGGACACGAATTGTGCAAAAAGTGTCCTTCCTTGCCTTGTACTGAGTCCTCTCTCCGGGAATGACGAACATGAGTCTCCGACTCCCTTCTCTCTCATCCCTCCGACGGCAGCCTTAACATCCAAATGACGAGACGATCGTCTGAGGCGCCCTTCAACGCAACACTCCTTCTTCAAAATGCGTCTTGAACCACTGTTTTCCCATAAGTCCCAATCCTTTCTTCGAGTGGTCATCTTCACTGAATTTCCAAGTAAATCCACCGAGAATTCATTCACCACACCCCAGCGAACCGCAGCAGCGTAACTGCCAGTCGCCGGCATCTGTGTATTTTTGTACCCGAAAGGACATCACTTGATCTTTTTTTCATTTGACATGTGGTCTGATGGAATCACTTCTCATGTTTTGGTGGGACTCTCCACACCACTGTCACCATTAAGATGCAGTTCGGCCGAAAATAGCCCGCAACCAGCAGTCTCCATGCGTTTCTGTATGCGCCACCGAAATCGGATCACGCACACAGTTGGATGCATTGGACAACAGATTTGGTGAGCACCCAGGTTGTGGATGGGCCGCCTCGCTCAACACCGAACACATCTACCGCCACCGCTCCAAAGCACTCACACTCACACAGAGAGACACACATTTCTAGAGCGTTTTCCCGTGTCTTGGAGGTGATTAGGAGGAGAGAACGACGCCTGTGACAGTCGCGGAGGCATTTTCCCATTGAACTTGACTTTGACTGTACTTTTCTAGATTCGGGATGGATGTGTCTATGTTGATCGCCTACCCCATGTGTAAACATTGGGAACGCAGTGCCAAACGTCTGACATATACCCAGCGACCCGGCACACAAACGCGGAGACCGTAGCTGCAGTCGCCGGCGTTCTATAAATAAAAGTCCGTGGATGCGTGTATCCGTTGTGTTACGAATGGGAGCAAACACCAGTCTTCAGGGACAGCGCTTCTCCGCTTCGACGTCCATGACGTTCCTCCGCAAGAGATGCGCCGAGAGATGCATTTTTTTTCGGTTTTTTTTTTTTGTTTTTGAATTTTGACTTTTGTTGGTCGTCCTCCGTTGTCGGTGGTGCGGTACCGCGGGATAAATATTGGTCGGTCGAACCTTATGGAACGGCGCTGTTGTCTTCCCATCATTTAGATCATGAGGGTGGCTATTTATAGTGTCCCTGTCCCATGTGTTTTTTAGGGACACAGTTAGGCCGGCAGCAACTGTGCCGTTGCAGTATACACATACTATTGACAAAGAACGCTGCTGGTCGCCGCGCCGGGCGATATGGGACGTTGATGGGGCATTCGGAGATGAGGACCAAAGGAAACTCTCTCGCCCTATCTCTGTCTCGGTGTCGGTCTCTTGGTCTCGGTCTCGGTCTCGGTCTTGGTCTCGGTGTCGGTCTCCTTCGGCTAACTGACGGTAGCTGATGGTGTATGTTGCGCACCCCTTGTCACTGGGAGTGCACGTTGATGGAGAAATGCATGACATCCACTTTGTCTGGAGAATTTATTTATGTCCATCCAATGCATCTGTGAAAATAGAATATCCCTGCCTGGGCTCCCTGGGACATCGGTTGGGGCAGTTTTTCTTTGAATTCTCCCTTGTGTGACTGAGGATTGTCGTCGATTTGACGCTTGTGCAACGACGATGGATAATCGTGACGAAGGGGTCGTGGGGAAAAAATGCACTCTCAGCCATTGGCGAGTTGCAAAACTGCAAAATTCCAGCCAAGACATGGTCGTTAAAGTCGGGCGTCGTTGGATGTGTTGATCTTCTAGAGCGTGATGAGATCCCGTCGTTGGGCGCCATTTAATGGCGAGCCATCACGTGAAATAAATAAAAGGAAACTCATCTGCTGACCAGCTGCTTGAGCACTTATTCGAGGTCATGATCTTATTTCTATAATTACTTTGCAAGATTGATGCACTGGCCGTTCATATAAGTGCCGCTGGGAGTATGGGATCCACTCAATCAAACGGACCACATTCACGACTGCATACGACTGTGGTCATGTTTATATAAAATTAAAAATATTTCAGAGAAAGATCTGTAATTTTTGTAATGTCTGTTTGTGCTGTAATTGTGAAAGTGACGCCGGAAAGTACCCAACAAGGATTAGATATAGTTGTTTCGAGAATGGAATGGCGTTGGTTTCTTCAGGATTGAGCAGTAGATAGGTATAGTGGCCCATTACTAGACCGGAGGGTTTTTGAAACAAAACTAGACGATTTGTCTACATCATGGAGAATGGTGCTACCTCCGCTTGTGCTCTCAAGTAGGACAATCATCGATGAAAGCTATGACAAAGGACGCACATAATAGTTGGTTCATTGGCGATCTTTTTTCCCGCGATCCTATTGTGGATCAGGGCCAAGCAAATTTAGATTTACTTATCTGGCCGACGATCCATGAAGGGTCCAAGCCTGAGCAATTGCTGCCTTCCATCGTTGACGGTCCTGGACATGCTGCTTCCAGTCATCGAGACTAGGTCGGGTTCGGCTTCGTCTCCTTCTCGAACCAGAAGGCTGGGATTTAAAGTCATTTTTTGCTGTAGCGTTGTTGTCCATGCGACGTGGCCGAGCCAGTGTAGTGAACGGACTCTACAGCTCGTAGAGTTCGTGGTTGAGTCTTCTACTTCATTCGCTTTCCTCGCAGACGGGACCTTATATCTGACTTAGACTTTTTCTTTAGAAGGCACCAAGAATCAACTCTTCAGTTTTGATTAGCTCCAGCTTTCGGCTCCATAAAGCAAGACTGGCAGAGTAAGAGTTTCTTAGAGCATCATTTTGGACCTTCGAGCCAAGGGTGATTCTACGTCGGATCTCAACTACGATGACATTCGTGTCCCGAGGTAGACATCTCAAAATTGAAGCTGTCGATTGTTATGTTTTGGCGTAGATGGTGTGCAGGGATCGTTTTTTGCTCTACAGCATTTTTTGTATTGGAGAGCTAATTTAGACTATCGATTAAAACCAAGGAAGACTAGCATTCCTTAAATACCCTCGCGAAAATAGCTGGATGGAGTAAGCTAAAGTCTTATTGCTGTTATGGTCAAATAAACTGTACCTTAACTGGAGTTGTCGATCAGTGGTAGTGGTTGGACAATGAGTATCAGAATGGACCAACAATGGTTTTAGTGTCTATGGCGATTTCGCAGTCGACCCAAAAACCTAACCTAACTTAATTATCGTGGAAGTGGTTAAAGGGTTGAGCACCACATTGCCTCTGCCTACGGGCAAAACCACGCCTTCCAACAACGCAATCTCACGTAACCAATTTCTAGATTCAGAAGTGCATCAAGATCAGAGACAAGCGAACTAAGGAAGTCTCCTATAGAGCCAATGAAAGCAGCAGTTGCTTTAATTACACGAAAGTATATTCAACAGGCCATATCATAGTCGAGCACATACAAATGTATTTTTTGGTGATAGACCACCAAAATGGTGGTGCACACTGACAGAAAACTTACAGCTCCTTATCTTGATTCAATGTGTCTTTTACAGAGTTCCACCCATACATTTAGATTTATTAAAAAAGGCAGACGGTACCCACTTTTTAAATTAGTTGTGCCTGATTAGTCCTTCATCTGCAACCAAACCAAGGGGGAAACATAAGTGATTCTGAAGATTGTACACTTAAAAACAACGTCATTGCAAAGTCCTTTATAAACATAGACAACAATAATGGACAGAGACTGGAACCTTGAGGAGCACCTAAGTGATTTTCTTATCCTGGTCCTGTCTATCTTTCCCTTCCATTTAAGCATTGTTTAAATTCGCTTAATAAATTTGCGTGTGGACTCCAGTACAAAGAAGTAACCAAAAGGGGGTTGTAATGCCACCGACATTATTGTATCATTACTGACATACACGAATAAATCCATCTCTCGAAGAACCAATATATCCCTTTGATAGTGGCAGTTCTACTGTATGGCGCAGAAGCATAGGTACTAACTAAAGTGGACGAAGATATTATTTGGTCTCTTTCTCTAGAAGTCCTTCGAATTATCATCGCTCCCGTATGTACGAATGGTGTTTGGAGGAGGAGACTTAACATCGAGCAGTGCGGGCTGTACAGCGACATCGACCTGTTCGAATCTCTTATCTCAGATGGCTAGGTCACGTGGAGCGAATGAACACCAATGCTCCGGCCCGGAAAGTCTTCGACTGCAACCCCGAGGGACAACGCGGTAAATGCAGATCACGCCTCCGGTGACGCATGCAGCTGGAAGGGAACCTGAATAAGTTGAACAAGCGTGGCTGGAAGCAACTAGCACAATACCGGGCTAGATGCCTCTCCATCATGTCGGCTGTGGCTCAGGTCCACCCCGAAATGTAGCGCCAGCCAAAGAAGAAGAAGAAGAAGACACACAGGTACGCTAGTCGACATATGGCTAGAGGTTCTCCATGCTCGGCTATGTAAGGACTTCGATCGCCACAGAAGCAATTGAGTGATGCGGATTCCTCTTTAATTTAGTTGATTCACTAAAAAGTTTGCTTCATTTGTTGCAGAAATCAACGTATGATCTATTCGGACCTAAATACAATCTATTAAAGGCTTTGTACCATTACACGAATTTGCAAGAAAAAAATTCCCGACCCAATACGCTTACATGTGATATTTTAAATTTAAAATATCCTTTTTTGATGCATAATATTATGATGCATAACCGTGGTCTTTCATGTGAAACTTAACGCGTAACTAAATAAGATATGCCTGAATGGGGACCCCCTCCGTCCGCCTTTAAATTGGTATCCGAATTCACAGCTGGTCCTCTTGTCCGCTGAAGAATCTGACAGTCGTTCACGAACTTAATAAGTTTTGTATGATAAACTTTCAAAAATTCCACTCTTTCACTCATGAGTGAACAATGGCACGCACAACCAGAGTATTTTCTGAGAAGTCAAAATCTAGCCCCGCTACTTTCAAAAATTCTTTATGATTTCATTGCTTGTTTTGAAAAATTAGATACATATCGGCGAAAACTTGATTTCTAACAAGTAACCTGACATCAGCACCATCACATCATAAGAAATCAATTCAAAATTGAATTCACCCTCAATCAAAAAAATCTAGACCACACCGATGGCATAAAAAAGGGTTCCACGATATCCTGGTCGGCCTGCTGATCATTATTTTCCGCACAACCACACAATTTCGTTACCCTTACAATTTGATTCCATCATTTTTCGACCAAAGTCCGATCGTGACAAAAACAAAAGGCGAATGCGTCCAGACCCATCCCGCCAGCAGCGTGTGGGTTCATTTGACTTTCCGCAGGTGTGGTCCATCTGATAAAACAAAAATCACACACGCAACATAAAAAAACACACCAAAACATCGGATTAAATTTTACGCAATCGTCCGAGCGATGCGATGCGCATTCGATCCGTCGGATGAATTCCCTGCAACGTTGTTCTTCCAATAAAGGCTGTCGAAATCTTATTGCCGAAATTGCCACAGGACATGGATCTGTCCAATTGTCCGTGTGTGGGTCTAGTGAAAGAGCAGCAGAAGAAACCCTCTCGGCAGGGATGGATCACGTCGTCCTTCGGACGGGATTACAGTCGCTCATGCATGTGAATCTGATGTGTGCCCATGAAATGATTTTTTTCTTTTTTGTGATCCTCCTCTGGAGGGTGGATGGATGAGAGTGATGTTTTTGTTACTTCTTGTGCAAGCCAACCGCAAGATGTTTCAACGAAGTGAGACGAAAATTCAAGGTTGTCATTCAGATTTCGATGGTTTTTTGAGTGATGTCTTTCACTGCGATCGGTGGGTCATTGATGCGATCGTCGGCATCTGTTGGGAACAACAATTGAGAGTGCAGCCGATAAGACCACGTCCAAGTACAGCCTCCCATCAGAGTTCGTCTCGCTCAAACTGAGCTCACATCCGAGCCCAACCCAACATCCCCCATCCTGCTGACTGCTCGCCATTGGGTCATGAGCTCGTGATCGTCTCCACTCAACAAGCTAATAACTTCTTGCAGCTAAATGCTTCTTAAATTAATCTTGCAACACAGTCAGCGCCGCCCGGCTGGTTTTGCCCCCCGCGCTAACTAGGGATGGTCAGATTGACATATAAAACGCCGAAACGCCAAGAGGCCTCTCCTTAAAAGAGAAACCACCACAACGCGACGCGACGACGAAAAGAAAAGTCACACAGCGTCCTAAAGTGTCAACAGATTGGCAGCGTCAGCGGCGGCGGTGGTGGCTGGTTGTTGGTTGCCGATTTCTGGTGGCTGGAGGCTGCCGGCTCATCCGGACTGCACTCTTCCCCTAGACCAAATACCATTAAGCGGAAAAGTTCAACACCACACGATGAGGCTTGGTCATTCCCGCCGAATCATTCGTCCCGTCTGCCCTGGCATCGCCGCTTGGCGTAGCTGCTGCTGTTGTTGTAGCTGCTCCTTCGGTCCATGCCAGAAGTCACGAAATACCTGAGCAGCAGCGCTGTACGTGTGTATACTTCTCAATATAACACCGTTCGGCCGTTTGCAATAAAATAACTTATTACATCATAAAGACATGGTTAGGCACTCTTTTGGGCCTCGTCGTCGTTCGCCTTTTCCTTTTCGGCTCCAGCCGACGACCTACAGCGAGACGGAGAGAGAGAGGGAGAGTGAAAGAGCAGAAGCTGTGGTCCGACACCAGACCAAATCGCCAGGGGTACCGCACAGGCAGTAGGCAGCAGGCAGCAGGCAGCAGTGCGGGGGTGCTCGCCGTCACCACGTTACGAGGTTACATATTGCGGAGGCTCGGCGCGGGAGCCGTGCTGTTTAGGGGTCCTCTCCAGCCGTGCAGAGAGTGACTGAGAGAGAGAGGAGAGCGAGCATTTGATCTTAACCTCTGCGGGGTGATTGTGTGAATTCGATTGTTTTTTGTGCATCGTGTCAAGAAGGTGCAACTGTTCACGTCTACCAGATTTGTTCGCTTGTAATGAGCTGATTTATTTCAATTCATTCGACGGTTCACCGGTGAATTGGTGGAGGAATTAGGACTCATATGGGAAATTAATGACCGACGAGTGAAGCGGAATTCAAAGAGGTGTTGAATGGACTGGTGCATGTGCACGAGGCGGCAGAGCATGGTGGAGCCTGGTGAGAAGTCAAGGGGATCGACGTTCACATAGCGAGCTGATGAGATGAGGGAAAGAAGATTCCTTCCGATTTTTAATGCGAAAACGAAAGTGAGACAAGTTGATGGACTTTGATGACTTGCAGGGACTTGGCGACAGGCGTCCTCTTGGAACATCCTGGAGGCAGGTTGACGAGGAACGACGTGAATGCATTGGCTGCCAAGCTATTGTTGAGTGGAGTAAATATTAGGTCGTAACACATGCAATGCCCGATTTTTACTCGGTCCCAAGGTATCTGACCACAGTCCTTTGCGCCAGTGGTTGCCCGTGCCGTCCAACAATTGTGAACTTTCGCCAATTCTTTTTTGTATCCGCCGAAGCTTTATACAACGGAGTCCTGAACAGAATGGTTTCCGACTTCTGAATGTTGATATTCAAGTGCGGAAGTGATGTCCTCGATCTTTTTGCCTGATCTGTACACGATCAAGTCGTCGGCATACGCAATTGCGTGCGGAAGAGAACTTATTAGATCGCTCAAGAAAATGTTGAACAGGATCGGCGAATTAACGTCACCCTGTTGTTTCTGGCACTTGTTCCATTGGATATCCGACACCAGTTTCGACGCGGCATGAATAGTGTCATGCCCAGCTCTTGGTTGTCTGGAATTATATGTTTGTCCTCTGTTTAGTTGATCAGAGCTCTATTTACCACCTTCTCGAATACCTTGCTGATGTTCGGAAGGAGACTAATTGACCGGAGGTTGCACGGATTCGAAGAATCTTTTCCTCGCTTGGATATGGGTTGCAGAACCGCAGTTTTCCAGTGCTGCGGATAATGTGTATTAATCAGAGCATTGTTAAACAGGATTGTGTACATAGTAGCCACTTCCAGGGAAGGTGTCTTAGCGAAATCTTGGAGATCCCGACGATAACAACCGACTTTTTGTTCTTTAGTTATGCGAAGACCGCTAGAAGATCTGCCTTCGAAATGAACGGGGCATGCAACCCTTTGTCGGCGATGGCATTGCACATGACATAGCCGATGTTTTCAGATCGCCATTGTTGCAGATCTTCTCGAAGTTGAGAGTTGCTAGCTTGCATGCTGTTCTCACCTCATCACTTGTGGATATTCGACCACAAAGAAATCATCGTCGAGTACGGCGTTGTCTAGATCAATACCCGCTGTAGTCAGTACATGTACGAGGCAGCTGGCTAGAGAACGTGCCAGCTGGAGAGGCTTGTTGGCTGAAGCCCAGGTTTACCTCGGACTGTAGCGCCATTGGAAGAATATTGGGCTGTAAAGAGGTTTCCATATTCATGTAGTGCGGCTGAAAACGAGTTTCAAAATTTAGCTTTGCGTCAGAAAGCAGGTTTAAGGATAAACTGATGATGACTCCCAGCGAGTCGGGTATTGTGGATGATCTCATGGAGAGGAGGAATGCTGTGGGCTTGGTCACTTGAGCATGGTATACTGAAATAGCGATAAAACAAGGACAAATAAAACACGGTACGTCGATCGTTAGAACGAATATACTGAGCCCGCGATATTGTTGCTTCTTATAAGTTAAGGAGACCTTCTAACTAGAAGGTGCCGCTTGGTGTTGGAGGCACCAAAGCAGATACGAGCGTTGTATTCAAGCTTGAGACGAATAAGCCTACGCCTTGACCCTCAGAGGGTTTGAAATGCATCGTATAAGGTAACCTAAACATTTTGCAGCATTTTGGATTATGTGTTCGTTCCAAGTGTTGTGTTGATAGACATAGGAAGGGCAGACATTTTTTTCCAGTTTTATCGATAAAAGCGCCATTCATGGATATTGACTGATTATAAAATGTTCGCTGAAGACACAACAAGCAGCATTGAATTTCACTCTACTTTTCTTACCCTGTAAACTATGCTACCAAGATCGGTAATGAATGCTTTCTACGGCCGAAGGGCAGGGTCATTAGCCTTGGATCGAATACGAGAAGTTGAGGGTGGTATCATCAGCGAATTAGTTAATTGGATTGGAAGTGGCACACAAAAGATCATTTGTAAAAATGAAAAAGAGTGTCGGAAACAGAACAGATCCTTGGGGCACACCATAGAGCAACTGCAAGTCACCCTGTCGGACCGCGATAGCCGCACCAATTATGTTGACGGTTAAAGAGGCAAAAGAGAATCATGAACAAAGCGGACGAAAAGATTCGGCGTCGCCTTGAACGGAAAGTCCTTCTTAAAAAAGACTGAAGGACGAACTACATTTGTATATGAGCTGTACAGCGAAATTGGCGTACTAGACCATATGGACTCCAATATCTGCGACTCCAACTCCGAGCGTATGCGGCTGGGAAGGGACCGCAATCAGCTGAAGAATCTAGAGCAAGACCGTGCTCCACCACCTCCTGTGGCTTCTGCTTCAGAAGGAGATGAAAGTAGAAGTTGAACCTTGATATCTCAGCGGAGACGTAGAATCACCCTTGGCAACCGCTGCTACTTTGGTGTATGGAGACAACTGGGATCAAAACATCTGATTCAATGGACATAAATTATACTCTAAAAAATGCTCGTTTTGTCAATCTTGTGGCATGTGGCATGGAGGCATGGAGTTGGTTCCTGGTGCCATGGAAGAACGATTCTGCGACAATTAGAGAAGAAGACGTAATCGCGAACTCTTTATTGAATGTAGTCTGAATGTCAAATATGTGCTTAAGTGAATAGTCCACAACAGACGCAGACGTGTCTAAGTTGGTCTTTGGAGCTCGACATCTTGATTTGAGGGTAAAAGCAGGCCGAATCTATTGCTTATGGTATGGACATCCGCCCATTTCTCTTATACACTAAAATCCAAAAATGTTTGACTGCTCTTAACGTTCTTCTTAGACCCTAGTTGTTCACTTCTCGCGGTGAACCTTCTTTTCGCCTGTCAACCGATAAGACGCAATATCATGAAGCGCCAGTACCCCTGATTGGCCGTGTTCCCATCAGAGGGCCGAAAAAAACGAGCCAATGTCTGACGAATGCTAAGAGGAGCTTGAGTTTCTTAGAATCAGGTTTCACTGTAAACTGTATCTCATTAAACTGGATTTAGAAGCTACTTATCATCTCAAAATACCCCCATCCTCAGAGTTCACCCTAAGAGTCCCAAGAACGCACAAAAAAATAAAAAAAAATCCTGTCTCATCCCAGGGGACACACGAAAAAAATGAGACAACATCACCCTTCAAACATCCACTCCAATTAATGCGTACAAAAAACGGTTCACCACATTCCATCACTTCATCCTCGACCCAGAAAAAGATGTCCTGAAACCCCGTGCAGTTGTTTATTTACTCCTCGAAGGCAGGACGTGTTTCGTTTTGGAGAATAAATAAATAAACTGCTCCCGAAACGACATAAAAAAAGGATACGACCTGTGAATGTCACCATTTACATGCGCATCCTGCAGCACACTCGTTGACTGACGAGGACGTTCGCCCCCCTCCCACTCAGCCCAAGCCGATGCAGACGATCAGCGTCTCAGCGAAGCGCAGGAGTGCTCAACGCGACGCCTGCGCCCAGTGTTCGAGGGAAATGTTTATAATTATCCATCAGCGTTTGCAGCGTGCACCTTTCCAAGGCTCGGCTTGGCTACTCCCGCGGCACCCGATGATCCATGTTTGTGTCACATAAGTTTTCTCTGGCAGCGGTAAACATCCTGTCCCCGATTCGAGGGTGATCTCAAGTAGTAATTACGTGAAATACTGACATCCAACGGATGTAGAGGTATGCGCGCATTCTGGTGTGCTGCTGCCGCTGCTGCTGCTGCTGCTGTCAACGTTACAAGTCCTTTTGTGGCGCACAAAGGGAGCTGAGAAATTCGATAAAGAATGTATTTTCCTTAATGGCATCGAGCAGACACACACACGCGCTGAGCCATTCGCACATGTGACGATGCCAAGCTGGATGGCATTAAACTCCTTCCATTGTGATCGGGAATCCTAGACTCTAGAAGATTTAATCAAACGTCTTATCCTTGCGCAAAAAAATGGAACAGAATTGAAGAGAAATAGGAGCGAGTGAGTGCTCACAAAGGAAATGGGTTAACAAAGGATTTATTGGAGATCCTTTCGGGATGCATGTGCAACTAATCCCGAAGCGCGCAAAAAAGGATCTGATATTGAATAAAATTGCAGTCCATCTTGCATCGAACAGATGAGCACGTAAGAAAGGACTCAGCTCATGTGCAGGTACCCCGCCGATGGAGGGCTTCTGGGCAAGGACGGTCAGTGACGAGGGAATGGGGTAATTCCCTTGGGAAACGGCTGCATTTCCATGGAATTTCGTGTGCGGAGTTCGTCAATGTTAGCTCAGGATGGACACTGTCAAAATAGAGTGTGATGGTATCTGGGGGATTGAATGGATTGGGGATTGGAAATGTATCTATTGTATCTATATATGTATCTATTGAAATGTATCGCATCGTCATCGGCGAGGATGGAGAAGGTTTTTGCGCAACAATCGATGTGGTGATGGTTAATGCGTGGGATATGAGAGAAGTGAAAGGCTGCTGACAGTGAGGAGCGTTCTTAATTGTGTGTCTTTGATGGGAGGAGACGTGGAATGGAGTGTGGACATCTGCCAGATTTGATTGAATGGCCATGATGAAGGGTTGGCAATCTTTGATGGAACTGGATCTTAACCAACAAGCCTACCCAGGTGGATCGATCATCGATCTCTATGTGCCACGTCAGTCGCGTCTTCTGCTGCATTGTTCCACAGGCTTAATTGCTTACAAAGCATGGAAGAACTTCTGAATGGAGCATCGCAGAAAATCACTTCTTCTCCCTCACCCAAAGCCCTGCTCCCACGTTTTAGGCACAACTTGAGATTATGTTGTAAGGGCCGCAGTCGACGTCGTATTGAAACAGTGACGTATCCATAAAAGGACACCATACTCCCTTAGAACCCCGTCCGCCGCTGTCGGTAACAAAGGTCGATCTGAATTGAAGAATCCCCATGAAGGGTTCGATCCTAAGCAATTGCTTCCTTCCATTAGTGACGGTGCTTCCAGTCATCAAGGCCAATCTGTCTTACATCCGCGATGACTTAGTCTCTATACTGGAGGTTCCTCCATTCGCCTTCCTCGCAGCCGGGACCGTGTATCAGACGCAGAATATTTTTTTGGAATGTGTCAAGAATCAGCTCTGCATTTTTGCTTAGTGTCCAGCTTTCGGCTCCATAAAGCAAGATAAGAGTTCTGTTGTTATGACAAGCTCGGTTGCCAAGGGCGATTCTCGAATCTTCGGATGTCATTTGAGTAGTTTACGTTTGCCTTGAGGTAGACAAACTCCTTTGGCACTACAATCCGGAGTGAACCTAGGCCGCAGCCACCAAGCCTCTCCAGCTGGCACGATCCTTAGCCAGCTGCCTCCAATTTCGCACTCCAAGTTGGTTGAGGTCCTTTTTCACTTGAGTGCGCCATCGGCTTAGTGGTCGTCCTTTATTGCGTTGTCCCACTGATTCGGAGTCGAAGAATCTTCGGGCTGGAGCAGTGTTGTCCATGGGCTCTACATGGCCTAGCCATCTTAGGCGTTGAATCCGTAGACGCCGGGTGATCCGAGCCGATGTAAGCACCTCCGAACGTTCGGACATCGAGAATATTGCAGAAGTGTCTGACATCAATCGCAATGTGAACAATCTGGTTGACGGTTGATTGGTCAGGGCACCGCCTTCGTGAATGTTGACTGAGGGAACCCCGTGCTGGCTACCGAGAGGTTTCGCCCCGTCACGAAGTCCAACAGCCTAAGTCCATTGTCGGACGTGTTGTCGTGTAGGCTGTGTTTTCCGAAGACTCTAGCAAAGACGTCTTCCCTGCCCAGCTTTGCATTAAAATCTCCTAGAACGATCCTGGTTTCGTAGCTGGGGCATTGATCATGTGTTCGTGCTAGGAGATCATAGAAGTCGTCCCTGCCATCGTCGGCTTTATCCTTGGTTGGGGCATGAGCGCAGATTAGGCTGATGTTGTCCAATGTTGCCTTGATGCCGATTGTTGTGTGGCGCTTGCTTATATATCTAAAGCTTAAGACTTCTTGCCTAAGTCTACCTCGAACAACAAAACCACATCCAAACAAGCGCTGCCTTCGTATACGTGCGCAATCGCCGTAATATAATTATGTCGCAGTTTTTAATCCCCGTTTTGCCCGGCTCATCCCATCGCATCTCCTGGATGTCGGTGATGTCAACCGTATAGGCTTCTAGGGTCTCCACAAGTTCATCGGCTGCACGCGGTCTGTTAAGGGACCTCACATTCCACCTGCAGAACTGAAAATCGTTGTCCATGGTCGTCAGCTGTATGGTCATCCGTATCTGAGGCTTATTGCCGCTTCTGAGCTAGACTATTTTTACAGGGTGGGGAAGTTAATCCCACGCGAACCTGGAGGACCGGCTCTTGGCTTAAGCCCCTGGGTTGCTGCGCACATTGGTTCACCTCTAAGCCGTTGCAGTAAAGCCTACCCAGACGGCGCCATGAGAAGACTTTATGTCAACTTGATCTGTGCATTCACATGGTTCGTTGCTGGCATCTCGCCAAGTTGAGAGCAATCGACAACTTTGCCCTGGGTGCACGGGCCCATGCCCTCCAGAGACAAACTCCTTTACTACCTCGAAATTGTAGCTATCGATTTTAACGTTTTTGTTTAGGTGGTGTGCGGCGGTTTTTTGCTCGACAGCATATATTTTGTCTCGTCCTCGTTGACCTTAAGGCCAGCTCATTTCGCCTGTTCCTCGATTGCAATGAAAGTTCCCAATACGGCGCGTTGGGACGCGCTATTATCTCGATATCATTAGCGTATCCCAACAGCTGGACTGACTTGTGGAAAATAGTGCCTTCCGTTCTTACAGCTGCCCGCCACCCTATCTTCTCTGGTACCAAATTGAAGAAACCATACGACAGCGCATCTCCTTGCCGAAATCCGGTGCAGGTTTCGAACTGCTCAGAGGTCCTCGAGCCGAAATGCTCGGTACATCGCCTGTGTGCTAGCGTGATGCGACACAACCGGATCAATTTTCAGTGGATCCCGAATTTGGCGATCGTTTCGAATAGGTCCTTGCGATGAATGCTGTCGTGTGCGACTTTAAAATCGATGAAAAGATTGAAACTCGCTGGTCTTCTTCAAGATCTGCCTTAGTGTGAGTATTTGGTCTATAGTCGGTTTGCCGGGCCGGAAGACGCACTGGCACGTTCCGATTAGTGCGGCTTTAGACGTCCACAAGGAACATGCTGGATAGGATCTTGTAGGCGACGTTGAGCTGGGATATACCTCTTTAGTTGTTGCAAGAGGTAGAATCGCCATTTTGTACATGGGATCTGATAGTTCAGTCGTCGGGCATGCGTTCGTCTTCCCAAACTCGGCAAATGATCTGGTGCATGCTTCCTAGCAGATCATTGCCCCCAGCTTTGAAAAGCTCCGATGGTAAGTCATCTGAGCCTGCGGCTTTGTTGTTCTTCAGCCTTTTAAAGGCTGTGCCGACTTCTTCAAAGCTAGGTGGGAGAACTGCTTCGTCGACTTGAGTTGGGATCGCCTGGTTCCCTGTCACTCTCTCTGGGTCAGGCCCGCTAAGCAGCTGTTGGAAGTGCTGCTTAAACACTCAACTATTCCCTTGGCGGTCCGTAACTAGATTACACTTGCAATTTTGAAGAGCCTGGGTGCATTTCCTTAAGCCTGTGGTCAGGCTTTTCGAAAGCCCGTATTTTTTGTTTCTTCCTAGACTCTTCGCTATCCTTGAGTTGGGAGGTTGGAAGAAACCTTTTCTTCATGCGTAGAAGCTTTTTCTCCTCCCGCTTTCTAGCCGAAACTCCTCTTGCACTGCTCTTGAATCCACCATAGCGTGGTTTAATTCCAGGAACCCACTTCTTCTCTCTGCACACATTGGTATTGACGTTCTCACAAAATTGCAGCAATTAATGCGCATTTAAGACAACATTCTTCGACTCACTCGTCACCTTCCTGTGACCCTGTCAACAGACACAGACCCAGTTCCCATCTCCGTCACTCAGGCTGTCAGAAATCCAAGCGAAACTCATAAAAAAGACACAAATCCATTGTCCATTAATTAAAGCCAACATGTCACTGTCCTCTCCAAGGCAACCGCGATTCGTTTATCGCCACCCCCGAGATCACCACTACCAAACGTTGAACAAAGGACTCTTGTTGTCTTTCAGCCAACAAACCGTCACGACTCCTCCAAGTTGATCAGAGTTGCCATTGGCAACTGACAATTATTGGAATTCGGCTTTAGCGTGAAACGAAATTAATGTTGAACGGGTGAACTAAAGAGGACGCAAGCCAGGACCGAGGACACACGAAGAATGATGGCTAAGTGGGGGGAGAGAGAGAGAGAATGAAATTATATTATGGCCCAGCGTACCAGTCGCCATGCGCCTCCATGGACACGGACAAAGCCCGCCGCCGCCCGCTCGTTGTGAACACACGGCGGAATGGCGACGTGGAGTGTACATATCGCCACGTCCTGGCACGTCCCAAAATATGGCTGTGTGTTCCACTCATCAGTCGTCGATGGATTTGAGCGTTAGTAACATCGATTAGCAAAACGTCGTATTATTTAGGTTGCCGGTGAGGCAATGCTGTGTTCTTGATGTCCCCCCGGGGGCTATAGCATGTGACGACGAAATTCCGGGAGTGGTCACGGAACCGTCGGTTGTTGTCGCCACCAGCGCGTGGTGGGGGCGGGATGGTGACGGTGGCCAAGAGTGTATCTCTCTTGCCGTGGGTTGTTTTATCAATAATCATCCAAACAGTATGAAAATAGATTGTGACCATTTCCGTTTGGATACTACATGTGGGTTTTGTTTCGAAATTAGTTGGATCGATGAAATGGCGAGGGGGACACGATGCCATCGCGGCACGACGGCGAAAGGTCAAGGTGTGCTGTTAACTCGATGAAAGGTTAAATCTTGGATACAGCTTTTTGTGTTGTTAGGCAAGGCAAAGTGACAAGAAAAGCGGTGGGATTTTGAGAGGATTGGTCAAACTTATGAAGGTACTGAGTTGAATTGGTGGGAAATGCAGAGTCTAAGCGAGATCATTTGAGTTGAAGGGAGTGGAGTTCCGCTGATAAAGTCGTGTTGAAACGGACCTCGACTTCTTGCCTGCTTGCGCTGAGGCATAGCTTCTAATGAGATAGAGGCGATGGTGAAGGATGTTTGCTAGGAGATGTCCCGTGCGTTATTTGTCCTCTTGACCCTTTTTAGTGGAAGGACGAGAGCTGTTCTTGAGTCTACGAACTTAAAAGAAAAGGAATAGCACAGACTTCTCAAAAAGACAAAGGAAGAGCATCGATCGAGTAAATGAAGAGATGTTACGGCAGAAATGATGTCCGAAAGTTCTACAACCATCCAAAGGGGTACAAACATCAGACAGAAGCTTGTCGGAACGTAGAGGGTCAACTAGTAGTAGAGTCGCGGTCGATACTGATAATCTGGAAAAATCACGACGAAGAGGACACCAATACCGCTGTCAGGCAGAATGTTCCACTCCACGCAATGGGCGACGATAGCAGAGATTCCTTCTCCCCGATCGAGGCGTAGCCAAGAAAGCGATATCGAGGCTAAGGTCGAATAAAGCTGCCGATGTAGACGGACTGTTTGCAGAATTCTTCAAGGCAGTTGGAGATGAGCTGGAAGGGTACATGCACCAACTCATCTAGTATCGTTTGCCCGATCCACAAGAAAGGAGACCCCTTCCACTGTGCCAACTATCGAGAGATAAGTCTCCTAAATATCGTCTACAAGATCTTCTCTGCCGTTTTGTGTGAACACCTGACACCATTCGTCAGCAACCTGATAGGTCCTTTAATATTGTAGCCTAGGACTGTGACGCTTTGATTGGTGGTGTTATGATCGTTGTTTGATCGACAGGCTGAGCTTTTTAGTGGACGATGCAGATGCAACTGAAATGCAAATTGTTGGGCATATTTTTATTCGCAGCGCGCTTTGGGGATAAGTCTGTCAAGCTAGCCTCCATTTAGTCCACAAAGTCCACAAGAGTATGATCAATATGCACAGGATAAGTAGGTCAGGCGAAAGAAAATATACCAAAACACGGCTTCAACTCGCACCAGAGGGACAGTGATCACAGAGAGTTTGTCTGTGTATTCATTCGATGGGCACAGCTCTAACAGAGCAGGTTACAATTTACGTCACTTTACCACTGTAGGCGACAAGCTTACTCCGAATTTTCGTGTGCAAGCTGCAAGCTTAGACTCCTTTGCCCGTCTGTATCGCTCTTGCTCAGGCTTTGTTTGCTCAATATACACTGGTGCCTTTCAACTGGTTCGAGTGAAAACAATCAATAACAAACTAGGTACGCAAAACCAAACCTGACAAGACTGTTATCTGGAGTCCATCAGAATTTGCATAGCGACAGCCAGAATTTCTCAATGACAGCCCATTTCCCAGTTCGATCTTCAATCTCCATCATGTTAACTATCGCATGGCAACTTTGTTTCTTTGACTAGCTGATGGAACTGAACTAAATTATCTGTTCGTGTTTTCTTAGAATTGATCGACGACATCGATATGAATGCAGATACGGAATGTCTTATCGGAACATGCTTCTTCGTTTGACTTAATTGGAAGAAGTTTTGCAGCGCATCCAAAATAAATGGAATAACGTTCTTGTGCATTATTAGCCTCTTTAGCTCAGTGGCAGAGCACTGGTCTTGTAAACCAGGGGTCGTGAGTTCAATCCTCACAGGAGGCAGGAAGGTTTTTCATATTCTTTTTTTGAAATAAGAGTATGAATTGTGACTCCAAAGCTGGTACTATTAGTTTGGATTTTTCTGCCAAGGGGAACCATGAAAAAGTAATGCGTCGAATTTGAAAAAAGAAGTTCTGATCAAAATGATGTAAAACTGGTTCCATTCTTTGGCTGGTGCTATTTAGTTTTAGTTCGGCGGTGCTGTGAGATAGGTAACACTTCTCTCAATCTGCGAGGTTTCACTTCATATTTGATATGATTTTGATATTTTTTTTACATTACTCTCTTACATGCTCTACACGGCTGCAGATGTTGAACAGTACACGATGAGCATCTACGAACAGGTTTTTTTCAACGTGAGAGCAAGCAAAGTGTGATCCGGCTCGAAGGACTAAGTGCTCTATTACTGAAAACGAATAAAACAATTATTTTAAATGTTTTACGACTCATTTCTCTAAGAGTGAACTGTATATTTCGATGCTGACCAAAATGAGAAGTAACCGTGCTCCACCTGTTCCTTGGCCTGTATTCATAAGTGACGTTATTTGCACGACTTAAGTCCATATTGATAGCCCGATGTTGTCGTACTTCGAGTTGTCATGCGAGACGATTTTAGTAGACATGAGTCATTGTACTAGTAAAATCTTAGGTGTAAAGGGTAAATACGTTGATTCCTATACAGATGATGATGATGAATTTCAAACGTCTTACATATGCCTGTTCATGAAGTATGAAGCTTAGGTGGTATGTGGCTCTGTTCGGAACCTTCTAAGCCCGTGACGTTAACAACCACACTTCCAGCGTCACAATAGAAGTTAACAGATTAAGGAGGCACAAAATAAAAAACAACGAAGCGCGATAAACAGCTTCACTAACTTAAAGTAAGCTTACAAAAATTACCCCTGGAAGTTGGAACAGACTATACTCAAACTATCAAGACTTGAGTGAAACAGAGAGGCGCTGTTGTTCTTAGTGAACAAAATGGTATATCGTCCCCTTCCGAAGTTAAGTCGTATCAATATACACTTACTCATTTACTTAAGAATAATATTTATCTGTTGATTCCAGAAAAATTGATGAAAAGTGGTCCTTCGAGCCGCATATAATAAATATCATTATCAGTGTCAGACCCTGGGTATTCACATTCTCTCGAGATTAACTGTTCTCAACTGTTCAAAAAGGCTTAGTATCAACTGACATCAGAAAAGAATGTGATTATAGTTTTTTTTAGAAGTCCTTGAGGACGAAGCCATTGTATCGATTGTTTATTTCGCAACTGGGATATGGGTTTCAATTGTAAGAATAGGGAAATATGTCTGACACCAGATTACACACAATCGGGTCAAACCCGAGCCCGACAAGTGGCACTCAACTAGAGATAAGATATAAAATCGTCCTTGGTGACTGTTGCTACGTTGGTTTGTGTTTTGTGTAACGTAGTAATTTCATTCAGTTCTGTTTGCTGTCTTTGGCAGCGCTTCCTTTATTAAGACAATGTATGACTAAGACGATAGAAAAAACTAGTATAAACATGACAAAAGAAAAGTATACTGGGCCTACTTGTAAAGCATTATGTACGCTCTGCTGTGTCTCTTCAATTGAAGAGCTTGTTGTTGGTTAGTCTGTAAATAGAGCTTGTATAGTGAAGACTTTTTCGAGGTTGTGAAGATAGTTTTACCTTCTCTTCTTTTCCTTAGCTCGGTTCAGTAACAGAGGAGCAATTTTTCAATGTGACTTGACAACTAATTTGCTTTCTTGTCCTCTTTGCGAAGAATGTAAAGGGTTAGACATAACCTCGAACTCTGTGAGCTGTTCAATCGGTATGGATAAGTCCTTCGACCAACCATCGTGTTCATAAAAATGCTGGCGTTAAGGGGTGTTGGAGGGAAAGGAAGATCAAACATGACCTTAGAATGACGAACATCAAGTGATTGAGAGCGCAAGACAAGTTGGTGAACGATTGAATCCAGTTTTAATTTACTTTCAGTGTTTCCATGAGTCATTGACCTAGCAACTGTCTGAGTACGGAATGTAAGAGTTATTCGTCGCAGAAGTTCTACCAATAATTAAAATTAGATTCTTCTCTATGTGTAAAGGGTGTTCTTTTTCGTGGCGGAGAACTTTCATTCATGGTAATTTTTTTGCTATGACGGCCTATTTGATAGTTCATGATTGTTCCGAGTTTTGTTTGGTTTGTCAATTAATCGTGAACAGGCTCAAGCTAAAGTAGGGCTTACTAATTGGAAATTCTTTGAAAACATAGTGCACTTTGAGACACTCAAGCCAAGGACATAATCGAAACAGCGGTTGGTCGGTGTGTATATGTCTTCGTCAGCACTCGGCGAGATCGCCGAAATGCTGGTCGATATGATTTCGAATAATTGTGTCACACCATGTACGCACCTTCCAAGGTGGGTCCGCATTTCTGTTTTATTTCAATTTAAAATTTTTCCGTCCTAATAAATTTAGTTCAAATTATTCTACAATGTGGGTTGTAATTCAAGCAAGAATCCAAGTAGTGAGCATTATGCGAAGCGTACTGCATTGTCGATGGACGCGTATCTTTGGTTGCTGGGGTTGTCGATGAAGAAAGTGGTAAGGTGCTTTCGCCTAAAGGTCGGGCTATTATGTAGAATATCCTGGGTGCTTTCCTCCTCATTAAGCCAGTTTCGAAAGTTGTCCCTAGCATGCGAAAAACTCTTTATTAAAGTATTGTCCAGTGGTAATGTGAAGGAGATTCTGTTTTAGGAATCGATCAAGCTCTAGTGATGGTCGCCAGACTAACAGCAAATAAACTAACACCACGAGTAGTTACGAATATCGAAGTTCTTCCGAAAGAACTAACCGGGTGTGTTTAATCAATGCACTCGATAATCCCTTTTGTCTTGTAGTACCTTCCCGACATATCCCACCTCCACGAAAATCAATTTTGTTTTCCGTAAGAATTCCCTTTCACCAAAAAGACAAAGGAGAGGCTTCTCCCATTCTGTCATAAAATCTGTCTTGAGACCTACTCAATGCACACTTTCTTCTTCAATCTCTAAGCAATAAATCAGCTTCATCTAGAAGATACTCATTCGTCTCCTTGCAAAGCTTCTTTTCGAAGAAAAATACATTTGTTATCCAGTTGAAAATACACTTCTGCCATGCCGCACGCCTCAAATTCAGAGATTTAAGGTCATTACGTTGCGTGAGAAGGAGCAGTACTCCCACACTACCCTCACCCACCAGCCACCTCCAAATCCCTGGAAACCCTTCATCTCATGTCCCACTGAACAACTCGATAACCATTTCCATTCCCCATTCGAATCGTTAAAACGCAAAAGGAAGGCACAATTCAAAGAAAATCACCTTCGCATGAGTCGCCTTAAGGACATTCACTCACTCACGCAGCACAATAGGGCCAGTTATGGCACACATCTACAAAATGCTCCCACATACGCCATATCCAGGTCCCACACATCCTCGCTAGCTCGCTCGCTCGCACACATGCTCGTGAAACTTGCGAAATTTACGAACTTCTGTATCAGCTAACAGCAACTACAACAACACGACCAAGAGCAGTTATAACAAAAGAAAGCCAAAATGGAAGACAGATACACGGGGATGGGATGGATACACGTTGGTGGTTTGTTGACACATACTTACCCTTATGGCCGCTGCCTAACCGAAGGGGTGGGTACATCAAAGCACGCATGTACACTTCTCGTGTATGGGGATAAGTTTTTCGGGCTGCGCCGCATATGTGTGTACACGTCTGTTGGTTTCCAGTTAGATAATTGATTCAGTTAAACGTTCTTATTGGATCAAGGACATTGAAGGGGAATGGTGTGTGCATGTGTATCATGTGTGTGCGTGGCCAGAGACATCTATGGGTTTTCCTTTGAAGCATTCATATGCTATTTGAAGGTAGATGTCGCTGATACTAATTTGATAGCAATGATTGGATTCTGTCTAATAAGAACAATTCAGCAGACAGGTGTACGATCAATGAAAAAATATTTACATTGCGATTGGTTGCACTGACACAGAAAGGGAGAATTGCACCCATCGCAGAAACAACCAGCAGAAGACAAGCCATGTTTGCCATTGATATTCATTCATCTAGCCAGCTGGGCAGAGACTTCCTGCAACATTTTGAGCACGTTCAATATAGACGTCAATTCTAAAGTGCGATACAAGATCTAGAGTAATCCATCAGCAACGCCTTAGATCAGCAAAAAAGGCCCAGCTATAGTCACTTAGCCGTGTGTGTATGTGCAAAATCTTTATCACCACAGGCAAGGACTGAGGAAGAGACTTCGGCGAATATGACACTAGGATTGGAATACACGTGGTAGAGACTATCAAGCAGTTCTCACTGAGTTGAACTGCAAGCGCACATGAACATACAGCTGGAGAACAATCTGCGCAGAATACAACCAATAAACCAGATCGTCGTCAAGAGGAAGAAGCTGCCACAAAAACTGACAACAAGCGAATGAGATGCTACCACTCCAGCGGAAGAAATGGAAGTCTTTTCAACCCACTTCGAAGACAACTTCCACCCATCACTGCCTGATGAGCCAGAATTCACAGAGAAGCCAAAACCTACGTCGATACACTTGAGAACCCATTTGCACCAGACGTCGTCTTCAATGAAACCATCCCAGCTGACGAACCTGTAGGAAGTTAAGACCTCATAGCGATCGAAAAATCCACGTGCGTTATTAAACGTGGCACTACGAACGAATGCAACAAACGGTGATGATACTTCTCACCATCATTATGAAAATTGGATCAACTATTGGCACTTGCCTAGCAACTGGAAAGTAGAAAAAATTGGGGAATGCTACCAGTGTTTCAGGATACAGGCCTTGAGCAATATAAGCAAGATCCTGTAGTGCCTATTAGCGCTAGAACTAACACGATTGTTCAACTGAACAAAACGAAGTCAACGTCGCCTGCTGCCTCTACGTGGAAAAGGCTTTCGACATGGTCTGGATAGAGGGCCTCAATTACAAACTGAATCAGATGCTTCATCAGAATAGTCCACAGCTTTCTACATTCCAGAAGATTCTACGTTCTAGTGGAGCTACTGGGCGGAACAACTGAGCTTAGCACCAAGTCGGGTGTTGCGCAAGAGTCGGAGCTGGGATCGATGCTCTTCAACACCTTCACGGCAAATCAACCACCTCCAACCAACACTGTGAACTGCTGTCTATTCGTAGTTGACTCACTGACTAACGCCAACTCGAAGTTCCCACTAGTTGCCAAGCAAGGAGTCCAAATTCAGACTAGTACACCAAATGTACACCAAAAATCTCAGTGAGTTCTTTAGGAGCCCTCATAAAGCAGCGATATAGCCCCTTAGTCATCTTCCTCAACCTAAAGAGAAAAAGAGTCTAAAGTCATGTGTCCGCTGTAAATAATAATAATGGGTAGCACTACAGCCCGACAGGGCGACAGGGCTTTGTTTCTCAGCAACCACTCGTGTTGTGCGTGCGATTGTCTGTCACAAGTGCAAAAAACTTACACTTTTATTGCGACTCCAAATGACTAGGAATACTCTTCGAGAAATGCCAGTGACTCGAAATGGGGCCGTGAAAATTATTTTTGTCGTATATACCAGGAATCGAACCGAGGCACGGTAGATCCAAGTGCGTAGGGGTCGACGCATATAACCCAAGCGCCATGGGCCAACACATGTGCCCGATGTGCTGCGTGAAATTTTCAGAGACTAGACTTCTTTTTACGAACACGCCTCTATTATGGACATCTCTCTTTACCGTCAGTTATGGCTACTGAGTAATTGTACCACTAAAAATTTTAGTGAAATTATCCATTGTGTGGGGCACCCATTTTCAATCTGTAGTACATGCTCTTTCAAGGGGTCCGTGACGAGCTCACAATAAAACAAAGACTACGCCTTTATTCCATATAATTATACATTCGTCTAAGTTGTATGTTGGGAGAAGTCCACCAAGTGATAATTTATTTGCTGGGGGCCGCACATGCTCAAAGGTTGAGAAACTATGGCCTGAGTGGTGGAATGTGTGAAGCTCGTTGGTACCCCTTAAAGTTTCATTGATTTGCGTCGTTTGTTGCGTGAGTTCGTTCTTGAGCTTTATATACAAGCAACCCTGGACAGTAATCACAGACCTGCAGCTGGACACTCTTCGCCGGTGGAGAGAAGATGCGTTCGGATGTCAAGCCATTTAACTAAACAGAGTCCAAGAGAACACATGACTTATTTAATGGCCAGCTACCCATTGAGTGTTTGATCCTGTACAGTACACCTGGCGCAAGAGACTAAACCATGAACTCAAGTGTCATAATCACTGTCATCATCTTACGCTGGTGTCACAAGGCCAAGGCACACACGAAAGATTTGCAGGCCACTCGAACCTCCTCCTCTCCTTAGCATCGCATATAAGATCTTCTCTGCCGGTTTATCTACTCGCCTGAAGTCGTTCATTGATAATCTGATAGCTCCGTATCAGTGTGGCTTCAGGCCAGGAAAGTCCACAATAGACCATATCTTCTACGGCAGATCCTGAAAAAGACCCATGAGGTGCAAATCGACACTCACTCACATCTGTTCGTCGATTTCAAAGCCGCATAAGACATCGTGAATAGAGACGGCTATACAGCACCATGTCTAGATTTGACATTCCTGAAAAACTCGTCACGTTGCGCAGGATGGCGATTGAGAACTCTCGCTGCTCCATCAAGGTCGGTAACGAACTCACCGATAACTTCAATGTCAAAAAAGGTTTTAGACATGGCGACGTGCTGTCATGTGATTTCTTCAACATCTTCAACTCAACTCAAACGCCAACACTAGAGGCACGCTCTTCCAGAAGTCCGTGAAATTGTTAGTATACGCCGATGACATTGATGATTGGCAGAACCCAGCTAGCCGTCAATGAGGCATTTGCTAACATTGATACGGAAGCGGCTAAAATGGGTCTGGCGGTGAATGAGGGCAAAACGAAGTATATGCTGTCCTCAAGAAAGGACATACAACATCAACGTCTTTGGACACAGCACCACAATGGGCAGCTATAACTTCGAGGAAGTCAATGACTTTACTTACCTCGGCTCCGGACTGAATTGTACACATAACATCAGTCCCGAGATCAAGCGTTGGGTAACTCTTCCCAACCGCTGTTTCCTTGGCCTCAAGAGGCAATTGAATAATAGAGCCCTCTTACGAAGAACCAAGTTGACTCTATTTAAGACACTAATCATCCCAGTTCGAAAGCTGATAAAGAAGTCCTTGGTCTCTTTGAGAGAAAAGTTTTGCGTGATATCCTTGGTCTTGTGGAGGAGAAGATTCAACCACGAACTACACGGGCTGTACAGCGACATGAGCCTAGTCAGGCGATTGCGGATCTAACGCCTACGGTGGCTGAGCCATGTAGAGCGTATGGACAACTCAGCACCGGCCCGAAGAATCTTCGAATCCAAACCAATTTGGTGTGCGAAACTGGAGACAGTTAGTCAGGCATCGTGCTTCAAAATGACAAAAATAAATAAGGTATTATTCATTGCTTGTGAAGCCCTTTCGCACCAGAAAATCCTTTGTAGACACACATTTTTAAGACGGCTTTTTACCTTCTGAACAGACGTATACATCCATTTTGAGCAACAAGTTGACCGCTGTGAAATTTGTTTTCTTTCATCGCAGACTTCATAGAAACTCAAAGTTCATCATTCCATTCTTTAGCAATCTTGCCCCCGTTCTGTACTCCAGTCATGTCACCATAGTAGGCGTTGTTTATCTCCAGAGAATAATCAATTCCAAGAATCTCTCTGAGTTTGATATTTTCTTTAAAGTACAACTCAACTGAAGGAATGGGACTTTAAACATTTATTCTCTAATGTTACATTCTTATATCGCTTGTCCCTTGCAAATGGCATACGCCCTCCCGCATGAATGACGGCCTGTTAGTCGGAATTATTTTGATTCCTACACACCCAGATCACAAAGGTTGCCACGGCAGCAACCAATTGTCAATCAAAGAAAAATGTACCTAAAATTGAAAACATCAGCAGCAACTCACACACTGCGTCCCATCCAACTGCCAGCGTGCACTGCACTCCACCCGCCACCCGACCCCATCCATCTGCAGCACAACCTTACTCACCGTCAACAATAAGCAAACAATCGCTGAATAGTTGATGTTCAATCTGACAGGTGTCGGCAGTGCTGGCAACCTGTTGCCTTATCCTCCGTAAACAACTGAAAGTCTTCTTCATCCTTAATGAAATTTTAATATCAAAACTTTTTTTTCCGTTTTCTTTTCTTTTCTTACTCAACTTTCCCTCTCCCCTACCTCGGTCGCAGACGTGGCACAGTGCTCTGGCTCGTCTGGCTAGGAATGGGTGCGCGGAGCGAGCGCCGCCTCACACCCCTCGCAGTGTGGAACATAAATAAAAAGTGCCCTTGAATTTTTAATTTTTGTGCACCACCACCATCAGCAACAGCACCAGCAGCACACAGCTACACAGAGAGAGAGCATCAGTAACAGCAGCAGCTTCCCGCTCCCCAAGCAACACCCACTGACACTGCTCTATATATTCGTATCCTTGTATTTTTAGGAAAATAATATCAAAAAGAGACTCGAATTATATAAAGCGTCACGTGAAGTTCCTGACCTGCAGCAAGTCGCGACGTCGTCAATTGCTTTTCTCTTAATTTTTCCGCGTTCTCCACCCGCGACACCCACCGGCAGCGCCGTTTAAAAAGTTGAATGAAACGAAAAAGAATTCCAAATCCACCCCCCTCCGAACAGTGAGTTAATTTTGATCCTAATTTATTCATTGTGTGCTGGCGTGGTTTTTTTCCTTCTTCGCGCACAAAAGTGTGCTTACCGCCCGGCATCGCAGCGCGCCATCCCCGAGCTGGGTTCAATTTGCTCGTGTAATTAGAAGCGGAAAGGATCTGCCGAAGAACGCCCGCGTCCCATTGACGTGGTGGCTGGCTCTCGGAAGAGATGGTCTTCCGGTCTAATGACTTTGCGGCGGGGTTCCTTAATGAGAGTTTTATTTCGAATTTTTATTTACAAACACCGCGGACCGGCTTTCGTCTGGCTGGGTGGCGGCTGGACGCATGGTTATTTGTGGGCGGTGAGGTGAGATACCTTTTTTTTTGCTTTCGTCGGAATTTTAATTGTTCGTCGGACTTGGGTGTACATTGGCGGTGACAGGCAAACTGGGCGAGAACTTGGTTCCTTGACTTTGAATGAATTCAGTTGTCTTGACTTAATGAGGGGAACAAATTGGGGAGGAGGCTGGTTACTTCTGGATTGTCTTCTTCGTATTTTTATTTACTTAATTTGGGAGACGAACAACAGAGGTTGATGCAGGAGGAAATCAACGTGATATTTGTCAATTGATAGAAATTGGCATCACTGGAAAATGGTCGTGTGCACTTACCTTAGTGTTTTTTATGCTGAGAAAGTGAATAATTAGAAGGTGCTGCGCAAGGTATGAAGGGAAGGTCCCAGTCAGCATAGCTGTCCCTAACAAGCGCATTCTAACAGATATGGATGGAAGGTCGTGCCTACTGAGTAGACTAGACTTCCCAGTCAGCATCGCTGTTGCTAACAAACGCATTCCATTATATGCACTGCGGATGATGATAGAGGTGGAAGTGATTCAGGAGTATCACCCGATGTGAACGAAATATGCTTCGCATCACATAAGGCTCGAAATTCTGCCATGACAGAGAGCCAGCGTGTAATCGTAACTAAATTACATACCAGGCCATCATAATTTCCGGTAAAACGCATCCCCCTTTCAGTTGACAAAACCAAACCAAAAAATAGGACCCGAAAGTCCCCTCAGTTGGGAGCAACTATGCCCATGGACTCGACGTGCCCAAGGAAGTCAAGTCGACCGATTCTTGCCTTAATAAGAAAATAAAATCATCAGGCCCAGATTTTGCCGGATGATAATAGACATGCTGACATGGCGTTAATGGCGTGATTGGCAGAACATAGCAAGGCAACACAGCCAGGCACAATACATTTCCTAAATGCTCTCCTTAAGAAAGGACACACAGCATCGACATCTTGGACATAATGTCACAATGGACCCCTGCGATTTTAGGATCGTCTTTATCTTCCTAGGCTCCGTAGTAGGCTCAACAGTCAATTAAGTAACACAGCCGTCTGTCTAAGAATCAAGCTGACATTGATCATCAGAGTAGTGCTGTACAGCGCAGTGACATAGGGAATAAAATATAGGCGGCGCTACAGCCCGTGGAAATACTGAAATACTCTCGGAGCATTGTCTGTGACTCGAAAGAGTTGGGGCTGTGAACATTATTTCCATAGCACAGAGCAGGAATCGAACTTACGACGTCGAGGTTGGGGTCTACGCACATACTCACAGCGCCACATACCACTACTAACGACATGGTCAATTTCAAAAGCGAATGAAGATGGACATGGTATGCAATTTAAGAAAGAGTCATCAACAATCCTCGGTACACAGTACAGGTGATGAGATTAAGAAAAGCAATAAGATACGACAAACGATCTTCGTATAAGACCTCACTGTGCTTAGAAACGAAATCCAAAACGAACAATGCAATTAGTCTGTTCTACAGAATTGTCGTGAGAGACGCAGCTTTAAGTCAATATTACCATCGCCAACTTGTGGCAAGAAGTTCAACAAGTCTGACATTTGGTCAAGTGATTCGTGTACTTGAGAAGTCGTCTTCTGAGGATAAATTAGCCGGATTTCATGAAATGCCTATCCCAGAAGGGTATCCAAGCAAATGACGCTGATTCAAAATATATGTCACCAAAAAAGTACATTCTTGCTGAAGACATACTTGCTTTGACCACAAGTGTACAACTAGCAGGTGATGTAAGGGCTAGGCGTAGGAATACTTCCAAATGACGCTTCAGTCATATCATTATTGTTTTCAATAAAACAAATGTCAACAACTTGTACCAAAAGAATCCAAATAATCTTAAAGAAGATAACGAAATAGAAAAATTTAATTTTTTTCCAGATTACATTTTTCAACCAATGTTCGAAAATCGTTTCAAAAAATCTCTGTAGAGAAGTCGCCACAAACGAAGAGGACCCCGTGTTACATAAACGATTTAAGTGTCATTTTTACTTCGGCCTTACAAGCTAACAGAGAAGTCAGTTTACAGACATACATCTCATTTCTGCGCGAACAACCAGCGTTACCACAGGTTCAATTATGTATGAGCTCCAGAAGCTTAAAAAACGATGCATTTTGAAATTTTTGATAACGAAATGCCTCCTTATTCAAAAATGGAACCAGTATGTACTCAGTGATTTGAAATGAAACGCTCACACCTTGCAAACTTTCGAAAACAGTGAAATGTAATAAAATTACGTTAGGTGCTTAGTGGTGACCCGAGGCGTTGTGGGTACGTCGATCCCAACCTCGACGTCGTAGGTTCGATTCATGCTCTGTACGACAAAAATAATTTTCACGGCCCCCCCCTATAAGAACCTTAGAAAAACTTGTTTTCGTCAGGTAGAGCAGGATGATCAAAGAGATCACAGAAGGTAGCCGTAATGGCTTCATTCATTCGCTCTTTTTGGATTTGGTACACAGTAGACCAGTGGAACTATTTACAATTCAAGAAATCCTATTTCTACCGTCTCCAAACCCAAACCGTACCCCAGCGTCTAAGTTCGCCTTCAAAACGCATCTCATGACCAGTTTCACAGTGCTCGCTCAAGCTCCACTTGTGGTTTATACTTCAGTTCGGTGATTTTTTTCGGTTGCACAGTTTCGTTTAAACCTTGAACCGAGATAATTTTCTAGCTTAAATTAAACGAGATCACACTGTCGCTTATAACTTAGTTCTGCACCTCAGCGATCTTGTTTCTCTCCTTCGCAATTTTTTCTCTTTGACATCTAATGTTCGATAATGAGATCCCTTTTTGGCATTGAAATCAGTCGCAATTGATTCCTACAGCGCAGCCTTGGTTGAAAAACTCGCTACAAAAGGAATGCACCAAAAGCATTTTAAAACGTGTATTCACTCAAGGATTTAGCAATAAGCCAGAATTTATTTTCATAGCGTATGGGTTCCCTGTATGGCATACCATCTCCAAGACCAGCATGGAAAAGCTTTCAACATTTGAGAGGAAGATACTCCGAATATGCACCGGTCTCACCTATGACAGGGACCGGCAGAAGTACCCCAGCAACAAGAAACTCTACGAGAAAGCCCGCATCGTCCCCATACAAGAGTACTTAGTGACACCCTTCCAGAGGCAACGCATCTCATGACCAGTTCCGCGAACTAAACATGGCTATGAGGGACCTGAGAAGTTCGACCCAGGGACAACGATTCCTCAACGCATTGAATCTGCTTAATAAGCAGACATTCACAAGGACATTAAGCAACGGGCTGTATCACTTCTATCAAAGCAGTGATAGCAGTCACCATCGCGGCTAAATGAGCCTTACCACTACCCCAGCAAAAACGACACATGGACTTGAGCACCCCGATGTTAAAGATCAACATTGACAATTGATAATTTTTAATTAATTGACAACATTGTAAACTTCGTAAGGATTGTACATCCGTTGGGCCCCTATTGTTGCGCCAACCCCTATTTCGGGAGCTTAAGCTTAAGTCTTACATGCTAAAGTAAGACCAATTGTATAGTTTTTGTTCAAATAAAATTGAATTGAAAGGATTTAGCAAACTCAAGTAAATACACGAACCAATTGTCGATAGCTTTAAACAATAGAAGTTCAGATCTGACGAGTTTAACCAAAAATTTGAACATTTTCAAAGGTGACCCTAAAACTATGAAGGCTTCCCAGTAAAGGCTTTAACTTACTTAATTTCAGCTGAACCTTGAGCAGAGTTCATGTTTGCAAATGGTGTTTAAACGAGCACTGTGAAACTGGGTATGAGTATGTTTTTACATATAAACGAATTCACCACACCAAGGCAACTATTATGGTGAACTTTTTGTCAGAGTACCAAGCAAATGATTACTCACAAGAAACCCCTTGAGGGATACATCACAATTTTCGTATCTTGTGAGCGTTTGTGAGCGCATCACAGTCAGAATAAAGGCATTAGTTTAACTATTCAAATGATAATGCTCTTGTTAATACATAAATAGCCAAACTTAATATACAACTTTACGAAGAAATGAAAAAATGCAAGTTGTTGCCCGTAGTTTTCTACGAACGAGCAAATAACTCATGCGATCGAAACACAATCCCTAATGCAATCCACAGTTCCACAAATTCCCTCCGAACCATCCGCTTCTGGTTGTGAAACACACTCAGTTCGAAAGATCGTACGTTCACTCGAGGTTGTGATCCTCGCTTGTCATGGTGAATATCACTTTCGAATATACGATCATCTCTCACCGCATTCCAATTCGAATAGATTCTCAGCGCAAGCACAACACCTGGGTTTGAGTACACGATTAAGTGTCGAATCCATGAACTGAAATACCATTTTTCAATTCAATCGAAATCCAAATCCATTCCTCACTCCACACACACACTCGCTCTCCGTGCCCCGTCAAAGGCAAAGAAAAACGATGGCAAAGGTAGAGCATTCACGCTCGCATTCACTCCCCACATCCATTCACACACACACTCGTAGCACTTGCCGCCCGTAAACCCATGAAATTTTTCAAACTGATTGATGACATCAAGGGACTCCGCACAGTTTTGAATGCGACAGTTAAAAAGTCTGTCCACAAACGAAGAGTGGATGAACTCCATTTGCACAATTTCCACATACTTCTCTTGTTCTGTGCTGTGATGGCGAGTGGGTGGCTGGGCGGCTGGGTGGCGAGTAGGAAGATTGGAGGCAATAATGAGGATGGGGACTTGAACGAATGCTTTTACGTGAGATTGATGGAAGCAGCGACATTGCGAGCAGTTTTCAAAATGAAGTTTACTCACATATAACGACGGCATTGGCAATCCGTGCGGTGCGGCCGAGGAGGAGGACAGCGACGAGATATGTGTGTGCGATACACTGGTGTATATTAACTGTACATACACTGAGTGTACACCCCATAAGCGGAATTGCTTCCGGGGATGAGGAGCATCGCACAGGACAGGCCAACAACACCAACAACAAGAACGACGATGACGACGAGGGTGGATGGCGAAATCGAGGACGTTATCGGCCATAATAAACCCACAGCACATACGAGAGCCAAGCGGCGATACTGCTTGTGCTGCTGTTGCTGTTGCTGTTGATGATGGCCCGATGGCGTGTATGCGTGCGGGTGTGTGTGTGTATGGAAGGAATTTTGAGAAAAAAGGACGAAGGATTGAATCACCACTGCCGAGCAACCACCCGCTGCCGCCGCCATTGCTGTTGATTCGATTTCACCGTCATCGCCGCGCCTCATGCCCACCCCATGAGCGTCCTGTCCATGTTTGTTACGTTCCGCTTCTTCTGGCACTTCTGCCGCTCCTGCCTAATGGCCACACATACACGTCCCAGCGCCTCCCCCGCCCCGACCCGCTCCTATCATACACACTGACACACACACTCGCTCATTCACATGCTGAAATGCAAATAAAACATCAGATCGTGAGGGTTGCTGTGTCGACGACGCAGAGGACGGCCAGGACGTCGAGGTTGCCGAGGACGCTAAGGACGTCGAGGACGACGAGGACGATTCAATCCCATCAGCTCTGCTGAGAGGATATTCGCGTTATTTTCGCGAGCATGCCCTGGCGAATATAATCGCAGCGCGAGGGTGAGGGATGCCGGCCATATAGTGGTTCCAATACCACCATCACCACCACCACCGTCGCCATCTTCATTGGTTTTCCGTTAACGTACATAAATCTTCAGCCGCCGGCTCTCGCCGACCACCCCTCGTCGTGCTCACTTTTGTTTCTTCCTGATGCAGTGCACAGGCGGGCGGATTGAGAATTGCGGATTGCGTACCCCATCTTGAGGTCGGGGTGGAATTCCCCCAAGATCCCAGAGTCCCTGTTGTGTACCGTTGCGAACTCGTGTGTATGTGATACATTTGTCCACCGCGACACCCGCACCACCTCCCACCACCCACCACCCACAGCCCGCAGCCCTAATGGAAGCGAGTCGAAAATATTGAAAGGCGAAAATTCAAAATGGAATATCCTACGCCAAGGATACTTTATGCTTCGCCAATAAATGTCTTTCGCAGAAAATTCTTCGGTATACCATCGGAAGGCAAGCCTAGTGCTGGGCGAGCGATGCAAAACCGGAGCGCAAAAAAAAAAAGAAAAAAAATTGCGCGCCACCGAGGGTGGGTCGGGGGATGAAATATTCTAGCACTCGATTTGGGGTTGCAAAAATTGTGTGAAGGCGGTAGTCCTTTACTGAAATGAAAAGTGCTCTGCACATGGAGTGTAACGCAAAAAAAAAGAGAAAAAAACTAAGTAGACGAAAACGAAGAAAAACCGTCGTAATTGTGCTTGATTCGATTTGGGGAAGATTTACGACTTCCTCTCTGCGGGACTACGATGGATAGCGACGCGTTAAGTGAACTTCGCGGTGGTGGATATCTGGACGGAATTCGTATTTCTTTTTTTTTTCATTTGATTCCTGGAAACGAAAGTCGTTGGGGCTCGCGTTGGTCGTTGGACTTGGAAGCGATAAATGTGATCGCAGTGGTGTCGAACATTAAGTAGACATGTTGAGTGCGAACAGCTTGAGCTTAAGCCTTCTTCAATTCGCGCTGAACTGAAGAGCTCTTTGCGTTTCCCTGTCAAGAGATTTGATTTCAGAGAGATTAGCCGCAGATTCTGGATTTGTTTGAGAGATAATTTAGGCAGTGAGTGCAGGTGAGTGGCTTGCACCGAAAGGCGGCTGTGTTGTCGATACCTAGTGAGTTGTTGAAAGCCCTACAGCAGCCATTCGTATCCAGACTCAAATCAGAAAAAACATCCCACAGCTTTCCTTCGAACACACACTCTTCTGCTTCATTTTCAAGTTTGTCTTCCGCCAAAGGCTGATATTGAACTCAAGACAAGGATTGAATTATTGCACCATTAGATGGCCGTTCTAAACATTAATGTTAACGACTGCCAACAAAACCCTTACCATGAATTCAAATTTCTGCATCATGACGATGGAGTATCATAGCTATTCTAACATAGCCAACAACACACCGATATTACTTCACGCCATCTCTAATGACATTAACGCCCAACGTATAATCCGGTCTCCCTGAATTCTGAAAGTGAAAACAACCATTATTTCTTGAGGCCGCACATATAACTTATGGTTAAGCTAAACAACTGGATGCCGTAGTTGGATGAGTCACCGGTTCGAATCCCAGTGCAAAGTTTCTATGCTTTTATCTGGTTTTCAAAACGGGTACAGTTACCATTTTCAGTTGGGCTGAAGTTGACGCCACGATCACTGGATTTGTCGATCAGTGGTAGTAGTCTAACCATCACATAGAGCAATAGTCCAAGTATGCTAGCAATAACCATAACCGAACATATGGCCAAGCTAAGTGCAGACTGAAAATAACACTCTAAATTTGAGTGATCTTAGTCTGGGTTCTTCTTTGAGATTGTTGGGTCACTTAATACCCAACGTATTACGTCTGGTAATGCACGATCTGCTGCTATCATCGGAAAGTAAAGGATGTGGACTGTTCGACTACCCTCCAGTGGGCAAGTGATATGTCTATTTTGCGATAAAAATAAACTGGTACTCGTCAGTGTCTCCCCATCCTCATGCTGCAGAAACTGACGAGTACCAGTAATCCAGTAATAAAATTATATAATTGGGCGCATGTTCCAGCTCACCTGTAAGATATGGTTGGAGGAAAGAATTCCCGATGAATGGAATCTCAGCGTCGTTCGTCCGATCCACAAGAAGAAGACTGCAGCAACTATAGAGGGATCATTCACCTCAACATCGCGAACAAAATAGACTCTGCCGTTTTATGTAAACGCTTGATAACCTAAGATGCCCTTATCAGGGTGATTCCATTCCTGGGAAGTCCATCATTAACCAAATCTTCACACTACGGCAGATCCTGGAAAAGACTCAAGGGATGCAGATCGACACCCACCACCTATTTGTCGATTTCGATGACAACGTGCATAGAGACGAGCTATACAGCGCCTAGTTGTGACATTCCTGCCGAAGTCGTCAGTGTTTACAACACAACAATGGAGATTCAAACCAAGCCCGCAGCTCATCGGTATTTTCCAATAACTTGAAACATCGCTCTTGAGGAAATCCAGAAAAACTCACTGGTCAACTGTTTCAACCGTCCACTGCCGCGATGATGTCATTCCATGTTGATGGCATTCGTAGAGGAATTTGAAACACTTCAAGCTACGATCAAAAAAGCAATACGAGACTCGATTGGTAAGTTTGTGACTGGAGCATTACTCCCGCCGACTTGTAGTTTTTAATATGATGCAGTCAAATCTTGAGTTGCGTTGTTTAGTGTGTGTTAGACAACCATCAATTAAACTCAGCATACAGGATGTCATTATTGCTAGAAAGTCTGTGGGCTGTGGATTACAAGAATATGTGAACACATCCGCAGCAGCTTTCTTTGCCGAACGTCATATGAATCAGATCAACTTGCCCTCCATGTGCAGCAACAGCCTTCATCGGCTTGCCAACATTTACACTAGACCAACTTACGAGTATATCCCACGCACAGGAGCAGACTCCTCCATTTCAGCAATTCACACTGCTCACTTGGGAATAAGTGTACGATTATTGTTAAAGGAAGAGTTAGTCATATTTGGACTCCATAAAATTCGGCCTTTACCTCAAATCACCACGCAACTGTATAACTATATACCGTGTCAACCATACCAACATGGAGACACTGACCTCATTCTGCCCGAACTCCTCTTCGAGAAAAGTCAACTAACCTCCCTAAGGTTTTACAAGGAGCCTGACCATCAGACGCTTGAGGATTCGATGCGAATTTTCATAGATGGATAGAAGATGAACAAAGTTGTGGGTGCGGGGGTCTCTTCCAAGTATTTGAACATCCAGTTGTCCAATGCGTCTTGCAGGCTGAAACTATAGCCATCAAAGATACTCTATTCTTGCTAAAAAAAAATGGTATTCAGGAAATGTGGTGTCAAGAACTCATATCGTCATCTGTTGCGACAGCCATTCAGCAATCAAATCCCTGAACTCAAGCACACTGACTCAGCCGCCTATCTCTAAACTAAATGGTCAAATATTTGAATATCCTACATATGTGGATGCCGCGACACTGTGAAACTCTAGAGAATTGCAAATCAGAAGGACTGCCTAGAAGAGGTAGAAGCCGAGCAATGAGAATGAAAACTCCTTGATAACTACCACAAAAATCCTTGCCTACTGCTGGATGAGTTTATTTTCAAGGTAGGATAGGCGGAGCCGATCTATGGGATATGACGCAAATGAGCTTATGGCGTCTTGGCTATAGAAGAGGTGTTATGAAATGTTGCAGATCTTTGCAAGGATTTATAATGCGTCCTTAATTTAACCGAAAAAAAACAAACTAGAAATAAGTTGCTACGTAGAAAATAAGAAACATCTCTGCTCCTATCGCTACGCGAAGGCATCTACTAAAGCTGGACACGCCAAACAAATCATAGATGGTCAAGTGGCGCAGGATGCTTTATAAATAAACAACTCTGGCCGAAATCCCAAAAGATCACTAAACATGAACAACATGAGCAGACCTTACCTTAGAACCCTCATTGGCGTAATAACAGGGCACTGCGCCTCTATTTTAGGCCTCCCTACAATGACTTCTGCTGGCGCTGCAGAGACGAGGACAAGTAAGAAACCAATGCACGCAGACCAAATTTGAAAAAAATAATATTATGCGCGCTCTCTTCACGCAGACACAGACTTCTGGAAGCATATTACTTCAACAACCTGACCGAACTAAGCAATGTCATCTTCTCTGCTTCATAAAGTGCTGTAACTGGTTTGCGGAATAGACACTGATCCGCGTGGTAGCACAATTTGTCTACGCTGGCCTAAGTGTGGCTGTTGTCCCCTCGCTCAGCAGTCAGTCATTTCTACCTAACCTAACCCAAATCGTGTCACTTTTTATCTCACGCAAGTGGTAATTTTAAGTAAAATGGAATGACTTCATTTTCGGTCAAAAGTTGCATCATGTACATGGATTTTAAAAACTTCCTACGTTAGTGGGATGCTATAGAAATCGCCGGCACGGTAGACCCCATTTGTTCCCATTTGTGATACCCATAGTCAAACACTTCCTCTGATCGACATCTCCAGTGATAGTGCCGTTTATTTGATCCCAACGTCAAAAGGTGACTGTACCTGATTTGAAAACTGTATGAAACGCATTAACTTTGCTTTCATTAGGATTGGAACCGAGGACTACTGTAACCAAGAGCAGGCTCTCAACCACTTTGAGTCATACCTGCATGCAACACCCGATACAACTTTACTTGGGTACTCTGCAGCTGAAGATCGGTAGCTTCCATAGCAATTAATTTTGGACTGTTGCTTGAATCTGTGACAGAAGAGCGCGTCGAAGCCACAGACAGCATGCGCATCTAAATAGGTCGAAAAGGAGTGGGTGATGTGATTATTTTAATTCTCATGATCATCGCATCGGAAATCATCGTCAGCACACGGATTTCTCTAGATAGAATTACACACTTCAAGGTTGTCACCTCTTTAATCGAGTCAGCACTACATTCACGTTCGCTCCGTGCTCAGTTTGCTGATATATCCGATGAAGTCCTTAGTCGAAGATGCCTCTACTAGTGACATATTTGGTACAGGATTATTATCGAAAACTTATTTTAAAATCCTCATAACATTCAAACCGATTCCCTTCTTCCTCCCATCAAACATTCTCAAGCTCTCGACTTCACACCAGACCCGGACGCTTTCCAGAAGAGCGTTAGCATTAGCAATCGCTCACCACCATCAAACTATTTCAAGTACTGATTGCAGGACCTCGAAGCCAGATACACACGCAAGTACTCTTAATTCTTTCGGCCCATCGCCTTCGAGGAATACCTATCGATAAGCATCTGCGTTCCAGGATGGAGGATACGCTCGACTATTTCATTTGTTATTCACCCCGGTTCTTTTGACCGTTGAAAGGGCTGCCTGGAAGCCAGCCCACCAAATCGGTAACACGCATTCGCAGCCACCTAGTGTGTGAAGCATCCTTGTGACTTGTGAAAGGGAAATTTTTTGAATATTTAATTCGGCGCCGTTCGGGAACGACACATTGTATCGGCTTGGCGGCAATCGGTTAGTTTTTGAAATCGCGTCGGTTAGGTGGCACAGAAGGACGCTCAGTGTTCAACTGAACTGTCAAGTGGAGTGTGACGCCACTTTTGACAACCAGAGTCACGCTTGTCCACAATTCAGCCCGAGAAAGGACACGCACTCCCCTCCGGAGAAAGTCGCAATCATCCACGTCCGAGCAGAAGCCGAAAGCAACCCTTAAGAAATATCCTTTCTTTTCCTTTTGCACTTGATACACCGAGCCGATGCCAAGGCAATTCGTCTCCTGGCCAAAGACCCCATCTGCGAGCGGATAAGCAACTGCTGCCTGGCCCTGGGTAATAGATACGCGCAGGCGAGAATGCCATCAATAAACAGGGGTCCGTCCGGGCGCAAGCAAAAGGATCTGTGCAAATGTCACAATTTGCATGGGTAATAATTTTTGGCGCGACAGTTACGGGGCGACCCCTGCAACAGCATTTTCCGTTATCGCAATTGATTAATAAAAAAAAGAGAAAAGAAAAACAACACCGAGGTGAACGAGGAAATGCAGTACGAGCGTCCTGTCGGGTCGCTTTCCCACGAGAGATATGCAAAATCCACAATCCAACAGAAGAAAGGATCAAGTCTGCATATGCCAAATTGAAAGAAAATTAATCCCCCGTCTGTACGGCGGCGCAGAAAAGGGTGCAACGGGGAAAAATGCAAATATCGACAAAAGGACACGCATGAATGTGTCTTAAGGAGTTTTCCCTTTTTCTCGTAATTTGATTACGGGTTGTCATCGAGTGGATTGATCCCTGATCCTGCTGTGGGAACGGAGGGAGCGCTGACGCCGGAGACTGAGAGACGTCCATTTTGCTTATTTTCAGCAAAAGGACCCGGTTTTAAAGGGAAAAGTGAATGATTTTCCACAAATCTGGTTGGTGGAATTGGACAGAGGCACAGAGGCTGTGTGCGGCTTCGCGAGTGTGTGCGTGTGTGTGGTGTGTGGTATGGTGCCACGAGGGATGTCGCGTACATGCAGGGGTGTGGTCACTTGAATCGTGCACGATGAGGGGTTGATGAAAGGACTTTGCCCGCATATGGCTGTACATTATGTACATACACACGTCCCTGGTCGCACAAGCGAAGGGACAAAGGATAACGTCGCGAAAAACTTGTGTGCGCGGTTCGAAAATGGAAAATGTCGATGTCATGTCAGGAGTGGGTATTCTCATGGGAAGATAAATGGATGGATGAGTAGATGGGGACGGGGATTCTTCACTTGGGTACACACATGAACCCATGAATGGATTGGAAGCCTTTGCATGTGCAGATGATTAACGTGATGGGGGGTGGGGGAGGGATGCCTCCTAACTGAGTTGGGAACAGATATGAACTCATAGAGTATCCCCTCGTGAATTGCAGTATTTTTCTTTATTATGGCTTGCCAGAGTCACAGCAGATATTCGCTTGTGTCTGCTGGGTCTGGTGTCGAGTGCTGCCATTGAATAGGGCTACCTTTTAAGTGAAAGTAATTTGGCGGAGAGGATTTACGTGTTTTATAGTTTAAGCTATTAAAACTTTACTCAAAGCAGGCATTGATTGTAGTTACATTTGCGATTGACTGTTCATTTCGTCTCAAATGTTTCTATTAGAAGGTGTCAAATTCGTTGGCTATGAGTAGATACACAGTGCTGCTTACAAAAAAATGTGTTGTTTATAAAAGTCATCCATTATCTCGAAGTACTCTGTACCGACAAAGTCAGAGTCGGAGTCAGAAGGCATTTGCTCAATTTCTCAAACACTGATCACATCTGGAAGTGACAAACAAAAATGTTTGCCGCGAAGCTATGTATAAACGAACGAGCTTGGAAACTTAATCTAAATCTAGGCTTACGTTGATTTAAGTTGTGCTTATTTGCCAAACAGGTCCATTTTGGTCCCCATTCTAATGCGGTACTTGAAAAAAAATCTCCTCAAACTTTTAGAAATAGCGCCACCGAATATAAAGCGTCTAGAAAAACCACAAGATCGGCTCCTTCTAATGCGGTTTTTGATCTAAGCTTCACTTCCAAGCCCGATTCCACAACCATTCCGACGTCTTTTGTCTTTAAAATGCCCCCTCTTCAAGTATTGGAAAAGCATGTTCAATCCCGCCTGGCTTTGAGATTTTCCAAAGAAAGTGATGTGGCAAGATATTGGACCAAAGTGGTCGGGTACTGAATTTTAGTGGTCGGGTACTGGCGAAAGTGCACTTTTTTTAGAAAAGAAGTTGATATTCAAAAACGTGGAGTAAATATTTGAAACTGGTATTTTTTATTGAATACTAAAGTTAACCCATAATTGATCTAGACGTATAACACTGGCGTACAAAATAAGTTAAATTAGTTACACAGCGTCAGAGTTAGAATGTGTGTTAGGTGGCCGGTTACTGGTGCCCTTACCCTTGTTTACGAAATTTTGTGAACAATACACATATTGAATTAAAATGAAGCGAATCTGCTGAGCATTGCATCCCCGTTAAAAAGTGTTTTTTCCGGAAATACCGAAAACAAAAGCAAAATGTGTTTGCATTCATAAAAATATAATCAAGTCATAAAACAATAAAAATGGTGCAGACGGGATTTCAATTCTTATCTGTATTTTCATAAGTGAGCCGGAAATCCGTTTTATGATCACATCCTATAGCACAGATAAGACCAGATGTGTTCATATTCACAGAGAGATCGGTCGCTGAAAAAGGACTCGGAGGTGATAATTTTCAACTCTATTTTACATGTATGCGACTACAAGCAGAAATGATGTACTGAGTTGTCCATCGGCGAATTTGACGATTTTGACGTTATTTCTAAATTTCGAGAACATATTTTTAAGTTGCATCCCGTAATTGGTGCGCTTGGTTCCAGAAAACAATGTAAAAATATTGATAGCAATAAATTTCATTCCAATGCGAATTAAATTCGCTCGTCAAACACTGCTCATTCCCTACACGACGATGTATTCAGTACTTTCAAGTGATCACGTTAATTTGGTGTACCTAGTACTTGTATACACGGAAAGTGCTCATTTTTATTTAGAATTCATAATAAAATTAAGTACTAGACAAAAATGCTTTAAACTAGTTGGACGTACCCTTCAGCGGGCACTCTATGCTAAATTTACTCTTATCCTATGTCTTTCGACGTAACCTGCAATTCCACATGATTAAAAAATTCAAGCAGTACAAATTAAAATTAAGAAAAATGTGAAAGAAAGAACCTAATAACAGAACAAGAAAAGTGCTCTTTCTTTGTTAAATTTTTGGAAGAAAAACTATAGATTTAGTTGTCATTCTCAGGACTCAGGTGATCATCTAACCTTCTGACCCTATACGTGTACACTAAGCTACTGTAATTATAATATGTACTGTAGCTTTCGGCTTATGCTATGTTTCTTTTGTCTTAATGGACACACTAATCACAAACCATTTGTGCATGGTCATATGATCAATTGGTCCCTAATGGCATCTAGCCTAAAATCGCATCGATCTTTAACTAAACTTAACTTCTTTTGAAGAAACTGTTGGGCTCTTTCAAACCGAATTTGGACCTTGGTAAAGGAAGACTCTAAGGAACTCCGAAAACGGAAAATGGATGGTTTGAGTGGCTAAACACGGAAAGTGACAACCACGTTCCAATTTCAATAGATTTACTTCGGCGTAAAGTAAAACACTTCGATTTGAAATTTAAAAAAGTTCGAATGAGCATCCTACGAAAGCATTGAAAATATGCGAACATATAAATATTGGAATTGTGCATTAAAAAAATCATTTTGTGATTTGAAAATTGTTTCAATTAATTTAGTCATCATCATCATCATTTCCCGACGCGCATGATCAGTAAAGCACGTCCTCCAGGCACCAACTCAGTTAAGTACATACTGAACAAATTATTCCAGTAACGTGAATCCCTCTAAATTCCGAAAAGGTCTTGCTTTTTTCAGTTTTTATTTAGTTCACATTACCAGCAACACCTGAAGTAGTAAGAATCGTGCCCGATTCAATCCGTTACTCTTCGCTTATTGCATGGCACTAGTTCTGTCTCAACCGGGGAACAACAAAAATCTCGACAAACAAATATTGTTAATTTTCTTATTTTGTTGAAATTATGAAGTTTAGTACTGCTTTAGTGGGTCATATTGAGGATTACTTCGGCATGGATTCCGTAGTACCTCTGCGGTCGGTAGTCTATTTACTCATCTCACTCCATCACCCCCAGCATCGAAAGAAATTCGAAACATTTACAGGAAAATTAAGTTTTCGGAAAAAATGTTCCTTGTTTTTAACGCTTCGACAGTAAATGTGAAGCTCCTCTAATTCCGATGCATCATTTGATCTGTCTGTCTGCTGTCCTATACATTTGTATGGTCCGCAACAATTACAAAATTGCCAATAAGTCACTTAACTCAGTGCTCTGCTTTGAATGCTACCCTGACTTTGCTTTTCAACCAGCAATGATGATGTATTAAATGACACATTTACCGGTCGAAATTCGATGGCATCTGCGAATGCAAATTTTCACAGTTTACCCTCTCACCTGACATCGCGTCCCATTTCAGCGAACAGAAATTGCTACATCTGTCTGCGCGGTGTACTGTGTGCCCCTTTCATTTCTAAGCCATCCAGCAAATACCATCGAACTCAAATAACACACGGGGACTTTCAAATTAAATACTTTCTTCTGCTCAAAGCCGAAGCCATGCACAGACCCATCAATCCATCGCATCCAAGCGCATGTTTGCATGCAAATTAAAAAGGATTTGCCATCGCAAAATGCCGGAAATCGTAACGACATACCCAATCATTATGACCCTTCTCTCGCGCCAAATCAATACAATTGCATCGAGCGAGTCCTTTTTTCCACCGACAGTCCCGCCTTTGTCGGGATTTTCAATTTGAATATTCAAATTACGCACATTGCCAAAATTTGTGACCTACTTTGCATTTGCATATTGCATCCTTTTTTCAACCCCCATTCACAGCAGACGAGAGAACAAAAAAAGAAACACACGGATTCTTTGCTGCGTGCAACAGCAGCAGCACAGGGTCCTGGGCCCGGATTCAGCCGCATTGTGACGAGGTGGGAATGAAAACACCGTTCGGTCTTTGATTCAACCCCTTGCATTGTGTTGTGTTGTCACATAATGCACTCAATTCTTTCAATCGCGAGTGGAAGTGAAAGAGATCCTTTTTTGCTAATTTTACAGTTTGCAGTACATCAAACGAATGCAAAATAAATTGGGTTTTTTTTTCTCTGTCTGCGGCCTGGTGGGGAGGTCCTGGAATGGAGGTCTCGAATTACGGCGGGAGTGGGTGAGTGCTGTAAATCAAACGTGTCCATAATTGACTGTAAAATTGAAGAGTTTATGGGCGATTCGAGAATAGATGGAACTTTTTTTTATGGACTGGGAAATGGTGAACTCATTCTGAAGACCATAAACGCACTTTTCGTGGCCAGAAATGATTTAGATTCTTGATACATTTGTGCAAAACTCTTCGTGTTAGGCATATCATAATGGAGCAAGTCTGAGTCGCCTAAATAAACGTATATAAAGTTCTCACCCAACAGGTGCAGGACCCAACAACTCGCCGTGCAGAAAACTAGTCTCGAACGATTCATAGAAAAAAAAAAAAAAATTAGATTTACTGACAGGGTACAGGATCGGACAAAAACAAAAGCACGTCTATACACTCCATACTTAAATAGGATGTTCTTGGATTTGTATCAAATGACGAGATAGTAAATTTAAAAATTTACTAAGCAAACATAACACAGTCTGTCACAAAAAATACAAATATGCAAATAAGTAAGTAACAAAAAAAAAAAAAAAAACCAAGTTGTCGGTCCCCTTGGGTTGGTGCATTGCTCACACTTTTTGCTTGCGTGCTCGGTGTTGGAATCTGGCTTTAGCTATTCTGTCTTTTTTAAGGAATACCTATCATTTTTGGAATACCTATCAACTCTGGCTTCTCTTCAGTGTCGAATAAAAATGAAAATGGAATACCTATCATTTTTCTGTCAGGCCCTTGATTTAGTACAGAATAGTCAATACTTGGTTGAAAACGTTTTCGCTTCGTTATCACAGCCATACACAGCCATACATAAGCACCTGCCTACGAGGCATCTCTGATCCAAATTGTTGCATTGGCTCCCGGTTATTCACCTGTTCAGTATCTCCTACAAGCTATCTATGGGCTTAAGTTCTGGAGACTCCGCAAACCAAGTATTGACTACCTTGCTGGAGTGTTTTGTCCTGTTAAAACCTACATATCACAGGTTTTTCCTCTTCAGCATAAGGCAGCAGAAATTGGGAACAAATCTGACAAAATATTGAATTCCAGTAAAGTTAATACAGAAAAGTTGACCATATTTTAAAAACTTTTTGTCAAGCTTTTAGAGCGTATCCTTGCATTTGGTATACCATATATCCAATAAATTAAAGCACCCGATGTAAAATACATATAACAGCAACAACGCAAGACAGTTAAAGTTGTTTTACATTATTACTGACTTTTCTGATCCAACTGATCCTTTAGTGTATCGTGGTCGAGGGGTAAAGTACGCACTAGAGATCTGCAAGCCATTCGATCATCCGCCATCTACTGGAAAAGAATCCAGGCGCAACCAAGTGTGTTTTTGGACTTATGGACTTAGTCTTACCACCTCTTCCTTGGTCTGAAATAGGAACGCCTTCCTGAAGAAGTGACCTGAAGGATGGTGACCGAAAACAAATTCAATTGTTCGCGGCTGTCATTTGTCATCGCAGGCAAACGCTATATCAGATATTGAAACGACAAAAATGTTGTCACTCTGACACCATTGCAAGCATTGATGGCGCGGCAAAAAATGCGGCTACCTATATTCAATAAAATAAAACTATTAATTTTGAGCAACATTATATTTTTTTACAGATCTTGAACAGTGTCTAAAAAAATTTACTTTTCCGTAGAGCTTGTCTGTCATTTATTGGATCGATCATTTTTTCCGAGCCTCTACTGCATCTCCTAATGTTTACATCGATTCATAATAGCATAAAATCGAAAGATTGGTCCTGTTCCTGAATCAGAGAATGAACCCCAGAGTGGGCTTTAGAGTTTGGCCAAATCCTTCACAGAATTTGACCGTTGTGTTGCAATATTTTGAATCCATTATCTTACCTGCTGCTTTCCTTATTCGGGTGATGGCATTTTTCAGAATGGGCGTGCTTTAATTTTGTCCGCTACTGTAGTACTTGGTGTACTTGGGTACCCGGACGAACTTATGGCCTTGGCTCGCTTAGACCAACGTGTTGTTCCCTGGATGGGATCTATGGTAAGACCTAAAACCAATCAAATAAAAAAACCCTTATAAGTCCTCAAGCTCTGCGACGAGATGCTTTCATGGTAACTACCTCTGTTTCTTTTCTAGGACTTGGCAGTCGTAGAGCAGATATTGGACGGGTTATATTTCTCACTCACTCTGCAGCTTCTGTACAAATCGTTGTGCCGTATGTTACGACCAATGTACGTGAACGGCATAAAACAGTACCCGGCATAGACTCTAGTACTAGCAGAGCCACTTCGTTGTGGAAACTGATCAATGATGATGAAATCGACTCCGAACCTGTGGGACTACGCACAGAGGACCCCTGCGTATAAGGTGGCACGAAGTGCAAAAGGATCTCAACAAATTTGGTGTGCGAAACTGGGTGATAGTTGTTGGAGAGGTTTTTTGTTTGAAACCCAGTTCCACCCCGGACTGGGGAGTCATACAAGGAAAAGTATTAAGATAATGAAGCCTTCCTTCTGAGCGTTGGCCATAAAGCCTTTTACCTTACTCCAATACTTGGACCATGTCATCGATCTCTGGCTCTATCCATAGGTTCACCTTCCAGTTTCTATATGAAAACTGACTGAGATTCACCAAATCAGAGCCCTTTTCCAGGAGTCCACCACATTTGCAGTGTCTTTGGGTGTTCTGGTACCAAGATATGGTCAGCTGTCAGAATGTCCGATGGTGTGGCCTGCATTGCATTCATTCCCACCATTTGTTCTATTAGACTGTGGTCCTTGAACGCAAATGTTGCATCGTGTAAGATTTTTCACAGGACTCTGATTAGTATAATAATTTTAAGACCTTGTTGAGGTGTAAGGAAGAAGGACAGGAAGAAGACCAAGTTATCACCAAGTGAATGATCACCAAGTTATCACGGACGCAAGCGTGAACAGGACCATCAATAATGGAAGGCAGCGATATCTTAGACTCGGAAAATGCAATGTATGTCCTTTTAAGATGTTTTGTTAACTAGTCTGAAGAAGAATAGCCTGACGCCATGAAGACAGATACGTGTGATCCGTCTAAACGATTGATTTTGAAAACAAAAAAAACATACAAGCCCTTTTCTTGAACTTGACCGAATATATCATTGACTGAATATGAGTAAAGTTGGGTTCCAAAATCGAGATCATTGTAGTCTCATGGACAGATTTTTGAGCGACCCATGCCTCTAGTCGTCCTTGAACCTCCCGAGATGTCTAAGAATGCTTATCCATTCTATTCTCGTTAAGCCAACATACCCATCTGTCTTGTTGTCTGCTGCTGTGACTCGAATTCTTCAAACTCCAAGCCTCCTGCCCAGTCGAATAATAGTAACATTCCCAGGTGAGATTCTCTTCACAGAACAAACTCCTCAAATTAGCCGCTCCAGTCATCCAATCTTTTATCAGAAAGACAAAACACACACTCTGCGTGCCTCTACCAACACCCATCCACCCGCCCACTCACCCACGCCTCCCCAATCGTGGCATAGTAAAAAATAATTAAAACCAGCACCAGTTCCGCTCAGTGTTTCAGATTATCCTTTGACTCTACAGTGTTGTGAGCCCTCTCGTCTGTGCTCTTCTCTATGGACTCCTGTCTGTATCCTTTGAGGGTATCTCTGGCGTTTGTTTGTTTTCGTTCCCGTGCGCAGTTAAAAATCATTGGGTTACACCGAAAAAGGATTCAATTCAAAGCATCTCACTCCCTGAAGAGGACTACTCCCACCCGCCCAACTTTTGCCGCCACGCCACCACGCCGAGCCCATATATTCCACCTCATCAGCAGCACACATAAACACACACACGCCCTGTGCATGTGTGAATGATCACCGTTCCCTATCCACCCATCCTTCGGCCTGCGAAGACGCCGCTTCGAATGGGATGGGGAGCTGGGCGAGTCGGGGGAGTCGGAGAAGTAGGAACAAAAATGACAAAAGCAGTTGTAAGGATGTCCTCCCTCGCGTAAGCAAGGATGTGAAATATGTGTTTTCTCACAGCAGCGAATACCCTGTGTGTCTCGCCTCCTTTAATGTCGATATGTATCCATCAAAGGGGAGCTCCTGCTGCTGAACTGCCATTCACTCGCCCCTGCCACCCGCCACGCTGCCAGTGCTGCTCTATATGCGTAGGAGTATCGAAGAGTGGGTATCTTTTAAAGTGGTCGCTTTCGAACGTGTATAGCTTTGCTTTCGCGCTCTCCCTCTTACAACGGGCACAGCCATCCATGAGGTCTCCTTTGGCCATGTCACGTATGGAAAAAGTTGGTTAGGAAAACCCTTGCAAAAGCGATGCGAACGATGCTGGAGAGTGTACGGTCTGCGTGTGGATGTGTGTGTGTCCGTATAACGATGACAATACAGCGCCGCAAACATATGTATGTGAGTGTACATAAAAGTTTACCTACCGAACACATGGACTATGTGTGGGCATGTGGGCATACGAGGGTGCCCGTGGGGAGGGTATGGAGGATGCCAAAACCAATACACAACTTCTAGCCTTTTATTTACATAAACGTCCTCTGCTTGCCGTGTGCACAAAATAAATGGATCTCGGACTGGTGAGTTACTATACGCGAGAGGGAGAGCCTTTGGATGGCGGAGGCGAATAGCACCGAAAAAATAAAGGAGAAAAACCCAAGCCTTCTTCTTGTCAAAAGGGAATAAGTCCTCCGAACCGAAGATTTGAAAGGATTCTGGTAAAGGATCCACAAACGAAACTCAATGCAGAGGTGTGGGCGGGGAGGGCTGAGAGTCGAATAGAACTCGTTTTCTCGTGTTGGACTTGTTTTTTCTTTTTTTTTTGCGTTTTGAAGGACTTGGCTTACTTTGTGGGGAATGGTTGCCGCCCTAATCATCATCCTTTGATGCGGGGGGTTGGTTTTTTCTCAGATGACTCTAGGCTCGTCCATGCTTGAATCCCATTTTTCTGATGTCGTTTTTGGACCACAAACATGTGAAGGCATGTGTTGAGATGGAAGTGTTTTGAAGTGGCCATGACGGTCTTAACGGTTTTTTTTTCTTTTTATGCTTTGATTGACATGGTGTTGGATGGGTTTTTTTTACTAACGTTTTATGGGATCATGGGTGGCTTAGAGATGGAAGACAGGGTGATGTGGGGGTGGGAGAGAATTAAGTTCGGTGCCTTCACTATACAGTGGCCCTCGAATCATGTCCATTTTTGATGCGGTAATTGAAAATTATTTCCCATTTCGTGACAAATAGGAATAGAATATTGAAAAGACTATCCACCCCCTGCGTCAGAAATTAAAATCACTTCAAAAAAAGCGAATAACCAGAAAATTCGATTCGACCACTGCAATCGGACAATATAGTGCTAAATTCACAGCTGGTTGTATACAAAATGCTTGCATACCTACCATACATTACCGGACTCACCACATATGGAGAATGGTCAAATCCGTAGGGCGTAAAGTACTTGTAAAGACTGAACTATCTTATGGCAGACAAACATCCTTAGGAGGACTGCCAAAACCGAAGAATGGGGCGCTAAAAGTAGGACTTTCACGGGCCGCTCATGTGCCTCAAACTAGCCCTTCATACTTACTGAACATGAAGATGTTAACGTAGAATCTTAACACAGACATCAGCGGCAGCAGTGCCAATCGATATAAATACCAATAAATAATATAATGATGACTCTCAAAAAACCCAGTCTTCTATTTAATTGCATCTACCTGCTTATGGGGAAACAAAATGGACTAAGATATAAGATCAAGTTGTTAGTCTATAAGCAACTCATTCGGCCAATCATAGCATATACTTACTTAAGGTGACGCTACAGTCCGGGGTGGACCCGGAGCTCAACCAACAAGCGTCTCCAGCCAGCTCGATCTTTAGCTAGCTGCCTCCAGTTTCGCAAGCATAGTTGGTTGAGGTCCCTTTCCACTTGCATGCGCCACCTGAGTCGCGGTCCCTCGGGATGGATTCAAACCCTTTTCGAGCCGGAGCATTGGTTTCCATCCGCTCTACATGACCTAGCCATCTCAATCGTTGGATCTTCACTCTTCTGGCTTAGTTGATGTCGCTGATAGCCCGTATAGTTCGTCATTATATCTCCTCCTCCACTCACCATCTATGCAGACGGGACCAAAAATCACACGAAGAATTTTCCTCTCGAAGCAAAGTGAGAAAGCCCATGCCTCCGCGCCATATACTCGGACGGGACGATTACGGTCTTGTAAGGCGTCACCTTGGTTGTTCGACAGAGGGCTTTCTTTAACAATCGCTTTCTTTGCTCAAAGAAGCAGCGATTGGCATGAGTTATTCTTCGTTTGATTTCAGCGCTGGTGTCATTGTCTGAATTGATAGCGCTTCGTAGGTAGACAATGTTTTTGACTACCTCAAAGTTATATCTGTCTGCTGTGACGTTCTGACCGAGAAGTCGGTGTTGGGTCTGTCTTTCAATGGCGCTTTTGTGGGTATCTATCTTGTAATACCCACAAAAGCGCCATTGATATCACGCTGCGTTCTCCCGATAATGTCAATATCGTCGGCATATGCGAGTAGTTGGACGGACTTTTGAAAGATTGTTCCTCTGGTGTTGGCGTTCGAGTTTTGAACAATTCTTTCAAGAACGATGTTGAAAAAGTCGCATGACAGCGTGTCGACCTTGATGGAGCAGCATGCGTTCTCCATCGTCATCCTACACAAACGGACAAGTTTGGTAGGGATGCCAAAACTAGACATTGCTCAGAGCAATCATAGCGTATGGATTTCCTATATGATACACCATCTCCAAGACCAGCATGGAAAAGCTTTGGATATTTGATAGAAAGATACTCGGAATATGCACTGGTCTCACCTGCGAAGGAAGGGACCGCCATTGACCGCCAGAAGTACCCAAGCAACAGGAGACTTTACAATTAAGCCCGCATCGTCACAAGATTACTTGGTGACACTGTTCCAGGGCAACTACACTACAACCACCCAAACATGGCTATCAGGAACCTGAGGGCAACAATTCCTCAACTTATTGAATCTGCTGAATGAGCATACATTTAACCATCGCGGCTAATTAGCCGCCTTACCAACACCCCATCCTGGAACAAGGACACACGGAATTCAACACCCGATGGTAAAGATTGAATTGAATGTATGTTTTTTTCAAAATCCGAAGAGTCAGCAGACCTAAGTGCCCGCTCAATTATAATGCCGCCTTACTGTTTGTAATTATTTATCACTGAGGCCCGAAGAAGTCGATAGCCCCAGCCCGTAGAGGGCCAGGGCCTAGCTTCTCAGAACCACTAGTTTTGTGCGTGCTATTGTTCTCTCATGAGTGGAAGAGACCTACAGGACCCACAACCACACGGGCCACCTCAAATCAGGCATCAGTTGGTGTTTTTGACAATCGCTTTAGGCGACGAATTCCGAAATCAGATGTGATAACCTTCTACTTGCCAGACATCTTCATAATACCTACTTTACCTCCGAATGGGCAGAGGCTTCCCTTACAACGATTGGAATAGAACTCATAAATATTTGGCGTAGAACTACCTAAAATAGTACGAGTGGAGGTTGCTAGTGTGGGTACTCAGATGACCGATGCATTTCTCGTTGGCATGTGGTTCCTCAATTTGGTTGTTAACTTATATGCCAATTGTGCAGTGTCCTGTCGTGACGCTGGCGAGTATCCTTAGTGAAGGTCCACTTAGTCTGACCATAGCCCTTAGTTTTAAGGTAGGTTGCTTGAATTGAGAGAATCTTAGGAGCATGTTAGGCTGTAGATATTGACGTAGAAGGTGCATCTCCTTCTTGAACACCTTGCGTCTACATTCGCTTTTGAATTGCGCTTGGAAATACTCAGCCACCTTCTTAAGAGATAAACTGCAATTGAATTTAACATGACATCGTGCAAGGACTTAAGTGCGGCCTGGCTGTCCGAATAGATGGTGATATTCTTTTTCACATTTTATTAAATTATTCTTGAGCCAGAACAGCGCCATTACCGCAATGATTTCCACCTGAAGTAGTGGTCAAGGATCGAGTTGAAGCAAGGCTCCTGAGTGAAGGCAAGGCGACAGCAGCTTTCTACGAAAAAGAACGAAGTAGACGAACACAGCAGAATGACGTTTTGAAAATGATGGCTTCCACATAAGATAAAGGGACTGTGTTGTAAAGTCAGTAGACTTCAATTAGATTTGATAGAGTACTAAGCTTTCCAAGGTTACGTCAAGGAAAAAAGGACCTTTTATGATGTCTATGCGTCTGCGCGTCTGTAGTTTAGTTAGGCTATATTGGCTGACTGCTAAGGGCAGTCACACTTAGGCCAGAGTAGGCCCATTGCGATACCACGCGGATTGACTTTTCCTGACTCTGGAGCCAGTTGGTGCTTCTAGTGAAGCTGGTCTATGCTGGCGCTGTTTAGCTCATTGCGGCAGCTGAAGTATTAGGTCCCTAGGTGTAGGAACCTACGACTAGCTAGGTGTAGGAACATCAATGCAGCTTCTGCAAAAATCATTATATGGGGCACCCATCCTGCGATCATGAGTGCCAATTGCACAGTGGCTGGTTATGCCTCCTATGAGAGTCCTTGCTGAGTCTGAGTAGACTGAGTGGCCGTTTTAGGTTAAATAATGGCCCAATTTCTTTTCTTTTGAGGCAGGTGGTGCCTTCTAGCTATTTGTCATTAGCGGTTTTAATCCTGTCAATCTTAAGAAGATGATATCACTTCCTCAATACATGCAGAGCACTGGCAAGTCTTTGTCAATCACTTCAAGCATCAAGCTTAGGAGTAGTCAATCCGCATGGAAGGTGGTACCCCTGCTATTGATAGGTATGGGGTTGTACCACACCTGGCGAGTTTATCGGCTTTGCAGTTTCCTGGTATGTCACAGTGTCCCGGCACCCACATCAGGTGAATGTTAAAATGCTCAGCCAGTGCGTCGGTCAGGTTTTATCACAATTCCATAATGTGAACTTAAGTACAGTGGTGCGTATATCAGACTGAAATGCAAGAACATATGGACGTTGCCCACAAAAATGAAAGACAATATTTTTATATCACTGAGTGCGGGCAGGGTGATAAGCGCCTCCTGATGATACCCATCATTTACATCTTCGCACAAAAGTTCGTTCGTTCCCCGACATCAGCTGTCAGAGGTCAAAAACATCTTCATCATCTCCGGACAGAGCGGACGGTATCTAGAGATTCCATTTACGTGAGAACTTGACACCCACCCACAGCGTAGAGTGTCAGGAAAAGCTCCTACACAATGCCTACGAGTGAAGTATCCAATTTGTCGTGCAAGCTATTCTCGGGTAACTGCTATCGATTTCCCCACACCAGCCGCGGATGAACTTTACAAAGCCTTCAATATGTGTTACCATGGATCACCAGCCACCCTCTTATTCACTACCGCACCACCTCACCCCATCCCAGCAGTGTCATCAAAGAGCAAGACTCCACTCTCTGATCCCCTTACAAATTGGTCAATCTTCCGAATAGAGCCATGCAATCCGCAGCCATCAACAGTACCAGTTGCCATGGTAGCCGCAGCACAGCGCCGGATAGAATTCTAAGTTGTCTCCCTCCCCCTTCCACCTCGGCCTGCTGGTCTACCCTTTAGGGAGCCAAACATTGCCAAAGTATATGGTTTATCTATCACACACCATCACAGGGTGTGGTCAATATATCGCCGTACCTAAGCTATCCCCGTCCTCAACTACATCCTGTGATACAGATTCAAACTACATCCCCGGCCCGGCATCGTCGCTGCCCGCACGCCTCGGTGGAGCCCATCACTTTCGGTAATCTCGCAATCGCGGTCCACCGCCGCACCGTAGCCGGGCTACTCAATGGACGCGCACTAACCACACAGCAAGTAAGTAAATTGGGAATACCATAGGGAATAGATTGCTGTCTGCAGAGCACATTCCACAAAGGGTCGAGTGGTCGGTCGGTCGTTCTATCGATTAGGGAGAGCTTTACTTGCGGATTTTCGGAATGTTTACATTGAACGCTTCTGGTGTGTACCCGCCTGCACCCCTTTTTGGATAGGTCCTCTAGCTCTTCTTGGCCGCTATCGTCCCCCCGCTTCAGCCCATCCATTTACAAACACCCGCGGCATCCGGGGATGATGTTTTCCATTTGCCTCTCCAAAGTCATATATACACCGTCGCACCGCACCGCACAGCACTGGGGAATGTGGAATGAAAGGACCACTCGCCGGTGGTGTGGCTCCGGTGGCAGTAACAGTGGCCCAACACATGTAACTCACGGAGCTATATAAGTCAGGAAACATACATAAATACATCGAATCGCCCTCGATATCCAATCTACTCGTACAATCGTGAGGTTCGTGCAAAAACCTCCTACGTCTGTGTCCTTTTGCTTTGCTTCGCTTCGATTTGTATTCCCTGCCTGCCTGGCTGGCTGGCTAGATGGTTGCTTGCCTGCTTGACTGCCTGCTTTGCCTGATGGTCCTCACCGCCCCGCTGACGCTGCCGCAGCGACGGTCTTTTCGTCCTGGGCCTGGTGCTGGTCGGTTTGTTGTTATTGGCTTTCCATGGCTGATGTCGATTTCGCAAATGGCATTGTTGGTGGTGGTTGAAGGTTTGAAGGTTTGAAGGTGGTGACGACGAGGACGACGAGGACGACGAGGACCACGAGGGTGGCGGCGGTGGCGGTGGCACTGATGTTGGTTGATGCTGCGACAGGAAGGGCGAATGGTAATATCCATCAAATCCACCACCCCTGTGAATGTGTTGTGTGCCGCTGAATGCTCGGGATTCGGTTCAATAATGTTGTATGTGTCCTTTATTGAGTTCGGTGGTGGGCAGTCGTCAGTTATGTGTTGGTTAGGTAGGTATGCCATGTTGCGAGAGCGCCCTACACACATACACATCCTGTGCATATGGATAGAGGTAGATAGATAGCAACGTCATGTACTAGACTCCTGTCCTGTTCGAATGGCCATGGTGGACCACTACATGTACGTACGTGGGTCGCTCTCTCGCTCGGTGTACGTGGACGTGGACGAGGGGTTGTTTCATCTACATAAACTGTCCGTGCGTGTGGCTGAAAGGATGCAGGGCACCATCGACCGCCTCGTACTCGTACCTCGTACATTACTCTCAGCGAAATGGACTGGTCACGTTGTGAATTTATGTGCTGTTATGTGGCGTCGTCGAGGGTGGAAATGGCCGGGTGGATGGGAGGCAGAGAAGGGGCGCGATTACATGCAAATAGATGTGTGTGTTGTACTGTTTTATGTGAATTGCTCTTGTGTGACTGTGTTGGTCTACATATCGGATAAGTTTTGTCGTACATTAGAGTGAAGTTGTCGCTGCTGGCGTTGAATAAAACAAATGGCGATGCAGTTGCAGAAAAGTTTGTGTTTTTTTGGTTCGTCCTTCTTCATTTGGACAGCGAATATATTTGCTTTCTAGGACATCAATGCTGTTAGTTGGACAAGCAGTAAATTGAGAAGATTAGGGAATGAGAATTGTTGTGTGGAACAAGAGAGGGGAGCACACTTTATGCCTTTAAGACTGATGAGCCTTTAAAGAGTCCAGCCATGGCTGGCGCTATTGATTGATCCTTTGTGGTCAGTTGTGAATTCACAAAGAATTTCAGAATGATTAATGGACCGTCGGTGTTGAGAACAGACATGGATTTGTTGAGGGGGCTATTGCCTGTCATGATATTCGACACTTTGTTTGCACGACTGGACTAGCTCAAATCATTCAAACCACTCTACAAAAGTCTGTTCAGAATGCTTTGAAAAATAGGACCAGCACATGAGTCTGGTAATATGGACGATTTTAGAGGCATCGGTGGAGAAATTGGCCGAGTCCTTTCAAGATAACAGTCTTAAATGCACATCGCAGTACCTATTACACCACACCCCACCGCCGTTGTATTCTTCTCTACAGAGTCCAGATTTAAAACCCATACAGTATTTGCTGCACTTCCTTGAGAAACAGGTTCACAAGCACGATGAGTTAAAAGGCTACACTACACTACAATAAGCCGCGGAGACTACAGGTTGTGCTCAAATCCCATTAAGTCCCAACAAGCTACTAAGATCCTACTGTGATGCAATAAAACAAAATATTTAAAAGGAGTACGATACATTTTTTGGTGAAAATTGGAAGTAATTTCTTATCATTTAAAAATATCCAAAAGCGGATAGACGAGCTGGCGTAAAACGTAAATAATCTTTGTTGTTCATTATAATTTGGAAATGTATTTTTATCAAGTACGGTTTGTACTGAACATTTTGGGTGTCGTACGATGAATTATATCGGCCTGTGCTCGCATTCCTCATTTCAACGCCAACTTTCGGGGTGTTTCAAGCAATTCACTAAACTATCAAGAGTCCGACATTTCTATGAGTACATATACTAAAAAACTAAGAAATTTTAAAAGCATTTATTGCAAGCGAAAATAGAGGTCAGCTGGTTGTAAGCTTGAGCTTAAACAAATAGGCCTCAACAACCTCTTCTCTCCCTGAGTTCACTTTCAGTCTCTTTAATAGCCTTCACGACTGTCCACATTATTTTCAATGAAATGTTTGTTTGGTTTGGTTTAATGGCTTGTAGAGTTTCTTTTTTTGATTTATCAATTTTATTTGGTAAACCGCGGTAACGCAGCCAATTAAAACCAATACGCGTTCGCTTATGTCCTTTTCCAAAATGATAAATGACGATAATTGCATTCAAGTAATCCGTGCTGATGCCACCCTTTTTCTTAATTCAAAGAGCCGTACAAAGAATTGTGAATTTTGTTCCATTAATTCCGCCGTCCCATCAGAAAGCATTCGAAACAATATGTGTAAGTTCTATCATCATTCCATAAAAAAACAGGCACGTCATCATGATATGCAGCCCGATTAACGTCTTTCTGTGTCTCTAGAGTTCATCATAAAATGTTGTAAATTCTTATAACTCATGACGATTCTCTACATAAGCTGCATACCTACTGATGGTCGTAGTAGTGATCTAGCTCTTACCCGTCTCGCAAATTACCCCGATACTTTAATCGTCGTGAAAAGCGACTAATACCCGAATTAGAGGTCTGCATGAATGTACTCATTTGAATTTTCTTACAGTGTACAATACTTCAGTATACTCTATTCATTGAAAAGTGTGCACTGGAATTGAGTATTGCTATTCGAGAAACAAACACTGTACAACATTTGATCACCTGATAACGATGGGTGGCTCCTCAAAGTGTGTGGATGTTTTACTCAAAATTCACGCATAACTGGTCAAAGTACACCGAGTACACCGAGTGCACCGAATAAAATACAAAAGAATTGGGTGCTATCTATCTCATACTTTAATCGAGTCTATGAGCTATCATCGTATTATCTATTAACAAACGAACAGAGTTAGTGAAGTAAAAGTAAGTTCACGCAGTAAAGACGCCATGACATTGCGCCTTTCTTGTCTGTGAGTAGTATGTAAGTTACTGTATGATTAGCCGTTCTTTGAACACGCGTCATAGAATTAAGACCTGTAACAAGAAGGAGCTGCGTGAATATCAAAACACAAACTGGTTTCAAGACATTCAATGCAGACCTCTAACCCGAATATGTGGCTATCGTCAGCTCTACGTGATAGTTGCTTTAGTCCATTCCTGAAATCTACACTGAGGTAAAAATAGCTCTATAACTCTTTAGAAAGAAATTCTCATTCAATGAAATGTCGGATCACTGATAGATCCTACCTGACAGGCATATTTTCAAATCTTTACGTCTCAATCCATGCATGTATGGTCATTGGAATGAATAACTCCAAATAATTGTTTTGTTCAAATCGCTGTACCCTCCTAAAGATGACTCCAATGTATCCCCTTTTATTTTCATCCACTTTTTTCATCCATTTGCACTACGCCCTCTGGTTGTAAGCATACATCTAATTACTGGTGATTCGTAGTATACTACACCAAATTCAAGAGTTCACGGTGCGTCCTGAATGTCCGTGCAGCAAATATCAGATACGAGTAAGTCGTTTCGAAAAATTTGAGCGCGTGTTATCGGCACTGCAATGAAACTGATATTCTCTTAGAAGAATGTAAATTAGAGTTCAGCAGTAGCGTATGAAACCATGTACTCTAAAGAAAAATTCGTAGCCCGTGTTATGAATGCAGCTGGTCTTATCTACGTTTTACGACGACATCATATAACTCATTTCCGGTTCAGTCTTCGCAATGTAGATAAAAATCGAACGTCAGAGAGTGATTGCGAAGACATTGGTTCGGCAAAAATGTGTACACCATTTCTAAGAATGCAAGTTAACCCTCTGCGACGGACCTGGTAGTATGAAAGACAACAGAAAACGATAAACTTGGGTTGCGGCGACTCAAGAAATGTTGACTTTCGTACCTTTCTGTCGTTTTTAAAAATTACATGCAAATTAGTAGCTTAACACATTGATTTACACTATTAACTTAAACATGTAGTACAGTAGACTCTCGTTAACGTGAACAATTAAAAAAACATAGAGCTCACGTTTGCCAAAGAATATGGCAACCGCACTGTAGACTATCATTTTAAAATGTATTCTTCTTTGTGCGGCGCTACAGACCGAGTGGACCTGGGCCTCAACCAGCAAGCCCCTCGGATTCGAACATTCTCCGGCCGGAGCTGTGCTGTCCATCCTCTCTACATGATCTAGCCACCGTAGGCGTGGTATCCGTAGACGCCTAACTAGGCCCATGTCGCTGTACAGCCCGTACAGTTCATCGTTGAATCCTCTCCTCCAGAACCCGTCAACACAAAAAGGACTAAAGATCGCACGCAGAAATGTTCTCTCAAAGAAACCAATGGCTTCTTCATCCGCTTTCGAGATTGTCCATGCCTCCGTGCCGTATAGCAGAATTGGGATGATTAGTGTCTTATATATAGTGAATTTGGTCCTTCGTGAGAGGGCTCTATTATTCAGTTGGCTTTTTAGCCCAAAGAAACGACGGTTGGCTAGCGTTATCCTACACTTGATCTAGGTATTGATGTTATTTGTACAATTTACTGCGGAGCCGAGGTGTTGTTCTCTAAAAGCAATCTCACTGATTTTTTTTTATAAATCGCCTTAGGGCATGGGACAACTACAAAATTGCTCAATTATCGCCCATTTGTCCTAAAGTGGCAGTACCTTGGGTGGACATGTTGACGCAGTGAAATAACGCCGCGCATCAGAATTCGGACTCCATTCCCAGTTAAAAATGGAGATAACACTGGATTTTGAATCTCGCCTTTATATGAGGGCCCTGTAAACGATGTGCTTTAAGGAAAAACTATCCATTATCATATAAGCATTGCAAAGTGTATTTTCTTCACCGTTCAAAGTGAAGACATGAGTAAAGTGAAGAAATGTTGTTGCTGTTTCACGTCTTTGTTGTGTGAACATGTGCTCACTGAATCGCAGAATGTAGATTTCACAACTTAGATGACACCGCTCAGTCTTTGCTTTGGAACAAGCGGATGGATGATTATTTGACCTTTCAAAAGTTTATCCACTTTAATCCATTCTTCACACAAGAAAGAGACACATGAACCGAGCTTGTAACCGACGTTCCTCCTCTCACCAGACCACTCTTCAACAAAATTAGTTCGAAAACTAATATCTGAAGCTGGTTAGTAGTTCTTTTTTTCTTTTGGTATCCTCCATCAGGAAATCCTTCGATGTGCACACATACACGCCCGTCTCGTTACCTACAAAACCGTAAGCTCCCAAGTAAACCAACTTATATGTGATAAGCCCCCGGCCAAACAATTTATTTAAGGACCAAGCCGAATGCCAGGCAGGCAGGTAGGAGGCCACACCAGGCGCACTCAAGTCACTATTTTTCCTCCAAAACAAAAAATGGAGTGTACAGAGGGAACAAAAAAATGCGGGATTTGGATTTCGCTCTAAAGCAACCAGACTCCATGGCCCCTCGTACGACTACATCGCCATTGCCGCAGAAGCCTCAGCAGAAAACGGAGGGAAAACCCGTTATAGCGCTATTCATGTAGGTACGATTGACAAAACCCCAAAACCAAAGCTTGTACAAGGATACCAACTTTTAATAGCCACCCTGCGCTGCGCTTCACAACCATCACCCCCACCGGCAACCGGCAACCGGCCTCCCGCCCGAATCCACGCCCCAGATAAAGATGCTACCATTTAAACTTAAGATAGGATTATTTCAGTATTCAAATGAAATGGAAAATTAGAAAAGATGTATAGGACGAAATTACAAAAAAGGTATTTACCTTGATTCGTGGAATCCAGCCAGGACGACTGCTTGTAGGTTTCATCTTCGTCCTCCTTCGTCGTCGTCGTTGTCATCGTCATCCACTCCCTGTCGTTCGCGCTCCCGTTCTGCCATCGAACGAACGTCGTATTTAAGCTCTTGACGTGGCGGCTGCGGTGGGAGTGTGTAGAATGGAGCAGCGGAATGACATGTGGAATGAAAAAGGATAATTAAACCATCCCCATGTCGATGGCAGATGGGTGCGGGTGAATGTGACACATAAGTAGTGGATAAGGAATTTCAAAGATTTAGAGGTGAACATACACACACCCAACCACCCACTCCTCGCTGACTTGGATGTGTGTGCCAGTGGGTCGATCTGATGAGTGCGTGTGTGTGTGACTGGGAAGGGATGCCTTATTTTGTTATCCTGCCTCATATAGTAGTTCTTACTTTGAAGTCCTCCTCTTATCTCCTGGGAAACATGCTGGATAGGATAATTTTATAATAAATGCCGAACGAGATACGTTAAGCATAACATAGAGTCGCGTTTTGCTTCCCCCCTCCCCACGCGTCACAGAACTGTGGGGAGTCCTTTAGCTGCTGGTGACTGCCATTCTTTCGAGCGGTGTACATATTCCTCGGCTGATGGGTACTTGTGTGAGGAGGAGGCGATGCCACTCCATTCGAACGCTGGAAGGACAATACTGACTTGAGCAAATCTTCTGCACTCATGTGGGGTGCGTGTGTGTGTTTGACACGTTGGGAGCAAGGATGAGGATTATGAACCTATGACGGAAATTGGTCTAACGTCGAACTCTACATCGTCGTTTGCAGTTATATTCTTTTAGCAGGTTGCGCGGAGCATTGACGTCAATACAAAGTCAGTGTGTCATGCTGGGTTATCACGTTTTCAACTGCAGTTGATGGGTGTGGAGTACATGTCAGCGCCACGGGCCACGTTTTTTGAGTTTTTTCTTCCAACACTCAGTGTCCCCATTTGAAAGTGCGTCAGCGAGTGTCTGTAAAGGCGCGTGAGGGCTCTTGGTTTGTTCTAGTTCCAAATTTTGGAAATTTCTAGTCACTTATGTGGCTTCATCATCATTAATAAGATCTGAATTTAGACAGACAACGTTGAGAGAACCCATGTTCCACATCTTACTCGTGTCGTCAGAAGCGAAAAATCCCCGTTTTTAACAAATAGAATCCTCCTCGCTCGATCAGAAAGAGACATGATGGAGATGATTCCTGCGCAATATAAAGTTTGCAGCTGGTACGGTCTGCGAAGAGCAATTATTACAAGTCATTGCAATTGTGACCGATCATCTAGATTTCTCCGGAAGCAGATTCGAGATATCGGGTTAGCCACTAATACACGATCTAACGATGATGGCACAATTTAACCCCGATGAGTGAAATGGTCGATTCAATTCTGTGCCCTTAATCCAAGCAATCGAGAAGATTGGCATGAAATAGGAAGAGTGGATACATACTCAGTCGATTGTCCAATCCAATGGTGAGTATCGATTTGAAACTCGCTGATCTTCTCCAGGATATGCCTTAGTGTGAAGACGTCGTCTATAGTCGATTTGCCGGGCCCGAAGCCGCACTGGTACGTGCCGATTAGTGCGGTGCGAAAGGGCTTTGGTCATTGACACAGTACGCAGGATAGGATATTGTGGGCGACGCTGAGGAGAGATATACCTACGTAGTTCTTGCAGGAGGTAGGATCGTCTTTTTTGTGGATTGGGTATATGTAGCTGATATTCCAGTCGTCGGGCATGCTTTCATCTTCCCAAATTCGACAAATGAAATGGTGCATGCTCCCTACCATTACATTGCCCCCAGCTTTAAAAAGCTCCGATGGTAAGCCTTTTAATGGCTATACCGTCTTCTTCAAAGCTAGGTGGGAGGACTATTCAAGAAAGGGCCTAACCGTGGATGCGTACAGGAATAATAAATAAATATGATTTAATGAGCAAGTAATGTCATCAATGAAAATATTAAAAAGTAAAGTGCCTAAATGACTTCCCTGCGGGACCCCTGAGATAAAATTAATTGGTTTGGAAAGCGAATTTCCAATTTTTACTCTCAGTGTGTGATTTATAAGAAAAGATGTAACTCAACGAAGGAACACAGGGTAAAATCCTACGTCAAGCTTTTTAATTAACAATGCGTGGTTAACCGAGTCAAATGCTTTACTAAAGTCTATATAAATTGCATAAAATTCCTTTTTGTTTTCCTTGCGAAGGATGAGTAGATTGACAGGTTAGTAGATGTTGAGCGACCTGATATAAAGTCATGTTGAGCATTCAAGATTTGTTCTTAGCTATAAAGGCTAGTTTTCTCTTTACAACAATTTTAAGAGCCCGATTTATAGATAGACGCCTGGAAATGCTTTCCATTCTTCCAAGAATAGTCCTTGATCTTTAGGATGAAAATAAGTAATGAGGATTGGAGAGGGAGTCAGAATAATATTTAAGATTTGATAATGTCTGGGAGCAACGTCGGTTTCTCATCGGATGTGAATTAGAAGCACTTTCAAAATACAGATCATACATACTAACCTTTAAAATCATTCATTGGAAACAGCCTGACTACGTTCATGAAAAATAACTTTCTGTCGAATCGTAATATGCACCGAAATAATACACATAATTTTAATCCTAATTTAGTCGCATTAAATTCTAAGCTTATATACGAAGCAACCAACCTGGCGTGCACCCACGTTCTCATTAGTGATGAACTCGCGGACATTTTCTTAACCCCGTCGCTTCCCTGACTAACTCCAACCACCACTGACCACCTCAAACGCACCCTTTTTGCAAAACACAAGTCCAGCCCCGTTAACCACTCCAAACCCCTGCAAGCAGTGTACTGCAACTAAACAAAATTGCAGTTGAATCGATTTAATTAAGTGCGTTCGTTAGCGACAAACTAACTAACCCACCAACCGACCAAACCGAGCTCACTGACCTGTTAAATAAATTCATGAAGCAGAAACGAATGCCTTCGAGGAAGCCCAAGTCAGCGTGCGGCACACGCGGAGCCCCTGACCATTGGTCAAGAGTCGAACATGTCTGCCATGTCCTCCGTGTGCGCCTCGCTACGCCGCATTATCAAATAAACATTACCAACGAACGAACTACGGGTCAATTGAGTCCGAACAGTTCGCACACTGACCTTTCATCCCCGTCCGGGGACGCCCCGGCCTGCTGTCAGCCATCCAGCTGCGCTGCTGCGCCCAGCCACCCCAAATGCGCACACAATGTTTGCCCGAGTGTACACCGCTCGCTCGTCAACACAGTTACATCCCAGATCCTTGTTTATGGCTCATGTCGCAGATTATGCGGGAACTGGATCTACCGGAACGGGGCCAGCCGAAAGGGTAACCCCTCTCTGCGTGAAAGTGACCAATGGTCAGCGGGCCGAGTGCGCAATTAGCTTGCGTGCTGCATGTGTGCGTGTGCCCTTTGGGAAGCGTGCCACGGGAGTGAGTTTAATGGGCCGAGTGCATGCCCCATTAAAGAGCCATAAATCAAAGAATTATGAGCAGTCCGGCGGGACGGGCAATTTGTGCAAGAGCCCGCTGAAAAATCGCCTGTTTTGGCCTTCCGGGTCACAACATGGTCAGGCGGAGTCATGAATTATTGGATATGCTTGGCAGGGACCCCTTTGTTTTGAGCGCATTCGGTCGGATTAGGGATACTCCCTGATGCTGCACCGATGCCTTCCGGACGGGAGGGAGCGCTGCTCGTTGGCGACCCAGACGCTGCTCTAATTCGGAGCCATCCACACTCGGTGTGTGTGCATAGACACACTCGTCCGTACTCTGAATTATCTTATTCTGTCTAATTACCATTTGAGAAGCGAGTTAGTCAACAATAATGTCAAGCACGTATATAGATAAAGACCGGGATTAGCATATCAAAGCGGACTAGTGCAGAGAGCCAGAGCAGCCCGGCCCGCCGAGTTTATTTGCCAACTCGCACACAACCGTGGGGCATTATGATTGTGCAGCAGCAAATAAGACACAGGAGTGGAGAGGCAGCATGACAAAAGACAAGTAGCATATCCAGCCGGAGTCTACCCTCCTCCACGAGGTGGTGGTGGCGATGATGATGATCACGACTACGGCGACGACGCCCGCCGGGACGACAAAGGATGTGCTTGTGCATCCTACGTACTTGTGTGTCGTTTGAGCCGGAGCCTGACGACGCTCTGCTTGAGAGTGTGCTTAGGGGCAGAGCAGATTCGTATGTACGTGGCTTGCATTGCGGATGCCGGTGTTGGCGGCTCGGCGGCGCGGCCGCGGTTGTGTGTGGGGACACGCATCACAAGATGTCGATTTCATTATGTGTGGTGAAGGTAATTCGGACCGAGAGCTGAATGGCATTCTGGGTGCACTCTTGATGACAAGGAAGTGCCACAGACTCCGGGGAATGGGTGACTTATTAAAACGAAAAAGGAAAACAAAAAATCCCACAGCTCCTCCAGAGGCTCTTGAATTGTGGGTACCAACTGGCATGGATCCAAGTGCAGCGATCCGTGTACTTACCCAGCTTGTTGATGGCTTTGTGTCTCTGTGTGTGTGTGTGCATAATGCAGAAGATCTGAGAAACTGGAAGCAAATCGGCCAAGAAACCAGTGCTTTGTGGTTTAAGACGGTTGAAGATGTGACCTAATCTAAGACGATTGCCATTTTTTGTGAATAATTCAACGCTGTTTCGAAGTTTGTTTGCTCGAAGGAAATTTGATGAGGCTGCCCATCAGATTCGACTTTTTAGACGAGTAGTCAATCGTGGAGAAGCAGTAACCAACGAAAGTGCCTTGGCAACGGTGATAGTGAAGGGTGTCCCAAAATTAACGCCGGATTTAAATTAAATAAAGCTATTATTTACTGACCGTCGATCATCCACAAAGACCCACTGGTCAGGCAGTAACTGTTGGTGGTGCTCAATATCATGACGTGATCACATTTCTTTGTGCCCAAATTGGACGATCTTCCTGGGCAATCACAATTTTCGGTCGATTCGTTGGAGCCAATTTTCAGAGACCCTGCTACACAAGGGCCGCTACTTCGCTATCAATTGGTCTGAGCTCGACTTGTTGCCATAAGCCAATGACTTAACGTAGCCCCGCCGAAAATAGTCAAACGCTGTTAAATCGTATGAACGAGTCGGCCAATCGACTGGCCCATTTCTTGAGATAACACGCACACCATACTTATTCTTCGATTGTAACGTGTGCTGTGCAACTTCTAATAACATAGTTTTGGCTGTATTTCGATTCCCAATATTCCTATTTTGGTAGGTATAGTCTCTTATTGGAGCAACAGCCTTATGCTGACTTTTTACACTGACTCCAACATATGAATAAATCGAGGAATGCATACATCTCTACAATGGGATATTAGTACCCGCCATTCTCTTGGTTGTAGTAGATACTGAGTATAAATCGTAGAATTCGATTTGATTCGGTTCGATTATTATTCGATTGTTTTCTGATGAGACCGAATAAATCGACAACCGATTTCAATTTTTAACAATTGCTAATTTATTCGATTGTGAATTTCATTCGTGATCGCCCATCGCTAGTTTAGCCTCAGTCTTTCTTGGTGAGTTTGGAAAGACGGTCTTGAAAGTAGTAAGCGGTATTTCGTTTTCTTAAATTTCGTTGTAATTTTTTAATAAGAATCCATAAGTGTGTTTACATTGAATTTGGTGCTAAATTGGTCACAGTTTTCTTAAACTAAATTCTGTTACGTATTTTCGATCTTTGTATAATCTCACATTTAAAAAAAAAGCTTATTAGGTGTGTTAAAAATTAAAATTAGTGACAAATGCCCATGTGTTGCCCAGTAGGCCATATTATACGCGTTTTCTTGATTGAAACTTAATTATTTTGGGATGATGGAAGCCATAATGGGAATTAATAAAAACGGCTTACTGAATACCGGGGCTTGCCATATTCAATACCAAGTGGGCCATATTAACGGCAATTTTTTTAAAACTCAAATTTGATGTTCCTTTAATTATATGTTTATAGTTTTAAGTGTTTTTGTGTTTTCAATTATAGTTTGTAATGACTGAAATGGAGATGATTTGTAAGATTGCTCACGAAAAAAAATAAATTAAAAAAAAATTAGACCACATTTGCTCCACTTACTCTATATTTTGTTATGAGTTGTATACAATTATTCACACAATTTATCAATAAATAAAGCCCTTAAATGATTTTGATATTAACAATTCCGTCGTATATACTTCTTCAACTGAAAGGGATGAAAGTAAATTCAACTTGAAGTCCGCACTGAGGATGGGCTTGCACTTGACAAACGCAAAGTCTGCCAGAGAATTATTTTATTAATAATATTTGCAAATAATTGCTTAACGATCAGATTAGCATCAGGTCATCTGCCGAATTTGTGACGACAAAAGCTTGTCCGACGACTTCAATATCAGCTCCATAAGCCCCAACCACAAAAAAGGCGACCCCACCTCTCGTTCAAGAGATATATCACAGCTCAACGTCGCCTTCAAAATCCTATCCAGCGTACTGTGTGAATGTCTAAAGCAGTCACTAATCCACACGTATCAGTGCGGCTTCCAGCCCGGCAAAAGGAGAAAAGAAAGACCGAACCTCCGGTATAGAGATCAAGTCATCGCGCATGCAAGACAGCTTGGTCTTGACGACTAGAAGCGGCGTACCGAAAGCCGCCATCGATGGAAGGCAGCAATGCTCAGGCTCAGTCCCTTCATGGGTCGCCGGCCTGACAAGTAACTTAGTAAGTGGGATTAACGATTAAGAATATATACAAAAGAATATATGGCAAGGGACGACGGACGTGAGATGTTTCCCTCCAGTTTGCTGCTCAACAAATTCGTGCTTTTTGAATCTAAGTTACAAAGATATCAATCGTAAAGCGGGTTTTGGTCTTGCTCTCCAAACAACTCATCGCCATGATCATGAGATCGCAGAATATGGACACAGACACCATCTTGTACTCTAACGGTTTTTCAATGAAAAAATTTTTTGAAGAGCAACATTTTTAAAAAGCGATTTGAAAGCCTCAAGACCTCCGAGATCGATTGATTGATGATTTCTGATTTCTCTGGCTGAAAAGTCGTTCACTCTTCCCACGAGTACAATCCTCCCAAGACCACAGAAGTAATGAGTACCGTCTTTGGCATCAAACAATTTTGTGATTGAGTTCCTTTGATGAAATGCACCATTGAGATATCCTTTAGGTTCGCCCACCTCTTTAAACTCATCTCACTCCAACTAACTTCAGATGTCTTTGTAAGCATACTCACCCGCTTGTGGCTTTCCTTTGACTTTACCGCCTCTACTCTCTGTGTCAGTCCTCAGCAAGCCACTCTAAGCCGGAAATGCATCTCGCCATTTGCATGCGATTTCGGCAAATGACCCTCCACAAGGTTTCTCAAAAATCATCATTAATGTCGCCATTTCTATCACGAATAAACATGGCCCTCTGTCGACGAAGGACTCTCGTTCAAGTGACTCTCTTCTACATGCATGCACACACAGAAACACATCACATAGACGCACTTACCCGCCACTACGTAATCCAATCGAACCTCGACCACTCGCTGAGGTACGCTTCCGCCTTGGCTTCCTGCATACACTGCGCAAAGTAAATTAATAGAAAATCCGTAACAAGCTACAAATCGAATAACGATCCCGACATTCAGGCGAGGATATAAAAGCGTCACTGCATCCTGAATGTACTCACAGCTCAGAGCTCACAACACTCGTGCACTCATTCTCGTTCTCTCGGCTCGGAACGAGTAGAGCACAAAAAAGTACACTTCGCCAGGCGATGCTACTTCCCCAGCAGTGGTAGGCACTTCCTTTCGCAGGACGACGAGTGTACCCAGCGCTCAGACGAACTTCCTGCGGATTTTCTCGAATTTAATTTATTCAAACATCTCAAACACGCGCGTAGTCACACACACACACATGCGACTGGCATCCAGTGCAGATGGTATTGATTTGTGACGTCTCTCCTGCACCATGTGCGGCATGTCCCCTCCGCATCGTGCATTCGCCGCAGCGACTTGGACTGAATTAATTTCAGAAATCCCGCTCAGTCATCGAACGAATAAACAATTAGCGACTCGAATAGGTGTCAGCAGGTGGTCCTGTCAGTGTCAGCAGTCGAAATCCGGCGCGGCTTTGTTTTAAGCTTGTTTGCATGGCCCAGCGGTGTCCGAGCGAGTGCGACCGATGTGATATGTCAATCAAGAGCGGGCATTGTTTTAACTGTCAGCTCCGGTTAGGTGACAGAATGGCTGAGATGGTCGAGGGAACCCCTTCACAGGCGCTTTAACCCCTTGGCGGTAGTGTCAAATGTCTCAGACGACTCCTTTTGAAAGTCGCCTCGTTAAGGGTTCACCAGGTTGAAGTGCATTGTTGACACCACTTTCTCTGCGTGCGCTGCATGGAGGGAGAACGACTTCACGGTGTGCATGTCACTTTGATAGGATTTGTTCCAATTTTATGATAATTTTCAACTCAATTTGAATTGAGTCATGAACTGGGCCTGTGAATTGTGCTACCCAGACTTGGTGCTCGATTGTGCGTCGTTTGAAGTGGTCGCACAAAGGACCTGGATTTGAAGGGAGGGAGATGGCGTTGTAGGGACTTGTAATGAATGCTGTCTGGACAGGTAACTCTATTTCGGATGCGTGTTGTTCTGATGTGGCACTTGTTCTTTGCGCAGTACTGGAGGTGGGATTCGGTCAACGACACTAAATGTTGAGCCATTGCTTCTATCGTTCATCTTTGAGGGTACCACCTGTAAAATTGCATCCGATGCAAAGGCTCTGATCTGATGGAGACCGCGACGACAGCAAGACCGCTCACAATTTAAACGTCGACTTCATGGGCTGATGTACGTTTTTTACAGAAACTTGTAAATGACTTCGACTGACAAGGGGAAATTCTAGTTTGAACTGGTGGCTGGTGACTATGTCAAATTCCATGGCAAAATAAAGATGTAGGACTAAAGTCCAAAGAAATGTATGCTGTCCTTTAGAAAGGACGCAATCATCGTTCTGCGCAGTTATAACTTCCAACTTGTCAGAAACTTCGACTAAACTCGCGGGTCGTGGCATTCTTGTACTTAGGCCAAAGTAGGCCTATTGTTCCGCCACGTAGGTAATTCATATTTAGTAGGGTGATTATGATAGCCAGTCAGTTTTGTCGACAAATTTAAACAGTTACTGGAGTATTGCTGCGGTCACTTAGGCTGTGCCTTTCCGAGTTGTGCCAAGATCAGGACCGTCGCAGAGGTGGCGCAGGCTGCTTTTCTCCCCATCCTCGTCTAGACAGCTTCCACCGAAGTCATTGGAGAAGAGGCCCAATCTTTTTGCGTGAAGGCCTATTAGGCAGTGTCTGGTGTTATTACTCCCACTGCAGTGTTAATTTTTGGTTTCTTAGATAGGTCAGGCTACTTGCTCTTTTTGGATCGAGATGAGGCCCGTTTTGTTTCATTAGTGCTGCCATCTGTCATTTATTTGTCTGTGGAGAGGTTATTGAGCTGTAACTTGAAGGTTGTTAAAAGCATACCAGTTTTCCAAGAGATTTGATCAACCGACAGTCAGTTCGCATATTTAGCGAGTTTTTCAGCTCTACAGTTTCCGATATCTCTAGGGCCTGGCACCCGGCACAGGAAAATTTTGAACTGCTCGGCTATCTCGTAAACTCATGCGCGGCAGTTGACTACTATTTTTGAGTTTAAAAGGATTGATGACATGGACATAATTGCTGCCTGGCTATCAGCAAAGATGCAGACATCTCCGACGGATATCATGATTCACCTTAGCCAGGACAGGGCTTCGCTAATTTTCCTTACTTCCGCTTGAAAGTCGCTGCAGTGACCGGGGAGACGATCAAATTTGTTCAGGTTTACGAACTCCGATAAAACTTTGCTTCCTACGTCATCTTCCGTCTTAGATCATTCTGTGTAAAAGCGTATGGCTTTACCAAAGGGCATAGTGCCGCCGTACCACAGGTCTCTTTCTGGAATCAGGGTCTCAAAGCCGCTTTCTGCGAAGTGTCGAGGTAAAATATATCCTAATTGGATTTTGGTGATGCTTTGTGTCGGTAGGTGTAAGTGCATCATTCAGAACAAACCCTTAAACGAATAGCACAGCCGGTTACCCAATGGGAAGATTCAGAAGAATTTCAAGTGCACTGGTACGAGTGGTTTTAAAGGCTCCACTCATGCAAATGCAGGCTTGTCTCTGTACCTCCCATACGACACGATACTCGATACACTCTTCTAAAAAATGTCTTAAAAGGATTATTAGCCTATCACAATATTTTTCATTAATATTGTATGTGACGCAGCTTTGCCAGTAAGTATATGTATATGACTGCCACTTGTCAGTCAGTGATTAAGTCAGTCAATGGGTTTTGAGATTTGGAAAGCGTGGTGTATTCGGCTTATCTATTCAATTTGTAAGACAATCCACATACTACGTTAACAGTGTTGTCACAAAAAATGAAGGTCCTAACTCTCCCCATTTTTGTAAAACTGTCGTCAGTTACAAAACTTCCTTGCAATTTTGTGTACATATTTTCCTTGCAAATTGAGTTATGAGGGAGGCTAAGAAAATCATCAATATATGGCATAAAGAGCATAAGTTATAACATGTGGTCGATTTTGCTCTTTTGTAGTAGATGCGGATTTAAAAAAATTCGCAAAAATGAAAGTAGATCTACCACAATTGTGGTAAAGTCCCAACACAGACCCTTACACATCAAACCCAATTTGATAGTCATCTCATTATATTGGCACGTCTCCGACCTCATCTGGTAGCAACGAGTGTTGCTAAAGACAGCTGGTAAGAGATCGTGTTGGCTGGAGAGCCATGTTGACTGCGGCCCATCTCATGCGTGGTTGTAAGCCCCATTTGCATTCAATTGCTTTTTTGCAGCTAAAAAAGGCAGAAGAGGCTTGACCTTACTTTTTCGATTGTTAAATTTTTTAAAACATAGAGACCTTGATAACGTCCTGAGTAGGTGTGTTAACTCGGCAACGACGGTGGGTGTTCTGTATTCAATGCGCTACATTACCAACATTCATAATTCTCGACCTCTTTCGCATAAGTGCTCCAGATGAAATAGCTGGGTCCACTATGGATTGTTATAAATACGTACTTATGTACAATTTCTCAGCTTCCACCTCAACACTTTGGAGGATTAGATCCATCTTCTTAATGCAAACACGGCTGTCGAATATGTACCTCTTTGAAATTAGCAAAGAAAATACGTCTAACTTTGCCTGTTTTCCAGGAATCTATCGAGTTTAATTTTTCTTCCAGCACTTGCTTCCAGAAGTTGTGTAGTTCGTGGCTAAAGTATGATTCTAAGAATTGAAAAGTTGCAAGAAGAAGAAGATTCTCTCGAATTGAGATATTCACGCCCACTTATCGAAGAAGATTGTAGAACATCGCTTCTGCTGGCGCACGAATGCTAAATGAGTGATAAAGTGCATCCTCTTTTTCGCTTGATTGTAGATGTACCTCAATGTGATTCAGGTCAAACTTGGACTCAGTCAGCTCGTTGGTACAACCGTGTTGAGTCCGTTGTCAGCTAGAGGTAGATATGCATTGATCTGAATTACCGCTTCCATTGGTTGAGGATAGGTATTCTGATGTGTCACAAGTCACAACTACCTCACAAGAGCGTGGGGAGTCACAAATTGGAGGTTTGCCGTAGTCTAAGTAAGACCTTACAGCAAAATTCAAAATTGTGATGAACGTAGGAGCATATCACAATAGAAACCTCGAACCTTTGCATAAAACAGTCAGGAAGGGACCGGATAGGACAGGAGGAGTCCGCTGAGACGTAAAAACGTTGCTGCGGCTCCGCACAGGCTCAAAGGTTGGAAAACTATAATTTATACGATAAAAAGTGCTTCGATCTAGAATTATTTGATTAGTTGCTCGATAACTTCGACACCCTAATGCATACGACGTTTTGTATTGGAAAGTGGGAATCATTCAGCACTTTTATACAAATGTGACATTTGGTATTTTACTTTACCTCTGTGTGAATATGCAGCCCAAGCAGCACTGTGCACGACAAATAAAATTGCTTGCATCAGCAGTCCGACAGACTTTACCTTTGACATTACAAAAGAGTAACCGAAAATTAGAAACAAAAACAAATACGATTTGACTGCTTAAAAATTTAATGAGAGTGGATGCTTTGGTCAGATTTCTCATTTTTGAGCTAAAAATAAACGGATATACAAAAGAAAAATACATAACCTTTCAATTGTGAAGAAAGAGGGAAACGATGTCTTTGAAATATACATATATAAACTTATTTATCAGCCGCACACCAGGCCAAAATATAACAACCCACGGCTATAATTTGGAGGTAGCAAGGGAGTTTGTTGGATTGGTGGCCCGTGGCGTTTTGGGTAAGTGCGTCGACCTTAACACACTTCAACCTAAACGTCGTAGGCTCGACCCCTGGTCTGATCGACGAAAAATAGTTTTCACGGCCCCATCTCTTTCGAGGCAATGAAAATGCTCAGAGAGTAGGATCCTTCGTGAGAGAAAAAAAAGTGCGTACAACATGTTTTTTTTTTCGCTGAGAAGCTAAGTCCTGGGCCTTATGGACTATATCGCCATCCCTTTTATTTTGAACGGAGTTTGAAAGCTGGACGTCAAACATAACTGAGGAGCTGATTTTCGGGCGTCTTCGAAAAAAAGATTCTATATCGAATATATTGTCCCGTCTGCGCTCCGACGACGTCGAGCGGATGAACAAGAATGGATCCAGAACCTCCGGTGTGGACACCAAATCCTCATGCATGTAAGACAGCTTGGTCTTGACGACTGGAAGCAGTGTGCCAAGGACCATCAGCAATGGAAGGCAACAATTTGACCCTCCATGGGTCTCCGGCCTGATAAGTAAGTACATAAGTAGCTGGTTTTTGGCTCATTTTCACCAACATGTTGGGTTCATTGTGCCCGTGGTGGGGAGTGTTAAAGACCTACTGTCCTAAAACCAATCAGACTCGTATTGAATCTTATGAGCTTTTTCTCAATTCATAAACGCTGATATAAACTAGTCTATTTCAACCGCAGACCCAGGAGTTTCAAGTTGATACCCACTGCCTATTCATCGACTTTAAGGCAGCGTATGACACTATTTATAGAGACGAGATATACAGCGCCTTGTCTAGTTTTGGCATCCCTGTAAAACTCATCCATCTTTGCAGAATGATGATGGAGAAGGACCGATATTCCGTCAAGGTCGGTAAAGATTGTAACGAGACCTTTGATGTCAGAAAGGGATTTAGACAAAGCGACTCACTGCCATGCGACTTTTTTAACATCATTCTCGACAAGATCGTGCGGTACTCAAATGTCAACACCAGGGGTACGATCTTTCACAAATCTGTGCAACTAGTCGCATATGCCGATGACATTGAAACCATTGGAAGGACACAGCGGGCTGTTAGTGGGGCGTTTATGAACGTCGAGAAGGAAGCGGCCAAGATGGGGCTTGTGGTTAATGAGGTCCACCAACACAGACGTCAACACGGACAAAGCGTCACTACAGACAGCTATAACTTCGAGGTAGTGAAAGACTTTGTCTACCTAGGCTCCAAAGTTAATACAAGCAATGACACCACCGCGGAGATAAAATGGGGGATCTCATTGGCCAATCGCTGCATTTTCGCACTCGGAAGGGTACTGAGGAATAAAGCCATCTCTCGAAGAACCAAGATATCTCTATATAAGACATTGATAGTCCCAGTCCTGCTGTATGGCGCAGAAGCATGGACACTACCTAAAGCGGACGAGGATATTCTTTGTCGCTTCGAGAGAAAAGTCCATCGAATTATCTTCGGTCCAGTATGTACGGTGTTTTGAGGAGGAGACTGAACGACGAGCTGTACAGCTGGATCGACCTGGTCAAACGAGTTCGAATCTCTCGTCTCAGAAGGCTAGGTCAAGTCGAGCGAATGGACACCAATGCTCCGGCCCGGAAAGTCATCGACTCCAACCCCGAGGGACAACGCGGTAAGGAAGACCACGCCTACGGTGGAGAAACCCAGCTAGAAGGGGGCCTTAATAAGCTGGACGTGTGTGGCTGGAAGCAACTAGCACAAGACTGGGCTAGATGGAGAGGCATGTTGGCTGAGGCCCAAGTCCAGTAATTGGGTAACAGTCTTAAATTACGTAATCTTGAGCTAGTCTTATGCGACATTCCCAAGTTGTGACTGCTCACAAGCTTAAATTTTTGCCTCGAACCAAGAACTAACCGACATTTTATGTGGAAAATATCCGCCCCGACTCTTACGCGGATTAAATTCTTCTGAAGTCTAATCTAATCCGCCATGCTTTCCTTGGTGCTTTAAGACATATTTCATACAATAGAACTATTCCTCCCATCTTAGACCCCCCCTTTTATGACCCAATGAATGCATTGAAAAGTCTTGTAGTGCTGTCAAAAGTACTTAGTCCCTCCGTTTCAGCTACACCCCCCACGAAAACGAGTCCAAATGAATATCGCCCACCTTTTGTAAGATAAACATTTATCAGACAGGGATACGTTCCCATCCACCCCTCAGCAATGTGCTGCGTACATACAGATCTCACATGTGCTCATGTGTGTCTATATGCAAGCCAATATAAAGGAGATAAAATAAATGTTTTCGTCAGAAGAGAACATCCCCAGGCAACGCGCACACTATGGTGGTCTTATTTAATTACTCAATCCCTTTGTTTGAAATTAATTACAAACACTCCCTCTACCCACCCACTCCAACTCACACACATGTGCACCCCCGTCCCCCGGGCAAAGCATACGTCACTCCCCGGCAACGATTTACCCCCTCCACTTGCTCAAAGCAACTGTGTATCTAAAATGGACCGTGATTTTCGGCAAACCACCCCTCGCCAGCCCGCATGGCCTCGCACGGTCTAACGCGTGGGACTTGACGCAGCAACCCACCCAACGCCCCCTCATACCCCATCGAATAGTGTCGTCGCGGATCCCGTATGTACCACACCACACACGGAGGAGGATATAGTGCGCGTACCTAATGAATTGTGGTCCCTACCACGCATGTGTTGCTAGGAAAAGGGTTAGCGCCGAATAGAAATCCTTTGCCCGACTCATGTGGGAGATAAGAGAGATAACAACAAACGGAGTTCAGGGCACTCTTGTAATGGCTGATATCGTAAAACGTTTTGATTACGATTACGCCAGAGTCAGCGCCATGTTATTTTAATTTTCTTCTAGTCGCATGAGGGTGGGTGTGTGGCGGGGGAACGGGTTTTTCGAATATTTAGGGCGATGGGATTTGGGGGTTTTATTCAGATGGAGTTTCTTAGTTTGAAAGGCGATGGTGTGAGAGGGTTGAGTTGGGCGTGCGGTGGGTGGACTATTTTGGAACTCATGTGTGGGATGGATTATAACGCCCGTAGCCATTCCCGAATACAAGCAAATTCAAAATGGATTCAGATACGCTAATTGGAATCGGGCGATGTGTGGGGTGGCCTCGATGCCGAACATCTTTGCAGGACTTATGACGACAGGGTTTTCGCAGACTTTGCGACTGAACGTAAGTTCTTGGTATTTAGCAACTTTTGGCTCTGGTGAGAGGGAGCTGCAAAATATAACGTGTCGTTGCCGTCGAACTAGAGATTCAACAGATATGTCAACCTAGGCAAGATTAGGAAATAATGAAAACAAACTTCTAATAAATCTTAAAGTATTAACCCTGATAGCACTGAGAAAAGCGTACGAGGAGAATATGCATGAAGTACATCACTCGTCCCTCGCTCCCCCGATTATCAATCAATAAACGATATTGACCGACTGGCGATTGTCGAGAGGTTTCTTTGGTATGGTCATTGTCAATTGCTTTGCTAATGTAGTCTGTTAAAATTGAACCTGAAGTGGTAAACAAAATAAAATGGGCAGCAAAGGAAAGAACAGTTCGCTTGAGAAGCGGGATTTGTGTAAAGGCATCCCTTAAACCTTGTATCTAATAATGAAATTGCGGCAAAATTGCACACGAAGCCTAATATGGTCGGTTAAATCGCAAATCGTAGACGGTTCAGGAACTAAGGTTGTGTTTAATTAACCAAGAAAAAATTCCAGATCCAACAAATTATCACTGCGCGAAGAACGCATAATTTAAAAAAAATTAAAGACAACAACTGTTTTAGTAGACCAGAGATTGTAAGTCAGCTTTTGGTTGAATCTTCTGTTAGGTTCGAGTGGTTAGAACATAATCATTCGTCAACCTCGTGCATCTGCTACATTCGTCAATAATTCGTCTTTCTCTGAGAAGCGGGGCTATGTTGGCCGCTCTGGCTTTTGCCTTATTGGCAAAAACCTTCAACTTCAAAAAACCACACAAGAAGAAGTCTAACAAGATAAAATTCAACGGTCTCTATGGCCAGTTGACAAAAATGACCATGCCCTGCTAGCGCTCGTGCAGACTTTTCTAATTTCATTCATCAGTGATTGCCCGACCAACGTAGCACCGTGGTTAAAAATATTAATAGATACCTATAATCAGTCCTAGCTGATCCCGATTATATTCCCATTGAATTAAAAATCGCTTAAAACAAATTCGCTTATAGCGACGAATTTGTACATTTACACCACAACTAAAGCTTATGAGACCTACAGTTTTATTCGGTTTTCGAGAGAGACAGACCTTTTTTTCCTTTTTCTCGGGCAGGAAATCAAACCTAGACACCGTAGGTTCAAGTGAGTAGAAGAGGATTTCAGGATTTCATCGCATTATCCTCTGATACATAACCAACATGGATTGAGTCAGAGGACAAAACTAACGTTCTTAAAATAGATGATACTGCAGATCTTAACGAACTATCATGGCTCACACTTTCCAAAAGGGAAATACTGCGAATATTTACTGGTCTCACCACGCATCATCCCCTTGAAATAGTACATGTTGATCGTGTTCAGAAAAAAGCTTCTAGACATCAGCAAACTATCCCTTCGAGGCAATCAGGAACCTGAGGAAAAAATTCTCGGACAACGTTACCTCAACTCACTAAATCTTCTAAATGAGTAGAATTTCCAAGCAATGTCTAACAACAAGCTGCATGACATTTACCAGAGTAGCAATAGCAGTCATCATAGAGGCTAAATCGGCAACCACACTACCACCCCATCACAAGAGGACCAACAAGGACACACGGATTTGAACAAACCGATGTAAGGACTCGACGTTGTAATATATCAAACATAATCACAACAAATATATTTTATTGCAAAATGTTAAATTAAAGTACAATGTACGTCAGTAGGGCCCGTATTGTTGAGCCAACATCCTACCATTATTTTTGTTGTAGTCTCAAATTGGGAAAAAAATTATTTTTGTTTACAATGGAACGACGAGGACCTGGGTCTCAACCTTTAAGCCTTCCCACCTAGGGATATCAAGTACCAAGGCATTGAAGTGATGCATTTACTAACAGCAGTTCTGTAAAAACATATTGGTTGTCCTCTCATTTTGACGATCGACGTAATGTAAAATTTGTTCTTTGTGAAGTCCGGTTAATTAGTTAGGAATTTTCTTGAAGCTGAAAATCTTTAATTTAAATTCGCCTAAATGAGAAGTAGCTTCTTATTAAGAAACGGCTAGATGGCGCTATTGGTTGAGTGCCTGCCCTTGGTTATAGGGGTCGCAGGTTCGAATCCCAGTGAAAGAAAAAGTTAATATGCTTGTATCTGCTTTTTTTAAAATCTGGTCCAGTCGCCATTTTCCGTTGGGATTTGGGCACTGGGTATCACATTAAGGGAACAATGGTATAAATGTGCTGGCAATTTCGTTGGCAGTCCAATAACCTAATTTAACTTTTTAGTAAAATACTTTCATTAAATTTTTTGGAAAAAGTTCCAAACGTTCAGTCGCGACGTTCAGACGTTCAGTCTAAGGTTCGAACGTTATGTATGAAAGTTAGTCACGAGCTTTGGGTAGTATTTTAATTTTAACCAAAGTTACGGAGCATCGAATAATATGACTCTTTATTTTTTAGAAGTGTTGTCATTTTCTCCTGAGACTAGAATAGGATCTAAGATTTTCCTTCATACAATGCCTCCATGTTTCAGAATAACGCACGTTTCATCTTCCTCCCCACGGTCTTTTGTTTCCAAATCTTTTCAAACAGAGCCACTTCCAATAAACACCAGGCTTAAACAAGGACTGCTTAATATGTTAATTGCAGTAACATACTGAAGCTGCGGCTGTGGTGCAAACGAACTTGTGTATCTACCAGCCCTTCAATCAATGCCCCATCTTGACTTTCCATTTGCCACAGACAGCGGTCCCATCTGCCACCACAAGCCGAATTCCACTAACCCAGAGAAAGCGATTGATTGAGTACCTCTTGATGGTAACAGACTCAAGTGTGAAACCAGGGCCGTGCAGTCCTCCGTTTCTCCCCCAGCGCAGAAAAAAAAACAAGTGGAATAAAATTTGATATCGAATCTCTAATGCAATATAGAAAATTGAAAAACTTCTCGTATAACTTTTTATATGAAATTCCACTCCCGAATCGCGAGTCAGTAGAGTGTGTACCTGGCAACCAATACACATAAATAATGCCTCGGCCAGGGGGTTACACATCGTTTTCCTCTAACCAACCGACAGGGTACTGGTTACTGGATACTGGATACACATATAGTAGGTACGGTGCGTGTAATAAGCGATAAGTCCCCACCTCCTGCGGCAGCATCCATCTATCTATCCATCCGTCCCTTCCATCACTTAAGCCTGCGGAGCACTTGCCAGGGATAACGAACAGAGAGAGAAATAAAAGAAAAAAATGGGAAAGGAAGACGAGCAAGACGCAGAAGACACATCATTTATTCCCTTCAATTCTGACGGATACCGAGATGCACGTGTGTTAACCGAAGCCCAATCCAGTTACTATGACAATAAAACACCTTCACTGTACCGAAATTCTATTACCACCCCCGAAGCCACATGTAACCATTCAAATAGAAGCGCAAAAAGGACGAGCACGCAACAACAAAAGCGAACGCAAAATCAAAAAAAAACGGCACAAAAAATATCGTAGATCTGCCGCGGAGTGGATTGACGTGCGGGCTCTGGCGTGTGGGGTGGATGTGTGTGTGGAGGGAAAGGAAAATGTTTATCTTAGGCTTTTGCACATCTCCTTTCGGAATCATCGCGAAAGGGGATGCCGACTGCCGGAAAGCCTGGTCGCCCGCGTCTAAACTCCGGCACATAAAGAATCTAGAACATTATGGCCGTGCCAAAGTGGGCTGAGTGCGAGTGTCGGTGAGCGGCGGTGGGCGCAAAAACCAATTGGCAAATACTTTGCATATATAATATATTCAAATGTACGTAAACCACCCAATTCCACCCGACCATCGCCAGCACCACGCCACACCACCTATACTCTCCCATGGGGTGGCTGTGAATGGAAAACACCGTGCGGGAGATAAAAGATTCGTTCGCTCGTATTTTTTTTTGTCGTGCAAAAAAACGACAGGAAAAATATACCCAGCTCGGCCTAGGCTGTTTATACTCGTATCTCCAGCGGCAGGGATACACTCACATACATCGACGCTCGGTGGGTTCCCGTCCACCCGTCCAACGGTGCGCCCGTTCGCCCGTCCACCCGCATCCGAGCGGCACTAAAATAAAAAATGATTATCCGGCTGTAGACGTCAAGACCGTTGCCGCTGGGGTGGAGTGCGCCACTGGATGGAGGAGGTTCATCCCGTTCGGAACTGTTATGTACGGTAATCGGGCATATGGAGCACAGATATGACAAAAATGTCCTCTAGTGCGAATGGTTGCTAAGCTTAATCAAAATGGCACCCTATGGCTATGTGGGCTGTGATGTGTATTGGGATATCCTGGATGTACTCCTTCCATGACATCTTCTCTTGTTGGGCTCTTCCCAACCATGTCGCTGCTGTTCCTTTGCGCTGTGTACTGTGTTTTTCGGGTGGAAATTTATAATCTATAAAAATCCCCGTGGATTGAGATATGCCATGAAGTGAGCGTTTCTCTTACGCAATCTTCAGCCCGAGGCAATATATTTTTATCGGTGAACATGCGAATATTATTCAGCGACGCGACAGGAACCCCCTGACAGGCGGGTGGGCGATGCGCCGCACAGGAAACAGCGGATACAATGGCGGGGGAGTTTATTTGGCCGATGAATTTCGCAATTCTAAGAGCCTGTCAGAAGTGGCTTTTGACCTAAAGCGATTCTGCGGGTTTTCGCGATGAGAATCTGAAGACGTCGCCGGCGTCGCCCGACGTTGTCACTACACGATAGTAGCGGGATGGGCTTGAAGCGTATTGCAATTTAGTTCTCAGCTAGTGGTAGGCGCGAAGGACACACGGTGACATGGGTCCAGGTGGTCCAATGGTCTAGTCAAATTATTTCGGCTGAAATGCTCGTTTCTATGTTAAACTGAATTTGAATGCTCCTGCTTACTGCATGAATAAGCCAATGAGGCAGGATTCGTGTAAATGGCTTAGTTATTTTTCATCAACGTCGTCGTTCAAGTCCCAGGTCTATTCCATTCGACATTGATTAGAGGAAAGATGTAAGCTGTGATCGTCCTTTGAAAAGTCAGTAACTTTTTGATAGAAGGTATTTTTTAGTTTGAAACATTGAGTCCAGCGTTTTCTTATTTTTATTTAATTCTCTACAAATAATAGACTTTCTTGTGAGATTTTTCGGAGACCCATTTATTAGCTTAAGACCCACAAGGAGATACAGGATGTAAGTTGTTAGATCGGTCTTCCAATTCCGCGCGGCCTCAATCGGGAGGGTGCTTAAACGGCCGTGGAGAAGTCCATGGTCTTGATGTCTAATAAGTGACCGCCACGCGATTACCCTTCCGTACGATCAACCACCTTTTTAATCGCGACAAAAAAGGTGGTAGTCCGGTTTGGGTTTTGTTTAAAGTCTTTATTTACTTAAAACTATACAATTGTTTTCTTAATCTAAATTATAACTAACATCCAGTCAAATCCAAAAAACAAAAAAAAAAGGAACGAAACGAAAGAAAAAAAACACAAGTGCGTCTCGGAGTCTAACCGTGTTAACGCCGATCTGGAAACTCCACGCAAATCAACGCACACGACCACCGCTTGAACTTCGCGGCTACTTATTTTCTCAACACTTTCTTGTAATCGCCTTGGTTGTTTCTCGTCGAATTTCGCTGACCACCAAAATACATAAAGTAAGTCCGCAGGTTGCCAGGTACCGCTTGACGTGTTCCGAAGTCACCTAAGTTGCCGATTGTTTCCTCGTTGTCGCTCGGTTTCTTTGCTGGAAATATCCAAAGGATGGGGCGCAAATTCTACTGAACTGCTTCATAAATGACGATACGTGGGGAAGTAAAAGCCTCGAATCGCTGAAATCAGAACAACAAATAACTTGTTTCCCATCAAACTATCACTTCTTCCTACCTTTCCTCTCCAATTTTGAAACTTCAGTTTAAACACTGTCACAAAAAAACACACTGCACTAATTCACCCTTTTTTTCCAGATGCACCATGTGTACTCCACGAATTCAGTTCGTGACTGAAGGGGATTGTTCCAGCTGTCCACTGCACCGAATTTTTTTCTTTTTGGAGAGTTGCGGTCGCCATCTGCAAAGCCGCTAATTCCCATTACCGCTTGTGAAGAGGTGCCACGTTAGTCAATGGTCGAGTGAAAAATCGCGAAATCCATTGCTCGGCTATGTTTTTGAGGTTGTCGACTTGACCTTCAAATGACGCGGCTTGCTCAAGGCTAGTGTTTGAAGGCATACAAAACTTATAAAACTGTCCTCTTTGTTCAGCAGTGATCAATCTAGGATTATTATCAAACACTAAATAACACAATTAATCTTAAAAATGTTCGTGAACAAGATGTTCATGCCATTTTTCTAAAAAAAAGTATGAATCAGAAATGTGAAAGCTTAAGCGCCACATCTGGTTAGCGCTACTGCCCATAGAGGGTCGAGGCCTAGTTTCTCAGCAACCACTCGTGTTGTGCGTGCTATTGTTCTCCCACGAGTGGAAGATACCTACGGTTTTATGCTTCTCCGAAAGAACGACCAAGTTGTAGAAGCTGTTTTTAGGCAGAAATATTCTTTGAGTATTGTCAGCGACTCGAAAGAAACATATTTATACGGAGTCAAAATCGGACTTGAAAAAAAAAATGGTTGTTTTGAAAACTGTGCGACACATTTGTCTTTAGAACTTGTAAGGCTCATTTTTTCCACATATTTTCATGCGATTTCATAGTAGGAATGTGGGTTTAAATGTGACATTGCGACCAAAAGCCATAACTCACTGAGTTAGGTGGGCTGTGATCAAAGCTTACATTACGTGTAGATTGTCATTCGTTGTTGTTCGTAGCTGATAAAATGGAAACTTGCCCACTGGGTTAGCTTAGGTAGGTGGGCACTCATCGAAATCCCTAGAACACTTTGACTGCGTTGGTCCAGACTGCTACCACTGATCGAGAACACCAGTAATAGTGCCAACGTGTGAACATTGACTGGAGATTTGAAAACCATATAAAAGCGTATTAACTTTGCTTTTTCACTGGGTTTTAATCCGAGAGGAGTATTCTAAACAGTATACCAGCATAGACATCGGGCGCTCGGCAGCATACAACAATGTGCTCATGCAAATGTGGAGCACAAATATAGTTCAGCACAGGCGATGGTCTACAGTTTGGCACTACGCAACCGGAATCCCTCTAACCATGGACAGATACTCAACCAACTGCGAAGTTTAGCTGTTCAACTTGCCCTGCTCAATTCTCGTTGGCAGGCTTGAGTTCCCATCTGTTGTTAGCCAGTGAGCCACTGTATATGCTCCAGTCTCAACCTAATTGATCAGAAGGCACCATTCAATCCCTTGCGCAAGGCTGGAACTGGAATTTGGACCATACATTAAACCACTCTCAATGATTTAAAATTAGGTTGCGTTACCAATCAAACATGGTCCATAACCAAGGGAATCAACCTTTTCAACCCGCTGAAATAGGCCTACATTTGAGATAAATGATATTTGCAGATTACCATACCATCGTAAAGTTTCAGGGCGACAATATTGTTCCGGTTAACTGTTTGATACACAAAGAGAGACATTGGTTCTGCTCCCACCGACTTGCCCACAAAAGTGAACGAAAACTAAACGAAACTAAGCGATATGGTTATGATCACATTGCTAATTCCGAGACTTTTCTTCTCTCTCCACCACTAGTGAGCATCAACCCTCTACAATGGACTCCTAACTCGAATTTTCATGAGATATCAAAATTAGTTCAGCAGTAGAGTGAATTCGTCTTAGAGGGCGGTTTCTTGAATGGGAGATTAAGGTCAATGCTAAAACATAGCAAACAAAAAGTTTGAGTTAAAGTGAAATTTAACTTAGGGAGAGTTCAGTGTAATTTGACTTTTACCACATCAGTTTAAATACGAAGCTTCAGAGGGATGTGAGTCTTTAAAGTAAGGCCAGGCCACCATTTCATAGACAAAATGACATTAAACAGTTCCATGTGTCGACGCGTCGAAGACAGTGCTCATAACTTCCAAGGAGATTTCCAAGGAGCCACCTCCCTTTCTTGTTATATTTTATGTTACTTCGCGTAGGTGCCTTGAAGTCTAAGGTCTTCGGTTATGGAAACAAACCCCTCCCCACACGCATTATTTAAATGGGAAAACAATTGTGTTTGCTTGGATTGAGCCACCTCAAAGAAAGTCTAAAATAAGCCATCCGTCAATCCCCGCCTTGATTTTCCTTCCCCACTCATGTCGCGCCACACACATGACCCACCATCATCCACCCTCCCCCATAGCAACTCTCACACACTCTAGAGTGTTAGCACCCTTCTACACGTATGAACTCAATTTTTAATCGCACTTCACTTCAAGAATGGATTAATAAATTTTAACGAAGAAACCGATAAATTGATTTGCCATCGTTCGCGGTGCGCTCGCTCACGGGCGCCGCAACAGCGCGAGTACCGGGTGTCGCGGATATGCCGTAATGTGACGGAGGTGTAATCATGTAATTAATGAAAGTTGCTTATGAGTGCCTTCTAATTGGCAGAAATTATTTGCGAACGCCAACCCCTCGGCGGTAGGGTGGCTGGCGCTGAAGGTATGCTCACTGAGAGATTAATTAGAATAAACTCACGACCGGCACCGCAATCGCATGTCTTTTGAGTTTTTATCAGGTGTGATAATTTGATAAGTTGATTACGTGGGTGTGCTGTGTTCTTCGGTTGGCACTGCCACTGCCACTGGCACTGGTGGAACGAGGAGGCTGTGAGCTATAAATACACCGTAAGGTGTTGTGGCGTAAGGAATCTTAATTATTCAGTATTGATGACGGTTGAGTAGATCGCTGGTGATGGCGCGAAATCAGAACTTCAGGAGCATTGTCTGAGTTTGCTGAGATAATGGCTGGGTATGTGCACGTAGGCGACATGTGTGTGACGAGAAAATGTGTATAATTTTTTTTTTTGGTTCGGTTTAATGGGTCTGAAGTAAAAAAAAAAAGAAGAGAGAAGAAGCTGTATGCTATGGGGGGAGGAAAAAGGCTTTAATGATGACACCATACATCATTACGGGGAAGGGCCCCATAGTGAGCTTCTTAGCTAAATTTAACTTTGCTATCGATTTATGGCTTTGGGGCTTCATTTCTCTGAGAGTGGGAGTGAAGCATTTGTCTCAATCAACAAAAACTCTTCTAAATCAAATATCTTACTACACATCAGTTTTACACTGACTCTGTTAGAAGACAGAACCTCATCGCTATCATGGACATTGATTGACCATCATCCGAAAAGAGGATTACACTGAAGTAAAGGTACGCGAATTAAAGTGCATACGCTGGTCAAACATGATTTCCATCAGATGCATGCATATAGTGCACATGTATCCAGTTGTCTTGCGTCCGTGATAATTTGGTCTTTACAGCGGCGATCCAGTCTTCGTCTCCTTCTTGAACCAGGTGGCCCGGACACCAGGACCATTTTAGTTGCACAATTGATGTCCCTGAGCTCGACGAGGCTGTGCGGTTGCAGGTGATTTCTGGACTTTCCGGACCGGACTTTCAGCTTCTGTTATTAAAGCGCCATTAAAGCTTCAACTACTGCACGTAGACTGCGATGTGCGATAATGTGGATTACATCTGGGAAACTTAACCTTTGTTATGAACAACGCACTATTCAGACTAGATAGTGAAGGGGTCAAATGCGTTCCAAACTAACTCGGATGATACGGTAATCCTGGTATCAGAAACGTCTAACTCTAACTTGTGACTTGTGCCTCTCCAGTCAGCACGATCTTTCGCCAGCTGCCTCCAGTTGCGCACACCAAGTTGGTTGAGTTGAGTCCTTTTCCACTTGTGTGCGCCATCTAGTGCGAGGACGTCCTCTGCTGCGCTGTCGCAATGGCTCGGTGTCGAAGACTCTTCGGGCCGGAGCATGACCTAGCCATCTTAAGCGTTGGATCCAAAGACGCTTAATTAGATGCATGCCGCTGTACAGCCCGTACAGTTCGTGATATAACCTTCTCCTCCAATCATCATCAACGCAAACAGGACCAAAGATCGCTTGCTTTTAAAAGCATCCATGTCTCTGCGCCATAGAGCAGGACTGGGATGTCCTTCCATTTCACAGCCAAAAAAACAAAAGTCTTAACTTTCTCCACTGTCTCAAGGATCAACCACCATCTCGCTCTCTGTATATCTGCGCTAACCTAGGCGTAACCCCAGATCCCAAACTTAGCTAGATGATAAGCGTAGACCAGTATCGGCTTCAATGCCTGCAGTAGAACCTTCAGCAAAAAGTGGGGCCTCTTATCAAAGCTATTGATTTTAACAAAGAAATCACCAATACGGTGCATGCCCTTCGAAAAAAAAATTACAAAACTTAAAGGTCACAAATTACAACATGCATTGGAACCACATGCGCTCTTAGGTGGACACCAACAACCGTTCTGAGGGTTATGCAACAACCTTTGTACCACAGAGCCATCAGGCTCAGAGAGTCTGTGTACTATCTACAGAAGCCTATGTTCATACCACCATCTTAGATTTTGAACCGTCTAACAGCTTTGAGCTCGTCGTCAAGTAAATTTTCACCGAAATATCCTGACAAGATAAAAGGGGGCCATATGTGTTGATAGCCGAGCAGACATTAAAGCAGCTACTTTCCTCACTACACACTACACACTAATCTTGTGGAGGAACGCCGAGCCGTACTAACAGAAATAAGAAGACAAACTCATAATGGCCTTCTTATTTCTGTTAACTCGCCCTTATTTGTAGCTGCCAGGCCATTCCTTGAGCCAGACAGCAAGTGCTTGGTGGACAGCTCTTCAACTCACTTGAGGGGATTTGTGCAAACGATATTAAAGAACTGATGTTCATTTCTAAACTCCTCAGGTTGGATTGAGAGATATCTCAACAACGCACCTGACAGTCGGTATTAGAGTTGTGGCATTCGCTCTAAGTCCAATTTCTCTCTAACTCGACTTTTTTGTTTGCAACATTTAGGCGTTGTCTTCAATTTTCCATACAAACATATCCAACTCGAAATAGTGACAATTCGACTTATAGAGAGTCAAGTGTATTTATGTAGGTTCTCAATAAAACACCACTTCAATTGACTCGAATTTCTTGGAACTGAACTGCATGGTGCTTCACGTATGGTGTTAGCCTGTTGCGACACAATTAGATTAATTTCCACCGGATCCCAAATTCAGCTCATTGAGATATCACGTAAGAAAATCTTATCAACATTGCTTACTTATTTGTCAGGCCGGCGACCCATGAAGGGTCCACGCTCCTTCCAGCCATCAAGACTAAACTGTCTTGCATCCGCGATGACTTGATCTCTATACCGGAGATTCGGTCCTTTTCTCCTTCTCGAATCAGGAGGCTCGGACTCGAAGACTATCTTAGCTGGAGCATTGGTGTCCATGCGCTCGATGTGGCCTAGATAGTGTATACGACGGTTCATGGACTTTTTCTTCAGGCGTAGACGTTTTTCCTCTTTCCTTCTTCTAGCCCGGTACTCCTTCTGCGCTGCTTTTGTTTTCCGTTGCAGCGCTTTTTGGTATGCCTCGTCTGTTGCACGTTTTTTCTGCTCACACTCGCCCTCATACCACGGGTTTCGTGTTGGGGGTGGTAGGTAACCTAGTGTGGTTTCTGCTACCTCCTTGATGGCCGAGTGGAATTGCATCCACATATCGTTGGCGTTGATGTTCGACGTATTCATAACGGAGAGTCTATTACTTAGTTGCTCTCGTAGGCTCTGGCAACCTCCGGTGTGCTCAGTCGTCCAATGTCAAAGCTTCTCTTTGTTGGCTGGCGTAGCTTTCTGACATTTGACATTTGGGCTCTGAATCTTGTTGCGACGAGAAAATGGTCAGAGTCGACGTTTGTCAGCCTGACTGTTCGTACATCCAGGATATTTGACGCGTGTCTTCCGTCAATGAGCACATGGTCGATTCGATTGGCGGTTTGATCATCCGGAAATCGCCAGGTAGCGGTGGTAATTTTTTGCTAGGGAATGTGGTGCTACTTATGACCATATTACGGCCTGTCGCAAGGTCAGTGAGTCGAATGCCGTTGTCTGTTGTCGTGTCGTGGGGGCTGTGCTTTCCGATCACTCCGACAACGATTTTTGCAGTACCGTATGTATGGTTGCTTTGGGAGGGAACGTAGATGAGCTTGACCATGGTTGCATTCCAATTCCCGTAATTTTACATGTTACCACTCAATAGCATGAAGTGTTTATACTTATATCAACCATCTCCAACCCAATTCAACCACACAAAGGCCACTATCATGGATCTCCTCTCATTTCAATGCCCTTCGAAAGCAATGAAGTGCTCAGCCCTTTTCGGCTGAGCTGCCTTTTTGCAGTCAAACACCGATCACCTCTGAAAGAATAGGGCTCTTCAGGCTAAGGTCGATGGCGCAGATCAAATGATCGATATGCCACTTGTACGGGTACCCGCCACAAAGTTTGCGAATTAAATTCTCACTTAAAGTCCTCACAGGGGTGAGTAGAGTGGTGAGTGCCCCATCCACCCATCCACCCGTCATCATCTCCTTATCTGTACGCATTCCCACATGAAGTAGCACTAAAACGAAGCATCTCAGTTCGTTTAACTATCGCAACAAAACGCTGGCAAGCAGGTCCTGCCCTCCTTAAAATGTTCACCAAATTAGATAACACGCATGGTGACATTTGAAGAGGGACGAACGACCTAAGGGAGGGAGAACCGCTCGCACACTGAACGCAGAGATAAGGCTCAAGCGGTGACTACAGCGAGCGCACATAAACACAGCATCCCTTGCCCCATGGGGTCCAATCATGGGCCCTCTCTCCACATATGCGTGTGTGTGGGTGCGTGGGTGGTTGGGTGTGTGTGTCAAGAGGTCGTAACACAAAATGTATCTCCATGTGCGAAGGAAACCCATACATTTTCAAAATATTGCCAAAATTTAACCAACAAAAAAATATACATTACTGCCACCTAATAAAATTTTAATGGCCACTTTGAAGGCATCGTCCTCGTGCTTGTAATCGAATTTACCAAAACCGTATCCCCCTTTCGTTTGCACACGCACACACTGGCAGCGGATCCTTAGCCATTTCACACACATGCACGTACGAGGTGGGTGGCGGTGGCGTTGGCGATGGGATGTGGATACATTTGCTGTCAAACCATTGTAGTGGGGTGGGGGCCTTTTTCCCGTATACAGCTCTCGCACAAAGGGCTTTGGGTATTTTCGCCTCACTACCCTGTGTCAGGCGGCAGGGATATTAACGATATGGAAATGGGAAGCGAACTCTCCTTCGTCAGTGATGTGGGCATGAACACACATCCAGTGTGTATGGCTCTGCCTCCGCCACCACTGGTTGTGCTACAACAAAATGGCCGTCGTCATTCGCCATTTATAAGCCTTCGTTATCGTGTGTGTACCTCTGGAATCAGCGCCCTCCTCCACCGGCACCCACTCGTTCCGAGTCTGCTTAACCACTCTCCGCCATGCAGGAATGTGATTATATCGTTGTTTATATTGTAAAATCACCCATTTGCCACCCTCGTGTCCTTAGCCGCTGGCAATGGGTTCTGTTGGTGCTCAGTGCTCAGTGCTGGGCTCTCGGTTTTCAGTACACAGTCCTTAGCCCTTAGCCCTCAGTCCTTAGTCCTCGGCGCTTAATGCCGCTCATATGTGGGCCATGCAAACCGATGTTTGCGCTGCATTTCCATTAATATTACATATATTATGTATATTTACAAACCCGGCCCGGGGGTGGGCCGTGCTCGGCCTCTTGAGTGGGTGACAATTCGTCGATATATCCGAACGTTATGTGGTCCGTGTGTGTATGCACGGATCGACGGACGGTCTCGTACACTGTGTGCGGCTCGGATCAAAATATGGCCACTTTCAGGGCATAAGACGCGAAAGTAAATTAGAAAATGAAAGGTTACCCCGTGGTGGTGGTGCTGCTGCTGCGGTGGTGCAGGGATGCTTCTTAATCTTTGATCCCGTTGTTGATGGAAAAAATAAATAAATTGGTAATCATCCACAGGAAGGATGGTGGTATTTACGAGGGGACTTCTGTGTTTGAAAAATAAAATGCAAAAAGGCTACACACTTGCACACATGGGGGCATCAGCTTGGGCTGTGGGATTGGGTGAAGATGAATGTTTTATGAGGCTGATGGGTTGTCCTTCGAGTGATGAAAAATCTCTAAGGAGACGTTTATCTGAGCGCGCACATTAATGCAGAACTTTGTGTCATCACATTTGGGAATACACATGAGTAATAAGTAACGCCGCCCGGCTCCTGGAGGACATGCCAAATGAGAGTGTCTGCATTTACAGCTCTTACAGACAGCCCCGTCGTTAAAATTTGTGACCCTCAATGCCACACAATCTTCAGTAGGCAACTCGGCAACTGACGCTGCTGCTCATCCAATTTAAAATGAAGAAGATAATTAATGAGACTGAGCGAGGCAAGGCCGAGCCTCGTGGGCAATGGTTGGAGAAAAGATCTTCTAATTCACCTAAGCACCCACAAATGATGATGATCCTAATGATAAATTCTTCAAATGAGGATTGTAAGCCAATGGTGGAGATGATCAGACAAAACACGATTCAAAGAAATATGATAGGAAATTCGAACCCAAAACGGACAAAAGGTCAGTTGTGGGAGTCCTCACTAACCAATAACAATTTTAAGTTGAGTGTATATTTACCAACTTGTAATGCACACGCTGGTGGCGTGCAGGCTGGAGAGGTATGTTGGTTGAGGCCCGGACTGTAGCGCAAATCAAAGAAGAAGAAGTATATTTATTGCAGCAAAACTAGCTTGATGGAATCGATGGAAGCTATGGAATACAGAATTTACTGTCTATGGTAGATGTACAAACAGTACGCTGGCGACGTTGAGCTAGGATAAGCCTCTGTAGTTGTTCGAAAAGGTAGGATCGCCTATCTCCTGGATGGGGCTTGTGAAGCTGATATTACAGTCGTCGTCGATATACCGGTAATAGTACCTCATCTCGAATGTTATCCCACGAACTCGTTGAAAGTAGTTACCTTGTTCGCGCGGACTAAGAACTCTACGTAGGCATAGAGAATATAATCGAGTGATGTCTTGCTTGAGCCGGCAAGTGATAAAAGCCCTAGGTGAGTTGAAACAGTTGGCAAATGTCTCTCACAACTTCGAACGTTGAGACGCTTGTAAAGCATGTAGCATCGTTTAATTGGGTCCATGGACAACAACTCATTTCAAAATCGATCGAATCTACTAACACACCTATTTCGCAAGCTTTCGCACGTACTTCATTTTTGTGGGTGCGCTTTGTAAATTATATCTTACTTTCTAGACAAAAATACTTAAAACTTATCAATAACTGGCAAGAGACCTCGTATTTTTGCTATATACATGATTGAGACGGTCGAATAGGCTGTATATGCCTACATTGCTGCTGCTCCCCGCTGCTTGAAAATGGTTTTACGCTGGCCATGCGAGTTTTGGGCAATTAATTGGACCGCGAAATTGTTTACGTCTACGGCTATAACCATTGCTTGCATTTGATTGTCATCAGGACTCAATCAGAAGTGACAATTACGTGTTTATTTTATGAGCAATGACAGCTCAAATGACAAAACTCACAAACGGTGAGGACGCCGCTAAGAGTGTCCGTTTAATAAAGGTCATGCTAAATTAAGAATTTCCAATGGACAGAAGGACCTTATCTACCCCGGCCAGACGCAGTTACAAAAGTGCTCAGCACTCAGACCGATACGTTGGACATGTTATATAATTACTGAAACGCGCAATTTTTCGGACATTGACGATCTTTTGAATTCTAGTCTCATTGTTGTTTGATGGAATGGTACATTTTAAAAAAATTAGGTAAGTTTGAAAAAAATTTACAAAACTCCTGCAGCTTGTAATTTACTTATGCTTAATTCAACACAAATTTTTGATTCAACTATTCCATCAAGGGAAGAGTCAGGAAAGGATGACAGACATGGTGTGCTTATTTCTTTTTAAAGAACGAAGTCATTTGATCTGAAGAAAGTACTTAATTAGTATTTTGGTGTTTTGTGAATTTGTTCATTCTAAGTACCTAAGGCTTTTAATTTTTTTTAATTTGGTTTTTGTTCTTTAATTTTGCAATGCACCTCGTAGCACCGTGTATAAACATAAATGAAAGCTATAGATGGTTTTTGTGTTACTTTTTAGAAGTTTTTTGCAAGCAATGGGCAGAAATTATAATTATTATCTGCCTGGTGAAAGAACACCATGTAGTTCTTTGTCAATTGCATGGATTTGTAAATGTTCTGATCATCTACTTCCAAAAAATATGTAATGCATGTATGGCATATACTACAAAAATCGAATCAATATACCAGATCAAGTTGAATTTTACTTACACCATTAATGCATTTGCGGCGGTCCTGTTTTAACTTTAACTTTGGTAACGGCTGTGTACTGCTTTGAAGAGGACATACCTAAATGTAAACGTGAAAAAAATAGAACAGGAACTTGTTGCGATTGAATTATTGAGTATGTGTTGCAAATTTGGCCGACGTTTATAATATGGCTCCCACTGTATTTCAAATTGGTTAAATTAAATTGGTTGCAGTTTTCTAAAACCAAATTCTGTTATGTATATTCTTAATTTGAGCGTTATGACATTTAAAAAAAAAGTATGATGTGTTCAAAAGCACGGAACTTTCGGCGAAAAGCGATGATGAAAGCCATATTGAGAATTGAAAATAAAGTTCCCTTGAAAAACAGGGTGGTTTCACACCCAAAAAAAATTATTATAATATAATATAATAATAATATGGGTGGCGCTACAGCCCGTAGAGGGCCAGGGCCTAGCTTCTCAGCAACCACTCGTGTTGTGCGTGCTATTGTTCTCTCACGAGTGGAGGGGCCCACACTTTTGTGCCGACTCCGAACGGCCAAGTTTGAGAAGCTTTTTCTAGACAGGAAATACTCTTTGAGCATTGTCAGTGGCTCGAAAGAGGTGGGGTCGTGAAAATTATTTTCGTCGCTCAGAGCTGGAATCGAACCTACGACGTCGAGGTTGGGGTCGACGCACATACCCACAACGCCACGGGCCACCACAAAAGAGAATTATTACCCGTATTTTTTTCAAAACTCAAATATTAAGTTCCTTTAAATGTGTGTTTGTGGAAGACTGTTTAAAAAAAATAAATGAATCAAAATTAATTAAATGTATGGTTTCATTTAAAAAAAAAAAATGTTAAGAGCGTGCCATACTTGCTCGACTTGTTCTTCTTATTTTTCCATTACACTCAACGTCATACGCACAGTTTACACCATTGTTTTAGCTAGGCTTAGATTCTTATATACCCTTCTATACGCCAGTACATATACTAATATCTTATTTGAAGCCCTTCACGTTCCTTTTTGACTCGTTTTTGATTGTTCTGGCAAGTACAAAGGTCTAGACCACTTCCTTGTGGTACATTTAAGCAGAGAACATTCTTTTCCATCACTCGCACAGAAGATTCTATCAGATAGACAGTTTTATGAAATTCTTTATAGTTTTCAAAGGAAATGGCCAAAGTTTGTGTTTTTGACCTTCGTGGTAAACTTTGATAAATACCTGTGAAACACTGCTGAACAGACGCGCTTTTATAGAATAATTTTTTTATAACATCATTGATTCGATGTACGTACTTGGTTGAGTACGTCGTTTGGTTGAGTTGCCGAACGTTTACCTTTTAAAACGAAACAAACTTTTTTTCACAACCATCAAACGACTTAGTAAGATTATATCGAACAATTTAGACATCCAAGCGGGACGAAAAATCATCCATAAAACTAAGTCAAAACTAAGACAAATTTTGTGTCAACGGGCATGGTCGGCTCGAGGAGAGTTTTAACGCAAAAATGTGATAACTGGCTTTGGTAGAGGAGTCCAAAACAAAATTTTTTTTCTATGGAAAGGTGGGTCTGTACTAAAATAACCTACTATACTACAATGAAAAAAAAAATTAAAAAAATTGAAAAAAAAACGAAAACACCTACAATGAAATGCTGTTTTGTAAGGTAGAAACCTGTTCTTTAATCCTGCATTTAAATAAAATTGTTGCAAATAGTTTTTGAAAAAATGTATGCTAACTAAAGTTTGATTAATTTGCTGAAGTGAACACGTTCATTCTTAATCGTAAGAATCAGCAAAACTCTCGCCTTAACGTGAATTTGGGGTCAATATTGATATATGAATATAGGCGCCCGCCAAGCGAAAAATACCCACGTCGAGCGGAGTAACGAACTTAAGTGGGCAGACCTACAGACCTGCGGAAGGAGTTTGAGTCCCTTAACACCGCGAGCGAAGCCAACTTCGTCACCCTGGCAGAGTTCATTAAGAAAACAGTTGATAGTTGAGGCGCCTGTCACATGTTAAAACTATTCAGTGCGAAATCCATTCGTACAAATCGAAGTTACGATACGATATCAAAATGCTATCAACAAATCCGAACGGAATTACGAACTCCGACGTAAATAACTTGTCGTAAAACCGTAAAAATTTGTGTACACTTTAATTGTATATAGTGCTAGCAGCCTTCACGAAAGTTGCAGCCGATTTTTCAATAAGATTCTACTACGAATGAATTCTATGATAGATACTTCGAAATTCGTAGCCCATTTTCGATTACGATGGAATCCTGATAGGGGTGATTATGTATGACTATCTTGAATCATTTGTGAAAAGTGGCCATCTGTCTGGCACATCTTTACCAATGGGTTGTAACTCAAATGTCTTCATTACCATCGGCGCCAGTTGTGTACATATTTATTTTCGCAAATTTCTAAATGTAGTCAGTCACCAGTAAATGGTAGTCAGTGGCTAGAGTTCCTACTTACTTAATAAAATGTACCTACTCACCAACTTCAGAAACCATCTGAATGCTGGGACCAAGTGCACCCTCAACCCAAGTAAATCAAATAAGAACAACTCCAGCTCGGAGCTTCAAACGTGTGTCGTAATAGGGAAGCACATTTTTTCCGTAACATTGCTTCACACACATCACAACCGAAACGAGTGCCCCAGCAACCCTTCACTGGTTCCACCAAACCATTCTTCTGCTACAGCAACCTCAACGCAACTCCTTGCCTTGCGAACTGCATCTGACATTCGATACAGATTCACCCATGACCCAGCAACCCGGCTCTGTAATTTCACGAACACAATGCCTTTTAATTTGCAACTCAAAATTTATGTCCTTTCAATAATGTCCCGCCATATCGGTAGTCAGCCGTCGCAGCAGTTCAATCAACCATCGCGCGAAGCCAGAAATATGATTTTGCGTACCGACGTCTAAACCCAATACACTCCTCATACCTATGTTATCCGTATTCAAATGTGCATGCACGCACGTAAAAAAGAAATATTACCCTTGACAGCAAGACAACGCAACCCAGAGAGATAGTTGCTGCCACCCCTGGTTGCGGAGTGAATACGGAAACAAAAAAAATTGAGGGTACCTCGCCGAGGGTAACGCATCGTTTTGGTATGTAAATCAAATATCCTTTGTTGAAATCCTTCAGTGTAAAAAAATAATAAATTACCACATATGATAAGGGTAGTCAGTGCATGCGAAAAGGAACAAAAAAACGCTACCCCTCACATTAGCATTCGAAGCAAAGGGGTAAAGGGTTAGTGAAAGGATGCAAAACACCGGGATACAAAAAAGGAATCGACTCTAACAACTGGAAGCGGAATAAACATGACACCCAACTGTCAATTGGTCCTTCGCGGTTGTGTGCACGTACACACGGCCCCGGTCCGTCTCGCCGCTTTCGAGCCGCTCATTTGATTTATGTCAAAAATTAACGAGTTCGATGGGACACCGGCAGATCCGTTCTGCAGACACATCAGATAGCGGACCTCTTCCTGGCAGGCGACATCTTTTTTCGATTAATCAAATTTTAATCGATAAATGTCAGTGCTGTGAAATTCAAATTTAACACATTTTCTGCGTAACGCTTGAGTGAGTGTCACTGAAGCCTCAGGAGACGATGACGTGGAGGCGACGTAAGCGAATGACGGGAGGGAAATGGCATGGCTGCGTGCAAAGGTGTCAAAGTCAGATTTTGTGTGTGAAGACAAAGTGCGTAAGGAAAGTGTACTTGTGATGTCATCAAATTAGCGACTGTTTCTGATGAGCAACAATTTGACGTGTAATTTAAAGCATAATAAAGGCTGTTAAGGACTTGTCATTGGCGATGATCAAATGTGACGTTCTGACGATCCCATGGTGACGGTAGTTTGCATTTAAATCCTTGGGACGACAAAACGTGACGCTCAACTACATTCGTGTTACAAAGTATACCTCCAATGATGCCATAATCCGCGACGTTCACGGGGTGTAACAGAAATTCTATGAGGAAAAACTGGAGGTCCCTTCGTCACGATCAGTAACGAGTTGTCATAAGACAATGATGTGGGATGAACTACTTGCGGGGACATGCTACCGACTACGAGCTAGTTATTATTTCCTAAAGAAGATCTAATTGTGACGACATGGCTGTGGCAATAGGCCTTGAGAGTCATTTTTCGTAACGATGGCCTAAATACAACTATTATGAATGAATTTTCCCAACATTCTGATCATGACCGGGTCAAGAATCTCACTACAATAGGTATCTTGTAACGAAATACCGAGGTGCAAAATCATCGTAAGAAGATGCTCGCGAGAATGCACTTGGAACGAAATAATTGTGAACAAATGCTTGTAACGATAGCCTTCTAATCAATAACAGACCTTAAAGACTTGAGTGACTGTGACGGAGTGTTGGAAGAAAGCCCTTGTGATGATCTTAACTGATGCTTTATTTATGCCCATGCGCTGGGGACGCGGAGACCAATTAGCCAGACACGTTACGCAGCACATACAGTAAAGGCGGTGAGGGAAATCTGAACAGAGATCTTGATGGCATACTGAGGCAATGGCACGTGCATTTTAAAAAGTTGCTGAACGGTCAACTCACTGAAGAAGTCGCGGCTCACCACTTATAGAAGAATACTCGATGCTACTGCTGCCAAGAATAGAAGAGCGAAAGAAGGCTATATGTCGGCTGGAATCCGTCAAAGGTCCGGGACCCGATGGAATATCAGGCGAGCTGATTAAACAATGCCATCGAGCACATTATAGTGCACGTGTGGTAGCAAGAAAAAATGTCAGAATACATTCGTAGGCCTCTACATAACAAGGGAGATGTCACAACGTGCAGCAAATAAACGCTGTTGAGATCCCCCTTTACGATACTCTCTTCCATCCTTCAAGAATGAAATAACCGAAAACCATAATTGGAAATTACCAGTGTGGTTTCATTCAAGCCAAGTCAGCAACTGATCATATTTTCACTCTTAGGCAGGATGGAAAATAGTCTAGAATTTAATATTTCAATGTACAAATGGCTGGCGCTACAGTCCGGGATGAGCCTGGGCCTCAGCCAACATGCCTCTCCATCTAGCCCGGTCTTGTGCTAGTTGCTCCTAGCCACGCACGTCCAACTTATTCAGGTCCCTTTCTAGCTGCGTTCGCCACCGTAGGCGTGGTCTTCCTTTACCGCATTGACCCTCGGAGTTGGAGTCGAAGACTTTCCGGGCCGGAGCATTGGTGTCCATTCGCTCGACGTGACCTAGCCATCTGAGACGAGAGATTCGAACTCGTTTGACCAGGTCGATGTCTCTGTACAGCCCGTACAGCTCGTCGTTCAGTCTTCTCCTCCAAACACCATCTGTACATAAGGGACCGAAGGTAATTCGAAGAACTTTTCTCTCGAAGTGACCACGAATATCATCGTCCACTTTAGTTAATGTTTATGCTTCCGCGCCATACAGCAGGAATGTGACGATCAAAGTCTTATATAGGGATATCTTGGTTCGAGAGATGGCTTTATTCCTCAGTTCCCTTCCGAGTGCGAAAATGCAGCGGTTGGCCAGAGTGATCCTCCGTTTTATGTCCTCGGTGGTGTCGTTGTTTGTATTAACTTTGGAGCCTAAGTATACAGAGGCTTTCACGTCTTTCACTACCTCCAATTTATTGCTGTCTATAGTGACGCTTGCTCCGCGTTGACGTAGGTATTGGTGGACTTTTTTCGTAGACAGCATATACTTTGTCTGAACCTTATTAACCGCCCTATCTTGGACGCTCCCTTCTCGATGCTCACAAAGGCCCCCACTGACAGCCCGTTGTGTTCTTCCGAAGTCAATGTCATCGGCATATGCGAGCAGTTGTACAGATTTGTGAAGATGAAGCAATAATAAAATATGTGTGGCGCTACCTACGGTGGAAAGTCAGGATGGGACCTACAGTTTTATGCTGACTCCGAACGTCCAAGTTTGAGAAGCTTTTTCTAGACAAGAAATACTCTTTGAGCATTGCCAGTGACTCGAAAGCGGTGGGCCGTGAAAATTATTTTTGGGGTAAAAACCAGGAATTGGACCTAGACATGTGGGTCCAAGTGAACGCGAAGGACCACCACTGTATGCGACCAATGTAACAATTTAAGTTTAAATAGCTGTATTGCTATGCAGTCTAATTAAAGGGACGGTCAATCTTGCCTCCCCTTCAAGCGTTGAAGAAAACAGTCCATGACTCTAGCATCCTAATTAGAGGGATCATCGACACCAGATTCATAACATCCTTAGAAATGAAAAGGCTGTTCATACATCCTTCAGCCAGATCTAGCGGCGACACAAAATCTGGTGCTGCACATTAGTGCAGAAAAGACAAAGTACATGGTGGCACCCTCTGAGAGAGGAATAACAGTTGGTGAAAGCGACGACTTCTTTCGACGAAATCTTTTTAACATCCAATTGTTCACAAGCTTAGTGGCAGTCAGAGCAAAATTTTGTTCGTCCCCAAGCCACGACTGACGGACACTTTACAAGAGCAGCTGATATAACCATTATATTCTATAGCAGATCCACAGGCTTATGACGACCCAATCATGTACATATGATCTACTTGTGGTGACATCTTAGGATGAACATGTTGTGATTTCTTAATCCTAATGACTATCGTCATACGAGAACGTCTTCTTAGCAACCACCAGACCCTTCCAAAGACAAGCACACACTGACGATCACAAGAGCCCAAATCTGGCCAAAATTTAATTAATTTCCTTTCCGGATCCCATCTCTCGAGGAAGTCGCAAAAGACAAGAAACCGCATCCCTTCTCAGACCCAGTAGCCCACCTCAAGGAGACCCCTTCACATATAGACATCCGATTGAAACTCAATAGGTTCACTGCCCGGAATACAATCCCTTTTGCCGGTGGCTCTGGGTCCGCTCGCCGGAACCCCTGAAATCCATTGTCATTCCATTTCAAGGTGTTTATCCCATTATGCATCCTTCAAAATGTGTATCTTCGCAAATCAATGATAGGTAATATATTTATTTTCGAACATCCTTTATTGCCGACGTGACAAACCGATCCAATGTTGCAAAACAACCCCCGGGCGACGGTGCGTCTGCAAAAGGGTTACGCTCTCCGATCCGCCACCACAGGTAGCTCATTCGGTGGCTCGGTGTGTTGTTTTCGTGCAAAAATTAGTTCACATCGCCGTGAGAAGAGGATTTCCATCGTCCTTTCGGAGTCGTCATCTCCCTTGCCGACCGAACATTTCCAAACACTGACGAGCATTATTACAGATGATCTTTTCTCCTGTCACTCACGGAGGTCCCTTCCGATGATGAACCCCTTCGCGCCGATATCGGGTCCCATCATCAAGGCCATGCAAATGGCAAAGGGATGCACATCCCGTGTGCATCCCGGAATCGGGTGTTTGCATACGACTGTAGTGCACAGATTACCCATGCCATCAGCCATGGGAAAGTGGGAAAGCGCTGCGCCTACCTACTTGTGTTTGTTGGATTGCAGGACCTAGGATTAAGGTATTTGTGCACGTAGACGAGTAATTAATTAGACGTTGCGTATGCACGGGACGACGTTATTAAGCGGCACGGCGGTTATTTTGCGGTTTGTTAGCTGCATCAGTGCTGGTGCATCCTGTGCGCGCGGATGGGAGTGCCCTCGAAGAGGAAAACGAGGCAATGGCACACAGAAAGAAGAGATGAATGGGGGTGACGGAACTCCTGAGCGAACTTCAAAAAATCAAATTTGTCAATTCAATCCTTTAGATGCATCTCCCTCGGCTCTCGGGGGTATTTTTCAGTTCGTTAGTTAAATTCGATGATGCCTTCACACAGACATCACGTCCTTCACAGAATCTACATTCGTTACCTGGCTCCGTTGTCGGTCCTTATTCACGTACAATAAGGACTTCTGATGCTTGGGCTTCATGGCTTCATCGGCGTCTTCTTCTTCTTCTTCTTCTTCCATTATTTGTTCGGAATAGAATAGCGGCATTATTATGTTATTATTGGGAAGTGGTGGGTGGTGTGTGTTGGGTGGTGCCGTTTGGAGGACGAATGTCTATCGGCATGGCACGAAAGATGGACCACAATGCGGGTTCCTTTTTTCGGAATAAAACATAATTTACTCAAAAATCCTGTTAACAATGACGAATTGGATGATGTACTGGATGTGTGCAGATGCACGGAGTTACCTTCTGTCGTCTTCACATGAACTGGAATGGTCCCATTGGGTGACAGAGATTGTCATGGTGGGGAGTAAATCGATGCACATGCTTGGATTTTCAGGCAAATGTTAAGGCAATCATCCCAGCCGAAGGCGTAATTGGTCTTCACATCTTTGGAAAAATAACGCGGATGATGAGATGGATAAAAATAAATGGATTTCCCAGAAAATCTCGTGCGATATTTAATTGGAAAATTGTTCACGTGTCAGTTTGCGTGTACTGTGTTATAAGTCATAACTTCCGCAGATGATTTGTGTTCTTATGTGAAACTACACTTTTTTCGAAAGACAGGCTCACCTCTGTGTTGTGTCCTGCCTCTAGATGGCTTACCCACCTTAGACGTTGGATCTGTAGGCGACTGTCTCGTAATTTTTGTAATAAACTGTTGTAAATACAATCATCATCATTATCATCATTTTCTGATCCGCATGATCCACTAAAAGGATCGTGGGGATAAGGCACTCACTAGGGCTCTGCAGGCCACTTGATCTCCCCATCGACGCTAATTCCTCATTATTTATGCCCGGGCGCAACTAACCGAGTTTTTGGACTTGGCCCAACCACCTCGCTCTGGGTGTGCCAAGAAGACGCATTAAAGGCAGGCCTCGGAAGACGAAGCCTTACCCAGAGAAAAGTTGCCTCCATTGCTGACGGTCCTGGGCACGTGCTTCCAGTCAGCAAGACCAAGCTGTATGTTAACCGCCATACTAGAGATTCAATCGGCTTTCCGCCTTAAATCAAGAGGCCATGTTTGGTAGCCCATCTTAGCTGCAGCATATGTGCACTCAGTGTGATCCACTGCAGTCGACGCATATTTGACATTTGGACGGCATTCAATAAAAAGTTTACGTCTTCTTGTCCATTCACCTTTCTGCCAGACCTAGCCATATACTAGTCGCAGAATTTTTCCTTCGATGGCAACAAGAACCAGATCTACTTTCATCTAGCTTTTGACTCCATATCCCAGGACTGACTGACTTTAGTACAGTGTAATGTATGCCCTTTCTGATGCCAGTAGCGGCTGCCAAGAGCGATTTTTACATTAAGATATCGGAGATTGGGTTGAGCTTCCCCTTTCTTCTAATTCTTTGGTGCCACAGTTGCGTATAAACCATCACTACAGCCAACATGCCTCTTCATCTAGCACGATCTTGTGCTAGTTTTACGATCGGCTCATTGAGGTACCTTACGCTTTGAGTTGGAGTCGAAGACCTTGGTGTCCATTAGCTCTTGAACGCCTTTGGACTTACTTTTCAAAGAGACAGATTTTGCCATGATTCTGCTTTACCCCTTTCGCCATTATTATCATCGGTGCGGCGAATGGAGTCTTAGATGGAGTAGTCCATGGACCGCAGGACGATAACTAAAAAGCGCACGTTGGACTTGGTTCGACCACCTCATCCTCAGTCTACCAGGAGTCGCCTTCGTGATGGAACCGGATTAAAAGCACGCCTCGGAAGACGTGGTAATGGGGATTTCCGCATCACGTCCCCAAGCCATAGAAGCATAGCTTTTTCGGTTCGGAGAAGTAGCTGCTCGACATAGAGTTCGTCAGAAAGAAATCTCATTTCGACAGCTTGTACTCGGGATCTTATTTTTTCGGTCATAAAATTTCATGGCCATATGTGAGAGTTGGAACGATTACTGAGTTGAAAATCGATAACTTGGCTTTGACACCAAGCTCGGCCATTCTGATTACAGAACTTCCAAGCTGTTTGAATATTTATCCAGCTTGACCAATCCTACTCAGGAAACAGAACAAAAAATAATAATTTGACAGCTGATAATTTAGCGTTACTTAAAATATAATATATAATACTTAAACTTAAAATATAATATATATATATATAAATATATATGAACATGTTTGAACAATAGCTTTAAAAAATGTGTATTTTTTCCATCTATTTCAAGTCTGGCGTTAATTTCTGGGCGCCCTATACAAGGTCAACGGTTTGTTACTTGATTACCTCTTAAGAACAATCAAACAACAATAGGCAGACATTATTTTGTATTTGATCTCGGTACTAGTTTGCTGGAGCATTTTACTGCGGAGCAGAGGTGGACGACGTTCCTGAGTAGCTGGAAGATATAGCTGACCATAACGATGCCCTGACCAGGACGACCTAAATCTTCGCCAGCCCAAATTCATCTGTGCAATGAAATCTTTTCGTATTTTTCTCGGCAAACAAATTTCTTATTACTTACTAGACCTACCCGGAGCGCGTTACTACTCATATTATAACAATTTTCAAAAATAAAAATTTTAAAAATATATTAAAAAAATAACACAAAAATGGTACCAAGAAAGAATTCTAAGCAAGTTGCCAGATTTATTTATAGAGAAGAAGAACATTATCACCTCATGCCTTGTCTCTTGAAACTCAGAATAGATCCAAATTAATCTTCGAACAGAGTATTGTACTTAACTTAACTAAACCTCTTTTTCATGGCGTGTATGCCTCTAATGACAGAGAAGAGTATATGCGATGTCAAGGAGACTTTTTCCTAGACGACCTGGTGCCAAACGATTATCTATCAACGCAGATCTTCATTAGAAGCTTGCGATAAAACTAAATCACTCCCCAACAACCGGCCCATTCAGCGTGAACTATTTTTCGCTGAAAGGAGTGGAGGAATTAAATTAGGTATCCGCATTTTCTGAAAGTGCCGAGTTATGCTGACTTCTATCATTCAAAGTTCCGAATACTCATATGGCAATCATCAGTATCAGGATATAGTACATTTATTTGGTCTCGCTGGTTTTTTGACTCCATTTCGAATCAGGAGCCGAAGGCACCCCACACTATTCCTGATGCGATCGATGTTGACAAGTCAATTTAGTCTACAGCTTGTTTTAGACTTTGTCACTTCATAGTTTTTTTTTTAATTTTTTGATCAATACGGAATCAGCAGTTGATCAGTGTATCTGCTTCTCCTACTTTGAGTGGCGCTACAGTCCGGTGTGGACCTGAGCATCAGTCAGCATACCTGTCCAAATAGCGCGATCTTGGGCTAGGCGTCCCCAGTTTAGTACACCAAGCTGATTTAGATCTCTCTCCAGCTGGTTACGCTATCGGAGTCGAGGTATTCCTCTACCTCAGGGCTGGCCTCGAAGACTTTCCAGCCGGAACGTTAGTGTTCATTCTCTCTTCCTGTCCTAGCCATCTGAGTCGAGGCAATCGAATTCGTTTGACTAAGCCAATGTCGTTGTGCAACTAGTAGAGTTCGTTGTCCAAACTCCTTCCTCGCAAACGGAACCGAATATGATTCGAAGGATCTTCCTTTCAAAACGACCAAGTATCTCTTCGCAGAACTAGGACTGTCAAGGTTTTCTATATAGACAGCTTGGTTTTCCGAGACAAGGCCTTATTTTTCAATTGTCCTCTAAGTCCAAAAGACACAGCGATTGGCCAGGGTTCGTTCGTTCATTTTATGTATGCGGCGATGTCATTTTCGGTGTTTATTGCAGAGCTTAGAAAGACAAAGACAATTTCTGGGTATCATCGTTTCCATATATCACGTCTTTGATGTGGGTCTATCCCTAAATGTACCCTCAATGACTATTTTCCATCATCTTCGCCACAACCTAGACAAATTCCTGGACTACTATAATTCAAAATTGTAATTCTCGATGCTACCGATTTTCTGAGGAAGTTTACCACCGATCGATTTAAGTCTGATTGATACTACGTTTTAGTTTAAACTTACGTGCGTACACCTGTCCGTTTCGATCTCATATCCAGTAAAATACTGAACAATAAACATGACATTGCATCTTCTCCTTGAAATTCGGTGCCGATTTAGAAAAATATCGAATTTTTGGTTTGAGTTGGGCGCCACAAAATGATAATTATTTCTGTGATCTCGAAATAGACCAATGATTAGAACAAACCATTGCGACGATTATTGTTGCAGACTGCTTTGAAGTCGATAAAGTAAGTAAGTCTCTTTTAACCAATTTGCAATGCTTGCAGTCTTGAAGAGCTCTAATAGCTCTTAGGCATCATAAGCCTGAGGAGGGAGCGGTAAGTGAAAATAAGACACTCTTTATTTGCGCCTGCCAAGAAACTTCCAGAGACAGGTAACCAGCACTATATGAGGCACTGCCCAAATTTCTGGACGTGATTATCCTGAAAACCATTCAGGGCATCTAGTAATAATTTGACGATGTGAACTCAAATCTAGTGGTTCGCGGTACGACGTCCTATTCCTTCGTCTGTACAAGCCCTCGAAGTTGCCTCAAGATTTCCCGGAGCTGAATCTCTACCATCTTTTCAATGCAAACAATGCTGCATTGCACAACATATACATTACAATTAGCTAGAAAATAAGACTTCTAACACTCGTTGTATACCAGGAACCTATTGAGTTTGTTCCAGCGAACTTTTCCAGACATTTTGTGTAGCTCGTGGCTATAGCGTATTTCCAGGAAGAAAAGAAAAGGAGCTGTAAGGCTTTTCTATCGAATTGAGATATTTACCCCCATTTATCTTGGTAGATCGTAGCAAACTTTACCGCTCCTGCTGACTCACGGTCGTTGAAGGACTGATGAGAACCCATGACCCCTTCCACTGTATAGGGGCCGTTCTACCTCTCAACATGTAGCAACAAGGTTAATCTTGGACGGAGACAGCTCATACCTTCTAGCTTCCAACGAGTTGAATCGGATGTCTAGCAATGTCTGCCAAGACAACGAACTCATTTCCCGGACGCATATTTCAGAACAAGCCACAACTGCATGTGAGTCCACATTTGTCTTGAAATAAATTTGCCAACAATGAAATTTCAATTTCTCTTCTCTTTCTCTCGTTCGGCATCGCCGCAACAATCACTTTGTCATGCATCGTCTTACGTCACAGCACACCAAGGGACACAGACAACAGAACTTTGGTTTTGAAGTGAAGCAAAGAAAATGAAGCCCTAACTGCGGTTAATACCACACGACGAGAAGGACGACTACAAGAAGCATTTGCACCAAACTCACTCTCTCCAGGCAGTCAGCGTCATCCTTTTAAGTGCACCACCCTCGGAGCCGCCTTCAACTGTACTCCGCCACAAGCCCTAGAGCGACCAAACTTTGCGTCTTCTTAATCACACAACTATCGAGCCACTTTGACGTTGCACATATGTAGGTTTGCATAAATTTCGAGTCTAATATGGAAAACGCCACCATATCTCATATGTGCTCGCCCAGGATCTCTAAGGATGTGCCGCATGCGATGTGAGCCAGTAGGGGCGGGGGAGGCCGGCAGAGTCGTCCTCGTCGTACGATGCACACTGCTGTAGTGGTGGGAGATGAGAGATAGGATACGAATTCACTGCACACACAAGTGCCGAACTAACAAAATGTTCTTGTTGTTCAGCTTCTTTCGTTTAGTTTTCAGTTTTCGTTCGTTTTTCTCATGTTTCCGTTCATGTGTACGTTTTTTTTTTCTTGTTTTTTTGCATAAAACTTTTGTAATTAGTAAAACTTTGAAATTTCTGTTAATTATACCGCTTCGGGAAATTAATGTGCATGTGTGCGAGTGTGTGTGTGGTACTCGCTTCCGCCGCCAAGTCGCACACATGATGTCCGCCGAATTAAGAAAACTTTACGTAACGTCCTTTGAATAATGATTTTCACTTACGCTCCCATGTGTAGATCTTCCCACCACTGGCTACGGGGGACAAATGTTTCGGCTTCGAGGAGGATGGTGGCGGTGGCGGTGACGTTGGTTTATGTGCAGGAGGATTAATTATCATTTCCGTGCGATGCTCTAGTCTTGGGGTACGTGTTTTTTTTTTTTTGTCGTCGCGAAAATGTGTTCGGATATTGTTTTAGGATTTAGTTTGGGAGCGCAGAAGTGTGCTTCCAGCATTTATTCCATTATACATATTTAACGTCAGATGATTGTATGAAATGCAGGCTTATCGTTGAAATTCATTATTTAATACAGCGTTGTGAATTTTGACTAAGATAAGATCACTGAGAAAAAATTAGGCATAAGCACTTTTTAATTTCAGAAGAGCAGTGCAAGAATAATGTTCGCCTGAAGAAGTTGGATATCCTTGCAACAATTAATGGCTCCATTATCAACTGCAACAAACGCCACTTGTACATTTATCCTACACACAGATAGACTTTAGTTCAAACTATTATTTCCTTCTTTCTTCCTTATCAGGGGCTACAGACTGGGCTGGACTTAAGCGTAGTCTTCCTCTATCACGTTGTTGGACCACGAACGTAACCTAGCCATCAAGTTCAGACATTTGAACTCGTTTGACTAAGGTCTATGTCGTTTTCAGCGTATAGAGTTTGTCGTTCAATATTTCCCTGTAAACTGTTTCCTTCTCAAAGCAACCAATAATCTCTTTGCCCGCATTTGATATTGTCCATGCTTACATCTCACACAGCAGAATTGACACTATCATGGTCTAGTATAGATATCTTTCCCAATAACGCATATTTTGCTTATTGACGAACCCATTGATCCAAAAATGAACCGAAAATTGTAGTTAACGCTCTAAAAGTTGCGGATATCGACTACGAAATCCGGTAGAACATTTTTATAATTTGCAAACGTTGCTCGTTCGTACCCTATCACGTTTTCACCGTGATCACGGTGAAAACGTTGATCTTATGGAATAAATTGACCTATGCTCAGGGTCAAGTTTGAGAATCTTTTTCTTCTTCTTCTTTGCGTGGCGCTACAGTCCGGTGTGGACCTGGGCCTGTGGCACCATTCCTCTCCAACTAGCACGATCTTGGGCCGGGCGCGTCCAGTTTCGTACACTCAGCTGGTTTATATTTCTTTCTACCTGATTGAGCTATCGGAGGCGAGGTCTCCCTCTACCACGTTGTTCCTCAGGATTGGCCTAAAAGACTTTCCGAGCTGAAGCTTTAGCTTCTCACTACATGTCCTAGCCATCTGAGTCGAGACAATCGAATTCGTTTGACTAGGCCAATGTCGTTGTACAGCTCGTAGAGTTCGTCGTCCAAACTCCTTGTGTGTGTGTGATTTTTCTCTCGAAGCGACCAAGCCTCTCTTCGTCCTCATTTGACATTGTCCATGCTTGCGCCATACAGCAGGACAAGGCCCTATTTTTCAATTGCCGCCAAAGACAAAGCGGTTGACTAACGTTATCGTTCGATTTATGGCCACAAGGTCTTTATCTACATTGAAGCTATATCTGCCTATTGTAGTACTTTGTCCAGGAATCGACATCCTGGATGGTTGATGGACCTTTTTGTAGACAGAATGTACTCTGCCTTACCCTCATTGACCACAATACCCAAATTAGTCACTTCCCTCTCGATGCTAGCAAATGCTCCACTTACAACCCGTTGAGTTCGTCCGATAATGTCAATGTCATCGGCGTATACGAGCAGTTGCAGAGACTTGTGAAAGATCGTGCCCTGGTGTTGAAGTCGGAGTTCCGCACGACCTTCTCGAGAGATACATATGTTAAAAAGAGAGAAGCTTTTTCTGGACATTTTCTGAACATTTTCAGTGACTCGAAAAAAGAGGAGACAAAATTATTTTTGTCTTACCAGTAATCAAACGTAGACAGTGCGTGTGAGTCATTTGCCCACTAGGCCACGTTGAAAAGCTACTCATTAATTCGTTTCGCTTTAAACTTGTTTCTGGGACCGCTATGCATCAAGCCGGCTTTGGAGAAAATACATTCGTTGGATTGAGGTTCCCTTAATGGGGTTCTGCCAATAGCTTATTGGCGCAGTTTAATAGGTTCCCGGTTCAAATACCAGTGAAAGCAATGTTAAAACGTCTTTTGCGGCTTGCAAAAGCTGTCCAGACACCATTGGTCAAATAAACTGGGGTTGTCCATCAGTGGCATCAGTCCGTCTATGGCTAAAACAATGGACTAACGATGGTCAAGTCTGCTGGTGATTTCACTGTCAACCCATATACCAAACCTAACTACAAGATTTTGTGTGGGTATGGGAGGGGGTAGGAGCTAAAGCCAGTGATGATATGCAACGAAACCTTGTACCTATCGCCACTATTCACTTGTTCCTAACTTTTTGTTCTCTTTAATCACGAATTTATATTGTGTCTCTCATTTTTTGTTTTAAAATTATAAGTCTCGATATAAATCTTATCATGTCCTTTTGAATAAAATGTTAGGTTACTACCACTTTTAGAGCGATGTTGTGATGACCTGTTCATTCGATGCACGCCTCTTATACAGTTCTCACTGCCGAGCCCTTCCTTCAGGTTTGAAAGCAGGAACTGCTCTTAGGAGTTAGTTAAACACGAAGAATATTCGGAACGAGGGAGAACTTCGCAACCCAAATTATAAATTTTCTCGCTCAACTTCTCGGAGAAATACTTACTTATCAGGCAGACGAACCATGAAGGGTCTGAGCCTGAGCAATTGCTGCCTTCCATCGGTGACGGTCCTGGGCACGCTGCTTCCAGTCATCAAGGCCTAGCTGTCTTACATCCGCGATGACTTGGTCTTTGTACCGGAGGTTCGGTCTTCCTCTCCTTCTCGAACCAGGAGGCTCGGATTCGAAGACCGTCTTTACTGGAGTTGCTGCGTTGTTGTCCATTCGCTCGATGTGGCCGAGCCAGTGTAGTCGACGGATTTTTGCCTTCCGGACTACATCCACATCCTTGTACAGCCCGTGGAGTTCGTGGTTGTGTCTTCTCCTCCATACGCCTTTCTCGCAGACCGGACCATATATCCGACGTAGAATTTTTCTTTCGAAGGCACCAAGAATCAGCTCTGGAGCCTTACTTAATGTCCGGCCTTCGGCTCCATAAGGTAGAACTGGCAGAATAAGGGTTTTGTAGAGCATGACTTTGGTCCTTCGAGTCAGGAGTTTCGAGCCCAGTTGTTTTCACAGACCGAAGTAGCATCGGTTGCCAAGGGTGTTCTACGTCGGATCTCCACTACGATGTCATTCGTGGAGTTTACATTTGCCCCGAGGTAGACAAACTCCTTTACTACCTCGAAATTGTAGCTGAAGATTGTGAGGTTTTGACCTAGGTGGTGTGCCGCAGATCGTTTTTTGCTCGACAGCATATATTTTGCCTTGTCCACGTTGACCTTAAGACTAGCTCGTTTCGCCTGTTCCTCAATTGCCGTGAAAGCTTCCACTATGGCACGTTGGGACCGGTCGTTGATGTCGATGTCATCAGCGTATCCCAACAGCTGGACCGTGTATTCTGAGAATACACGCTTGAAATGTGTATGATCGACTGAGAGCATTCGCTTTTCCATATCCAAATGGATGTACCAGATCAGTTGATATACCTACAGTCTCTTATTTTTTGTGCACCTTAAATCTCCGATCGCCACTATCATTTTATGGATTTCATCATCGGTTTTCTTGAGCCGCCCTCTTTAAGACAACCTGGACGTCCATCATGACTTTTTTTTTGGTTCGACCACACCAGAACTCAGGGAAACTCTTCTTAACTAATAAAATTTATAAATGCTGTTCGAAGCTTGCTCAAGGCATAACAGTAGCACTGCTGCAATAAAAAGGAGACTGAAACATTCACACACTTATTAAACGAGCCCATTAATCAGAAATATTTCTACAAGGTGGTTGAGATTTAGCTAAAACAACTTCATCAAAGTCTCCAGTCAAGAATAATTGATTGAATTATTCAAATTCTATTTTTATCTGATCACAATTTCATTGAATTGCTCCTGCATAATATGTCATTTGGCGTGTGCCTGTCATGTCGTTGGGATTCATACCATCCAATATAGGATAAAAGAAGCTAGTAATCATCACCCTATTGCCTTTGACAGTTATGGTGACCTGGTAGTTTGAATAAAGGTAGCTTTAACAATATAGCTGCTAAACACCTTCAAAGTTTGGAAGCCTTTACTGGAAGACCCTTTACTTTAGTAGTCCTCGCAGCCAAGCACTAGCCATATATTTATAATAATAATATGGATGGCGCTACAGCCCATAGGGGGCCAGGGCCTAGCTTCTCAGCAACCACTAGTGTTGTGCGTGCTATTGTTCTCACACGAGTGGAAGGGACTTACAGTTTTATGCCGACTCCGAGAGAGAGAAGTTTGTTCTAGACAGGAAATACTCTTTCAGCATTGTAAGTGACTCGAAAGAGGTGGGGTCGTGTAAATTATTTGTGTCGCTCAGAGCTGGATTCGAATCTGCGACGTCGAGGTTGGGGTCGACTCACATACCCGCAACGCCACAGGCCACCACAAAACCATATACATGGAAACTTAAGTGTTCGAACAGATATTGGTTTGATCGAGTGCTTGGTGGACAAGGTTAGTTAAAACTAAAAGTCTCTACCAAATTTCAAGCTCCTCAACAGTTGACTAAAGTCAATTTCCTCCATCTGAACTGTATGGTTATCTATCATTGTCTTCTGAGTCACCTCGAAAGAGATTAGCATCTAAGCGCCTCTCACCATCAATCTTTCAATTCGTATCCAAACAATGTACGCTTAACTCAAGTCCCCAAATGCCACAGAGCACTTTCTTTGTCATCCGCTCTATTTCTCTCTCTCTCCCTGTCTAAGCCCCTCATGTGGTTTACCGAATAGCTTCCATTCCCTCGTAAGAAAAAAAAAACTTAAAATAAAGTAAAATAGTTTAAATTCAACCCCACCATGGCTCCTCTATTACACGTCCTTTTTCGCAAATCCAGTCTACATTGTGTAGCCATCCATGTACAAAGTCAAACAAGAGCTTCATCATCATCCTCATCATCATCCACAACAGCGACGATGACGCTGTCACAAGAGGGAGCTGCCATGCCATCCTGATTCCACCCCAAACGGCCAACCACCCATCCCCCGCAACGCCATCATCTCTCCAATGGAGGGAGTGGAGATTTTCTCAAAATGTCCATGTGTATACACACACGCCAGTGTCCACCCCATATCCAAAATCACACCAACTAAATTATGTACGAGCACATCTCGAATTCCCACCGAGATGAGGGTGTGTGTGCTCGAGCATCTATGGATACAAAAAGGAAAACAAAAAAAAAAACAACGTCGACGACAACGCAAGTATCTAACTCATATGGTATCTGCAAAACGAAAACGTCTCTTTGTGTGTCCAGGCACATAGTTATACTCCCTTTTCTTCATACATAGAAAGGACTTCTAATACATAATGGCACTGGAGATACGAGTACACACAGTCGAAGGAACGAACGAACGGTCGGTGAACACACATAGGTATACATCACATGTGAGTTGTCCCACACCATCCACCCTCCAAACATCAACCACCACCATCACCATCGTCAGCATCGCCATCGCCATCGCCACTGCCACTGCCACCCACCCCATCTCTTTATCCACATAGGAACCGTGTTCGGCGCTTTTTGTATATCCAATCACATGACAGGCCGTCGGCCATCTTGTTTTAGATAACCCCAAAAGCCATATGAGTGGAATGCCTGACATTCACTCAGAGCCAGGGCAACCCAACGCCCGCCACTCTACCCCACCTCCGCCCCAGCGTCAGCAGCAAGCATCGGAGCCCGGCCGCAGCCCCAGTCACAGCTCCGGCACCGGCTCTAGCCCTGGTCCCAGCATCAACAGCATCACCAGCAGCCCCACTGGAGAACTAAATAGAAAACATATAAACACCGCTTTGCCATTGCCTATTGATATTGTGTGTATCTGTGCTTATTCTGTGACAAGCATCGCTGCCATAGCGCCCGGCTTGATATATTGCCTCTGCAATACATTGTGCGCTGCCACCCAAAGGCCACCCACACGCCACATCACTTGAAAATCAACTGACAAAAACCAGCGCAACATACCGTACCGTTCTACATAACACTGTGTGAGAACCGAGCGCACACAGGATGAACCCCACACCCGTGTGCAGTCGCCACCAACGCGAAGGCCCCACCAGGACGCAAAGCCACTCATGAGATTGTGTGGCTATGTCATCCTGGAAAAAGCTTTCGCACAGATGTTGTTTCTTATTTTCCCCCGTGGCAGATGGGAATACCATCCAGGAACTAGTCCGCCTTTCATTTATGTTCTTCGGCTCCCGAAGGGAGCTCAACTCGTTCTCCCTAACACGCCGCCGCCCAGCCAGCCAGCCACCTCTTGCCCACCACCCCACCCACACTCGGGGACACACACAACTACGGGCACACACATGTACGCTCTCTGTGCGCGCTGTCCCTTTGTTCCATTTTCCAAGGGTCGAATTTAAATACACCCTCGCTCCCGCTGACGCTGACGACGACGACGACAACGACGTCGAGGATGATGTTGGCCGCACATGTACGGCTTCACGTATCGCCGTGGGTTTCATGTGTGCTGGAGAAACCCCGCCATACACCAGCCAAGAAAACCCCCCGTTGTCCCCCCACAAGATCGACCCACCGACCGACCCCCATGCGAGCACACTCAACCCGTGTGGAGAACACAAAAGAAAGTTTTGAAAAACGACGGGTCTAAGTGCCAGCAATGAGGTGTATCGCAAGGAGGGTTGTTGCCAGCAGCAGCAACGACAACGGGTGGCCAAGAGAGTTTCGCCATGTGTATGTATGCCTCGGCGTGTGTGTGTGTTTCGGAGGAGCTGTGGGGTGGCTGTACACATGTGAACTTTTGTGGAAGGACTAAAAATTGGGATATAAACTCGACGAATGTGAAGTAGCGCTGGGACATAATTTCTTGTTTTTTATTTATCCCCCTCTTCCACTTCATCATGGTTGTCGTTGTCGTCGTCGTCGTCGTCCTGCCAGCCACCCTTTTTTGTTTTCCCTGGATCTCTGGATATGCCGCGCTTTTGAGTTTTCATGTTCGGTTCGGTCTTCACTTCGCTCCATCTCCATTTCCATCGCCATCGCCATAGCCAGCTTGCTCTTCTCTTCTCAATTTAAATAGATTGCTAGAATGTGCTCTCTGGTCGGGCGGGGGGTGGATGTGTGGCTGTAGGGAGGGGGCTGCTGTGACGGTTCGACGGCTGAGCAGTGGGTGAGTGGGGGGCTCATGCTTTGGAGTAGTCTTATCTCAGTGGATTGTGTGTACGTACGTATGCATGGTTGTGCGGTAATCAGCACACACTTGCTCGTACGTCCGTGGTCTTTGAAGCCATCGCTGTGCCACTGCCACCGCCACCGCCACTGCCTCCATCCACCCCGCCGCCTTTGAGCACGCATGTGAGTTGTGAGATGTGCCATTCGACAGGGCGACGACGACCATGGATTGCTTGCGCCACCACCACCCAGCAGCACGGTGGAGTGAGTTGGTTGCTTAGCTATTTCGTTTCTGAAGGACCCAGTCGTCATCCACATCCTCCCACCCATCGTCTCCAGCGTCGTTGACGTACCTTAATTGAAATAAAGAAAGAGTATTCACCCGTTGCTACTGGGAACATTATTTAGAGCCAATTATTTTGTTATACTTAGTTACGTACGTACGTACGTACATGTGTGGTGCGAGGGGGCTGTGTTCGTTTGATGCGGTGGGCACCGACTCGGGCCGGAGCCGGTAGTGGTGCTGGTTGTGCGCGGCACAGCCGAATCCTGAGCTTTGTAAGATGAAATTAATATCTCGTCTAAGCACCGCACTCATTTACTTGAATTTCTCTCTCTCTCACACACACACGCACTCACACTGGTGACTGGGCACGCGAAAGTGCGAGAGCATGGGATGTGTAGTCAATTTTGTGAAATGGAATTGAGAAGGATTAAACTTTGACGTGAGCTACTCTCCTTAATTTTCATTACCAGGAGCTGTTCTTCGTTTTAATTTGCTTTCGTACTTTTACAGTACCTAATAACATTTTAATTATAGGGGATACTCGTATGCGTGTATCCCTTTTGATTAATGAAACAAGAAGCGCGCGACTTCCTTTGGGAAGGCACTTTTTATTCGATTTTCAGCTGCGGTTCGGTACTTATTACGGGAGCATCCCCTAGCTGAGAAAGGGAGCTTCTGAACGTGAAATCGAATTGTGGTTCAGCAGCACAGGTGCTTCCAAGAGAACGACGGTTTATCAAGAATCAGGATTTCATTGAACAGTGACCACCCAGGAAAAGTAAATTAGACAGAGCCTTCAAATCCACTTTTTAACACTGTTCACTCAATCGAATTTATGTGCTTTCTGAGCAACCATGGTATGTACATGTCCATATCTAACTCAAGTGCATAACTGATGAACATGTCACTTGACTGGGTGAAGAACGTCTCTCTTCGTCGCCGCTACTGGGTCTTGTTGTTGTCTTAGAGTAAGAAGAATCATGAAACAACGAAGTTGAAGCTAGCAGTGGTCTTCTTTTCATTTCTGAGTCATTGCAATTTCCTGATCCTGCATACGGTGCATTTGGACAGTGGTATTATAATTAATTCTTCTTGATTTCCTACACCAATATATGGATACACAATACGGACTTAATTGAATCGAAGATGTTATTGGTTTGGAATACAATCAAAGATTAGTTGTATATAATTCGAGATCATCAAAAACTCCATAATTGACACGTTTCCATCGTTGAATCCACCTTCACGTCACTCGGCCACACAAAATGACGGACATAGCCTTGGCTCCTAAGCTCCGCAGTCTTCTAACGATGCCGGCTTGTTGCCTTAGACCAAATATTTGACGTAGCCTAATTAAAAAGTCTTAGCACGTTAAATCAAATAATCTAGGCCAGCAATGAGCATATAGCACATGAAGGCATTTAATATTTAATATATACTATGGGCGGCACTACAGCCCGTAGAAGGCCCATGGCAACCACTCGTGTCGTAAATGCTATTGCTTTCCCTCGAGTGAAAGCGACCTTCATAACAACCCCGAAAGGCTTGAGAAGCTTTTTTGATACTCTCTGAGCATCCGCAGTGACAGACGTGATGGGGCCTAGGAAAACATTTTCGGTCGTACCAGAAATCGAACCCAGACACGGTGGCACAAGTTTTTTGGGGCAGACGCCGCGGCCCACCACATTACGTCTATTCCCTGACCAATAATTCAGATTTTGCTTCTTGGCGAAGCCCTTCAGGTAAAATTATACATCATCACTAAAGATTTTTTTTCGATGTACATAGTTGGTCATATTCTTCCAAGATCGCTGGAGTCCAATACGTGAACGTACGCCACTTCATTTAATTGAGTAGCTTTAGTTTTTCGATTGACTTCTTCTTAAAAGGGTGCAGACCAAGATTCTTTCAACAGGGTGGTCTTATCCCAATTCTTCAGACAGAGCACTTCACGCCACAGAATAAATTGTTCGCTGGGTCAAAATTTGTTCACTACGAGAATTACCCCCGAAAATTTGTAAGACTAAAGTTTCTGCAATCGGCTCCCGATTCCCAAATTTTGGTAAGAAATTTTAAGTTCTTGTTTTGCCAGTATTCCGTCCTTTGAACATCAAATTTAATTCTTACTGATTTCGTGATGGATTTCTATTTTAGAAAATATTTCAACCACTAACTTACACAATTCCACCGAGATGGATCCAAACCATCGGAGTTTTTGAATCTGTCATGTATAGTGTCATATAATGAGGTGAACGTGGGTTTCTAGGCGTCGAGGTTTGAGAAGCTTTCGCTGGACTGGTATAGCTCTCGAAAACTGAAAAATATGGAGGCTTGACAAGACAACTATGAAAGTAGCTCATAACGGGAAAAAGAATCCAGTCTTATTTCGTGGATCTCTCGATTTTATATTCATAAAATTTCATCGGACTCTCACATTTGTAAAATAACTGATTGTATCAACAAGTACGACTTTTGGCGACACTGAAAGGATACCTAACGTCACGTGTAATAAGATGTACGTGAAGCTAAATCAAGGCATACGTGACACGAAAAATTCACGTAGGACGTGGTCACGTATTTTTATGCATAGTACTCTGGGAGTTAACCTGTTAAAGTGAAATTGGTTTCCTTAATATCTTCATCGGAGTGTGGCCCGTGACGTTGTGGGTATGTGCGTCGACCCCAACCTCGATGTCGTAGGTTCGATTCCTGCTCTGTGCGACGAAAATAATGTTAACGGCCCCACCTCTTTCGAGTCACTGACAATGCTCAAATAGTATTTCCTGTCTAGAGAAAGCTTCTCATACTTGTGAGAGAACTATTGCCCGCTCAACACTAGTGGCTGCTGATAATCTAGGCCCTACGGGCTCCAGCACCACCCTATACATACAATCAAGCCCTCAGATTCATAACCACTAGATCCACTAAGAATCTTCATATCCCTTCTGATCTGCCATTATTTGTTGCATCGCGTCCCTCGGTCTCCACTATCAAATACTGCTCCCGTCCTCCATCACTGCCTTCCTAATCCTAATCAAAGAATACATCATCTTGAAAATGAAAAGCAAAACTGCACATCAAAGCGTTCAACGCTTCACAAATGCCACAACAAAACGGAAGCATAATGGACTATGTAACCAAATGATTGATGTGAGCACAGGCTTAGCTCCCAAGTCAGGCCCCCTCCCCAATTGTTTCCATTAGCACTTGCAGATGATGCACAAAAACGAGGAATCTGCGTATGAGTTGGCTTGACATGCTCTGCGGTTTAATCAAAGAAAAACCCAGCCCAGCGAGTCGCAACGAAACGCGAATTGAAACGCATCTGATCTGTAACAGTGCATTGTCTCATTCATGCTAGACGGCACGCAACCCTACCGCATGTAGAAACACCGAACCGAACCGAACCGAAAAATCCTCAGAGGATAACCAAACCCCTAGCAAAACCGCGCCTCTGTGAGCTTCAATTTTAATGAACATTCATGCTAGTCGCTGCTGTTGGCTGGTTCTCTCTCTCGCTCGCTACCTCTCTCTCTATCTGCCCTTCTGTCTCACTGGTGTCCTCGGTCTCGGTGCATACCACGTAACGCTGCTCCTCCACAAAGTCACATTTGTTCGCAGCGGCGGGCATGCAAAAGTCCTCAATCCTCCTCGAGTACATCACAAAGACGAATGAGGACCCGAAAGGATCTCCCCACAAAAGACATAAAAGAAAATTAATATGGGTGGCTGGGTAATAGTTCTGTCAGAGTCCTTTTCGGCATTTATCTATGTAATCAAAGCAGGGATGGGTGCAGCGTAGCTCGGGGGCCTCACATGTGGGCAGAATCTCGCTGCGAATGCTGCGAATTAGTTGGAAACACCTTGTTCTGTCATTCCGGGACACGACTTCCTGTAATGCCTTCCTTCTGACATCGCCCCACCGCCAACACCCGGCGCCCACTTCGGCAGTTTCTGCGTCTCTTTCTGGTCCCGGACACACATATGTAGCCACACACAGCCAGGACCTCGCTCTAGTGCACACACATGACGTGTGTATCGTCATCGTAGTCGTACACTTCGTTCGTAGCCATAGACGAGAAGGCTTAGAGTCGCACGCCCGCACGCTTCCCACCCCACCCCACAACCACCCGGTCCAACCCTCCACCAGGCAAACTACTTTGAGCTCTGCCATCATTTTCATTGTGAAAGTTTTAATTAATGCCGTCGTCCCTAATGAGTTCATATGCTGGATGTGGAAATAAACGTGTATAATGCGGGGTTTATTATATATGCTTGCTGCTCCTGTGGCTCCATGGCTCCGCGATTCCTCCCATCCGCCAGGCCCGGCGACGACTTGCCAGTTGCCACACACTCGCACGCGGTGCTGGGATGGGACAGCACATCCATACATATGATGAACATTTTCCTTGCAGCTCCTTTGTTCGGCCAGTTGAAAATACAAAGCGAACTTAAAAGACGTAATTTCAAATTTTCCTTTTTTGTGCAAATTATAAACATTTTTTTTTAATTAAGGACGATGAATTAATGAATATCTGACATCTGACGGCAAAGACGAGCATAGACGCATGGATGCGATGTTCTGATGGCTTATTGGTCTTTGGGGTGTACCCGACTGTGGGTTGTTTTTTTTTTTCTATATGTCTCTTTGACGTTCTCGAGCCTTTGAGAGGACAACAGTGATACCCACACTCACTATTAATCCATTGGATCTGATAGATTCGGAGATTTAAGAGAAAGCTGTTCTCCATATGACGGGTCGTAACTAGAACTAGGGTAGAGTCGAAGTCCACATGTCAAACTGTATAGTGTCGAATAAACTGCTGACCTGCAGCGTTTTTAGAAGTTGGCATGGGCATGTGTGAACCGAGTTGTAAGATCGTTGGCCCAATCCTCGAAATCGTACGACTGCGCCAAATCAGTTGTGTGTTCCACTTACCTATACCATTAGAGAATGAGAATAATCTGAAATGTCAAAATGGTTTCCGAAGACCACCATAGGCCAAATCCTCAAACTAAGGCAGATTTTGAAAAAGAAATGCAGATGGACATTCCTGCCAAACTTGTCAGGTTGAGGATATACCATAGACTTTATTCAGCTCCATCACCCTCAATGTAAAAAAAAAAGACAAGGCAACGCGCTGTCATGTCACTTTTCCAACATAAGGTCGTGCAGAACTCAATACGTAACACAAGAGGCACGATGTTCCAAGAATCCGCGAATGATGTTGACGCGAATGATCGAACATAGCGAATCGTCAATGAAAAGTTTGCTGCCATTGCATTGGAGGCTTCCAAAGTTTTTTAGCCGTAAATGATCGCAAAAAAAGGTATGTTGCCATGAAAGCAGCGAGCAATGATTACCGAGATCAAACACAGAGTAACTTTAGTCAATCGGGATTTTTCGGAAGCGCTTGGGGAAGGCCTTTGTCCATTCGAGAGAAGTTCTGGTCCTTTTTTAAAGGTTAAAGACATTTGGAGGAGAAGCTTCAATCACGAACTTCAGGTGCTTTAAGGCGACATGATCCAGGTCAGGCGCATACGGGTAAAACGCGTCTAAGTTAGTTGAGCAGTAACAAGCGCACGAGCAACACTGCATGAAAAGTCTTCCCCTCCGAACCATAGAAACCCGATAAACACCATTAGAGAAGGACCCCTGTCAACTTTGCACTCGGCATTGGAAGCAGCTGGAGATTGTTGGTTAAGGCCCCGGTCCACCTTGGACTGTTCTCATTTAGATGCTAAACTCTTTGAGTGCTGACAAATCGTTTGAATTTTCAATTGACATTATAATAGGCGTGTTTTTTTGACTACTCAGTACTCAGCCCAGTAATATTTTACACGTGAAGCAACAAGAAAACAACTTACAGAGTAAAAACTACTCCGTAAAATTTCACTGCCATAACTGACTAGGACGCATTGAAAAATTTCATTCATAGACGACGCCAGGCGAAACTATTTGTTCATTAAAATTTGGTATCAGTCTATTATTTGAAACTTGGAAGTGTGTTTTTCATATCATCATTCATATCACTTGAAAACATTACACAAAATTAGATTTCACTTATTTTTGACTTACAGTCACTCAGTAAAATAGTGTTTTATTGATATTATCACTACTGAGCTGAGTACTGAGTAGTTAAAAAAACAAGCCTTATAACATGGATTTGTATTTGGAAGGGAATTATTTAGATATTGCCTAGTTTGCCTCACTTGGACCCACTTCTTTTTAAAAAATAGAAAAAGGATTTAAATGCATGTAGTACTGGAATATCTAGATCTTGGTGTGATTTTTTACAAAAAACTAACGAAATGCTTTCGTATCGCCACCGCGAGGTGGCCCATATTAGTTCATAGTTTGGACTTTTGAAATGAGCTTCTGATCCATTCTTGTCCTTATGCTCTTAATTCAGCTTGGACCTTTGAAATTAGTTTGTGATCAATTCCTATGCTCTTAAGTCGAAGCACATGTCAACTGTGCTTCAGATTCGTCAGGTCGTCACATGTACATTCGTCCATGTAATGGATAAACAAATGTCCACTCAAGCCAGAAGAATACACACTATTAGCAAGTCAAAACCACACCACATTTCCTACACACATTTCTCCCCTTAAGCTTCTGTCGTCTAATTCCCTTCGATAATCTCTCAGGGATCAATTGTTTACCAGTTCAAGGAGTTCAAACCACTCCATTCCGAGATCTTAAATCCCGTCTCCTGCTTGACACACTCGTGCCACAGTCAAAAATGCAAGCATTCTTGAACAAAAGACTCTGGACACCCCTTCAAGTCATCAATCTTCACAGAATAAAAACCGTCAGTTTCCCTTCAAAAAATCACCTTTAAGGCGTTGAAAACACTCGCCCCTAATAATGGTTAAACTATTTTGAAAAATCCTTCCAAAATTACCGAAAACATTGTGATATCCCTCTCGGTTGGCACGCACACACACAGCCCTCGAGGTCAAAGTGCAAAAATAAAAATTCCTCTGTCAAAGAGGGAGCGACACATTTGGTTAACACCTTGCTGCAGAATTATCCGCCGCACACGTTTCCAATTAACATCTTGTGCCGACGTCATTCGCAAGAGAAACCAGTTCGTTTTTTTTTTCCTCAGTTCATCGAAAACGGATGTACTGACCGCTGGACAGCGAGTGGTCGAATATGAAATTGATTTATGTGCTGGAAGAGAGCGGCGAGGAGGGTTTGTGTGTGAATTCGTTTCTATTGAATGGAAGTCGGTAGTTTTTGTTAATGAGAAGGTCGGGGCAGTTAACCGCGAGGAAGGGGAGGAAATGCACAAGAAGTGAGCAAAAATTGATGGCTATTGTAATTGGTGATCTAAAGGAAATGATTTGTGGAGAATTCGGTTGTTGAGAAAGAAAATTAGTTGAAAGCAATGTAGTGTGTCAGAATTATCCAATTTGTATTACAAAGTGATCAAGATAAAAAATTAACAAGTTCTACGCGCAAAATCTCAGGAGCAGAACAAAAGGAACGGAATGTTGGTTACTAATAGATATAGGAGCCGCTTGCTAGCTACAACTTTAAATTTAACTAAAAATACAGAAATATAATAAGCGCGTCTTTTCAATTCAAATGAGAACAGAACTGACGCTCACAAGGGAACTGTTTATTTAATTTTTGTATAAAATAATTGTTACCTGTAAGGAAAGCAACTAAGCCGATTCTTTTAAAATTTCGGCAGTGGTTTAGGGGCAATTATTTGGTGACTGAGCCGGATAGTCCATAACATGAATAACATTTTCCCGGCACCACTCTTCTGGTTTTCGCTTGGTGTGCTTCGGTTCATTATCTCGTGTAACTCATCTGAACCTTTCGCAATATTTCTGTGAGTAGTCCGTTTTTCCTCGGACTTCTTACTACTAAATTTTTTTTCACGGGTTTTCTTCATACAGTCGCGTCGCTGACGTCTACCTCTAGTTCCTTTCGAATTTGAATTCCCGTCTTTTGTCTGACGTGTCGTAGTAACTGTCTATAGATCTGTGGCGTTTACTTTGTTTTTTCTCGTTTCATTATTTACATTCTACAGAATTTCATCCCTTTTGTGCTGACCACGAGCAAGTATATATTTTTAATTTTTTTGTACAAATTACCTTTTTTCCGCAGCGTTAGAATTCCTTTGTTAGTCTGTGCAATGCTTACCAAGATCCTCTTACATAGAAAAATTAGAAGATATTTATACAATGTGTCCCAAGACACAGATTTTTTGAAACATTGCATTTTCTACTGATTGGGTCTATCGGGTAAATGTTACAAACGTCTTTGTTTACGAGTACCCAGTCTTTAATTGAAATTGTTTATGATCCTTCGAATAAATGTGGCTAAATAGCATTGATATAATCTTCCTAATCTTCCCCTTCAATGCGTTGATGACCATGGGCTTATTTGCATAGACCTTTGAATTAAAAATCTAAAGAAAAAAAGTTCAATGGCGTTATGACCCAAAATCTGGATGGCCAATTTTGATCCTTGATTAGAGGAACGAAAATGCCATACAGCCTGAGAAACAATTCAATTACTATATGAGTCATTTCCTTATCGTGTATCGGGTGTTTTTTAAATGAGACATTTTCTTGTCGGTTTTTTTGTAAAGTCGCAGAACTATAGGAATGAATGACATACCACAGTGCCCCTCAAAGTCAACATAACCTTGCATCGGTCAAATTTAGTATGGAAAATGTGCATAGTTAAAAATTGTTCACATCATATCCAGCTGTTGAAAGACTTAAAAAAATGCAGCCCTTGGCTGAATTATCTACCATCATCGAAGATCTACATTTGTACAAAATCCAACTGGCTATATAGCTTCTAAGCCAAGCTTCTAAATAACGCTGTAGGTATCCGTGGTATCCAGCTTCTGCAAAGACATTAGACTTGTGTTTAATAAGCGCTTGATGGGAGGATGAAGGTAATCCGTTGCATGGTAATCATGTGGGCCATTCTCACCTATGGCTGTGGTTCAACGTAAGTGCAAGCTTAATGGACAAGATTTGGATTTTTGAGAGTGTGCTTGCCTTCGCTAGTATAGCCAATTCTACTCCAAATAGGTCCTACATAAGACTGGTACGAGAGGACAATTTCCTGGTAAAGTTGATTCTAGGTCATACTGCCAGAGCCATGATCGCGACCGATAACTTGATCACTTACCGATCTGCTTACTACCCCAACCCACAAGGACCAGTAAGTTAGCATTGACTAGTATTCAACATTTTTGTCTATAAAATGTTTCTTGATTATTTATTTTTGACAAAACAATTTTCGTTTTTTTTTCAATTTGGCGATTATGGCGCCGAAAATTAGGAAATTTGGCGATTTTAATTATTGGCTTGGCGATTTCTCTATTTGAAACCTGACAACGGTTGGATTACTTTTGCCTTCTTGTGAATTACGAACTCAGCAAAGAGAATGATTGATTCGCGGAGAAGAATTTTTAAATCATTATTTCGGATACTTTAACTACCTTTTGTTGACATCTTTTTTACAAGTTTTCGGTTGTATTTGCTGGAAAAGGGTTGTTTCCGAAAGTTCGCGTTCGCAGTTCGCCGCTCTTATGAACGGCCCTTTATTGAGAATCTACTGTATACGAATAAAAGCGAAAATACATTTATCATTGAAATATTTTCGGAATAGTATTTTTGGTTCGGTACTGACATTTATGTCAATAATATAATTGGGCCTTGAACTGATTTGGCACTAGTAAACAGCCATCTATACACCATGTTATAAAACAGAAGCTGAGGTGGAGTTTTATGCCTATATCTGCTACTAACATCTAGAAATTGTATGCCAACTCTGTCACTCAATCACATTCACTTGAATCTTAGCTCTCATGAACCCGATTTAAAGGAATACTCTCGGATTGAACACGGTACACTCTGGAAAAGAGCCGACCAAGACAGTACGAAACAAAGACGACGGCGGTGAGTTGCGTCCATCAGGAAATGTTCGTCCTGCTCACTAGCTGAAGATATATCGTAAGAGGTTTTTGTGTTCAGCGCCTCTTAAGTGATTCCACCTCCATTTTTGGCTCTCGTATTTCATGTGTTACTTAGCCACAGGGCCCCAAAAGGACTCCTAGTAGTATGCACACTTCCTACTTGTAGTGAAACTACACACTGACGATGATCTATTCCTGCTTTGCGTCGATCAAAGAGCCCTTGTTTTTGCTTTAATACCCCGTCTAGGCTTGGTTCTATCGAGAGCTTAGAAACGGAGTGATCCTAGGTCTGATCCGTTTTTAACGAGACAGTCCGCTACATCGTTCCCTTGGATACCACTGCACCCCGTTAGAGTCACTGTATCTTCCAATGATGTCTAGACTTATGTGCAAGTGTCCGAAGTCCCCCCTAATGAGCCACTGTGAGTAAATTTTCTTCGCAAAGCGTGGGCCGAGGGCACGGGCCACAATCAACAGCATTTTTTGAAGATTTGCATCGTTTCTTCTGTTCTGTCGTAACATACAAGAGTTGCTAAATTCACAATTCTAAAATGTCTGCAAGTAAGCTAAAGCGATGCTGATAATGCCTTCAGCCTTTCCATTTATATCACTGATTTGTGAATTGTTCCCTCTTCGGTTTCCTTCGTAAGACGCTGACGACAATAGCCTTCATTTTAAATCAATTATTCGTCATTCTCGCAGTTTCCTATCTGTCTCAGAGCGGAGCTATAAACAAATTGATTTGAAGACACAGTAAGATGCCCTCTCTCAACTGTCCCACTTGATTGGTCATTCGGCGTCGCATAGGTTGTTGGACACGAGTTGCGTCTTCTTCATTTTCAATCAGATTCCCATTGCCGTTCCCATCTGATGAACATAATGCAATTTTCCAGTAAATCAGTTTCGCATTCTGCCGCATCGATTGTTATGCTAAATTATCGTCTGTTTCACACGTTTTCTCCCCATTTCCATTCCACAGCTTGTTGCTCCATCGCAACGTGTTAATGTAATCGCAGGAAGTCTATTTACCTATCAAGAAACTGGGTCGCTTTTGTCAAGGGATAACCCACACACCAGCAGCAAAAAAAAAGGAGACGCGAAAGAAAAAACACAACATTGCACCCAACGCAAGGACAATAGTTGGGCGCGCGTACTCCTTTTTTTCCTTCTCCGCCTTTTGTACTTGCGTTAACGAACTTTCCCTGCACGCTCTTTTGCAAGATAATTTCGAATGCGGAGAATGGGGTTTCCTCGTCCTTCGTCCTTGAAGGAACACGAAGGATTCTGAATTCAGCGAGCGGCGCACCGCACCGCTTCGCAAAGCCAAGACAGACTATGATGTGGCAAGGCGCGCGCCATGCCGTGGCGTGCCTTCACTTTGGAAAAAAAAGCGCGCGCCCGCCCCAGAGACTGCGAACGGGGGGAGAGTGCCTTTGTGTGTGCAGTGTAAAAATGTCCCCTTTAGAATTTTCTTTATTTTAAGGAAATAAAAACGCCAGCCAGCTGCAAGGAAGTGTTGAATGAGAAAAATATGTAAGTGTACACACTTGCGAGAGAGTACAAGACGCTCTAGGAGGAGGCAATGTTGTTGCTGCTGATGGCTCGACGGAGGTGACGGTGGCTGTGGGCAGACTCGGAGGGGGCTGCCATAATGAGGGTTTATTTTTATACATCCAGTCAAGGTCGGGGTCGTTATTCTTTTAATTCGACGTCGCGACTATATAGAATTTTCCTAGTGCCACCGTTCGTGCGTAAGGAGGCGGCTAAATGAAATATGAGCACAAAAGGATGAGGGAACGTGAAAGGAAGTGAGACATTTCTTGTTGTTTTTGTTCTGCCGGTTATTTCCAGAATCGTTTACCGATTGTGTGTCTAGCGATAGTTGCTGATGAATGATTTTGAGACACTGTCTTATGAAGTGGGACGATGTCATTTGGAAAGGTTTTGAATGATGATGTTGAGGGGGGCGGGAGGTAATCATTTGACACTTGTCTGACGAGAGTGAGGTTCGCCATGCACTTGACCTTATTAAGAGAAAATAAATATTGAAAATGTTGTCCATCGATTGATTGGATTTAGTGATTTGGATTGCGTCGGTCAGTCCATTGCGAACTTCTAGGAGACAGACTTACTTACTTACTTACTTACTTATCAGACCGACGATCTATGAAGGGTCCGAGCCGGAGCAATTACTGCCTCATTGTTGACGGTCCTGGGCGCGCTGCTTCCAGTCGTCAAGGCAAACCTGTCTTACATCCGCCCGGAGGTTCAGTTTTCCTCTCCTTCTCGAACCAGAAGGCTCGGATTCGAAGATCTTCTTTGCTGGAGCGTTGTTGTTCATTCGTTGAAGTGGGTGATTATCAGATCTATGTGTTAGTGTTAGTATTTTTGACAGCTACACGTCAGCATTCTTTCAGTAATTCAGTAATTTCAATTTATTTGAACAGAAACTATACAATTGGTCTTACATGTTTAAGCTAGTTTAATAGGGGCCCATAGGATGTACAATGCAGGATTACAAGGTTGTCAATTATGATATTTAAAATTGCTTATTTATCAATGAAGATCTTTAACTTCGGGGTGTTCAATTCCGTGTGTCTTTGTTGCTCCTCTAAGGATGGGGTGATGGTAAGGCTGCTAATTTATCCGCAATCGTGACTGCTATCACTGCTTTGATAGAAATAACACAGTCCGTTGCTTGATGTCCTTGGAAATGTCTGCTCGCTTAGCAGATTCAATGCGCTTAGGAATTGCTGTCCGGCGGTCGAACTTCTCAGGTCCCTGGTAGCCATGTTTGGGTGGTTGCGGATGTCGTGTAATTGCCTCTGGAACAGTGTCACGAAGTACTCTTGTATGGAGACCATGCGGACTTCTTCGCAAAGTATCCTATTGCTGGGATTCCTGCTTCGTCACGAATGACTTACACCCGAACACATAACACATCGACAATTTTACGTTCATCTCGTTTTGTACTGATGAACCGGTGAGATTTGACACATTTTGACTTGACCGCATATGCGCCTTACTATGCGGATGGGCCAATACGAATTACAGCCTTAAAATGCAGTATTACAGGTATACACAAATTGAATCGTAAGGTACCAAAAAAATAGCTTGCAACAAAAGCAGCTCGTAAGAGTGCTCCGGCTACTGGTGGTGTTAAGAAACCACATCGCTATCGTACTGGCACAGTTGCTCTTCGTGACGTCATTATCTGCGATTTCTCAAGATTTCAAAACAGATTTTCGACTCCATCAGTGATGGCACTCCAAGAAGGCAAGTGAAGCCTATTTGGTTGGTCTTTTCTGAAGATACTAACATGTGCGCCATTGAAGCTAACCGAGTGACCATTATGCCGAACGACGTTCAGTTGGCTCGTCGTAATCGTGATGAACGTGCTTAGATATTAATGTCATTGATTTTGTTTCTCCACCAAGATCTGTAGTTATCGTGGGGAGAAAATTAAGAAAACAAGCAAGAAGTCGGTTTAGAGATCGGAATTAAGTTTGAAGAGCATGCTCTTGCCTGGGACTGCAAATCATGTATTTTTTTCGAAAATTTTGACACTGGTGCAGTGGCAATGTATGTGCACAAGCATTGAACGGCTCCGTAATATGCTGCCATTGACAGTTGCTAATGCCGGAGTTAAATTTAATGTTCTAGAAATTATATTTTAATGAAAATAAGTAAACAAATAGTGGTGACCCGTGGCGTTGTGGGTATGTGCGTCGACCCTAACCTCTATGTCTAAGGTTCGATCCCTGGTCTGAGCAACAAAAAAATTGGAGAATTTTATGCATTTCAAATGATCTGGATCCAGAATGAATGACCGATCTTTGGGATCTTAGTACTGTGGTTCAAAATCTACAAAAACGGCCATCTTTGATTGGGGAAGATGTAGAAGAATGAAGTTCTGTGAAAAGTGTGTTGTAACACTCAAGATCTGCACCAAATTTTTGTGTCAATGTGAGATAAGTTCACAGTCACCTGATATCCAGCCTATAATAGATCCTGGAGACCGCTCAAGTGTTCGAGATCAGCTCTCACCATTTTTTAGTCAATTTCTACTCGGCTCGTCATGTGATTTTCCTGCCAAGCTTGGCAGGCTGTGAATTATGACAAAGCAGAATTTCAGCAGCTCAAATACCCAGACTTCTATTAAAGTACCCTAGCTATCAGAAAAAAGAGTCAATATGTCAAACCAATTGGCCACAGTGACAGTTCAAAGTTGATTGTTTTTCATAGATCGCGTGTGCAGTTTGAAGCAAAGAACACCATAAAACATTTAATGCGTGGCATGTTTTTTTGGAAAGCTAATTGGACCGCTTTTGAAATAGAATCTATTTCTGAAGGTTTGCGCTGACCAAATAATAATTGTATATTACCGCACAATGCGTTTTATTGTATTTTTAAGAACGGGAGTTGTGACACTTGTCGAGTAGCTGCGTTTCTAGTTAACTCCAAAATAAAATAGGACGATTTGTTTATGTTCCGGGCGAGTCATTGAGCTAATTTTTATTTTATACCTTAAGGTGTCTTCTAATTCGGGATATATAGATTGTCTGCGCCTTTTTCCGTTTGTCGGAGCTATTTGAAGTTTAGTGAGACCAGGTTATTTGGACGATTTATTTCTGTTTGTTGTTTCATTGAGACAACCATGAGATAAATGCACTTGCGATGGATGAATCGAAGTAGCAAATACGATCCATTACACATGCTCCACTCAGCTGGTAAGTGTTAGGTTAGGTTACGTTATTGGGCTGCCAGCATACTTAGAACATTGTTAGTTGATTGTGATACCCAATGGAGTTAATTTAATCCAAATGGTTTCTGGACCAGATTTGAATACCGGCATATGATGTTGGAGGAAACTGTACGTCCCTTCCACACGCGAGAGAACTATAGCACGCACAACACAAGTGGTTGCTAGGCTCTGGCCCTCTACGGGGCTGTAGTGCCACCAATGTTATTATTATATTATTTTTGCTTTCACTGTGATTCGACCCTGGGACCCCTAAGAACAAGGCAGTCATAAACATTCCACGCCATCCAGTTGTTTCAAGCTGCTAAGTTTTAACAAATAATTTCCATGTATTCCATATTCGCGATGTTTTGGCCGGAGGTTCGGTTTTTCATTTCTTTGCTTTGTGGATCACGTACTCAATCCGCTGATCGGTCGTTGTCTAACAATATGTCCCCATAATTGTGCTCAACAAATCTTAATAAAATCATCCACTCGTTGGAAGCTTAAAATGCTATAATTGTGGTCCCAAGCAGGCATACAAAATGGAAGGCCTCTCAAGTCGTCCTCTATACGCCAACCGATAGATCATTTGCTAAATTACGCCACAAGATTATGCAAACAAATCAAAGAGTCCCACCCTGACACACCTTGACAGATTTCTTTTCTCCCAAATCTGAGGCATTTCGTCACTCATTCAATTTCGTTTCTGTTAGACTTCATAAAATGTGATTTAATCAAAAGTGTTAATGGATTGAGATTCCGTCGTGTCATGCTTCCGCAATTAATTAATTAAATTACTCTCCATCAGCCAGTCATTGGTTTATAATTAATTTCAATTTCAAAGATATTCCCAAAAAAAACCCACAACTGTACTTCAATCTGCAAGTGTCAACATGACGCCTCGTGAGACCTCGAGCTCTCGACTCACAAACGTTGTCTCTGCAATGTGCCAAAATGATTAATCAATCACAACCCCATATGAGGATATCACATTACCGCCCGGCTCATCCCGAAAAATGACAGTGTGGTCAATTTTTCTGGGCACGAACCGTACACACTTGTAACCTTTAACATTCGGTTACGATTCCACGGCGACCGGGAGAGAGAACGAAAATTGGGTGCCAACAGGATATGCACGCGGCTATCTCAGAGCCTGCTGTTGGACAGCTCTCAAGAACTCGTAATTCAAATGCGTAGCCAAAGCGCACTCCCTAATCCCACATCAATTTCACCCTTATTTGGGAAGACAGCAACCCCCGGCGGGAAGTGTGATGGCCATAAATTCCCGCTTGGAATGAGGCACTGGTCGACAAGGGTCATTCAGTGGCCTGGCCATGTGAAGGGGGTTAATGGTGGTTGAGTGTGTTTGCATGCATGCAGGTAGGAAGGTTCACGCCCTGTACTTATGAATGCTATTTGCGCATGTACCTAGCATGCCGTAGCCTCGTGCGATGGCACGGCAGACGGAGTGGAGCAAGAATTTAATAGAGACCGATGGGATTAAGGGGTCGAATGTAAATTGAGGGAATGGATGGATGGATGAATTTATTTTCCCGGCATTTTCTGCAGTTTCCTTCTTGTTTTCTGATGATGAGTGGCTATCCGAGGGCGATTCAAATGAAAATGGCTGTCGGGCATGGATGTGGAATGAGAGGGATACATTGAGGGCGAGCGCTTGACTGGGCTTCTATGCAGTCTGGTTTTAATGGGAAGAAAACAAATCTGCACTGTGGGAGGATGGACTCAAGAATGGAATGGAAATAAAGATGAAGTGCGCTGGACTTCTTTCACTCATGCGGGACGCCATTTTGGCTATCATTGTGGCGACTTCCATGAGGACAGCGAAGACCAGCCATGCTTTTCTGGTTTCTGGTGGACTTGAGGTAAGGGGATACGTCTGTTTCTTGTGTTTCTTTCTTGAATCTTTGGAGCAGATTCATTCTTTTGCAATCAAAAAATAGCTTGGGGCAAAAGAAGAACCAATTCACACTTTATATGTGAGGTTAATTTATTGGGCTGCCCGAAAACTTGCCAGCACATTTAGACTATTGTTGTTCCATTGGCATACCCATAGTCAGACTACTACCCTATCGACAGCTTTAGTGGCAAATGGTGACTGTACCAGATTTTCAAACCACATAAAGCGAATTAACATTGCTGTTACTGAGGTCCGACTCAGGGACCTCTTTTACCACGGATGGGAACTCACATAACTGAACCACTATAACTCCAACTTGACACTCTATAACACGGAAAAAAACTCAAAAGGCGACGTTAAAAGTAAAGCATAGAAATAAGAACATTTAAGAAAGAAATAGAGTCTTTGACAACCCTTCCTCTGGTTCCAGGCGAAGAATATAGCTTGATATATTTAATAGGTAGCAACTAAAGCTAAACACCCTCCGCAGCCTTGAATGCACTCCTTAATCTTCCGCCGATAGACCCATTCGCTGCCATGACGATAAGATTAAATTTGCTGCATTTGTACGTGACATGTACTCCACTCCAGACACTCTACTACAATTGGCAGATGGTGCCGGTGTCTATTCTAAGGATCTAAATATCAATATCATCAACTTCCGCTCGGTCTATCAACTCATTTCAGCGTCTTTCTGCAACTGCCTTCCTGTTTTCTTATGATGAATGGCTTTTCGACGGCAATAAAGGCATGTCTGTCCTGGCTAAAAAACAATACAATATTCGCGCACAGATACATTCAACCGAAGAGGCATACCAAAAGCGCTGCAACTGAAAACAAGAGCAGCGCAGGAGGCGTACTGGGCTAGAAGAATGAAAGAAAAAAAAAGCTTCTTCGCCTGAAGAAAGGGTCTCTCGCAACCTCACAGCTCAAGGATATCGAAACAGTCTACGTACAAACGGAAAATACGGGCCTTTTACAAAAAAGCCAAAAGCCTGGCATCAGTCTTTAGGAGTGGCATCCAGACTCTTCGAAATTGCGAGGGTAATCTAGTTACGGACCAACAGGGAATGATGGATTTGTTTAAGCAGCATTTCCAACCGCTGTTTAGCGGGCCTGTCCTGGAGAGACTGATGGGGAATTAGGAAATCACAAATCCAGTAGGCCTCAGGCTCAGATGCCTAATTATCAGAGCTCTTCAAAGCTGGGAAGCCAAATTTGGGAGGACGAAAGCATGGCCGAATACTGGAATATCCGGCTTTCGGCAAGGAGATGCGCGGTCGTGTGATTTCTTTAATTTGGTGGTAGAGGGGATAGTGCAACAACAAAGTCAACACGAAAGACACAACGCATTCACAGACATTGAAGGAGAGGCGAAAGAACCTGGCCTTAAGGTCAAAGAGAAAAAACAAAATATATGCTGTCGACAAAGAAACGTTCCGTCACACGCCACCTAGGACAGAATATCTCAATTAGTGAGGGGAACTATCGAATGAATTGCACTATCGAGAGTTAGTAACTGAATGATTTCAACTATCGAATAGTTTTATTCATTCATGCATTCATTCAGATTTGTGGGAAGGGGTGCGTACCTAAATCATAAAAACCTTTTTCCATCATACAAGTGAAGGAATTGTCCATTGGACTCGAATCCCAAACGAATGAAAAAACCATTACATTCCACTAACCGTTCGAACATTTTTCCATCATACAAATAAACGAATCATTCATTCAATGAAAAAACCATTCGACTCATTTCCCAACTGAGTCGAACACAAATTTCTCTCTTAGAGCTTAATTCAAACAATAATTTTAACAAATTCTCGCTCAGGAAAAACCATTTAACTCAGTCCAACCAGCCGTACAAGTAAAAACAAATGAATATTTTTTTCATTCAATTGGATGAGTGAATGATTTTCGACTATCGAATAAATGAATAGTTTGCAACTATCGAATAACTAGATAGTTATTATTCGATAGTGCCCATCACTAATCTCAATCGACAGTTAAAATGTTGATTTAGTAGAGGAGTTTGTCTACTTCGGCAACGTTGACATGCAAACATTCGTTGTAGCAATTTGGAAGTTTGCCTATCACGTTCTCCTCTAGTTAGACTGAACTGTTGAGGGACGAGAAGAAAAGGGATATGTAACAAAATGAAGGGCGAACTCGGCAACATCGTGGACAACAATAACGCTCCAATAAAGAGGGCCTTCGGATTCAGCCTTGCGGTTCGAAAAGGAAAGGAAGACCGAACCTCCGGTATAAGGATCAAGTAAGAGTATTCTGCAAATCAACTAAACGAAACTGACTTAATCTAAAATCTCGGACTCAAGCCACGGGAATATCGGAACGAATTTGTTAGCAAGCAACGCCTGTTAAATTTCAGTTATTCAGGTTCGTTGTACACAATGAGTCCAAATAAATATAATTTCAATTCCTATCACTGAACTGGGAGGAGGCGAAGAGGAACTGGTTCGAAGTTTCTAGTTTTTCATATTAAACACAACTTTCCAGAATAATTAAGTTTGCCTACCCGCCTTCGGCACGGATGCTAAGACATCGGGTGCCTTGACTAGTTCGAGAAGGAGAGGAGGAATAACGAAATGAATCGCTGGTGTAATCAGCAAGTCATCGCCAATGCCAGACAGCTTGGCACTAATAACTGAAGTTAGTGAACGTCAACAATGAAATGCAGATCTGTCTCTGACGCAAACCATCAACAAACCGCCGGTCCTAAGCTTGACCAGTGATGAAAATAGAGCGACTACCAAATCCGAAAATAGGACTGTAATAAGGTCAACAACAACAAGTGAGATAGTGACAGCACAACGGACACATTCGGTCTTAGTGGCTTATACGTTTTGAGAAGTTACCATACAGAGCAGTTCATGATTCAAGTGAAGGCTGTGGATACATTTGCTTGCTTTCAACCAAACCATACTGACCTTAGCAGAAATGCATTCCTCTCAATGTGATATCACATTTTTGAAGGCAAAAAGAAGTCACTGGCGTATCCCCCATGATGACTCGAAAGGCAAAGACTTTAACATGCCTTTAAGGTGTTGCATAGTCTAGTACAGGAGATACCTTCCTCCATCCCGCCCACAGCACCTTTCGTCTTCATTGAGAATTTAGAAACCCCACCACACCACCTAAGCTCCACGTGATTCCAACCCAAGTTATTCACAACCTGCTGAGTCTTACCGAGCCCTTGTCTCAGTAATGACATCCCCCCAAAGACAAATGGGATTCTGTCTGCATTTTATTAACAAAAGAAAAAACAACCGAAATCCGGTGAAAAAAAATGAAAACAAACATCTCAGTTGGATGTGCTCTATGTATGGACGTAGTGTGTGTCCTCAAATCCAATCTCCATTGAAGATATCTCATGAAGGAATCACATGAAGGATTTATAGAAATCCCATGTACTTCCTGCAATCCGTTATCAAAAGTACTTTCAAATTGAAAAAAAGAAGAGGTTAAAAACTAAAAAAGAAAAAAATCGACAGCAGAGATAGAAGAAAAGGATAAGCTGCTACATATTAGATCGTTGCAAGGAAACGTACGCCAACGAGGAGTGTACGAATGTACGAGAATTCATTCTGCGAATTCCAAAACGAACGACTCGCGACGTGTGCTCCGCCATGGAAAACATTTCTCAAGGATGATTGAGGATATAAATATGAAACGTCTATCCCGCATTCATATTCTAATATCGAAATATGATTCAGGAGACAATAAAAAAATACACACACGCACACCCACCACCCTGCGCGACTCTCCGCCGGGGTGGGAGCGACTAAGAAAGGAATATTGGAATTTTAATAAGAATACCGTCGGAACGCAGAACAGCCAGCGGAGTATGGATGTGCCATTACTCGAGATCGAGCGAACCTGTTTCTTATTTGTTGCGAAATTCAAATTCGGCACAATTGAATGTGTCCTCTGGAATCGACAGGAATTTAGAAATATGTGTATCGATGGGATGCGATGAGTTAAATCATCCCTTCTTCGCTGTAACATGACAATCGGAAATTGAGAATTGGGCTGTCACGGTTATCGCTGAGACGGGAGAGGGAGGACGTGTGTGTGTGTCCTCGAGTGACGGTATCATAACATCAAATTCCAATTTCGACAAACAAGGATGACTGAGTCCTGGGCTGCTGATATGTCACTTTCAATGCGAAGCTGAACAAAAATAAAAATGTCCTCAAATGGATTCTGGTTCGCATGGTGACACGCGAAGTGGGGTGACTACACAAGGATGAGATGTGTGCGAGTTGTTATCCTTGCCGCTACGCTTTTGTTAATTAGAACACGGAATAAGCGATTAAGCCTATTAGGGACTAAAATTGTAGCTTAATTGAGTTGGGAAAATACGGGCATGGGCTGCACGACCACGAACATTTTGTACTTAACGCACTTTTCGATGGAATGGGTTATTCGACAGAAGTTTGACTGATAAGTCCTTTTTAAGCCTTCACGAAGAAACATTTGAAATTCAAGCTTCACAGACCTTCAAAACAGGATTGCCGTGCTGGCGATTTTGTCGAGAATTTGTAAGACTTTTTCTTTTTCAATAAAACAAATTCGAGTGAATTTTAGCGATTTTATAATACTACGCCTAATATTACAAGCAGATGACAAAATGGACAAGATTTTACTGCAATGGCACAACATAAGCTGCATTAAATGGTGATACTTCAGGTCTGAGTGACCCGCCTAAGCATACCAAAGTGAAAACTTTCTCAAAAGTCGTTGGGACAGCTTCGTACTACGCCATTGATGTTTCCACAGTCGCGTGGAACGATAGCAAAGTTGAAAAGTTGTGGCTTGCTGACGACGGCTGAATCAAAACATATTTTTCATCCGATGAAGCGACAGTGATAACACGTCCAGCTGTCTGGGTTCCTTCTAGGTCTAGGTCGAAATCGATGGAATCAGTTCGTGCCCAACGTCAAGGCGTCTAACTAATGAACTCGTGCTTGGGTCATCAAATCACGCTTGGATGTGCCGCTTTCAAGACCGCTTCGATTGTACAGTATAAACTACGAAGAGAAAACTATTTTAAGAATTTATCGCCGAAGTGGACACTTGTCTTACAAAGTTCGGCATACCGTTGACACGAAAAACTGCTCATCTATCGAATAAGGAATTGGAAATCGCACCAGTAAGATTGCTGCTCTTTAGCACACTCTTTCCTATCTCGAGCAGAGATCGCTCTACTGAACCGGTGGAGATCCTCATAACTACAAGCGACATCCCGTTCGTATCGGAGTCGTCTTTTCACTGTTCGGCGTTCAACTTGATAAATAATAATCCCTTCTTTGCTGTAACTTGAGAATCGGAAATTGAGAAACTGATACTGGTCGGCCGTCAATTTGATAATAGGACATCCTGTCTCATCCTGTATCAGTTCAATGGTATCGACATAGAGGAATGCTTCAGGAGGAATAAAGTTTTTGAGTCGCACTCTGTCATGGTACATGGTATTAGAATAAACCATGTACCATGACAAAGATGTTGGATTAGGATGTTGGTAGAAGCCATAGCTCGTGCAGTGTGACTTCTGATCAGCTGATCATGTTTGTCAATAGCGGCGTACATCGATTGTTCGATACAGTCGTACTATGCGGGAGTACAACGTGAACCTAGCTAATGCTGCACCACTGATGAGTCGCCAGTAAAAATAACTTTTTCATGAAATTTCCCACAAAGGGAGATGCGCCGCGGATGATTTAAAAAAAATTGTTTTTAAAATTTTATTTTTTGATACAACTTTTTTTCGTTTATTTTCAATAAAAAATTCCATTCCATTCTTAATGTCCAATTGGCCACGTGCTACCTGATATCACATGGCACATAACCAGGTGATTTAAAAAGGGTTTTCCAATATTGACAACATGACAACACCTCGTTGCAAATTGTGTCCAACGACACCATATTCATATGCCCATAGTGACCATATGAACGGAGTCGAGTTTCAATCGCAATTGTTTTGATTATACTTCCAGCCGAAATAAAGTTTTTGTACTATCTCAAATGGCTTGCCTTTTATTTAAACAAAATGTGTGAATTCCTTATTAGGTTGGGTTTTGGAAGGGGATTGTGATTGTTGATCATAATTCCGCAGTCTCTGTAAAAAATTGGTGGTCCAGCGTCTACTCTGAAGAACTAGATCTGGGCAGTGGCAAAGCAGATGTTGGATCGCCGCTGAGTTCCTGTTTCCAGCAATGGTCACTTTGATCTTGTCGTCTGGCTGTCAATTCTTGCAAGCCTTCTTCTTTTATTATTGTTGTCGTATATGATCCTGATCCTATATAATGATCGGTGGTTACAGTGGTGTGTCCGCTTCGCTGATGTCCATTTCAGATGCTTGTCTAACAAATTCGCTCTTTCAATCACCTTCTCGAGCCCCGGAAGATTTTGACCTTGTGGTGTCTGATGGACCTCAGTGAGTCACTACATTTCATTACAGCCTCTGAATTCGTTGTACAGCCTGGCTGTCGATCTCATTCAATGTTCGCCTGCTTTCACTATTGCTTGGTTCTTTGTATGAAGACGCTGCCAGGTGTCTAGGAGTCTGAATGTTTTCTGTTACATCAAACATTGTTGAACAAATGTCGTTAAGAATTGACTCCTTATTTGTTTACTGAACCCGCAACAATTTCGACGGACATTTAGACCGACACACCGAAATTATAAAAGTTGCGAGTCTGTTGGTGGAAATGCAGAAAAGCTACTACTTTGGAATTTGTAAATAATTTTCGAGTGAAGTGGGCAAATTTCCTTATCTTCTTCTTCTCTGTAAGGCGCTACTGTCCGGGGTGGGCATGGGCCTTAACCAACAAGCCTCTCCAGCTAGCGCGATCTCAGGCTAGCTGTCTCCAGTTTCGCACACCAAGTTGGTTGAGGTCATTATCCACTTGTGTGCGCCATCTTAAACGCGGGCGCTGTTGCCTTGCCCCACATGTTCGGATTCGAAGATTCTTCGTGTATATCGCTGTTTAGCCCGTGCGGTTCCTGGTTGAATCTTCTCCTCCAGGGACCGTCAAGACACACAAGACCAAAAATCGCACGCAGGACGTATCTTATCTTGCCTACCAGATTTTTTTTTGTGAAATTGTAAATCCAATTAAGTTGGCATATTTATCTGGTTCCTTGAAAAAAAATACACTCAAAATAATTGTATGGCCCGCCGTCTATAGGGCCACGATTGTAGTCCACATACTCCACATATGAATGAATAGCCACTCAATCCGCATGCGATACGCATTCACTGACAAATTCATCAAACTATCAAAACCGATATCGCACTCCAGTTACACTCGACGCAACCACCTTGATCAAGGACACGCAATGACATTCTGATCCACTTCCGAAATGACAAACAAACACTATTTCAATCCGAACCCTTTGGCTCAGGTAGTCAGCGGAACGAACAAAAAACACTATGACGCAGAGCGTAATCTTTTATTTTGGACCCAGGCACAATCTGCTTTCTATAAAATTACTTTTGTAGCCACAATTATGTGCGGATCTTTGAAATCAAACCTCATTTGCATATTCGCCAGGCAGATGGTTCTGGGTTTCCTGGTTTTTCCTCCTTTTGCAGCTCATCATATATGCAGGACACATTGCCTCCGCTCAGAGGTTCACGATAGTTTCCTGATGTAGCACGATGATTATGCGCAAACTAGCACGCGGTTTTATTAATAATAAAATAGAAATACACAAACGTACGTATGCACATGAGCATATCGTCGGATTGAGTTGAGAAAAAAAACAACAAAAACGATTATCTAGTTCTCGGTCATGAGGAAGGGCTGGATGGGTACACAAAGGTTAGCGAAACCCCTTTACGGTTCATTAAGTCGGGTAGAACCTCAGTGCATACGCATCGCGCAAGAGTATCGTCTGAAACTGAGATTTCAATTAATTCATTTGGTGTATCGATAAAAACGGGAACTCTGGTGAATTTGCATAAGTAAGTTGCGATTCTTCAACTCCGTTCTTTTGGCACTTTCGATTAGAACGGTGGAAGGCTTGGTGTCAAATTGGATTTGGCTATTGGCCTTCACTGAGCGTTTCAAAGGTTAACTCGTGAATCGTTGGAATCAAAAAAGATCTGTTGAAATTGTATTTTAAAATATTTCTGACCACTCTTTTAAGATCCATTTTAAGAAGACGCAACAATAAAAAAACTTCGTAGTTTTTAAAGTCAACAACTGCAAAACGTAAAGAGATTAATTTCAGCAATACCATCCGTTTTGAAGGACCTGGCAATTGCTGGACATCTTTTTAATGATATCTTCCGCAATCAAAAATCAAGCCAAAGGATGATATGTAAGGCTATAAGCTTCTTAACATTCAAATCTGTGTACAAACGAAATCCGTCGGTAATGCAAATTCCAATAGTTGAGTTTTTATGTAAAAAGGATAGCTTCCGGCAAGTATTATATATAAATGCAACGTTTTATTCTGATATCTATCATAATGAATTCAATTTGTTTTTATTTTTGTGCAGTTTTGACACTTTTAGACTCGACAGAAATAATAAACTCATTCTTTTAAGGGTATGCTAAAACGTGAATTATTTGTCAGGTTTGTCAGGTCCATGTTCTTGAATTGTTATAGAATTGTCGTGCGTACATTCTTATTCATAATGGCGCTGCTAGTAACGTAAATCCATCAATAAATGTAGATATGCCATATTTGTGAACGTCTATAGATGAATGTGATACCATTATTTTCCATACAAGTGTCCGGCGAGACGCTTTGATTTGTTTTTTAAATTAGTCAACTCCTATTTAGCTGTTAGCACAATGGATCCAATAGAGATATAAATGGGTCACAGCACGGTTTAAACAGGACAAGTAGTATTCCGAAGCAAGAAGTGATAACCTGGAAACCTTTGAGCAGTTAAACTAAGTGCCGTGGACCATGAACAAAAAATTAACGATTCAAAGACAGAATTTGAAAGTCTTCAAGCAAATCAAGCGAATTTTTATGCGGTCTCGTAGCAATTGATAAAATGTATCAAGCACCAGAAATGAAGGTACAATCAAATCATTCGACAAGTTCAGTCTCAAGCCGAAGTCTAAGCATTATTTAGCTAATAAGATAATTTACCTTTTTTAGAGAATTGGAGTGTATTCGCGTCGCACGGTCATTTATTTTTAAGCCGATCCGTGCAAATAATCTCACAATTTCGATTTTCTACATTTTTAAACTGAACAAGAAGAAAGCAAATATTCATAAATCTTTTCATTAGTAGAAATATTTTATCTGAAGGAGGTGTGCTTAATCTGCTTTTGTAAGCAATGTGAACCGCGTAGTTTAACCGAATAATTACATTTAGATTAGCAATATCAGAAATGTAACGCAAAACGAAACTATTGGCAACAAGGAAGTAGATAAGGGAAAAACGAAGGAGACCGGGCATTCTGACGACAGTTTTAATCATATTTTTAATAAGGATAGACGTTTATTTTAATGTGGAACATTCGAATTTTAAAGAAGTGTCTTTTATATCAGTAAAATTAGAATTAAAAGCAAGTGCTGATTTACTTATGTTATTTTTGGTATTCTTTCGAAACAACAAAAAGAATAAATGCAACAATTACTAATGGCATTGATGATAGTATTAATAGCACTAGCACTATCTCCGGGCCTCTTGATGCTCAGCCACAGACTCTGACTAATCAAGATTTAAGTCCAGGCATAACTAAGAGAGTTTTAGGACTTGGTCCAATCACCTCTTCCTGGGTCTGCCAATTGGTCGTTCCTGGTGGAGCTGCATTTAAGATGAACTTACATATTTAATAAGAATAAAACGACAAATAGATAAGTAAAATATGTATCGTGGTTCTACAAAAACGGTGGATCCCTATATTAGACTAGTTGTTTGAAATTATTCGAGGCTAAATTAAAATTCAGCATTAATATGCTGTATACATATTTTACAGTTTCTCTTTTCCTGTAACATTTCTTTTAATTTAACCATTTCTTGCACTGAGTTGGAGATCTGCAATATTCAATATTTTACGACTTGTGTTTTTTTCTTAAGTCAGAGCTAGGTAAAAACGTAACATACCTGTAAGCGCAACCATGTCTCAAGTTCTCTATTTGACATGAGCTCTATGCAGTTTTGCATTAACTTTCCCGGTTTTGTTCCATTATTTTTATTATTATATTGCCTTATAAAAGCAGTTTTTTGGTTGGTTCTGTTTATATTTTGGGTCTATCTTCAAAGTTTTTGCGACAAGTGATCCTTTGAGCTTCGTTCGTTTTTTTTTTCGACATACACATTTTTACCCGCCATGAGTACAAACACCGGGCAGTATAATGCTAATACGTTGCTTTCAAAATGTATATTGGACTCACTATATGCACATATAAATTAATAAGTGTGTCTGCAGTAAATAATAATATAATACTGACAATTGAAAGTAATTTTAGAATATAGTTCCAGCAGAAATAAAATTTGTCCTCGATTCTTACGACGTCCTTAAGATCATCGTCTAGTGGAAGAATTTTTTTTTTAATTAAATGGACGCATTTATAAAAATGCTTGTAATGAAACGGAGGCGGCAAAAATGGGTTTAGCGGTGAATGAGGGCAAAACAAGGTATATGCCGTCATCAAGAAAGAACACACAACACCGACGACTCGGTCAGATCGTCACCATAGGCAGCTACAACTTCGAGGTAGTAAAAGACTTCATCTACCTTGGCTCCCAAGTAAATAGTGCAAACAACATCACTACCGAGATTAAACGCAGAATAACTCTTGCCAACCGCTGTTTCTTTGGGCTCAAGAAGCAATTGAGTAGCAGAGCCCTCTCCCGAAAGACCAAGCTCACGTTATATAAGACCTTGATCATCCCTGTCCTGCTGTATGGCGCGGAAGCTTGGACTATCTCAAGAGCGGATGAAGACGCACTTGGTCTCTTCGAGAGAAAACTTCTGCGTTCAATCTTTGGTCCTGTTTGCGTTGAAGGTTCTTGGAGAAGAAGATTCAACCACGAATTGTACGGGCTGTACAGCGACATGAGTCTAGTCAGGCGTCTACGGATTCAACGCATAAGAGGGCTAGGCCATGTTGAGCGCATGGACAATACTTAAAATAATTTTTTGCAAACATACACTTTTTCAACATATTAATAATAATTGTATTGAATTTAAAACATGTCATTTAAAATCGTATGCAAATGAAATGAAAAATGAAACACTGCTCCAGCCCGAAGAGTCTTCGACTCCGAACCAGTGGGACAACGCAATAGAGGACGACCACGAATCCGATGGCGCACTCAAGTGGAGAAGGTCCTCAACCAACTTGGAGTGCGAAATTGGAGGCAGCTGGCTAAAGATCGTGCCAGCTGGAGAGGATTGTTGACCGAGGAAAGAATTTGTAAAAATGCTTGATTCAGTTCGAAATTCAAATAAACGCTGTAAAATATTGATATTTTCGTACATCTATGTTCGAATGGACACTATTAATGATAAGGCTTTTTCTAGGCAATTTCTTCAAGTTAAATAAGTATACAAAGCTCTTTAATAAATTAGCAACTTTTTCAAGTTCACAGGCAGTAATTCCAAGTGCAACGCGTCTGCCAACATTGGTTATCTATTGATAAACTAGTGTGAAGTCGATTGCATTGGCTTAATGACCCATTGAAAGCTGAGAATCTCGTGATTTTTCATGCCTGCTGTGCGATGGGTGCCGCAATTACTCACATTCGACCATAAAGGGAAACAATCTAAGCCGACGGCCTTGCACAGATTTCGAATACGTCTCCCGTCAATTTTAAATATTGAATATTCTGATTGTGGATACGATACCATATGGTATTATAGTCGTATTGGAATGTGAAGATTTTGTTCTATTTTCACAAGTCATGCGTTTTTCACGTTCAATCTGTTGGCAATTATTATGTCTTTCTCGTATTTGCAGAATTTAAATTTAAATAAAAAGTAGAAGTAAAAAAGCCAACCACATGATCTTATATTTAATCGACTGCCCTTAAAGGGGCGTCAGATCTATGTGATATGAATCTCCAAATATACTCCCCTCCAACGATGACCGACAATTTCATGCGATCTTCCAAGAAAATTCCATTCATTGTCTTCAAAGTTTATGAATTTCAAATAAAATCAAATAAGTAATACTCGTAAACCCCGTCTAGCCAAAAGACCACCTCAAGGAATGTGGCTCCATAACGATCCCATCCGCTTCCCCTCTCTCTCCATCAGCACCGACCGGTAGCAACAGCCGGTATTTTGTAATCTAAAATAAACTAAGATACACCATCGCCACCAGTGCCGCCGCCGCCGCCGCCGCCTGTTCGCCTTCGTCGTACATACAATTTACGTATTCCTCGTTTCAAAGTCAAGTGCAGCAGCGCACTTTTCTATTATGAATTGCATTTTCCAACTCGAATACACCAGCGACGACAAGAGAATGCGAAAAAAATAAAATAAAAAAAAGGAACACACAAAATGAAAAGCGAATCTCAAAACGTGTTCCCGTCGTAGTACAACCGACTTCTCTCGCATATTTTTTCGCGAGAGAACTCCTTACCGCCACCCCATCCTCGGTGTGGGGTGGCACCAGTGAAAACCTTGAAACATTTTTTTCCACAGTTTTTTTCTTCTCATTTTTATATTCATCCTTGCCACCATTAAGTAAAAGTAAAAGTGAAAAATTCTGCTACTGTTCCCGAAAGTTGAGTTAACTCTGGAAAAAGAAAACTGGCTGCGCGCTGCACCCGAAGAATAACAAAAAAAACAGAAAAAAAACTCAGGCGAATGGCAAAAAAAGTGCAGGAACTGAACTTTCTTTCAATTATGAACTTGGTGCAAGGGAATCCCAAGAAGTGGGACATTTTTATTCGTCGAGTACATAAAACTGGCAAAACAACGGAAGCAAGAGTGCAAAATGTGGACAAAAAAGCAAAGAGGAAGGATAAACGTGCACACCACGTACACTACACGCACCTTGCCAACGTTGGGGCTGTTAAAGACAAAACCCCTTTGAGACCACATCAAAAAAAGAGGAGAGAAAAAACTGCTTATTGGTGTATGTACTTGTCACACGGAAGGGAGATACATACGCAGCCAGAGGTGTATGTACATCGATCCATTAAAATTCACTTATACTCGTATCTGACAGTTTTCTCTCTAGCAACTATCCTCTGGCAAATAAATAACGCAAAAGCCGTCGCGAAAAACCTCTCGTTTGAGCGCGGGTATCCCTTCGATACACACACACACACCCATACATACGGTGTGTGAGATGGTCGCTGCGGGTCCTTGCGGGGTAGCGAGGCGCTTGGCAAAGGGTTCCCATGCATAATCCTCTGCGAAGGTGTGGTCTAAATTGCTCTTCTCCGCAATAGAAGCGGGGCACGGTGCGACACGGAGCGGCGTATCTATCGGCGATAGATATCGCAGGCAGGCATGGCAAAACATCTAACTACATGCATTGCAGACGGTTGTGTACATACTTGTGGATACATAGGCAAATCGTCGGCAAAATCAACCCTCTGCTGCGAGTGCGAAAGAGAGCGAGCCTAAGAGAGGGGTGCTTTTGCAGAAATGCCAACGCGCGGAGGGGAACTGGCTCGACAAAAAGAAATTCCCTGTATTTCACTGGATGGGATATTTTCATCCGTCTCTCACACGGGGCATGGATGTGCGTTGGACGATACGTACGCATTTCGTGTCGCCGACTGCCAACGAGTGCATCCCAGTCGCCGAGCAGATTCATCAGTCCATCTCAAACGCCAATCAATGAGGTGTATCCTCTCGGCTGAAAGACTCGCTCGAATGTGCGCGCTCGTAAATCCTTTCAGGCAGAGTGAGAGGTTATCATCCACATTGTCCTTTGTCCACACAGAGGCGTCGGTGGCGGCCTGCTGCTATTACCTTTTGGACAGAATACACTCGTACGTGTGTATGTGGCGCATTTTGTATGCATGCGCAATAACTACTCATATGGTCGTCAGAATTGGGAGTTATTTTCGGGGAACGATTGGGTCGGCATTATTAGAAGAGCGAGATGCTGATGCTCGATGGCCGCCGATGCCATTATACGCCCGTGTGGGGCAAGTCAATGCCTGTAAAGTGGACGCTTCACCTACACAAGTGCACCGTGTGTATAGATCGAAGATAGAATACACTCTTTTTGTGTGCCATTAGAATGTGGCATAACCAGAAAAGCCGAAATATGTTGTTATCTCTGGATGGCGATGGGGATCTTCAACGTTTACATATGCGCATTCGTCATATCTCCCAAAAAACCACCCAAACCCATACATGTACACAGCCGTTAATGTTGCTCTCCTTCATCCAATATCCATCCATATCCATAGCCCCACCGAACTCCCCACCGAGCAACCGTTGCTCTGTGCATATGTGGACGACACATTCTCTGTCCTTTAGGCGGCTCTCTTCAACCCGTGCATGTATATATAACGGTCCTTTGACGACGTGTGGGGGGGAAAGGACGACGACGACGACTCATGCTCATGCTAGACGAGCAGCAACACACAAGATGCTTAAAGGTGCGGTGTTGTGTGACTGTGACTGAATGTGAAAGCCTCTGCCGAAAAACTTGATCCACACATACACCCAGCACACGCACACACCGCAGAAATTCGCATCGATGCTCCCACACATCAGCAGCAGCCACAAGCGTCAAAGTGGTGGGCGAAAATGGCGAGTGGCGAGCAAGGTTCCTTCGTTGGTTCGTTATTTTTTCGGTTATTTATGCGATATTGGTTAGTTTTTTTTTGTTTGTTTGTTCATCTCCGCAGAAAGGAAAATTAAAAGGGTTGGTTTGAAGATGGATAGGATAGCCCGTGTATGTACGAGAGATAGGGCGGACCAAAGGTGCCTCCGTGCTCGTTAATTGAACCAAATCGGCATATGTGAAGGTGGTGGTCGTTAGTTATAAGGCTAATTGTGTGTTTGGATACATCTCTCACATGGTAAAAGAGTAGAAAATAACCTTATTCTCTGTTGCCGTTCAATATTGGGGATTCAGTCCTCTCGCTCTCGGCTGAGATCTCATGTGTGTGTGCGTGTCTGGGTGGGGGGAGGGGGGAGAAGGAGAGAATGTGTGGATGTCACTGGGTATCTTAAATTCATACATATGTGCTATTTCGTGCTTCATGTACTGCTTGTGAATTTTGCTACTTACATACGCGTATGTACATCCGTCCGTATGTGTCCATGTGTGTGTACACAAAGCAAGTACACCGCCCGCTATGCTGCTCATTAGAAGTGTTCCTGTTCCGGTTGACTTCGATAGATGTACCGTGAAGTTGCTGTTACCGCTGTGCCGTGGGTGGTCGGATGGGGGATGGAGGGATGCAAAGGATATGTTGTTGATGACGATGCCGGGGGGGCCTGGCAGGGATGGAAGGTAGGAAAATTCCGCTTCTAGAAAGAGAGAGGCTTTTATTATCTCCTCACATGTGAAGTATCCGCACACAAAGCCTGCACATAAATTTAACATTGTTCATTGCAAAGCGCGCGGGGAACGGGATGTGTTGCCGGAGAGAGGGAGGACGGATGCTCTGTGGGTGGGTGCGGCGCGGACTGTACATCGTCCGTACGTATTTTAAGGCAAAAATCAATACAGCTTGGGTTTTCTTCTCAACCCAATCGCAGCCGAGCACAATATATTATGCGAGAGAAGTTCAGTTTGTGATACTTTAACTTTATATGGGGACTCAATGATTCCGGGCGGGCGGTTGCTGCTGCTGCTCCATGGATACTTCACACACAAGTCGAATTCTTCTTATTCTTCTCATCACATACATCCATATGTACGTCAATTCGTGTGTACTGTATGCTGTGCAGGCCAGGCCACAAGTCTCCACCCTTATGTGCGTGCGTGTAGGTAGTATCTTGAAGCGTCGAAGAAATCCCTACCAATTAAAACAGTTCTCCATTCGCTTTGGATTGCTGTTGCTGTCGTTGCTACTGAAACTTACTGCTTGCTTGGCCAAAATTTCACATTGTTGTCTTCCGACTGCCGACTCCCTACTCCCGACCGACGTCTTGCCGTGATCGTGTGTTTGTATCTGTTATTTGGCAGGAAGACGGTTCGGCTCGGTTCGGTTGCCTGTTGGGTTTGGCTTGTACATGAAAGGCTCCTAGCTGAGAAGGCACAAACGAATTTCAAAAATAATTAATCTTAATGAGCTTCAAGGCAGCACGCATACACACTCGTGTGACATATGCAGAAGGTGGGTCTTTCCTGTGGAACCTGTCAGTCCTCAACCGTCTAGGTTGCCTTGGGAATCGTGCATTTTCTCAGCGCAAAGGGCGAGAGAAGAGAGGGTGTGTCCTCGTCGCTAATCGTCATAGTACGCGGCAACTATTGTAGGCAAAGTTTTGGGAAATTTTGAATAATTTCAGCATTTCACAGATACACAGATCCACATGCACATGGGTGGGTCGGGTGTTTCTATCCATAAACCGCGTACAAAAGTTTCACAAATTCGAGAAATTCAAACAAGAATCACTCCCTATCCCAGTCGCATAGCTCCTCTTCTTGCTTCTATGCCGTACCGTGTCTATGTACCTATCTCAAGATTTTGAAAACAATTCAAATAATTTATTTGAGAAAACATAGGACCACCTAGTATGTCATTATCCGAAAATGTTGGATGTGGTATTGATTCTGGGGAATGCAGGAAGTTACTCCTACTTGGGCACGTGTGTGAGTGTGAGTAGTGCTGGGTGAGTTTGAGTTAGAAACTTACAACGTTTCTGTTTTATTATAACCAATTTATTAAATTAAAATACTATAGTTGCACGAAATTGGAATGATGGGTATTTAAATTTTGCGTACCTTCTAGGGGACTATGAATATTTATGCAAAAGTGGCTTGGTGGTTGATGGTAAAAGTTTATGCAAGCCACCACATGGGCGGTGTCTTCAGGTGGGAGAACATTCTCTAAATATGATCTCTTGCACTGTGGATGAATTAGAATTTGAATAAAATTCCCATGACGTCAATATCTCACTGAATGTGAAAATTCTTCGAGTGCGTAGAGCCGCCTACATAGGCGAAGGTAATGCAATTTTGTTCACAACTGAGTGAGGCCGTGAAGATTGATTTTTTTACTTTTTTGCTGGAATTTCTACATCTCTCAGGTCGTTCTGCTGTTTACATTGATGTCGATCTTGAGAATAATTCTCCACATCATTATGGTACGGATGCGAGTAAGCTGCGGATTTTATTTTTCAAGAAATAACAATTTTTCTTATAGATTTTGAATGTAAAGTTCAGTATTAATTTATTGTTTGGATTCGGCAAGTGCATGCAGGTGATTAAATGAATAACGTTGACTTTAAAATCAACCCGGATTTAGTTTCTTCAAAAAATCCGAAGGAATTGCACACAGCTTTATTTTCATTTAGAAGATATTTGTCTGATTGTCAAAATTATACAATTTTTGGAACATTCCGATCTCAAAATTATAACAACTTCTATTAATACTGCAACAATTGCCTTTTGCTTAACTCGTCCGGTTTCGCAGTTACATCTTGGAACTTCGTTTGTGTGCGCTCGATTTCCTAGCGTGTTTTTGATAAAATTTGTAAGATAATAATAACATGGGTGGCGCTTCAGCCCGTAGGGGGCCAGAGCCTAGCTGCTCAGCAACTATTCGTGCTGTGCGTGCTATTGTTCTCTCACGAGTGGAAGGGACCTACAGTTTAATGCCAAATCCGAACGGCTTTGTTTGAGAAGTTTTTTCTAGACAGGAAATACTCTTTGAGCATTGTCAGTGACTCGAAAGAGGTGGAGTCGTGAAAATTGTTTTGTCGCACAGAGCAGGAATCGAACCTACGACGTCGATGTTGGGGTCGAACCACATACCCACAACGCCACAGGTCACCACTAAAATTTGTAAGAACTTAATCTTAACTTCCTTCAAAACTTTTGAAGCGAGTCTTTAAGCCTTTTGTCCTTAAGAACCAATCTCATTTGACTATACACTGCTCTTATTTGACCAATCCGGAAGTTTGATGTTTGTGACTCAACGGAAAGAAGGTGAAGGAATGAGTAGACACATTCCCCTGTAACAATCGTTCTAGTAATAAGAAAGTAAGGGCCGTTTGCTGATACTCTACATAGCGATTTGCACGAAGAGTAGATCCCAAAGTCAGCTAAGTATAACATTAATATAACATAAATACACATAACTTAAGCCTAAGATGCATGGTGAGACTTTAAGGTCTACTTAAACACCGACAGTGACATAAAATCATGGAGAGATTTGTGAATATCCACTAATTCAACAGGACGAACTACAAAGTTATATTACGGATTTGGAATTACTTGATTTATTTGGAGATGATGAAGTGATTGAAATTTAAGAAAATTTGGGTCTACTGCAGAAATGAGTATTTTGAAGTCTTCGACGAACTTCGTTTTGTAAACACTTTCGGCTAATCAAGGATATAACCAACAATCAAGGTATATTTGTAAAGAATTCTTAGCTCAGAAGGAACATACGTTTCGCATCCACTTAAAAAAAAAATACATACCGAAGATAACTATGGACATTTCAAGTGTCAAGAAAGATTTTATTTCAAGTGACTTCTTTTCCATCTCATTAGCGCCATCTAGGGAACCCACAAGCAAATTCAGGTTTACACATGAAAAATACAGCATATGCCATTTGAAATCGAAATGAAGTTGGTTACGTATAGAAGAAAACTGGATCATAGTTAAGCTTGACTTAGCGCGTTATTTACGAAAAACGAAGAATAGCTTAATTTGAACTTAAGGTTTAAGCGTTACTTGGCTATGATGTAGATTTAAGGGTAGTATCAATAACTCTGTTAAGCTGTTATGCAATTTTTTTTATAATTTTCAGATGTACAGTGTGCTGATATTAACAATTCCTTAACGTGAAAACGAAGCCCTGGGCTTATCAGCATACTCATAATGAGAGTAGTACAGCCGTAAGTAAAAGGTCTGAACGATACCTGATCAGACCACGAAGATCACGAGTTACACAAGAGAAATCTCGATGGAAACCGTCCCAGAAATTCGTGGGACCAATCATGCTGAAAGTATTTCACTGTTAGAAAATGACAATAGAAGAACAGACATTGCATCTACAAAGCTATGTATTTTGATGTCAGAAATTGAAACACTGTATTCAGAATTGATTTATACACCTCTCTATATTGTTTATAGTGTATTTGAAAAACAAGTTATTTCTCTTCCAAATTCCGGACAGACTTAAGGCCCATTCATATGATCGGCGAATGGCGAACTTTCAGAAACCAAATATGAATAAAAAATTATACATCTGGGTATGCAAAAAGATTAGAACTGAATTATCGAGTTTTTTCATTTACAAAAGTTAGTTTAAATATTCTAATTAATCATATAAAAGTTGTTCTTTGTGAATCAATTGTTCTCTTTGCGAACTGTCAAACTTAGTTCACAATACACAAAGAAGCATACGCAATCCACAACCATCACGACCGAAAATCGCAGAAGTGTCAGTTTTTACCCATAGTTCTTGCTAGAGTTTGCAAAGTTCACAGTTCGTAGCAAACTCATATGAATGAGCCTTTAGAGCATACTTGCCGTCGGATTATGTTTTGCGAATGTCGAGAAAATATTTTAACTGAATTTTTGGAAGTTTGCTGCTGAGCAATGGTACGTTAGCATCCACAGGTACAATTAGATTATAGTTGGTACTATAATCTGCTTCAAATAGTACCAACTGTCCTTGCTTTTTCCTTTTTCATAAAGGTTACAGCTCTGTTAGCTACTTTTGTACTTTTGTAATTATCATATGCAAACGTTGCTAGTGACTGAAATCATCACCCGAAGACCATGGATGTGTGGATATCTGTGGGAAGTAGGAGGAAAAAGGAGAAATAGCTTATAATTTTCGAGAAATCCCTAAATATACAAATGCACACACGGTTAATGATTAAAAGCAAGAACATTTAAGATCTCTGGGACCTTACCTCACGTGCCATAAGTTCGACGTCAAAATTAGGCGGACTAAGTGTAAGAAGTGGGTTGAGAAGGTCTCAAATAAAAGCAAATCAAATCCTATTATCCAGAGTTGTCCGAGTACAAAATGAAACAAAACATATTTATCCTCGTGGACTTGTGGCCAATCATTTGATCCGATGGTTCAAGCAAGGCTTTCGCGCTGGATGGCATAGTTCGTTTAGTGCCTACCTTTGGTTATATTTGTCCCAGTTTCGAATCCCAATGAAAGCTAGAGTTGATATGATTTTATCTGGTTTTCAAATCTGGTCCAGGCATCATTTGCCGTTGGGAAAAAATGAGCGGCACTGGGTATCAGAATGGACCAACAATGGTCTAAGTGTGCTGGGGATTTTGCTGGCAGCTCAATAACCTAACCTAAGGCGTAGGTTCGATTCGATTCCTGCACTGTGTGACAAAAACAATATTCACGGCCCCACCTCTTTCGAGGCACTGACAATGCTCAAAGAGTATTTCCCGTCTAGAAAAGCTTCTCAAACAAGGCCGTTCGGATTAGGCGAAGCTAGGCCTTGGCCCTCTTTGGGCTGTAGCGCCACCCATATTATTATTATTATTTTTAAGACTTTCAATTAAGTCATTATGTATAGTTCTTCTATTTTATTGTTCACACATGGGGGAATTTAATAAAGTAGACCTGTCGTCGTCCTTGTCAAAATTGAGTTTATAAAAGAACTTCAAGAAAATTCGCCTAACCTATCACGGAGACGATGTATCAACTCAGGAGAAAAACACCGACGGATTCTTCTCCTACGAAACTTCCCAGACAGTCCAAAATAGGGCGCAAATCATTATTTTCAATTGTTTTCATATCATTGTTTCAAATCATTAAGTAGCCTTCAACAAGGTCAACAAATTAAGACCCAAGGTCAGTCGCCACTGTGACCAACCGCCCATACAATTGAGATGTTTTACAAGAAGGAGGAAATAGAACAAACCAACAACCCGTTTGTCAAGTCCAAACCAACAACAAATCAGAAACAAGTCCCGAAGATGTCAATCTTCAGAGGGACAGACAAGATAGCGTAAACGCTGCAAACACTGAAGATCTGTCTGCATGCAAATGAATAAAATCTCAGCCCTTCGCGGCGCCGTCTCTGCGCCCTTCGGAGAAAGTAAAAGTGATGCATCACTCAAGCGCCACGAGGAAGGCGGCAGACATCCTTCAATTAAAAAAGTACAATTTTTAGGTATCTCATCACGAATTTACTCCCGCATAACCTACATTTCTTTTCTTTCTTTTCCCCCTCTAATGTTCAGCATTTTATTTCCTTTATCCAACAACAACGGAGCGGCAGAATCATCAGCACCAGCAGCATCAGCGTCGATGACGGTGGAGGCGGCCGTGTCGGTGGCGTCAAGAGGATGATGAAGGGGAAAAGAAAATAAATTTATTCATGGAAAGTAAGTGTTCATGACCTGCCGCAATTTTAAAATTCAAAACGCCGCCCGCCCTTCGTCTCATAGTCAACACAAGCGATGACGACGCGACGCCTAGTCACTGCTCGCAGTACACCATTGCCGACTTGGACTTTAGCCAGGGCTGTGCTCGTAGCTATTCTCACTCACTAATATTGTGAAACTGTTACTCCTGTTGCGCCTCATCCTTGTGAATTTTTTTTTCCACTTTTCCTTCCATTTTTTTTCTCTCATTTCATTCTTTCAAGTTTCAAGTTCAGTTTATGTACTTACATTTTTAATTTTTCTGGCAAACACATAGAACCATCAGAACGAGTAGAAGTGCGAGTGAGTCGCAGTGGGAGGAGGACGAGGAGTACTACGACAGCAAAGGATGAACAGGTTTTTTTTGCTTTATATTTCTCCCTTGCACTCTGTACCATTTCTTTTATGAGCGTCTTGTGGTAATGATGTTTCTCCTCGCATTCTTTCCAGCGTGCCGTGCGGTTAAACTTTCACGAAACAAAAAAAAACCGACACAAAAATGGAAAAAAAACCGAGAAAAGCGAGAAAAAATCTTCATCTTTATTTCCCCTCATTATCAGAAGCACACCCTCTTATATATTTACATATTTCTTCACCCTGTTTCATTACATTTTTATTCGTGTTTTCTTTTTTTTCCGCGTCTCTTGCTCACAGTTTTTTTTCCTAAATGGTTGATGAACTTTTTACATAATGAAAGCGAAAAAAAGGACGAAATGTACGCGCTTTTTCATGATTTCCTTGAACAAGGGAAAAAATGTAAACAGAGGGTGCGAGTGAGTCCTTGCAAGAGAGTTCGTTTTTTTTTATTTTGACGCGATATTTTAATTTGTTTTTTGTTTTGGCGGATGAATCCACGGCGCGTAGCACCCCCACCCGCTCTTGTAGAGCAGACAGTCATTAAGTCTTAATACACTTCGTCGTCTGCCCTTCCGTAATTGCTTCAAGGTTACGTTTCTTTTTTTCTTGTCGCTGGATGGAAGAAAGCGTGGAGAAAAAAAGGGATCAACGGTGGCTGAAATAGGTTGATGATGACCGACTTTTTGAGAGATTAGATTTTTAAATTGATTGCTGGCTTATTAAGGTTACGCGGGGGTAGTTCAACGCGCCTTCAAGGACAAGTTGAGGATGGCAACGCAATGTCGGTGAACTTTACTTTGAGTTTCTGGCAGAAATGAGTTTTTAAATGTTCTCTTTGTTTTAGAGGAACTGTTGATGCTCTTGTCGTCTCTTAAAGTGATTTGTTTTAGGTTTTTTCTTAAAGTCCTTTAAAGGACATCGCTTTAAGAAAGTGTAATTGTTTACTCTAATTTTCCTAGAGGTTCGCTACTCATATGACCATCTGTATTCCAGGACATGCATCTATTCAAAGCAAACAATCCATGATCCCAACAATCTCATGAACCTACCGTACACACTCTTAACGAGATGGCCGAGCATGTGGGTGCCGGGACACTGTGACATACCAGGAAACTGCAAACCCGACGAACTCGCTAGGTGTGATACAACCTCATCCCTATCGATAGCAGGGGTACCGCCTTCCACGCCGATCGCTACAACTTACCATCTTCTTAAGATCTACACAACTAAAACCACTAATGACAAATGGCTAGATGGCACCACCTGCCTTAAAACAAAAGAAATCTGGCCATCACTTAAACAAAAACGGTCACTCAGTCTACTTGGACTCAGCAAGCCCTCATTAAGGACCCTCATTGGAGTCATACCCGGGCACTGTATAATTGGCACTCAAACTCGCAGGATGGGTGCTCCATATAATGATTTTTGCAGAAGCTGCATGGATGAAGAGGAAGAAGAAACTACTCATCACCTTCTCTGCTCCTGCAGTGCTCTTGCCAGTAGGTTCCTGCACCTAGCAGCCTACTACTTCAGCGGCCGTAACGAGCTAAAAAGTGCCAGCATTGGCCACTAAATCGGTTTATCAGCAGCACCAACTGGTTCCAGCGTTAGGAGAAGTCAATCCGAGTGGTATTACAATGGGCCTACCCTAGCCTAAGTGTGACTGCTCTGCAGCAGTCAGCCACTAGTACCTAAGCTAACCTACCGTACACTCACACATCAGAAAAGAACCACTAGTTGGTTCCACACCAAAAAGCAAACCTCTCACCACGTTTAAACAATAAGGAGTCAAGAATGAGAGTCATGGTCTATTAAGACTGTTATCTCACCAGTTCTGCTGCTAAGGTGTGGAATGGCAGAGCTTAAGTAAAACAACGAAAGTACGAGTATGAACTTATTCAGGGCGGTAAATTTCACTTACGATTTATGGTTTATTTTCCATAAAGAATCCTCAAGCGGGAGTTGTAAAACGTTTTATGTGCTCGTTGGACGTGAGACGGAAGCTGACTGTTATTCGAATAGACCGCAACGTTGAGAGGAGATACATGTTTCATAAATAAAAGACAAAAGGTTATATAAAGGACATCAAGACACTCCTTCTAGGTGACTGGAAAACGATCTCAAAATTCAGTTCAGAGCGTAAATCTCATATATTCAGTGGGTATGCATGACTACTTGAACTAAATTAAATACCATGGAGACTGAAGGAGACTTTATTCATTAGTTGAACTAAATCAAAACATTTCAAATTAGTCGTATGAACTAAACTATATCTCCAACAGTGACAAGGCCGCAAATCGTTGTGAATCTAACATCTGCCCGGGCGAAGTCTGTGAGAGAATCGATAAATGTGTTATGGGCTTACAATGAGCAAGTCCCTAGGACATTCTACACTTGGGATTATATTAGTCTGAGACTTTACGAAGCTTCTTTTTCTGGTCCCATGAGAAGTACATGTGGTTGAAATCACCCAATTGGTGCGTGGTTGGAAAATGACTGCTTCTTCTTTTCCTGGCCTGATATCTACTAAAGGGTCACACCAGATATCTCCAGCTCACTCAACCTTCCGTCCCCGACTCTAAATCATCAGGATTCATGCCCAGGCTCAACCAGTCGAGTTTTTGAACTCGGTCCAACCACCGCGTCCTGGGTCTGGCAAACGATCATTGGAGTCGCATTTAAGACACGACTCGTCAGTAGGGATGATGGAAACATTCGTGCAACGTACTCAAGCCATCGAAGTATAGCCCCTTGCGTTCGAAGATGCAACGGCTTAACATTGAGTTCCTCGAGTACTGCCGTATCCCGACGAGTAACTCCCTCACCAGCGCGAAGGAATCACATCTTGGCATTATTCTTTTGATCATATAACGGTCACTTATGGAAATATTTTTTTTTTTTCAAAAATGTGTCATCTTTTCCTTGACACAAGAACAAGAACAAAAGAATGCAGCAGTTTGAAGAAAAACGACGAGCGACAAATGTGCGACTGTCTACCCCTAGTACGTCTCACATTTCTTTTAAAGATATTAGCAATGTGCTGCGACTATTTTGCCGCGTCTCGAAACCGCTTTTGTGTCAAATATCACTCAAGTTGGCTAAAAGGGTGTTGTTCTTCAGCTTACATTGAACTTTTGCAAACCGTCTCCCCTTCAAAAGGGTTGACATTCTTTGAACATTTCATGTCAGTTACTGTTTTTATATTTGCTGCTGGAACAACTTGGGCTTCTGAATATTCACGTAATCTCAATCCAAACGATGCCATGTGTGCTGCCTTACATTCTCGTACTGATGACGCTCTAATTACACGTGGATTAATGAAGTCACCTGTTAACTATTTAATCAAAGTGCATTCAATTATGCATCAACTGAACTAGTTGAGCGAATACGAATACGAGTTTGTTTTTAGCTAAACTAGATCTCAGTTCAATCCAACTCAGTAGAGACTGCGATTGGAATCCTTTTGCTTTGATACTTGCTTTTATGTTTTGTAGTCAGAGAAAACGAACTCACCAAGACCTTCAATATCAAGAAAAGTTTTAGACAAGCCAACACGCTATCATGTGACTTTTTCAATATCATATTTGAGAAGATCGTGTGAAACTCAAACGTCAACACCAGATGCACAATCTTCCAAAATTAAGTGCAACTGCTTGCTTACACGGACGACATTGACGCAATTGACCAAACACAGCCAGCCGTCAATAAGGCGTTTGCTCGCATTGAAGTAAAAGCGGCTAAAATGAGCTTAGCAGTATATCACGGCAAGGCAAAGGACGCACAACATCGACGTCTCGTGCAGAGCGTTATAATGGGTAGCTCAACTAGTCGAGGACTTTGTGTGCCTCAGCTCTGCAGTGGACTGGAACAATAACACCAGTACCGAGATCAAGCGTAGAATTACTCTTGCCAATCTTGGAAGACAAAGTTAACTTAAAACTCCGATCGTCCCTGTCCTGCTCTATTGCGCAGAAATAAGAACTCTGTTGAAAGCAGATGAAGCTCTTGGTCGTTTTGATAAAAAAGTTCTGCGGGCGATCTTTGGTCCTGTGTGCGTTGATGGCGCCTGAAGGAGAAGATTCAACCACGAATGGTGAGTTGAACAGCGGCATACACCTAACTGAGCGTCCTTGAATTCAACACTCAAGATAACTAGATCATGTAGAGCGTATGGATCCCACAACTCCAGGCCGAAGTCCGAGTCCCGAGTCTTTGGGTCAACGCAACAGAGGACGTCCCCTATCGAGATGACGTACACAAGTGAAGATGGACCTTAACCAGCTTGGTGTGTGGCTAGCTTTACAAGCGCTTAATTCGTTTCCCATTTGTTCAAAGCGCTTGTTATTTCTTTTTGTGTGATCCCTCATGTATCACTTACTGTTGAACACAGTTTGGAACATTGGAAAATAGGTGACGAAATTAACGTGAGAACGTGAGAGCCTGTCTGACATTTCCTAAGTTTCATAATTCATCAATGGATAATTTTGTTTGTATTGTTATTTCACTTGGACACAGTTTTGACAACCACCACTTTGTCATGTTATTCTTCTGTCATAAGTGTAGAGGATAACACAGCCGATCACACGATGGACAAGAGTGTAGAGTATCTGCAATTTATATCGACTCTGAATGGCACAGTTTGAGAAGCTTTCACAAACCGTCTAGGAGAGAAATCAAGTACTCCAGAGATAGATGACAAAAAAATATTAAGGGTCATGAGCGACAGAAGTCGGCTGCTTCTGAGTACTTGACTTCAGGTCTGAGCATTGTCAATGTCACGAGATGAGTATTGTCGGGAAATGCAGGGACGGACCGACTATAGGTGTTAAATGTGCGAGTGCAAGGTTACAAAGAGGTTTGGGGCGCATTGTGAAGACTGAACTAACCTGTGTTAAGCGCTATCTGAACGCAATTATTCTCTGCTTGAAGGAAAAATTTGATAGAGCCTTTACCAGAAAGTTATCTTTCTAAATTAAGTTGCCAGAACTAAATAATGGGGCGCTAAACGAAGGGCCTGTATAGGCCGCTTATTTCGGTCTGATCGGCGCTGGTCAAATTTGAATTTCGTCGCATATACCCACCGCACCAGCGTTCTACACACATTGCACAACGATCGTTCGCACTGAAAAAAATATTCAAAGAAACCTAAAAGACATTTCTGATAAATAAACAAACTAAAAAAACGATTTTATTTCGAATGTGAAAGCATAAATAAGAGCGATATGTACAAATACATAGAAATATGTACATCGATACATATGAACATTTAATTTGGTGTGGCGTTGGTCTGCGGAGCACCCTTCGCTTCGGTCGAGACTACTGCGTCGCTCCGTGATGGATTCCATGTGTTGCAGTGCTCTTCATTTTGATTTTCCTTTGCAGTAGCTCCTCGTTTAGCAGCAGCTATTTCAGCTTCTGAAGCGGTTATGCCAAGAAGTGATGCCAAGCCGCCGCCGACGTAGTCAATTCCAGCTAAAACCTTTGTACCCACTTTATGGGACTTGTGACGGATGTATGGCGCCCATGGAAGATCTTTCTGAAAGTGAAGAGGAAAGGGGTTGGGGGATTGAGTTTGATTTTAAACTTGCTGGCATTGGCGACGATATGAAAGCTTAACTTAATCTTTTATTGCTTGAAATCTGGGCGCGTTTGCTAAGAGGAGTGATGAATTATCGAACAAGTCCGAGTAGTGTTAGCATTGAACAGGCTGAAGAACGCAACTATGACTTACCTAAGCTAAAGTAGCTAGAAACCTCTTTAAACTACGAAGTGAACATGACAGCTTGTAGGGATTTGCGCAAAATTACAACAGCAATTGGAATTTACCAAAAGGGATGTGAACGTAACTGAAACTTGACAGTGCTGCTTTTCGTTGCATTTAAATTAAGTTTCGGTTTGGCATAGTTCTGCTGTGGAATGTATGCAACATGAGAAATCTAGCATTCAATGCTAACTAATATATGGGTGACATTCCTGCTGTTGCTCATCAAAAGTGGTAGGCCTTGAGAACCGTAAAAAGACTGCATCAACAGATGTCAATTCAATGCACTTTCCTACACACATTTACTAATTATTCCAATGTTCACATTTTATCCCATGACACAAAAGTCAAACTCAAGAGCCACTGAACGCTTCCAATGTCATCCACATATGGAACGTAAAAGAACTGTCACACACCCATACCAGCTGATTGAGAAATTCAAATTACTTGCTTTAACTATTTTTGGTAAACAAAGATTTCACCCAAAGCGCAATAATGAAATAATGATTTTATTAATTACTTAAATACCCACCGTACTCACAGCACTTTCTTGAGATTTTTTCGAAACAGTATCCAATTCATCCTCATTGTCCGAGAACTCCTCCATAACTCCATCGCTGAAGTGCAACACCTTCTTGGGCTTCTGTATTTTCAGGCAAGTGCTGTTGATGTTCTCATTTTGAACGCCCTTCATCTCCAGTCCGTCCAGTCCATCGGCTTCCATTTTATCACAACAATTTAATTAATACTTCACTAACAAACGAAATTTTCGTGCCTACTACTCGCAGCACCGGTTTTGCGAGACTAGTCGATAGTTAAACACTGTTTTGGTGAACGAATGCCGACTGCATATCATCAAATTAGCACAACCACGGCCAAATACAGTCGCGATAAATGTTTGTTGATGTGATGTTTTTTTGATTTCTGAAGCGTTCTATGTGTTGATGAGTAATATCGTATGTTAGGGGAGAGATGGGTGTGGGCTTGATAACGCAAAGACCATGTGCGTGGTTTAGGGGAAGAAACGAAATTCGGAGTTGTTAAAAATCAATCGAAATGTGCACGGCATGACAAGTATTGGCAATGTGACTGCGAAATCACAAAGTATTATTTGGTTTTGAGCTTTCGAAATTAACATCTGTTAGAATGTTTATTTTGATGCATCAAGGCAGACATTTAAAACAAAGGCTGACTGATGCTTTGTTGCTTTAAAGCACACATATTTTGTTTTATCATTGAATCAATGATGTCACGTTTATTTTAGTCGCTCCAACGATTCAACAGGGCATTGTTTACCTATCTCAGATTGCCTACGGGAATTTTATCAGAACAATTGTGTGAGCGGATGCAAGTATTTTGTCCAATTTAAGATCTTTACATTTGGATGTAATTTAATGCAACCAATAGATGCAAGTGTGCTTCTGTTTTAAAATATTTTGCTATTGTGGACTGGTTCTTGATTTTTAATAACAAACGGAATGCTAGCATCTTCGCTTCCATCGTCTGAAACTAGATGGCGCACGCAAGTGGAAAAGGATCTTAACCAACTCCAAGTTGGAGGCAGAAAGATCATGTTGGCTGTAGGGGCTTCTTGTTAAGACCCAAGACCACCCCGGACTATAGTGCCAAACAAAGAATGAATGCTAGCTTGTCGAAGAATTCTGCTGAAGACCATTTAAGGCATCAAGTTCGCTGGTTTGGCGGCAAAATATTGTTCAACGGAAGTACATTTTTTCCCATTTAGTCCAATGTTAATCACCAGAAATGCACTCAGCCTCTGTAATATTTAAAACGCCTTATGCCATTCATTTGGAGGCTTCGATTATTTTTGAAGAAGTCTATAAAGTTGCATCGACTTCCTACAACCCCCTGGTACCAAAACTAACTAAACCCATGCAAATGTCTCGTAATGGCACAACCATCAAACCAACAATCTACTACATTTCATTTCTCCCCAACTGACATTACGTCAAAACAAATGGGCATCTGTTGTATATCGCAATAGAATTTGTTATTATTTCTTACAAAAACGCCGATTAGTTTAAGTTTAGTCATGCCTTTCGCTGTCCTCAAATCAATTCGAGAAGTCAGCAGCGAAGACAAGGTACACACAAATAGCTTTATAAATTGTTAATTTTTACTCACCGAGATCTACTAAAACAGCTGCACTGTGCTGCGAACCTACTCCAGAATGAAAACAAGAAGTGGAAAACTGGGGAGATTGGGGAGAAATCAGCGCACGTTGTCATCGAAATGGAATCATCGTATTCGATAAAAGGCATAGACATCGGCAACGAGTCGTCGGCATTTGTTGAAGTGCTAGTCGGCGGCCCTAGATGTGCGCGGGAAAATTTCAAAGTATGACGCCACAAAACTGGTATCACTTTCAGTTGACTTCACTCGTTTTGTGTTTTGCAGGAAATCTTAATCACCTGCTCGTTCATGACACCGGGTGAGAGCAAAGCGAACACCAATACCAACCGAGTGCGATGCTTCAACCGAGATGCTCTGGTGCAGGAAGTTGCCGATCAGAAGTGGAGCTTGATCAAAATTGTCTGCACACAACCGTTCAACAGGCATATTCTGTATGGATTGTCATTTATAAAGGTTCACGTCGATGGACCGGTTGAGAGAAAACAATCGATTGATACAATTGGTGTAAGTGATGTTGTTCCGAGGCACACACTCGCTGGCTTCAAAGTTCGCGAAAATTCACCGGATTCGGAGTCGGAGAGTGCTGCCGGTCTGTTCAGGAGATGGAAAACAGCCAAAACAGTTGACAGGACTGGTAAGAGGAATGCGTTTTCAGAGGAAATTGTTTTAATCGAAAAATTCCCAAGGTACATCTTCGATACCCCGAACGCCAGACTCGTCAACGCTCAAGAAAGCCAATGAAAGCTTGATCTTTAAGAAAACTCCTACACCAACTCCCTTAGTGGAAGAAGGGGATAGCAGAGATCTTCCAAAGGCACCCGATCGGAACAGGGATTCGTTGCTTTTTGGTGACGATGAAGGCGGAGCGCTGCAAGACAAACAGAAGAAAAGACTTGAAAAACTCGAGAGAATCATTCAGGCAGACAAAGAGCGTCTCAAGAAGGACACGGAGAGCGCGAAAAAACCAAAGAAACGCGACAGCATCGGCGAGGATGACAAGAAGGCGAGAAACAATGAGACGAAACGTCATGACCGATCTGACAAGGAAACACAATCCAAGAAGAGTCCGTCGACTTCTGGACCATCTACGCCCAGCCAAAAGCATTCCTCAGCGAACACGTCGATGAAAAATGGATCTTCAAGTGGAAGCAAGCCTTCGCCATCGCCTTCGTCTAGCCAGAGACGCCCCTCGTCGTCGCCCTGCGTTGCCGCAAATGCAAAAAAGCCGAAACTAGAGAAAGATGTGAAGTACAAGCCATTCCGCCAACTCCTCGAGGGAGTGGTGCTGGTGATTAGCGGAATACAGGTAGGTTATGGGTTCACGGAGAATTTGGCGACGCTGACATGTTTCCTTGCAGAATCCTGATCGAGCGGACTTAAGGAGCAAGGCACTCGCCCTTGGGGCAAAGTACAAACCGGACTGGGACAGCACATCCACACACTTGATGTGAGAACAAAACATCCGCGCACCTTGCCCAGATTTTAGTTTCTATTTCCTCTTGCAGCTGCGCTTTCAAAAACACCCCAAAATACAATCAAGTCAAAGGCCACGGTAAGATAGTGAAACGAAATTGGATAGAAGACTGTTACAGCCAGTCGAAGCGACTGCCTTGGAGGCGTTACGCTCTAGACACAGCCGAGCAGTCCCACCCTGAAAGTGAAGACGAAATCTTCGACGAATCCTTGAGACCAAAAAAAACCCAGCCGCCACCGCCTCCGAACTGCCCCGAAGACAGTGATATCGAGGAGATCTACGACAACAATGAACCACGTCATTCGCAGGTGATATCTTCTGGCAGCGACACAGAAGATGAAATACAGCGAGTCCTGGCAACCACCTCCCCGAAAAAGAAGTTGCCACAAGAACGCGACGTCTTCGAATTGACCACCGAGGAGGAGGAGTACACGTCCAAGCTGTCTGCCAATGATTCAAAGTCGTTGACATTTTTCAAGAAAATGAAGTTCTACGTGAGTGATCAGATCAGCGCGGTGGAGAAGGTGAAAGTGGAGCAGTTTATCGAGACATATCACGGTGAGTTGGTGGCGACTGTTTCAGCAGCAGACTTCGTGATTGCAAACAAACCAATCGCATGTGGAACGGATTTCCAGGGTCAAATAGTGACACCCCTGTGGATTTTGGAATGCAACGATGCCGAACTTTTGATACCTACTAAAAGATATCTCGTCACTTAGGTTGCGAGCATCTGTCTTTCTAGACTTTGGTTTGTTGTTGTTTGGTGTAAATAAAACGAATGTGCGTCTACTTTTAATGGAGACTTTAGCAGTGGATGTGATTCAGTTCGAGTTCTGCGAGCAAGATACTTCAAATTTCTTGGATGTTGGCAGCATTCAGTGAAGAAAGTTATTACAGGAATGGATATTAAGTTCCTAAGCGTCTGCACTTGTAGCAAAGTGAAGAACTTCCCAAGGAACGCTGTATTGAACTAGGAGAGCTGTTCATGAGCTCTACAAAGACAAAAGAAGAGTGGAGCCCCGATGCCTCGAGAATATAAAGAGAGAGGTGGTGAAGTAAGTTTAATGACAGGAAAGATGTTCGAAAGTTTTACCAAAGGTTGAAACAGGTATCCGATGAATGTAGAGTTCTTACAGAAGCCTGTAGGGACGAAAGCAAACATCTAGTAGGGAAGTCGCAGTCGATAGCGCTGCCTATTGAACGGCGATGAGGGCATCAATACCGCTGTCAGGAACGATGTTCAATTTCGCACAACGGACGATGATAGAAGAGAATTCCGTTCCCCGCAGCAACACAAACTTTCACTCTGAGGCTTTGGGTAAACGCAAACAGAGGACGTCCACACATGTCCCAAAACAGGAGACGTCCATGCACGTCTCGCAACAGGACGTCCGTGGTTCAAAATAGTCAAAGGGGTCCTCAGCCACCTTGGTCGTTGAAAATGCCAAACAGTTGGTTGCAAAGGGACGTTGGGGGAGGCCCAGGTCCACCTCGGACTATAGGTCCTGCTGTTTCTAGCTACGAGCTGTATTTCCGACCATATGCACAATCTATTTCAATTCCGATAAGAGCATGTTGAAGTGAAGAAGACATTGCATTTCGCAGTTTGTTTCTTTCCTAGCGTTAGATTAGGCGAGTATGGTTTTAGTTTCATGCTTTGATGGGCTAGACTCGGGTTTTGTATGACGGAGTATTGGAACGCAGGAAAACGCAATGCCATGAACGAAACGAAGATTTCTATTTCACAACCTCTCAACAATAATCCAAATATACTGACCAGTCAATGGCTGAACGTGTGGAATGAATCCCTTATAGATAATAATAATAATAATAATATGAGTGGCGCTACAGCCCGTAGAGGGCCAGGGCCTAGCTTCTCAGCAACCATTTGTGTTGTGCGTGCTATTATTCTCACACGAGTCGAAGGGACCTACAGTTTTATGCCGACTCCGAACGGCCAAGTTTGAGAAGCTTTTTCTGGACAGGAAATACTCTTTGAGCATTGTCAGTGACTCGAAAGAGGTGGGGTCGTGAAAATGGTTTTTTTCGCTCAGAGCTGGAATCGAACCTACGACATCGAGATTGGGGTCGACGCACATACCCACAACGCCACGGGCCACTAACAATCCCTTATAGATAATGCCCTAGAAATAGGAGAATACGGTGAACATCATTCCACATATGGAGAGAGCTTCCATGTCGCGTTTCATTTTTGGTGAGTGGTTTCTTTTTTATTCATCGCTATGAAGGATGATCGCAATAGATGCTGAAAAATATGCCTGAGGATGAGCAAGCATTTCGTCTTCTTAACTTAGACAAGATCACGACAGCGAAACTGTTGGGGATGATCAGGTTGAACACATGCACTTACTAACCGAGTCCAAGCCATTTTCCATAATTCCAGACTTTCATTTTTTTGTGATGTACATTGTGGTGTCCCCCAAGGTTCTATTCTCGGTCCATTGTTATTCTCAATGTTTATAAATGACCTTCCAACGGTGTTGTCCCATTGTAACTTTCACATCTATGCAGACGATGTTCAAATCTACCTAAGCTAGGTAGGTTGAAGACTCAGTTGGAAAAATAAATGAGGATCTGAGCTCTATAGCAAATTGGGCTACCTACAACTGTCTAATGCTCAATCCTAACAAAACCAAAGGAATCCCGATCTCGAAACAATCCCCTTCTCTATAAATTTCCCGCCAATAGAACACAATTCCACGGTAATAGAATATGTTACATGTGTAAAAAACCTTGGAATAGTGTGCAATAGTGAATTGACATGGACTGACCACATAGATAGCTTAGTTTCCAAGATATATACGTCCCTAAGAGGCCTGTCTATCAGCAAATGTATCCTCCCTCTCAATGTGAAACTTAAACTTGCCAGAGCACTCATAGTGCCAATATTGACATATGCATCCGAATTGTTCGTTGACTGTGATTACTCTTCTTCCCAAAAGTTGACAAGAGCAATCAATGCCACTACACGGTGTTTTTAACCTACGCAGGCATGAACTGTCTTGGGAAAAACATGTATGTAAGATTCTCTGCCGTTGTGTGTGAACGCCTGTTATCGTTTGTAGTCAATCTGATAGGTCCTTATTCTTACCCTCGACCAAATATTCACAATACGGCATATCCTCAAATAGACGCAAGAGATTCGGATCGACACCCACCATCTATTCGTCGATTTGAAAGCCGCGTGCATAGAGTCGAGCTACACAGCGCCATGTCAAGTTTTGACATTCCTGCCAAACTTGTCAGCTTGTGCAGTATGACGATAAAGAGCTTCCGCTGTACCATAGGATGCGTACAGAACGTCATAATGGGCAGCAGAAACTCTGAGATAGTCAAGGGCTTCTTTTACCTCGACTCTGCAGTAAACAGGGACAATAGCAAGAGTACCGAGATCAGATGAACATTCTGATAATCCTAGTCCTGCTCTACGGCGCGGAGATATGGACACTATTAAAAGCGGTTGGAGAATCTCTTGGTCCTAGCCATGAAACAACGCAACAGAAGACATCCTAGATCGAGATGGCACACAAGTGGAGAAGGGCCCTAACCAACTTGGTATGCACAATTGGAGGCTTCTGACGAAAGATCTTGCTAGTTGGAGAGAGTGGTTGTTTGAGGCTCAGGTCCACCTCGGACTGTAGCGCCAAACAATGGAAAGGACTGACTGACTAACTGCCTAAACACGGTGCAGAATTCGTGTGCGAAAGATGTGTTGTTAAAGATGCCTTGTAATTTTCTGGAACAACCTGTTTAAATGAATAAAAGCGAGTGCCTGCGTTGTTTGCAGCTACATCTAACAAGGATGCGCTTTCGATTCGACTGGTAGTGGTAGTGATCGTGTCAAAACAAACGAAACGGTTTGATTGGAATTTGAAACCGCCAACTACTTGCCTTCTGATTGGAAGACAGCCAACTCCAAATTACCCACTTAACAACACCAGCGACATCTGCAGTCGTGCTCCTAATCAATACACACACCGAAAATCAAATAACCTCATCGCTGGCAATGTCCGCACTACAAGACTGCAGGGCAGTCTGGAAATCCATAGGTTCGTGTCCCGAACAGCATATGTCAAACAAATCTCTGACGTATTTATCTCTACACCAGAAGCAGTCAATCCAAATAAATAAAATTCGTCCATCGCTGGTGTTTATCGCGAAAAAAAAGAACTCTCTTGCACTGTTTATTTCGGACTTTGCAAGTGTCTATAACTGGAACGGGAGTGTGTACACACCGCAGTCGTGCAATTAGCAAAATAATGCTGAAATAAATCATAAGAATAGTGTTAGAGTAGCCAAATATATTGTATATCGTTTAAGCGAAATGTCCCTCAAGTTCACTCACGCAATTGTGTCTAGGTGTGTAAATTGATTAAATTGTTTACAATTCAAATCGGACTCGTTTTAACAATACAACGCTCTGAATATTCACAACAAGACACAACAATTGATGCTTTCATCTGCAAAATTGCTGTGGCTGAGTGGTTTCTATAGAAACCGAGCCACTGACGACGGTCAGGAGATGTGGTCCGATGTGATTCGAAATCTTGTGAAGTGGTGACGATTATGTGGAACACCCACCCAAGTTTTTGTGTATTCCTCGGACCATTTCCTTTGGCACGGGTTTGATAATATCTGGATATTCTTTTTAGATTTGAATGATATTTTAGAGAACAGTGAGTGAGCAAAGGTGTTCATCATTTCGATTTGGTTTTTTTCTTTCATTCTTACAGACTCTCGCAGTCGTTGAGCGGGATTGGAGACTTCGATGTTCAACTAGCGAAGAAGCAACACGAGTCGTATGTCAGGTAAGGCAAGGTGGTTGCTGGTGGGATGAGGTATTTGTTTATCAGCCGAGGGGTTTGCTGAGAGGAGGCATTTTGTTTTATTCGATTTTATGGAGTTGACCTCGAGGTGAAGCCTATTGGGAATGCATGGGTTACGCTGCTGATTATATAACGCCACAGCATTTTGTGCTATCTCACGCTGTCAGGCGTTGAGGCGATGGTGGGAGTGTGTGTTTTAAAGTGCCTTGCCAAAAGTCGCACCTATCGAGGAAATTGGAAATTCACATGCAAATGCTTGGTGTGCGTCTTTCATTTCGACTTGGTGAGATGAGGAGAACATTCATCGATTTCAGTTGTGTTCTTTCCACTTATACTGGTTTTCTTTATCGCCACAAACGAGATATCATCGCTCAGCAAACAAGTTAAATTTCGGGCATCTGCTTTCCCTCTCCACTTTTCGAAGATCATAAAGTAGGCAATAAATGTGCGGCACATGTAGCCGCGTTAGTGCCAACGCCTAACTTCTCACAACAATTTAACGCTGGGCGTGCTCGGTGCTACAGCTCTCAGGCAATCTTTACTCTGCGAAGTTACCTCATTTTTTGCTGTGGACTATCAGCGAAATTTATGAAAAATTTGATTGCTTTTTCTTTGTGACGAGTGGGTGAAGTAATTCTTGGCATGGGAGCGTGGTAGGGTGGCTAGGAAGTCTGGGGCAGAAATGACGTTTGTTAATTGGGTCACTCCAGCTTCGAAATTTTCCTTATACTTCTAGAGTGCAATTTTCCCTGAGAGGATTGGTGATTGTCATGTCCATTCCATCCTCTAGCAGGCTCGCGTTTATGACAGACTGTTCTCCGGCCATTTGCGGAGAAATAAGAACTACAACATTCCAATGAAGGCAAAGAGTAAAGACAGTAAGAAGATTCTTGTCTTGCTTCTGTCTTGATACCAGAAATTAGAATACAGTCCAGAAAGTGGAGCTGGCCCGAACAAACGAATTAGGCTTACAAAAAGTGAAGCAGATAAAACAAAATATCAAAACAAAGTATTTATTTAAAAACTCCTCGCCAACTACATCATGTGTCTTCACGTTACCGTCAAATACTCAAAGAATGCTCGCCTAATACTGGATGTGCTAATGCTCAAGGCATATGCGGTCGTCTATGGCCAATAGCACAAGTGAGCATATGACGCTTTGGCTATAGAAGAGGTGTTACAGAATGTGTGGAGACTTTTGCGAGGATATGTCCACAAGTATAATGCATCCTAAATAGAATAAAAGTAAACGAAGCAGAAATAAGTTATTACGAAGCAAATGCACAAAATTAATTAATGAAGTAGATCTAACACATGTGAAGTAGATTGTAATCTCTCCTAGAAACGGGTGTTTTGGACGTGTCCTCTGAATTCAGTAAATCAGGCTGAGCTATTTATTTCGAGCAACATGTTGCCACAGTTTCACAACCAGAGCTCAAGAGGAAAGAATTCCAAGTCTTCTATCAGTTCAGCTTGACCAAAACCTGTCCTGGAACGTACAGTACATACAAGAAAGCTTCTTTGGTCCCAAAGACAGCTCGTGGAAAAATAAACATATGTTCTTTTTTTTTATAGTTTGCGCGTGCTCTAGTGGTTATTAATACACTCAATTATCCGGGGTCAAGACACAGCACGGCCGAATGGAGGGAGAGAGAGAGAGGAGGTACCTGTGCACATTGGTCTTAAACATCTGCGGATTGTAATCTATTGGAAATATTGCGCTGGGAAGAGCATTCCATATTCCTGTAGTGCTGCTAAAAAACGAGTCTCTAAATTTCACTGTGCGTCCGAAAGCAGGCTTAAGGGTAAACTGATGAGCATTCCTGGCGAGACGTGTATTGCGGGTGAATTCAAGGAGAGGAGGAATGCAGTTGGCAGTTGGCTAGCTCACTTGAGCGTCGTTTGTTAAAGTAACGACAAAACACGAACAAAGAAGACACGGTACGTCGATGTTCAAGTGAGTCTAATGAACCCGCGATATCGTTGTCTCCTATAAGTTTTATCGCTCGCTTTTGGATACTATCTAGCAGGTGCAGGGTGGTCTTGGGCACCAGACCAGATATGAGCGTTATACTCAAGCTTAGGGCGAATATACGCCTTATAGATTAAAGCCAAATAAGAGGGGGTGAAGTATTTCTTGCATCTTCTTCATCAGGCCATAATTAAAGAGAATACAAACACTAGCATGTGTTTGCACAACAGGTGCGATGAGAATCTCTTCAGCTTAAGATTTGGAATTCTTATTACGTCAATCTCAGTGACATGTTGGTGTTCAGGAAGAAGCATAGAGACAAGTTGTAGACCTGCAAAGAACTTTTAAGTTCAAAGAAGGCAATGAAACAGTACAACGACGGATTCTAAGAGCACGTTCACGATAATGAACTAACTATGGTCAGCGATCTCATGACACTGGTCTAAAGTTCCAGCAAACAATAAAAAATCATCCAATAGCGCTCTTTGTTTGATTGCTGCTGAATGACGCCCAAAGATAGTAAACAGACGGGTAGAAAGGGAGCAGACATTGTGGGCCCAAGATGTGACCTACACATGCCACTTCCAAGAGAGTCCTCTTCGGCGTAGATGAAGCAGCACATTCCATCAACAAAAGAAATCTAATAATCATGATACCTGCTCTCAAAGAAGGCCACGCGGGTATTTTTCTCTTCACGGAATTCAGCAACATTGACGTATAAACAACTAGAGAAATAAATGCCGTATCCAATTCTGGAACAATAAGGAGGTACTTCCAATGCATGAGGGCTGATCCCAAAAGAATCAAGGACCAAGGATGCTCTGAATGTAAACAAGCCTGACCTTAGGATACTATGTGACGTACTTACTGACCACTTCCTACCCAACTACCACCCGTACAAAATGGGGCTTAGCAGCTAAGAACACTACAGACACTGTGGAAAATCAAAAGCGACCATAGAATATCTGCCAATCGAGTGTCTAATGATGGGCGCATTCGAATGATATCTCGAGTGATAATTGATTATTACATCTCGATTCTCAATCAACCACTAATCACTTAGATGACTACTAATCTCTCGAGTGACTACTAACCACTCGCATGGCTTCTAACTACTAACACAAGATAACTCGATTAATGTATCAAGATCAACAGCACGAGAACGAGTAACAAACAATTCTTGTCAAGAGCTACTGATCATTAACATGAGGAGAATGAAAGAAAGTGATTTGCGACAAGTTGTTTTTAAACGCTTCGGTGGTATGGAAACAAATAAAACATCTTCGAAAGCAACTGGACCTGGACCCACTGTTGTTGTTGATGTTTTTATTAATGCACCGAGTAGTGGGGTACTACTTGAGTTCTTTTCCCTTGCGTTTTTCTTTCATTCTGATGTTCATTCTATGTTCCTGATGAGTACTTTTCGACGAGAAATATTTGTTACTTGTTCTTGCGCTGAAGTAAGACATTTATCGAGTTAAATTGTGTTAGTAGTTTGTAATTAGTTTGTAGTCACTCGAGTGATCGTTCTTTTATTAAAATATCTCGATTACTAAAGTCTCGATTCTTGCCCATCACTAAAACAGACTATCAGGACATCAGATCTAAAGACAGAAACTGTATGAATATACATAGTTCTGAAGTCCTAGGTATAGAAAGGAACGCAATAAATCAAAGGTGGTCACAGTGCTATGTGACTCTATAATCACTCCCCAATGTCTTAAATTCAATCAGACCAGCTAGACATGTAATTTCTTTTAGTTTACCACAGGCCCCTCCATATTAAATTATGACTAAAATTAATTTTTCATTTATTTCCCTTCAGCTTGCTACGAGAGATCGGCTTGGATGTGATCGAACTACCGCCCGATGACAGTTTGCCGGAAAGTGTATTCGTTGAGAATACCGCAGTAATCTGTAATGGAGTCGCCCTCATCGGGAAGTCCAACAATCCCATCCGACAACGTGAGGTAAGAACACAAAGCGCTTCAAATACCCCTTCCAAAGGCTAGCTGACTGAAATGGTTTCATTGTAGGCAGATAGTATGAAAATTATTTTAAAAAAGGAACTCGATATTCCAGTAGTTGAAATGCCATATGCGAATGCGTTGCTCGATGGAGGAGATGTTTTATTCACTGGTATGACGACTGATCCCCCTCATGGTTTGCCCCATGTGCATGCTTTCGCTTCTTTCCAGGGCGGGAGTTCTTTGTCGGACTTTCGGAGCGAACCAACGAGGAGGGCGCCCGTGCAGTGGCAACCACTTTTCCCGAGTATCCCTGCACCCCGATAAAGGCAAGTACCTTCTGCACACTGCACCCAAAACGGACTGTGATTACCCTTGTATTCGTTATTTAGATATCGGGGAGAAAGCCACTGAAGTACTATGTCAGCTTAGCTGGCCCCGACGTGCTGTGTGTCTCAACCAGTGATGCGTCGCAGCAGATCTTAAAACGCATGGAACGAGAGGCCAGTTTTGCATATCAAACTCTCACACTCCCAGACGAGCAGGCCGCAAATATGCTGTTCATCAACGGCACTCTGATACATCGATCTCCGGGGGAGATTCCACAGTCGCATAAAGTAAGTTGACCCCGTGACCAGACCGAACGCCAGAGATTGAATGTCGAAGCAGATGACATCAGCTTCCCAGGTCGAATGTGAAGCACACGCTTGTGAAGCAAAATAAATTGGCCTTGACACATAATTCATTTTATTTCCCACTTGCCTTCTTGTCGTTACAGATAATTAAAGAAAAAGTTGACATCGCCAGTCGAAATGTTGATATAAGCGAATTTAGTAAATTCTCCAGTGGCTTGACATCGTGCTGTCTTCTGTTGCGTCGATGGAAGTCCATACGCAATCTTTAACTAAAAGACTATATTCTTGCCTAAATTCTTCGTCACGCACATAGTAAATGTCTTCTGTTTAATTTGTTTTATTTATTTCTAGCGATTCTTGTAAGTTTAATTAATTAACGAATTAAAGTCTCGAATTATACACGTTATGAAGGTGTTTCGTTTTAATCAATAAATGAAGTAACTCGTTGGTTTTTGGGAATAAGGGGAGGAGATGGAGCCACAGAACAAAGAGTGTTTCGTTTTGGTATGAAGGGGTGCATGCACTTGCGGCGCTACAATTCGTGTTTCGAGAGTGGCGTGACATTTTCACCTATTTCAACTGAACTGAGCAAGGTGAAGCTCACGCCAATTATTAAATTCTGGACACAGTTCAAAGGGGGAACATTTTTTCATAATTTGAGGTTCGATTCTTCGGTTTGTGAATAAATATAATTGCATCATCGAAATGGGAATTGAGAGACGACGATTTAAAAATCATCGATAAACTATAGACAGCGTGACCTGGAAGAGCGGAAGGAGTCAGTGTTACCACAGGGACTCTATAGAGTCAAAAGGACTCATTTCATTTAAAATGCCTGAGCACATACTAGTACTGCACCCAGGAATAGCCAGAATAGGCAGACTTCGAGCCAGGAAAGGAATGTAGTCGTGTCGTATCTTCATAGACGGCTCCAGAACCTATGAAGAGAACGCTGCTTTCGTGGAAGGCGACAACATTAGACTGTACACCTCATTAGGTATCAGTTTTCCAAGCGGCAACCTATGCGCAACTATGGTATATGTGAAAAACATGTGAAAGGGTGATGGTTGGACCTCTCGATAGCACTATCGTAGAGCATGACTCTCTAGGATGTAGATAGACCAAGCATTTGCTCTCAATTCCGCGGCATTCTTGTTGTCCCTTGACAGAGAAGACTGCAGACGACTTACCGGCATAATAACGGGCCGCTATATCTCTGCTATGCCTATGGAGAGAACGGCTACACGGCAGAGCTCTTCGTCTGTCACTGTTCCGTCATTGATTGGATCAGGTGGCAGGTCTTCGGCGCTAATGTGGTTAGAGCTGATTCTGTAGGCATGCTGATCTTCGGAAGAAATTGTAGGTACCACCTGGTAGTACAATGGACATGTCTTGAGTCTTAGTGCTCTAGTCAAGTATCAAAACCATAAAAAAAAAAATCATACTCGTTTCTTATGTGTTTTTTTAGTTCTCACATAAGGTGGCATTGTGTTATTAAAAACCTTTGTTGGGACTCATTTATTTCTAAAAGTACTCGTTTTTTAAGCTTCTGGGACTCATAAATAATTTGACCTGTGGTAACACTGGAAGGAGTACTGGTCCTCGTGCTCTTTGAAATTCATGTACAGACAGTAGTCCAATTTAGAGCCAATAGCTGGACGCAGGCAGCAGAGCTGATTCGAAAAAAATAAATGGTTGTCGTTATATGGTCATGTCTGCGAGGAAGATGAAGGAAGGCGAAGACACAATCACGAACTCTACTCTCTACGATGTGGGTGTAATCCGGAAGGCAATCATTCGTCGACTGCACTAGCTCGGCCATTTCGAGCGCATGGACAACAATGATCCAGCTAAGGTGGTCCTCCAATCCGGCCTTACTGGTTCGAGAAGGAGTAGATTATCGGGAATTGCAGGCTTGTTACGTAAATAAGTACTTAGGATGTATACTTTCTGAGTGTACACTGCGTCATTCATTTCAATCTGTTTAAAGTTGCACTGTTTTTGTTGTCATTTCTTTAATCGCATTGCCATAATAATGTATCTGCATATGCATATAAGAATTTACCTTATTTAATATGCAATAAAACAGTTGATAAGAAGTAAAAGAGAAAACGAAAGACAGTTCAATTCACTGTGCCGACCTTATGAATGTACCGTTAGGAAACAGTCAAAAAAAGTCAACAACACGCGGTGTTCCCAAGCGGTCCCCCATCCAAGTACTATCCGCGCCCGACGCTGCTTGATTTCGGTGATCGGACGAGAACTGATTTTTTTTTTTTTTTTTTTTTTTTTGTATGCATTTTTATTGTTAATTCACAAAAACTTAAAAAACTAGACAAAACGCTTAAAACTAGCTTAACTAAAATCAGTTCATTATTTCTTACTGGCCCTTCGCGGGCGCTCTAAGCTAACCTAAACTTATTCTATGTGTCTTTCGACTTCTAAAAACTTACGAGAACCGATTTTTTCAGCGTGGTATGGTCGTTGACAATTTTTCTATGTACAGACTTCGTCCTGATGACTCCGGTGGATACATTTACAGGGTTTTTCAAAATAAACACAGTGTTTTAATAAAAAAAATATATATACAGCTTTTAGGTCTTAGGCCTTTCGAATTGAAGTAATGGATCATGCGCGTCGGAAGATGATGGTGATAATAAAGTACATGGGATAGGGTAGTTTATGAAATAATATATAAGAGAATTGTTCTACGCGGCTTTGTTGGCATATACGAACAATATTTTTTCATGTTGTTCATGTTTCATGTTGTGCATGTCGAATTTGTTGTGTGCATGCTATTGAACTTGCAACTTGCTATACTGCAAAATCTGGGTGGTTTTAGTGAGGAACATAGTTTTCTGTCAGGAAAATGGAAGAGCTCTATCAGGGGCGTTGGGACTTAAATGTGATGTGGAGGGTGATTTTTTAAAAGCTATAGGAAAGTTTTTCAAAAAAAAAAAAAACACATAAAATTCAGAAAAATGCATGAAATCTTTATTTGAATCGATAGTACGGTTCATTTAATTTAATGTTTGAAGATTATTTCATGCAAATGTTGACCTTGACTGGGCCTCAAATGCTCCATCCGCTTAGTCCAATTTTGGCAAGCTCTTTCCAACATTTCGGCCGGTATCTCACGAATAAATGCTTCAATGTTGTCTTCCAATGTGTCAATTGAAGCGGGCTTGTCCAAAAAGATAATAGCTAAAAAATCACCCTTTATTTATCAAAAAAGTGGTGGCCCGTGGCGTTGTGGGTATGTGCGTCGACCCCAACCTCGATGTCGTAGGTTTGATTCCAGCTGTGAGCGACAAAAATAATTTTCACGACCCCACCTCTTTCGAGTCACTGACAATGCTCAAAAAGTATTTCCTGTCTAGAAAAAGCTTCTCAAACTTGGCCGTTCGGAGTCGGCATAAAACTGTAGGTCCCTTTCACTCGTGTGAGAACAATAGCACGCACAACACGAGTGGTTGCTGAGAAGCTAGCCCCTGGCCCTCTACGGGCTGTAGCGCCACCCATATTATTATATTAAATATTATATAGAAAATATATAGAATATGAAATAATGAAACTTAAGTTACATGGTTGTGGGGATGCCATTTCATGTTCAAGCGTACATGAGATCTTCTTCCGCTTGAAACTCTAGAATGTATATCAATTTTACTAGTTCAACAATAATCTGTTTAAATAGAATTGAGTGAAATGTGATGGTAGCTAAAAGTCGACAAAAATGTACGTCGGAAGTATTGACACGTCCACCGGGAATACGGCAGCACCATTCTTAAATATTATTCACAAATTTCCCTGTGCATCCATTTTTGCAAACAATTTGCAGTAAACAAAAGCCCCCAATCGTGCCATTCAGTAAAACAAGGTTTCAATTATTTTTTTTCCAATTTTTTAAAATTTATTTTGTTTTCATGTTTTTTTGTTTTTGTTTTATATAAGAATAATAATTGTTTTTTGTTTTGTTGTTGTTTCTTTTTGTTTTTGTTTTATCATTTTTTTTACAAAGCGTTATAATTATAATAATAATTAATAATAATAACTAATTTTGTTTTCTTCATTTCTATAAATTTCATTCTTTGGGGGGGAGGGCCAAGAAAATTAACAGTAAATTTGTTTCTTTTTCTATTTAAGGATTAACTAACGACTCTATAGCACATCGTTTCATGTTTTCACTATGTATGGTTTTTCAAGTTTGTTTCTTTTTTTTTCATTTATTTTAAATGTAATAAATTGTATTTAATATTCTAATTTTTTTTATTTTCTTTTGCAAATGTAGGCACCCTAAATATTAAAGCTTTTCGCAAACACGTTTTCTTCTTTTTATGTTTTTTTTTTATTTAAAATGTTTGGTTTTTTTTTTGGTTTTTCTTGTTGTGTTTTTTTTAACGTTTGTTTGTTGACTCGTTTTTTGTGTTAATATTTTTATCATTATTATTTGTTGATGTTGTTTATTGTTGACCCTTAAGTTGTATATATATATGTATGTATATATTTGTTCAATTCAGTGTATCAATTCATGTATTGTTTCAACTCTTGCCTTCTGCTACGTTTTATTCATTTTATTTTATTTGTTATTTTATGTTTGTGTTCTAAAACTTAGTCTGCTATAAATTGGTCTTTGTTCATCGAACTATATCTTTTTTTTTAACTTTTACTTTATTTAATCGTTTTTTCCTTTAGTTATGTGAATTGTTTTGTCTTTTTTGTTGTGTGTTACTTTGAGTGTTGGTTGGTTTGTGTGAACTATTATTTGTGGCTGTTGTTACTTGTTCTCTGATAGTGATGACCATTTATTTATGTTATGTCTATTTGTTATATGCAATAAGTGTGTTGTTTTTTTTGTTTGCAACTAGAATTATTATTATATCATGTCAACGGATTCTTTAAAGCTATTTATTTTATTTATTCACATTTGTATGAATATATTGATGGGTGTATGGTTGTGTATGGGTTTTGTTTTGACATAAACTAATCGAGTACTGATGCAGTTTTCCATTTGTATGAAATAATGACCGTAAAGCTATATTTGGCTTTGTTCATGTTGTTTGGGAGGGAAAATATTGGTTCAGTGGTGTTAATTGAAAAGATTAATTTAGTTCTTATTCTGTGAAACCATCCATAAAAAGCATTTTCCAAATATTCTTCATCGTCTATCCTAAGTGCAGAGTGACTTTAAGAGATCTTCTTTTCTGTGTTTTTTTTCTCATACCCAAGGAAACCTAATTTTTGTTTTTCACGTCTGATTGAAGCTATTTAAGTATTTGTCAGTTTTTCTTTTAATCTATGGTTAATACATATAGTTTTTCTTTTTACTTGTATATAAAGTGATAATAAAGTCTCTATAACGATGTAAAAAACATAAATGAGAGTCTCATTGGTTGTTGTTAAACATACACATAGTCATTGTAAATGAGTACAAATACAGTAGGTATATATTTATTTAATTGTTTTTGTTTTGCATTTTCGTACCTTTTCGAGGGAGAATTATAACGAAATATAACATTTGTCGGTAAGTAAGAGCTCCGGACATTTTGAAATTTTTAATCCAATAAAGCTTTCGATTTTGACAGTCTTATTATTATATATATATTGTTTATATTATATATTTGTTTTCTGTTATGAGTATATATATGTATACGATTTTTTTTATTAATTTTGTCTGAGTGTGTGTTCTTACTTGTGGCAAATGCATTTTTATTGGTATTGTAGTTGAAGTTGTTTGCACATTTTTTTGTTGTTGATTTTGAGTAAATAAGTGATGGATTTCTATAAAATGAGTTAGATTATATCTAGCAAATGAAAAACCGCATAAGCTCGACTTATAACATCAGGAGGGAGTTTATTTTAAATTTTTAATTGATTTGGGTTTGATGTTGTATGATACATTGGAGGTCAACTGGGAAGATCTATTGAAAATAAAGAAATTGTGTTGTTATTTCATGTAATCGAAAACGAAGAAGCTTATGGATTTATACGAGTCAAGCTTTGTGATAATAAATGAGCGATGTGATCGTCTTGGTCTATTATTTTTATTAAATTCTGAGACTAATCTTGATGTGCGAGCTTTAGTTCATTTTGCGTTCACGCCATCTGGAGGAGAAGAACTAAACGGGCTGTACAGAGACATTAGCCTAGCCAGGCGTCTACAGATCCAACGCCTGAGCTAACTCGACCATATACATAGGCGGTGTGGACAACAGCTGAATAGTCTTCGAATTCGAACCTGTAGGGCAACGCAACAGAGAACACCCTCGTATAATGTGGTGCACCCCAAGTCCCAAATGGAGTAGGACATCATCCATCTAGGCGCAAACTTAAGATAGGTTTACATAGGAAAAAGGCTTGTTGGTTGAAGAACATGTCCACCCTGGACTGCAGCGAAGATGAACCTCGATTTGCAGGAGTAAGCGAAAATGTTAAACTGTGGGTATTATGTGTCTTACACCCTAAGAGTACTCTGACAATTTTTCTGTTAGCATAACTGGCCACCGATATCATCCGATCTTGAGGAGTAAATAGTTTCGTTAATCGACCAACAAAGCATGTGTTTTCACGTAAAACTAGACGCTACAAAACGATAATACAATAATAAGGGTAGCACTACACCCTGTAGAGGGCGAGGGCCTAGCCTCTCACGCAACCACTCGCGTTGTGCCTGCTATTGTTATCTCACTAGTGTAAGGGACCTACTCCGACTATGAATCGCCAAGTTTGAGAAGCCTTTTCTAGAAATCAAGAAAACGACGCTTCTGAAGATTCAATTTACAAACCTACCAGATTTATGTGCATGATTAGGAAACAAATGAAGAAACTGAAATTAAATGAAAATATCCGAATTCAGCACAACCTTGCTTAGTTGGAATGCCCTCCCATTCTTAGCCTGCTAATGGTTTTTTTGTGGGAGAGTCTAATTTAATTTTGTTTTGAAAGTCTACTACTTGTATCGAATCGAATTCTGCCTTGGATTTTGGATTCTAAAATGTGTGGCGCTACAATCTGTAGAAGGCTAGCGCCTAGTTTCTATAGCAATTTTTGCTGTCCTATTGAATCATAAAGGTGTTCTATGCTCGGGAAATACGAACAATGGAATTCCAACATTTTTAGTGCAGTCGCATTCGATTCAATTAAACGATCGAAGGACGAAGACCGTTGTGACTGACGAGGGACTTTGAACGGTTTAAAGAATTGTTTATTATACATGTTAGGTTGGAGGAAGTTCAGTGCACTTACATTTTAAGAAATGCCTTTGTTCTTCAATAAATTTTCACTTCTGAAGATATGGCAATGGCTGAAGATATGGCGATGGCAATTTAAAACGACGTTTAATTTTTGTACACCCTGCTTAATGTAGAAGCACCAGATGCCTGACGTAGCTATGAGTCATTATCATTACCTTTCAGTTTCATCTAAGGGTTCGAGTAGAGATTATCAATATGTGTATCAAAGTAAGAACTGATAAATGTGCGTGTATTGATGTAGGTTCTAGGCCTCAATGGAAGAATAGTCTAAGTTTGCTGGCGATCGAGCTGGCAGCTCATTAACATATGTCCTGATGCTGTACCGAGGTCTCAGATCTGCAACACGAGTATACTGGGCCGACATACAGTTTATGATCGACAGACATTGTTACCGACACGAGAGAGTTTTAGTGGTTTGTGTCCATAATTGAACCTAAGCATAGAACGCAGGGCTCTACTCATGTCAATAGTGGTAAGGATAATATGTGTATTGGCAAGTGTAGTCTATGGGTAATTCATAATTAATTATTAAACTCAATTAATAGCCTGTGTCCTCAGTGAATTAAATGAGAGGTACGGTAAACATGTTGACAGAAAATCAAAGAATTATTGGTAATTTTAGGCTTTATTAAAATATACCATAACATACAGTCAATCAATCTCATGTTCGTAAAGGAGATAAAAAGCAACTTTTTCGATTAATTCAAGAATCGCAAGAACTTCTAGTCTTATTTGGTTACGAAATCGAAGATAATAGATGTGCATTAAGGAAACTAAATGATGCCATGACTATTTTTTTGAAGACCAGCCTAGCTCTTCCACTTTTGTAATCAGCCAAAGTTAAATTTCAAATAATTTTTAATTTTCAATGTAGACGTCACGTAATTAGATTCCAAAACGTCGTTGTCAAAACTTATTTGAAAGTTTTTGCTTGCCATTCGGATCTCGAACTCCAAATTGAATAAATTTAAACAGAAGTAGCAGAGTATACCTCCAATCTGTGGAAGCCAAGCAGGGGCAAGGTGTTTTAGGTATGTATTAAAAAGCACACAAGTTGGTCCGCTTAAAAACCAACCATTTAGTGGGGACGGAGCGGGTTAAATGGACAAACTTACAAAATTTCAATTATAGAAGAAAAATTAATACAGATTTGTTGACTTACTCAACTGCCATAAATGTCGTATCTCATCGACCACATGAACTATAAATGTCTATCTTCTGCTCTTTCTGAGGCACTTGCCTTGAGAAGCTTCCATAAGGTGGGCATACAACATACAACATAAAGATTGGATTGGAAAGCCAACTTCAAACGGAGACGGTGTACTCCGTGTTGCTGGCTTGTTGAACAAGGATATTGTTTCTGTGTACTGTTTCGAACTGTGAGACTGTAAGGCATCCGAAATTAGAAACAAATTTTTGTTATATGTAGTCAATGACAGGCGCTTTAGCGTTAGGAACAAAAGTAATTTCAAATGTTAAGATAAAATCGTGTGGTTTAATCTCAGATCAATCGGCATCTATTAAGCTTTTGTTCACGATTAGAGACCCATAGTTGCTGGATTTAGATTGTCACCAGAAGTCTTTCAGTTACATTCAAGGATATGAAATATACTATTTAAATAATCAATCGAATTTTGACGAAACTCTTCAGAGGGGAATATAATGGCATTTTGCTTAACTGCCGGGTGACCATATATGTACTCTGCTATAGCAGTTATCATTTTGTTTTTCGTCATTTAGGAAACAAATTTTCGAACACATTTCTTATTATTTTCAATTGATCTATAGCAGTCCGCCCTCACTGTAAGCATACATACATATGCAAAGGGAATCCATTTCAACCATTTCATATCTCGTCTCTCCTCTTTCCACTTATATTTTATAGCTCTGCTTTAGTTCTTTTACGTTTAGTTTTAACTACTTACGTTGTTCGGTTTAGGTGTCACTATTTAATTGTTATTTATTATTTATTTCAATGATTTATTTAAATTACTACTTATTATAGTCATTTACATAACTAGTGAGTTTATATGTGTAAGTTTTCACTTTATTCAATTTATTTAAGTAGGATGCTTATCTGATAATTTAGTGTTTAATTTTATTTTACTTTTCGAATAAACAGAGCTATAAAATTGAACAATAATGAATATAATAATAATTAACAGATAAAAAAGCTAGGCTTCTTTATGTTCCTTCGTCTTTCACTTCATCTTCGCTCAATCATTTCTTGAAGTGCTTAATCCTTTTTCTTTTTGTCTGTAGTTTTTTTTTACATTTTTTTGTTTGGTTTGTTTTATGTTATAAGTCTTTTTATCCTAAAAAGATGAAAACGTTCAAAATTCAATTAATTCATTTTTATCGCAGTTTCACACTTATAAAAATCGATCTCTTTTTTTTTTGGTTGTTTTTGTTTTTTTTTCTTGTTGTTGTATAATACATTATATTCTAGAGTAAAATTAATTATTTTTTGTTTTATTTTCAATAATCCTTGGTTTTTGTTTTCTTTCCTATTTTGTGGCGATTTGCCTCAGTTGACTTTTTTTTTCTAAAATGGCAACATTTTCGGGTGAAGATCTTATTCTTACTACAATCGCGAACTAGGTAGTTCCTACAAGTCTTTCTATTCTTACTTTTTATCTCTTACTAAGGTAATTGTGTTTGGTTTTTAGTTTAAAGCGGTAAACAAGATGTTTTTATGTTCTTTTTTTGTAGTATTTGTTTAAGGACACACATGTTTGTCTGTCTCTCTATGTAAATGTTGCCGTTTGTGATTTGTTCTTTGAAAACAACAGAAAAAGAAAAATGAAAATATCTAAGTAACCCATAATTTTTATTTAACTAGAAATTAAAAACGTCACGGTCTTATAATTTAGATTTGAACTAGACTAAATATTTTACACTAGATTCTGTTGTTGAAATGAAACTTAGAGAAACTTAGAGTATATCTCAATTTATTATCTACTTAATTACTCGTAGCTATGTATAGTATTCCTCCTTCATCTTCCTTAATTTTGTGTTTTTTTTTTACTTCTTTATAAACTAAATGCTTTCAGCTTAATTATACATATTTCATGTTTTTTTTTGTTTCTTTTTTGTTTGAGTTGTTTTATTTCGAAAAGGCCTTGCAGTATGCCATTGTTGAAATAAAATTATTAGAATTATTATTGCACACACGTTCTCGTTTTCTAGTGAACTTATTCGCTGCGGATGTGGATGTGATCGCAGATGACGATATTGTTTGATGTTCTTCTTCTTCTTCATCTTCTTCCTGTTGTTGTTGTTGATGTTGATGTTGTTGTTCGGCGTTGTTATAGTCTGATTCGGCATCGCATTCGTCTCCAGTCGTTTGTAGGATTATGGACGTGAACTCGTTTTCTTCTATTCAGCTACCAAATTTATTGGAAGATGTGTAATTATTAACTGTAGATCCATTCGATGACATATGAGTTTCAGGCACTAAATGTGGAGTTCTACTAGATATAGGTGGTAATATGGGACTGGTTGGCCAATGGTATGTAGCAGCATTATTAGATGAGGGAACGCTTCTATGCATAAAGAGAGCAGTTAGAAAAAAAATTAAATAGAATGTGAAAATATTCCTTCTGTTTAAGAAAAAAAAAAACGTCATTTCATTTTACAAGAAAATTAAGATTGCTTTTTATATTTATCATCGAGAGACATTGGGAGACAGTGGACAGAAGTGGACACACAAAAATTCCTTGTCTCACCTAATTAATGATGATGTGGTCCACGGCCAAACGGAGGATACTCAAAGGACTTCCCATCTGATTCAGGTCGGAAATTGAAACTAAAAATGTTAAATTCATCAACACGTTGCACATTGATAAAGTAGAGACATTGTTATATTTCTTGGTGTTGGGCAATTGAAGAACACGTTTCTTTCGAGGAGGTGCTAAACAAATAAAAAAGCTACCTACATACGAATCGAATTAAAAGGTGAACAGTAGTTATTGGTCGGGTTGGTTAGATGCAACAGGTTGATGGTATTTTTAACACCATCATTATTGAGTATTTCATTGTGTATACAGAAACGTTACTCTCTAATAGTTAAGAACACAGTTTCGTTTTAAGCGTCTATAATACTGTTCATTGCTTTTGTAATGAATGTTCCCTACAGTTTTGTGCACCTGTTATAATTTTGGACAGCAATACAGAGCAAGGAAAGAGCTGGTGAGTCGTTTTTGGGCAACGATAGAGGTTTTTCATATTTGATTGGTTCTAGTTTAGTGGAAGTGTTTCAGATCCACTATTTTGTTTCTGTTGAAGTGAATTGAAAGCAGTGTCTATTTTGACTTTTCTACTTGCTGACACATTATATAACGTGAAATATTTTACAGAAGTTATATGAGTTTTTACAGTTGAAATGTTTACAATTACATGAAATGCTGCGAAGAGGGCCTCACAACTCTGAAGTACCTTTTCTACGTAGATACCTACTAACGACATTTTTGTAACACCTATTCAGACGTGACGTGTTTAAAGGGATACACAGGGTTGGAATTATTTTCTTTAAAGAAGAAAAATTCACTGATGTTTCTCAATCCGGCATTATTTGTGGGTAGTTCGAAATCCAAAGCAATTTCTCTGTCAATGATTGTGAAACTCTCCGGGAGAGTAGAGGCGTCCCTTAAGACACATTTTCGTGACGAATTTCCTTTAAATACCTGCGAAAATGTGATCTGAAACTGCCACGCGAACTTCTTTTGTCTGAGCAATAATTGAAATTGTACTAGTGGCTCCCTTTTTTGAGCAATTCAAAATCGACGTTGCGGACACCGTATACAACACAAACTGCCTGGTAGCCAAGACCAAACATTATTTATGATTATACGGCTGGTAAATAAATTGAGGTGAAATGTGGTGCCTGTTATAAACAAGTCCGTGGATATTCGCTTTGAACGATACTATACTCATTCTCAGAAAATAGGCATTCTGAGCCTAAAACTAATGATATAAACTAAGAGTGAAAACGCATCTAAATAAGACTAACATCGAAATTGGAAAGGTCTCGTTTGATTCAACTGGCAGAACTAAGTCAATAGGGAAGAGAGGACGTTGTAATTCCACCATATAACCAAACTGTCTTGTTTCTTCTGATCAGGCTGAGTGAGTCTAGATTTGAGAGTGGGCCACATTTGTTCAGGATGAGGCTTCTTTATTCTCTATAGTTTCTGCCTCAAAGACCCTAGAATGGTTCGGCGATATAGAGCACACATTTCTTCTCGTATAAAGAGATCATCAGAATCTCAAGATCTAAACCTGTCGAGGAAGATAGAATATTCAAAACGCAGTTCCTTCTGCATTTGCAGTAAGTTCCCATCCAATCGAAAATCGATCGGTAAAAGTTTATGGGGTAAGTTCATGGCTACGGAGGTATCAGCGGAGAATACTCTTCTCAGAAATAAAATTAAAAGAAAACTATAATCTCAGCTGTAAATGAATCAACGATCTGCATGTTGAATCATTTGTCGAAATCAGAATAACAAATTAAGTACTTACAACATTAACGTCGCTTACAAAACCAACTTCACGAATGTCTAGATAAATGTTTTAGAGAGTCTTGAAAGATGTGATCAAAATGAATAGAAGAGTAAAAATGACAATTCAAACACAAGAAATTATTGGAATTCTCACTTATTGGGCCGGGATTTCGCAAATGCGAACTTTGTCCAAAAAAATATTTTCTATAGCGAGCCTAGTTGTTGATTCAACAACTGTGTTAACGTGAGAAGAATTGGCATAGTTGGAGCGATTACAATCCACAAGAGTTGAGCTTAGCATTTATGTATGTCATGGCGGCAGCTCTGATCTTTTGAACGGAGGGAGAAGACACTGTTACTACATTAATTGTATCGGTTAGCCGAGAGAGTCATACGGTAGCGGTATACATTAGTTCTATAACTTAATTCGTGCGTTTGCTAAGAGATGGCGCAACTTGTATTATTCCAATGGAACATGCGTTGGAAGGCTACTGCCATTGTAAAAAGTTGTCATTGAAAAAGTCATAGCTTCGGATGGACAATACTTTGAATAATACTTTTGCACATGATTTTCTGAAATAAACGTTCAAATTTTGAAAAAAAAAAAAAAAACACAGCACGAATTAAGTTATAGAACCAGGAGAAATTCGTCGTCTGGGTCATCATGAGGCGTGAGCTCATAAATTGAGTTCTGCGATTTTGCGAATTGACACCGTTCGATTATTTTCTCTGGAGTACCAGTTGTCAACGTAAAAAAAACACGACTTTGGACGATCTCGAGGCCAACATCCGAGATTTTGTTGCCGCACTGATAGAGCGATCTTGTCATACACATTTAGGTCGACCGTTTTAGACATTGCCAATAAAGCCATGCCGGATTAATGACGCGCTATTCCATACATATAAATACACAATGACATTTGCATGAATGACGTGGTTTGACTGGATTCCTTTATCCCAGCGGTGGAGGTAGTGCCACAGCGAAAGATCTCCACCATCCGCTTTATTACTCAGCAATTCTTGCCTTTTCCTTATATGATTTTTTTTTTGACGGACCTCTTCCTAGTTATCTTAGGCATAATTTCAGTACACAATCACGTCGTTAGCCTATCGGGCAGAGTTAAAAGAATTCACTAATGTGGTAACTTCAACGTTAAATATTCCTTCGTAACATAACCGTTGGATTCATTTACCCTTAATGAGAAAACAAGTGGAAAAATGGTTTCTAAAATGCTTGCCATGACGGTTAATCAGCAAAATCTAACCTTATCCAACTAATTACTACATAATTGGTCAACTTTTGTGTACAAACTTCCGTATTTCCGCTTTCGGTTTCCGGCCTTTTTCCCATTCCCGCCTTCGAACTTCCTGCAGCGGGGGGTGAGTTTCCAATTTCCCCTCCTTAAATTCCGACTTCTTCCGTTCGTGTGTGTAACCACATGTGCAGTTTAGGAATACATTAAATCTCCGCTAGTCTTTCAATTTCTTTCAAAGTCATTCTCACTCACGTTTAGTATCGGTTGGCTAATGGGGGGAAGACAAGCGAGATACAAAATTTCAATGTAGAAAGTGTCATATAAAGAGCTTTTGACAAGACGAACATCGAACTAGTTGGGTCCTATGAAATACACGCAAGCGACTGACATTAACAAGATACATCGACTAGAGGGACATTAATTGCTTTTGCTGAAAGACGATTACGATGATAGGTCAGCAGGTGCAACGACTGCAACGTACTGGCAAATTAAGTCAAGAACATCTAGCATTTAGCGATACGTTTTTTTAGTGAGCTCATCTTTAAAGTGTTACAACGGATCATTCTTTAGCTGTTATACGTATACCATTTAATAATTACTTTTATATTTTCATTCAATTTCAAACATACCTAGAGTGGGGAAATAAAACTGGCGATGTGTTAAACACCGACTGCGGGGATATTTGCATCGTTGTTGCTGCCGCATCAGGATGTAAAAAATTGCGTCGTTGCTCTATCCGTTCCTGATGTTGACTTAGGCACCGTGCTATTGTATCGGGAAGGCTTTCCATGTGGTCCTTCAAACAACAAGACACACACACATTCAATTCAAATCAATAAAATCAATTTTGATGGAATTTCGTAGTGTATCTACGCAACTACGAATTGCATGCGTGTACGTACCTGTAATGACTGCAATTTATCTTCGAGATTCGTTAGTCGCTCCTCTATCGCATCCTGCCTACTGGACATGTCCGAAATAATTTCGTAAACCGTGTTCTGAGTCTAAAGCAATATTCAAAATTTATGTACATTGTTGCATAATTTAATGGAAATTCATTTGCGAATTGGTTTCGGACAACAAAATTGAGAAAATGTGAATGACTTTACCTTCGCCATGTCGGTTATAGTGTTGGCATTATCCATGAGTTTACGTTGATCCATTTTGACTTTGCGCAATCTGTATGTAATTTTATTGGAGAAACAGAATCAATCACAATGGTTTTTTTGTTTAAAGTAATTCATTTTCAATACACCGACAATACACAGAAAACAAAATCAAGTACATACGAAACAAAAGAGAAACTCATAACAAAAATAGAAATAAGAAATGTTTCTTGTTGTAAATCTACATCACATTGAAAGGAGTTCGGTTTTTCTTTTTGTTCACTTTGTTTTTGGATTAATCAACAATTGAAAAGAACAGAGACATTAAACTACACACAGAAGTGAATTTTCTTTTTTTAATACAATATCGTATGTCTATTTCTTAAAAATATTTGATTTTCTTTTATTTTCTCTTAAACAAGAAAAGCAACAGAAGATGCGAATTAATGTCTTGCTTAGGCGCACATTGTTCTTGCTCAAACGTACATCTAGTTAGAACGATTTAGATCTATTTGCTGGTAATACAAAAAAGCTGGGTTAGTTAAATTTTTCAAGTAAGAACTTTAGCTACTTATTGTTAGTTTTTAACTTAGACTTATATGTATGTTATTTTAAAAAAATTATCAAACATGGCGTCAAACACATCTTTTTCATTTTAATTCTTACAGAGTTTCAGTCCTTGTACAAGTATGTTCTGGTTTTACTTAAAGTAAGTAGCAAAAAAACAATGAATAAAGTGTAAATGAATCGAGTGCTGTTTCTAGACGTTCTGACCGAGAAGTCTAAGAGAAAGGCAGAAACACTAAAAAAGTGAAGGAATGCCTTGAAAAACAAAAGCTGCACAATTTTAAGTTTGAGTTTCTAAATGTATGTGTGTATATTGTAATGGAATGTACGACTGGCTCAGGCAAAGCCCTCCGAGGGATGTTGCTTGAGTAATCGTCGAACAGTCAATCGCCACTGAGTTTCAGATTTCTGTTCCTTTCAAATAATGGTTTCTGTCAAAATTCTGCAACTGACACTTGACGTTAAATTCGCAGACTGTAAAGTTTATCAAGGATATTTGTCGCTCTTTAGCGCTTAGTTTAGATTCGAATAATATAGCTATTCCTTGCAAGACGAGGAGACAAATGTTCATAGAGTGAAGAACAAAATGCAATGGGCCAGCAGGCTAGCTCGTAATTTTGCACTGATAACTTGTCGATACTTCTGATAACAGACTTGGGCTTTTTTGTTTATTTTAGTAAGCCATGCGACATTGTAAAAACTAGATGGCGACACTATAGGCAATAAAGATCACAGGCCTGATAAGCAAGTAAAGTTAACTGGCTATCTAAAAAATAATAAAACAGTAATGACGTAGGTTCTTCGTAAAGTTTTGGCAATTGTACAGAGTTCGATTGTAGACAATAATGCAAGTTCTTGAAGTTTGGCGGCTGTATGGTGCAGTTATGTGACAATGGACAAGGAACAATGATATTTACTGGCGATTTCGCTGATTACCCAATAATCTAACTAGTTTAGATTAGATTCGAATAACAGGAGGGAATAGGCGTTGTTGCCAAACTCTCCAGACGACGATGAAAAGTTCTAGCTACTTTATCAAGGTCGGTATTGAACTCTTTAAAGAGACCTTTAAAGCTAAAAACACCATCTTTCTTTTGATTTTTTTAAAAATGTTCTCGAGGAGATCGTGCACACACACGCTAACACTTGACGTGCTTGGTAGAACACATAAAACAATCAATGAAGCGTATTCTGGCTTCGAGACGGAAGCGACTGAAACGGATCTGGCGATGAAAGAGGGGAAATGATAATGGTGACATACCATATCGATGCGTTGGCAACGCCATTTAACGGGGACATATATCTTCGACGTAGTCCGGGACTTCGTTTACCCTGAAGGAGATCAAACGTTAACTACCTCTTGCTAATACTTCTGTCTTTGAGCTTAACCATTAATTGAGTAAATTTTTTAAAAAAAGGAACTGAATCTAAATTAGACACTGATTTTAGCAGTCCTGCTATACAGTGCAGGGACATGGACAGTAGAAAAAACGTATGATAAGGTTTCAGTTATCTTCGAAACAAAAGTTCGATTTGCTTAGTATCTTAAATCCCCCGTTTGGAGGAGACTACTAACTCCACCAAGTCCACGGGCTCTACAGCGACCAGCCATCTACGGATACAGCACCTAAGGTGGCTGCTTAATTTAGAGTGGGGTACCAACACAAGAGTAGACAAACACAGAAACCATGGCACCATGGCACAACTTGGAAGATGCTAGTTAAAAATGGTGCCAGATAGTTAGAGGAGGTACTGTAGCGCCATCTAAAGACGAAGAAGAAATGTCCAAGTAAAGTTTGAATTCCAAAAATAAAATGGCTCGTTACAAGAACGTTTCATCAATATTAGAAATTATAATATGTTCCCATCACTCATGCATTTTATTTAAAACTCAGTGGCTAGCAGCCTAGTTTTAAACATGAAAATCTTATGAAGCAGGCTATGGTAAGTGCTTGGGAAGAGCACTGCCTAAATTTTGGTTGTTTTTAATGGTTTAATTGACAAATTGAGGTTTGATGTGGACGTATGTGATCGGTCCACAGACCATAATGAAATTATATTAAGTCAGAGAATGGATGTATAAAATTGTATGATGGATATAATGTAATGTAATTACGGACAAGAGTGTTTTACAAAAAAGATTAAAACTCCATTTCGTGTCTTTTTACATAAATCAACCAATTTGTCAAATACTTTCCCGCAAGTGTGTTCAACGCATACAATTTGAGTCATAATCTTTTGAAAATCCTCAGCAAAATCCGGACCATAAATTCACAACAGAATAATAAATTAAAACTTTTCAAACAAATTTGCCAAGAATTTCCGCACAATAATTTTATCACATACCAAAGTAACTTTAAATCTTAAAGACTAGATTATTTAAAAACTATATATACTGTTAAGCGTTTAATAGTTATGATTTCGTTTTATTTGATTTTTGAATAATTTTTCATTTTTTTGGAAATATATATATTTTTATGCATTCGATATATCATTTTCGGTCCATTAGTCCATTCGTGAAAAATACTTTGCGATGAGAAATGACATACATTTCGTCGTTAAGATTGCAGAAAATCGTATCTCGAAATATTTGCTTAAAAAATTTGAGGGGCGATGGTGGAGATGGGAGAGCGGACGAAGAAGGGAAATACATCTATGGAAACGGAAGCGGAAACCTCTTTAATTTTTTCTTGTATTTCTGGGAGGGATAATATAAATTCAAAATGAATACGATGTATGCATTAACCGCAGATACTGTCGTTAGCTCCACGGAGATACATTCCACTTGTAGACGATAAGAATTTGACTGGGTCGGATACACAACACAGAAAGTGGTTTTGTTGTTACAATTTTGACATAAAAACGAAAGTCAAGCAATTAGGTACACAATACTGCGATACAAGCTGAGATAAGAGTTTTGTTTGTGAATACCCAAGAGTGGTATGAAAAATCAATTTGAGGACATTGTGTCCTTGCATAAAGCATTCCACTCAACCGAGGGACTGGAAGACTGAGGGGAGATAGTTTTAATCATTCCACCCTTGAGATAATTGAAAAAATATAATGTTTGCGGTTGAATGTTGATTTCATCCAACAAATTGTGTCTTCTGTCCATTTTTTCCCGTGTTGTACTAGCATTCAACTGAAGAGGGATACAACGCAAGGACACACTCACTCGTGCACCTGAAGTGATGCGGGAAACTGAGACGGGGGGCGATGATGTTAAATAATAACCGAAAGAGTATCACAACAAACTACTACCCCCCGTCAGTGTTTTGATGCTTGAATTGTTTTTATGAGAATGTTTTTTTTTTTACGACGGCTCTTCTGGTCAAAATCGTAAACTTAATTACCATCAATCTTGTGTACCTCATCGTTTCCAAGGAAAGATCAAATCCAGTCGAGACCAAGGACAGCATCCGCTGAGCACACTGCATTAGAGGCCAAGGAGGAGCGCAATTTAAGGAGAGGGGGGAGCTTCTGCAATCTTAACTACAACGAAATATGGAAACTAATATTCAAAGTGAAAATTGGAGTTTACATTCATGGAGTGTAAGACCACCAACAACACTAAATAAATTTACGTTGTTTTTTTCTTGGTTTTCTTTTGTATCAGGCATTTATACTAGATTCTCTTGATTGTGTCTTTGTTTCGATATTTGTTTTTTGTTTAGTTTTTATATTATTTCATTGGATATTGGATGGATGGTAAGCCAAAACTACAATGTCAAACATTACTATAAAACGGGACTATACACAAAAAAACTTTTATACACACATATTTTGAGATACGAAATTCTGAAAAAACGACGACCAATTGAGTTGTGTTTTGCAAACAGGGCTTTACAACCTATTTACAGGCTAGTAAAACGAGTTTAATCTAAGTTGTAAGCCAGCGCGATTCAGTCAATGTGTGAATCGTTGCAAACTAGCTAGCACATGTACGTCAATGGCAACATGGCAACCTACTGGCTTCATTGGATTGGCATACATTAAAATGTCATTAGCATTGTCAAAAATTTGTTGCTTTAATATTTTTTCTTGGGGGAGGGGTTCAAGTCATGTCTTGGTTGCATTTAGAGGTGCAATAAAAAAATAAACTTTGGTGTTGTTTTTGATTCTTGTAAAAAAAATAAATTTTTCTTTTCATTTTTTTTGCATTTTTTCTTGTAAAAATTAAGGATGAATTATATTTGTTAGTAAGAGTAGAACAGAACAACTAGATAGTGCGATTCAAGGTGTGTTAGTTGTCAAACAACATATACAGGTGACATTTGAATTGTCAAAAAGAGTTTATAAAATTTGAGCAGGGCGGAGGGGGCGGGAGGACAAAACCAGGGTTGTTTAATTAACATTGAGAAAAAATTGCTGGTAACGTTCATTTTCAAATTCATTCATGTTAGGCACGGTTAGATACTGTTATTTTTTTTCTTTTCAGTTAGTTAGTTTGTTTTTAGCACGGATTGTTTTGTTTTGTTTTTTTTTTTTGTTGAGATGTGGAAACTAAATAATACTCACGCGTATATTGCAAGAAGGAACTTTCTTTGGTGGGTTCTTACACGACCGGGATTAACCCGTTTTACTAGTCTTGTATGTTTGTAAATGAGCCAAGTTTCACGAAGAACATTCGCTGCAGCATTTTTCAGCTAATTGAAGAACAAACAAATGAAAAAATGGAATAGATTAAGTTTAATTCGGTCAGCTTTGGAGGTTGCCAGGTTTTTGTATTTTTTTTTGTTGTTAGTTCATTTTTTTTTCATTTATTCTTTTTTTTTGTGATTTTATTTTTCAAATGAAATCATAAACTATTAGCAATTAAATACCCGCTTTGTTAACTGTGTATCCATCATAAAATTGTGCACGTGTTTCTCCGCTCGCGTCAGCTCCAGTTTTCTTGAGACCACAGCAACCAGTAGAGCTGTACAACCGGCGCCCTGAAAAATTGTGAGAAATATAGTGGATTGGTAGAGAAATGTGAAGAAGTTTTTTTTTGATTTTTGGGGTTTTATTTTGAGGTGTACTAGGAGCTGTTGTAGCTGGAAAAAATATATCTGAGCAGTGCAAGGGAAAAAGGAGCTAAACTTAGCTTGAGCCCACAGTGTTGGATGCCGTAAGTTTTGAAAGTGGAGAAGATGGAACTTCCAGCTATGGAACTTTTTGGAAGGTGTGAGCTACAATCCGAGAGAATTCTAACTCATGGCCTAACACAATTTCTGTCTGTATTTTAGAAGAAACTGTAAAATAATATATGTAGCTTTGAAACAGTAGGGTAATTGTTTTAAAAAAATTTTTTCAGATGGAAATGAGCTCAACAGTCGAGTATTTTTGGTCAAATTTCATACGCATAATAATAATAATATGGGTGGCGCTACAGCCCGTAGAGGGTCAGGGCCCAGCTTCTCAGCAATTACTAATCTTGTGCGTGCTATTGTTCTCTCATGAGTGGAAGCGACCTACAGTTTTATGCCGACTCCGAACGGCCAAGTTTTGAGAAGCTTTTCGTCGCTCAGAGCTGGAATCGAACCTACGACGTCGAGATTGGGGTCGACGCACATAGCCACAACGCCACGGGCCACCACATTTCATACGCATACTGGTAGCTATTTTCGGCTGCATACTGTTATAAATGGATTCAAATCCGCTGTCTAAATAATATTAATTCCAATGCGAATTGCGCTACAGTCTCCAATTCACATTCGTGTTGCCCGCGCTATTCTAATATCACAATTGAGGGTATCTTTATTTTTTATGCCGACTAGGCTTTGGGAGTATTTTCTAGACAGCTATACTCCTTGAGCATTGACCACCGCTCGAAAGCGGTGGAGCTTCAATAATGAAAGCTTTAAATTCAGTCAACGAACCTACATACCTGCGTAGGAGACCAATTAGATCACCGCAGACGCACTTCATTGAAGGTTTCTTATTTCATGTTTTCAAGCATATCCGTGGCTTCATCATTAAGTGTTATGCAAAATCCGTCATTAGATTGTTCTTTGTGAATTTCAAACTCTACTACTACGAAGAATTCTGACATTGTGAACTGTATTGCTTTCGTAACTTCAAGCATATATTCCCTACTAGAAGAGTAACCTAGTGTCGATTTAGACATGAATCCTTTGTTACAAAACACTTACATAATTATTATCCAATGTCAGTGGTTAGACGAAGGAAATAAAAAGAAAAGGTTCATCTGGTGCCATTTGCAAGCTGTTTACATTTATTTTCTGCTTGCAACAAAAGTACAATCAGCTGTTCATCTAATTTGTAAATTAAATGCTCTGACAGACGCAAAGCTGTCGACTACAATCGTGGTGAGGGATGTGTTATTGAATATTTGTCCTTGGGTCTGAAACCAACTTAAGAAATAGCGTATGTTAAACATGACAAGCTGACTCAAGCTAAACCATTCGGAAGGCGAGTAAGTAAAAATAACGTGATTAATTATTTGCGGTCAAACTCGGGAGATATGTCGGATAAGCCAACATAACTTCAGACATAAGTTACAGGCCAACCTTTTTTGGAAGCTTAGAGTCATACAATTGGTGGTCTATGTTCATCCTGTTCATCTGCGGTTAGTCTTGCCGCTCTTGCTTGTGGAAAATCACTTCCAAAATAGTGACTATTCCCTAAACTGTACAAACATTAATGTATGGTAATGTAATAATGGTACTTAAGCAGAATTCATCGTCGGAATATATCCTCTTCACCGATGAGGAATTGGAGTATTTTTCGCATAATATTTTTTGCCAGCATAGTAGATTAGCATTCGGAGCACAAAAATTGAATGGTGTGAAATTGGTCATATATGCATGTCACCGTGATTTCTCATGGCTATGACCAAATATTAATAGATTTTATTTATTATGATTCAACATTATCCCGGCCTTAAGGAACCAACAAATGCATGAACCTCTCGATGTGAAGACGTTATAGAGAAGATCTTGCAAAATGTAATTCGAAGACGGTGGACTGACGGTGGATTGATAAGTTGCATGTCGGATTTGTGTAAAGTTACCATAGACTAATGGGTGTTTATGGTATATTGTTATAGAGGATGTATGGAATTCTGAGGTATTAACAATCCAATAGTAGTCCAAATATTAATTCCATAAATTACAGTCGATGAAAATGTATAACACCTGCTTTGTCGACTATGCTTTATTGAACGAAGGTAGTTCGCAGATGAATAATTCCAAAACATCTAAGTGATACACAAATCTCTAATTTCGCCTAAACACAATTTAATTCCTTTCTAAGAAAACGAACATCTTACTTCTTTAGGGTACGTCGACGAATCATATGTACATATCACACACCTCCATTAAACCTTCTTTGAGTAAATTCGTTAAACAAAAAAAAAGTCATTTACTCTTAATGCTGAATATGTTAAAGAAAATATTCTATGCATAAATATATAAGAAATAAACAGTAAATGGCTTAAGGACATTACTTTATAAAAATTCAAAAAATTCACAACAAAAAATAGAAGGGTTATATTAAAATTCAAAAGGAACAAATAATATAAGAAAATCAAAAAATAAAACTCTTGTTGATTAGATCCTTGTCGTGCAGTGATTATACTTAACTATTAAGGTTAGTTATTTGATTCATATTTTAGAGCTTGATTTCGCAGATTGATTGAATTTTTTTTTGTTCGCAATTATATGTCATGCATATCAGTGACTGTCAGTGCAGTCCGTGCAGCGTTTGGCTTTAGTTTGATCTTTTTTTTTGTTTTTGTTTCGGATTTAATATTTTTTAATTGTTTTTTTTTTTGGCAATTTCATCATTTAATTTGTTTTGTTCATGGCGCATTACTCATATCGAAATTAACTCACCATAATTCCAGTGCTGACGGCAATACCACGACCACAATATGTGTTTGGGACAATATCACCAAAACCGACACTTAAAAAAGTGATCGCAATTAGCCACATAGCATTCAAAAGATTTGCATGTTCGTCGTCATGAAACCTGTTCGATAAACACATAGATACATGGTTGGAAAAAAAATTATAAAAACAAAAAAACATTTTTTTTTTTGGTTTTTTTACACGTGTAGAAGAGAGAAAGAGAAGTTTTGTTTTTGATTTATATATTTTTAACAAAATACAAATACAATCGTCTGTGATTATGATTTCGCAGAGCAGAAAATATGGATCGAACTGAGATTTATGATACGAAGAGCAATTCATTCAATTGTTTTGTTTTCTTTCTTTTCAATGGCAATGTCCAACCAACCGAAGCTGCTGATGTATTAGTTTCAACCAACAACAACAAAAAAATAAATAAAAGGTAAATTAAAGAGCTATATCTGGCGCACATATCTTATCTTTTGGATTTCATATAATTTTCGTGATCTAAAGTCTAGTTTCTAGGTTAAGCTTTGGGTTAGGAGTAGCTTGAAACCAAAGAGATAAATGAAAACTAAGAAAACAAAAATAAACTAGAAAGTTTCATCATCTCATCAACATTTTGATTTTGATGTTTTCGGCAAAATATTTTTTGTTTGAGGTACTGTTTTATTTTTGTTTTTCTTTTCATTTTTTGTTTTTTTTGTTTTTTAATACTCACCACCATACCACAGGTTAGAGTTATACCACGTCCGCAATATGTGTTTGGAACTATATCGCCATAGCCCACACACAAAAAGGTGATGGCTGTAAGCCACATGGAGTTTAGCAAATTCGCGTGCTCCTCGTCGTGGAACCTTATTCGGGAAGGATAGTGAAAAGTGGAACAAACAAATAAACATATGTGAAATTATGTGAAAAATTTTGTTGTCCAAATACAAAATAAAAAAATCCTGCATAGGTATTTTAAAATATATGAATTCGTATCGCATTGTTTTTTTTATTTCTGTAAATCAAACAACAAATGATGATGAAAATAAATCAAAATTCGTTGTATCTGAGTCTGAGAAGAACTTTTACTCTTGTTTTTTCAGTGGTTTTCCAAGTGAAAGAAACCAACAAAATAAAATAGTTTCTTGTTCGTTCTAGTTTTTGGTTCAGTTTTGATTGATTGAATAAAAGTGTGTCAACTTTTGAAATCTATGGATGAAGTGTTTGGGAGGTGTATATATTCAAGTGGGGTGATTGCTTGATTTTGAGTATATATTGAGTCAAATCAACTTAACGTCTGTATCTATGATATAAGCTCTTGTATTATACAAAAAAGCTAAATATATATTTGGTTGAATATTTTTTCTGTAACTGGTATTTTATTTTTCTAAAATAAATTCACTTTCTCTTGATAGGATGTATTTATTTTTTAAATTGAAATTGTGTTCGATATATTAAAAAAAAAATAAATAAAACTACGGTTCACAGTTTACGTCATTTTCAATGGCTTAACTAAGTAAACTAAGCACATTTGTTTTCCATATATATATTATAGAAATAGTTATGTTTGGTTTTGTTTTTGTTTTATTTTTTTTTCTGGAAAATCTTTTTTTTTAAATGTATTTTTATAAAAAACGATTTTTCATGTATATTTCAACAATGACCATGCTATAAAATATTTAAGCCCAAATTGAAACTAAAATTAACTAAAGTTTTGTATTATTTTTTTTTTTCTTAAAAATGATATATATTCCGCTCACTTTAGGTATAGTTATATACACAAACTAATTTATTTTTTTGAATTTTTTGATATGTATGAAAACAATAGAGACGATAAGATAAAATGAAATAAGGAACACAAAATTCAGTAATTTGATGGATAGCTCTCTAATTTAAGAAACAAACAGAACTAAATCGAAACTAAAACATATGAAATGCAAGAAACAATTGAAAAAAAAAAGGAAACGAATTCTTGTTTTGGAATTTCTTTTTTTTCGCTTTCGAAATGTCAGAATGACAATCAAAATTTGAAAAGAAGAGAAGGAACCGAATGAATTCAACTGAAGGGAAATAATTTCTAGAACTGATAAAAGAAGGGAAACGAAATCGTACACCAATCAATTAAGAGTAATATTGATACACTTATATGGAAATACAATGATAATTCATAAATATTGGAGCACGTGTTTTTGGCTAAACTCCATTTTTTTTATATATTAAATATAGATGCTTTGGTTGGTTTTTTTTATTACGTTGCAGGCGTAGTTCAATCCATATTTTCAAGCTTAATAAATTCGAAATCAGTTAAAAATATTTTTTTCTCGTTCAATAAGAAGTATAAATATTTTTTTTAAATCGTACAACATTTTAGCAGGCATTTATTATTTTTTATTTTTTAAATATAAGGAAAAGAATAAACAACTTGTTTGTATTAGAAACTAAACGGAAACAGAAAATAAGGAAAATTGGAAAAATTTTAAAATCAACTGTGAGAAAGGAAGTAACAGAAAAAAAACAAGTATCTAGAGAGGAAAGAATACATAGAGAGAGAAGATGGAAAATTTGGAAAAAAAAACAATTTACAGAAGTAGAAGTTGGAAGAAAATTACTAGAACTTAAGTCGAATTGAGTTTAGTTTTTTTTTTAATTTTTCCATTAACTTTATTTTTTTAAACTTGTGTAAATATTTATAATTAATTAAAATTGAAAAGTCAATTAGGAACGGGGTTTCTTTTTTTTTAGAAAAAAACAAATAATTCTTATTTTGGTTAACTTCAGAGAAGAGGGTGGGCGGAGGGGGATAAGAAAGAGAGTAGTTTGAAATTGAAAATAAAAATATATATATCCAAAGCATATAAGTAGGTGTCTAAGGTTCTACGCAGTGGACTGTTGAAAATCAAATGACATAACATTAACGGGGAACAAATTCAATTTTTGTTTTAGTACATATTTAACAAGAGTTAAGATAAAGTTGTGTTTTTTTTTTTTTTTGTTAAATTGTATGACGTTCTTTCTTTAGATACATGTATCTACTGTAAGTTGTATGTACAAACAAATGTCGGACCTTGCGAGAGGGGTATTAGTAATTAGTAATTTGTGAAACGGGCGTCTTGGAGGGAAGAATAAATCTTCTGGATGCTGAAGAGTGTTCGTTTAGATCATGCCTTTTTATGTGTATGCTTAGTCTAACTACTCTCTTAGTAACTAGTTGTAAGAGCAAGGTCAAGCAGGATAGTGAGTTCTTAGAGTGTCATGCGTTTAACTGAATGTGTCTATTTTGTGTGGTGTGGTTTTTGAATTGATTGTGTGTTCGTTGAATGAAGGAGAATGTTGTTTGATTTCTGTATCAAATAAGTAAAATTTATACCATCCGAACCATTAGGAAGTTCGGGTGTATGTATAAGGTGAGGCACGCATGTGCAAAGAGGATCTCATCCCGTTTTAAGAAAATTGTAAGAGATATCTAATCGACTTTTGAAGCTGAACTGAAGCCTCACACGAAGTGGAACAAAATGCCCAGAATTTTTCTGATTTTTTTCCACGGTTTTTCAAGAATGACGTCAATGTTCGACGAGGTGTCAGTGTGATTCTTATAATTTCTGTAAATTGCATCAATGTCACAACTTAAACAAATTCTGACAGACGCGGTTGAAAAAATAAAAGCTTGCAACAACGATGCGGTATCGATCAGAAATAATGTATCAAGGAGATAGTCAACTCAACCCTTGCCAAACTTTGAATTTGCTCTAAAGTAACGCATACTACTTTATTGTCACTCCTTAGGGGTATATAGCAGCACCATTTTGCTTTTGCTTTTAGTCGTCTTAACAACACGCGTCTGTGAAGATTTTCTAAAAAAACGCTGGTCTGCGAGAGATGTAGAAGTTGACTGTCTGTAGGTGCAAGTGATTTGTGATAGCGATTAAAAAGTTCGCTAAAGTAACTTGCAGAAAGAGGCAACATTTTAACGATAAACTGGGTGACAGCTGACGCGTGAATTTGAAAAATGCTTCATTGGCTATTTGCGTCTTGAACAGACTTACGGCCAAAATGTATGCCAAGTACATAAATGTGGGCAGCAATAGTTTGATATCCAAAGGGACAGTGACACACACCGTGTCTGATGTGTAATCTGACAGATAAAAAAGAAGTGATCGGCCGGGTCATTTGACGCATTGTACTTGCCAGACATAGTATTGTGTGCTCAATTATAACATCTATTTAGCACGGGTTTGCAAGGGCATTCCGAGTAAGGAAAGGACTGAGTTGTGACGTGCCTGCTTTTCATCTGCGCGCCAGTTGTCTGGACGAATTTTGTAGGCGGGCACGCTTTGAACATAAGTTAAACACTATTTTTAAATTGGAAGCGACCGATTCAAATATCATGATGGCCGTCTAACTGCCCGTGCTCGATGGCATCAGAATCATTGCAGTGCTTCGCGTAGTTTCAGTGTCCTCGGACTCTATTGACAAGTTGACATGTTGAACCGCTTTGAGAAATATGTACAAAAATACCCCACTGAGTCTTAGTTGCTTCAGCCATCCCTATATACACGTGCAATCTAATTGGCAAAATGGTTCTTCCAAATCAGCATTCATCGTGTGGAAAATGTCCACTCCGAGACGTTCATTTTCCAGGCGCAGCGACTTAATAAATACTAAATTTAAACCAAATTCAGCGATAAAAGTCAACTGTGCCTGCACAACTTGCCTGCTCAAGATAAAGACCACGCGAATGTCGTAACCAAAACTACAAGAATACCCTTCGCAGAGCAAACACATTCAAAATGACTGCTTAATGTCCCGCAAAGCTCATAGATCGCAAATCTTGGCACTCTCACTTTGACGGTGACACCATTGTTGGGCACTAAAAAAAAAAACCACCGTCTCCTCAACGTGGCCATTTTATTCGTTCCTCCCCCATTGCCGCCCAGTGTTTATGAATTTCGAGCAAAGAACTAATAAACTCCTGCAGGCAAACTACTAACCGTCTGGTAAACATTAACTGATTATGTAAGTGAAGATTAGTAGACCTCCTCCAAATAAAACTGAGCGCTCCATCAAATGCCCATGCCCCTGCAGTAGAAGTCGTATTTTTTTGTGTGTTTCCTCAAAAGTTTCAGCAAACTTTTCCTTTTCCTTTGCTTCCCACTTTGGTTTGGCTTGGCTTTTTTGGCATGGAACTTTAGCAGAAGTTTTCTAATCTCCTACTGGGTGATAAAAAATGTGCAGTAAATATGCTTTGAAAAGAACACACACACAGAGAGGGGAAAAAATGGTTAAATTACGGAAGTTGGCTAACCTTGAAATATAATCTGGTGATAAAAATTAATTAAACTCAACTATTTACAATAAGTACGTGTACAGTGTGAAATTTATGGACGTGGTCGATAAATTTGAATTTAATACCGGCTCGGGGCAGTTGGAAAATATTTTATTTTGCGATGAAGTCATTTCGGAAATATAAAACACTTTTATGCTGTGACGGTCACTTTTGAACTCATTTATTCAAGGCGGCGAAGGGCGATTGACATTTGAAATGACGGTGACGGTAACGGTGGGTATGGATTTTATTATTTGCGCTTGCCTCGGTTTCATGTCTGTTTTGTTCTTAAAAGTGTGCTGCCAGCTATAAGTCTCGGCTGGAAGACGTAATTTATGCGAGGGCTCAAGTTTTAAAGGTTTAGACGTTTGCTTTTTGAAAGGGAGAAGTTTGGAAAAATTGTCGCACAGCTGTGATTGATAATTAAATCGGGAGTACGATCTCAATGCTGAGTGAGTGCCCTTAGTTTGAGTGACGTCAGTTGCTTTCACGGCCTTTCTTCTTGGAAATACTTCTAATTTGCAAATATTTGCCAGAAATATAATATACCTAGTACTTTATTTCTGATATTTGCCAAAGCTACACGATGGCAACGACATGCTCCTTAGGATCGCCAGCAAGACACTGAAGCCATCCGAAACTAATAAAAATTTTCGACAAAATGTCTACATGAGTGTGGCACTTGACAGATTTACAAGCACAGCGGTTATGTATCGAATCGTCCAACTTATGGTAATCTGAAGAGTCATCGTTCTCCCAAGAAGGTTGAAGGAACATTCGCGACCAGTGCTGCCAATTCTTAGAAATTTACATTTCAGAGTGAAGTCTCATTTCAATGATTAGTGAAAATCTTTTTTTCCCGATGAAATGGAGAATTTTGCATTGAATCTAGTGTTTTTTTAATTCATAGTATATTTTGACATTGACAGTTGTTTCCCGCTTGAAATCTTGACAGAAAGTCAAAAGCAGTCCTTTGCGGAACGAAATGATCAGCTTAGCACAGCTTGCACAGGGTTGTAAAATAATGAAAATGTACTTCCAAAATAAGTGCTGTGTAGCTCAAACAATACGTTTGGCCGAAATGAAGCACCCACCGTGACGGTGACGGTAAGATTGTGCAAAATGTGCTTGAGACTGGTATGCATGTGGACAAAACTTAGCTCCCCGTAGTCATACGATGCGCACCGATGAGCGATGTGGCTGTTGAGGAGTGGTGGCATCATTGAACACTTTTTTTTCGAAAATGAGGTTGGGAACAAGGTTTCGGTTAGCATTTCAGACCTGTGATAAATGGGCCACTTTTTTTTTACTGAACTTGAAGATATGGGCTTGGAAGATCTCTGGTTCATACACGCCATGCCACAATAGATCCCTTGTACAAAATGTGCGTGAGACTGGCAGCCGCCTCGGTGCTGCGATTTGAAAACTTTAACACTTTTTTGTAGTAGAACGATGTTACACTTAAATCCAGTATTCTCCAAGAAATTAGTTAGCAACAGCCCGAAACCACCAATGAGGTCTTGGAAAATTGGGCTGACAGGATGCGCTACTGCGAAGCCAGCTGATGTTGCTTTCCATAATTAATGGGAAAGTTTGATCTAACTAATAACCCCTAACAAATTAATTTTGCTTGGCCCACCCTGTGCATATATCGAGTATGGAGTTTTTATTTTAGCAGTACGCGTCCACACATTTCAAACAGGTTTATTTCCTTTAGACGTCCTCCTTCCCCATTTCCTGATTCCAAAAATCACTCCTAGCATTTCTCCTAAAAAAAAGACCTCTTAAAGTTACTTCCACTCAGAACTCACTGTCAAAGAACCATAAAATAGGGTTTAAACCTTAAACGTAAAGAGGCATGATCAATTTGCATATTTATATTTACTCATTTCATTTAATGATGTAATCACCCGTTAAAAGGGCGCAAATACATTTTATGGACTACTTGTTTGAAAGGGGATAATTTTGTGTGTTCAAGTATAGTGTGACTATTCGTTACTACGTGCAAAAGAATATGTATGTTTTTTTTTATAAATTAATTCATAATAGAAAATAGTTCAAATATGTGTAATATTATACATTAAATATATATTTACACAGAAGTCCCTGTCAAATTATAATACTTAAACTAGATTTCAAATAATTTTTGGTAAAGAGTTGGGTGGAATTTGAATAAATTTCCTCACTTATCGTGTTCATTTCTGAAAATGGTTTTGATGCAATTTATCTTGTCGCATAAATTAAAGTAAGGACATGAAGAAAATTGAATACAAGAAATGTCATTAATTCTGACTGACTTGCAAATGTTAGACGGGATGTTCTTCTCTTTAATCCGATTCAAAACCAACCCAGAAGTGGTAGGATAAGGAACTTAATAAAATTGGTAAGTTCGGATAACTTCAACTCTGGAGTAATTTTAATCAAACAACGTACATAACCTGAATTGCATCTCTAATTCAGTCTGTAAGGGTACGCTATAGAAATGTTATTTCCCAAATAAACTTCATAAGTTATGGACGTATTCTTAAAATTCGTTTTGATGACCTATAAGTGATGTTTTATGGACACCCCTATAGGGGTGCACCCTATGCAATTTTCTGACAAGAGCAATTTAAAGTACACACTTCACTTCTTTATTTACGACGTTTAATGTTATGTCATTAAAAATGCAGTTTTTCTCACTACAGCGAATGATTCAAGACACTTGTATACGACATCTCCTTTTGTTAGTAAGATTTAACAATCAAGCTACACAATAGCGGTTCAGGGACTTATTGGGACCGACCTTTGTTGAGAAGGGTGATAACGATTGTCATTGCGCGTTGTAAGTATGTAAAACTTGTTATGCAATGGCTGGCAGTTTGGAAAAAGGAGTATGAAAACTTTTAACGCTCGTTTAATACTTGACAGGTTGAATGCTCTTTAAATTTTAATCAGTGCCAATGTATTTATTTCTCTTCCTAACCATTATGGCACATGAAGTTGTTGTACTCATCACCAACAGGAGTAGTTGGTGCCTAGTGCCCACTGATTATTAAATACAATAGATCAACCAATATTCGTCATGTCATGTCAGACTCTGACAACTCTAAACAATTAATTTAAGGATAAATGTATGAGTGATATAGCCCCAAAATATTCCCATATGTACCCATATTCGATCTACGCAATTACTACTTGTGTCTGTAGTTGCAGGAGAGTCGTATCAGTTCTCACAATTCACTCATTATCACTCTAGCAATGGATCAAATCGAGTTGTTAAACGAAGTCAACCTGAGTTACATCCAAACCGAGCTGCCGAAATTAAAACGACACGATTAGTTTACCAGCCTGAAATGGGTTTGAATCAGTTTGACTGTTACAAAAATGAGTATATTATGAATTGGGTACCATCTATAAATGAAATAAAATCATTTGAACCCGAATTCCATTCCGAATTGGCTTCGGTTTGGTACATACAGTTTTCGAAATTGAAGAGCGTAGTTTGAGACATGATAGGTTAGGTTAGGTGAATGGGCTGCCAGCGAAATTGCCAGCACCCTCAGACTTGTTGGTCCATTGTGACACCTAGTGTCGTTCATTTGATCCCAACCAATATTTGAAAACCAGATAACTTTCAACTTTCACTGAGATTCGAACCGGAGACCTCTATAGCCTAAGGCATGCACTCAATCAACTGCGCCATCTAGCCGTCAATGTGACAGGATACTAGACAGGAAATTTCAACGTTACAAATTTTAACCTTATTAGTCTTGAAGCATAGAATGGGGCAAGTAGGAACATTGTACACGTGTTTTAGAGAAAGTAGCCAAGGCTCATTGTATGAAGAGCCTGAAGGTTGTGCTAAGCGATACCCAAATATTGAGTCTTTGAAGTGTCAGCTTATCAGAGCTGTAGAGAATATTTTCGAAGATGTGGATCCACATGGAATTATTGATGAGCAAGACTATTGCCGTTGTTGGAGAGTGTATGGAGAAATTTTGCTATTACCAGTATTAGGTAGGTTTCTTGTACTCAAATAAGTTAATCAAGCTAATAATAGTAATAATAATATGGCCAAGTTTGAGAAGCCTTTTCTAAACAGGAGCTTTGTGCATTGTCCATTAAGCAGCGAAACTGCAGCTACATATGGTTCTGAATATTTTGTGTCAGCCAAAGTGGTGCCGACTTAAGATGATGGTCGCAGATGCTACCGACGTTACGTTCCATGCGCTGAATTTTTGTAAAGGGTGTTTATTGTTGTTCTCGTCTTTGGCAATTTATTGACTTTCCTTGCAGAATTGTACCAACGGAACCCATTAACATGAATTCATATTTTTTTCGGTTTGAATGCCTGTTTTTATTTCTGAATCTTTTAAAGTGAACCCACGAAAACTTGCTGCTGGGAATATTTAATCCATTGTATGTTGCGCCCTTTTCAGCGCAATTTCGCGTCGATGTGATAATTGTGATAAATGGCTTTTTGCGAAGGTATCTATTGGGCTTGTGGTTATCCACAGAACGCTAGACAGGTCCTACATGGACCCAAAACGTCGTCTGGGCAGGTCTTTCTTTTAGTATCTTGTATTAATCGTTGCATGTGTGGAATGGATGTATGAAACCCTCTTTTTTTTTCCACAATAAATAAATTTTCTCTAAGCCTATGTCCTAAGAGGTTTGATGGCTTGGTGTTATTCTATTACTCTCACCAACAACTATGATCATTCTACTACAGTCAGACTTCACTCGGGTATATGCTTTGGACATATTTATTTCTTTTCTTAAAAATTACTCTCATTAAACTACGGGTCGGCCGCAACAAAACTTGTTACTATACATAAATGTACTTCCATGCATAGCTTTGGTAAAAATTTACGAATTTATCTTTTCAACAAAACCGTTCTAGAAGAAAAACTCTCACTTATGTAAGTATATAGTATATGTACTAGAACTATCAAAAAAAATATTTCAAACGAAGAATAGAAAATAAAACAAAACCAAGAAAAGGAAACAAAAAAAATAGAGTTTAGTGTGAAGAATGAGGTAAAGAAATACGTAAAAATAATAATGAGATTGATCTGAAGAAGATACAAGCGAGAAATATGGTGCAGCCAAGACTATTTCGAGTAAACTACATATGAGAATACATTACGTTACATATTTACATGTATATAGGAACGTTTCCAAGCAAAACGTGCGTACATACACAACGTCACAGTCAACATAAAAGAAATGAGAACAAAAAACAACAAAACCACGAACTGGCTACATCAACGTCAACTAATATGCTAGATGCTAGATGCTATATGCTTGATGTCTAGAACATTCCAAAATGCACATTCTATTATCATACATTCGAATGGACATTGAAAAAAGTTTGCATGCGGTATTTGTGTTAAGGTGCTAACTGTATTAGATTGTTTTGTATCTTTTGTATTTTTATATATATATATATTGTTTTCTTTTGTTATATATTTATATATATATATATTATTTATTCATATATATAAATACTTTTTTATTTACGAAAGATTGGGAGAAAAATATACAAATGAAAAACAAATAATGTTGTATTTTAATTTATTTTTTAACATCCGTAGGGTTTGTTAATTTGTTTTTTTTTTTTTTTTTTTCGTTTCTTTACAAGAACAATAATGTTCTTACCTTTCGCATTGGCGTAGTGTCCACGAGGCGATTATCCAGAGGGATACCATAAACACTAGTAATACCGTTCCTGGGCATATTGTCATCAGTGTTTTTAACACGAATCTGTAAACAGTGAAATTATAGTTAAGGTTTTATAAAAAAAATAATATAGGTATAAGATATAAATATTGAGCAAAATGTGTAATCAGCAGCTGTCAGTTCAATAAATACGACTTATGGTTCTTGGTTATAAGTGTAGTTGTAGACACTTTAAGGGAAGCAGATAGATTAAGTGGTTGACGATCTCTTCTGTCTTTGGTATTACTAGTGTACAGTGAAACCTCTAATGTAAACCCACGGCTGAAGTTGGAAACTATAAAGTAGAACCAAAAAGTTCCGATGTTCCTAGAAATGCCTCTGAATGTTGATCACCTGGCCAAAAATCCTTGCAACACAGCTGGAAGACTGTCGCAGGTTTCACTGTACCTACATCCTGCAGAAACTAAGTAAGGTCTGCGGTCCTCTTTACAGAGCTCTAATTAAGGCTACAGCCTGGAGCTTCTTCCTGACTTTGTACTCCTGGAATATGTACTTAAACCTGTGCCATCAAAGGTGTACACGAATTCAGGAAATTGGAATTGAAATAAGCCACTTTTATCACTTGTTCGTTTACAAAAGAATCTCACACTTGTAGTCCTATCAAAGGAGTGCCTATCAAACTGTCAGCAAACTGAGCTGGAAACAGTTCCCATTCATTATAGGGCCCATAGACGCAGAAACACGTCGTTGCAAACCATAAGTCTATGCAAACACCCATTCGCCAAATACAGTGCAGACAGTCCACACAAACATTAGTTTGTATCGTCTCGTCGTGAACATCGTTTCGGCAAATGACAGACAGTGCTTGTCAAACATCAAAAGAATAATTTGGAACAGGGAGTGGTACGAAAAGATGTAACCGTGGCACTACCAAATTATTAGAAGACCAAAATTGTCTATCGGTGTTGTTATTCATTTATTCAATATGAATTGCCCGCCGGTCTTTGCAAAATTGACCATAGACAACGCAGACGGGTAGTTGCTGATCACACAAAATTCAAAACAATTTTAAATCATGCAAACGGTCGCTGCAAGCATAGGACACGATACAGTCGGTCTGTCCATGCATGTGCGCAAAACAAAATTCATTGGATCCGCAGTCATGTGTCGGTACATGTATGGGCCCGCCTGGCTGTCAAAGTTAGCGAAGAGATCCTGCTCTCAAAATAATTACCACCGTTAGAATGGACATTTTTAAACTGTCGGAAGGTGAAATTCCTCTTACCGTGGACACATTTGAGTGTCAGCGCAATTTTCTGATTATAAGATTACTCTGAGACATGAATTGAAGCCAGGCGGCCAAACATAATGCCATGAGATAACTTATTGGGTGTTGGGAATGTTTGCAAAACTTCTTTTTGAACAAGCTTCTGTTTTGGCTCAATCAGATTCTTCAGGAGTCTTACAAAAAGTTGTTTTATAAAGGAGAGCTAAAGAAATGTCTTCGCTTCAGCGACCATTCGTATTCTCTCACGATTAGAAGGGACCTACAGTTTTACGCCGGCTCCGAACGGGCAAGTTTGAGAAGCTTTTTCTAGACATTGTCAGCCACTCGAAAGAGGTGGGCCACATTTTTTTGTCGCACAAAGCATGATAAAACAGTAAGTAATTGCGACGAAAATTTTCGGAATACGCTGCAATAAATTCTTTGAACTTGTATTCCCTAAACTAAGCTGAAGTACTCGCATGTATTTATTATTTAGAATAAAGTCGCTTTCTTCAACGGGTATAAGCCGGTTATACCTACATAACTTATGCTTATTTTTCGTAGTCAAAATAACACACGTTACTTGGCCATTGGGATTTCATTTCAGTACAGCGACAAGAGGAACATTTATTTTAAGGACGATTTAAATAAAAGACATGAGATAAAAATTAAAGTCACCAAAATCTTGCATGGCATGAGGTTTCCAAATTGATATGAATTGATTATGCAAACTTACCTTGTATTAAAATTAATTCTATTTAACGCCCCTATGCTTCGAGATGATGCGTCCGTAAACAGTTTCGAATGCAATAACATAACACGACATATTAAATACAATCGAAGGAACATAGGTAAGGATAAAGCTACATCGTACGGCACTTTTTGTGTGTAATCTTCTTTGTTTTTATTCGCCAACTTCGTCGTCCAAAAGAAATAATATTCACCAGGAATCGGATGTATAGCGCATATAAAAAGTTCTAAGCCTATTTGACTAATTCGTTGCCATGTCATTGCGATCCTCCAATCATCCGCACAGTTATCAATCATAAACAACTGAAAATGAATGGAAAGAGAGAGAAAAAGAAAAAAGAGGAAAAGAAATGCATGTATTAAAAAATAACTTAACATCTTGTTAGGACAACAACACACAATGACGTATCTACAACAAAGGCATTTAACCTCGAATGTGGAAAAAACAAATCGAGAACTTTCCCAACATCGAGACTGAGTTTATTATACTTGAATGCAAGTCACAACGGTTTGTATTGTTATTTTATCTATTTCTTAACTTTTTTTCTTTCAAAAATACTTACTAACAGCATTTAGCTTAAATGAAAAATTAACTAAATCAAAAATATGGAAAACTCTTAATTCTAGGATAGAATACTTGAGATAGTCTGCTGTCCATGATATGTGTAACGAGTGTATACTTTAGCTTATCTAGGGGCGTACAAGGTATGTTACATTTTTAGTTTCGTTTGTTTTCATTTTAAATACCAAAGAAATTTAAGTTCCAAATTTGAAAAGTCCTGTAACGAATATAACTTCAAATTTTATTTATTAGAGCAGTGAATCATAAAACATATTTCCTGAGTCTAAGACTTTGGCTGTTTTTTTTTTTGTTTTTGATTAACTATTTTGTTTTGTTGTGTGCTACTAAATTTTGAAACAATGAACAAAGCAAAACAATAACTTTTGAATTTTGTAAACTTTTTTTTTTTGTATTTTGGTACATGAATTGCTGCTAAGTTCGCGTACTAAGCTTGACATTTAGTTCAATAGCAAAATACCTACGCTTACATGTATTGTTCTGAGTTGTTGTTGAAAAATGAAATAAAATAAATTAACTGCTAGGTTTTAACAAAAATGTTGGGTTTCTAAACAGACTGTGAAAAGGGTAAATTGGAGTGAGGAGTCAACAGCAGATGGGAATTTTTTTTTACAGCGAAATGTCACATCGGGCTCGGCCAACCGGAAGTATTAAATAGAGCAAATGGGTCTTATACGTATATTTGCTTACGTTTTTAGCAGATTCTCTGAATTTGGAGGATGCTTAGGAATCTGTGAAAAATCTGTGAAAGTGGAATAAGTAGCAGAATGTGGGAAGCAGCTAAAGAGTATTATTTAACAGGGAAACAAATTCTTAAAATACTTATGTAAATTAAGAACAATTTACAGGGAAAACTTTTTAGAAACGATAGCGTGAAGCAACCTGTTGAATTATGTTATTGTTTCAAGGGCACTAAATAAATTTGCATATATCGTTGCACACAAACATATCACATCCCTTAAGTGCAGATTGTCTCTCAACGAGATGATAATATGTAAATATGGATGGCGCTGTAGCCGGGGATAAAAACTTTTATGGTGACTCATAAATGACAGGTCTTAGAAGCTTTTTTTTAGTCAGAAATACTCGTTGAGCATTGTCTGCGCACCTAGACACTTGCTCTGGTCCAAATGCGTTGCGGTAGACGCATATACCTGCAACGCCACGGGGAACGCAACGAGATTGCTGAGTAGTCTAATACACACCTCCCGTTTGTGTTGGAGCATTATTGGATAAAGGGCAATTGCAATCGTTGAACTAGCAAGGTGCAGTACAACCTGTTTTCTAGCACCAGGAGGCGATCAACCTTCCATGCTAATTACTACATCCCGTTCTTAAGATACGCTCAAATGAACTAACCAAAGACAACTGACTAGAAAGAAGCACCTGTTTCAAAACAAAAGGAATATGACCAGCAGTAGATCTTAAACGATCACTTTGTCCGCTTGGATTAAGCTGACCGTAGTTCAGGGCATTAATTGGGGTCAAAAACGGACTCTGCACAATCTGCAGACTCGGTGTTCCATAAAACGAGTCCTACTATTCTAATAACTCGAGGAATAGCGTTAGCACTGGCTACCTAAGCCGCTTTATTGTAAGCTCTAAATTGTTCCAAGATTAGGAGTTGTCAAAAAACAAAACTAACAGTGAAATATAAGTGCCCAAGTTGAAGTATTGATTTGGCAAACATATTAATTATACGACTGGTTTTATGATATTGGCGGCCTGCCCTGGGCATCCTACTGTTAGCTTGAGCCTTGACTGGTTTCTACAGATTGATTCTACTGGAGATCAGCAACTAGATACATAAAAGTCCGACACTCAATCATCTTCTATTAAAGAGTAGTTTTGTGCGAACCCAAGATGTGGATCTGGAAAATTGTAAATTGTCTCCTAAGATGCTGAAAGCCGCCTAGCTTCTCGGCCACCAGACCTATAGTTTTGTGAAGCTTCCGACAACTCAAGTTTGAGAGGCTTTTTGTAGAAAGTTCGTTGAGCATGATTAGTGGCTTGAAAGAGGTGGAGTCGTGAAAATTATTTTCATCGTACTGTGATTCGAACCTGCACGCCCATGGTCAAGTGCGCCGTAGGAGGAGTCGACAGACACACAAAGACACGACCGCCACCTTGTCGTATGCTATGAATATGAGTGGTAAACAATGCACTAAGTAAGTAAGCTAACTGCTTAGGCGGATGATAGTGCAGCAAAAATGGCAGATGACAGATAAGTAAAAAAGTTATAGAGTCATCTTTGAACAGGACGGAGGGCGTCGGAAGTGGTACTCCTCACAAGAACGCATGTAGGACAATTGAGGCCGGGACAGTAAGCTGGTGGGGTTGCTAGTTGGCAAAATTCAATTCCTTTCCCTAGCCGACGAAAAACGCAACAGGCAAGTTAATCAACTTCGCCAAGGTGAATCAAAATCAATATAGGCAGACAGGGTGAAGGTTTGAGCGAGAGTATGTAACTTAAGAAGTCCAATCAACACACCCTGTCTGGGGAGCATTGACATAACGTGTTCAATCAAAATTGTCTTCAAATTACGCACTTAATGAGGAACAGATTGAAAAGATGAATAACGAGACAGACTAAAAATGCGGATACTTCTGCACGAATCGGATTTCATTAAACTTGACAAGAGGAATGCGTTCACATTACTCTTCGCGTGGGGAAGAATAAATCAAAATAAGAACCGATTCATGGCTCGAGGGCAGGAAAGGTAATACCTCTGAATATATCACATAATCAAAGCCAACCGGATAAATAGCAGCCAGAGGCGGGGAAAAAACCAATTAATTCAGCCGATGAGTGAACAGAAGTGTGTTCAGGTAATGTGCTCCATCAGCATCATTATCACACATCACTACGTAAGACATCACGTGCCTTGGCATTAACGCAGTGCGACACCAGACAACCTGTTGGTTGAATAGAAAGCACGTTGAATGGTGGATAGAAGGGATGAATGTACTTTAAGGGAAACCTTACCTAAGACAAAAAAACAAAAAATTAAGCCAAAAATGAAATTAAAATAAAATTAATGTAATGCCGTTACAAAGTGTAAACAATTTGTATGACTATTCTCCTAAAATAATAGAAAAGCATTCTAGAATAATTTGAAACCAAGAACAAGTCAACTTCAATACACGGTTTCAATTCATTCTATGACATCTATGACATCTATGACATCTATGGCATCTACGAAAGTTGAGCCGAATTCGAAAACGTCACTAAAGCTTGTTCGCTCTCTGTCTCTTCGTCCGATGACACCTGTTCTGAACACACCACATGCAATGATAGTCGAAAATTGTATTCACGTGTCACATGCCATCACGTCAACGACAACGTTTTCTAATTCGGACACATTTTATTTCATTTTTTTTGTTAATTCTTTAATCATCACTCACTTCTCACTTTTGCTTCTGTTTCGCAAATATTTCACAGATCACAAAACCGAGAAGAAAAACACCGAGTATACACCAGAAAAACAGAGGTTACAGAAAAGACAAAAAAGAAAAAAAGAAACACACACAAAGACACATCGATTCACATGACTTAAATCCACATAATATCAAAAATTGATGACAGCAACTGGCTAACTGTCATCAATGTATGCACAAAGCGGATCAAACTCAAATTTAGCGGTAAAGACGGACGAACAGAAAACAGAACAAACACAACAAACAGAGAAACAGAGAGGAAAACGTTTCAAAACAACTTTTCGACAAAATACATTTTAGAAATTATTTCAAATCACTCACTCTCACCTGCACTTCCAAAGCGTGATAAGCTATAATAAGTCCTAAAAGAATCACAGTCGAAACAGATATTAATGTTTTTAACGCCATTGAATAAAACGAAGCCTGCAACGAGATCGAAACGAAACAGAAGATGATACATACGCATACGGTGTTTGACACGGAGGGATGTGGATGTGTTCGTCGACGAGGGAACTATTCTCTGCTGGTCGCATTCTTACCTTAGTATAAACTCCAGCACTACTTAATTCATTTTCGATTACCATTACAACGATGCCGAACATGCCCATGACTAGTGCGTAGTCACTGATGCGTTTTCGTTTTTCGAATAAAGCTTTTCTCCGGCCTAGTCTGTAACCTACATTGGGTTTGTGCTTCGCTGAGTTTGTTGAGGGTTTTCGGGAAGTATTACCGCCAGTCAATGCCCGCTCCTCCATGTACCTGGAATGAGAGAAAAGTATAAGAAAAAAAAAACACATCAGTTATCGGTTGTTGGGCGGCTGGGGTGTGCTGGAACTGGAAGCAATCAATTGGAAGAAAATCGAGTTGTAGGCAAGTTTGGATTTCATGCCTAATAAGCCCGAGGAGTGTCTCCCGCACTCGGCGGGAGGGTGTTACAATAAATTTAAAGGATGTACACCAGGATTTGGGGGATGAATGTGCGTACGTACGTCCGTATGGCTGTCTAGTGATAAAACCAATTCACATTGTGTATCACTTCTGGTTGTGGGCGTTTGCGGTTGCGGTTTTGTTGGAGGAGTGTGTGGCAATGTCAGGTCTTGTCGCTGTCGTTGAGAAGGGCTGATGGCTTTGAATATCGCAACGTGTGACAGTTTTGTTCGCCTCAGATTACGTTCAAAGCGTGTAGGCTTACATGTTTTATTTGAGAAAAAATGGGGACCAGCTTGCACCGGAAGGCTGGCGAGGGCGACGTGTCGGATAGACGTAGTTGAAAGTGGAATAATCGATAAGCTTTCAATAAGCGTGACAGCTGGGAATTGGAAGCCGAAATCCTTTCGCCAAATCCCTAAATTTAAATATAATCCCGCACAAGTACTGAGATGCGAGCGGATGGTGAACGAAAATGGTCTGTTTTACTGACTAAATGGTTTGAGAGGCAATTAAGATTCTGGATGCTTGTTATGTCTTCCTTGCGTGACATTTGAGATGGACGCTATGAGTGAAAAATTCTGGATAGCAGTTTTTGGTAAGGATGTTAAGCTTCAAAAGCTGTCAATTCATCGTTTCTGGATTCTCTTTTTGTCGAACATGCGCCAATTATTATAAAATATTGAAATTTCGTCTCAGTTGCAAATGAGTTTGTCCTGGGGTTGGTGATCATCAAGGCTTCAGTGTTAGATAAGTCGTCAATTTGAGCGTGAGTAAACGAACACATTTGAATGAACATGAAAAACAATCCTAGACGGCTCATGAAAAAACAGCAATCAGAGTCACTCCGGAGTTGTTTTCGGTTGAATGGCCTTCATAGCTATAAGATGCGCTCAACTTATACTTTTGTCTAGGGGCTATAGCAAAAAACAAAGTTACCATGTCAATGCAGCGAACATACCATAAAAACGACGCAACGATAGCAAGTTGAAAATGACATCCTATTCATCAGAAAATATCAACATAATAACAATGAAACCAAAAGACGCTCTGGATAAGGCTTCACCTTCTACTTGTGCACTTAATCATTAAAGCGCACGCAAAACAGTCAGGTTCAAAGAGTCTATATGCTAGACAACAAATCGCATAAAAACAGGAGACATGTCTTAAATGCAATCTTGTTGGCATGAAGGCCAACAGCGTCAACATTGTTGAAGCCGAAGAAAAAAGGAAACATTCGACAGGCTCAAGGATGTGCACTCAAACTTCGATATCGCGAACATTTGCTAACTACAATTTTGTTCGTGGCAAGTGGTGATTTTGAGGAAGACAAACTCACAGGGAAACTCTTATTAATCTTAATCTCAGACCTCCTTTTGAGGGACCTCGAAAACCCTTCACAGACTATGCGGTGCCTAAACTTAAATTATCAAAAGGCTTTGTGATTCTCGCATAAAGAACGGAGTGGCAGGGCGGGTACCTGTACCATATATCAAACTACACCGACGCCTTAAAAATGGGAGTCCGGGTGTGTTCTCAGAATTCCTGAATATTTTCAAGAGCCTAAAAATTGCCGGATAATTCCATTGTGTTCGAGGCGCAACTATTTGCAATGTCTATTTAAAATTTACCCAAATATCCTGCCAAAAACAAAATTTGACCATATATACTGATAGTCAAGCATCCATGAAATCAATTGCTTCCTTGACTACTTAAATCTAAATTTCTGGAGGAATGCTTGGTTAAGCTAACATCATAAGAAGGCCAGTTCAAAATGTCTGTTATCTCATCCACATCACAGTGGCATCATAGGAAATGATAGGACCGACGAACTGGCTAGCTCTTCAGTGCTCGCTTACAGAGGAGGTGTATGTCCCAACTCACTGATATTAGTCAAGGCTAATATCTTTGCACACTTCCTTGAATTAGCTAGCCTCGGATGGGCCAGACTGACAATCTGTGCTAGATCCAGAAAAATAAAAACAAACGATCACTTTCGGAGAACCCAACATAATATCGGCAGATGTGTGTCGGTCTGCACTGGATACTGCCTGATAGGAAGTCATGTCGCAAAATTGGATATCCCACACAACTCACACAGTCCCAGTTGCAACAAGGCTGCTGAGAGAAAGTTCTTATCACATTTCATTTGTAGCTACCGTACAGTTGCTGGCGCTTGGTAGAACCTTCTTCAACTCACTTGATGAAATTTCTACAAAGGATATTAAGGAACTAATGCTCTTCCTTAGACCTCCTGATATCTCAATTACACTTCTAAACCACTCTAAACAGTGGTATAAAAGCGGCACATAGTCTCACTGCACCACCACTTCTCCTACACTGACCTGCAAACTGTCATCTTCAGTTAAGCGATAAGCTTAGTTTAGTATTGAACCGCGATTGAAGGGGAACGATTGGGCAGAATAAAATGAATTTCGATAGATGTGCAATTCCAACAAATAAGAAATAAATTAATCCAAGGTATGTACTTCGGCTTCGGAGAAATGCCTAGCATTCCCTCAAGAGATATTGCTTTTTACAACAACAGGCATATAAATGTCCAAGCAGTCATGAGCAGCGACGTCGGGAAACTGTTTTTCAACGTGGAACAATTGCTACCAAAAAGGCTAAGGGTGGCACGAACGGAAATTAACCAAAATATACAAATACCAGCATTTTAATCATTGAGGAATTCCATTTAATTAAAAATGTTGCAGCAGCCATAAATGCATTAAACCAGTAATTCTCCACCTGAGATCCGCGGATTACTTTCAAGGGGTCCGCGCTGCACTTCCAATAAAACAAAAAGTACGTCTTTATTATCATTCCACTACAGTTGTGTGTTGGGAGGGGGCCACCAAGAAATGAATTCGCTGCTGGGGGTCCGCACAGACTCAACGGTTGAAAAACTATGCATTTAACAATTAAATTAATACAATATTTTCACATATTCATCGAAAATAAACCTCTCTCGGAAGGTAGACGAAAGCCAGACCATCGCTTACATCTTCCTTCCGGAGGAGAGGTAAACGTTGATATTAAACATTGCTGCATCTACATACGTACATTTTTCAAATTTTTACCAGAGTGCCATCTTCAACATTAAAGCGCCACATTTCTATTAAAAAAAGTCCCATAATGGCCCGATCGTGCCACATCGCCAACGCTGGTCATGAATAGGACCAACATAAACCGGGCTTACCCAAGTGCAGAGATGGGTTGCCTTTACCTTTATCGCGTGTGTTTGAAAGAAATGGTGCGCAATTTAATGAACAAAACCGTCAAAATTGTGTCTCCATCACGGTCTCATTTCTTGATTTATTTCCCACATTTCAGACAAATTTCAGTTTGGCAAGGAATCGCAAGCATTCCCACAGACCATTAACAAAGTTGTACGCATAATTTGCCGGCAAAAGTGCCTCCACGCTGAGGAGACAAAATTTGAACAGGACACACTAATGTCCGTTTTTATTAAGCCGTTTCAGCAAAGTTTCCCTCGAAAGGGATAAGCTCTTCATCCACCGCATAACGATCTGGCATTTTCACACTCTCTCCTTGCCCCCGTCGCGCCGCACCGAAAAGTTCAAAGCACTATTTTCAGCTTCAGGGCTCAGGGCTTCGGGACATCTTTGTCACCTTAAACTCCTCCAGAAACAAAGTAATGGACATAATGAGAATCCCTTCGGCCTTCTGTCCCTCTCTTCGAGGTTAAAATAACCATCTTTGGGGTTCGATATACCGGCCAGAGAGTCTCCTGGCCACCACCACCGTCCCTTCGACCTTCATTCGGTTCTTGCAAGGGTTCAAGGGATAATCATCAATTTGTGAACCATCAAATCGTTTTTAATAAGTTTCTGTGAAGGGTTTAACCAAACAAGAACGAGAGGAAATAAAAGCGAAAAAAGGGAAAAAGATGACACATTGTGGGAGGGCTGACAAAAAAACGAACGAACGAACACACCAAGAGACGTCTTAATGCCTCCTGGAAGCGGGAGATATCCAGAAGACTTGCGCGTATCAAGTGAAGTTTTCCAATTTGCAAATGGAGATTATGGTTATGTGTGTATTTAGGACGAGACCATAAAATGGTAATGAACACAAGATTCTGTGCCCCGCACGTGAAGTGATGAGTCACACGACATCACTACCGTAGCTGCCCGGAATGTGCTTATTCCTCACGATACCGATAATAAAACAACCCCGACCGAATAAAATCACGTGGCTAGGTGTTGGGAAATTATCAATTTTAATGCGTGCGTGCTCGATGGGGGCTCTATCAAATTGCAACGTGAGTGAATCTGATGCACACGCCGTTTGTGCCCATTCGTTGGTTTAAGCGGAATTCAATTGACATCCATTTCACGGGTGTGATTTGCGAAATTGAATTTGACACTTTTGTAGTCCAGCTACACCATGGTTTTGAATGTTGAGCAAGCAGAGACCATATGCCCTATTCATTCCACCGTTTCGCTATGCGCCGCTGAGCATGCAGCAGTTGGTTTTCAATGAATTTTTGATGGCACAGTTTCCGCATGGATGGACCAAGTCGGGTGCATTTCAACTTGGGACGGCGCATTCGAAAAGCTTTCCATGAGAGTAATTCCCTTGAAGAGCTGTCAGTGTTTTTAAAATGGGATATCGTGTGTGTCTACATTAACTTTTGCAACGACGATGCCGGTCAAGCATCCTGACAGGGCATAGAGTAGAGGTATTTATTTCCTTTTAAGTGGTTCCTAATACACACTGCTCGCCAAGACATTGCCAAGACCATGTGAGAGCACTAACAGCTGGTGACGGTTAAAGGCCAACTGCAGCTCGTAAAGTATAACCACACTCAAGTACATTTTAAATAAACAACTAAGCAAGTTGTGGTCGGATAAAAATAATATAAAAAGTTAATTGCTGAAATAAAATACGGCACAGTTGTTTGTTTACCTCAAACTCAGGATGAGGTGTCCCACATCGTAGACATTATGGGATCACAGATCGAATGCTGGAAATAGAGACGACGACTTCAGTAAAAGAACCTTCCTTAGTAGCACTTGCATTTTGAATGGTGTTTTGTTTTACTGGCGACGAGTTTTAAATTGGCAGCATTAACTTGCTTGTTGTTTTGAGGTTAGTTTGGGTTAGTGTAAAAGTAAGCCATTTTTAAATTATAATGGTTTAAGAACATGTGTAGCAATAAATGTAATCGAATACTTAAAGCGATAAGGAATGGAGACATAGCTAGTCGGGTACTCGGCGCGTTCTCTGAAAAGATCAATAAGAGGGACTCCAAGAGGAACCTCTGTTTTGTGGACATTATAGCAAAGGCTTATATGGCCCGAATAATTGAGAGTGCTTGTACAGCCTTATATAAGTACTAAGAGATGATTGTAGCCTTTTTTATGGCGAAGTGGCACGACTCAGCACTTGAGTAAAAAGGACGCATTATTATCAACAAATTGATCAGCAATTTTTTCAACGAACCTTCTGATACCAAAACTTGTCTGGTTTTTCAACGACAAAGCGTCAGTGAGATATCGACCACGGTAACAATACTTTGGGTACTAGGGAATTCTGGCATCGAATCAAACCGAAAAGCTGACAGTCCTAAAAATGGGATCTGAAATTCTAAACTGGGAGCTGAATCTAGCATTCCCGATTATTTGCATAGGGACGAAATAAGAAGTTTCTGGACTGCTTGCTTGGACGACATTGACGTGATTGGACGAACATAGCGCGTAGTCAATGAGGCGGATGCGGCTAAAATGGCCCTAGCGCAAAGCATGTCATGCTTTCATCGCGGAAGGATTCACAACATCGATGTCTCGAACAGAGCCTCATAATGGGCAACAGAGAGAAGAGGTAGTCAAGGACTTCGTCTACATCGACTCTGTAGTATTAATAATATCTGAGCATTGTCAAAGACTCGAAAGAGGTTGGGCTTTGATAATTATTTTTGTCGTACAGTCCATGGATCGAATCTACGACGTCGAGGTTGAAGTCGAGATACATAAACATAACGCCACGGGTCACAAGAATAAACGATGAACATAACACCCGAGATCAAGCGCAGAATTAGTCTTGCCAATCGCTGTTTCTTTGGGCTCAAGAGGCAATTGAGTAACTGCGCCATCTTTCGAAACAACAAGCTGTCTTTATATAATACTATGATTATCCCTGTCCTGCTCTGTGGAGCAGAAACATGGAGGCAATTGAAAGCCGCTGAAGAAGCTCCTGGCTGTTTTGAGAGAAAAGTTCTCCGTGCGTTCTTTTGTCTGGTTTGGGTTGATGCCGTCTGGAGGGGAAGATTCAAGCATAAACTGTACAGGCTGTACAGCGGCATGCAGATAGTTAAGTGTATTCGGATCCAAAGCTTAAGATGGCTAGGTCAGGAGAGCGGATGGACACCATAGATCCGGCCCAAAGCGACTGCGATTTCGAACGATTTCAATGCAACAGAGGACATCCTCGAACGAGATGGCGCACACAAGTGGAGAAGAACCTCAACCAACTTGGTGTGCTACGATGGAGGTAGCTGACGAAAGATCGTAATGGCTGGAGAGACCTTTTGGTCGAGGCGCAGGTCCACATCGGACTGTAGCGTCAAACAAAGAAAGATAATCTTCGGCTAAGACTGGATCTCTGTGCCTCGACCTGGATATTGTAGTAACAGCAAGTGCTCTGTATCCGATGCTGAGGAAGATCATATCATCATCATTGATCAGTTTCAATCGCAGAGAAATGAAAATGCTGCTAAGGGGAAACGGTCATAACATCATTCGTCCATTTGCTTTGGGTCTGATTTGTCCAACATCTGTTCTGCAAAATCAGGTCATTGTTTGGAAAATGAGGTAGGTCATAGAAAAGCACTTCTCGTTAGAACTGGGGCAACTAAGCGGCGTTTAAACCACCCAAGATTCGTATATGAAGCTTGCTGGTTATACAGTGGTTGGTTATATGACTGTCAGTGCCGTAAAGATGGCAAGACTAGAAGTGTGTTGGAGGTAATGTTCTAGTCAACACACATTTTGAAACATCCCTAATTCTCGAACTGTTATAGCACGTGTTCACCAAGCCTCATGGCTGTCGAATAAAAAAACCGACGAACGTTCAGTATAAGGACAGCAATCACTTCGGATCCGCCAAGCTAACCAAATCTTATTCACTTTCAAAATAAACATCTGGTCGTCTCTTCAACGAAACAAATCAGTCAACGTGCACATTGCAATACAACTTATGCTCACTAAAACGCTCTTTAAAACTGCCAAGGTGAGTACACAAAAAGGACCTGCAATGATCTCTTGAATGAACTTGCATGAACTTCGATAAAATCCCCAATAGAGGTCACTCACAGTCCACATCACCACAATGAATCACATTTCCGAACACACACCACACCTTTCCTTATGCAATCACTAACCTATATCTCTGAAGACACTTATTCCGGTACATCGTCATTAGATTAAAATAACTCTCGATTGCTTAAAACAAGTGAAAAGTCCTCTTTTGCTATCTGTGAGGCACATAGCCACGGTCCTCGCTGCCAACTCAAAAGAGCCATCGCTTGTTCGCTTTGACGATGATGAGTCCGTCAATACGCAGCAATACTCTACACTTTAAGTGCATGCAATGGAACGTGAGCTGTTCAAACTCTTGGCAAATGCCGCCGCCTTAAGTACTTTGTTTGTTTCATAAAAACTTAAAGAACACCACCGCCATTGCACCACACCGCCGCGCCGCTTCAGACACGCACCAAGAAAGTTAAGTGTCCTTTCAAAAAGTTCTCCGCATAGCGGGCGTGGCCGGTCGGGAGGGCGGACAGGTTATGACGCCACATTGAATATCCATTCGGAAATTCAGCCTTCTAATCCATCAAGCACCCTTCAATTATGTGAAAAGGTGTCTCATACATTTTTCATTCGATGCAGTGCATTTTGTACTTGTGACAAATATCCTTTTAATTAGCCTCACTTGTTGTTTGAATTCCATTTGGCGGCACTAACGCTTACACGGACAAGAAATCAAATAAATTATTCACCCATTCAGCGCCGGAATGGAGGTCAAAGGCGCTCTTGCAAATCACGATGATTAATTGCTGATTCGTCACACATTCTTAGCGAAACACAATGGCAAATCAAAAAAAAAAAAATATGCGACAAAAAAAAAAGACACTAATAACACATCTATTGATGGGACATCCTGGCACGGTGCCAAAGTTCAGCCGGCCATAGGTCAACTGCGAATGTTTCGAATCTAATAATAAAAGGATTGCATCTGATTGTATTCAATGTTACCCGAGACATCAAAGTGTATCGGCCGCAATCGATACGGAAAAAGAAAGTGGAAGGGGTAGGGAGGCGGTGTCCTGTTTGAACCAAATGAACGCAACACAACGACACATGGAAGGACCTTCGATTCTAATGACAGCGATTTGAGGTTCAATATTTATTTAGTTCTCACTGGAGAGCAGTTTTTGGACAGAAGATTGATTGTCTGGGCCTCCAACAGAGCGTGGCTGGGCCCTAAGAGTCTTCATGGCCGTGACCTTAAGAAATAAGCCCCATTTGCTGTGTGTTGCAAAATCGCTGGCTATTGGGAGGGGGGTGTCGAGCTTATTTGCTCTCCAGAGACGGATTTGTGGACTGTTTCTGTGAAATATTAACCACGACTGGGCGAGAGATGTGGTCGGCCGGAGAATATTCCGATGGCGATGGGAATGTCAAGCAAAGTTTTCGTGTCGATTTAGGTCGGCCTAAGTGGTATACCGGGCCATGTAAACATATTGAGAGTCGAGGCTTTGTTGCGTCGACAAAGTGGGACGTGCCCATAAATTTAGTGAGTGAAGTGTGAGCGGCCATGTCCAGGCGATTGCATATCTAGTGAGTGACAACTGGACGACGTCGTTCAGAATTTCTCTTGGTTACAAGTGTGGCATACGGAAATGATGGAGTTGGCAAAGATACAGTGAAAGCATGAATAATTGTGCGAGGTGACATTTTACCTCTGACGGCGTAGATTAGATTGCTATTGCTATTGCTATTGCGATTGATGTCAGTTTGATGTCTGCCTAGTTATGTAAGGGGTAAGGGTGTTGGTTTATGAAACTATGTTTGCGAAGGAAGAATAATGCAACTCTGGCTCTTCGCTAGACTGTGGGCCTTTCCTTAAAGAAGTCGAATAATGAGGACTTGTATGCATGGATCAGAAGGAGCAACTTAACGCACATGCTGCAGCAAAGTGAATAGTCAATGATTGACAGCAGCGTAACTACACGGTTAAAGATTGCAGCAACTTCAAGTAAAAGAAAGTAAAAAAAAATTCTTATTTTGGTAAGCACTTTAATTATTTTAATGGGTATTTTTTCCCAGCATCCTCTTAGCACAGATGGGCAGGCATGATGCCCCATCTCATCTCGTCTGCAGTGACGGGCATGGTGCACTTATGGCTACATGGGAGCAAGACAAACACGAATCACCTGGCCAATGGCAATCCCAGGCCACTCGATCCACCGCAATCAACTTTAACTTTAGCTTGAAAGGAGCTGTATAAAATGCACTAGCGCAACCAGGTGACATGGTGCGCTTGGTTCAAATATCTCGTGCTGGGTCTGGCAAGCGGTTATGTAACAGATGGAATCATATTCGAGGCATACCAGGGAATCGTTTTGATGAACATGATTAAACCATCGAAGCACAGACATTTCAGTTCAAAACAGCAGCTGCTCAACATAGACCTATCACTAGCATAAGGGATATGCTCTCATTATGAAAGCACTTACAAAACCGACGACTCGGTCAGCGGGTCTCCATTGGAAGCTGTAACTTCGATTTGCTTATGGATCTATTATCTTCCTCGTCTCCCAAGTACATAGTACGAACAGTTTCAGTACCGAGATTAAACGCAGAATAATTCTTGCCAACCGATGTTTCTCACTCTCTCAACTAACTTGGAGAGGCTCGTTGGCTGAGGCTCAGGTTCAATCCAGACTGTAGCGCCATATGGTCATAAGTTAGACCTGGAATACACTAACATGGCTTTGACACCTAGCTCGGCCATTCTGAGTTAATAACTGCTAAGCTGTTCCCCGATTGGCCAAAAGAATATCTAGCGCTGGCTGGAGTTGCGTCTGTGAGGATGTGATGTGAGTGTAGATCAATATTCGCCTTGGCAGCGCTGTAACATCCCCTCCATATACATCTCTTTATAATGAAAAGAAGAGCTGACCATACGCAACCTTAGCGAAGTCCAACGATCACGGCGTATGCATATGGTGTCGCACCGATTACACGAATACATCGGTTACAGTTTGTGTAGAGTATGGTAGGCTTTAAAAGAGGACAATCAATCCCATACTCCTGCTGAACCCTCCATAGTTTGCTTACCTCGAGGATATCGGTTGAAGGGATGCATTTTCCACCATTCTTCAGACATGACTCATTATGATTAATTAATCAGGAGGTTCAATGCAATAGACTACTGTTTACATGGTTCACTGTATAAATCCGTGTGTATTTTTTGCACGACCGCCTTAAAACGCAATAGACCATTTCTGCACAACTTCATTGGAGGGTGCTAAATCTTCAGATGACTATGTCTATCTATTTAATGGTTTTACCGACCAATAGGTGGTTTCTTTCTAAGTAAAGAGCAATGAAGTTGACAGATCTATTGAAAGTCAGAAAAGCATCTCCTGTGGAATGCGACCGTCATCTCGCATAAAACTTTGTAACTTGCCTTGTGTTCCGTTCTTGGCCGTGAGGGCTAGGTTGTCTCGCCTCAATTCAAAATATGAACAATTTTTGACAATTCACGCTTTCGGGTTACTTTTTAGAAACAAATTCTAACACTTTGAGATTCGGAGTGGGCATAGAACTGGAAGGCTCCCCAGCTCGTCATAGTACAATATCCGAGACAATACGAGAGTTAGTTGTATAAGCGGTCCACCTTGTATTGCAGCATCATCGGGGACTGCCATGCAGAATACGATGCTTGTAAGGGTGGCTGAGTGCCTTAATGCGTAAGTCATATTGACAAACCACAGGTTGCATTATTTATGAGTCCATAGTCTTAAAAAACGAGTCATTTTGAAAATAAATGAGTCCCAACAAAGGTTTTGGATATCTCAATGGTTCCTTATGTGAAACAAAAAACTAGTATTTTAATACTAATACTATACTGGAGATTTAAGATTGGTCCATTGTACTGCCAACAGCCTACAATTTCTTCTGAAGACCAGCAGGCGATTCCGTGAAGAAGAGGCTACAGAATCAGCTCTGAAGACCTGCCACCTGATCTGAGCGAAAGCGGTACAGTGACAGAGGAAGTGCTTTTCCGTGTCGTCGTCCTCTCCACAGGCGTCGCAGATGGTTCTTCTCTTAAACCAAGCACATTTCTGTCCAGGGACAACAAAATTTGCGCGGATTTCTTACTTTTGGAGCAAACGCTTGGTCTATCTACATCCTGGAGAGTCATCTACGATTGTGCTCTCGAGAAGTCCAAAGGATTTGTATTCCTGAACTGTCTTGGAAGTGGTTAAGGGGTTGAGTAATGTACAGCCTGGCTGACACTACAGACAAAGATATGTAGACCCGTAAACCTGTTCTTCTGAATATAGGTGATTGCCATTAAAACCGACGCAAATTTACCTAATGATGTGTACAGTCTAATGTTGTCGCCCTCCACGAAAAAACAAGATACGACTACATTCCTTTCCTGGCCCGAAGTCAGCCCAGAGTCATTTCTGGGTGCAATACTAGTATGTGCTCAGGTATTTTAAAATAAAGCATTCAGGTAATATTAAAGCATAGTTTACACCTTGGAAAGTTATGCAAGAGGGAATGTGAAATAAAATTACGCTAGGCGTTCTTGAAAAATGAGTCAAATGTAAAAATTATGATCCCCAGAGTCAGGCTTAAAAATACGAGTCCTTTTGACTCTAGTCCCTGTGGTAACACTGTATGGAACCCAAAAAGATAGACTATGTTCATCAAAGATTACACAAGTCCTGTCAAAGTTCAACGAATAATCGCTGTAGTGATTATTTTCACACCCAACACATGCAACGCGTGCAATGATTATCGTAGTGCAATATTTGAAAATTATTTTCTTGACCATGAAGAGTGTTTGAACTCGAAGCAGCAAACTTACCAAACAATCTGTCACAGCACACCATCGTTTCACATTTATTTTCATAACGTTTCCACTTGAGAAATGAATAATACTGGTGCCATCTGCAGCACATCTAGCGAATGTGAAATATTCATTCCACAGAGTTTCCTGAACATTGAATGGCTACCAAAGAGGATACAACTGTTCCCCGTTCAACGTTCAATCTCTCTCTCCGTTTCGTTTTGCTCGAATGCCCTCTAAGACCCTTTTCCAGTTTGAGACAACTCAAAACTATGAAAATTGTCCACCGACCCTTTGCATCCTGTTTTCGTTCATAAATCACTTACACGCACACACATGATCCTTTCCTCTAACCATTATGCTGTTCGGTGAACCATATTTTTCATCAAATGTGTGCACCAACGAGTTGCGTTCTAACTCGTTCTAATCCAATAAACAACAACAGCCATGAGCTCGCTCAGAATTGTGCGAAGCCAACTTCCACAGGGGATGTCAATAAAATACAAAAGCAGAAGAAGAAAAAAAGAACATTTGACTTCAGAAGTGAAGGAGTGACCTCGTTTTGGGGCACTGCATAACGAAGCAAAGTTTTCATCCTTCCCAGATGCACTCGTGTGCACGGCAAATTATAAAGAAAATAAACTGCACATCGGCACGAGACCGGATTCCGAACGAGAACACGAAATTTAATCAACACAAGCCGAGCTGAGATACCAGAGCACGGCAATTCACGGAAAAAGGACACCACGAATCTATGATTTAATCGGTGTGGGTGTGCGGGTCGAAGGAGGCGGAGACACGAAGGGAGACAGCTGCGACACAAAGGCGTGAAAATCTAATTGTGGTCAAATGCAGCATCCCTGTTAGGAGGCAGCGGTCTGGTTGGGAAATGTAGCACTCGAGGAAAGACGACCCCCATCAACGGCAAGGATTCACGTTGGTTTTTGGTTAGATTCGGATTATATTTGGTCTCTGTAAGGGTATTTCCACCAGAAATTCCCGCACCTGTGTACGCCGCTGCTCTCTGGTATGTGCAGTAACGAATTTGGTGGTCAGGCGGTGGTCCCCACAATGATCTACAATGTACCTAACAAGAGTGTTGAGTTACACTGTGGTCGGCTTGGCGGGGAAGACTGATGGAGCTGACAACTCGTGTGTCAACCAGGAGTGGGAAGAGTTGACGGTGACAGTGACAGATGCGACCAATTACTTGTTCACAGAGATATTTCAAGTTTTTGGAAGTTTTTTTTGAGATTTGAACAACACTTGAAAAACTTGCATCCATAATTGAATCCAATTAAATGTGTGCAAGTCAGTGGTCAGTGGTGATCCAGGCCATCCTTAGTGACACAATGTTTGATGAATAATTGTGCGCAGATGACATCCTCATTTTCAAATATTTAATGGTATTTTGATGATAAGCTGAGGAAGGAGAAATCAAGGAACGTTCAACAAGGTCAAGGCGATAGAAGGGGATTAATGCTGGAAACAGATGTGCAGAATTTCTCATGCAGAAAGATTAGAATATCTTGTGTATTGTAGCTGAATACACGTAAATTTTGTATGCAGAGCAGAGCTGCATTCAGTCTCGTATTCTGATTTCTCTGCGCAGAGACAATACTACCACAATACAAAAAAATTATATTTGAGTTGGTACTGCATTCTGACTCACGACATTTGCTTATTTTTTGGTATGTAAACAAACCTCCATTATCCAGATTTTGACAGCAAATGATGGGCCGAAATGTCATTAAATTCTGCAGACGTGTTTCGTCTGCAGATATGCATGCAGCTCTGCTTAAAGAATATCTTCACATTTGTTTTCAGCATTTTTTGGCGTGGGGAAGAAGCACCATTGGGGAACAGATAAGGGGCATTTTGTCTAATGGCATTTTACACTCAGTCTTAATCCTCAAAGGTACTTGCTTACAGAGCTAGCAACCATATTTTTATGTGCAAGATTGGGCCTGAGAAGCAGCTGTGGCAATATTCATCTGCTGGAATATCCTCATCCCAAATGGGCAATGCGATCAGGAGGTGTAAAGAAAATGTAAATGTATGGCAATTGATACACCGATGGTGGTCTTTACCAAGGTAGAAATGACACACAATATAAAGAGATATGAAGATCAACAGCACAGGGCTCCGTCGCAAAAGAGTCCCCGCGGCAGCTTAATGATCCTGCCATGTGATCGAACTGCTCGACTCTCGTATGTCCGAAAGCTGTATCGTCTAAGTAAGAGAAATTTTGGCGATTGCCAGAGCCTACGAAGAAGAATAGACCGAGATACCATCTGCTTTACCTACATGGGAAAAGAACTGGCAGAAAGAACTATGGGTTGCCTACCGCTATCGATGAAACTGCTGACGAAAATGGCAACCGACAAGGCATACCCAAAAAAAAACGTAAAAATAAAACAAGGATAGCTCATGACGACTATCGGGATAGAAGACGTGAGGAAAATAGATGGTCTTCTCAAAACTCCTAGTTCAAAGAGGTGGATAAATGAGCTCTGGGACAAACAAATAGCATATCTTAAAATGCTATGAAAAATGTAAATATGTGCCGAAAGACTTTAGGAGAGGCAGCCAGACTCTTCGAAATTTCGAGGACAATTTTATTCCAGATGCTTAAGGGTAGATGTGGTTGACGATCGTGATCAGGATAGAGTGATAGGGAACGAAGAAGTCCAAACTTTACACGACGAAGTAGTCCTCTCACCGATCTTTAAAGAACACAACATCGACATCAAAGAACTGAAGAAATGGAAGCACATCGTCCCTGATGGCTTGTAAACAGAGCTCTTCAAGTAGACTGGCTCATCAAGCTCCTGGTAGAAAGATAAACCGTCTTCAGTAATTGGAGGGACAAAAAAATGGCCGGCGACTGAAGTCAGCTTTATCCACAGAAGGCTGATCATATCTCTTGCAAGAATTATGGAAATGCATTCATGCTCTACTTGACCTTATCGATACTGTCCAGTGTACTGTTTCAACAAAACACTATTCGTCACTTACGAACGTGTCTTGTGGTATAAACCGAGTAGCCACATTAAGATCAATCCAGAATAAGGCAACGTTTCATCTATTTTAAAGTCGTATTGGACACCATTCAAACAACATATGCAGATGCGAAACAGTTCGCTTCCGAGCCGTGTGATTTTTTCAACTTGCTACTCGAGAAGGTAGTTTGGTCGGCAGTTGTCAATACGGAAGGCACTATCTTGGACAAGTCAGTCCTTACATTTCGCAGATCTACAATGATCCGTAGTGTGCGATCTTTCACGATTTCACAATTGTACCACAGATTCAGGTTTATGCTGAACTATAGCGTCGTCGAAATATCGATCAGACGCAATATAATTTGAGCTCATTCCAGGCAACAAAACTGGCGACGAATCATGTCGACTGTGGGCGGACATGTCATTAGCACACACCTTACCCCCATAGCAGGCAATTAAAAGCTTATAATTAACAAACACTATCGCAGGTGTTAATGATGGGACTTCGAAGACACAAAGGCTATCATGATTAGTCAGAAAAGAACCAAAAAATCTCTTATCGGTCAAAAGGAAATTCACCACCTCAAGTGTCCGAGAAAACACTCAACTTTTCATCTAGAAATAAATCAAATACCAAAATCAGTTCCAAGATACACGTCGATTGGCATGTGCGAACATCCGGAATAGGAAACGATTAAAGATCAATATATCACGTTCAAGACAGCTTATTGTTTAACTGAGTCATAGCTACACTTAACGTAAGCAATGAGTGCAACCACCTTGACTAATTTCCATAGAAATCGTCACGCTTACGTTACGCATCAAAAAGTCATGCCTGAAACACTTGAGAGTGAAATTTTGTTTTCAATCGAGTAGACGACCTAGGAGCATGCACACATTCGGTTGAATATTCACATGACATGATTTTACTTACGCATTGGAATAGTCATTTTGAAGAGGCGAGCGTTGGGCTTTGTGGAAAAGACTTAGACAAGAAAGTGCTGTAAAAAAGGACCAAGTTTTCGAAGAAGGAAATGGATTTGGAGAAAGAAATGACCTGCAGGAGAGAGATTTAAATGAATTCCGTTGTCAGATTAACATGTAAGGAAACGAGTTGCCTTGAGGCGTGCAAAAGACTGAAAGGAAATTAGCTTAGAGCGGAGTTTAGTACCTACAACGCTTCTGTGTTCCTGGGGGCAGTTTGTTTGTTAGATGGTTGTTGTGAGTTTTAATTGATACGCTTTTATGTTAAACTCTCTGTGAACGACGAAGAGGCTGAGAGTCTGTTGATGCTATTGTAAAACCTCGGAATTCTAAAAAAACACAATTGCAAGCATTTGTCCACCAGAACACACTCGTAATTTCAAAAGAACGCCCACGTGTGATTTGGCGGACAAATGCTTGCACTTCGAAGCTTACACAGACTATGTGTCAAGTGCATTCCCAACTGCCATGCGGTGCCTTATTGCTGGAGTCAACATCTGAATTCCTTTGATGACTATGCTGCACGTTCGACAGCACCTCTGCACTTCTGCAGAGGTCGAACCTCTGACGTCGAATTTGGGGACGACCCACATACCCATAACGCCACGGGCCAACATGGTTTCCTTAACTAACACCTATTGGCCTTGATATGACCCTCAAAGGTGGTCGATGAAGCTACCATTTACGTTCGAAAGCATATGTACGTATATACCAGCTCAATTTTTTTCTCCATGCATTTTTTTAGAAATTGAAATGAAATGTCGATACGTTCTTTAATATGTCCTTTGTTAGTCCTACCGGGTGTCTGTGAGACAAAGAGTCAGTGTGACCTTTCAAGTCACTGACAATGCTTCAAGGGTATTTCCTGTCTAGAAAAAGCTTCTCAAACTTGGTCGTTTGAAGTCGGTATAAAACTGTACGCTTGGACAACACGAGTGGTTGTTGAGAAGCTAAGCCCTGGCGCTCTATGGGCTGTAGCATCACTTATATATATATATATATATAAAAAAAAGGAAGCCTCCAATATTTTTCCCACCATTATCTGTTGGACGGATGAACAGGTCAAATCCTAATAGAATTTAATTAAAGTTACCTTCAAAAGCAAGAGCACCGTCCAAAACCCAAGGAAAAGTTTTTAAAAATGTGCTCAGTCACCAAAAACGGCATCTTACGGAATTGACGAACTGAAGAAACGATTGAGTTGATTCTCAAAATAAGGCAAGCTAAATTTAACGAAACTTAACGAAACTAAGCAAAGTAGTTATCTTGAGTGTAGTATGACTCAAATGGAATACAGACCGAACGAGGAAGTTGTTGAATCTTGTGTATGACAGCACTTTGAGTGACTTCCGAATGGTGAAGCAGCGAATTATAAAAGTCCATATTTTTGCAACCAGATGCAAGCAGTGGTTGGCTCTTTAGGGTTGCACATGGCAACTCGTGGATCCTTCAAGCTTAAATGTTAGCATGTTCCACACGCTAGTTGCTCTGTCATTATGAAAAATTTAGTATCTTGGTAAGTGCTTCCTCTTCCCATTTACTAGAAAACTTCACTGGCACCTACCTGCTCGTGCATTAACAGAATAATAAGAATTAAAGCATAAATCTATAAATGAATATGTCACTCTGTATTGTATAGCACTTGTCATTGTTCTGTTCCCTCACCGATTTCCATTCAAAATTGAACACAAAAAAAAAAAACAGAAAAATCATTCTCCAGCTGAAAGAGAACGTCGTACACAATTAATTCAATTCCCATCAACCAGCAGACGCGCCAACAGTCCATCATATCGTAGCACTGTTTTGAAAAATTAAAATGCAAATTAATTTTATGTACAAACCTTGGATAGTCGGAGTGGATGCCCACTAGCGCTTCGGCAGCCTCTTCGTTGCATCCAGATGAGATCTGTTCCCGATTCGCAATGGAAGGTGTTTTCATCGAGCCAGGAATTGAAAGTGTAGATGCTGGCTTGCGGAGCTGTGTCATCCAAAAAAGAAATGAAAATAAAGAAGAGAACAACAATAAAAATAGATTAGAAAAGTTTGTCCATCACGACGAGTGGCATAAAAGAAAACAAAAATCAAAACAAAACAACACGAAATCAAATCAACGGTGCTATCATTCCACTAGGGTTGGTGCAATGCACGAACGGGTAAAACAAGGGCTCTCATAACCGAGAAAGGGGAGGAAGGATGTTTTTGATTTAATGTGCAATGTGGACATCTAAGCGGTTTGAACTTTGAAGGGCAAGTTGAGTGTGGAGCACAAACACAACACAAGTGGGAATTGAGTCTTCAAAACAAAACACTGCTCCCTCTCGCTGGAGTGGGCTGGATGCTGCTGGGGAAGCCTTTCAGTTCAGGGTCAGCTCAATGCAACAAAAATGACGTTCCACAAAATTAAAATTAAAAAACAGCTAAACGCTTTGCATTCCTAGTGCGGGCTTGGATTGAGGGGGGGAGGGCTCTGCTTTTGGGTTGGAATTGAAATCAAAAATGCATCAGAGTGAGGGAAAAAGTGTAAATTTGCTCGTGTGATTGTTAACATCCCATGCACGGCTTGCTGTAACAGGGATGTGAGCTGTTTGACACGTGTTGATGGGGGGGCAACTTGAGTTGTCCCTGGAATCGCGGTGAGAGTCTTCACCAACTTTGTTGAGTTGAGTTGATTCTATTGCGGCAGTGGCAAGCAGTCATAACTGATGATGACTGCCTTTTGTACGAGCGTCTAGTGTCGTTTGTCAGCTGATGGGTGTTAAAATTAAAAGGTGGGGCTGTTATAATGAAAACGAAAAGAAACGGAAAAGAGTGTTGCGTAACAAGGGAAGCTCGTGGATGGTATTAGTTCTTCTATTTTTAGACTTTAAAGGATCATTTTGTTTTCAGAAGAATGCTCATATTTCTAGATATTTTTAATGCTGACAGAGGAATTGTGGTCTGTTCGGTCTCACTTAAGGTTAAAAAAAATTAATAGGATTTCCTCATTTGCGACGTATTTCTGAGACTGATTGCAATTCGTTTGAAAAACAATTGAACAGCAAATCCGTGGGTAATGGTTGTATTGGATATTCGGAAGCATTACACTTTACAGAGTTGCGAAGTTATTCGAGTTTGTAACAACAACATACATTGCGCAAAGGGAACCTGCAAATGTTGTCACCAAAAGTTATCTGTTTCTGTTCACTCTGTAAATTGCATTGTCAATGAGGATTTCATAAAGTGTGTGTTTTTTTGAGACGAATATTACAATGTTCGACTTGAATGACTTCTACGAACGGAAAGGTCTATGCTTCGACGGTTTGGGCACGCGGTGCTCATCATTACGTCTTCCTTGGCATGCATAAAATGCGGCTTAATCTTGGCAAACACACTATGAGTTGGTTGGACAAGTGGCAGGGCATAAATCTTTGTGAGTCCCACTCGGAGAATCGAGTGGCATGACGATTCCTCGCGATCCCTTTAGCGGATCATGCGGGTCAGATAGTGATGACTGTGAAAAATGGCTATAATAACCACTAAACTAGATTTATTTGACCCATAATTAATATCAAACATTGAACACGATTTCGTAAAGGAGTCGCCACGCATGTTGACATGCTCTTCGCAGTACATCAGGCTACTTCTTGGGCATTAACGCGACGATAGCGTGTATAGCTAAGTGCAAGTGTTGTGCAAATAATGTTAGTAATCAGGTTAGTGTGAAGAAAAACCTTTTCTGAAATGTTCAACCATGAAGACAATCAATACAAGGACCTATAAGCGCCAGACTTTTTCTTGGTGTAATTGTGTGGTTACAAAGGATTCAGTTTTTGTTTCTCGAATGGAATCATGTTTCTCAAAATAAATTGGAACAGCTAACTTTTGAACAACCAAGAACTGTCACACGTCAGGAGTCACAGTTTGAGATCAAGATAATCAGGTCATCTATAGAGTCATCAGATTCGTCGACCAGATGTAACTTGCAAAGTTGAATGAACTTACATCACATCGAACATTCATCTGATACTGAATACGTTTAGTTTGCAGTTTATTATGGTACAAGCTGCGAGCCCCCAGTAAGTGAGTTTCGCGAATTTGGAACACATTGTAACTCTTTCGGGCGCACTAGTAAAAAACAATTATTCGAGACGGGTTCTGTCAGGCTTGCGCATTGTCATAATCGTCACCTCAGACAAATGCGTACGTCATTAGTGAACAGGGTGCTGAAGTGCTTGGGCTTTTCTAAAAGCCTTTACATTTACATCCTTAAGTAGAGTGGACTATTGCTAAATGCGACTGTCCCTTAGTCAAATTTCTCTCTAAAATTGTTGTGTGTCATATTGGAGTCTATTGTACGTAAACTCAATCAACAATTCAGAACATCTGGCACGGAATACAGACAACAATTCCACATGTTGTAAACGACTTAAGCCCGTAATAAAGAACACGAAACGTCACACCATGCAACACTTCTTACTTATCAGACCGGCTACCCATGGAGGGTCAGAGCCTAAGCATTTGCTACCTTTCATGACGGTTACGATGTTGGTGCTGGGAACGCTGCTTCCAGTCAAGCTGTCTTTCATAGGCGATTACTTAGGCTCCATACCGCAGATTTGGTCTATCCCTTCTTTTCGAATCAGGAGGCTCGGATTCGAAGATCCTCTTAGCTGGAGCCTTGTTGTCCATGCACACAATGTAGCCGAGTCATTGTAGATAAGCTCAAAAACTTAGCATTTTATGAGAAAATTAAATGCAAAGCCGCGGCAGTCATTTCCGTGTATATGTTCCCCCATGAAGGACCGCATCCACCATATGTTACGATTCAATAAAATATCTTAAGATTGAGGAATGTCGTTGCTATTTATTTCAAATCTTGCTATCATTTTGTGACGGTTCTCAGAATGTAGGGGTAACACGTATTCATTTACCCAAACAGTCGAATGGTGTCCCCCAAGGGTCAATCTTTACACGCATTCTGGTAAAATTTTTGTATCAGACTTTCATGTGTATAACGAAAATATCTAAGTGGCTACTAACGATGTCCGTCAATATTGCTTAACGAACTACATCGAATATTCCGAGTAAAAGAAACAAATTAATATGTATGCTAGAATTGGTAATTAGCATTAGTGGACTTTCTGTTAAATACAGCCTATGTCCCTCCGCACCTTAGAAAAGGAATACAAGGAAGATTCAAAGGCAAATTCCAAACAGTAACCAATTTCAATTTGACCCATTAAGTGAACCTGTGTCCTAAATTCGAAGACATCAATGACGGACAATAATCATTCGGGCTCGTTTTCTTGTACGTTCCGTCGAATTACTGTTCGCTCAGCCGATTTCCACGAATATCTGATAAATGACGCAACCATTGTCGTCAGCATTAAGAACCGCCTATCTTGGGTTTGGCAAGCAACATTAAGCGTGTAGGTCGTTCTTATGACGTGCCCGACCCATCTGACAAATTCCTTATGCCGTCACATAGCTTTCAGCAGTATATGTAGGAATGCTGTCAGTTTTGTGGTAAGCTTACCTATGCGTAATCAATTCCATTTCAATTTAGCTCTGCTGACATGTGTTTCGTGGAAATTGTTCTGGCTTTTCATCTGTCGCAAGGATAATTCAATGGAAGTGGTCAATATTTACCGACATGACCAAATGTTGTCCTCACTGCATCAGTATTCAGTGGTTGTATCACATTTTCGGTTGTCGACTATTTCAGACATTTGCTACTGTGCTGTGCACTCCGTGAGTGTAGATGTACTTACGAGTCCGACATGTGACAGAAGAGTCAATGCAGAGGACAGATTTTTACTAATGAAACAGGGCGAATGTTCAAAGAATCAGTCTTCTAATTATTGAGATCCTTTCCCCTTTGTGTGGTCACTTAAAAGGTGGGTGTCCTCCGTATGTTGAGGCTTGCAGACAAGGAGTTGAGGTTATTGCGAGAAATCATTTTTTTCTGTGTAACTAACTCGGCCCAGACTTCTATAACAGACAATGAAGATTTCTACTGCTGTATGTAGGGAAAGTTTCAAACACTAATACGGACATCAGCCGATTATTACATTCGCTCAGATTTTTCAGGACTCAGGACTCAGATTTTTCGGATTGGATACTAATTTTCCCTAGCGCCTTGTATTAGTTATTTTTCGGGAGCCTCGAGCCTGACACGAGTCATATCTCTGACGCAGTTCATGACTGAATCTTGCACTCCAATCGACATCAGCGCCTCCATTTGCCAAGCAACGCACGAGGAACCTTACTCTGCATATATTGCGACTCATGACTCTGTATTCTGTGCAACAAAGCAAAACAGACTGTGTTCAGTGTTTTGTAGGATGGTCTTTTGATCTTTCTGGAGAATCAATTCCGTCTTGAATCCAAATAATCACCAATTGTACAGCCTTTTTTTGCGTTTGATGTTGGTGTCGTCCGTACTATTTACTGCGGAGTAAAGATATACGAAGTATCTGACGAACAAAAACGCAACGATAGCTACTTCTGACCAAATGGTGGCACTGTCCGCATGTACTTCATTTTGGTTACCTTCGATCCAATGCCATTGAAGATCTTATTGATGGCTCCCTGTGTTGGATCAATCCAAAGTTATCTTCTTAGCTTTCGTGCAGACTTTTCGAAGATCGTGGGTCGGATGTAGTATCTTCTGAAAATGACAGCTTGTCTCTTGACGTTGGAATTCCTTGATACTACTGAACAAGCCTCCAGATTTGATTTTTATAGACTTTCAGTTCAAATAACATGTAGAGAACTTGCTACGTTCCACGAGAAATATTCGACCAGCTCCAATTGAAGAAAGCAGATTAAACTATCTTAACGACATTAAGAAAGCACTTTTTGAAAAGATGCTGCATTCATTTGATGACCTAAGTTTATCAACTAACTTCTTCTGACATGCTATGAAGAGCACTGAAAGTAAAAATTAAGGATGGTGTAACCATAAGAATATATTCGTTCAGTTTCGTTAAGTATCGTTGAGTTTCGTTAAGTTTATTTTTTACGTTTCTCTAAAAAAATGAAAAATGCCAATTGGTATTGGAAGCCCCTTACAATCACACCATCCATCTTGCATGTGCTTGAATTTGTAATATCCAAGGCAATTATATAACCGGAGTGAGAATGTCATGAGTGAATGACATAACCCCCTCATGTGGCAGTCATGTATCTACGTAGGATCATCATCAAAATGTTCTTAGCACCGCCCCCAAATGAGACACACATTTGTCAGTAACCATCGCTTTCATTTAAAAGCCACAAGAAGTTATTTCCAAATGATTGCGAAATATTTGTGACGCTCCTATTTACATAACTTTTTAACGATTTCCTGGAACTACGCCAAGCAATGAGGTCATTCAAATCAGTTTGAAATTTTTGTAACCACCCAACAAAACGTCACACAAATTGCGTCATGATGTGATATAGACAGCAAGCCATGCTGCTGACAAAGGCGACGAGGTGAGTTTATCACACAACACATTGTTGTGGATGAAACATACGAGATGCACGAGCAAGAGTGATTTGGGTGTTGTTGTAGGGTTAGTAGACTTTAAAGGATCTTAAACAGGATGCTCGATGATATAATCCACAACGCTGCCACGTTATTGGCTTACAGTTGCAACCCACGGATGAGCAAGGCTTTTCCTTTTCCCCTCATGCGTGCAATATGAACAGTCATTATCAGACTGCCTCTCTACCTGGAAACAGATCGAGATTCCGCAAAAACAAAAACAATTGCATGTCCATTGGTTCAGTGGCAGCGACGGAGGTGCATCCCAAAATGTCCTGCAGCCATAAACCGAGATACTTAAGTTAATCGAAATTCATTGTCGATACGTTTTATTTAATTTCCTCCCGACTGCTGACAAACTGAACAGTAACCATTTGACTCTCGTGACTGCTGCCGCAACGAGAGGAGTTCTTCATTTTTTCCCCTCGCCCACCCCACCGATTGTGCACTGAATACCCTCCTGCCAGCGGACGAGCATCTGCACTACGATTGTGCTGCGGTTGTGGAAACTTTCGGACAACGATTATGAGAAATCGGGTCACCATCTCAAGTCGGATGCTTTTATCATCGTCCTTATAAATTAAAAACAGCTATGCGAAAGGACGCTGGACGATGGCTGTTTGGCCCGCCCTCTGACTCACCGTTGCGGCCCGGAGTTGGCGTTCCCTGTGTACACTTTAAACGGAAAGTCCTCCGTCAAGAGACTCGGTTTGGATTGCATTGCAAACCCATAAAAGTTATCCTAGACATGGTGGAAGGAAGGACGCAATCAGGACAAGGATTGAATTTTGACGTCCGCTTGGGACCGGTGGGGGGCTGGGACTTTATGTGGCCATGGAGGAAATATTAGAAGTCCGCATTGTGCTGCGGAATGGCGATGTTTTGATGATGTTGCTCGCCTTGGCATTTAGGCTGTTTCAAGCATCCGCCAATCACCAATTGTTCGGATACGCGAGCGGAGCATGCGAAAGCAAATGTTACATCATTCAAAAATCAATATACATCCTTGTTCGTGGCGAAACTTATTGTAAACAAGAAAGTTTGAACGCAAATACCCGACATCGTCATCATTGTCGGATGCCTTTCCAATCCGACTGAGTGGAGGTTAATAGGGTATCCTTTGTTCTGGTGACGACAGCGGCGACGACGACGACGACTACGACAATGTCGGCATTGTCGGAACCGAACCGATTTATGCGACAATGCTGAAAGTGAACAGTTTTGCGGGAGTCGCGTTTCTACTTCTGTCACGTTCATTCACAAATATAAGTTATATTCATGATAAAGGATACTCCCACGCGCACAAACACCGCCACCCACCGTCGCGAAAAATAAATCAAATACAGATCTTACGCATGTGGCGTCCCAGTATGACGCCCGGTTAACCGTTTGAAGTAGAAACTTTTCCCTCGTTGGCTCCTTGGCATCGCCGACGATTTGAGGACGCAGACCCCGAGATGAGGAGGAAACGATGCCACACGAGGACAAATTGTTGTTTTTAAGTTTTAACGGCAATCCGTAAATACATCGACATGTCAGTTCGTCGAATCTTATCGGTTGTGGCAATAACCACGTCCTTGGACTGCGTCACGACACTGTGTAGACACACGCACACATCCCGGATGTCATAATCATACAGTATCCCCTTGACGGCTCAGAGCCGGTTTCTGCTGATGATGCTCGATGGGGATGGCGATGGTGATTGGTGTTGGCAGGCCGGAGACAGCCGTGGGGTGTCTTGGCTAAGATCCACGGCGGCGGTGGCGGCGGCGGTGGCGGCGACGGCGGTGTGGATCAAGTGCACTTGTTTCAGCTGACTAGGTGGCAGGGAACAGTCATAAAAATGAAATTTAATTACCCCCCCGGGAGTGACATTAATGTGAATCAACCCGTTTGAGTTTCTGTTGTTGTTCTGTTGAATGCCCTGTCGTCCATTGAACGGATGTTGGCACGCCATGGCACACAACATGCAAAGGTTTCCTGCTGACTAATCGGTTAATGAGAGCGGGAAAGTGAGAGTGAAAGTGCGCGCTCGGGATGTGAGGCGTTGACCGATAGCGCACGAAAGTGAATCCTTGACGATGGCAGTTGCCATGGCAACATGGGATTCTGTTCGCCAGAGCGTTTGATGAGCACGGGTCTACGTGACATCCACAAGGGAGATCCCTGCATGGGACACTGGGCGATGACCCTTCTTGATGTGAACTTCAAATGTCGCATTACATCGGAATTACTTTTGTGCGAAAGTGAGGGCGTAGGCGTATTTCTTTGATAATCAAAGGAGGTTCATAGATGAGATGAGGACGTCGTTTATCTTTGATGTCGGTCATTTGGGATCTTAGTCAGTCATTTTTCATGACTTACAATAGAGCAAAAAAAAGGATTTTGAAGGACAATTTGCTGCGACTGACATGCGACATACCGTGATGTTCGGATTGAAAACCTTCGTGTTGGGTTCGTGTCTCAGATCTTTCAGCTGAGCGCACGAAACACTCGTTTACTGAGAATTTGACAAGCAACTCTCAAAACTCAAGAACAAAGAACCATGAGCCTTGTTTGTTTCTTGAAGAACCACCAAAGAGTAGCGAGTCCTTATTCTTCGTTGCAGAGAAAACTTCATTCCCCCGAGTACAGTCAAGGAAACGAGATTTCATTTTTGCCCTCTTAAGCATTCCCTGGGCACATTTCCACTCACTCTCCAACAGCCAAGAGCCTCAAGAACTCGCTGCACCTTTGACTTAATCTCAAAGTTATCATTCGTTACCAAAGTGACGCATTCCAACTGTAAAATAACAATTCCGAGCACATGCTGCCGCAGAGAAGCACTTGAACGAGTCGCAAATTAATGCACGCCTCTGCCTTGCAGTTGCATTCAAGTGTTGACAACTCGGATTCTACTACATGACGTATATCAAAGGGAAATCCACGCTACGGTGGTATGCCGCAGAGTGCATGCGAAGCAGTGGAACACAATAAAGTTCACTTAACCACACACGAGGGGCTGGACTGTTTGTCGTGCGTTTTGCGACTATTGATGGAGTCCCCCAACAAACGGAATTGAAGACAACAATACCATGCCATTGAGGCAGTCTGTCGAGGTGCAGTCGATTGCCGTGGAGGCAGATCCAATGTCGTTATTTGGTTCCTCAAAGGAGGGCGACATTGTCCAGGGAATTGAACGAGAGTAGAGAAGACAAAGGCACAAAGCAATCGCGACGATTGATTTATGGTATATCAATGGCTGCAGTCCAGGCAGCGATTGTTTCTGAATACTCAGAGGTGTGTGGAGCCAAAAAGGGGCCAGGGAGTTCGAACTTTGAGTAAATTAATCATGCAACTTCAAATAATCCCCGTGTCACTGAGCTAGGAAAACAACAAAGCGAAGCCGGTAGACTTTTGAACGATATAAAATTGTAAACAGACTCCATGGAATCACTAACAATTGACAATGACTGAGAGAAATGTGTGATATTTGTAAACGGATTATTGCTTTCAGGTTGATTACCCCTCGTTAGTGGGTAATCACTTTAAGCAACTTCGCGTATGACACTGAACAAGTTCACCGAAACGATGCTTCGACAAGTACTCAGCTGGTAGCCAAAGTCACACAACAGGTGGCGGGACCGGCCTCAAATCAACGTCTCTTCAAAGAATGACACGCAAAATGTTTAGCGAATACAGGCAGACAAGCAAAAAGGGGCAGACAGAGTCAACCCAAACAAGTGGGGATAAACACCACGGTGAGTCTGCAATATTGTTCGATGATGAAAAACAGGGCTGAACTTTGAAGAGAACGCCTAGCAATGGCATAAATCTGTTCTGCATGACTTGAGTCTAAGTGGGGTGGTGAAGTCACTGAGATTTGAGTTCTTGGTAAAAAGTACTTTTGCGAGTGCTTCGTTCGTATGTACACACAATCTTTCGCCGATTGAGGAGATGGTACAAAGTGGAATGCATGCCAAAAAGGACATTATTTCCTCGGCACCCAGTTTGTATTTGCAAAAGGAAGCTCTTTGTGGTGCAATTTATGTTGGATCAATGCCAGAGATGACGATGACAATGGTTGAGAAAGTGTAACGACCTTCTAAAGCAAGCCCGTGAGGCCAGTTATAAGGTCTACACCAACTTGCTGATTTATTAGTGGATGAAGACGCTTAACAAGAACATTTAAACAGCAGTTGGTTTTTGAAAACATCTCCGCTTGAAAGAAATGGTGCAACTAAGCTTCATCGAACAATCTTCTTACGCATATGACCGGTACAAGGTTAGTCTGGTCCTTCATAAAAAGCCGTTCGGTGAATTGTGTACACATTTCTACTTCTTTGTTTATTGCCACAGTGCGGGATGGACCTGGGCCTCAGGTTACGTATACCAAGTCTGCTGTGTCCCATTGGCTCGGAAGCTTCCAGCCGGAGTTGCGGTATCAATACTCTCTCCATAAGCTAGCCGTCTTATGCGTTCGATCCGGGCTTTCAACAAGCCACAACCAGTAGTAAGCTTTGTCGAGAAAAGCCCGTGAAAGCGAAAGCTTTCCATATTCAGCAAACGCCGGAGACACAATTTTCTTCTAAGGTTTGTTACAAAAAAATTGACTTTCTTACACGTATGATAGTAACAAGGAAAAGGAGTTTGTGAGAATTGTTTAGCATACAACCACACAACTCAGCAATGCGCTGTTTTGCCTAGGAATTCAAATGGAGACAAGAATAGGTTTAAGTAGTAGATACCGAATAGTGATTAACTAGAAACAGAGACTATGAGTAGAAACTATTCTTCTTCATTTTGATGTTCATTGCAGTTTTTGCTGGAGTCCTATTTTATTTGTGAATATTTGCGACGGCTTCTCATCTGCATATGTGTGTATGCGTCTGAGAGTGCGAGTTCTTAGTTCCTAGAGAACTTGGCGTTTTAAAACCACAGGCCTGAAAGATATTGCATATTTCAGGAACAAGACTAAGTCTCTCCCTAGATTCCCTCTTCTCGTTCTAGTAAGCGCTCGACAAGTGGAATGAGTACCTCCACAATGTAAATAACGGCACCGACTCCGATTCTGTCTTTAGGGTTGCTTTTGTTCCGAGTTGAGAATGGCTATAGCGATCAAAGAAAGAAAAATCGTGTTTGAAAATGTTTCGTCCAAACTCTGATTTTCTATCAATGAATTGGTGTTCAGAGTTCTATGCACTCAGTGATTAGCTTGTGTTAATTCTTGAGTTGAGCCTTCTAATGGGGTACATGCTTAACCTAAGTAAAGTACAACAACCTTAGGGCGGACTTAAGGATCGGTTTGATAAGAGATTCTTGCCTTAAGTTGTAACAGCGGTTGTAACACTGACAAAAGCAGCGTCAACTACCACTCCAGTCGCCACTTATCAGATCGAAAAGTTTTATGAGTGAAGCGTCAAGTTGCCATAAAGTTTGGAGAGAGAAGTACCATTATGGAAAGTGGGATGGAGTTGTTTGGAGGGAGCTTCGAGGAACGAGTACATTTTGGTGGGAAGCAGTTTTAAGGAAGATTTATCTATCACAAGAAGATGTAAGTAAAACAGGAAAATAAAAGGTTTTTAATTGAAAAATATGCCATAGTTCAGGTTTGGAAAATACAGCAACAAGACCAACATCAGCATTGTACTTGAAGATAGTGGACATATTGCAGTCGTTTGTAACAGAGCCAGTCTCTCTCAAATTAATCAATAATTTACTAAGAGTATGTCAGTATAGACTTTTTCTTAGAATTTCACTACGTGCAACGATTCTTAAGCAACCTGGCTTGCGGAATTGAAACCGACTAGACAAGGATCGCGCTTGCTGGAGAGCCTCGTTGTCTACACTACACAAGAAACAGGAGGATTCACTGTGCGGGTTATTAATTACGTACGCACACTTGCTCCGATTTCAAAAGCTTCTCAAACTTGGCCGTTCGGAGTCGGCATAAAACTGGCGGCCACTTCCACTCGTGAGAGAACAATAGCACGCACAACACGAGTGGTTGCTGAGCTTTGGCCCTCTACGGGCTGTAGCGCACCCCATATTCCGCGAAAATGGATGCACACATTCCATGGAATTTATTCACTGGCTTTCGTCTGGGACTTAAGGCGACTCGATCTCCAAACTGCCTGATTTCATTGCCGTAGTTTAAGTTCTCAATCAAGAAGTTAAGCTCGTAGCTCTTGGATAATCTTGAATCGACTCGTCAGACAAAACATTCAAATATATGCCCATCAAGACACTGACGTCCACAGGCTTCTACTCGTAGATCCCGATGTAATCCGGCATAAATCCACTTGGCCAAAGGACCAAACGTATTTCGTAGAAACTGTCTACCACGCAATAGAGGATAATTTACAAAATCGTCGAAAACAACATCCTCAACTGGATTAGGGCCGCTCTGCTCTCTATACCTTGCTAATGAGGCACTCAAGAGTTTTTTTTTTTCCAAAATTGATGAACAGTGGGTTGAGTTGTTATGAGTATACCCAATGAGGAGCTTAAGTCCATTGAAAACTTGAACAATAATAAATTTCGACCCACGTTCTTTATCACAGCCATTCGTGTCACTACCGACGGAACATCCATCGCTGTCAGACCGATTTTTCAAAGAATACGTAATCAGTGAATGAAGAGAGACGACACACCTCACACATCGAACAGCGGGGGCACAGCACTATCGCTCGGACTTGACCAAACTAAGTAATCCCGCTGATGATGAATAAGTCCCGGGTGCTCTCAAATTGCCGATGGCGCTTCTTATCAGTGCGGACCATGCACGAGATTCCCATACAAATCTTCGCTGCTGGTGCCGACGCCGACGCCACATAACAAAACGTGCGCTGAACGGGCAATCGTTTAATTTCCAGGACGACACAGCCCAAAACTCCCCGACAGACATCGCCCACTGGTAATTTTCACAGAAACACAATTCACCCACACTGGCCGCCCCTCCGGCCAGAGGCAACAGCAAGAAAAACAAGAACGTCAATTTTTCATTTAACCTTACATCATTCTGATAACTTAATGAAAATTATGAATGTCCGTGTGCTTCGTCCCTTTTTTTCATTCTCTGCCCTGTAAGTGTGTGTGTGTGCGTTGGTGTGTAATTTTGCCTAACAGGGGCTCAGTGGATATTGTGATCGCCCCCATCGCGTGTTAGAGGCTTCGTTCTCGTTGCTTTGTGAGCGCCCTTAGCCCGGTCCTCTCGGCCGGGTCCCGTGGTATTTGCAAGGCAATATTATAATTATGGGAATGTTCACCTTCAACCCACGGTGGCGGCGGCCAACACACTTCCATCAGAGAGCGAGCCCCGTGACAGACGGCAGCGGTGGCGGTGTTGACGACGTTTTGTGTTTTCGAACCGGAAGTCGGCGGATATTATTGTGGAATTCATAAATTTCGGTCAGAATAACACCTTGGCCGAATGGAGTGGCGAAGGTGTGGACACTCCTCATTAGCATGACCATTACAATAAATCCTTATAACAGAAATCTTAATATGGCTGGTGCCCCTTTGGACTTTGATGAGTGGATGAGTTGAAGTTCAGCCGAACGGAAATGGCGGGGAAATACTCCCGTTCCGCCTAGAGGGAGGCATTCGTCACCACCTTTGGAGCGCCATCAGATTGGTCGGACAGCGCGGCTCGGGTCTTGGATTACGAATAACGGATTACGGATTACCCGATTTAAATTATTTTATGTTCTATAATTAGTGGCGGCATGTGCGCGGCATGGCTCGCTAGCGATACGAAGGGTAATCGAAATGTCGGTTCACAGTTATTTATTATTGTTTTTGCGAGGGATGACCGACCCCGAAGATTTATATTTATTGGCATTCGTGAGAAATGATGGGTGTACATGAAAGCGGGGCGGCAGATAAACATTTAGGACCGATGTGGCCTGGTCAGCGCCTGCTGTGGGGGGGCAACATTCGTACATGTACACATTGTAACTTGGGAAAATTGGTCGTTTGATGTTGGCCAAGGTTGCTGGGGTTTATGTCCGTAAATCTCATTGTGTATGCCACAGCAGGGATGTTCCATACGGAGCGTGTATTTTTGCGCCCCGTTGCGGGAGGGATATCACATCATTTTTGTCAGATGATGGCTCCCGATGAGTTAAAAGTCAAGCATTTCGCGATTGAAATGGCTTTTTTGCGCCTCATAGATTGGGTAGCTAAACGCTTTCGGGTTGTTTTTTTTTGCCTCATTTTAATTTACTGCTTTTTATGGAGTGGGAATGGAATTGTGGGGGATTGGGCTAGCAAAACCATTATTTATTCGTTTATTCGCATCGTATTGGGTTAGGTTAGGAGCAAGAGCTTGGCTGTGGAGGCCGAAGTAAGCCCAGTGTGGCACCACGTGGATTGGACATTTAGGAAATCATTTCGGCTTATGATTAAGTGGTTGGTGCGCAGTTCAGTTCATTCGAAGTGCGGATAAAGGAGGGGTACTTCATGAGTGGAGTTGTGGTGTCGTTCTCCTCTTCCTCATGTCAAATGCTCCTCTTTATGAGAGAGATGCATTTGAAGATATGTGCACCAACAAGAAAAGAGACATCTCCGTCTGTAAATGGTCTCTTAGTCCCTTCTTGAAATGGAATGAAGAATAGGTGTGTAACTCGACTGGCATGGAAATCCACACTAACGACTCCAAGATGGAAGAAGGCACAGGTCTCAGTGTTCACCTGAGTTATCCTTAGCTATGCGTCTTCCAAACCACTTTAGTGTTTTCCAGGCAGAAGCAGCCGCTGTGCAAGAGGTATCCGTCCGCCTAACAATGACCCCGATGGACGGAATATCTATTGTTATTCAGATGGCCATACAGGCCTTGGAAACCCCATCCAAACCCCCTACACCAAGATGGAAAATGCCTGCCGGCTGTCTCCAAGGGACATAGTGGACAAATGCGACCTACACTATGCTAGGTCCGATTATTCCGAGCTACGAAAGAGCCAATGAATTATTAAGAAATGGAGCGAGTCAACATATTGCCCAAAATCAGGAGACAAAATATCATCCGCATTACAAGCTTTAAAAAATATTGCTGCCTACATATGCCATAAATAAACAAGCCCTGCATGGACTCCTGTGGCACATCGTAAACAATGTGGTACTAGATCCATCTAAACTACACCCGCCCCTGCTCGCTACTTGCTGAGTAAAGAAGAAAACTAATGCGTAGCTACTAAATAGGAAAAAGTAGGTCAACGGAGTGTCGGGAGCTGATAAAAAAAACTGACTGGTCGATAGATGTGGTTGCTTGTAGTCCATAATCGACACCCATCGCCAGACACTGCAAACGGTCTATAAAATGCATATCGACATTTTTCACATGGTCTATTTCACTGCGAGTCTAGAGGCAAGGCATATATGGACTTGTGTACCTTGGACCTTTCCCTGTTAAGCTCATCGGTATGTAGAGTATGAAGATGCTGCATTTTCGCACTCGGAAGGCCACCTTCGAATTATCTTCGGTCCCGTATGTACGGATGGAGTTTGTAGGAGGAGACTGAACGACGAGCTGTACGGTCTATACAGCGACAACTATCTGGTCAAACGAACTCGAGTCTCTCGTCTCAGATGGCTAGGTCACGTCAAGTGAATGAACACCAATGCCCCGGCCCGGAAAGTCTTCGACTCCAACCCCGAGGGGCAACGCCGTGAAGGAAAACCACGCCTATGTTGGCGCACGCAGCTAGAAGGGGACCTGAATAAGTTGAACGTGCGTGGTTGGAAGCAACTAGCACGAGACCGGGCTAGATGGAGAGGCATGTTGGCAGGTCCACCCCGCGACTGGCGCTAGCCAAAGGAGAAGAAGTAGAGAAAGATGCAGAAAAGCATGGCCTCGAACGTGTATAACCCACTAAGACACATCATCAAGCTGACTCCATACAGAACGTTAATCATATCAGCCGTGATCCATGGGAAGGAAATGAGAAAAAAAAAGTTTCACATGCATTAATTTCTTTTACTTGATCGTTTGCGTTAAAAATTAATAGAGAGGAGTTTGTGCAGTTTGTTTGTGCAGCATGAGTGAACTCAGGACTCGAATAGGTCACCAACATAGTGACTAGGGAGCAAGAGGAATTTCGCGTTAAAAGTGATGCGCTATATCAGAAGGCCACTTTGTCCGCGTGACTAAAGACAGCTAGTTATTGATTAAGGCTTGGATCCACCATGAAGCATCCCCAATGTGTGAGAATAGTCGTTTTCAGAAAAGAGTTCTGGACCTAGGACTGTAGTCCAAGCAGATATGAAGACACCTAACCACACGTCTCTTACTCCCGTTTGAAGTCGAACCCACTCCTTCAAATGGGGGTCTGTCTTCCGAATACACGTATCACGAGACACGAGACGTACATTCACTGCAAGAAAGTGGAGTCTTCAGCTCTCCAACAAACATGCAGCTTGTACACTGCACAAGAAAGAAAGTCCTTCGATACTTGCCCTGCCGTTCGTAAAACATGGAGAAAGAGTGCGCATAACATAAACGTTTTTTCTTATAAAAACTAAGCCCTGGTCCGTCTAAGACTGTAGCGTTGTTCATGTCATTTAATTAAAGTTAAAGTTAACAGCTCTGTCTGTTATGCTACTGCTATGAACGGCTAGTTCGTTGTCACGATATTGTTACAGCAGTAAAGTGCTGTAGATGCTATTCTGGTTGATGTGATTTCAAAACCAAAATGAGATTTAAAAATCTTGCCTTAGTTGACACAGCTTAATGTCCCACAGTCAGAGACAGCCAAAAGGGACTGCGTGAATTTCTTCTTTAAATTGTTCTAAATTAATTTTTTGCGGATTATTTTAAAAAACTCTTCTCGTTCACGTTGCTGCGAAAGAAACTACTTGACCACGGAAGACGAACGAATAATGATGCAGTCTCTGCAATAGCACGTTTTTCATGTTCATCTTTGTGTGACTAATTGACAATCCAGCTTCACTGACACTGCCAAGAAATCTAATGAGATGATGAAAAAAATACACACACTTTTTCTATTTGCAGAGAGAGAAAAACTGACTACAAAGAAAGAAGAGGGTTTTCTTATTTAATTTGTGACCTTAAGCGTCCTCCTACCCCAACCATACACCGCCCATCTCCGGATGGAACGTGACATTGTGCTCTTTGAGCTGGCCGGATTAAATTTTCACACCAGTAAGGAGTACGCAAAAAAATATATAACCAAAGTCATTGGTTATGGGTTTATCGATTTGTCCATGTTGAGCATGACAACCAACTTTTCCGGAGCCACAAAGAAAATACACCCGGAAGCGTACTTCATATTTCATCGCAGTGGCTGCTCATGAGATCGAATATTAAATTTACAAAATTTCAAGGAAAATATGGGATTTTATTCAACCATCCCTCTTTTTGATTCTCACTGTTTCAAGTGAGATTGCATGTGCCAAAGTGTGACTGTGAATGGGGGACATTTGTAGCATGCTGAGTTAATAAAATGCAGACCTGTTCATCGATAAAGGGAACTAATTCGCAAACAAGAGACTTCCCACCACAAATTCGCTCCAATTCAAACAAACTACTGGCATTAAGCAGAATTGTGAATGAAGGACCCTATTCTGTAAATAAAACATGCAAATGAAACACAACTGCTGAGAACTGCGAAGTAACATAGTTGAAACCGTAATATTCTTCTCAGCTCCCCGCAGGGTACGAAGTACACACGTCAGCGCACTCATTACGATTCGCGACAACTAATTCAGCCAACAAAGCGAGCGAGAATGCTTTCACTTCAAAGAAATTGTACAAATTATAGAACAATTTCCCGGAGTTTCGTGTATTTATTTATTCATAACACCACACACAGCCCCATGCATCCAGACCATTGAAACCCCAGTACATTTGCTTCGCAGTTTTTTTTTTCATTTTTTTGTTTGTTTCCCTTCCTCTTTTGACTGCTTGGTCTGCATTCAAAGAAACTGCCAGAGACCGACTGTCGACCAACGTGGAAGCCAGTGAGATACAGCCCATCAACCCCCCGACTATCCCCACCACCAAAGCAACCACGTTAAGATAAAAGAATTAGTGTACACAAAAGAATTTCCATCGCATAATTTTTTTATTAGCCACCCTGATGTTTTCATCATTTCTTTCAAGCTATGAATAAACGATTTGAAAAAAAAAAGAGAAGAAGAAATGCGGAACCCTCTGGTCCGCAACGAAAATGCTATTCACTGGGGAAAAACCAACAGCTTTTTGTGATTCCCTTCAACCGGCCCAGACTCCTTCAATGGCAGAGGCAGAGGCTTCTGCCACTCACTCGCTTGACGGTTCTCATCTATCTCCCTTGCCCAAGAACTTATGCTCCATGCATTTGCATTATGAGGGTAGGAGCCTAATCCCTTGGGTCTAATGCTAATTACGTCAAACACATAACCAAAAAGTGGTGGGAGAGAGGGAGCCAGAGACGAGCGGGCGAGAGAAAAAAAAGTGGAGAATGTAAACATTTAATATTTAATATTAAACGTATTTTTTTGTTTGCTCGGGTATACATCCCGTTCGGCCGACGACGGTCTTGTGTGTGAGCCCCTAATCCATTGACAGCGCTCGACGCTCGTCGCTCGGTTAATGACGGTACTGCCGAGTGTTTGTCATCAACGCTCCGCTGATAGCGTACATATGTTCTGTGTCACCCCGTCATCCTTTAAAGGGTAATTCCATTCAATTAAGTATGAATAAGCGCTAAGGCTTTAAGCGAATTAAGACGATATGTATCATGAACGTGCGGACAAGTGAAAGAGGGGCGATGTACCTAGCTGCTGAACGAGGTGACAATGTGGGAGCGCTTACGGATACGGGACGAGATTCGTGAAGAAATTCTTCGAGTTTGCGAGAAGCAACTTCTTCGATCGGTAAGGGTTGCTAAGTAGCGACTTAAAGGCGATTATCCCACATGACACATCGTCATCGTTATTCACCACAAAGCAGCGCAGAATTTCGCTTCTCTGAAAATTAATCATGATTTGCGAACGAAAGGGCGAATCTCTGCAAGAAATATGTAATTCATTAGCAGCCATGAGATGTAAGTTCGGATATATTATTGCGACGGCCTTTGTCAGTGCTTTTGCGAATGAGTGATGAGTCGGCTAGGCCAGGTGGTGCTGGCAGGATGACTCAACCGGCACATGAAACAATGGGGATGATGCATGGGATTTTACTTGTCACAGCATCGTCATAAATGACCATCAGCGATCAGCACTTGAACCGTGGTGGCGTATGTCTGAAGCAACAATGTCGTTGCCAAGAATTGAGATGCAATGTCTCAGTTTGGACGAGTGCCCAACTGATTTGCATTTTTTGCTTTGGCTTACGCAGGCTGTTGTGAATGTGATTTTCGAAGGAGCCTATAATATTTTATTTAAAGTAAGCAAGGGTTTGCCGTCGCCATATGATAAACATCATCGTAGTCAGAGTGTTTAAGAGAAACACTGTGACCGCTGCTTCGGTTGTGTTAGCAACGATGTGTAATGTGCCAAAACAATGACTTGAGGTTTTAAAGAACTGCTCGTGTTGTCATTGGTCCACATTGGAGGACTTACCAATTATGCTAACTTAGTTATCTGGCTAGCGACACATGAAGGGTCCGTTTACCAAACACCAACCTTGCATTAGCGATTGCTTGGTCTATATACCAGATTTTCCGTCTTCCTTTACTTCTTAAGGAGGAGGCTCGGATTCGAACACCCTCTGCAGTTTTGCTTTTCGTCCACCTCTAGCCTCATATAGCACGACTGGCATGAGTGTTAGAGTCTTGTAGAGTATGATCAAGAAACCAAAGTAGCAGTAGATTGTTATATTTTGTTGGTTTCCAACTGTGCTCTTATAAATTTGCATAATATGCGCACACTATTCCATTTGTGTATGCTCCACTGTATTAGAAATATTTGAATTAGTAGCCTCTTACACAGCCATGAAAGCCAAAAACAATGACCCATCCTAAGAACCCTCACTATCATGCGTTGAAATCAGGTAGCCGAACTTATTCGACAAAAATGGGGAAATCGACAGTCATGGTATGCTCTTGACTGGCAGTGCCATCATTACGGATGGCAATGGAGGAGCTGAACTACTGATTGATCGACATCGGCTTTCAGAGCCTTTCACCGCGACAAGTACAAAGCACAACTCTTATTCACATTGCACACGGATTGCTTGCCTTAAGCCGTTTCTATCATCGTAACATCTGATCTGAGAACTCAGCAATAGACAAGACATTTACACTATCTTAGATTCAGGACCCGAAAGATCAAAGAAATTCAGTTGCATCGATTTCATCATTCGCATGTCCTTGTCCAATATTGATGACGATGAAGAACTCGCGTTGTATCAGCAAGGTCGATAAACGATCCCCAAAGTCCTTTGAGTTGTTAGTAGTTTGGAATTGGTTTATAAACGTGGAAGAAGCAGTAGCTATGTGCATGCAATCCAAAAGAAAGCAAATATTTTATGTTGGATTGGTGGATTGACGAGCAGCAGTGTCACCCTTAGACGATTGCAGAACCATTGTATTACCTATTTGGTCTGTTTTAGCCCTTGTCCTGGCAAATTCATCCGCTGATTCAAAAATGCGTCAGACATCGTCGTCTTGGAGAGGGTGTCACAATTGGTCCCTATTTCATAGAGTCAGTCCAAAAAGTCTTCTACCTCGTCTTGCAAGTAAATAGTACAAAACAGCATCCTCGCACAGGTTAAACGCCAACCACTTTGTCTTTGTGATCTGAACTTAATTGAGTAGTATCACAATCGCAAAAACAACCAAGCCGAGTTCATATAAGGAACGGATAACGCTGTAAGACGCAGGCCAACCGCTATAGTGGATAGAGAAGTCCGTCGGTGCAGGTGATATGTGTTAAGTAGCTTCGGCTCGAAGGGTCGTCAATTATGTGGCATAGAGCAGCAGAAGGTGTACCTATTTATTAATTTTATGTCAAACTTGTCATCGTGGTCTTAGATTAACTTAGCGTCTCCCAGATCGCCAAGGATGGAAGACATCAGGTTTGCCTTAAAACCTCCCGCCCTCAGAAATATGTCAGCGTCCATCTACGGCATCCCATTTATGTGATAAACACAAACCCAATAAAAATTAAGTATACGCTACCATAGCTCTCAATCTCATCCTCATCATCTTCTGAGTAGCGAGTGTAATATACACACTAGATATCTCCAGGCGACTCGATTCACTGCCGTCGACTCTAGCTCATCAGTCGACTTTGTCCAACCAGCTCGTCCTGGGCCTGCCTTCTTGATATAGTCGAATTTAAAGGGCGCAATCGAAGTCGTGATACTTGGGCAATTTGCGCCACGTGGCCAATCATCGAATCATCGCCCTATCCGTTCTTGTAACTAAATAGCTGCTCATTGAGTCCCTCGCGTACTACTTCTAAAACCTTCACTTCAGCGTAAGACACATCATTCTTAACGCACGAACCACCCGTCAGTCGATGACTTCATGTTCAGCTTTAGTCTTTTTCGTCTCAAGATAAAGATATTCCCTCCAAATCACAATTTGGTGGCGTTCAAAGTGCACATGGATGTGCAGAAAATTCTGCATTCAAGTGCACATTTCCCTTCCAGAATTAGTGAATCACCACACATGAGATGTCATAAGAAACACCTCACAGTTTAAAGGCGGCGATAAATTGCACCCAGATCCTTCCATCCTCAGCGTTTCTGCAACCATCACTATCACCATCACCGGCGACATGAAGTTCCACGAAGAGCTACCCCCAAATAAGCTGAAAATCCTTAAGTCTTTATCTCGTTTTTAGAATGGCACCATCAGCAGCAAATAGTTCCCGGCGCATGGGATTGACTTAATGATTTGCAATCAGCACGCAATTTTATGATTTCAAGAGTCTCAAAACGAAACGTAAAAAGCACCGATTGCGCTCATAACGCGGGTGAATATGCATGATGTATGAGTTTAACGAGGAGATTAGTTTAAGGCGATTTCTTTGCGGAAATAAAAAGTGCTTAGCGATTAAACTGCAATCAAATTACGTAAGTCTACCGAAAGTGGGCGTTGGAGAGTGCCGTGGCTATGGAGGGTACTCGCTTGGGTGTTTTTTAAACTGGTGTTTTATTGCAAATAATTTGTGTTCTGTTTTTTTTTTTTGGTAATTTAATGAAATCGTTAATTTTATGGAAATGCGTTGATGATACGTGCTTTATCGGTAATCCATTTAATTATTTTAAGTCGATTTACGATCAAATCCGTGAGCGAAAAACTCTTCACGTGGAAAATGATATCGCCGCAGGTCCTGTCGTGCGTTTCATGGTGATTCTGTGGGGGCATAGATAAAGCAAATCGGAAGCATTCAGCACGTAATAAAGATTTAAAGATCAGTCAGTTTATTCTTAAAGGCAGGAGCAGGTCTTAAAAATTGTGGCTGTGAACGTCACCCAAATGCGGTTGCAGATTAAAGAAGGCGATGGGATTCATGTGTCAACTGACTGAAGTGGACAAGGCATGTAATCAAGCTGTCAGGTTAGTTGAAGTAGAGCACAGGTTAGAGTGGCTGACTGCCGACAAGCAATGGCACTTAGGCCAGTGTAGGCGCGTCGGGTTGCCAAATGAAAAATAATTTAAAAAAACACATTTGACAGACCCTGGACGTTGTGGTTGCACCAAGTCCTGACACGCGCTTGGTTGCGGTTGGGCATACGTCCTGCTGCAGGATTGAGACCTAGAGATCTCTAGTCGTGCTGTATCCCATCTCGTAAGGCGGTGATGATGATGTTCAGTAGTACACTACCAGAGACGTCGAGAATATTCGACAATGCTTTCGCTAACCAAAAATAAGTGCATACAAGTGGTATCAGCAATGCCAATTCCAGAGAAAGCTTTGAAAAATGTCGCAAAAATGTCAAGTGACAATAGTACGGTCTTGGTCTGATTAAGCTCTCTCTTTTCAGCAGGGCACGCCATAGGAGGCAAAGCCTTCCTCTACTGCATTGTCTCTCAGAGTTGGCCTGTAAAACTTTCCGAGCCGCAGAGGCAGTGACCATTCCCTCTACATGACCTAGCCATCTAAGTGGAGACAATCTAAAATTGCCAATGCCGTTGTACAGATCGTAGAGTTCGTCGCTCAGTCTTCTCCTCCCAACTCCTTCTTCGCAAACGGGGCCGAATATAATTCGAAGGATTTTCCTCTTGAAGCGACAGAGAATCTCTCCCTCATTTGAACCATGCTTATGCGCCATACAGGAGGACTGAGACTAGGTCCTATATAGAGACAGCTTGGTTCTCCAAAACAAGGTTTAATTTTTCAATTGCCGCCTATTTCCAAAGACACAGCGATTGGCCAGGATTATTCATCGTCTTATCACCGTGGGGATGTCCGAAGTTTATTGAGGAGCCTACATAGACAAGAGTCTTTAATTACATCGAAACTTTCTGCTTATTATGACACTTTGTTCAAAATGTAGGTGTTGATGGATCATTTTTGTACACAGAATGAACTTCGACTTACTTAGCCGCTACCTTCTCGATGCTGGCTCACATTCCGTTGAGTTCTTCCGATTATGTCAATGTTATTGGCATATGCGAGCAGTTGCACAGACTTGCGGAATTGACGTCTGAGTTACGCACGACTTTCTCAAGAATCATAATAAAAAAGTCGCATGGCAGTAAGTCGCTTTGCCTAAAGCCTTTTTTAACATTAAAGTTCTCGGTAAAGTGCTCAACGACGGAGCGGCAGGTGTTCTCCGTCGTTATCCTGCACAGATGCATGAGCTTTGCAGGGATGCTAAGACTGGTCTCTATTTACCTATACTTTCATACGCGACCTTAAAGCCCATAATAGACAATGGGTACCGACGTGAAACTCCTGGGTCTCTTCCAAGATCTGCCGTAATGTGACAATAATTTGGTCAATAATAGATTTCATTTCCTCAACAAATTTGAATGCGTAATGGTATCCAGCGAGAGATCCTGCTGTCTTGGTCCATCAATTTGTACCACAAAATTAAGAAAGAAGGAGATTCGACGCTCCAGGCTGTGAAGTGTGTGCCAGTGAATGCTTCCTCCATTTTAGATGGTGAAGACAGAGTTCTGGATTCATCCTACATATGGGATCAGCTTCGAACACTTCACACAAGTTAAGCAGCACTCGAATTCGATACTGTCCTGTCCTGCCCTACATGTCCTTTTCACGGACTTCACAAACATTTCTAGTATGAACGGAGTGTGAAAGCTGACTGGGACTTGAGAGAATTGTCAGCAGTCAATTTGGAGGAATGTCAGCGAGTTTGTGAATAATGTTTATTAAAGTGTTTTTAAGTAAAAGACGGTAGTAACACGGCAATACAGAGCAAGTGACAGCGGTAGAGTAATAAATATAATTTCGAGGCAGATGGAAATCAATAATGTTTCACTGTAAGTCAGGCGATACCAGAGGAGTAACAGATATACTTTGGTTCGTTCGCCACAAAGTGAAACGAAGGCATGAGCTTTTGACATTGACAAGTAATCTAGATCGGTACACAGACCGTGGAAGAAAACCCAGAACCAGAATAATTAAAGAACACTTGCACAGCTGAATATGCTGACGCCCATCTTTCAACAAAAATGGACTCCACACAAGTGTTAAATAGCTTTAAAAAAAATTAGTCTGCGATCTTACAAAATGTCTTCTTTCGCAAAAACATCAGATAAACATTCGCGCCTTCATTCGATAAATACAATTTCTCACTCAGGACCGGTCGGGCATCGGTTAACAACAAAATTACCATAAAACAACCCAACAAGTTCCACATTTTTTAATCAAAAAAAAAACTCCATCAGATAAGTTCTGTTTTTAGTTTCATGAGAATGAATATCCAGGAAGAAAGTTCAAGGCTTGATGCCAAACGAGCCATGCTTTCCACCAAACCATTCCCAGTTTATCGCTTTATGGGGCCATTCCAAAATATTGTTATTTCTTTACAAAGCAACTTACATTACTCATCGGACTTTGAAGCCGGTTTTTTTTTTATTTTTTTGGTCGGAGCACTTAAACTGAATAAAAAATGAACCGATAGATGGGTATTGGAAGTAATAAATTCAACATCGTTCTCGTGTACTGGTGTACTCGTGCTGTAGTTGCTCCTTGGCACTGGCCCTGCCACTGGCACTCAAACTCGCACTTGTTTACTTCGCACTGCACACGTTTTCATGTGTCTGTGTCCAGTCCAAGCAATAAAGACCTATTTTTTTGAAAAAACAAAATATTTCTCTCTCAGTCTCGACCGTGAACTTAAGTCACTAAATTAAGTTCTATTTGTGTGCTAGAACGGGGGGAAATGAAAATATTTGTTCAAGTCTAGTGGCTATCCAGCTAACAGCCGGATTGAGGATGGGAGGTGTTCCGGAAAGCGAATTCACTTCGATTTGATGAGAATGTCAGGGATGTTTGACAAGGCCTTGGGGAATACCGGAAAATTATTTGACAAAGTCGACCATATGTTGGGATGACATTTGCTTGGGCAAACATATGCTTTCCACTTAAGTGAAGTCCATGCGGCACGCATACTGAACAAGGTAGTATCCACTGTGGGTGGTGGTGGTGGTGGTGCCGTTGGGCGTGTGTGGCGGCGGGAGAAACACGCAATCGTAGAATGGCATGGTTCACGATATTACGGGGTCATTCGGGTACTTAATAACACAAGTTAATGACGTCTCTAAAAAAAGCTTAAAAAGTGACCACATGGTCGGAACTGTCATTGCATGACAGCCAAACCAGCCAAAAAGCCCTGGAGAAATATACAAAACAACATTGCCTACCTGGTGTGATGGCCAGGGTCGTAAAAATGTCATCAGTCGATGGGTCAGAGGAAGAAATTCGTTCGAGGAAGTGCTGGAAAAGGCAGGGATCCTCTGGTTTTTGAAACTGTGCAGGAGATGGAGCGGAGGTGTGTGCTGTGTAGCGAGTTGAGTATGCCCTCAAATTGGAAAGCACTTGTACGAATCGCAAATTATTGCCGGTGTAAAGGACTCACGTGTAATTTGTAAATTGCCCTCATGAGCGGTTAATTGAATTCCGGTCACGAATGACAGTAGGAATCCTAATGTTGGTCTAAAAGCTTAAGTCTCAGAAGAAACTGTCGAGCGTGCGGAGCTGGAGGGAATTGGCCTGTAGATTTGGTGTTTTTTGACTGGACTGCAGTTGCACTTAAATGAAATTTGGACAGAAAACTGCACTGGAAGGATGACGAAAGTAGTGAGACCTCAAATTATGGCTGAGTATATGTGTCGCGCTTTGACCTACCGTATCTATCTTCGATTAATGCTAAGACAAAATAATTTTCACTGCCCATCTTTTTCGAGTTTCTGACAGATTTCTAAAAAATGTCACAGCGAACACTTTGGACGCTTGCGTTCGGAGTTCGAGGATACATGCGATATCTAGGCCATTTGGCAGAGTGTCTCGGCTTCCCATTCGTATCGATGGCTAATGACTGAATAAGTGAAGTTCTCGCAGCGAAAATGGGTGGCCCATGTTTAGTATCGTTTTGCGACCGATAAGTCCCAACCCAACAACAAAAATCCAAGAGGAAAATGACAAGAGGCGAAATCTTCTGTCGAGACTGATGGCAATGGGCATGGTGGCATTGAGAGCATCGACTACACTGGTCACATCGAAGGAATAAACAACAACGCTCCAGCAAAGATTGTGTTCGAACCCGAGGCTAATGGTTCCAGAAAGAGAGAAAGAACAAATCTCCGGTACAGAGACCAAGTCATCGCGGACTTAAGACAGCTTGGTCTTGATGACTGGAAGCAGCGCGCCCAGGACCGTCACCGATGGGAGGCAGCAATTGCTCAGGCTCATGGGTCGTCGGTCTGATAAGCCATTAAGTAAGTAAGTGTTAAGTGACTTCTCGTGGACTAACTCGGTACTCTGAACGTCTTCATGAATTGTTCGCCCAAAAGTAGGTAAGCTCAAATGATAGTTACCTTTGAATCACTTATGTACTCAAAGGAAAGAATATCTTGCCAGAGGTACGAGTCCTATCCTCCGCTGAGTCACACAACAGTCAAAGCAAATGATAATGTTCCTTTTAAGAAACTCGCTTTACACAATGCTCAAAGAGAATAGTAGTCTGCACAAAAATTATCAAACAAGTGGGACGGTGATCAATCCAGACTTCAACAGCCGGGCCCATTCCTACTTGTTTCCGTCTCTAAACGCCTAACAGAAGACTCTGCCGTCGCGACGTTGGCCAATCACGTCAATGTCATCCGCGTATGGAAACAGTAGTACGGGGATTCAATACAACACATCCTTCAATAAAACATTTTCGAACTTATTTGGAACAACACCATTTAAAGTGCACTGTCATGCTTCTACAAAATTATTTCTGAACCTGGGCACTAAGATTGTGCCCCCTGTGGTAGTGAGTCCATCACCACCAGAGCAGAAGTGATAAAGTCTTGGATATTCATGATGACGTGGAGGTAAATCAGACCTTCTGGAAGGACAAATCCTCGAACCTAAATATCAGTCAGTCGTCCTGCTCCGATTTACCCTTATTCCAAAATGATTAAGAACTTCATTCAAATTGATTTCCCAACTGGATCACCTTGTCATGCGAAATACCTTTTTATTAAATACTGTGAAAAAATGACTACCTCTGCAAATGAATTTCAAAATCTAGGACAATCTCAAAGCATACACTTTCCATAGCCATAACTTCGAAATCAGGAAAAAATACCCCGGCACGTCGAAGCCATTATTCAGATTGGAATGTTTTCACAAATTCAAAGGCATCGCTGCAAACACTGTAACTCTCCAATAACAATGGTTACGCTAAAAAGGGGGTGAACAGGGAAACAAGAACAAAAAACGACACGAAAATCGTATTACCTAGCCCAGGCACAGTACATTCCTTGGCCCCATGCCATGCCGGCCCTTTGTGCCTGCAGATCATTACAGAGGAAATATTTCAATTAAGCCAGAAATCATGAACCTCTCATGTTCAACGGAGAGAGGTGTGAATTAATATGCTTTCGACTGAATGCAAACGGTTTCTCTTTCCCAGCTGTACACAGTGCCTGGCTGGCGCATGATGATGGTGTGCCTGCATTCGGGCTGCCCTCGGAGTGGAAGGTGATTGGAAAACTGTGTTCGCCGAGGGTCTGTGCATTTGCACTGGCCAATGAGTGATTTATTGTTACATCTTGATGGCTCGGTTTCGACGAAATAATTATTTTCCGTTTTCCCTCTTGTGGGATTACGGCTTTTGTGGATTAAATATTACAAGCCTGTTGACGTGGACTATGATTTCCTTTTCATTGCAGTGCAGGTGCAGGTGCAGGTGCATGCCCTGCAGAGATATTGAGGCATCCACTGAAATGTTGAGCCCCTTGGGTCATGCTGGGGGGAAGTGATTTCGGGAGGACATGCACGATGAGGCAATTACAAGCATCAAGCAAATGAATGCACAGTCAGTCGGATTAAAAACTAGGAACTAAGGACAAAAAGGCCAAAGATTATGTCCAGTGGCTGCTTTTCATTCGGGAAGTCGAACAGGTGAAATGCCTCAGTACCAGGGAGCTAACAATGAATTTCAAACGATTAATCTTTTAAGAAGAGATCTAGAGAAGGAATCTCTACAACGGTTACGTAACTGGGCCTTTGTCCGTTTGGAAACGATGCAATCAAGTGCGGCTTTACCCATAAATTGTCACAACTGCATGAGGAGTGGGTGATACTTATCGACTTTCCAGCAGGAACAGACGGTGTGGTTTTGGGCTCGGCGATGGCAAACCATTCTTCAGTGGGATAAGGTCAGGAGCAAACTTTTCGCACAGCTTGTATTTGATGTAACTTACAGTGGATTGATATAATGTGCTGCGCTTGTCCAAAACTCTTGTGGCTAACAAATTCATGCTCCGGTGTGCGAGGTTAGCATAGAAACGTGACAATAACAACATCTTTGTCAGCGAATGAGAATTCATGGTCTGCAAACGTGGCGTAAAGCAACATATTCGTTAAAAGTGACGATGGTACCACATTTGTTCCAGCTTGTATAAGTCAAAGGGTTCGATTTCAAGCACGGCAATGGGTCAAAATAAGGTTCAAATTTCTATTGAGGACTATGGACTATGGTCCTCCTACCTTGTGTATTGAGTTATAGGTAGGAAAGGAATCACCTCACATCACTGCGGGTTTGGGCCTATTGTGATTTTCCCCTTTTAGAGTTCACACAGGAAGCTTGAGTTCATAATGATGTACGTTTTTGATTTAACTAGCGGCAATTTTGTCCGCTTCAAGATAGTGTCCGCCTTAATGTCGATGGCTTGTCCTGACTAGCTAGTTGCAGTGACAGATATATGTTCTGCAGTTTCTTCCTCTCTTTACATATCCTACGGGCGTCATCTTGGATTAGGGGTAGTTAGGGTTTGAGGTGCTTGTTTACTGAGCAGTGTCTATTAAACACCAGTACCGAGATCAAGCGCAAAGTTACTCCTGCCAAACGCTGCTTCTTTAGGCTTCAAACGCAATTGAGGAACAGAGCCATCTCTCGAAACACCAAGTTGACTTTGTATAAAACTCTAATCGTCCCAGTCCTGCTCTATGGCGCTGAGACATGGACGCTATTGAAAGCGGATGAAGAAGCTCTTGGTTGTTTTGAGAGAAAAATTCTGCGTGCGATCTTTGGTCATGTTAGCGTTGGTGGCGTCTGGAGGAGAAGATTCAACCACGAACTGTACGGGCTGTACAGCGGCATTCACCTAGTTAAGCGTCTTCGGATGCAACGCTTAAGATGGCTAAATCATGTAGAACGGATGGACACCACAGCTCTGCCCCGAAGAGTCTTCGATACTTAGCCATTGGGACAACCTAACAGAGGACGTACTCACACGAGATCGCACACACAATTGAGCAACAATTTGCGGTGCGCAGCTGGAGGCAGCTGGCGAAAGATCGTGCTGGCTGGACAGGCATGTTGGTTGAAGCACAGATCCACCCCGGACTGTAGCTCCAATCAAAGAAAATGAAGGAAGAAGTTTATTAAGCAAGCACCTCAAAGGCCATAGACATATTTTCCGGCAGCTCATATACCATACATTTTTCCTCTCGTCAGTGGAAAACTTATATGTGATGATCATAGAGCCAAACAAGACAATTTTGGCATCAAATATTTGATCTCGCTTGTGTGAAGACTGAATGGAGGCCCAGACATAATCGTACAAAAATAAAGATGTAGGCCGAAAGCCAAACATCGAGTGAATAAGCTTGAAGTGACAGACACGTCGAACATGAGCCACCTGGTTCAAAAAAACAAGTGGGCTCGAAGGGCCAGAATCATGCTCTACAAAACAATTACATTTACCAGTCCTGCTATATGGAGCGGCAAGTTGCACGTTCAACAAAACAGCAGATCTGATTCTTGGTGCCTTCGAAAGAAAAATGCTAACACCAATATATAGTTCCGTCTGCGAAAAAGGTGAATGCGGTAAGACGCAACCACGAACTCTCTGAACTGTCGCAAGATGTAAATGTAGTCCGGGAGGCGAAAATCCGATGATTTGACACGCTCGCTCACATCGAGTGCATGGGCGACAATGAATCCGAGCTATCCGTCGACAGGCAGACCCAACATCCTGTACAAAGATCGGGTCATGATCATGGTTAAGAGATGGTATTGATGATTGTCTGCGATAGTCAACAGTAGACAAGTATTGCTCAGGCTCAAAATTTGTAAGTATAGTTTGGAATTGAGTTCGTCGAAAAGAATAGTTAGTTAGTTTCGTGCCGACTCCGAACACCAAAATACCGAGCGGTGTATGACATGACCTAAGACACTGAAATTTTCATTAGTCAATATAAGCAATACTCGACGTCGGTTAAGAAAGTTAAGAAAGTAAAAGTATTGTCTAACATCAACACACGATTGCTTTTGGAACATTTGAGTAGGATTTCTTCGTTATTTTAAGCTGCCAAGTTTAACTTGGTCGAGTAAGCAGAACTTAGGCTTCAAGTTATTGTAGAATTCCGAGAGCGTGAGAAGAAGCATTGTGCCATACAGAGCCCAATAAGTGAAGCAAAATGCCAACAAACAATTACTTGCCTACTGCCGTAGGTGTCCTCAGATGACTGCCAAATATTCATATTCGCCGGTAGAGGCGAGGCGGACTAAAACACAAGTGACTCTACGGCGCCCTAGCTGTTGAGGAGGTGTTGCAGAATGTGGCAGAATTTTGCGAGGATACATCTATAACGCATCTTAAGTGGAATTAAACTGAATCGAAGAGGGAACTAGTCACAACGTGGCATCAATAATGAAGTAGATCTGCGAGATGTGAAGTAAATTCCCATCTCTGTTGACGTTGCGGAGCTAGTGGAAGGTAAAACGGCAGAGAAATTTCAATATACAAAGCCTTGGAAGAACGTTGTAAGCAGTGTTACCACAGGGACTCTATAGAGTCATAATGACTCATTTTTTTTAGCCTGATTTGGGGACTCATGTTTTTTAGATTTGACTCATTTTTTCAAGAGCAAAAATACCAATTTTATTTCACATTGCCATTTTCGCTTAAATATTTCCTGAACGTTTACATGTAAAATGCCTGAGCACATACTAGTACAGCACCCAGGAATGGCTCCAAAACCAGTGAAGCGTTCGACGCTGGTGTTTTCGTGGCGGGCGACAACACTAGACTGAACACTTATATATTATATATTATTATATTATATTGCGAAGAAAAGATGAATGGGTCGACGTATCTGTGTTTGTGGTTACAGCCGTGCTTTAGGCCTTACTCAACCCTTAAACCACTTCCAAGCTAGTTAAGCAATGTAAATCTTCTCTGAATTTAATTGGCAGTCAAAATTCACTGAAACTCATCTGAGTCCCAGGACACCGAGAAATCGCTGGAAATGAGATCGTCGATGAACTGGTTAGACAAGGACCAGAGGAAACTTTTTCAGGACTTGAACCTGCGCTTGGACTACCTGCGTCTGTTGTTGCGTTTGCTCTTAAACGTCTGTAAGAAATCCGCGGCATTCTTGTTGTCCCTTGACAGAAAAGATTGCAGACAACTTACTGGCGAAACAACGGACCATTGTGCTTGATTTAAGAAACCACCCTATGCGACAAATGTGGACAGGACAACGACACGGCGGAGCACTTCATCGGCGATGGTGTGATGAGAGCTGATTCTGCAGACTCTTCATCACAGAAGCGCCTGCTGGTCTTTCTAAGAAATTGTAGGTTGATGATTGGTAGTACAAGGAAGCAGTCTTGAGCTTGAGTGTTCCAGTGTATTAAAACCTCCAACAAAGAAAAAACAAACTAGTTTCATTTTTCACCAAAAAAGGTACTGTGTTATCAAAAACCTTTGTTGAGACTTATTTATTTTCAAAATGACTCGTTTTTTAAGCTTCTGGGAATCATAAATAATTTAACTTGTGGTAACATTGGTTGTAAGCCTTCTTACTCGAAACCTTCCCTCAAAGCCGCGCAAAAATAACTAAAAAAGACGTTCCACACTTGATTTCCACGTTTGTATGGTCTCGTTATCCAGACCTCAGGCCTCTGGACTACAAATTATGGTCCGTTTTGGAGACAATGGCTTGACCTAGGCGACATCCATATATGGAATCTCTAGAGCGCTCACTCATCCGAGAAGTGCATCATTTTCCGAAGGCTGTGCTGCGTTATGTAAATTGATGAGTGCTCTACTTGACGGCCATAATTTTATTGGTCATCGGAAAACGATCGTTCCCAGTGTATCGCAACCCTCACGGTTGCAGAATCCAGCACCAACCTCAATTCACTTTATGCTTCAGCTTCCATTTTATGTCGCCATCAACATTTTGGTTTGAAATTGAAATCCATTCGAATGAGGTATCAAAAGAGTTAACGACAAGAAAGCACGGGGTATTCAAATGGGAAAATTCTCCAGCTTCGCAATTTCTAACCAATCGTCGAGGAATCGCAACTCATTCGCATATGCATTTCCTCTTCAGTATTCTAACGCACATGAAGGTCATATTGCGTTTTTTTTTCATTCCCATCACCTCGGAATGCAATATTCACACATGATTGTGCAGCAAACACTTCCGTAGTCAATAATACGAGGATATAACCGCAAAACCGAGCGGGGAATTAAATGAAAATGAAAAACTATCACGAGCATTGTTTTAGATTGGAGCTCGCCGTGATGGTGATGAAAGCAATCATTTCGAGATGATCTTCAACAACAACAGCACTTAGAGGAACAATTGCGTGCAGCTTTCAAGTGTTAATAATGAAAAAGTTGGGTGTTTGTTTTGTGGGAAGTTTGATAGTTGAACTGCAGTACTTTGACTCAAATGCATCGCCTTTCGATGCGATGAGTGGAAGGAGTGTCAACAAAGACAGTGGCATTTAGCAATTATGACAAATCCATCGTAACAGACACGGATACACAGTTGAACACGTCGCAAGAATATCGACATCGATTGATATTCGCTCGGCACGTGTGCGGCTGACTATGTCATAGATTTACTCAGGATTCACCTCATCGTTGACCCCAAATATGTAGGTCTTTAAATGATATTGAGTCAAACCTTCGTCGTCACCACTAGTCACGGACTTTGCGCCTTGAATCGCTTCCAAACAAGCAAAAGACACACTATCATAGACAAAAGGGAATTGGTGTAGGCCTTCGCATGTCCTCCGGCCAACCCCACAGTGTCCGGAATCTAATAAAAGAAATAGAAGTAGCCACCACTCACACGCACACACACACACACATAAACACATACAGTCAAGCCACCCACCGACCTACACACATGGTTCTCAATATCACCGACCAACACATGCAATTAATTAATTAATTCTCTATACGTCCCTATTGATTCACCTCAAACGTGGACAACGAAAAAAAGCAACAAAAAAAAAACAGAAAGGATAAAAAGGATATTCCAAGCCAATTGGATATTTATGAAATATTTTGTTGTTGCTTTGCTGTTGTTGTTGCTGTTGATGTTTAAAAATTTACCTGAAAACATGGACTTTGATGGAATCCTATTTTGAAAGTGTTGTTGTTATTTACAGAAACATACTCGTAGTTTCTTGTATCCTTTTGGACTGCAAATCCGAGTATTGCTTGTCCCAGCTTACTCGTTGTACTTGTATCTTCCTCTTCGATAATGTCCTTTAACCGAGTTGATTCCAGTATTGATTTTATTTTTTATTCTTTTCTTTTTAAATTTACTTTTCTGTTGTTGTAGTTGTTGTTTTTTTTTGCTTTCACTAATACCCTTGTCAATGAATGTATTTGTTTAGGGAACGACGTAGATTGTTGTATTTTCCGCAAACAACTATCTCACGGTTAAGTTATGTTTTTTTACCACTTTTTTTTTGTTTTTTTTTTTTTGAGGATACTCCAGAAAGGAAGTGATTGGGTGTATTGTCAAAGTGCCAGATAGACCGAGAGCGATATCAGAAAGGCCGCTTCAAAGAACGGAGAGTCAGCCTCGCGAGTGTGTGCGTGTGGTTGTCCGTTGTTGGCCTAGTACAATAATTTATTCGTCAATAAATTCCGTTTCTTGTTCTGACTTTCTTCTTGAATTGTCTTGACTTTTTCCGTTTCTGTCGTAGTCTTCTTGTTGTTTTTGATTTTTTTTTTCTTTGGCGACTATTGCCTGTACGATGAACACTCAGGAGAAGCTTTCGTGTCCTTTTTGTATAACTCTCCGGTTTAGTTGTAGTTCACAAATTTGGTTATATGTGCACACATTTATGTGTGATTACGTCTTGTACATATATCGCGTTCGTTATGTGTGGAGTATATCGACGGTTTGTCGATTCTGACGTTGTTCGTCCTCGCAATCGCTCTCTGTTGTCGTTGTCGTCGTCGTAGCCGTTGTCGGTCGCCAAAGTACTTATGATAGAAAATCAATATTCAACCTTCTTAACGACTTGTCGCATGTACACATGTAAGTACGGTACGAACGTACAGATACGAAGTTAGCTCTAATAATCAGACAGAAAAAGAGTGTAATAACGCAACAATATTGTGTATTGTCGAGGGCTCTTAAATAATAATTCAAAGATACAGATAGATACGGATACAATTTATTTTTCTGTTTTTCCTGCTGTTCGATTGCCTTTCAAAAGCGATAAGTCGGCAGCGGCGGTAGCACTGTCGTATGCACTCGTCGTAGTAGTGCTGGCACAGAAGTGAATGAGTGAGTGAGTTCGATTGATTAAATATTGTTATGTGTGCCGCTAATGGCGTATATGCACACGACTTGACGAGTTATTGTCGCTCGTTTGGGTCGTGGGGAGGTGTGGGTTGGAGAAGGCGGAGGTAATCACTGGAGACTGGCAGGATTGTAGTACAACGGGGCACACATGTGCATTGGTTAAACACGAACTATTAGATATGATTTTCTGATTTTGGGATTTTGTGTGATTGAAGGATTGATTGATATATTTCGTTGTTCTTGTTGTCCTTCAACAACAATGACACCAGCAGCTGCAAGAGCAATTTTCGAATCAAATGTCCAAATCAAAGTGCCACCACTAAAAACCGGATACGAGAACAGAACGAATTCAACTATCTATCGCACCCACAGCACAGCACACACATTTTTGTGGTACATAAACACATGTATGAACACACCCACATTTGCTTTGGCCGTCTTCCGAAACGAAAAAAAAATGTGGGACTCTGAAGATTTTCTTCTCCTTGTCGGTTTTTTTTTTTTCGTTACTGCTCCCTTGTTTTGTTTGGCGTTTATTTTACGTCTTACATGTACTCATCAGGAATGAAAAACCGTTAAGGATGGTCTCGAGTGTACTTTTGGGTTTGTTTAGTTTAAATGAATTCAATTTTAATGCACGAGTATTCACTGTTTTATCACACGTCTGAGTGGTGGAGTGGTGGTTGTTGTTGAGGGAGCATCCGATGTACATAAAGGTGAGCGGAGAAGGAATGACTTGGGAGTGAATTCGAATGAAGGTTTAGTAAAAAGGAGTCAAGCGGCAGGAAGGTACACACTTAGTTACAGAACCAGAATGAAGAGGGAACGAAAAACGTGTGAAATGTGTGTATAAGAGGACAACTGATATTTTTGTGCCACGAAAACAGAAGGTATTCAAAGGATGAAACTTCTCTGTTACATTTCGCGATTCAATTGCTTCGATTCCATACGATTGTACTTTCACAAGGCGATCCACTTCAAACACTGTTCGGCATTTCACAAAAAAACTATGTTCTTTCTTTACTTTGTTATTTTTATTTTTTGTGGGAGATAATTAGTTCCGATGATGTAAGAGAGAGGATCGACGGAATAATGTCTAGAGATACAGATACAGACCGAGATACATTTCTGTTCTCCCAAAAAAATATATTTTTTATCTTATATTCTTGCCTTATTTAAATTTTTTTTATAAATTTAGTTTGCGAAATTTGAATAAAAATTCTCAAAGAAGGGAAGAAAGGACTGTTTGAGGAAAAATATATTTATTATTATTTTTTTTTGTATTTTATCGTGCGGGATTAACACGCGGAACAGATAGGGGTGTAAACACAGGATATACTACTCGAACTTATCACTGGGCAGGGTAAGATAGTTTACTTTTTCGTTGACGATTCGGAAAATGGAAAAAAAGCTTCGCTACGGCTTCCTATAAAAGTCTGTATTATTATATTTCATCACACACTCGTAAGCTTCCAGAGAGGGTCTTGCTCTCTGTCTCTCTCTCCCGCTCTCGTTTCGCTCACTCTCTATCCACTTGCTGCACATTGCTCTCCCTCTCAGAGATAGATTACTCTCGGCACGAGAAGATGGGGCCGCGGCCGCCGAGTATCTCTACTTTCCCATAAACAAATAAGCCGATAAACAGACAAGACTGAGAAGAGTCACACGAGAAAGCGACCGACTGCGAATACCAAACACAAGACGAGGCGAGAAGACGGAGAGAGAATGAAGAAATGAATAAAACAAAAACAAAAAAAAGCGAACGGAAATTGTATTCATTCATTCACAGGATACATGGCACAGGACATTGCGCTTTTTTTGTGTGTGGGGACTGCTTTTGTTGCAGCTGATAAGGACGAAATGAACTAGAATGGAATACTAATGAGAACGAGGCGAGCACACACACATGATGCAAGAGTGTCAGCGCTCGGACTCGGATGTGTGGGTGTGTGTGTGTGCGAATGTCGGTTGCAATCATTTATCATCGGGTGGTTCGTTGTAATTTGATTACGCCTTAGACGGAACAACAAATGTGCATATGTGTGGATGGATGTACGTATTTTTAGCGCAAGGTGGCAGCGTTATTTGACAGTAGGACGAGATACATCTTAATTTGATGTAATCCCATTTAGTTGGTCTTATGGTGGATTTTTCATTTCCGGCTTCGTGTTTTATTTGAATTTATGATGGAGATTTTTGTGAACAGAAAGGACGTACGTATAGGCGACTCTGACCTAATTCAATGGTTTAACTGGGTGCTGGAGATGAATGGTAGAGCGGCCAACACATCTGCTGCAGCAAGTGAAGATAATTAGTCACGTCAGAGTATAGTTTTACCGACTGTTATTTATCAAATTCAATTAAGAGTTGATTATATTTATGCTCGTCTCTAAATTGGGAGAAATTGTTTTTTTTTTCTTTGCGTCTCATAAATCTGTTGTCACTTGAATGTGGTATTGTTGGTGATATTTTTGTTCAGTTTTTTCTAAGCCTGATATTGATCAAATACGTAAAGCACGAGAAACTTGACAAAAATATTTAGAAATCCTCTTGGACTCACGCTTTAGTTAAAATTGTTCAAAAAATGTTACGAGGGCAGAGAAGAATCTGTTTGAAATTTTCGAAAAATTTAGCAAGAAATATTTAACCTGCAAGCAAAAATTAGGTGGTGTAATGGAAAAGGCTCGGGAAGTCATCGAGGCCAACGGGAGGAATAACGCGGTAGAGGAAGACCCTTTTCGATGGCGTTACGAACTGGAAAGAAATCTTAATCGGCTAGGTGTACGATTTCGCTAGCTGAAGAAGAATGCCAACTGCGGTCCAGGTCCACACCGGACTGTAGCGCCACGCAAAGAAAGAATGGAAAAGGGGCACCGATATGGTGGACATTTGTATGATGTCTTATTTGAAAGATACTTATTCAGTGAATTCAAACAATTACTAAAATTGAACAAATATTAACTGAATCAAATGATTATTAAAGGAGATGTAGGTGTTGAACATTAGTAGTATATACTTGGCCCATTCTCCCACAGCTGATTGTCAGGTTCCTCTTGTTCAACGACTAATTTTCAGTGATTTTTAACAATCATGAAAACATGTGAATGACACTCTCTGATTGGTCTGTTTGGAATAAGAATTTTGCTGCTAAACAGGTTGTTTGTCTTTACTAGATTTCTGGTTCGAATTTTGGAGGACTTCTAACTCCGAAGCGGCTGCGTGAAATCGAATAGAACTTGATTGATCGATTGCTTATTTTACGGAGTTCCGCATAGAATTAGAAATAACAAAACGGCAAGTTTTTCATAGTTGGGGCAGTACAAGAGACTGCCAGCACATTTTTTCAAAAATTGCTTGAAGGTAGAAAATAGTGTTTTTAAGCTCTTGTGTACCTAATGAAGGTAGAATATGCTTTTCTTCTTTTCACACAACCCTACCACGTGATTAGAAACAGAATCCGCATGAATGCACAATGAAACCGCATTAATCAGAGTTTACGAATGCTAGGGGACTACTGACATATCACAACCTACAGTCATCACCAAGAGGTTCTTAGTTCAAATGCACATCCTCTCAAAATATCGCTTCAAATTAAATTCAATTAATTTTGTACACCAAATCGGCCAGAGAAAAAAGTTTACATATATTCTTAAGGGCATAATTAAGTTCATGTATACGACATTGGCTATTGTTTGACTTTTTCGCGTTCTTCCTTTTATCCGAATTCAAACAACTATAGCAGTAGCAATTGAGAAGGGCCTAACGAATTGATCATGTGATAATATTCAGTACCTTCTGATGAATTACCGTCTGCAAAAAGCGGGCACATTTAATTCCAAGCTTAAAATCAAATAGACTTGAAATGCAAAGAAACTATTCTAAGCTTGAATTAATTTCCAAGCCATCCCACCTTGAGCAATTTTATAAAAATAGCAGAAAAGATTGCAGATCCGATTGAGATGGCTAGGTCATATAGAGCTAATGGAAACTAATGCAGAAGAAAGTCCTCGTATCCAACCCAGAGGCACACTGCAGTGTAGGAAATATGCGAAGATGGTGCACGCCGTGGACTTCAATTATGCGTGCATCAATTTGCCTGGACAAGCTTGTTGATTGAGCCCCAGTTCCACCGCGAACTGTAGCGCCATCATATTTAAGCAGGTAAGCACTGAAGTTTAAATGGAAAAAGGCTGCACACTTAATTCGTAATGTACCATTGCAAGTCGTTTCAAAAAGCACACAAACGATACTCCATCTCTCGAATGTAATCAGGCTAGAGGACTTGGGCCGCCGTACAAGGAGTTCCAAAAAGTTACATGTATAAAGAAAAAGAAGAGCAAGTACTACACTATGTCGGTACTTTTCTCGCCTGTACAAAAACTAAACAAAGTGTGATAGGTAGAGACTCAGACATATTTCACCTATTTAACATGATGCGACAGATCAACTTTTCTGAGGGACCAAGCAAATACACCAACGATATCGAGAAAGTGTGGTTTGCCTGTACCACAAATGTTGACATTTTAGACCCAACCATTACTATTTGGATTCAGTCCAACTGAACGAGTCATTATATTAGAGCTGTCTAGGATCAAAACTGCTGTGGATTAAATTTGCAGCATCACTCCGAACATTCTATGGAATGTCGGTTTAATAGAAATTCATGCACTCCCCAAAATGTTGCCAAACTCATACATTTATTTTCTACACACTTCGTTCTTCTCGATTCTCACACAACCAAGTGAGCTGGCTCCCTTACTTCCTGTCTTTGTCCTTCCGAAATACACACAGTTCGGTCAATGTCTAGCAGATTTCCTCGCTTAACGCAGTTTGCGAGTAGGGGAGTCATTCGAATTCTGAATCATCAATTCACCCTCAAAAATGTATGAAAACCCTAAAATCCCCCACCGCCACTCTGGTCGTCAAACACAAAAACAAAGTCATCTGAAAAAACAGCAATAAAAATGCATGTTTCAAGATATCCCTTTCGTTTTCCCGAGCGCACACACCCACGCCCATCTGTCTGACTTGAAAAGAAAAACAGAAACACAGCACATCCATGTATATCCGTTTTTCGCCACTCTCCTTAAAGCACACGCAGCACAAATATATTCATGAAAAACTAAACCGTCCCTCATTCGTATAAATCTCCCCAAAGGAACGTACGCTCCTTTGCTCATTTTCAAAACAACAGACAAGAAATCAACTAAATCCGCCCACTGAATCACCCTGTACAGCAAGCAATCTTGTATTTATGCACCGGACTGGATAAGGCTAAGGCCCGTAAGTTATAACTCCTCCATTAGCATTTTATCTCTTCGAATACAGAAACTGCATTTTCGAATCCATGTAAAGCGCCATCAACGTTTTGCATCAACATTTAAGCAACCACTATTCTCCTCTTCATCCTAAATTGTTCTCCCATTCAAGTTGGGAGGGGGATAGAAACAAGAAACGCAGAACGAATAGTGTATTTTGAACTTAATATTTGATGGAGCCTTTGAACTTTCTCCACATTGGGTCGTCGTCGGAAAGCTCTCACACATGACGCACAGATACTCCGGCGGCAGTCGTGTGTAGTCAAACAGACTATTGTGTTTGAGATATAATCAGGCAAGAGAGCCAGCCAGTCTGAGTCTCGTTGAATCTCCGAGTGCCACGGAGTCTAACAGAGTCTCGGAGACCGGAGTATCTGTATCCGGTGTATCATTTTCGGGATTAAGTACACCCTTGCCGGAGAGATACGCGCACGAACTTTCCAAGAGATAACGAGAGTAAGTTGTTTTCTCAGGAGCGACGAATGCTTTCCACAGCTTTTTTTTCGGTAATGCCCCAAAAGTTCATCGTTGTCTCTCTGCGAGCGCGTCCGTAGTTGTATCCAGTACTTGTCCAGTTTGAAGGGCTCACGGTGGTTCTTAATTTGCACAAAGTGAACCTCTCAATATTCGTGATTTATGCCGGGCAATACAGAAGCTAGAAATGAACCCCGGCTCCTCGTGGGCAATCCATCGCATCGATGGGAGGCAAGCAGTGGAACAAATGACCACGGGCTTGTCGGAGCGTGAATAGTAATTTCAGAGCTGATTGCGCTAAATCGAGTGCGAATGCTTAGTGAAGTAGAATAATCTATGCCATAAACGTGATAAGTAACCGCTCGTACTACCGCACCGCCCCGCTCGCTAGACGAGGGCCGAATTAATTGCGCCGAAAATGCCCGACACAAGTTGAAGCGCAAAGCAGTTACAGCAGCGACAAGTAGAATAGGGCACTTCATACAATGAGTCTTCTCGGTGATTCATAATCCAACACAATGGGCAAAGATTGCAACACAATGTGCGGGGAGTCTGCACGAGCAGACACGAGTGTATGTAGAACATGCCCTCGGTGTTCATTTAAACTTTTCTCAGTTCCGAAACTAATGAGTGGTGTGGCGTAAGTCAGAAAGGGTTATCCTCGTCATTTTTTTGTTTTTGTTTTTTATTCGTTACTGTTTGCTTTCGGGTTTTTTTCCCAGTTTTTTTGTTCTTGCCTGAGGATAATGGATGTTGTTTTGTTTTCTCGTGGCCACTTGAAAACCCACAAGCACGCCTACCACCGACTTCTGTGCTAACACGTTGGGCTGGGACGCTATTCCCACATGAATGGATGTGGGATGTGAAATGTGGGCGGGAACCTGAAGTAGCTGGAACTGGAAGTTAATCATTTACGCTTTATGGATCCTGAAGGGGGTGGACCGCCCGACGATTCGCCATCGATTGTGGCAATTAATTGATGAAGATTGCAATGAATTTGAGGGATGTGCCTGTCTTGCGTAGATAGATACAATTTATGAGTAATGCAATTAGAGCTAATGTGCACGGGAAAAACTTTCGGCTGTTTCGTCGGAGGAAGGGAAAATAAAATGTTACGTATACGCCATAGTGCATTCATCTGCTTTTGAAAAGAGCTTAACTAGTTTTGACGGAAGAAAATGAATTTCACTCGGGATATTCAAAAGGATGCACTTCAGAAAAAGGTAGATAAATTTGAAAGGAATTCGGTGGATACCCGCACTGCTCGGCGGAGCAGAACGGCACCTCGCACTTCTCTTGAAGGGACTTCGTCTTGAATATATGACGTAAACTTTTCACACTTTAAGGAAAAAAGTAACTCTTGCCAAAGTTGAATGCCGCCCGGGAACTTTTTGGCTGGGAGCGAAGAGAAACGAAGAAAATTTATAGATTTTGCATCTCATTGCTTCAGCAGGAGAAGTTTTTGCATTTTTTTGTTCGTATTCTTCTGAAAGTGTGAAATGAAATACCTGCCATCTGGATGTGACATGAGACATGCGACCTGATCGGACTGGAATTTCCTAAGTAAGGAAAAGCTATTGAAGGCGATGATTTAAATGCATTGAAGTAATGGAATGGGATATACTTTAAGGAGTGTAAATGATGCAATTCTTGTGGAACTGACTTAAGGGTTTAGCAGCACTTAGGTGGTAGTAGCATCTGTTTGTGAAAAAAGGGGCCGTTTTTGGATTTAGTTTTGGAAGCTCACCATAAGTGTCAGTGACATCCTCGATTCATTGGTCAGTCAGAAAAAGCAAATGAGGAATTTCCTTACAGGTGGCAGTTCTTCAAGAATGCTTAAGAAAAAACTCTTAACTTTTTACAGAGGCATACTAGGCATTGACTAGTTACTCGCCAATTGGAAGATGAAAACAGACTTGAAGTATAAATCAAGGGGTTGTCAGAAGTTGTGGAGCACCTCGTAATCCTCTTCCACGATGTGATTTAAAATCTGCGTCGGCTTTATAAGCGATCCTTATGGCCTCGAACTATAATATGAAGAATTAATTTAAAGGGCCAGATATGTGTGTCTGTTGCGTAGGCGAAGCTGTGATTAAGGTCTTGCTCCACCCTTCCCCTTCCACTTCCAAGATTGTTCCGGAATTCTAGTCTCTCTGAATTTGATTGGCAATCTAAATTCACAAAGCCACTACGGAATTAGGGGACCTGAACCTGCCTCCATCTTTAATTGCGCCTCTCTAGACTGGACACTTTCTGGCATACCAACGGGTCGCACCATCACCAAATATGCCTTAGCCATGAAAGCCTTTGCGATGACTGTGGAGAATACGACTATACTGTTCCGCCTTTATTCGGATCAGGTGGAAGTTGTTCAGTGTTGATAAATGATGAGCTGATGAGCTGAAGGCCACACCAATATATTGTCTTCTTCCCTTCAGCGATATCTACCCACGCCTTGTGGTCCCAGAAGTATTTCAATCGCGCAAAGTTCCTAGAATTAGGAACCTCCTCTTCTCCCTTTTCTGACCCACATGATCCACTGTAAGGGACTCGATAGGTCCAGGCATCCCGTCTAGGGTCTGCGATCGCCTGCCTCATTTAAGGCATGCCTAGGCAGTCGTGACGATTGAGAAACTCGCTCCTCGTGCCGAAGACATAGAAGCATAATTCTTTAAATTCGAAGACGCAGCTGCTGAAAATTGAGTTTCTCGTGTAGCTACTGCCGTCTCAGCTACTGCTGCTACTGCACCACAGTAGACTTTATTTGGTCTAAATGCATTTTCAAACCACTACTGTCGAAACTAAACTAACATTCCATAGTAAATCTGACTGTATATTTTCTTTAATACAGAAACCAAATTAACAAAGCATTGTCTACATACATATAAGACAATGCAATTTTGTCATTCTCTCAGATCCTGGAGAGGTGGATCTGGACCAAGCTCTTTCATCACTCCGTCGTGTTGTACGTTTTTCCACGAATCAATGCGAGCTACAGCCTGCAAGCTACAGTACAGCCCACTCCATACGATGGAGATTGAGAACGTTTTATTCTCTTGCTTGACAGGCACTTTTTAACATAGCTAGTAGAGTTGATGTCGACGCATTGTTCAGTAAAAAAGTTATGCACTTATCAAACTGCGTTCGTTCACGGACGCGGAAGTCCAAATACGCCACAGTGCCACAAACATTGAGCGGAACCCTGGTCTAATTGACGATTGTGCGTCGTCAATGTAATCTATTAGAAAAAAAAGCATTTTGATGTGTCGTCCAAAGTGAATCCGGCGAAGACACATCTAGTTTGAGTTAATAATGACATGCTTGATTTTAAGCACACATATAAATGGTATGTAGGTCAGATCACAGGTTTAATTATCTGGCTTGGTTATTGGGAAAAAGCTTATTTTTAGTACTGTTCAAGATTAAACTATTAGTTTTATGATTTTATGTTAATCATGGCTATCACACATGATAGAGAGTCGTGAACTCTAAAAATTATCAAATTAGAGATGCAGGCGATAATTAACTACTCAGCACAGCTCATCGATAGCTAATTACTGTTGCATGATCATTTCTTCTTACACAGCTAGTTTGGATCATACAAAAAAAGTAATCTCTCAAAAAGAAGTGACTGTACAATATGAGTGCAACTCCATGAAATTGAATATAGAGCTTCAAACCAATCAATCGACAAGTTTATAAGAATCATAAGTAGAATACAAGGTAATAACACCATTTGAGTCATAGCTGCGCGCTGTTTCTAGTTTACCATTTTCTGTGAGAGAGGACTTTTTCTCATACAATGGAGACAAATTATGAGGATTTTTGATACCTACGGATACACATTATAATATACATACTTTACTACTCATTGAATTAACGCACTATGAAGTAATGAACAATTTTCTTCTTAGGAACATAAGAAGTGGGGCGTGAAAATATTTTTGTCGCACAGACCAGGGATCGAACTTACGACGTCGAGGTTGGGGCCGACGCACATACCTGCCAAGCCATGGACCACCACAATATACGACATGTAAGCTAACCTACACCAGTGAAAGGTTGTCCAGAGCTAACTACCGATTAAGTTAGGCCAAGGGCTGGCTGACCGAATAGCAGTGGAAGTAAAGTTAATGTGACATATCTGATGGCCAAATCTGCTACAGTCACCAGCTGTCATTAGAGATGTCGATCAGTGGTTGTAGTCAGGCAAACGGCTGGCTGACCCAATAACAGTGGAAGCAAAGTTAGTCTGAAAGTACTGGCAATTTCGCTGGCTAACCTAAGCTAAGCCAGGGCAAAAATGTTTGGATCAGATTCGCATCCAATTTGGGGAACGTCCGCGCAATGGAAGTTCCACTCTAAAAACGAGAGAATATTCAATGCAAGGTATAATATGGCGTCACAAAAATAAGTCTCGCTATAGAACCTGATGTTAATTTTGTCTATTAAAACATGTGTGACATCTTTACGCAGATCATTGCCTGTTTACTTGAAGGGATTATTATTGGCCGTTGCAAGACCTTAAACAGAGCGTTTGCAAAGCTATTTCTTTCTTTACACAACTCAAGCCTGTTGGTGTAATCAGAAATTGAAAATGAAGGCGGAAGTTGGGTACAAGTTGTGAAAATGCTAACAAAAAGAATAAGCTTTCACTGTGCACCGTGCAGGAACTGAAGAGAATATTCTTTAAGACAGATGGATGGTCTCATGTAGAGCATTACCAGCATACGAACTGGCTAACCAAAGCATACGAACCAACCAGCAATCAGATTGATAATGTTAAAAGTTTGCAAATGCGAAAATGATATACACCCATTTCCTGTAAGTCGTGTCACCTAAAAATATGTGTTACAAGGACAAATTTGTACTCAAATTTTTGGCAAATTTGTCACTGACTTACAGAATAGGAGTGATAGTAAGAGAACATTCAGTAACTCCCCGTATTCTGAAGATCAACAACACCAACAGAATACAAGACACACAAAACATCAAGACAAATCTTTGAATGAAGATATGAAATGGTATAGTTTACACTAATTGAACAGTGTCAGCGACTCGAAAGCGGTGGGGCAATGTATTTGTCATCGTATTGGGAACTAAGCCGAGACACTGTAGGCCGCACCGCGCCATGGCGACACATTCATTCTAGCCAGACAGACTGTTTCTGTACAAGTACTTTTCAAACAAAATAATTATATTTTCTCTCATCTATTTCTGTACATAGGTACTTATGTGATCCACCGTGTCTGCTGTACAAATTCTCTCAGTAAATTATCCCCTGAGGAGGACATCAACCCCAGTCGAAACGTCGGAAAAACTAATGGAATAACTCTGTTTCATTTGACAAAGAAAACGAGGAGGAATTAGATTTTCAACTCATTTAGTGGCCCTGACCCTTTCGGAGAGTTTTCAGAGAAATAATCAATCTAAATTGAAACGAATATTATTCGGTGTTAACGCAAACTACTATGTGCAGCTTAAGCTAGTACGAGTCTCATTTGATGCGGCTCATGAGTCAAACACAGAAAGCTTCCTACAATTAACTGCTCGCAATCGGCACAAATCAACCGTTTTATGTTCAACATCCGCTCAACGTTACTCTTGATGGACAACAAACTCTTAGCATGACCCAGTTTCACCGAAATGCTTGCAGTTAATCAATAAAAAATAATTTAGCCACGTAATGAAATCACGGTTCACTGGCGCACCACGGTTCACATCCGAGACACGTGCAAAAAGGTAGAGAAACCCAAAGCTTCCTCCTAGAAATATGTCAAAAATGAAAATTAAAACGTCGTTCCGCTGAGATGTGCTCCGCTCTGGCACACCTGCTTTTGGCCGCACTTCAAAGGAAAGCAATTAGCCTTAAATGGAAATCGTTTATGAATGGCTCCCCCCGGTGAGCGCACATCAGCGCTGATATCACGTTACACCATCGAGCTGCATTAAAAGGTTCTTAATACCGAGAGTTACTAGCGAAAGCACCCTCCGCAAGTGCGCTGGTATCTACTTATCTTTCAACGCATACACTCAGCTACCCACTGACTTGCATCTTCTGCAATTTCGTGGAAGCGAGTCCGTGGAACATATCCCGCACCGAAGCGAAAATTGATATCACTTTCATCGCTAAATAACTCAAGAGATCTATGTGCCCTCCACTCCGTTGGCTCAGATGAAAGATGGCGTGTTTCATGTGAAAACAGCAGCAACACGTTCACATTTCGCACAACTTCAATCGAATGCCCTTTCGCCACGGTGGAGTGCATGCAATCAATTGAGCATGCTTGCGAGTGGAAATTATTTTCCCGTCAAAACTGCTTAAGATCTTTTTCAAAAGCAGACGACTTCACGGTGGCGTATACGTAACATGTTTTGGGAAAAAAAGTGGGTGCTTGGCGACGATGGAGATATGTGTCCTTACACGAACGAGAGGGGTGTGCACGCAGAGACATTTTCCCAGACGATGCATGGTCTGTGCACAGGAAGTCTTCTGAGATGCATTCCGTTTCCATGTGGCTTACATCAGGCGAAGGGTTTGTTAATTGAAATTGAAAATGTATGTACGTTCAAAACATAAGACGATTCGGTAAATGTTTGAACGCATTGTTTTGGCAAAAAGGGCAGCAGCCTGCTCTAGTCTACCCCCCAGTCACTGCTGCTCACTGACTCCAATCAACAAAACCAGTTTGTGGCATTCTAAGACTCCCTGCCGACAGGAGAATATAAATTCTTAAAATATTTCTCACAGCCCATTTGAAGCTGAAATTGGATCAACTGCCGAACATAGTTGATTCTGTGTGTATATCCGTTGAATAAGCTTCCATCGTCCACTGGGAATTGAACGCAGGCGAACATGAAAGTACGTTCCTTGCCGTAAATGTTCTGAGTAAATTCAAAAACCCGTTTGTACTCGTTCCCTATGTTCCCAACAGAGGAGTGGGAGTTATTCGTTGTTGTTGTTTGCATGCCAGGCAAATCCATTTTCCCAGTGGAACCAGCCGACAGGGGTTATTTAGGGGTAAGTGTTGAGTTCCCTGTTAGGGTTTTATTTTCATTTAGAAGTCGACCTTACTCATTCTTGGCCTCCTCCTTATTAAATTCACTTTTTTATTCTCCTTTTTTTTTTTGAGAATTGATCCCTTATCTAATTCGTTGAGGTTGTGCTGGAGGAGATTGTTTCCTGGACGTAGCCGGGAGGAGTCTTAGCTTTTCACTATTTTTTTTTTTACGCGATTATTTCCGTCCGTGGAAAGATGGTGGACTATGCTCAGCTAAACTTACTTCGTTCGCGCGTTGTAAGTACGAAAGTCAATGAACTTACTTGGAATGTTTCAAAAATTCATCGCAACCGACCCCCCAACACCAACGAAAACTAGCCTCATGATGCTTACGCTCGAAAACAAAAAAAAAAAACTGAATACTTCGCGTTCATATCTATAACAGAAATGATTTGTAAGGAATATGCAAACTAATTGTTTCGCCCACTCGAACACGAATGTCTGTCTGCCGCCGTGCCGAGCATAGTTTTTCGCCGCCTCCGTGTGGGCTGTCGCATGTGGCCTCTTGGAAGAGGAGGCCACAGGAATTCACTGGACTGTCAAAGCGAGCAGAAATTATGTTAACGCCGGAGTGACACATCCCGCCCAACATGCACTCAATCACTTCAGTCAACATCGGGGAGGAGGCTATCCGGTCGCGATAATTAGGGAAATTCCATCGCTAAGACACGCAGCATCACTTATGCAATGATGCACAGAGTGACACATTTTCTTTGAAATATTTGTCAAAACACACACGTTTGACAGGTGAAAGCTGTCACGACACCGATAGACAGAGTCAAGCTCTTCAAAACAGAAATACTCACATTAATTACCGTTAAAAAAATTTAAAACCACCTTTTCCACGTTTAATTAACGTTAACACAGTTGAAGTCATCGAAATCATGTCAATGGCCCTCAAGCGGATTAAGGCCAGATTATAAAACAAGCAAATACACTCCCATCCCGTCCCGGCGGATACAAAAAAAAATGTGTCTTCTCAAGAAGTCATCGCATATTAATTCCATAAGTCAATAGGGATGACTTCTTCTTCATTCCATTCACAACGTCACGTCGCCCCATCGGCAATCAATCAACTCACCCCTCTAGGCCATAAATGTACCAATAAACGTCGGTACACAACCAGTAATCAATAACCGTGCGTCAAAGATATATTCCATGTGTTCATTCCACTAGAAACATATTTTTAAAAATTCCTTCCTTTCGTTTCGCCTTAAAACAAACTCACTCATTCACCATTCACCATTTTGCGCCTCTCCCGGGTGGCTGTCATTTATATAAATAACGACAAAGTCTGCTCCCGCTCGCCAAGGCATGTACGCTCTGTGTGCCGTGCAGCGAAACACAGTAAATAGATACTTTTGATTGATTAATCGAATAAATCCCAGTCGTATTCAATTGAAGGAGAGACCTGTGCATTTGCGAAATTTAATGCACTACATCCACGTGAGCCAGCGCCACACAAACAAACACTCAATAGAACACACACTCGATAGGCAGCCGTCCAAGGACGGATATGTTTAAAATTTTGAACAGAGACAAACTAGAAAATTGACATCCAGTTTTGGAGCGATTTGAATTTGGAGCTGGGTCAACTTACAATTTGTATCTGTATCTGCATGTGTAGATTATGTTCCACATCAATCGCGATGCTCGTCGGACATGTTTCGGTATGAGGTTCACTAATGCCCGGCACGACTGTATTCGGTATCTTCTATTCAATGCGCTACCGATTAAAATCATTCGACTGAATGTTATTTTTGTGTGTGAAATGCTCAAAAAACAATCGAATTTTCAACCGAGTCAAAAATGAAAACAGAAAAAAACAAAAATGATTAAAAAACAAATTTAAGACACAACCGGATCGCTGAGAGATCGAAGCGCCTCGCGGCCGACGTTACAACTAGACGTTCTGAGCGGATACTACCAGTGACCGACTTCGGATCAGTGGTACAGAGTACAGCTACGACGGGAAAGTATCTTTTTTTTCTTGGTTTTCATTTAATTTGTTTTTGTGTTTTTTTTCTTTGCTCCTGATCTGATCTGATAGCCAACCAGCCAGCCAGCACCCTCTAGAGCCTCACTATAGGAGCACGCACGCGAGATGCTCTCAGTGGCCATGTGCATCTACCTAATGGACTTGTATTTATGGCAAATTCGTACGAAGGAGAGCTTTCTTTCTGGCTGTCTTGATTGCCGCAGCCTCCGCTAGACGAGAGATAAAAATAAAATCGAAAGAAAATATTAATAGATTGTCACTAATAAATTGACACTCGCCACATGGCTTTTGGAAGACGTCGCTGCGGGGCGACAATAACTAAATTAACAGTTTGTTGATCTACAATCTGCTGCTGCTGCGGCGGCTGGTGCTGCCTCCCCGAAAGCGTTTAACCGCTGAAAAGCGAAAATTCCCACGAATTGAATTTTTTTTTCTGTTGCCTTTTCAATCCCACGACTTGCATAGATTTTCGATAAAGATAAGGAGAACAGAAAGCACACACAAAAAAGAAAGAAAATACATTTAATCGCTGTCATTACTATTTTATTGATCGTTTCGCTGGGTTGATTGTATTTGGTGTCACTTGCAGGCACAAGGCGGCTTCGACTTTGTCTTCCGCCACAGTCCTGCCAGTAATGTGCCGTGCGATAAAATGATACCATTTAAAAATGGCGCGAGTGCGGTGGCTGGAGGGAGAGAAGAACAGCTTTGCAATAACCATTTGACATTAGATTGCATTGGATTCATGCGTGCTCCTTGACATTAGTTGGTGCTTTCACGCAACACTCACCGCGGCTAGGGACGGTGAGGTGCGTGCGACAGGCATCCAAAGGCACACCCGCTTGACTGCAGGAGACATAATGTTTCATTGAATAATCGACCAGATGGAGTGGGTAAACAAATGACATTCAGTGCAGGAACTGACGGCTGGTGGGACGTTGATGGTGGGAAATTATGTCGTTGGGACTATAAGTGATGCCTAATCGATTTGTTGTGCTGTGCGAGCGGTCACTAATTGCAACGTAATGCACCTGTTGGGCGGCGATGATGTGGGGGAATGGCTTTCTTGAGCAATAACCGTGATAAATGGCACTTTTAGTTGGACCTCCATTCAGCAACGTGTTCTTATTTTGTGAATAATGCTGTATTTCGAAAAACTTGAAGGGTCGACGTTGTGTTGTAGGCCGTTACCGGAGTGATTGGGCAGATGTGCGTGTATGAAATACGAAGAGAAAACATTCTACCCACAGCCTAGCGATCAAAGAGGTTTCTGTTGCGAAAATTGTCGAATGCAAGATTCTGACGACTGCTTAGTGTCTGATCTTTCGGTGCAGGTCCTCTTTTTCCTGTCATTGTTGGAATAAGCTGGCACTTAGCTAGCACACACAACTGCAGAAAGTCAGTGTCATAACTTGGCGGAACGAAATGATTCGCATTACTCTGAAGCAACGTTGGGCGTTGCAGTTAATACACAGCATTGACGTATTTCCAAGGTGAGTGTTGTGTAACCCAAATAGGGTGCACCCGCAGCGATTGCAGTACGCAAGTTTGTAGAAAAAGTCTAAGACAACACCCATGGTCCCCGTCATCGTACGGTGCTCACATATGGTTTGTGGAGTGGTGGTATAATTGGACCATTTTTCTTTGAAAATAAGATTGGAAACATCGTTTCGATCAAGCGAAGGCGTTGCAGAGCCAAGTTAACCGTTTTATTTAAAGACATGTATTTGGATTACGGTATTTGGTTCATACAGGATGATGCGCCATGCCACAATCGATCTTTCGCTCACGAAATCGTGGTATCAGCCCAATTGGTGATATCAGAGCGCCGCCTTCGAGCTAGGATTGTTTTTGTTTGAGGAACCATGAACCACCGATGTTATGGTAGATTAGGTTAGATTATGTTATAGTGGCTGACTGCTAAGGGCAGTCACACTTAGGCCAGAGTAGGCCCATTGTGGTACCACGTGGACTGATTTTTTCTAACATTGGAACCAGTTGGTGCTTCTAGTGAAGCGATTTAGCTGGCCTATGCTGGCGCTGTTTAGCTCATTGCGGCCGCTAAAGTAGTAGGTGATGAGTGTTTTCTTCGTCCTCTTCATCCTGAAGCTGGATAGCTTCTGCAAAAGTGTCAATAGTGTGTCAATAGAGTGCCAATAGCGAATTGCCTGCTTATGACTCCTATGAGAGTCCTTAATGAGTGCTTATTGAGTCTAAGTAGACGGAGTGACCGTTTTAGGTTAAGTGAAGGCCAGATTTCGTTTGTTTTGCCATTGGTGGTTTTAATTGTGTGGATCTTAAGAAGATGGTAAGCTGTAGCGATCGGCATGGAAGGTGGTACTCCTGCTGTTGATAGGGATGAGGTTGTACCACACCTGGCGAGTTCATCGGCTTTTCAGTTTCCTGGAATGTCACAGTGTCGCGGCACCCACTTGAGGTGAATGTTAAAGTGTTCAGCCATCTCGTTAAGAGACGGCCTCCAATTAAGGGATGTCTTAGAGTAGAACATGACATTGTCCAGGGATTTTATAGCGGCCTGACTATCGGAACATATGCTGATATCCTTTTTCGATATCACATTGTTTTTGAGCCATGACACTCTCTAGTCGCTATGGTTTCCTGCCTGAAAAACACTACAATGATCAGGGAGCTTCAAGGAGAAAGCAATGTTGAGATTTTGGGAATAGACACCTGCACCCAGCCCTTCGTTTCTTTTCGATCTATCTGTGAAAATACGAGGAGGATCATCCAACGTTTGCCTGTCACACATACAGTCCGATCTGGAAGGAATGCTGATCGAGAATTTCTTCTCGAAGATAGATAGGTAGGTAGATAGATAGTGTCTCTAGGAAGAGAATGGTTGAGTGGCGGATGTTGACTTCTGACCACAGTCGGATTGTTTTGAGTCTCAAGGTTGTGCTGGCTGCTGTTTGCTTTCCGAATATTTCCAGTGGTGGAAAATGGAGAAGAATATTCAGTGCGTCTGACGGAGTACTTCTCAGTGCTCCGCTAATGCACAGCAGGCCAGTCTTTGTACTCGATTCAAGCACGTGAGGCAAATATCATCCAAGCAATCGGTGAGCTGTCCGAAATCATCTACAAGCCCTTGGAGAGTTGAGGTGGCAGAATGCTCAACTGCAAAGCCAGCTGAGGCAACCACTTAGCCTTAACCGGCAATACACAATTTTCCAGGCAGAACTTAAGCTGCGCTGGGTCTTCTGTAGCCTTGCAAATGCGAATTGAAGCCACCTAGTTCTTTAAGAAAAAAAATAGGACACGAAGGCCTAGATGAAGCTGGCGCATGTTGGCTGAGTCTTGAAATTGAAGTAATAGCAAGGGCCATTTATTCGACGCACACTATAAGACCAACATCACTAATCAGATTACCGGACACGGTGACAAAGGCAACTGAATATGCCACACAACGACTTCTGCAGAAGCCTGCAGAAATTAGGAAGAAATATAAATGTGCAGAGTCAGCTCTGCAAATTCCCAGCCCTACGTAGCAGTTCCCGGTAACGCACTTCTTTGAAGAGATGGAGGACTTGTGCTGTGTTGAAATGAAAAATCCGAATGGTTTTAGCAGCAAAAGAGGGACTCCTGCTAGCAACAACAATGCGCGTCATGGGCACAATGGACCAAAATGCTGGTCTAAGTGTACCACGATCGAAAGTGCATCCATTCATCTGCCTGGAGTTAAGTTTCCTTGGAGAACTTTAATGTAAGTCGGATCACCTCATTTTTGATGTCGTGAAATCCATAAACTTGCAGGTCTTTGAAGAGAAGTCGCTCCACATTACCACTAAAATTAAGTCACGCCAATAAGAATGGAGACGAACAATAGTCACTATTTTCAAGCGAATGCCTGAATGCAAAGCCCTAAAAATCCCTGGTGCACAACAGAACAAGAAAACCATTTCAAGCTGTCTGCACAACTCGCACAGATCATGTAGTGCCATTGCCGAATCGATTTCGGGCATAATCAAAAAGCAAGCACGCTACCTAACACACATGTCGATCGCTTACATGTTGATAAACGAGTTCTCATTTCGAACAAATCCATTGAAAGCACAAGACCATCGAATCGATAAGGCGGTTTCTCTGTTAGGATGACCCAAATCGAATGCCTGCAAAATGCAAAACAACGACAGCCTGTCGTTAGTCGGACATTCACCGGCTCTGCCCATCGGAATGGGACCACCATCCCCTACCCGCCCGCCCCAAAACACTGCAATGTCATGTAGGTAATATTTCACCTTCAACAACTCGAAGCAGTTCCCTTAACGACGAGAACGACGACAAGCAGTTCCCCCTGATTCCATTGTGACTGAACCTACATTCATTTTGGCGATTACAATCTGGTTTGCTCGTGCAAGGTTGGCTTAAACTTTCTTAATCCTTTTAGCCATGGCAGCCCCCATTGTGCGCAAGGGAGTCAGTCAGTGTGTGTGGTGAACTGCAAGCCAAACAACGGAAACCAAGAACGAAAAGTTTACGTATTTTTTTTCTGTGTATTTCGTTGGAAAGATAAAATCTTGCAAAGGATGTTTCCGTATCTTATCCGATGCCAGTGTAATCATGGTCACAGAGGAAAAACCAATAACAAAATGGATGCAGTTGCAAACAGCTTGTGCAAGAGTTTTGTGTTTGACTGAAGTTTTCTTTGTGAGTTCTCGCTCGGTGCCTGCATGAGCTGAGACGTAGCATACAAAGGTTGGGTTTATTTGTATCTACGCACGTATCTGGATATTGGATAGAGGATGGAGACTCTCACATCCGATGGGGGAATGGTGAATCCTTGAGGGAAGCTGTTGAGTTTACTCCGCCATCAGGCGCACTTCCGGAGAAAGGCTGGATTTTTCTTTCTCTTTTGAGGTTTTACCACAAATCGTAATAAAACGTGTCGCAGGCAGAGTGTTTTGTTAGACGAACGTGTCCGGGTGTTCCCGTGGTTATTGGGGAAATTGTTGATCCTGAAAGACTACACTCCGGATGAGGAAAACATAAAGGAATCCATGACAACTTTGTCTAGACGCACGAGCGGATGATGCCATGGGCATAGTGTAGAAGAGGATTTTTCATACTTCAACAGCTGGTATCTTGTATTTAAGTGAAAGGAAATCGGTTTCTTTCTAGCCATTGTATCTCTTCCGGAATGTATCGATGAAGTGAGGCCATTGTACGCATACGCTTTTGATGGGAAGCCTAACATTTTCATCCCGATAAGATTGACTGCTTTTCACTGTTCGCTGAGTGGAGGGAGGGCCAGAAGTGACAAAGTTGCACGAACGCAAGCCAATAAAATTCATTGCGTCATCGAATTTATTTTATGGCCATAAAAAAGCAATTGTTCGGGTTCTTTCTTTTAATGTAACTCGAGGATTCTCAGCAATTTTTTCGGTTACACATGTATGCAGTCATTTTTTTTTTGTATTCACCCGAGAGCAAATTGAGGAACACGAGACCAGAATCTCGTGTGCTATTTACTCATTGACTCATTGACTCATTAAAACGAGTCTTAAGGCGTGAAAAAAGCAACAGAATACAGCAGCTCCGGAATGATGTATAAATGCCGGAACCATTAACGATCAACTCATTTAAGTAGCTCTTGTGTGAAAAATCGATGAGCCTATCTCTGGAAGATAATGCCTTAATCAACTCTTGTTGTCGTCGATGAATTCGCTGCTGATTGAAAAATGTGAGCACTGACCTAACGACTTACGACTTTATTGTAGGTTACATGGCCTTAGATGTGTCAATGCAGTCTTTTATTTGACAATTTTGTGTATGCGTTGCTAATTTTCAAATATTCTTGAATCAAGTTTTCTGGATGGGATAATGCCTCAGAAGTGGACTGACTATCAGTGAATATTGTGTCACGCACTAAGCTGTAACCAGGAATCATGATTTTTAACCTAGAAAACTATATCTCGGACCGAGACCTTCAACTAATATCCTCCAACTCTAATCCATAACAAGTATGAATGCTATCAAAGCATTGTAAGAAATGGTCGTCAAGCTCATGCTTAAGAAAATAGCAATTCCAAATATTCCCTCATTCGAGTCTTCAATAAATAATTGGGATAAACATCGTGTTTGCTGACGATCGACCTAAATCAGAATCGGTAAAAGTTTTCAAAACAGAACTTGCAACTCCAAGAGGCAATAACAAACAAATGAGTCAAAAGAGTTACTCAAAATTGAGATACTTAAAACGTAGCCATATGCAGTTTTGCTTAAGACTGTTTCTTAGATCATTATGAATCATGCCGGCCTTCTTCTCAGTAACTTGGAGCTGAATTTTATCGAATAATCGATAGGGCACTTGTCACAATCAATTGGCGGCCTTTATAGAAAATTTTGCGTGTCAATTGTTGTCACTTAATGGGGTTCTGAAAACAGCTGGATCGCGTAGTTGGTATAGTGCCTGTTCTTGCTTAGAGGAGCTTTCGGTTCGAGTCCCAGTGAAAACAATGTCCATACGATTTTATCTCCTTTCCAAATCTGGTCCAGTCACCGTCTGTCGTTGCTGACGCTAGAGTTGTCAGTTAGTGGTCAATGTCAATGTGGTTAAATGTCGTTGGCGCAGTTAACCTTATTAGCTTACTAACCAGATGGGTAAACTGATGTGTAACTGCAAGCTGTTTCTATTGGATCTTACCCCAAAACAAACATGTCCTTAACCTTAGATCCATTTCAGTTAAGCAAGTAGTTTTTGATAAAGGAGTGTTTGTACTTGCTGCTATGAACGCTCCGGATTCAATGACTTGTCTTAATGAATGCTGTATACTCCTTTTGAAAGCACTCTGATGCGATTGTTGTATGTTATTGGGACTTAAAGACTTGCTTATTAAACCTAGGGTTCAAAACAACATTCTCAATTCTAGCAATTCAACAAGCCATCAATGTTTTCGAAAGTATGAAACTAACGTTGGTCTCTTCAACGAATATACAAAAGAAGCCGTTGTAATGGTGTTTGGTGGTTTCTCTGGTTCCTTTTCGTTGGCTATACTGTTGATTCTGTAACTCCAACTAAAGTCGATGACAATTAAACACAATTTAGGAGAATATTTTGATAAAGAAGATCCTGATAGTGAATTAACTGAGTAATTTTTAGCAGTCAAAAATGCACATAACCATCAAAATATTACAAAATAATTTTGTTTTGTCCAAAACTTGTCCACTTGTCCAGATTGCATAAAAAATAAATAAAATGATTTCAGATCAAAATTAATTCACTACAGCAGTTAACAAGTTTGATGCATCCATCCGTGCGCTTGTTTAAGCTAAGCACATTCGTTGAGTTTCGTCAAATTTTCTCTCAACTACCTGTTGAGTTGCAACAACTCCGTGCTAACTTCAAACATATATTTCAATCAAATTCAAAAACCTTTGAGTGCCTGAACGGTTTCAAAATATTCGAAAATTTATCAAAAATATAGTTTGTCACTTAATCAGCAAGTAACAATCTAATATGCCCCATACATTCATCCCCTTGCGTCATGTTTTATGACCTTAGATGGGCCTTCTAAAAATTAGGTAAGCCCTAGCCATATCCAAATAGCAAACAGAGTTAAAAAAACTATTCTTTAACCACTTCTTACAAAGGCAGTGACAAATAAGCAAACACAGTGCCATCATGCACTCGATGGACTCGTTACCAGCACGGTTTTACAAATCAACTCTCTTGGGTAAATTAACAAAACAATGGCATATGTCAACTGTCAGATGTTCCTCCTGTATGTTTTTGTTTTTGCTAATATGTTAACTTCCCTAAAGCTTCGTGTATGACGGTAAATTCAGATTACCCCCCGTTCACATAAATAAAAAATTAACATACAGTCACGTAATTACGTAAAGGGCAAGTAAGACTTTAAAAATGAAAAAAAAAAAACCCAAACAAAATAACAGAAAAACATACAAAACGAAGGTCACACACGTGGCATAGTGGACTTTATTATTTGCAAAGTAATTTGTATCCTAACAGATGGTTGCACATGAGTTACGTAACCTCGCGACTCATCCACTAATTATGTACGCAAATGATAAATAAATGCAAAGAGCGCCTTATGCTCATCTTTTCGTCTCTTCAGTTTTTTTTGTTTTGGTTCATAGCAAATTACAACAAATTGGGGATGCTCACTACATAGCTAAACTAAATGGTGCTTTCGAACGAACTGATAAATAAATTATTTTTAATCAACTAGTTTTTTTGTTTTTGTTTAAATTGTTGTTAAAGTCTGAGATGTTTATACCATTTTTGAGTACGCCAGATTATCATTGGTTGCTTCAGTGAAAGCCCTTCGAAGTCGTATCTTCCTACATTCAGACAGAGTTCGAGGCATAAGAAGGACACCCTGGAGAGAAATTTTTGTTTGGATTTGGTTTCGTTTTTTTTTTTTGTTGGTTTTGGTTTAATATTCGATTCAAGATCTTGATCTTATCTTAAGTGCAGTCGAATTCAGTTGAACATAATAATAAATAAATAAATAAAATATTTTTACTTATGCAACAAAGAACTCCAATGGTCAGTAGCATTGTTTAGTGTTCGAGTATATTTGTTGTTTGTTAATCCTAGTATACATGTTTATATGTTTTTTTATGTTATATGTTGTTTTTTTTTCTGTAAATAAACGTTGCACACAGCACTGCCCAGACAACTTAAAAAAAATAAAATTCTATAAATGAAAGACGTATTAAAAGGAAGAGAACTTGTGGAAGAGATACGCTGAAAGCTAAGAAAGGTATATTTAATCAAATCACTTTAGTAGGTAGTGAAAAAAGTTGAGATAAGTTTAAAAGGTAAAAAAGAAAGTAGTTAAGTTCATGTTGCAAGTGGTAATCTCATGATTGTTGGATGGAAATTAATGTGTATTCTACATACTTCCCTTATGCACATCACACATGAAGAGGCAAATAAAAATCAACTTACCTTTGTTCGGTTCGATAAATATCCTAAAGAACTACATTGGCTGAAAATAATGGCCTACATTAGCCTGGTGGGCAAGGTGACCTTCTACATGAGGCAGTTAAGGATTGGCATTTTCATATTGTTGCCTTAACCACAACCTAGCCAGATGGTATATAGTGCATGTTTGATAGTGAAGTGTTTAATAGAAAATAGAGTGCAAAGGAAAGTTCAGGAGTTCTAGAGCAAACAACAGTCACATAAATACAATTTGGGCTCCGCAATTGTTTTCTTTTTCCGAGAAGAGTAAATCTATGCTTCTTCTATAAAGCCCTCAAGCCCCCATATGCATTCAATCATGAAATAATGTCATATTGGAAAAAAAAGGTAAGCGTCTTCGAAGGCTTCATATACTTGTCGCCGCCATTATGGGAATACTCGATAATTCTCTCTGGGTTAAAACAAATTTTTAGCCTACGATAACAAGGCAATCACCTTAAGCAAGCTCGTTCGACCTACGTTTCAAAATCTTTTCATTGAAAAATGGTGCACATATTAGACCGCTTCATCAAAAGTGAATGACCGCTTAAAGCATTGCCAAAGAAACAGTGGTCAGTCATCAGTCAAGTCATGTGAATGATGAGCTCTTTCACACAGCACGGAGTTTGTCTACCTCGCGGCAATTGTGAACTACACAAACGAGATCTTAGTGGATTTACAACGTAAAATCGGCCTTGGTAACCGGTGCTACTTCGGTTTGTCGAAACAACTAGACTCAAGAATCATAACTCGAAGGACCCAATCGTGCTCTACAAGACACTTAATTTGTCAACCCTGCTTTTTGGAGCCGAAAGCTTGTAGAATTGATTGTTGGTGCCTTCGAAAGAAAAATTCTACTTGGGCTGTATGGTCCAGTGCGAAGAAGGTGAATGGGGGAGAGGATATAATCAGGGTGTACCAGGATGTGCAAAAATCCGTCAACTATACTTTCTAGGACACACCAATAGCACAAACACTAATGCTCCAGCAAAGAATGTCTTCGAATACGAACGACCAGGAGAAGGAGAGACAGACCCAACCTCCGGTACAGAGATTAACGCACAGCTTGATCTTGATGACTGGAAGCAGTGTGCCCAGGACTGTCATCGATGGAAGGCAGCTAATGCTCAGGCTCAAACCCTCCACTTGTCGTTGGCCTAATAAGTAATTAAGTGGAATTTTAAACTTTACAGAGCTTGCAGATAACTGACCGGTTTCTGCCCGGGTGCCAATTTAAGAAAGATCCAGAAGATGGAATGTAAGAAAGATCCAAATGTTACAGACTAAACGTCTAATGATGCCTCCGTTGGTTGTTAGTTGAAGAAGGCATCAAATAATAAACATCTCCAGCTTCGTACACCAGATTGGCTGAGGTCTTCGAACGCCAATCTCCTCGAGAAGGAGAGAATGACCGAACCACTGGTATAAGGACCATGTCATCGCCACCTGTGCTCACTGCATCCATCCCGAAATTAGGTACTTTCTGCCTATTGACCAAAGCCGCTTTGGTTCCAGCGCTCTACAAGGCCTTGGGATCGAACGTGTTGGATCCGTCGCAAGCTGGGTCGGCTTAACCCTTGTCATCCTACTGTTACAATTGCGGAACAGTTCCTTTTTGATTCTGTGAACTTTTTATTTAAGTGAATAAGGGTTGTGCTGAATTTGCGAAAAAATCGATGAGATGTAAACGAATGGGCACCATTGAATAAATACTTGGTCGGTTTATTTAAAACGCCCACCAAGGACCCAGTCGTGCTGCGACGAGAATACCAAAAAAGCACCTTCAATTCAGCGACCACAACGTTGAATGGTGGACGGTTGTTAAGACGTCAAAAATCTAGGGCAAACCCCTTTAAATTTCTGCTATATCCCATATGAATTCCGGAACAAAATTTAAATTAAAAGATTTCATCAGCAATCCCATCGAATGATTCAGAAACTCAGCTCTCACAACACACCGAAGGACGAACCGTCCGAAAATGTGTGCATATTTATGTCGAAGACCCTGTCATCATAAAAGCCCCACCAGTCAAAAGAGATCTCTTTCGAAGGACATCTCCAAGCAGCACGCCTCAACCCGTCCATTTGGACGGAACCAAAGTCCCTGGGACGCCATAAAACAACCCCGGCAATATATTTTTGAATGAAAGGAAATCCCTAATTCGTCTAGGATAACATCATCACCGCTCGGCATCAGTACCAAACCGAGGAAAAACAAAACCATGTCAGTTAATCCAAACGAAAGGGTCAGCAGTACATGACGAAATAGGAAAAGGCCTCGTAAAGCCTCATTACAACCCACTAACATGGATGGAGTGTGTCGGCATTTGATGTGCATCACTCAAACCCCACCCACCGGTACCTTTCAAAAATTCGTAAAAATATACGAGTATCACCACCTCGTCGGCCGCAGCATGCAAAAGAGTCGCCCAACAACGACCGAACGTGAGAAGAACCTTCGTTTACGTCACTTAATGTAACCATTTTGTCCTTCTTCAAATCAGTTATAAAAACCAAACGTCAGGCTTTTTCGTCACATCCCCAGAGCGAGAGCGGAGCCCATTTGCTCCACGCGCACCTGTCTCCAGCATTAAACCGAATCGTTTTCCGAATAAATTCATCGATAGGTGTTATAGCTGCCGCCCCCTTACTAGTTTCGATCCCAGGGATAGTGACGCTTGCTTGGATGTTTATAGCCCCAGCCGCCCGGTCTCTGTTCCAGCTGCACGCACCGAGGGGGAAGAATTTCAATTTCGATTACGTATCCCGATGCAGAAGCAAAACGAGAACCACTTAAAATGATGTATCACTCAACATTGTTGCGAATAAAAATATCTTCAAGTCCTCTCCGACCCGACCCGACCAGCCCATAAAAGGAAACGTAAACTCAGCAAATAGTAGGAAAGTGCCTTCATTTCCATGCCCCCCTCTATCAACAGATCCTTTTGCATATCATCCCAACCTCATCGTAGCCCCTAGGTCCTTTTCCACATTTTTGCTTCATCCCACCGGCCGAGTGTGTGTGTGTCTCGTGTGTACAGCAGCCCCAACCTAGTTGTGTTTTGTAGCACTTATTTGTCAACCATAGTGTAATCGTTTATTGCTCTCAACAGTTCGCATACATACACACTCGCACACGCACTCAGGACCTGTGGTGTTCAATCCTATTTGCCTTTATGATGTTCTTGGGAATGGTTTGTTGATTTTCAGTTTTTTCCCTCTGTTCGTCCTCTGTCTTTTTTCTTGTCGTGAGACGGGGTCCAAGCTTCAAGGACATCCCTGGACACTGAGTCGGGAGTTTACGTTTCGCAGGGGGAACGTCGGGAATTCAAACTTTAATGGTTAATGCTTGGAATAATGGTGCTCTTTAACAATTTGATCACCTTTTGATGCGAGGAGCGTGATAAGGTCCTGACCTTTCCCTTGTAGTTTTCGTATCCTTGGATGGGAGGAAGGGTTTTCCTTTTTTTTGTTGGCTGGTCAATCAATACACTTGAGTGGTTCGGTTTTTGTCGGTACCTGGAATGAGACTGGAGCTTGTCTCAATCCAAGCGGCAACTATTTCTAATGACAGTGTGAAAGTAATGGATCTCTTGTTCCAGGACATTAACGTCCAGTCCATTGCCGTTGCCGACCACTACTCTGTGCTCTACTTTACGACCAATGTTTACGTTACTTTGTGTCAGAACCATTGGCCAGCGTGCGGTACTCTATTTTAGTGAGGGTATCAAACCAGTTTTAGGGATCCGCCGACGACGACGACGTGTTTTATTATTTAAGAGCTAGTAAGAATACTGATTGGTCATTCGAACGAGTGTGTGTGTGTGTGTGTGTGGATTGGTCGATGGATGAAATACATTTGAAGCCATGCTTGGTAGAGGATAATAAAGAAGTTTGTTAATTCACTTCGGGGCGGTGATGTCTGAAAGGTTCATGCATAAATTCATCATAAAAGGTGAGGTTCAAGGTTAAGGACATCATTCGAGAATGCTGAATGAAGGGGGTAAGAATTGAATTTGCCAAAGAGGTGAATATGGGTTCCTCAGTGCTTCCTATTCAATTATGGACAGCACTAAGTGTGAGTGTGTCCTTTCGTGAAGATAAAGGTGCACGCACAGATGCTGCCCCTTCAAGCATGTGACTGAGCCAAGGACAAGAGAAAAAGTCATCTCATTTTTGAAGATTTATCGAGAACAGAAATTGGATCGACATTCTTTGCTTTCCAAGCGAAAAGCACACGTGTGCATATATTTTTAAACAGGTTTCTCTGTCCATCTTGAGATGATGAACCCCTCCGGTTGGGCTACAATTCAAATTCCCTAAGAAAAGGGACATCCCTGCTCGTATAAGACAAAAAGGGTTTTCATTAATAGCCATTTAAAGCAGCTACACCACGATGTAATGTGTCGAATAAACTGCAAGAAAGAACAATTAATCAAGTCGCAGCCTTACACTCCACTTGTCACTGCAAACGATCCAGGACTTTGAGAAAGTGACCCTTTTAAGCTATTATGCTGATTTATATTTTTTACTGCTCTGTTTTGAGGACGCACGTGGGAATTGAAGCAAGGGAGCGTTTGCGTTCCAAACTTCAGAGTATTTTGCTCTTGAGAGTATTTAATAATCCGAACTGAGTTGTGTGGAGTATGGGTTAGGAAGTATTTTTGCTTTTTTACTTCAAATGTTCACTTAAAGTGGCTGTGAAACAAATTTTTATAAAATATTGTGTGGCATGACAAAGTTTGAGAGAAGCATTCCGCTGTAATTGAACGCAAGCGGAACATGTAGTCACCGGCAAGTGGTGGTTGTCTGACATAAGCTATGGTAAATGAGGTTGCTGGCGATGATGTAACAGTTTTTAACTAGCAAACATATTGATAGTTTCTCCTTTAACTCTGCTTTTGCTTTGACTCTAGAAAATAAAATACCGCAGATTATTTCTAAAATACGCGACGGTTGAATCGCAAGGCTAAAAGAACTTACATTCCGTAGAGGGCCAGCGTCTAGCTTCTAGTCCATCCATACGAGGGTTTGAGAACCTCTTTCTAGTGAGTTGTATGATTTGAGCATTGTCAGTGACGGGTAATCGAACTCAGACCACGTTAACTCGAGTGCGTAGAGATCAACGCACATGCCTTCAACACAATGACCAAAACAAGGCTTTGGCAAAAATTCAAATTTTAAGAATCTTTGTTGGAACTCATTAACTTGAACACCGATTTGTGTGAGCATCAAATAACGTGAATAGATTTAATTTTCTTGAAATTGTATGACACTAACATATATATAATATGGGTGGCGCTACCTGTCTCTAGACAGGAAATACTCTTTGAGCATTGTCAGTGACTCGAAAGAGGTGGGGTTGTGAAAATTGTTTTCGTCGCACAGAGCACGAATCGAACCTACGATGTCGAGGTTGGGGTCGACGCACATACCCACAACGCCACGGGCCACCACTAATCTCGCTATACGTCACCAAAAACATGGCGGATTTCCATAAAACGTAATCTTGTATACATCATTCTTGTGTTCAGTTCAAAGTTCGCGATATGTATATGAATGCAGAGGAACATGGAACGAAAATAATATCCGAACATGAACATGGATGCTGGTAGAGAAATACATCTATACTACAAATCAGAGGCTCACATAGAAGTATGGGGTGATATAGATCATCGTGGTCGTTTCTACATGTATTTTTGTAGTATTGGAAGCTAAGAAGGATTGAAAGTAGAACTGGAAGTAAACATTCCAATTTGAATTTAGAGAGATGAGACAACGATAAGGAACTAGTTCCGAGGACGACGAGGAAATATTACTGATCTATGATATTGTATTTGTAATGACAGTGCTCAGTCAATATTTAATTATCAAAAAAGGATACGTCTTATGCCATAACATTTTATTTTATTTCTGTTATACATTAACTATGTACTGATATGTATTTTTGTTTGTTGTTTTGGTTCTTGTGCATGTTATCCATTATGTGGGCAAACAATGTAAAGCGTTCGAAAAGCATCGGACTCCACTTTCATATTATATTCGGGTGACATGATCATACGAGAATTTACATCTTTTGCTGTGTCTATTTAATTAACTTACCAGGCCTGGCCTGATCTGCACGAAAAGCTGATCATCTTGCTTATGTACATCACACGCTTACGCACTCACTCAATTATTCATGCTTGTTACAAATTCTGCTAAGAACATAGATGTAAGCCTATCTGTCACGAATGCAGTCGGTCAGTTGGAGTTCTCCGATTAAGAAAGACGTTTATCTCAAACAAAACAAGAAAGTTTTGTTTTTTTTTTTAACCCACTCCCTCACTCTACAATTGTATATTGTACTTTTTGTTCCATATTAGAGGTTAATATCATTGAAGTGGGGTGGCCCGAGGAGTTGTGGGCATGTACGTCGACCCCAACCTCGAGTTCGTAGGTTCGATTCCTACTCTGTTCGACAAAAAAATGTTCACGGCCCCACCTCTTTCGACTCACTGACAATGCCCAAAGAGTTGGCCGTAAAACTTTAGGTACCTTCCACTCATGAGAGAACTATAGCACGCACAACACGAGTTGTTGCTGAGAAGCTAGGCCCTGGCCTCTACGGGCTGTTGCGCCACTCATATTATTATATTTTATTATCATTGAAGTGAAACTTTGGATCAAAAAGTTCCTGCAAGTAAGAATCCCTACTCTAGCCTTATACAATCCATGCATGAAGGCACAGATTTCACTCCACATTTTATATATATTCCTTTCAGTCTCTTGAATGGTCTTGCCTCTCAGAAAGTATATGATCGATCCTTCACTTTGAATTGCTCACCTAACAGCCCTCGTAAAACATTCCCGTAGCTACATGTAACGCAGCGAATCTATTACGATCCCACTAGTGGGTGTACACAGATTTAACTATTCGCCCACGTAAAACGAGAATTGTTTTGTAAGACTGCCTCTGTCTCTGAACATTGGAATGATTGAAAATAATGGACATTGATGCAATCATAGTCCTGGAAAGTCACACAGTTTATACACAAGGAAACACTCACCAACTGGAAGATATTCTCGCTAAGTGCAGGATTGGACATTACTGCGAAGAGCGCTACATAAGTACTTCAAATTGACAGCTGTTAAAGTAATCTTTCGTAGCAAAGCGACTAAAGACTACTACAAACCGATAAGTAGTCTGTGCTGTGCGATCTGCATGCAAAAGCAGATTCTACAACATTATGATATATGGTATGAGGATTCCCCTTTCAGCGAGGTACAAGTCTTCTTCAAAGAGGACCCTTCTTTACCTACTTCTTACGGGAGAGCAATGCTTAAATCGCATTCAGACAGCTAATGCAAAAGTCGGTAAGTTTAGCAGCAAGTGCAGCCTTCAAGTAACAACAGCAGATGAAGGCTTCTGGCTGACGGACTATACGAGAGCTCCTCAAAGCGGCAATGTCGCCATTGAAAGCAAATACTGTTCCAAATCTACGAAAAAGCAAGGGCTTCTGCCTTGCACATAGACTACCTTGTGAATGATTGTAAAATTACCATCTTGATTTTCTATTACATTGTCTTTGGGCTGTTTACCCTTCAGATTTAATCACATGTCCAAGCATCAGTCCTTGTTGATTGGCTTACTCTTTCTCTATTTAATTCACCCACCCACCAACCGTGGCTTAAATAATAGTTTTCATGCATAAACAAGAAACCAATTGGTCACTTACCCTCGAACCTCTTAACAATCACATCAAGTCTGACATTTAACTGACAATTGACCGAGTCGACAGGGTCTATAAAATCTCGCGACTCATCCCCCATTCCATTCCATTGCAAACCATAAAACTTAAGAGCTCACTCCCTGTCCTATCGGTGTCCTCTGGTCATTAACGACAATCGCCATTTTAAGTGCGCGTCACTTCGGGACGTGCTCTAATGAATTCCTTATCACACATTCCCTTCACTCGCTCGCTTGTAATTTTGCTCATTTCATTGCACATTTTTAATTGAATGCTTTTGCACAATTAAATTCAATTTCCCCTCGCGGCTAAGGCCGTCGCGAGACGATCCGAAGACATTTTGCGTGCGCCAACCCCTCGGACAGGGTCACGCGGTTAATGGAAAATTTGCGCAATTGCCACTAACCAACTGGAGACACGAACCGTAAGGTCCTTTAATAATAGACCAGCGGCCGTTTTAATGCCACCCATATCCCCCTTGTCCTCCGGCACAAGCCGCCTTCTTGGGCCCACTTAGTGCCGATGAACTCGGCGGCGTAACCATGCGGTTGTGCCATCTATGCTGGTCATTGTATTGTAATTACATTTGCCAGAGTCTCGTGCCCAACCGTCCGCAGGCCAGTGACTGGAGGCAAATTGCTTTATGATGGACCCGTCGTAACTTATGAATTGCCGCCATATTTCCAATGAACAATGAGCAGCGTCTCGAAGGACATCAACACACTTATGCTGAGCGAGATACCATGGCACTCCGGCGAAATTTTATCCACCCATCGACGGAGTTGAACTGAACCCACTAAGGCGATATTCATGAGGTCCTCAAGGACACGTTCTCCGCTGCCCGTGGATGTGAAGACGTCTTCGACACATCTACGAGCGGCACGCTATACCGGTCGGTATCCTTTTATTTCCGGACTTGGCTTTGCCTCTCCTGCCGGCGACGAGCCGCCGCCCCAGTCATCAATGATTCAATCCCCTTGCCCCTAGGGTGCGTGGGTGCTGGATGGAGAGTGGGAAGGCGACGATAAACAATCAACAAAACGAACACAAAAGCGGAAAACGGAAAACAGAAGCATCCACATGGACACAGGCGCAGGCACACACAAAAAAAGAAACGGTGAAGGAGGAGAACGGAAAGAATAAAACAAGAGTGTTAGCGTTTGCGTGCGCGGAGAAGTGGTGAACTGGTGAACTGGTGAACGGGTGAAGTGGTGAAGCGGAGAAGGGAAAGCTAATTAATTTGAATATTAACGGTAAATGTCGTCTGGGCCAGCACATCTAGTCGCAACGTGAATTCGAGTTGTACTCACATAGTGGGGTCGGTGGTGGTACCAGGTCTATAGCAAAACACAACACTTGACGACGGACCACATGTCAATAGACTCACCTGTTTGAAGGGCCTCATGCCGCCGTTGATGCGCAGTGAGTCCGCGGCAATGCCGGCGATGCCATCCGTTGTGTTGTCACGTAACTGCTTGAGCGACACGTTCGGCACGGTGTGCGAGTGCCCGCACGTATTGTGTCCGCCACAGCAGATGATGTTGCTGGCCTCGGGCTGGGAACTCTGCCGGATGATCCGTGAACCGTTAGTCGGTGAGCATGTGACCAGAACTGGTGGCACTTGCTGATGCTGCTGCTGCTGGTGAGATTGCTGCTGCTGCTGCTGTTGTTGCACGGTCATGGTTGATGCATACATGGCCGACGTGCTGCCGAGGTTACCCGGATGAAAGGCACTTTTGACGCTGTCCTTTGAGGTTGAACGATCCATTTTGGACGTGGAGATCGGCGTGGCCGAGGCGCGCCGACTGCAGTTGCGGCACGCCCGGCACCGATTCTGCTGCGGCGTCGTTGACGATGAAATATTCTGATATGATGAAGTCTGATGCGGTTGCAATTGGTCGTGGTAGCTGTTGAGATTTGTTATTGATATGGTCGGTTGCTGGTCCTCGTGCGGATGCACTTCGATGTCGGGTACGGGCGCCGACGACGTCGTCACCGACATTGTCGCCGACGCCGGACGCATTCCCTGTTCGACGTCTTCGTCTGGTCCCCGGATGCTTTCGTCGGAGCCCGCGTGCGTTTGTGACGACAGCTGCGGACTGGTTAGATATGTTGATGTGCGATCTTGACGTATTAGTGTCGGTTTACTGCTCGATGTCATGTTTGTGGGCCCATTCGCTGATCCCATTTTAATTTGACGTAGCACGGATTGCTTGCATTTTGGCGTGTTTGACACAAGCAGGGAGTCGGTTTCCTCTGAGCTAACGTAACCGGAATTGTTCGTATCCAAAATGTTTTGTGCAGACATCTGAAATGAAAAAAAAAGAAACAAATTGTTTGATCATTCGTTATAGGTACAAGCTCATTGACTAGGGTAAACATGTAGCAAGTGAATATTTGATTTAATAATTTTCAAATGGAGTTCTATTGGCTACTGTAGACCACGGATCGACGAAGCCACAGGAAATAAAATCGTATGGTGCCCAGTCTGCTGATCGTGTTAGCAAATGATAAATGTTCGTCAGGAAACGACCTAGTCATAGAATCTGTTCTACACAGCGTTGGGTCGAATGTGTCGCCTGTTGCGCCGTCTTGTTAGAAACGGAGTTGGAATATATTGATGCGACAGTTAATCAATTTTCTACATCTCATACGCGATACAGTAATGGAATGAAATGAAGAGCCACGATGCCACCTTTTCGGGTTAGCTGGATGAACACTTTGCGGATGCGTGGAATTAGCGGCTACGGCAGTTATGCTAAGTTAATTTCGCATCACTCTGTATACGGGTTGGCTTAAGGTCCAAATTTATGCACTGGCGATCATCATTTTGGAATTGGAGGACCGTAGAGGAATCCCACAAAACCGATTGCGCACACAATTGGAGGAAGATCTCAGCCAATCGTAGTCCTTGTGGAGCAGTCAAACGAAGACGCAACATTCAACAACAGCTGCGAAGGGAAATGGTGGGTATTGCTCAGGGTACATCTATTCTGAATCTGCACGTTTTAATTCTGAATTACATAAATCCACTTATAAGAGCTTTCCTGGAAAGCGATATGCGAATTGATTATTTACGTTTCATTCATACAACATCTAAAAGAGCGTGTTATAAGTTGATTGCCTCTAAAAGATTGTGCAAATTGCATAACTTGAAATAGATAGGTAGGATAATAAAAAATTTTATATTTCTAAAGTTAAAATAAAGATCAAGCTTTAAACAAAAATTACATGATGACAAATTGGACACACAGCTCGACCGATGAATATTAGTTGACACAAAGCATTTCCTAGCGGAGGTGTCACCTTGAACCTTCCAACTACTCGTGAGTGCAATAAGACACAGTGCATGCGCGAGCCAACTATATTTAAGTTACCATTTCATTCTTGTACGACAGGTAGTAGAATAAAGTTTATTCGGAATTTATTTGCTTGTCTTTTCCTTTTCTAGTCGGATAGTTGGGGAGAGGCTTTGACTCCCCGTTCGCGTTTTTTTATGACAATCGCTAAACACGATAAATATCATTCTTAAACATAAGTTGGAGCAATATAAGTACTTTCAGTACTCATCAGTTTATTGTTGACAGTGGGGTTCAGATAAGCGGCTGAATTTCACAATCTGTCCGCAATAGTCTTTTCACAAAGAATCCTTAATTCCGTCACAAGATTTATGGGAGGAGTTAGTATGGAGCCCAAGACATTTAACTGGAGCTGGTAAGACAAAGCTACTGGTTTATTGCATTTAGATCAATTTTATTTCCTTGCAGGATCTTAATTAGTTCTAGCAATAGGGTCTGCAACTAAGACGAGCAAGACGCGAAAAAAATGTTCAACAATATCTGGATTATCATTGTTGCAAATAGAGTAATAGGTAAGGTCATGTAGAGTGGGTGGACAACACAGCTCCGGCCCGAAGAGCCCGAAGAGAGATACCGAGCCATTGGAATAGCGCAACAAAGGACGGCACGAGATGGCTCACACAAGTGTAGAAGGACCTCAACCAACTTCGTGTGCGCAGTTGGAGGCAGCTGGTGAATGACCGTGCTGGCTGGAGAGGCTTCTTGTTTGAAGCCCAAGTTCACCCCGGACTGTAGCGCCAATTAAAGATAGACAAAAGAAGACATACTAGTACCGAACCTTGGGGTACTCCTGTTAAAATAGTTTTAGGTTCAGAGTGTTCAGAGCATTCTAGTTCTCAAATATTCACTGAGCAACTAAAGACAAGTAAGCGTACAACTCTGTAGTATTTTTATTTCATAAAAAGTCGCGATTGTAGCCAAAAGCTTTCTAATTTCTAATTTATGAATAATTTTCATTAGTATCTAGCTACAGAAGGTTTGGGAGCATCCGGTGAAAAAAGCTCAATTGATTAGTTGATTATGGTGATATCCCGCCGATGGGTTTAACTTTGGAACACTTTTTGATGTTGTATCTTTGAGCAGCAGTCCCCAGACCCAAGTTTTGCGTATGGACCTATTTCTCAACCTTGATGTGGTGGTGGCCGATATAATACTTTCCCCCAAATTTGCGTATTTAACTACACCCATCACGCTTAAGTGCTTACCTAAATCGATCTGGCGGAAACATATGCGAGACACAAGGTCACATTACTGATCTCCCGTTGAACTAGATTATAGCTTCTCCTCTCTCGCTACGAGTAGGATGTCATAGCATTCCAGGATTGACGACAATATAATAAGACAAGTCGCATAAAATCTATAAATAAGCTTTGCATATACTCTCTTGTTTTCGAGCTTGAAACCATCATTTTGACCAGCACTGGAGTAGGTGTTTACTACTTTTTACTACTACTAGTTCTAATCTCAGAATTTTAGTTTCCTCTTATGACAGTATTGTTTTACCTCCGGAACGAAGGAGAATGTGAACTGTGCACAATAAAAACACAACCTACACCGCTTACGATAATTTTGAGGAACTCAAGTGTAATCATTTTTACGCGGTAAGTTATTTTTGTGTGCAGTCGTTTCTGTTGTACTTTATTACATTCAACGCTTTTTGGCACAGAAAAACAATAAAAATAGCAAATACAGGAAAAAACTCATACAAAACCGCTGAAGAAATGGATAAGTGCTCTTTTTAATGATCTTGTTTATGGGTAATTTTTATTTCAAAATTCGCTAGACGCTGCGAATATTATCTCAGCGTGAAATCTCATAATCAGCATGCTGCCCATTGTTCGGACAATACGTTCAAGATTTAGTCAGCTGGGGATCCTCGTAAGAGCGTGGCAATTGCTGCTTGTAGAGAATGTGTTGTTGTTTAAGGGACAACGCAAACGGCTGGATGGCGCAAGTGATGCCTGCTCTTGGTTATAGGGGTCAACGGTTCAAATCGCAGTGAAAGTAAGAGTGTACATGCTTTAATCTGGTTTTCAAATCTGGTCCAGTCACCATGTGCCGTTGGGATCAATTTAGCGGCACTGAGTACTACATTGGACCAACCTAACCTAACCTAATGGTCAACAAACTTTTCATTGATGCTAATGAATAAATTCAATTAGCACCTCTGGAAAATGCCTCGGGGAACAAACCCCCACCTCTTTGAAGTCGAAAATAAATGGGGAAGCAATTTGATACGTGATGCATGCCGTCTCATTCAATTGACAGACAATATGTTAAGCTTTAAATATTGCATTCACGGCATTTAATCGATAGTTGCCAGCTTTCGGTTTGGTTATAAATTTACAACACAACCATGACATGACACAAAGTTCCAAAGTGAATATGTCAGAAGCACTTCGAGAACCGAAAACTACCCACTTTCTGCTGGAAGCCGGCAGACAGAAGAAGGAACAATGAAGGACCTCCTTGATTCCTCAGCATTCCTGTTGCACATCTATGCATGTACCTGCAGTCTGTCTTTCTCTAACGTAAAATGAAAATGAAGCACCTGGAATGCATTTGACAGGTTCCAAGTCGTACACAATTTCGAAAATCCAAATCACTGCCACTTAGTGTCAGATCCCCTCTCTCATCCGAAAGCAGAGTAATGAGTCGAGAGAAATGAGGGCACATTGGGAACACAAGTCATGTACCAACTGCCAGACAATCCTCTAACAGAGAATCTAAATCAACGCGCCAATGGGAAATAGAAATGGACGTCGGAAGTGTATTTCATTTCC